>OW818030.2:83633192-86133192 GCA_942486065.2 Calliphora vomitoria | reverse complement strand
CACATACGTATGTATTGATATTGACATACATATTCAGAGTTGCATGCACCCTCACACAAAAATACTGGATGTAATTCAATGCCACACACCAATAGCAACAAAAACAAACGACATGAGTTATAAAACAAAATTACAGATATTGAGAGAATTTGCTTTGTTTGTAATTTTGAGATTGAAAATTTAAATCACTGAAAACAACACCACTTCAATTTCATTATAATTTTATTTTCCGAGGAAAATAATAATAAAATTTGTTAATTTTATCATAGATTCAACTATTTTTAATATTGAAATCTATTCGTTTGATAACTTTATCATAAATATATTTAGTTTAATAGGATTTTTATTAAATTTATGCTTTTGCTTAATAGCTTTCAGTTGAAAATTGTTAGTGTCTGCTGTTCTTTTACATCAAGCCCTATTAATATTGCTGCATAACAAAGTATACTACGATAAAGGCTGATTCCCGATTTTGAGCCTTTGTTGGTCCGTCGTAAGATAAAGATTGAAAATATGTTTGAATAAAAGGTTTTTTGCCAAAAAAAAATTTAAGGCCGATTCCCGATTTTGACCCATTTTAGGTCCGAATTATTATAAAGTTATATACGTCGTTGGAAACGTCTTTGAAATATCTATCATAAGATATCCGTATTGTCTATATTAATGTCTTAGTAATACAAAATATGTCAATGATCGAGGTAGTCGTGGTTTTTTGCTTATATCTCAGTCATTTGTGGGCCGATTTTCTCGATTTTAGAAAGCAACTGAACCGGGGCCATAACGGATATATTGATGTATGAATCATGGATATAAGTTTTTGGGGGGCTAAGGGAAGTTGATTTCAACATACAGTCGGATAGACGGAATGACCTTTCTTATATAACCTTTCCTTTCAGCCATGGTAAAGGGTATAAATACATGCTTCATTTATGGAAATAAACAATTATATTGTTAAAGTATTACGATTATCTCAGAGTCCCATATTATATAATGCTCGATTTCCAGGATTAATAACAAAATATCGTTCATAGAATTTTTATCACAACCTACTTAGGATTTTTTCATTTAATCTAAGAAATTATTTTAATAATAAAACTTTTTGCTACACATATCTTCTAAAAAGAATAGAAATAAAAAAACATTTTCACAGCATTGAAAATCTTTTCAATTTAAGTAAGTGCTTAAAGCCACAAAAGAATACTCGTACATTTTCTACAATTTCTTATCGTTTTTGTGAATATTTACAATTGTCCTTTTGTAGAATTTAGTTGTTGAGTTAAAAATCTATTTTGTAATACTTATGTATAAAATACATACACTCAAGTAAACAAGCACTAGAGGATGTTCACGAAATACATTTAGATAAAACAATTAGATAAATAGGAAAAAAGTATTATGGCTCACATTGACAGTTACTTAACAGCTGATTTATAGTTGAGCATGTATACTGTAACCATTTCAACATTTTTACAAGTTGTTTAACAGTATTATAGTCACACTAACTATTTATATGATTGTGGTAATTATAATATGGTTAATTTACGATTCACATGATTGTATCAACCATATATATGGTGACAGTAAACAAGTATATGCTTGTGACAACCATATACTTACCATATTATGTTGCTGTAGGCTTATGGATATCATAATCTGAGAACAACATATTATGATAAAATTATTCATCATTAAAATGGTTGTTACAAACATACACTTGTTTGGCTGAGGTTTTTTCTTATATCTCAGCCATTTGTGGGCCGATTGTCTTGATTTTAAATAGCAACAGAGCCTAGAGAATTTCCGATATATTGATGTATGAATCAGGTTTGGGATACGGAAATATGATTTCAACATACAAACACACATGGCAATATTGAATTCGCTATCGAGGATATATATACTTTGTGCTATTAAGGGTTAATTTCCATTTTTGTGATGTAGTTATTTAGTTTCATAAAAATCGACCCAAAACTATATAACATTTCGCTATCTTTCCACGAGAAATTCTAAATATTGAAAAGTTAGAGTTTTGACTTTCACAGTTTAAGGATTGGCGTTTTCCGATTTTATTAAAACTTTCAGACTATATTTAAAATTACCTGGACTATAATAATCTGAACAGGTTTTACTTAAAATTCATAACAGTATATAAAATTAAGCTCATTCTCCAAAATATTGCCAAATAATTAGTTTTTCTCGAAAATCGCAAAATTTAAATAGCAGGTACTGAAGAACTAGAGGAGGTATTGTCATACTTTTTTCATATTTTTATTTTCTATTATATTCTCAGTAAATCCCAATATGATGATCAAAAAATTCTGATATTTACTTAACAAAATTTTTAACAATTTGAAAAAGTTGTTTGAAACTGCAAATTAAATGACAAATTAATTTTTTTTGGTCATATCTGCGAAAAGGTTAAAGGTACTCTACGAGGACAAAAAGTCATATACAAGTAAATATGGATATATGTTAAATAAAAATTAGCTTTTATTTTAATATTTCTTGAAATATGTTAATTTTGTTCCTACATTTCTTGTTCTAGTAGCCTGAGATACGTTAATGGCCTGACGAATATTTAATAACTTTAACATTTTCTAACCAGTTTTAGTCTTTTACGTACACATTTCTATTTTTTCAAATTAAATTGGAAAAGTAAGTTTTAATGCTAAATGTTTACAAAAACTGAAAAAATTTAAGTTTTCCCTCTTGAAAATGCAGCTCAAAATTTCAGCGGACTTGCGGGCCTAAAATTTTTTCAGGATAATTTTTTTTTTAGCAAAATTCACCAAACTGGTTGAAAATCAAACTTTTGTTTGTTAAGGGCCACCCTAATACCCACATTAAAGTATACCGATCGACTTAGAATCATTTTTCGATTTAACGATGTCCGTCCGTCCGTCTGGCTGGTTGGCTGTCCTGTAAACTTGTGTACAAAAAACTAGTGGCAATATCTTCGGCCCAAAGACGAAACCTGTTGGAGCTAGTAAAAATTGGCTCATTATTTCACTTAGGACTCATACAAATGTCCTCCCGAAATATGACTTTAGCGGCCATAAATGCCTGATTTAAATAGATCTCCACACAAATAAGATATAATATATACAAATTTATAATTGGGGGAGTCTCATGGTCTGCTATTAGGTCATATTGTCATAATGTGCTAATATAAGGACTGAGATCGAAAAAACAAGTTTTTCATTAAAACTTTTAACCAAAGTATTACTTGGTGTTTTTTTTTTATCAAGTTACCTTTGTAAAGCATTTCAGTTATTATGCTTAATATCAATTATGTTCATTTGCTGTTAATCTGATTAAAATGAGTGACGAGAAAAAAAGTGCTTACTAAAATTATTAAAAATTTTCAACAAAACCCAACTTGGTCCTACAAAAAGTTGGCAAAGCATTCAAAGGTCTGCCGTCAAACTGAGTCCAATGCTATTAAACACTATCGGGAGAACTTGTCCGTTGATACAGGGTTTTCCAACAAGAGGTGTTATTTTGGCATTCAAAAAAAAAAAAAATTAATTTTTTGAGATAAATGAACGGATGTTTATTTCATAATAAAGAGGAAGGTATGCCGTTAATAATGAAAAACAACATCAGCCAAATGGCCACCACGACCACGCTTACAGGACCATATCCTTTTCATGATATTTTCCATAACAAAATCTCAAAGTCCTCGATAGCCTCAAGAAGTCCATCTTTGATGTCTTGAATCGACGCTAAGCTTTTGGCGTAGACCTTATCTTTCACGTGGCCCCAAAGGAAGAAGTCGCAAGGTGTTAAATCACAAGATCTTGGTGGCCAATTGTGATCACCTCTTCGAGAGATAATAACAAGGACCCAACCACCAAAGACACGACGCTTGTGGAATGCCCAATTCCAAAGAACGACGAGGAATGGAAAAACCTGGGTTTTCTTCAACACTTTGGGCTACAGCAGCAATATTGTTAGTTGTTCTTTAGCGACGTACACGGGTTTTATTCTTCACATCACTAACTTGTCCCAACAGCTCGAATTTTTCCACCAATTTCTGTATTGCGGTCCGACAAGGTGCTTCACGACGACCCAAAAATGCTTTAGTTTTGCGAACTGTGACTGCAAGATTTTCACCATTTTTGAAGTGAATTTTAATAACTTCAATGCGTTGTTTAAGCGTGTATCGTTCCATTTTAAGTAATGGCGTAGTTTTTACTTGTCAAATGTCATAGGATAAAAGCTTCAAAAGTGACAGCTACCGAAATATCGGGTGATTCAAAATAACACCTTTTGTTGGAAAATCCTTTAGAAAACCTGGTTCATGTAGAAGGAATGGTCCACATAATGTTTCTAAAGTTAATAAATATAAAACATTTTCAAAAGACCTCCCAACACATTCGGTAGGAACGCAGTCCGGTAAGCTCAGTACTCGGACTATTTGGTATGAAAAGTTAAAGCCAATGCAGGTTAAAAAGCATACAAGGCTCAAAAATTTAAAAGCCAAAGGCATACCATGGAAATTGATGTAATTTTTTATACAAAAAAATTTACCTGCTGCATAATGGATGACGAAACGTACGTATGCAGCTTCCGTCTCATTATTTATATGTTGCTGATGATCAAGGTATTGTTGTAGAAAAGTCTAGGACCCAAAAGCTGACAATTTTCCCAAAAAGTTCTTGGTATGGCAAGCAATATGCAGTTGCTGCAAAGAAGCCAAACATTTGTTACAAAGGGCTCTATAGTACCGAAATTTACATCAAGGAATTTTTACAAAAGAGGATGCTTACATTCGTAAGACTTCTTAATGTGTCCACTTATTTTTTGCCTGATTTGGCATCTGTCACTATGGTAAACAAAGTCTTGAGTGGTACAAGAACAATAATGTGGTATTTGTACCAAGAGAGGCAAATACTCCAAACTGCCTGGAGCTAAGGCCAGTGGAGAGATACTGGGCTCTTGCTAAAAGAGAATTGAAGAGCACAGAAAAGGTGTGGTAGATTTTAAACGGAGATGGACTACCTGTTCCAACAAAGTGACAGAAAGCTCAAAAAAGCCTTAATGGAAAGGGTTCCGGAAAAGGTTCATAAATTCATCACTATAGATTAGAACTACAAAAAAATATTTTTTGTAAATTGTAATAATAATTTCAATCAAATAAAAAAAAGCAAAACTGTAAGTTTAGTGGTTTCTTTTTTATTTACATTTATGTATGTTAAGATTTTTTCGAACTCACTCCTTACTCAAGCAGCAATTTCAAAACAGCAGGATTTATCCAAAAGCAGGGAAATTTGGTGAATGTGTTACATCGGTTTCAACGTGCCCGAAATGGTGTATGCTGTTCAGAAGTGGGAATTTTGACATGGAAGTCAAAAATCGCCCAGGTCAGCCAAAAAAGTTTAAAGACCAAGAATTGGAGGTATTACTCCATGAAGATTGTTGTCAAACTCAACAAGAGCTTGCAAGATCATTAGGAGCTACTCAAGCTGTAATTTCAAAACGTTTGGCAGCATGATTCATCCAAAAGCAGGAAAATTAAGTACCATACGAATTGAAGTTGAGAGACCTTGATAGACGATTTCGTATGGATGAAATGTTGCTTGAATGCTATAAAAAAAACATTTTTGCACCAAATCATTACTTGAAAAATGGATCCATTGCAATAACCCAAAGCATAAGAGATCGTATGTGAGTCCCGATCAACCAGCCGAATCGACACCTAACAATGTCCAATACTATGAATAAATTTGTGAATGTGGGGGTGAATCCATGGACCGATATTTCCCATTTTAATATCAAACAACCCTGATCAACAAAGAGTATTTGTTGGATTTCAGCTCCTTTTGTTTGGGACCCATCGTGTTTTTAACAGACAGACAGACGGACGGATCGTCTTAGAATCTTATGAGTATCCTGAATATACATGTTGCACTTACAGAGTGTGTTAGAAAAAAGCGTATACCTGTATTAAGACAAATAAATTTTAAACCGTTCAATATGAAAATTCTCAAAAATACGTAAATCTATTCAAATCCATTAAACATTAAAATATTTGCATATAACTCGGTATTTATAAATTTGTCCACTTTCTCCGGTAATCTTCACATTAAAGATTCTATAGTTGCTTCCATTACCTTTTAGACGAGGTGGTCCACTTACGCTTAAAATCGGACATGTCCTGAAATACCTTCATAAAACTCTTAAAAATGTCAGTATCCAGAAAAAACACAAATAAGTTTAATATAGAAAGAAATCACGCCCCCAAATATACTCCCCATATAAGGCCCACTTCCGAAAATAAATTTTAGATATTTTAAAAGAAAAATGTTTTTGCTCATTTACTCAGTATAGGGTATCATATGGTCAGACTTGACCGACTATACTTTCATACCTGTTTTGGTTTTCAATTAAATTTTTTTTTTTTTTTTTTTTGAATTTGAATCTCTAAATTTCCTTTAATTTTTTCTCAAAAATTTATTTCGTCCAACTTCTTTACTTTACAAATCTTTTTGTAGGAATATTTAAATAAATAAATTTGTATAATACCTATATATATATATATAACGTATTTATTTAGCTTTGTTTTTTATTATAAACACACTGAAATACATGCATGCATATGGATGCATTATAAGCGGAACATATTAACTGCACATTTTGATTTTGTTTTAATTTAATATTCAATGCAGTAGAAAGACTTCAGGGTATTATTTGGTAATTCGATTCCAAAATAAATAAATTCAAGCTGTATTTCGTTAATATTTTCTTTCAAATGTAACTATACAATCAATATTCAACTGAAATTACCTAAAAATATACAGACATAAATTTAACGATTATCCTGTATATACAAATTATGCGTTAATTACATTATTTCCGATTATGTTGTTTATTTTAATATTTCGAGCTATTTGATCGATTTGAACAAAAGAAGCAACAGCCTCTTTTAAAGCATGACTTATGAGTTCATGACAAGGGTTAAATTAGTTTTTATTTAAAATAGTTACTGCTGGTTCACACACGTCAAGTTTACTTACGACAGTGTAGAGTTTGTAGATGAGTGTGGAGAGGAGATTGGAAAGATTTTCCTCTTTTTTTGCTCTCTCTTATATAAACTCAAGACTAGCTCAACTAAACATGACGTGTGTGAACCAGCACTAAGTAAAATTATATTTCAGTCTATGTAACCAACAACCGCTGATTTCTTAAGTGAGCTTTCCATTGAATCTATAACCTGCTATGAACCGATCCAATATCTACATCTGAGAGTCAAAACCGAGATCTATATAAGACATATAGTTTAAGTAATATTTGGAACATGCTTAAGGTCAATTATATACGAAAATTTAGTTATTTCAACGATTTTAACGATTCTGAATCCACATTTTAGTAAGATGTTGTGTTATTAAATACAATTTATTCTATTTTATCAGTTTTATTTACTTAAATTTTAAGGACTTAATCTATTTGGCACCTAAATCATTTAAGTATATTTTCTTTAAATTTTCTTTTTTTTGCTTTTAATCTTAAAACAAAAAATAAATAAAAAACCTTCACATACACAGCAGCAGTACACATTTATTGTTTTACAAATATCCTTAAGTCAATGTATAAACTACAACAACAATTTGTTTATTTTATTATAGATTTTCTTTAGAACAAAGAAACAAACAAAAAAAAAAAAAAAAAAAAATAAACAAATATATCTGTAAAATACAAAATAAATAAAATCGAAAGAGAGCAATACAAAGAAAAACAAAAAGGAACAAAATCATTCAGCATATGAGTTCAATAAAGTGAAGATTTGTACTGTTTAGATAGTTTACTTTTTGTATTTTGTTTTGTTGATTTTTATGCTGATTTTTTATGTTTTCACAAAGAAAAAAAAAACTACATTTGTTGTTTTGCCTTTATGTTTTTTTTTTATTTTGTGTATTTTCTTCAGTTCAAGGAAGTTCATTTTTTATATTGATTTTGCTCGTTGATCTTGGCCTAAAGGCGTTGATTGTGTTTGAGACTTGAAAAAAAGAAAATCGTATTTTTTTGTTATATTGACTATATTGACGCACCTAAAGCATTTAATAGGAAATGTTATGTGTAGTCTCATTGAAGAGGTTTAAGCCTCATCTTTATTTTTGTGTGGAAAACCACACCACATATGTTTGGTCACCATATAATAATGTACCGATCATAATAAAATTAGGTGTCGTAGATACTCATATAAATTAAACATTTATTACCGATAAAGTCATATTTTGGGACTATTCAAGCTCCACCAAATGATACCCTACACCGAAAAGATGGTTTAAAATGTATATGGGACCAATCGCCATAAAATTAGTTGGCATGTCTTCTGTATATATGAAACTTTTTTGTGTTGAATTTTATTTGAATACCCAAATTTTTAAGACATCTATACTCGTTAGAATGATTTTCGGAAGTGGGCCTTATATGGGAGCTGTGACTAATTATGGTCCGAACGTTACAAAATTTTATGACATGACTTTTGTATATATACAAGGTGGCGCAAAAGTAAACTTCCGATGTTTTTTGGCTGTAATTAAAAAAAAAAATGAAAAACTTTGATTCTTCTTGTGGATTATTTTTATTTGGTCTTCTAATTTTTTTTACATCAAGTCGAGAATATGATGTCATGTAAATGGCCGCCGCCACAGTTGATTGACAATTGAGCCCTTTGGCATTTTCCATCACTTTGGCCAAAACTTCCGGCGATAGGTTCTCACATTCTTGACGGATATTGTCTTTAAGAGCTACAAGAGTTTGAGGCTTGTTGACATAAACCCGCGACTTCAAAAAGCACCACAAAAAGAATTCTGGAGCGGTCAAATCAGGCGATCTTGCTGGCCAGTGCAAATCGCCAAAACGGGAGATTAGGCGCCCGGGAAATGCATCCTTCATCCGGGAAATGCATCCTTCAGCATATCGGTTGTGGCACGTGCAGTGTGTGCCGTTGCACCGTCCTGTTGGAACCACATGTTTTCCAATCCCAATTCATCAAGTTGTGGAAAAAGAACTCATTGATCATTGCTCTGTAGCGCTCACCATTCACAGTAACCGTTTGGCCCGCGACGTCTTCGAAGACTCCTCCAGTGAAAACAGCACACCATACAGTGACTTTGAGCGGGTGTAATGGCTCTTCGTGGGTTACACGCGGATTTTCAGTGCCCTAGAAGCGTAAATTTTGCTTATTTACGTACCCGCTAAGATGGAAATGGGCCTCATCACTCATGATTATTTTTGATAAAAAATCATCTTCCTCTTGGTGGTGATTAAGGATGGCTTGAGCGTATGTTAGACGCGATTGGCGGTCAGCAGCTAACAGCTGATGCACCGTCGGGACTTTGTATGGAAACATCTTCAAATCTTGTACCAAAATTCGCTGTAAAGACCGTCGACTGATACCCATTTGCGTGGCACGTCGTCTGGTCGCTGTCGACAGCGCTTCCATGACATCCTCGGCTACAGCAGCAATATTCTCTGCAGAACGGCTACTCCGGGGTTTGACACGCCTGGCAGCATCTCGTGTTGTGCCAGTCTCTTCGAGGCGAGCGGCTAAACGTCGCAGTGTTTCACCAGAAGGCGTTGGACGGCCAGGAAATCTGCAACGAAATTCACGTTGTGCCAAAGTCACCGACCGATTATTGGTCAAATAAATAGTCAGCAATATTCCGCGTTCTGGAGCAGTGTAGCGTAACATTGTTTATTAACGTGTATTTCGCATGTGTTTACTACACAAATGTCAAAACAGAACTGACATTAGGGGCTAATCGCAAAATTTATAGCATTTTCTGATAGGAGAATTACTTTTGCGCCACCTTGAATAAAACATATTCGTGTTGAATTTTATTGGAATACCAACATTTGTAGGAGATTTATGCCAGTTAAGGTGATTTTCGGATTTGGTCCTTATACGGAAGCTATGACTAATTATGCACCGATCGTCACAAAACTTAGTAGTGCGGGCTCGGCTTATATAAAGCTTATTTTTGCAGAATTAGGTTTGCATATCTATATAACTAAGATATTAATAGGAGTTTAAATATTTTCAGATTGGGCAATCGTATGGGTGCCAAGAGAAATAATGGACCGATAGGCTTCGTCCATGGGGAAATTGAAAAGCTTTTACCAAAATTTGTCGAATTATCTTTGAAATTTCGACCAGTAGTTTGATTTCAAGGTTTTCATAGACGGACAGAAGGACGGATGGACATCGCTTAATCGAATCAGAAACTGATCTTGTGCAGATTGGCATACTTTAAGCTGCACGTTGCAAACATCAGCACTAACCCAATATACACTTCCCACTATGGTGGTGTACAAAAATCATATTGCTAGTCTAAAATACATAGACATAGCGTAGAGAAAGAATTTAACAATTCCCTAAAAAAACCCATTTGGTCCGGAATGATTAAGGGCTGACACACGCTTCTCTGTATTGTTGGCGGGTGAGTTACCTTCTTCCAATGACACATTTTTTAGCTATACAGATGGCTCCAGATATTCCTTCCTTCTTCCTTCCTTCCTTCCTTCCTTCTTCCTTCCTTCCTTCCTTCCTTCTTCCTTCCTTCCTTCTTCCTTCTTTCTTCCTTCTTCCTTCCTTCTTCCTTCTTCCTTCCTTCTTCCTTCCTTCTTCCTTCCTTCTTCCTTCCTTCTTCCTTCCTTCTTCCTTCCTTCTTCCTTCCTTCTTCCTTCCTTCTTCCTTCCTTCCTTCTTCCTTCCTTCCTTCCTTCCTTCCTTCTTCCTTCTTCTTCCTTCCTTCTTCCTTCCTTCTTCCTTCCTTCTTCCTTCCTTCTTCCTTCTTCCTTCTTCCTTCCTTCTTCCTTCCTTCTTCCTTCCTTCTTCCTTCCTTCTTCCTTCCTTCTTCCTTCCTTCTTCCTTCCTTCTTCCTTCCTTCTTCCTTCCTTCTTCCTTCCTTCTTCCTTCTTTCTTCCTTCCTTCCTTCCTTCTTCCTTCCTTCTTCCTTCTTCCTTCTTCCTTCCTTCTTCCTTCCTTCTTCCTTCCTTCCTTCCTTCTTCCTTCCTTCTTCCTTCCTTCTTCCTTCCTTCTTCCTTCCTTCTTCCTTCCTTCTTCCTTCCTTCTTCCTTCCTTCTTCCTTCCTTCTTCCTTCTTCCTTCCTTCCTTCCTTCTTCCTTCCTTCTTCCTTCCTTCTTCCTTCTTAATTCTTCCTTCCTTCTTCCTTCCTTCCTTCTTCCTTCCTTCTTCCTTCCTTCTTCCTTTCTTCCTTCCTTCTTCCTTCCTTCTTCCTTCCTTTTTCCTTCCTTCTTCCTTCCTTCTTCCTTTCTTCCTTCCTTCTTCCTTCCTTCTTCCTTCGAACTGGCCAACAAAGGCTCACGTCTGAGCCGAACTAGCGGATCTATATACTGTGGACGTCAGGAAGGTGGATTTATTCGTGCATCAGGTCGGTTCGGCACGGAACCCCACTCTTTAGGGTATCACATAGGGACCAATTTATGAACCTAAGTGAGCTGGTAATAACAGCTGCGTTCATAACCTAACCTAAGTGAGAATAAATGACAGATATGCACCATTCAAAATAAAACAACGTTCTGAGGATACGCCATCTATTGTAATCCCTCATTTCTAAGTCATACACCCAATATATTAAATATTACTTTATAACTCCATCTGATAAAGCTACCTGCGGGTATAATTTTGAGTTCTTCTAGAAATAAGAGATTTTCTCGTGTGAGGATAACATTTTGCTTTGTGCCTAACATTTCAAGAACTAATTTACAATTTTGGATTATTCATAACCTCCCGGTGAGTAATTTCTGAGAATTTCTTAAAGGCTCTTTCTATTAAATTATCCTGACAATAAGTTATTATAAATCTTACATATAAGTAGCAAGTGATTTCATTGACATCAAATTATAGAATAATTTAAATATCTGTCATTGTATAAGTAGTGATGTGCATTACTTGGAAATGGAAGTTTTAACTAAACTAAGTACTCTATTAATAAACAAAATGTCACCCCACCCAGCCCTTTTAAATCACAACTAACAAACTGGCTGCTACTTTTAATTCATTTCAAATTGTGTGCTTCGTTAGCAAATTCAGCTGCCTGCCTACATAAACACACTTAAAAATGAATTTTCATTGTAGCAATTGCAAAATGCAAAACTATTTGCAACGTAATTGTAAAGACAACACAAAATCACAATCGTTACAAATTCCAATTAATCTATACAAAAATTGGCACAAATATTTCTTTTTCTATTTTTCTAGTCATTACTCATTCATTTATACAGTTTTTAGAAACACAAACAGAAAAAAAAAGAAAACTTAACGTTTAAAACGTTTTCTTCCACGAAATTTAAATTGCTGCCTAATAATTGCTGGGTTTTAGTGGAGCAAAAAAAAAAATACAAGCCAAAAGGCAGCTGGGAGATGAAAAACACACTACAATTTAAATTGAATTATTCAATTTTGCACAGAAATGCATTCGTTTAGTAAATGGAATCGACCTCCTCCAGAGATTAAGCAGTGGGAGGAAATGCTAAACGCACACTGTGTCTGTTTTAATGTGCTAGTGTGAACGAGTCAGTGTTTATGCATGTGTTCATAAACAATAAACTTTCAACACAGCTAGCAGCAGTTCGGCTGAGGAGTACTGGGAGAGCGAGGAAAGTGAAAGAGAAACAGACAGATGTATTAACAAGACGTAACAAAAACAGTAACGAAGTATTCATACATGGTGAAATACTTGTACATTTAACACACGTACTTGCATATAAATATATGCATGATCATTTATACCCTGTAGCCCTGGAACTAGTTTCACAATGACTGTTTACCCAGCAACCTACTTGTAGGTAACTAACAGCAACGATCATAGTAAAGATTTGTAAAGATATGTTTAAGTTTGAAATTGTTCGAACTTGTGCTTTTGTGAGTAGCCTTTATGTTAGCTTAACAATTGTTAACTACAAAAACTGCAGGGAAACAATGTTAATTTTTAGTTGCATTTATTTTCTCTAGCTTTGCTTGCGTAAGTGACTGCATCTGTGTGCTGATATGTATTACTCTGTGTATGTATAAAATTTATAAAAGTTTGCTTTGTTTAGCAATTGAATTAAAATACTAAATAACACAACGGGATGAATTTAAAAGGATTTAGCAAGAAAACAATTATTAAATCACTAGGAATAGCAGTTAAAATAGAGCAACGGAAGCAAGCACGCATGAAACTGTTTGAAATTTAGAGGTTAAAATTTTATAGTTCTGAATGCGATGCAAGCAATACTACATACGAGTATTTACTAAAATTTAAATTAAATTAAAGCCGAAGAGAGAAAGAGAGATAAAACTGCATTTAAAAAGTAAAGTAAAAGCGATAAAATAGTGCCTACTTTAGGGCTTCTCCCTTTCATTATAAGCAGTATGTTTCGTAACTTTGTTTGTATTTGTCAGTATTGTCAAAAAACCTCATGCTTAAGTGCATCCCAGAAAAAATTTGTCAAATTATTAAGGATTAATAATGACTGCTACAAACTGACAGCTTTTTATAGAAATAGTTTAGTAACGCTCGTATTATGAATTATTAATTAGACATCTGCATTATTGTATTCGATTACACTAGTTTACAACGTTTTGGTTTATAATGTGAAACATATATGGATTTATTATTTTAGACCGTCTAAGTTTGAGAAATATATTCAAAACAAGTAAGAGAGATATATTCGGCTGGGCCGAATCTTATATACCCTTCACCAAACTATACTTCAAAATAAAAATTTTTAGGTAATTTTAGGTAAACAAATTTTTTTTCCATTTGTTTTTTTTTTCATTTTTTGGAAAAAAAATATTTTTCGAATTTTTTTTTTAAAGTTTTTATGTAAAAATTTTTTTTAAATTTAAAATTTTTTTTTTTTTTAAATTTATTTTTTTTTTAATATTTAGCGAAAAAAAACTTTTGGTTAAAAAAAAATCTGGTTCAAAATTTTTCCCGATTTTGAGCCATTGTAGGTCCAACTTACTATGGTCTTATATACGTCGTTGCAAAGGTCTTTGAAATATCTATCATTTGATATCCATATTGTCTATATTAATGACTTAGTAATCCAGATATAGGTCAAAAAATAGGTAAAAAATCGAGGTTGTCCTGGTTTTTTCCTTATATCTCAGCCATTTGTGGACCGATTTTGCTGATTTTAAATAGCAAACTTCTCGAAAGCATGTCTGACAGAATTATTGAAGATTTGGATCCCGAAGATATCTGGGGTCTTCAGAAAATTGATTTCAACAGACAGACAG
Organism: Calliphora vomitoria; assembly: GCA_942486065.2. Classification (NCBI taxonomy): domain Eukaryota; kingdom Metazoa; phylum Arthropoda; class Insecta; order Diptera; family Calliphoridae; genus Calliphora; species Calliphora vomitoria. The sequence goes on along the minus strand of OW818030.2, from coordinate 86,118,933 downwards.
ACGGACAGACAGACAGACAGACAGACAGACAGACAGACAGACAGACAGACAGACAGACAGACAGACAGACAGACAGACAGACAGACAGACAGACAGACAGACAGACAGACAGACAGACAGACAGACAGACAGACAGACAGACAGACAGACAGACAGACAGACAGACAGACAGACAGACAGACAGACAGACGGACATGGCTTAATCGACTCCGCTATCTATAAGGATCCAGAATATATATACTTTATAGGGTCGGAAAATTATATTGTGGAAATTACAAACGGAATGACAAATTTATATATACCCTTCTCACGAAGGTGAAGGGTATAAAAATACCGGATATCAAAGTTATGTATTTAAAAAATTTATTAAGAATGAAAAATAAAAAATTACATTAAAGTAGGAAGAACAAATTCACCTTCAGATTCATAAACTATGACCTTTTCCCTTCTTTCTGGCAACATATGGATTTTGAGACAAAAGAGCTGCTCATCTTTTGAAGCCAAGAACGAATCAAACAAATATTGGCCTGTCTCAAAGAGAGCATTCTACATCGAAACCAATAGTGGTTGGACGGGGAATGGTCTGGACTATAAGGTTGGTGAGGCAAAATTTGCTAACCACTTCTTTTTAAATTGTTTTTAACAGGTATTGTCACATGTGGCATAGTATTGTCATGATGGAATATTACGGTTTTATGTCTTGAAGCACATTCTTGTAATTTTTTGGCCATGATCGCTTCAAACAAATCAGTTGCGTTCGGTACAAGAACATGGTCTGGACAGATAAAAGCTCATAATAGAGTGTTACCTAATCGCGATGGATATTTGGCTTTGGTGTCTATTCGGTTGGTTGGCCGGGCTTCACATACGATCGCTTCTGCTTCGTAATGATTGTAAAAATTACTTTCTTTTATAGCGTTCAAGCAGCATTTCGGACATGCAAAATCGTCTTTCAATGTCTCTCGGCTGCAATTTGTATGATACCCAAATTCCTTGCTTTTGGATGAAATTGCTGCTTGAGTAGCTTCCAATGACTTTGCAAAATCACCACTTCTGATCAAATCATTTCTCGCATGTTGAAACCAATGGAACACATTCACCATAAGCTTCGGTGAGCAATCGGTGTGCTTGAGCGGTACTATATTTAAAGCCTTCACCTTCGTGAGAAGGTCATATATAAGTTTGTCATTCCGTTTGTAGTTTCCACAATATAATTTTCCGACCCTATAAAGTATATTTATTTTGGATCCTTATTGATAGCGGAGTTGATTAAGCCATGTTTAAATCAATTTTCTGAAGATGCCAAATAACTTTCAAACTTGATTCATACATCAATATATCGGGTATTCTTCCGGCTCGGTTGCACAAATGGTTGAGATATAAGGAAAAAAGCGGACCATCCTCGATTTTTAGCCTATTCTTGATCCGTATCTGGGTTACTAAGTCATTAATATAGACAATATGGATATCGAAAGATAGATATTTCAAAGTAATAGTAATTTGGACCTACAATGGGTCAAAATCGGGAAAAATATTTTTTTAGCCCGAATTTTTTTTACCAAAAAAATTTTTTTTTTTATAAATTTGTTTTTACTAGTAAATTTAAAAAAATTAAAAAAATTTTAAAAATTAAAAAAAAATTTTAAAAAAATAAAAAAAAAATTGAAAACAATTAAAAAAAAAAAAATTATTATTTTTTAAATTTTAAAAAAATAATAAATTTTTTTTACCTAAAAATATTTAAAATTTTTATTTTAAAGTATAATTTGGTGAAGGGTATATAAGACTCGGCACAGCCGAATATAGCTCTTTTACTTGCTCAAATTAAAGAAGTAAAGCAAAAACCATCCGCATGTGACACTTTGTTGGCACACAATTTTACATGTTCTAAGCAAAAATCTTTGTTGTTTACTAAGTGAGAATAAATGACAGATCTTTTGTGAATCTCGAATTTATAAGTTACACACCCAATACCAAAAATTACATTAAGGTAGAAAGAAAAAAAATAAACTTTCATCTACATAAACAACTTATAAAATATAATTAAAAGAGGCTTCCAAAAATGTAAAAACCGTTTATGAATAAGAGTTTTAGTTTTTTTATAAATATTTTCATTTTACTATCTCACGATACTCCAACAATAGTGTCTTAGCATATGCTGGTCGCAAATACCATAATTTTAGATATTGGTGAGACCATTCGTTATGTTCATTACTCATATATCCAACATTTTCCGGAATGATATTGAAATGGAAATGAAAAAAATTAATTTTGGGACACATGCTCACACATATATATGTAAGTCTATTGGAAAATTAGCCATAACATTTCTGTAATTTTCTCTTTACTTATTATCCAAAAATTCTTGCCTTTTCAACGTCAGTTAGGAGACAATAACTGGAGACGTATGATAAATATTTAAATATTATTATGTTAACTGATGGCGTATGATTAATATTTGTTTTTCGCAAATATCTTGTTGTCAAAAAATATTTCTCAAATGTTTCAGAATGAGCTGATATGAATCAGCTGGTTTCAGTGATATGACAATAGAAAACAATCAAAAGAAAATGTCAAAATGGTTGTGGTTTGGAAAGAAAATTGCCTATTGACCACAACCATTGAAAGTTTTTGTAGAACGTCAAAACCCCATACGGTTCGATATTACTTTTTTGAGAACTGTCATTTGTTTCATATCTGTAATAATCTGTGCTAAGTAGCTTCCACAATTACTAATAATATATTTGTAAATGTATATAAAAGAGCACTCTACATTAGGTAATGGTCGAAAAAAGACTTTTTTCATCAAAATTGTAAGTTAATCATCTAATAAAAAACAAAAATCACACCGAGTTTTTAAAATTTCTTCACAAATTATAATAACCATATTTATTGCAATTGAGCTATCCTTTGATTGTTACGTAAACGCTTAGAAACCTTGCGAGCATCAGAATTATAGGAATTCGTACCTTCATAAATGTTAATTTAATTTGTAGAATACTTAGTAATAAGCTAAATAAAGGAAACACTACTAGTTATATAGGGTAGATGATGGATGGCATCCATCCACCAATGTTTGGTATTATTTCATTTCAGATATCCAGAGGACGATGGGTACACACACAAGTCCAACGAGCCGTACAGCCAGGGGCAGGTGGTTGGTTCAGCACTGTCTGCTAAAGCCAACAGAAAATTGTTTATATAGCAGAGTATTTGCAAATGTGAGTCAACATAGTTTATCAGCAGAAGTTAGTAAACAGAGAGAAAATATTCAGCCGTAGTGAACAGAACACAAGACAAAAAAGGAAGTAGCCAATAACACAACAAACACAATACCATTCAGCATCACAAACACAGTACCACACATACACATTAACAACAACCAAACAATTGATGAGGATCAAACAATTGAGATGATTTTAACAACAACCGCTATCGGTTTGAGCATTTAATAATGGAGTAGCTACAAATCTACAATATTTGTAGTAAACAATAGCATATAAGTTATTGTAACAGAGCAATCATAATCTTTTTTGTTGTGCAGGAGAACAAGTAAGACGTCTGACAAGCTGGTGAGAATAAATAAATATACAAGTTACAGAGCAGAGCTAGGGTTGTAACTACATTGGCTTTGGTACCACCGATCCCAAAGAAAAGAAGAGGCTTTTTTTCAATCAGTTAACGCGGCAGATTACATCCTGCATTAGTCACTGTAATTGTTAATATGATTGAGGTAACTATACTATGTTTTAGGATGGTAACCACATGATTGTAGAAATCATATAAGAGCCACGATTACTCTAAAACTAGTAGCTTCATAAGAGCCACGATTACTTTAAACCTAGTAGCTCTATAAGGGCCACGATTACTCTAAAACACGTAGCTCTATAAGAGCCACGATTACTCTAAAACAAGTAGCTCTATAAGAGCCACGATTACTCTAAAATTAGTAGATCTATAAGAGCCACGATTACTCTAAAACAAGTAGCTCTATAAGAGCCACGATTACCCTAAAACAAGTAGCTCTATAAGAGCCACGATTACTATAAAACAAGTAGCTCTATAAGAGCCACGATTACTCTAAGCCTAGTAGCTCTATAAGAGCCACGATTACTCTCTAACACGTAGCTCTATAAGAGCCACGATTAGGTGGTCTACTTTGAGATATCACAGTGCTGTTCGTAAGGGGTTCATAGAGTCCGTTGGAAAAAATTAAACTCGAATACTCTTCTGCATTTGAAATCATTATTTGCAGTGGAAAAAATATTTAGAAAATTCGTTCATTTGAATGAATAATTCCAAGTACAGCCTTTTACCATGACAGATATTTATTTTTACTAAGCATTTCTCTAACTAGTGGTAGAAAAACATCGTATAATAAATTTTATTTTAAATTATTTACAACATACAATATAATGCATCAAGTTAATGTACAATTTATCATCATGCGAAAAAAATACAATCCATACAAATTTCCCATAAATTACATTAGTTATAATTTAACATACATACATACATATAAATAAAGAAAAACAAAAAAATAAATTGTTAAACATTAAAACAAATAATAACTATATTTCAGCTCACCACTCACTCACTCACTCACTAAGCAAGAAACCCTTGATATATTCACAAGAAATCTTAGACAATTTGTCACCTCCAATAAATCATCAGCATCATCGATAAGAATTATCTATGTTTGAAAATTTTTATTACTGAATTTGTTCTACTTGTATGAGAAATTAACAGCCATAAAAAAATGTACTGGAGTTGTCGTGGGGGAATCCATCAATGTTGTGATTATCATAAAAAAGCAATAATAGTTTTTAACACACTTTCGTTACGCCACCCAATCACAGTTTGTGAATGATTGTAGCAATAATGTGTTGTAGTTGTGTTGGCGTTTATTTTTTATATTTTTTTTTTTATGATAAAACAAAATTGTTATTATTTTTATGATCACGCATGTTGGTTTGTGTTATGTCATGAAATAATTTAACATTTAATTAATGTAATGAAAACATTAATTGTTAATGTTATTGCTACTATTACGAACACAGATAAAGGACTAGAGATTTTATGTAGTTTACTGGGAAGTAGTAATGCCCTAAATATCAGACCAAAATTTAAAGTTTGTTTAAAAAAAGTGTTCGTTTCAACTTTGTTTTTTTGATAATGGAACCAAATTATTTGCTAGCAACAAAGTGTACTTTTTTATTATTTTTTCTTCTGTTAAGATATAAGTTAAATTTTTCCAGTATATAATTCAGTTAGCTAATAATCTACAACGCAGTAGAGCACTTAAAATAGTGCCTTTTCAATTCCAGCAAAACAAAAATCAATCAGTTTCACAAGCCAGTCTTTAAACTTATACATTACAATTGAACTTCCAAGAAGGTATTTTGGAAATGGTGTTGGCTAAGCTAATATTTTAACTTATATAAAATCTGTACAACGTATAAAACTACATTACTGTATGAATTATAAGAAAGTTGTTATAGAACCCATACCAGTAAATGGTGAAAGTAGTTTTAAGGTCTACAAAGTAACTATTGCATCTAAAATTGGAGCTAAGGTTCTCAAATAGGATGAAATGTGGAAATCGAAATGTTTGTAAAATCATTACAAGGCACTTTGCGTCAGCTATATGAAAAAGATTAACGGAATTTCAAAAATGAAAAACAAGATATTGAAAGGTTAGGTTTCATGCGCAGCCACTCATCAAGCAGCTCACCTGAATCCATTCAGAAATGATCCCAATGTGATACTTAAGAAGTAAACGGCAGAATATTTATACTAAATCCGTTGTGTCCAAGGTGAACCAATCGACCCTCTGTTGGAGGAATGGATGCGTCTCAGATTTATCATTGATAACTCATCTAAATACGAGAGGAAGAGGGTTCCATGAAAACGTTCCCTCAAGTTTGTGAGACACATTATTCTCCTCTTATTTGTTAAACCGTAGGCCTATTGTACTCCACTCCACACTCCACTTACTCATTGAACTTAATGTAGATTCCATACAGCTGCATATTGTATCCAGAAGGTTACCAGATATTAATACCGCAACCTCATCTACGATGGAGGTACTTAGGACACTCGCTCCCGTGTGATACTTCAACAGTAATCTGCCATGATAAGTTAATCCCATCTTCAATCACTTTTAAATCTTAATGGGAACGTTCTCCTTGTGCTTAGCTAAACGATCCAAGATTTTCAGGAAACTTTTCTAAATGACTGTGCAGATAGTGCACAATCAACATCAAAAATGTTAGCTTTTAGTTTTTATGTACTCAAATCTGGAAACTTTCTTGAAAGAAAGGGAAAACATTGACCAGTTTTATCTAATGCCTTCACGTTCTGCAAATAAGGATGTGTCACTTTGCTTTTATTCATGTAAAGCAATTTAAGAACATAAAACACTCAGCACTAGCAATATGAAATACACAAACAACTTTGTCTTGTTTGTTTTTTTGTCGATCTTCACTGTATACACTCAAGTGCAAAGCAACAACACTTTCGTATGCTTTGCTGGTAAACATTGCCCAGCAGTTAAGCAAGTATTCAATGTATCCCTTGTAGACAGTAATCGTCACAAATGTCTTGTCACTTGGGTGACTCCAATTTATATATTTTGGTCATTTGACACGTATGTGCTCTTTGTAGTAAAGAGAGAAGACAATTGGTTACTTTATACATCCCAGGTAATCTAGCGTGAAGACAATTGTCACTTAAGTGTTTCTAGGTAATCTAGAGTGTAGTCATTTTTAGTTTTGCGAGTAATTCATTCAAACTGGTTTTATACAAATTGTGTTGATATAATTCTCATACAGTTAATTTTTATTTTTGCTTAAGTATACTGATATCCCATGTAACAAAGCATGAAGTATTGGTGTTTGCTCTTCAATAAGGAACATTTGGGCACCCCTGGTCTATATGATACTTATTTCTGGTGAAGTATATGTGCATACCCACAGTTTTAAGAAATTTATGCTAGGAAGCAGGCTTTTTATTGGAGCTATGACTATGTATCGATCATCATAAAATTAGTTAAAATTACTTCCGTATATTTAAGACTTATTTGGAGCGACATTTGTGTAGATACCTATATAAATGAAAAAGTTATGACCGATAAAGTCCAATTTCGGGAGGAATGTGAGCGTTACAAACATCAGCACAATCACATAATACACACTATGATGGTGTAGGGTATAAATAGCAGACATACACCAAACCTGAAATGACTACGTTTACCGCCTTCCCATTGTCGTAAATGTTCACTAAACACTTTACACACAATGTTTGGAACCCACTGCTTATTCGGTAATTAAAATAGGTACAAGTTTCTTGCTAAGTCTGTTATAGGTTTTCTAAACTCTATGATTGTGTATTCACCACAAATGTAAGAAAACACATTTCGGTCTTCATTGCGATAATCTTTTCTCGTTGTAGCTATAACGCCGAGAGTAGCGATAAAAGATTAATAGTACTGCCATAATGACCTATTGCAGCTAAAATGAGTAATATAATTTGTGCTTGCTTTATTATGTACACGCAGAGAAAAGATATAATTGTGCATGTTTACAGTAACCATTTCCAGATTTTTAAAAGTTTTTTTAACAATATTAAAATCACAGTAATTATTTACATGATTGTGTTTACCATAATATGGTTCACCTACGATTCACATGGTTGTATCAATCATATATATGGTTACAGCAAACAAGTATATGTTTGTGACAACTATTTCTATGATGAATCTTTATATCATAATATGTTGATCTCAGAATATGATATCAATTTGCCGAGACCCACATAATATGCTAAAACCGTAATCATTAAAATGGTGGTCATGTACTTGTTTACTGTAACCATATATATGATTGATACAATCATGTGAATCGTAAGTTACCACAATCATATAAATAGTTACTGTGACTAAAATATTGTTAAACAACTTTTTAAAAATGTACAAATGGTTACTGTAAACATGCACAACTATATTTTTTCTCTGCGCGTAGCTACTCATTTTAAGCCTTTAGTAATAAAAACGAACAATATTTACTGCATTTACTATATACATATATATATTTATGTATAGTATACATATATTTTTTCATTATTTTAATGCATTTGTTTATAGCATGTTTGTGCCACAACACAATAATGCAATAAATAAGAATATTTCATTAGCATACTAACGAACTTATTAAATTTTATTTACTACACATTGACACATTTTCAAGATAATGAAGAGTAAATGGCCAGTGTAATAAATACAGACAATGAACACTAATAGTAACAATAACAATAACGAAAACAACAGCTACCATAACATAAGTAAATACAGTAAAAAGAGAGAAACAGTAACAAAAAATAAGTAAATATTGCTTATTTATGTAACAATAAATAAATATCACAAATAAAGTGATAAAAAAAATACATTTATATACAGAGACACTAAGATAAATAAATATGTATATAGAGGGACACAAACGCACAACAGATCCAGATACTGAGATTCAAAGAAGAAAATTCCCAGCAGTTGTTGAAATGGTTACTGTACTTATTTTAGACAGTCATTTTACTCTTCACCATGAATAAATAGTAAGGGTACATATAAGTTTGACATTCTGTTTGAAATTTCTACATTTTTCATTTGAGACCATATAAGCTATATATATTCTGGATCGTTATAAAAGCGGAGTCGATATTGCCATGTCCATGTCACAGTTCAAATCGACTCTACGAAGCCTGCAAATAACTTAAAAAACATGACTGATACATCAATATAACCGCTATAGTAGAGCAATGGAGATATAAGCAAAAAACCATGAACTATTTTTGATCTAAAGATACTTTCATTAATCGCTTCCTATCTTTAAATTTAAAAACAAAACAAAGTGTATGAGAGATATCATCGACATTTTTTATTCGTTGGAAATGCCTATCGATGCCATTATATATGGAATATAACATCGTGCAAATATCTAATATATATAATGACATGGGTTATGTTGGCTTTCAGGGCCGCTGTGGTTTGTAGCTTATTCGCATAGACCTGCGACTTAAGAAAGCCGTACAAGTAAAAGTATAACGGGGTCAAATCGCACGATCTCGGTGGCCAGTTCACATCACCTTCACGAGAGAAGGTGATGTGAATCACTCAATCGCTTGTGCAATGTGGAATTAGCTGTGTGACAATTAGCGCCGTTCTGTTGAAACCACATGTCGTTGGTGTCCATATCATCGAATTCAGGCCAAACGAAGTTGATAATCAACGATCTATAGCACTCGCCGTTATTGGTGATGACCTGGCCAACATCGTTCTTAAAGAAATATGGACCGAAAACGCCACAAGCCCAAAATCTAATCCAAACAGTGACTTTTTCAGGAAGCATTGGACGCTCTTGGATCTCATATGGACCGAAGACGCCGCCAGCCCAAAATCCAAGCCAAACAGTGACTTTTTCGGGGCATTGGACGCTCTTGGATCTCAAGTGGATTGATATCGTCGCAAATTCTACAATTTTGTTCGTTAACGTTTAATTCATACATAAATTGGCTTCATCGCAAAAGATGATTTTCTGATGAAAAACGAATAAAACAGAACATCCATTTTGTTAGAACAATTTTATCATTTGCCCGTGTTGTTGAATGCTGTATCCGTCCATAGTGATTTGGCAAAACAAAATTAATAAACGACATCCAATTCAACAGAGGAAACTTCAAACCTATTGCCACTATCAATTGTCAAATGATGGAAGTCCGTATTGGAATACCTTTTATGTCCGGATTACTAAGTCATTAATTATAGACATTTCAAAGACCTTTCAACGACGTATACAACGCCATACAAATTTGTATCAACAATGAGTCAATATCGAGAAAAATATTTTTTAAATCTAATTTTTTTTCAAAAACTGTTTTAATTGTTTATGGGTATATAAGATTCTGCTCAGCCGAATGTAACTCTCTTGCTTGTTTTCACTAATGTTTAATTACTTGGCTGACTACAATTGAAAATAAGTTGTGAATACTCATGATTACTCTTCATAATGCAAAGATAATTCAACTGGTTACTTAATACACCCCAGGTAATCTAGCGTGAAGTTAATTGTGTCTCTAAGTAATCTAGGATTTAGTAATTTTAAACTTTTTTGTACTGCACTTTAGAAAGTAGCTATTTTATTCGTCAGTATTTATCTATTGGAAATTAAATTGACATTAAGTGTTCTTTTGTAATCCGGAGTTAAGTCTTTGTAAACTATATGTGGTCGGTCAATAGACATTCGCCTAGGACACGAACATGTTAAAATAGCTAGTGACATACACATATTTATAAATCTGTTACCAGTAGTGACCCTAAGTAATAGCTAAAATCACTAATTAGGGACAGTCACCCAGAACTGCTGGTCTCTTGTATAGACATATAAGAACTACTACCAGTAGAAATTATTGTCCGCATCTAAAGAAATTACTTGTAATAACGACACAACATAAAAAGGCAAAAGTCACACAAAATATTTAGACACTTTCATGTGGGGGAAGAGGTAGCGAGTCCGTTGTTTATTGCTGAGGGGATATAGTGTTATTGGAATCGGCAAAATTAAGGGAATTTTATTCACATTTTAGCTAAACAGTTATAAATGAAATGTTCGCCTGTGTCTAATCTTAAATACTCAGAGAAAACACAACGTGCTCACCACCGAATTTGTCACCAATCGAATTTTCGACTGATAAAACAAAAAAAAAAAAAATTGTTTTTGGCGAAAAATTACTTTTGGATTAGCTTTTAAAAAGTTGGCCGAATTTGGCCGGGTTCAAGCAATCAGAAACGTGTTAAATGAAGAATTTTGACTTTAATTTGTCAATTTCATGTTGCACTTTTTAAGAAATATAATTCTTCCTGGCAGAATAGCGAACTTGCGTAAGATTGGTTGGATGAACAAAAAAAAAAAAAAAAGAGGAAAAGAATGCTGATGTTTACAATTTTATTGTTGGCAAAGTTGAATGCGGCAATGTTTTGAATAAGGAATCGTATTATGTCAAGGAAAAAGTGCGAATTTTTTGTAAGAATATATCAGTTAGATGGCAGAGTTCCTGCCATATTGGCTTCGAAATTTTGAATCTGAAAAATTTCAACACAGATTCGAAATCAGCAATCTTGAATATCCCCGTATACTGATTTTCATGTAAATCAGAAGACCTTTTAAAATTTATGCCGCAATATTGGATTCGCCATTTTGAATTTGAAAAATTTGACCACAGATTCGAAATCAGAAATCTTGAATATCAGAAGACATTTTAAAAATTACGCCGCAATTTTATCCACCACTTTCAATTTGAAAAAATTTACGTCAGATTTTAAATCAGCAACCTTTAAAGCCCCCGCATACCGATTTTCATCCTGGAATAGTGATTCCTTATAGTTTTGGCCACACAAATGGGTGAAATTACCTATAGTGCAGTTCAAGCCTTCAATTACAGTGAAAAAATACCTGAATTCAAGCTTTGAAATTAAGTTGAAGCGAACCCCTGAATTATAGTTCAATTCAAGTCGAGAATATAATAGAATAAATTGATTTCCAACAAATTCTTAATTGCCAAAAATGTTGCCTGAAAAAAACGACATGACCTTCACATCCCCTCTGCTTAATACGATTGCCCGTAAAAATCATGATGTTAAAATAAAAAAAAAACTGTATTAAAATCACTATTATATACATAAACGCAATTACTCACACACAAACACTAAACCCCACATGTATATAGTAATAAATACCAAGTCACCACCCCTCCAGGAATCCCATGATAACAAATCTGACAAAGTTTGTTTGTATTGGCAAAAGTAGAGAAACGATTAAGAGTTTTATGTTTGTATTAGAGATTTGTGAGGGGAGGAAGCTATTTTTCTTCCCGCCCTTGGATACAATTAAATTGTGGCGCGACATTATTTCCATTTCATTTGTATGTCTTTTAGGTCATCTAAAATAAGGAAATGTTATTTTATGTTAAATACTGGCACATGTATGCCTTCCACATCTATTTCACACAATAATTATTATGTAGCAGTCTAATATATATTAACTAGCACTCTCATACAATTTCGCACTTTTATTAATGATCATAAGTTGAACAAACACTTCATAACACTTCATATACAGTTGTACTAAGTACTAAGTACTTGGTTCTTACTCCTCTCCTATTATGTGTTATGCTGTATTCCATTTTGTACTACTTACTACTACCACTACTTATTGGTATTTGCTATAAATATTTGATTGTATTTACGTAAGTGCATGAACAAATACATACAGCAATCCCTCGATTTATGTCGCACAGTGGCTTAGAATCGTTTCTTATTGGCCAAAACTTTGTAACTTTTGAACCGATTAAGATATTTTAGTATTTTTTAAACTCTTCACATTCGTGATAATAGTATATATAAGTTTGTCATTCCGTTTGTAATTTCCACAATATAATTTTCCGACCCTATAAAGTGTCGATAGCGGAGTCGATTAAGCCATGTCTGTCTGTCTGTCTGTCTGTCTGTCTGTCTGTCTGTCTGTGTCTGTCTGTGTCTGTCTGTTTGTCTGTTTGTTTGTCGGTTTTTTTGTCTGTTTTTTTGTCTGTTTTTTTGTCTGTTTTTTTGTCTGTTTTTTTGTCTGTTTTTTTGTCTGTCTGTCTGTCTGTCTGTCTGTTTGTCTGTCTGTCTGTCTGTCTGTCTGTCTGTCTGTCTGTCTGTCCGTCTCTCTGTTGAAATCTGAAGACCCCAGATATCATCGGGATCCAAATCTTCAATAATTCTGTCAGATATGCTTTCAAGAAGTTTCCTATTTAAAATCAGCAAAATCCGTCCATAAATAACGGAGATAAGAGCAAAAATCCGAGACAACCTCTGAAAATGTCATCAAAAAAAGACAATTTATTGTATGCTTTGACAAAAACGTATGTTTGGATGTGTGTTGATTTCATTGCTTTGCGTATTTTGTATTGTGTTTCATTTCGTTTGGCGTTGTTGTTTTTATACCCTTCACCTTCGTGAGAAGGGTATATATTGTCATTTCGTTTGTAACTTCTACAATAAAGTCTGTTCGTCAGCAATTAAATGTAAAATTCTTAAAAGTTTTCTTGATATATTTAGGATGCTATACGCTGAAAGTGGGCAATTAATGCACCCACAATAAGGGAGAAGAGTATATAAGATTCGGCATAGCCGAATATAGCACTCTTACTTGTTTAATGTACTGAACTCTTATCCAGTTTAAATTTCATTAAAATCGGTTCAGCAGCTGTTGAGTCTTATAGTCAAACTTTAACTTTTGTTTTTTTAAAATTTTACATTAAAATTTTTATTTTTTATTAAAGAAATTTCTTAATTTATTAAAAAAGGCGTATGTGGATAAGTTAACTATTATTTGGCTTCATGTAAAAACCACCTAGCAGTATGAACAATTTGAAATTCAATTTACAACGTTTCGTCTTTCTTCGGCAACAATCACGACATACATCAAGGGATTACTGTACATAAGCACAGGAGATGGAGGAAGGTAGTTATAGTGTATGAGAAAGTACTTACAATGACTTGGTACCTAAGGGTGAGTGTTTGTATATAAAGGAGTATTTGCTTTGTGGTGATTGTGTATCTTTGACTTAATACTTTGAGTAGCACAGTTATGAATGTAAGAGCAACTAGAATTTAAGTTCTGTAAAGATGTGAGTGAGTGTAATTAGTGTTACTTATTTTTATTCCTAATTCTCATATCACATCTCTTTTAGCTGCCAAATAAACTTTTCCGTTTGCCTTATTAAAATTAATTTTTCCTAACAGCCTTTTAGCTTTAAAATTGTTTGTTTTGTTGGCTATAGAAAACAAAAAAAAAAAACAACTGATATTAAGTATAAATTATTTCTTTTACATATTTATTAAAGAAATTTCATTTATGTAAATCGATTTTTATGTTATTTTTTTCTCGTTTTTCTTTTATTTATCCAACATTTATTAGCATTTGCATTTAACTTTCCCCATTCCACACCCCCATCCCCTCTTTAGTATTTCTTATTATTGAAGTTTGTTGCTTTATTTGTTTTCTATTCTGTTTCATTATTACAATTTTATCTCATTATAACACTTTTTTCCCATCAGTAAATTTCTTTTTTGCTTCTTTGTTTTATTTATTTACTTTATATTTTTTGTTCAAGTTTTTTTTTTTTCCCCTAACTATGCTTCATCTTTTGTATAGATTTTTAACTTGTTATCCTTTTTTTTTTTGTATGTATGTATTTTTGAATACAAAAAAAAGCTTTGTAAATTTGGGTAAAATTCAATTCATTTGTATTATTTTTGCTTAAAATTGTTACACTCATTGAGTTTTTGTTTTTTGTATTTATGAAGGCAATCAAGCATAGAAAGTAGAGCATTTAAAGAGAAGAATACTAGAAAGTGAAATTATAATATATATTATTTATAGCAATACAAATAATTGAAATCCTTTAGCTTAAAGTTTGTAGTAGTTGCTATTTTTTTTTTTTTTTTTTTGATTTTGTTAATCAAATAGCTTCAAGTAAATATTGTTTTAAGCATATTTGAATATTGTTGAAGAGAATGCAATAAATTTATGTAATATAAATAAAAAAAATAATACATAATTATGTATTTAACGATATAGATATATAAAGGCTAACTTGAAATATTGAATTATAATTATCTATATATATTATTACGTTTTAACCTTTTTAAAACGTTGGTTTATTTCGTTTTAATAAACCGGATACTTTTGATTGCAAATAAAAAGCCGTTTAGTAGTTGAGAATTGTAACAACTCTTTTTTTATTTAAAATATAAAACAAAAACAGTTCAAATAGTCACTCAGTGTCTTTAAACACGTTAATCAATTCGCAGAAATGCACACGCACATATTATAATGTACAGGTATACACTGGCAATGCAGTTGATGTCTTTACTTAACGATGCTTCAAATTAGACTCACTCACGACTGCAACCTCTGCCACTAAGTACTTATACACACGCCATCTTTCGTGAATCTTCTACAATGCTCTTAACGGACAAACTAGTTTGTTCGAATTCTAGAGCTTTTGATGTTAATGTTAGCAGGTTAAACATTTACTGTTGCCATACTTATAAACAATGCTAATAACCGCGTGCTATCAACATTGTTGATAAGTAGAAGCTTCTACTGATGGACGTGTTTATAAACATTATGAATGTTGCAGGCAGTCGTTACAGACCGTTTAATTCAAATCGCTATTGCAAATTCGTAACAATATAGAAGAGTAACGTTACTGACTGACAGACTGATTCATCATCGCACAGCCCAAACGACAGAAGCTAGAATCATGAAATTTTAACTTTTGGAAATTTTTTAATTTTTGGAAATTCGAACCTATAGTGGGTAAATAAGAGTAAGAACGGGTAAATTTGGTAACCTTATATCTTCAAAACTAATAAAGATACACTTTTCCCGTATTTTGGTACTTTTTTTTAACACCCTTTGGCATTTTTTAAACCAATAAACATAAAAATAAATTTTAAATCGTATTCTTTACTTATCAAAAAATAACAATTATGGAATTGGTACTTTTTGGAAATTCGAACCCTTAAGGGATAAAAATTGTCTTTATTTTTGGTAGTATTTTCATAAAATAAGTTTTTTTTATAAATTAACATAACCATACGAATATTTTATTATGAGTTCCCAAAATGATACGAATATTAATTTGAATTTGAAATTTTTACCACCGCAAGGGGTTAAAAAAGGTACCAAAAAGGGGGTAAAAATGGGAAAATACATTTTATTTAAAATTATTAAGCCAATTTTGATAAATTTTTTTAACATTGAGAGTGCTATTTGGAACTCGAGTGCCAAGGTATATATTCGGCCAAATCCATTTAAACACTTTGATATTTTTTTAAATATATTTTTTTTATCGTTTGATACAGGTTGAAGCAAAAAAATTTTTGGAAAAATGGAGTATTTTTAGATTTTAAACTTAATGAGGAAGCAAAAGTGAAATTGGTACTTTTCTCCAAGTGGTACTTTTATAATATTCTAAATTATTTAACTTATCGACATTAAAGTTAGCTTGTATGTAACTGAGAGAAGTTAGTGTTAGAAATGGGTATAATATTTAGGTACCAACATGTGTGAACTGAACTATTGGTACTTTTTCGTTCTTCTAATGGTACTTTTATAATTTTGGACCAAGAAATATGGTTCTGCGTTAATAAGAATCCAAGGGGGAGATTTTATGGTACTTTTTTTAATATATAATATGCTAGTTATTAACAGTTAAACTATTATACTTACAAATACTAGGTTTGTTAAATATTTAATTTGTTCAACATACCTGCAAAGAAATAAAAAAAAAAAAAAAATAATTATAAAAATCATTTTTCTGTATGAGGAAATATGCTTTAAACAAATAATATTGTTTTCAAAATGTAAAAATCGATTTCGACACTGGTATGTATGACATAAAAAATGTGTTTTTTTTTTCAAATATTTAGCTTTTATTTTGAAACATTTGTACAATATATATTTATTCAAAGTATTGGGCATTGTTAGTTATGACATTTCCCATCGTTCTAGAAACATATGGATGCCGAGCCAAAAGAACTGCTCAGCTTTTGCGGTCAATAACGAATCAAGCTAATATCTAATAATCTGTTTCAAAGCGAAGCGTATGCCAAAGAGAGCGTTCTGCATCGATCGAAACAAAAATTAGTCGGAAGGGGCACGATCTGGCCTATAAAGCGGCGAGGCAAAACATACCAATCACTTCATAATAAATACATTTTAACAGGTATTGCAAAGTGCGATATCTATCAAAATAAATGTTTTGTAACCCAAGTCATACAATTTTTGACTTTTTTTTGCAAAATCTTAATTTTTTTCCTAAATGGGTCCTTTTTAAAAATTTTTTTTTGGTCTTTTAGTGATATACGAGTAGGATATATTTTATATTAATTATTTTGTAACTCAAAGTATACAATTTTTGTGTTAAAACATATATTTTGATATGTACCCACTCGCATCCGACTAAGAGACCACAAAGTTCTTAAAGGAATAAACCTAAGCTTTCGTTTGAGCCAAAAAAAAAAAAAAAAATTAAAAAAATGGCCCATTTAGGAAAAAAATTTAGATTTTGCAAAAAAAAGTCAAAAATTGCATGTCTTGAGTTACAGAATATTTATTTTGATAAATATCCCACTCGCATCCCACTAAGCGACCAAATAGGTCTTCAAGGAAAATATCTAAGCTTTCTTTTGAAAAAGGAAGAGTCCATTTTTTTAAAAAAAAAAAAAGTTTTTGATTTAAAAGAAAAAAAATCCAAAATTTTTAATTTTTTTTCCGAAAGATTAAAGAAATAGCTATCTAAACTATTTGGGACACTAAGAACAATAGGTAATAAGTTACATGGATGAGAAATAAGACCTGCTTGACCAAAATGTAAAATTTTGACCCCCTCTAACTCAAAAAGTTCTCGACCGATCTTGTTGAAAAATTGTGTCTGAATTACTATCCAACTAACTATGGTGCAAATTTCATCCCAATCGAAAGACATCGATTTCAAAAATTGGTTCACTTGACATGAAATGCCCCTAATATAATCTAATCACTCTTTTGATAACGCCATTAATTGTAAAAATCTGTCTATTTGCTTCAACGCTACATGACTTCAAAAGGAAAAAAAACAAAATGTCCAATATATTGGAAAAAATGTCTGAAAGAGTTAAAATAAAAAAATAGTTTGACTTTAAAATTTTATTAAAAAAAAACAGCGTTATTAAAATAAATTATTTCAATAAATTAGTAGTAGTTTGTGTAAAAATGAAAACGAGTAAAAATTTTTATTCAAAAAAATAAATTTTTTGAGACAAAACTTAGAAAAATTTGTATTTATATAAAAAAGTCGTTGTTTCCATAATTAAGGGCCTGGCTTACTAAATGCGAACGAACATTATCTTTCTTATTTTATATTGATATTTGATTTTTGATGATTTTTTTTATTGTTTTCAATATAAAATAAGAAAGAAAATGTTCGTTCGCATTTAGTGAGCCAAAAAGTTTTATACAAAAAGAAAAAAAAAAAAAATTAGTTTTCAGAATTAAAAAGGTTTTGTAAAACTAAAGTTATTGTGTGGAAATATTCTTTCAAAAAGCTTTTTTGTGAAAAATAATGTTACAAATAGTTTTTATACAAAAAAGCTTTTTACAAAAAAAATATATATATATTTTCAAAATTAAAAGAGCTTTTATGGAAAAAGTTTTAACAAGCATTTGTAAAAGCTTTTACCAATACATAATAAGCAGATTTTTTGTAAATATTTTTCTAAAAAGCTTTTTTGTGGTAAAAATATTTTATGTTTTGAAAGTAGCTTTTACACGACAAAAAAAGGTTTTCATATTTAAAAAGATTTTTTGTAAAAAAAAAAAATAATAATGTTTTTCGTTTTGGAAATATAACAATTAGTTTTCAAATTCAGAAAAGCCTTTATGGGCAAAAGGTTTATATAGACACAGATTATATAAAATTTTTTTTTAAAAAGGTTTTTTGTGAAAAATTGTTTTTATACCGAAATGCTTTTTAGCAAAAAAAATTGTTTTCGGATTTAAAAAAGATTTTTAGGAAAACAGTTTTATTCTAGACAGTTTATTTTCGGAAATTATTTTTTAAAAGGATTTTTGGTAAAAAAAAATTCGTTTTGAAAATAGTTTTTATACAAAATAGATTTTTACCAAACATTTCACATTAAATATGTTCTTTGTCTCATATTTAAAAAAATGTTCTTGAATAGATATGTTATTGTTTGGAAAATAGCTTTTATACAAAAAAAGCTTTTTAGAAAAAATAAAAGATTTTACAACACAGAGTCTTTTTCGGAAGTGTTTTTCGAAAGGATTTTTTGGAAGAAACTGTATTACGTATTGAAACTGCGTATTTTTAAACACAATTTGCCATAATTGTGTTGTGCGTAAATCAGTTTCAAATATTTTCCCAAGTTGTTCAAGTGTAAAGTGATCTGGAAAAACATAAGTTTGCGCTACCCCTTACATTCTTCATTGTGGAAATTACAAACTGTTTGACAAACTTATAAACTTATACCAGGAATGGTATTTAAAATTGTTACACAAAATTACTTTTTCTTGTTCCATTTCTTTCTTAAAAAAAGTTCCTTAGGCTTCTAAAAAATCCAAATTCTAAAACACATTTTACGCCACTTACAAAGCTCTCTTGTTTAAATTTCATAAATAATACTATAAAATATTTAACTAGAATTTAATTTATTCATTCATCTCCATTATTCATACACATATTTCCACTTGTCTTTATAAATTATTTATATGTAAAAATTAAAGCAACAAACACAAATGAGTAAAAACAAAAACAAAATATTGCACCAAAGAGATTCATTTAAAAGTTTTATTCCAAAAAAAAAGTAGGTTTTCCAACGTTATATAATTTAAAAAACAACAACAACAACAATATGAATATAACACTGACAAGTGTTTATGAAGTGAGTTATAAAAGAACTTCGGCATACTTGTGGGCTGTTTGAAGTGTAAAATTCTTAGCATACTTTAAGGCTTAAACAGCACAGCGTCACATACAGGACAAGAAAACATAAACGAAAAAGTTATGAAATTATTATGGCAAGCTAAATTTAATGTAGCAAGAACTTTATGAAAATCTGCTACTATTATTATTTACTATAACAAAAAAATACAGCAAATTTAACGAAAAAAAAGAAGACAAATAAAATGCAAATAAAATTTTAAATTTTTGTTGCCATTAACCTTGAGACAAATAAATGCGTATTGACAACATTTTGCTACAATGTCTCATTTTGATTTCTTTTGTATAATTTTGTCATTTAGCTAAAATAAATATAAAGAATAACACAGCCAGCAGAAAAATGTATATGTATTGTGTATGCAAATATTGTTAAATGAAAAATATTTGAATACATGAATAGATTTTTATCAATAATTTCAGAGATTTCCAGCAATATGATGTTTCAGCAGACAAACAGACAGCCAGTGAAGACAGTAGCTGTTGTGAGTAGATTATAATAGATAAGTTGAATTGAAATTATGGCAACAAATGCTAAGAAATAAAATAATATTTTGAAATTAAGCTATTTTTTTTGTCCAGTGAATCATCATTTCAAAGTGCACATATGTATTTGCATAGATAATTTGGCAAAAATTGTAATGAAATTTAAAATACATTTTTGTGCTATTTTAATACCAAGCGTATGAGTAATATTTAATCAGTGTTTTCAATTATTTATTGCTTATACGTAAGTTATACAATACAAAGAAAACCTGGTTCATGTAGAAAAAATGGTCCACATGATGTTCTTAAGCCAATAAATATAAAGTATTTTCAAAAGAGCTCCAAACACATCCAGTAGGAAAGCAGACCGGTTAGCTTAGCACTCGGACTATTTGGTACGATAAGTTAAAGCCAATGCCATGTTTAAAAACATACAAGGTTTAAAAAGTTCCTGACAGGAACTCTGCTAAGAATTTATAGCCTAAAGACAGAGTACTGAAATTGAAGTCAAATTTTATGCAAAAAATATACCTGCTGCCTAATGGATGATGAAACCAACGTATGGACAATTTTTCGCAGCTTCCGGGTCAATATTTTTATGTTGCTGATGATCGAGGGAATGTTGAAGAAATGTTTAGGACCCAAAAGCAGACAAAAGAAGTTCTTAGTATGGCAAGCAATATGCAGTTGCGGCAAAAAAGCCAAACATTTGTTACAAAGGGCTCTATAAATACCGAAATTTACATCAAGGAATGTTTACAAAAGAAGATGTTCCCATTCATAAGACTTCTTAATGTAACCACTTATTTTTGGCCTGATTTGGCATCTGCCACTATGGTAAGAAAGGTCTTGAGTGGTACAAGAACAATAATGTGGTATTTGTACCAAGAGAGGCAAATCCTTCAAACTGCCTGGAGCTAAGGCCAGTGGAGAGCTTTTGGGATCTTGTTAAAAGAGTATTGAAGAGCAAAAAAAGAAAAAAGTGGCCAAAAGTGTGGTAGATTTTAAACGGAGATAGACTACGTGTTCGAACAAAGTCACAGAAAGCTCAATAAAAAACTTAAAGGAAGGGTTTCCGGAAAAAGTTCATCACTATTGATTACAACTATAAAAATAATATTTTTTGTAAATTGTAATAATAATTTCAATCAACTAAAAAAAAAAAAATGAAAAAAATGTTTAAGATTTTTTCGATCTCAGTCCTTATACTTTAGTAAGCGTGAGGAACAACTGTCAAGAATAGGTGGTTTATCTGTCACTACTCTAATATGGTTTCGTATATACTAATGTGAATCTGAGACAAGTATTTCGATATGTTTTAAACGGATTGACAAAATCAATATCCCCCTCCTTGTTTGACGGTAAGTGTAATACAATATTTCAAATTTAAATTTCAAAAATGTTTGTTATTGGAGTTTTGTTTAAGCCAAGGTATTTTGTAAGGGAAATAATGTGTATTTTGGACGTCAAATCTCTTTCCGCCGAGACAATTCTTTAGGTTAGGTGCCATGGGCAGCCACTCATCAAGCTGCCCACTTGGTACCATTCAAAACTGATGCCACTGTGTTACCCAACAAGTAAACAGCAGCATATTTATACTTCATCTGTTGTTTCCAAGGTGAACCAAACAGATTCTCTGATGAAAGAGTGGATGCGTCTTAGATTCATCTTTGATAACTAATCTAAACACTAGATTAAGGGGGTTCTAAGGATACGTTCCCTCAAGTTTGTCAGAGCCTTGGTAGAATAGGTGGGACACAGTCTCCTCCTGTTTTTCGTTTTGACAGCTTTTACAGTAATCGTTAAACCGTTGGCCCAATCCTTTAGCATGTGTTACAATTATGCATTGTCCTCTAATAAAGGAAACAATTAGCCTTATTTGCTCACAATGGAATTCCAGAAGTAGAGTTGTCCTGCCGTCATCATATACGGGCCAGGTGGATCTCGCGATAACACAGGTGGATTCATTAGTTCTCTTGTTCTGTGCAGTCTCATGTAGTCTCTGCTGTACAACCATCTTATATTTTGAATTGGAAATACCAGAAATAGGACCAATCACCTCGTCAGCTATCATCGCACCCCTTTTGTCCAATTCGTCTGCTATACAATTACCGTGATTTCCATCGTGTCCTGTCTTTATATGGGTCATAAGCGTTAGGTTTGGAAATCCCTAGTCTAAATTCGGAGACGGCCTTTCGTAACCTAATTCATGGATTTTTACCATAGAAACTGCAGATGTGTATACCCTTTTGTGCACCTGATTGTGAGCCAACACGGCAGCCATCTTGCGGAAAGCTTTCTCTTACCCAAGTGATCATTCAAAATTGAACTGTGCCAAGTAAGATGGCTATGGCATCCTCTATCGCATTTTCAATCTCCGACCGGACAAAACCATATCGTGATTTTTTTTATTGTTTCCAGTGTAGAGACCTCAACTGGACGTCCAGAACGTTGGTGCTTGTGTTTGTACGTTCACAACGAAATTCAGTAAACCACTTTTTTACCATTGAAACTGATGGTGCAGATTTCCCATAGTATTTGTCAAGTTTAGCCTTTGTTGGAATGATAGTTTTTATTCGCAAAAATACTGCAGACGAAATTCACTTTTTTCCAATTACTTCACAAGTCAGTAGGTAGTCTGCTCGCAATGGCTGCCAAACATAAACTAAATGATGCAGCTTGTTCAAATTTTGACAGGAGTCAACTCACAAATGCCTGTTGACAGAAGCAAGGTTATCTCTTCTATTAAGAGCCGGCAAATTCAGAAAGCCGCGGACTAATTGACCCTAGTATGTTTAAAAAAAATTTCGATTTGAGAAAATGTATGCTTAAAGTGGTTCGCCTCTCAGCTGTTTCTAATTAAGCTAACAATCGGCTATAATAATTTATAAACAAAATAAAAAAGTACTCACTAATCCAAATCGGTTAATTTTTAAATTTTCTCTGTGAAGAAGTTCAATACAAGCTAAATTTCCAAGTTTATTTGAGATGGTGATTTATGCAGCAATACAAACATTTAAAAAAGTGTAATACAAAGCAAGAGGTAGATAATGCTTTGCAAAAGAACAACATAAAAAATCAGTTAATTTTTGAGAATTATTTTTGTTTTGATATTAAAGGCCATATTTTTAATAAAAATTTTCTAGTGACATTAAAATGTGTTCCCAAAAATATGCAACATTAGGATTGAGATCGAAAAATTCTTAACTTCAATTTCTATGCTCTGTTTTTGGCCTCTAAATTTTTAGCAGCGTTCCTGTTAGGAACTTTTTGAGCCTTGCATGTTTTCAAACCTTCATTAGCTTTAACTTTTCGTACCAAATAGTCCCAGCACTGAGCTAACCACTCAGCTTTCCTACCCGAGGTGATGGGAGCTGTTTTGAAAATTCTTTCTATTTTTTTGGCTTAAGAAACATCATGTGGACCATTCCTTTTACCTGAACCATATTTTCTATCAACGGACAGGTTCTCCCGGTACTGTTTAATAAAATTGGAAACAGTTTGACGAAAGACCTTTGACTGTTTGGCCAACTTTTTGTAGGGTTTTGTTGAAAATAATTAATAATTTTAGTACGCTTTTTTTTCTGGTCACTAAAAAAATGGCTGATAAAAAAGGTTCTTGGGATGTATTTTTTATATATTTTATTAACTTATATTATTAATGTTCATATAATATTCATTTAGTAGAGGATAATTTTATGATAAAACATATAAAAGCACAAAACTCGACGGACAACAGATGTTTAAAAATTTGACTTTGCTACTGCATATTTGCAATGTCAGTTAACCGGACTCACAAGGGACACATTAAAAAATTCCAGAAGATAAAAAGAAAGGAAGGCATGGTCTGTATAATTTAAGTTTTATACAGTTTATTGTGAAAAAAACAATGGATGGCAAGGAACAAGTACTCCAGTGAATTTAAAATTTAATTTATTGAAGAGTGGAAGGCGGGCTTATTACGGCATGAATTGAGTAAAAAATATTCAATTAACAGATCAGTTATTTCCAGGCTGATTCCAAAGTTTTTGCAGCCTGGTCGTATATCACCGGGGCATTCTGAAGGACGTTGTGAAAATTGCCGAAATAAGGATCGGCAATTTTTACGATTTATTTCAAGCCGTTATTATAGCCTGGGAAGGAATATCGCAAGACACCATAAAAAATTTAATATCTTCTATGCCTAAAAGATGTACTTGTGTCATCCAAAACAAAGGATTTGCAACAAAATATAAATTAAAAAAATTTTAATGTTATATTCATGAATGGCTTTAAGAACTTTTTGGTAGTTTAGTGGAATGAAATTTTATCTAACAAATAAATATTTTGAGCCCCTCTAACTCAGAGAGTTCTTCACTGATCTTGTAGACAAATTGTGACCAAACTACTATCCGTAGTGCACATTTCATCCCGATCGGAAGACATCGGTTTCAAAACTTCACATGAAATCTCCCATATTTTGAAACAGGAAATTTTCTAAGCTTTTAGGAAAATGTAAAATGTTTAGTTTTTATTTCCCATATGTTTCATCAAAATCATAAATACTTAAGAATAATTAACAATTAAGGCTGGTTTCATAGATTTTAAAGTAAAAGTGTTTTGGTCCATATATCTTCGCATTGACGTATTTTGGCTTCTAAACCTACATTTGTACTTTGGGTCAATACAATGCAATCGTGAATGTTTGGTCCAACCTTTAAAATACGATTTGGTCGATTTATAAGAACAACATTTTCAAAAGCCCTGTGATATATAGGTACTATCAACCTAGCACTTAAGCAAGTAGTCAATATAACACTTATAGACAGTAATTTCCACTAATGTCTGATCACTTGACTGACTTCAATTAATATATTTTGAATCACTGGACACGCATGTGCTCTTTGTAGTGCAGATATAAGTCAATTAGTTACATCATACACCCCAGGTAATTTAACGTGAAGTTAGTTGCCACTTAAGTGTCTCTAAGTAATCTAGAGTGTAGTCACTTTAAACGTTTTGCAAGTAATTATTAAAAACTGGTATTATACACAATTGGTCAATTCACAAGGTCTCTCATCAGTCATATTGTCATAATGTCCTAATATATCACGACTCGGAGGCTAGGCTTAACCGACTCTTAGGCATTCGCCGTTGGTCTCTGCTGGTTCGTTACGATAACTTGATAAATATAGCGTAGAAAGTAGTATTATTTTAGGACATTTTTTGCTTGAAACCATTGTGAAATATTAGGACATTATGACAATATGACATGATAAGAGACTTTGTGAATTGACCAATTGTGTTGATGTAATTTTCTTATTTTATTTTTGCTTAAGTATACTGATATCCCAAGTAACCTAGCATGAAGTCAGTTGTCACTTTAGTGTCTCTAAGTACCCTGGAGTGTAGTCACTTTGAATGTTTATTTTATACTGCACTTGAGAACGGAAGGATTGTTTGCAAGGATTGTTTGCAACCGTCTATGAGATGTCTTTTTAACTCACTATTTGAGGTGAATAAGCAATCGTAAATGTTAAAATAACTAGTTTAGTAGCTGATCAAGTAACCAGTTATGTAGCTAGTATGGTGACTGAATCTATGTAACCGGTATGTGGACCAGCTCTCAGACAATCTCATTGTAAACAAATAGGTTCAATTGACCGTCTCGTTAGGACATGCACGTGTTAACGTAACTAGTCGAGTAGCTAGTGATGCAACTAGTTGTCACCCTAAATGATAGATAAATTACTAGCTCGAGACAATCTCCGAGAACAGCTGGCAACCTGCGAAGATAAATTTAAATTTAACTAGCACGGACATAAACCGCAGTTTTTAGCACAGCCCAATTTGGAGTAAACAGACCACTGGTAATCACTTAATAGTCTTAAAACTTGAATTATAATAAACAAATTTATATCTACAACTGCAATTATTTCAGAATAAGAAAAACATAAAAAATGGAAGGAATCATTAGTCAATTATAAAAGGAACTTTAAAGCAATCTAAACCTATTTTACAATTTTGAATATTAAATTTTTGCATTTGTTCAAGGCAATTGCTCATTTCGGTTCACAACTTTCTTTCTACTCAGTGAATTTTGCTGATTTTCATTAGCAAACTGTTTAACATTCTAGTTAATATTACAGGCTAAGCTTATTAAGTTATTTTAGGTATTTTGCACGATAGCGTGATTTAAACAGACCTATAAAGGAATACTACAAATTTTGTAAGAATAAAGATCTTTGTAAAACTATAAATGAGTTGTTCTAATTACTAAACATATATGTATGATACAATAAACCTATATGCTGCCTTCATTTAACATTAGAAGTAATGAAAAGTATAAAATATCTAAAAAGTTCTTCTTTAATTATGTTTAACAATATCCTTTATTAATGGCAGACTTACAATTATTTTGGTTTTTGTTACTCATTTATATTAAGTACTATCCATTTAATTAAGTACACCATTCCAATATCAAATTAATTTCTTTAAAAATGTATGCAAAAACAAAAAAAAACTTTTAAAAACACCAGCAACCACTTTCTTCCATTCAAAAGCCACCACCACAATTATCAATTATAAACCAAAGAAAAACAAAATCAACGATGAAATTTGCAAAAAGCGAAAGCAAATATTTGTTTTCGAATATTTATTAAGTTAATATATGTTTTAACTTTATGCTGCTCCAACACTGATTTCCAATTACTTTTTTTTTGTTTTTTGGTCTTAACAACATAAAGTACCGGCTTAAGACAACAGAAGCCAGCCAGTCAGCCAGCAAAAACTGTTTGCTCTTTTTTTTTAACGCTGTTCTATTTTCTTTGGCAACAATGCTTAAATAAATTAATTTACATTTTTTCTTATAACATAAAAAAAAATCAAGAAAAAAACATAAAACCTTAATGCATTAACATGATTTTAAGAAATTGTATGCAGCTGTTTGTTGCTACAAATTAGTAGCTGAAGCTGGAGTTTTCTTCCATTCTTTTTTTTTACTTCTTTTTGTAAAGTAAATATTAAACAAGTTATTTAACGAGAAGGGGGTGGAGTTTTTTTTTTTTTTTTTTTTTTTGTTTTTCTTCTTACATATTATTCAGAATTGTGTTAAATTTTTTTGCAAGTATTCTTTTAAGTTTTATTCAATGTTTTTTTTTAAAGATTTTTTTTTTAAGTTTTTTTTCGGTTTACATTAAACTACTTTTGAAATATTTCTTAATGTTTTTCCTTTTCTTTTTAGTTTTTCTTTAACATTTCCGTTTTTTTTACTTAAGTAATTTTCCGCTTTTAATTGTATTGTTGTGTGTTAGTGAGTATGAAAGCATGTGTGTTAGTAAATGTGCGTTACTTATTGCACAAACAGTTTGTGCCAATTTGTGTGCCTTTTCTTTTGTAAAAGTTTTTTTTTACACAACCTTCATTATGTGAGGATGTTAGAGGATGGATATTTTTAATTTTATTTAAGCTTTAACTGCTGTACGAGGCACAGCACATTGGTTTCCCTTATATGGACAAGCGGTCTTCACAATTTGTCAGCTCATACCATGCCCGAAGAACTTAAACTTTTAAAATTATTAGGAAAAAATATTAACAACTGTAGCCACAGTAGCCATTTGATCTTTGAAGAGTTAATTATACCCTTCACCATGAGTGGCAAGAGTATATATAAGTTTGTCATTCCGTTTGTAATTTCTACATTTTTCATTTGCGACCCCACAAAGTATATATATTCTGGATCGTTATAGATAGCGAAGTCGATATAGCCATGTCCGTCTGTCCGTCTGTCCGTCTGTCCGTCTGTATGTTGAAATCAACTTTCCGTAGCCCCCAAATAACTTACAAACATAATTGATACATCAATATATCGGGAATTCTTCCGGCTCGGTCGCTATTTAAAATCGAGAAAATCGGCTCACAAATGACTGAGATATAAAGAAAACACCGGGACACCTCGATTTTTGGCCTATTTTTGATCTATGTATATCTGGATTACTAAGTCATTAATATAGACAATATGGATAGATATTTCAAAGTCCATTGCAACGATGTATATAAGGCTATAGTAATTTGGACCTACAATGGGTTAAAATAGAGAAAATTATTTTTTAACCCGAATATTTTTTGTTACCACAAAATTTTTTTTTATAATTTTTTTCTTCACTAATAAATTAAAAAAAAAAATTAAATTTAAAAATTTTGAAAAAAAAAATTTTTTTTTTTAAATTTTGAAAAAAATTTTGAAAAAAAAATTTTAATTTTTTTAATTTTAATTTACCTAAAAATATTTAAAATTTTTATTTTAAAGTATAATTTGGTGAACGGTATATACGAGTCAACACAGCCGAATATAGCTCTCTTACTTGTTGGCTTATAGATTTGTTTTAAGAATTTTTGAAATAAAGTATTTCAATATGAAAATTCGTTTGTTTTAAGCAAGAAAATGAATTTTGAGAAATGATCCATAACTATAAATGTATAACTATTGCCACTTTAGGATCTCGGAAACTTTCCTAAGAAATCAATATAAAATTTTTGAAAGGGCCTTTCGGTAACTATCTCTGGCATTAAGTTTATATTTTTTTACAAACTCTTTGATTTAAACAGTAATTTTCTGCCCAAAAAAGTGTCTCTTGACTTTTTCCATTGTTTTCGCAGTTCCACCATAAGCTCAAAAACGTTTGTTGTGTGGGCTTTTTCAATAATTGTTTGTGTTAGATTTGGGTGTATCCATAACTTCAATTGATAATGCTCTTCCACATTTTGATCACAACTCGTACGTTTAAAGACTTTCCCATTTACTAAGGACTGAGATCGAAACATTTTTAACATACACACATATATGTTAATAAAAATGAAACCACTAAACTTACAGTTGTGAATCTTTTTTTGTTTGATTGAAATTATTGTTACAATTTACAAAAAAAAATATTTTTATAGTTCTAATCAATAGTGATGAAATTTTGAAACTTTTTCGGAAACCCTTCCATCATGGTTTTTATCGTGATTTCTGTCACTTTGTTCGAACAGGTTGTCCATCTCCGTTTAAAATCTACCACACTTTTGGACACCTTTTTTGTGCTCTTCAATTCTCTTTTAACAAGAGCCCAATTCCTCTACACTGGCCTTAGCTCCAGGCAGTTTGGAGGATTTGCCTTTCTTCGTACAAATACCACATTATTGTTCTTGTACCACCCAAGACCTTGCTTACCATAGTGACAGGATGCCAAGTCAGGCCAAAAATAAGTGGACACATTATGAAGTCTTACGAATGGAAGCATCCTCTTTTGAAAACATTCCTTGACGTAAATTTCGGTATTTATAGAGCCCGTTGTAACAAATGTTTGGCTTTTTTGCCGCAACTGCATATTGCTTGCCATACCAAGAACTTTTAGGTTCTTGGCTTTTGGGTCCTAAACTTTTCTTCAACATTTCCTCGAGCATCTGCAACATAAAACTTGACCCAGAAGCTGCGAAAAATTTTCCATACGTACATTTCGTCATCCATTATGCAGCAGGTATATTTTTTGTATACAATTTTACTTCAATTTCCGTGCTCTGTCTTTGGCCTCTAAATTTTTAGAAGAGTTCATGTCAGGAACTTTTTGAGCCTTGCATGTTTTTAAACCTGCTTTAGCATTAACTTTTCGTATCCAATAGTCTGAGCACTGAGCTAACCGGGCTGCTTTCCTACCGGAGGTGTTGGGAGCTCTTTTGAAAATGCTTTCTATTTTCTTGGCTTTAGAAACATCATGTGGACCATTCCTTCTACCTGAACCAGGTTTTCTATCAACGAACAAGTTCTCCCGGTACTTTTGAATAACATTGGAAACATTTTGACGGCAGACCTTTGTTTGGCCAACTTTTTGTAGGAAAAGGTCTGCCGTCAAAATGTTTCCAATGTTATTCAACATTACCGGGAGAACTTGTTTGTTGATAGAAAACCTGGTTATAAAGCCTGGAGCTAAAGCCAGTGGAGAGATATTGGGCTCTTGTTAAAAGAGAACTGATGAGCACAAAAATGGTGTCCAAAGGTGTTGTCGATTTTAAACTGAGATGGCCTACGTGTTCGAACAAAGTGAGAGAATGTACTATAAAAACCATAATTGAAGGTTTCCGAAAAAGGTTCAAAATTTCATCACTATTGATTTTTTTTAATTTTTGTTTGCCAATTATTGGATTATATTTTTACAAAACTTGCAGCATTCCAAATGAATTTAACTTTGGCCTTACTAAATTTGGCCTTTTAAATTTTTTTTAACAAATGCGTTAACTCTTTAATTATTAAAAAGAAGCAACACACTAAACAAAACATTTAAAGAATATTATTGTATTCATAATGGGCTAGTTTTAATGAATTCCAGTTTAATATATAAACCTATAAAGTATTTAGAAACCTTATAGATATTGAAGTCAAATTAACAAATGTTCATCTGCTCGTGTAGGATTTTCCGCCCCCTCATGATTGATTAATCATAGCCCAGCCCATCATCGAGCTAGTAAATATCATAAAATGTTGACTAGAAAAAATTACAAAGGATGAGATAGTAGAGTTTTTATATATATATTTTAATCTACTACAAATATGCGTAAAATTCAAAACATATTCATCTTAGGCTAAACAAGAGCAAAGATTGTTTATGGGATGGGGATGATTTAGTGAATTTTGTATCTCAGACTTTAAGAGACATTTTTAATCATTCATCTGGGAAGCGGCAGGGACCAACAAGCATAATGAAATCCAGCACTGATGTAACTAAGTATGGAATGCAAGAAACTTTTCAATAGAAAACATCTCATTGCTTTAAAAAAACGGAAGGACAAAGGGAGAGTACCGACACACCAGGATTTCTAATGAAACCTAATGGTCAGTAGCAACAGCCTTACATGGTGTTGTAAGTACTATCGAGAAAATAACTGATAACTGAGTCATAAATTATATTTTGGGAATCGTTAGAACAATCTCATGAAATCATACTTTTGATTTTAACTATTATCGACCATTGGAAACCGTTTGAAACTCAAAGCGATAAACCAGAAGATATAAAATTTTGAAATTTTCTAGTGAAACCAAATTCTTTCAATCGAATACATTTTGAATTTGTAACTTTAAGAATACCATTAATTCGCAAAAACAACTATAAGTATTTCCGTACTCACAGCGGCCCAAAGCCAACATAACCCAACACATCGGTCACACACACTTTATTTTATTTACATTTAAAGACAGGAAGCGCTTAATGAAAGACCCTTTATTAATGTTTAAACTTTGTTTCTCTTATTTCAAATTTGAGTCTGCTGAATATAATTACTTAATATGCGTTTAAACTAGTTTAATTTTTTGTTTTCCTTCCAAAGTTTAATGTCAAGTTTTTTTTCCATTTACTTTTTTAAACGCACAAGTGTTGAAAAGTTAAGATTTTGTAAAAAAAAAAAATTAAAATTTGTTGCAGCGCATAAAAGGAAGTATTAAAAACAACCTCTTTTAATATTCAAGTTCCTTTTAATGCTTAAGTTTTATATAAAACCTAACAAACGCATAAATAGCAAAGTGAATTAAAGCAGTATTCATGATACTACACAAGAAGATTTTTTATAAATATGTATAATATTCATTGAAAGTTTTCTTAAAAAAATTATAAATAAATATTAATCATATTTTTACATAGTAATGCGTATACGTAATATTTAATTCATACGTCTATTAAATATTAATCATACTTTTAAACTACATATTCTAAAGCTAAATTATAGTGTAGTAAAAATGTTAAATTGTTTTAATGATTCAATACTTAAATTATAGTTGAAACTAACCAATTTATTACATTTTAGTAATTAAAACAAACCATTCGTGCACATACTTTCATTCTGATAATCCAACATAAATAATTTTAGTTTAAAAAACACCATCACACGCTATTTTTTTTTTACGTGATTTATAATTTTTTAATTACTAAAAGTGAATTAAAAACCCAAAAACATCTGTTACTCAATTTAATTACATAAATATTTATTTAAAATACATTCTGTTTTGTGTTTATTTTAAAAATGTTCATCCAATTAATTTGCTGTTTTTTTTTTTGACATGTTTAGCTTAACAACGTGTTGGCAAATAATTTAAATTAAAAAAACAACAATAAAAACATGAAAATCTAACACGTTCTAATTTTGTTTTCATAATAATTTAAAAAGCCCAGCAGAGAAAAACGAGTGTTTTATTAATTTTTAAATTACTAACAATTTAAAAGTAAATAAACATGAAACTTGGAAGTAAACGAGAGTTCTTTCTATGAAACATTTTCTTTTACAAGAACTTTTCTAAGTACATTTTTAGAATAGAAATGAATAAAGCAAAGGAAACTGCTTTATGAAAATTAAACTTATGCATGTGTATAGAAAACAATCTAAAAATGCAAGCTCAGCTGAAGCAGACAACAGATGCACTGTGGCACGAAAAGTTATACCAAAGAAATAGAATAGAACTAGAACAGAACCAGAACTAGAACTAGAACAGAACTAGAACAGAACTAAAACAGAACTAGAACAGAACTAGAACAGAACTAGAACAGAACTAGAACAGAACTAGAACAGAACTAGAACAGAACTAGAACAGAACTAGAACAGAACTAGAACAGAACTAGAACAGAACTAGAACAGAACTAGAACAGAACTAGAACAGAACTAGAACAGAACTAGAACAGAACTAGAACAGAACTAGAACAGAACTAGAACAGAACTAGAACAGAACTAGAACAGAACTAGAACAGAACTAGAACAGAACTAGAACAGAACTAGAACAGAACTAGAACAGAACTAGAACAGAACTAGAACAGAACTAGAACAGAACAGAACTAGAACTAGAACAGAACTAGAACAGAACTAGAACAGAACAGAACTAGAACAGAACTAGAACAGAACTAGAACAGAACTAGAACAGAACTAGAACAGAACTAGAACAGAACTAGAACAGAACTAGAACAGAACTAGAACAGAACTAGAACAGAACTAGAACAGAACTAGAACAGAACTAGAACAGAACTAGAACAGAACTAGAACAGAACTAGAACAGAACTAGAACAGAACTAGAACAGAACTAGAACAGAACTAGAACAGAACTAGAACAGAACTAGAACAGAACTAGAACAGAACTAGAACAGAACTAGAACAGAACTAGAACAGAACTAGAACAGAACTAGAACAGAACTAGAACAGAACTAGAACAGAACTAGAACAGAACTAGAACAGAACTAGAACAGAACTAGAACAGAACTAGAACAGAACTAGAACAGAACTAGAACAGAACTAGAACAGAACTAGAACAGAACTAGAACAGAACTAGAACAGAACTAGAACAGAACTAGAACAGAACTAGAACAGAACTAGAACAGAACTAGAACAGAACTAGAACAGAACTAGAACAGAACTAGAACAGAACTAGAACAGAACTAGAACAGAACTAGAACAGAACTAGAACAGAACTAGAACAGAACTAGAACAGAACTAGAACAGAACTAGAACAGAACTAGAACAGAACTAGAACAGAACTAGAACAGAACTAGAACAGAACTAGAACAGAACTAGAACAGAACTAGAACAGAACTAGAACAGAACTAGAACAGAACTAGAACAGAACTAGAACTAGAACAGAACTAGAGTAGTTGAAGAAAGGGGGTTTGAACTACGATGAAAACGAAAGGGGGTTTGAACTCGATGAAAATGAATAGGGATTTGAACTACGATGAAAATGAATGGGGATTTGATTTTTACAAAATTTTTCATTGTTTTAAAAAATTCTTATCGCACACATTTTTTTTCCACGGTGATTCCTCTTTGCTGTTATTTTCATGCCTATAGAAAAATTTTTAAAAAATTATTTTTCATTGTTTTGACAAAAATTTTTATCGCGCACATTTTTTTTCCACGTTGATTCCTCTTTCACATCGTTTTCATACGGGTAAGAAATTTTTATTGTAGAAAATTTATTTTTCAGTGTTTTGAAAAATGTTTCTAGTTTCCAAAAATGTACTTTAGGAAAAATTATAAATATATTCTGATTTCTAAAAATAATGCAGTATTTTGTCGGTTTTTATCAGACAATCTACATCCGTTATTTTTATTTTTTTGTAAAAAGAAAAGTTTTTTATTGTTAAAATTTGGCTTAGAAATAATAGGTTTTAAGAAATTTATAGTTTTCAAAAAAACTTTAAAAACAAAGGAATAGAAATCTACTTTTTCGTCATTTTCATGCTGATAGAATAATTATAAAAGCTAAAAGTATAGTTTTCTTAATATTTGAATACATCCGGCCTTGTTCTAGAAAGAAGGCTACATGCATTGTTTCCGTTATGATTGTTGAAAATAATTTTAATTTAAATATTTCATACAGAATCTGTTTCATAAATCTTTAATAAATTTAAAAATTGATTATGAATAAGGCCTTTATTTTATAAATAATAGTTTTAAGAATAATTTTGAAAAATGATAGCAATAGTTTTTAATTTAAAGATGTTGAAAATTTATTTTTCATTGTCTTGAAAAAAAAAAAAATTTAATGCGTCAATAGAAATGAATCGCTCACATTTTTTGGAGTTTCTCATTTTTATGCAGGATGAAGCAAATGTTTTTTTCGATCATTAAAATTTTAGGTCTAGAATCGAGTCATACATCCGGCACGATTGTTTTAAAGAAATATTATTTACACAGTTTCCGCTGTGATTGTAGAAAATAAGATATACTTGTCTGGAATTGTAGACGGCGAGAACACCCCAATATTGTTTGGTTTTAGGTCTAGAATTGAGTCAGACATCCGGCACAATTTTTAAAGAAAGAACATTTACACAGTTTCCGTTGTGATTGTAGAAAACAAGATATACTTGTATAGAATTATAGAGGACGACAACACCCCATATTGTTTGGAAAATGATAAAACATTTCTGGATTTAAAGACGATGACGAATCCTCATATCACAACATACTTATAATAAATTTTTTCTAAATATTTTAAACAAATATGTATAAATACTGAGTTTTAAAGCAGTAACTATTCAGTAGAAGTCAAACATTCAATTGAAAATAAAAAGAAATATGACCTCCACAATGACGAACAGAGATATTGTAGCCGCCTTCAACAAATTGAGGAGCAAACCATACTGCTCCGTAAAGGATATTGAAACTGGTAAGCCGTATAAGGTTATTAGGATGTATCGTCACAACAACAAATATGGAAATGTTGTGATAGCGGAGTTAGAGGAGTGGATGCTATACCTTCCAAAAAGATATAACGCTTTGGAAGATGCTGCTATTGAGGGGACCTCTGAGGAGCAATTTCTGTTGAGCAAAAAGACGGATATAATAACTGGGAACTATATCATCGAATTAGAAGAGATTGGTGAATATGGAAATTCGTTAGAAGCAGATGATGATGATCTGATGTTTATCCCCAACGCACAACCCTACTTTGGCTGGGAAAGTAGCAAAAAAGCTAAACATTAAATAATAATAATAATAATAATAATAATTATAATTATAATAATAGAAATAATAAAAAATATATAAAACAAAAAAAAAATGTTAGTTTTTTAATTTATTTTATTTTTTTTTTTTTTATATAAAGATAGAACAAATTTTAAAATTTACTATTCTTATTAGCATAGCTGTTTTGAAATGATGTCTCGCATAACTATTATACAATTTTTAAAGGATTTTGAGGGATATATTTTTTTAGAGCATCTGGAATTAATCAAACATTTCCTAAAGTTAATAGATGAAAGTGAAAAAAATGATGATTATAAATGTGGATTTATAAGTTGCTTACAAGAAGATGTTGAACTGATTCCTGAACGATATGAAATAAACTTTGAAAAGCAAAAGAAAATGATTGAAGACTTAATAAAAAAATATTATTTATTATCAAAATACTTTTATACCATATGAAAATTAAATAAAAAGCATTTTTTAAAAGAGTTTTGTTTGTATTTATTTATTTATTTTTTTTTTTTTATATAGAAATTCTAGACACAAGTGTCCACAATTAAATGTATTATATTGTTGTTTTCGCTTATGATTGTATTTGATGTTTTTTCCCAAATATTTTATGATTTCCAACGGTGGTTGTAAATTTCCAAAACTATCAAAATATTCCAAATCATTATTGTTTTTATAATATGCTACCCAATGAGTGCCACTACCAGTTGAAGAATCCAAATTAACTATTCCACACTCAGATTGTTTAGATTGTTTTGGAAGCATATCTCGCATAAATACGCCTCTAAAGTTAGGAATATTTCTATTAGCAAACTTCATGATATCTGCATCTGTAAGTGGTCTGTTGGGTAGCATATTTAATAGTTTTTTGAATTTTTACAAATTATACCATAACCTCTCTTGTATGGTTTAAGATATAGTCCTTTTCCCATGGCAATAGATTCCATTGCTTTATTGTGACGTGTAGATTCATCTATTTTTTTCTTAGCATTTTTAGCAGAGGTAACAGCTTTTGCAATTGATGTAGCTCCCGAAGTTATACTGCCTAATGCTCCAAGTGCAGTTAAAATTGGAATAAGTGGTAAGAATCCTCCAGTTTTGGGAAGTTTTATAATCCGTGGAACAATGACATTATGTTTATTTCCTTTAAATGATTTACTAATAACTTTTTGAGCAATTTTAATAGCATCTTGTATATCCTGAGGTTTCTCTTTCTTCAACATATTTGTAGCAGTTTTAATAGTTTTCAAAAACAGTTTTTTATTACAGAACTGTTTTTTGTTTTGGAGTCCCATACCAAGTTTTGTTTTTGTCTTCATTGCATTGGTCACTATATATGCACTTGTCTTTTCACCAATACTACTATCTTTTGCTAAAACTCTTTCCCAAGCTCTTTCAGTTAAAATTTTGTCAGCTTGATTGCGTTCTGTTGAATCATTACTTTGCGAATAAGCTATATCATGTTCTCTACAAGCAGAATCTAATGGATTAATACCTTTATCTCCTCTAGCTAAACGTTTTTTTAGTTTTGTTCCTGGTCCACAAAATTGATATCCTGGTATATGAAGCTCTATTGGTAAAACGTCTATTAAATTATTTAATATACCTTGTCCTCTCATAACTTTTTTTGAAATGAATAAAATATTAATGTGTAACATCTTATATATACTTTGACAAACAAAAAAAAATTATTAGTTACCAAAATGCGTTTAATAAAACAAGACAAAAATATTTCCGTGAGAAACATGGACTTTTCTACTGATGCAAACACAAAACTACGTCATAGTAGTTTATTACCGAACAGCATTAGGGCTCTAATTGTTGGTCCATCTAATTGTGGGAAGACTAATGTTATGCTTAGTCTCATTGAAAGTCCGAATGGTTTAAAATTTGAGAACATATATTTATATTCAAAATCGCTCTATCAACCAAAATATCAGTACTTGGAAAAACTCATTGCACCTATAACAGGGATGGGATATTTTACATTTAGTGATAATGAGAGTGTTATACCACCTGATGAAGCCAAAAATAATTCACTAATGATATTCGATGATGTTGCTTGCGAGAAACAAAATAATATACGATCATATTTTTGTATGGGTCGCCACAGAAATGTTGATTCTTTTTACTTATGTCAAACATATACAAGAATTCCTAAACATTTGATTCGAGACAACGCAAATATGATAATTATGTTCAAACAGGATGAATTAAATATGCGTCATGTTTATAATGATCACGTTGGAACAGATATGGCATTTGAAAAATTTTTTGATTTGTGTCGTGAATGTTGGCAAGACAAATTTGGCTTTTTAGTAATTAGCAAAGATAATGAGATGAATGGTGGGAGATATAGAAAATTTTTTGATAACTTTATTCAATTATAAATGCTGTTCATGAGCTGTTCAACGCTGTTCATGAGCTGTTCAAAGCTGTTCATGAGCCGTTAAAAGCTGTTCATGAGCTGTTCATGAGCTGTTCAAAGCTGTTCATGAGCCGTTAAAAGCTGTTCATGAGCTGTTCATGAGCTGTTCAAAGCTGTTCATGAGCCGTTAAAAGCTGTTCATGAGCTGTTTAAAGCCGTTCATGAGCTGTTGAAAGCTGGTCATGAGCTGTTCAAAGCTGTTCCAAAGCTGATAATAGTTGAATAAAAAGAATGTGCAAAACAGTTTTACCATTATTACTATTATTAACTTGCAAGCAACGGTATTGATCTGATCTCCCAGAGCTATATTAAGATGAATGAACAACTACTTAAAGAATTAATAAAGACTCGATCTGTTTTAAAACAAAAATATCGAAGTTTAAAAGTTGGTGAAACTGAAAAAGACGAGATATTAGCAAAAACATTTAAGCCAATAACTGAACCATTAAAAGAACTTGTGAAAAATAACAACACTCAATATGATAAACCTAAAGCAGAAAATATTTACACTCAAAACAATTCTTTCGATTTCAATAATATGTTGTCTAAAGTTGAAACGAGTACTCCTAAGAAAGACATACAACTTAAAGATGATGAAAACAGTAACGATACAAACAGTGTAGATTCGACATTTAATTCAGCTAATAATTCATCTAATGTTATTGACTTATCATTACTGCAGAAAAATAAATTGCTTGATACAACATATGGTCCACATAAAAACTCATATAATGTTTGGAAGTTTGGTAATAGCGATATAGAAATAAATGAAGAAAAAATTAACATTGGAAATCAAAATTGGGCCGTTACACCAGGCTTGATTCAATTATTGTTTCATAAAGAACCAACAAATTATGAACCATATGAGTTGGATATTTATAAAAATATTTTGATTAAAACCAATGCACACAAAAGACAATTTAATTCCAAAAATCAAATTAAGGGCACTAAGAGCAAAAAGTACAACACTATTATAAAAAAATTGTTTAAGGATGAAATTTCTATAACACCAAAAATATCATTAAGATCACAAACGCATAAAGGAAACGGAATGATTATGAATGTCAATAATGAAAGACCCAACTATATATACTGGAACGATCCTAATGAATTAGTAGATCGACTTAGACTATTGGTTGCATCGGAAGGCGCGGGACACAATAATCATCGCAATGAAATTAATTCAATTTTAGAGGAATTGCAAGAAGCAAATATTATTGCGTAGAAAGCAATAATCATAAATAAATAGTGGAAGGATAACAAAATATGCCTGTTGATAAGTTTGGTCATCACTCAAAGAGTCAAAACAATTTTATAAAAAATGAGAAAAATAAAAGAAAAATTCGTCAAGTTGTTGGACTTGTGTTGGATAAAAATAATAACATTAATGTTCAAAACAAAAGGATCACAAATGTTTCGTTTCCTACACAAGAAAAAGACGCTGTTAATAAACATTACTTGGGAACAGAAATCAGACAATTGCAACAAGATTTAACAACATTGAATAAACAAGAATATAAAAAACTTGATGGAAAACTTAATAATATTGATAATTCAATACAAAACATGATATCTCATAGAGAAATGTCTTTAAAATTACATTTTAGTGAACAGATCGAAACGCTGTTAGAGAAAGTACAAAGACTGGAGAATTTTGTTTTTACGTCAATAATTACAAAAAGTGAACCGCCAAGCAGTACAGATCCAATAAAAAAGAAATATAAAATAAAATATTAATACAATTCAAGTATGGATGAAAAACGAGAGTTGGTTATTGAGCTTCATTCCCAAGCAAGGAAAAATTTTAAACGACGGAGAGTAATAATGAAGGGTATTGATGATTTATGGCAAGCGGATTTAGTTGAAATGGGAAATTACTCTACATATAATAAAGGATTTAAATATTTATTAACAGTCATCGATACCTTTTCAAAATTTGCTTGGATTCGACCACTAAAATCTAAAACGGCTATAAATGTTACAAATGCTATGAATGACATATTTAATTTAGGCCGTATACCAAAAAATTTGCAAACAGATGATGGAAAAGAATTTTTCAACAACTTATTCAAAAACCTAATGACAAAATATAAAATTAATCACTATTCTACTTACAGCATTATGAAAGCCTCAATTGTAGAACGATTTAACAGAACTCTGAAAGGTATGATGTGGAAAGAATTTAGTTACAATGGCTCATATCATTGGGTTGATTTGTATGAAAAACTAATTATTGATTATAACAAAAAAATCCATCGAGTTATCAAAATGGCTCCTATTGACGTAAAACCTTCTAATGAAAAATTATTGTTAAATACCGTTTATAACCATATAAAAATATTTAAGAAAAACAAGTTTAATATTGGTGACAATGTACGCATTAGCAAATATAAACATTGTTTTGAAAAAGGGTATACTCCAAATTGGACAACAGAAATATTTAAAATCAAACATATTAAAATTACATATCCAACGACATATATTTTAGAAGACTATATGGGAAATCCTATTAAAGGTGGATTCTATGAAGAGGAGCTACTATCAACCAGATATCCAAATACGTATCTTGTGGAAAAGGTTATAAGAATAAAAAATAATCGTGCTTTTGTTAAATGGTTGGGATTTACAAATGATCACAACTCTTGGATTAATAAAAACGAAATATTGTAATAAATTTCTTATATCTATTAAGTTTATAAATAAATAAAATATATTTTAAAACAAAAAAAATGTATATGTTTTTATTCATTCCATTTTTAGTATTCAATATGTCTATTACATTAACTTTGAACGGAAACTCGTCAATTTTAACTGCAAATTATTTTCCACCCATAGCATTGGAAGAGGATTATGAATGTTCACTTATAGATTTTCATACATATAATAGCATACCCAATGTCGATGAGGATAATAATTTGTTTCATATTGGGGATAACATTATTGAAATTCCTATTGGTTCCTATGAGCTGGAAGATATTGCAGATTATTTAGAAAGTGAATATGAACATTTGACTAATGGTGAAAAATCGATTAAAATAGAAGCCAATAACAATACAATGAGAGTTGAAATAACTACTTCTCATGATTCAATATATTTCAATAAAAAAAGAACAATTGGAAAGTTAATGGGTTTTAACAAAAAAACTTTAAACGGGGGTTCCAATTATCTCTCTGAACTACCCGTAAATATTCTCAAAGTGAATACAATACGTATTGATTGTAATATCGCTGTTGGATCTTATATAAATGGAGAAAGGGCACATACAATTCATGAATTTGGAATAAATGTTTCCCCAGGATATAAAATGGATGAAATTCCACGAAACTTAATCTATTTACCTCTAAACACCAAAGAGATAAGTTCTATCGCGGTCACTATTGTAGATCAAAATAGTGAGTTTATAAATTTTCGTGGTGAAAATATTACTCTTCGTCTTCATTTACGACCCAAACAATAATGATTATATACAATAAAAACGTTGTTGTTAGAATGAGGAGAGACATTAGTGTGTTGAACACTGCATCAGCAAGAACAACCTTAAACGCATCAAAACTGACCGAAGCAAATAAACAATTCCTAAAATCCTTGAATTTTATTTTAAAGAATAATGACTGACATAATTAATGTTTTAGAAAAACCAATGATAGATGAAAGAATCATAAAAAAAGACTATCATACATATACACCGTATATTCAATCATTTAATAATAATGATGAAATTCGTATTTCAATACAAAATCAAGATTTATATGTTTTACCGAGTGAAAGCTTTTTGTATATTGAAGGTACTGTGTTAGATGCTACAAGTGGTCTAAAATCGAAAAACTTTAAATTGAAAAATAATTTTGTACCCAATTTATTTGAGGAGATTCGTTATGAGCTTAATGGCGTTGAAATAGATCGCACTCGACATTTGGGTGTTTCTAGCACAATTAAAAATTATCTATCCCTAAATGACAGCGAAAGTATTATGATGGGGAATGCAAGCTGGTCTTATGATAAAGACATCGATGTTGGTGAAGGATTTTTCAACTTTTATGTCCCGCTTAAATCATTATTAGGATTTGCTGAGGATTATAATAAAATTATGTTAAATTGTAAACATGAATTAATATTATTACGTACCAAAAATGATGATAATATTGTAAATTCTAATCAAACTAGTGAAAAACCAAAAATTACAATTCAAAATATTAGTTGGAGAATTCCGCATGTAAAACTTTCGGATTATGCTAAACTGAACACAATAAAAATTATTAATAGTGGAAATGTGTTGCCAATAGCATTTCGTAGTTGGGATTGCCACTACCATCCTCAACTATCAGCATCACAAAATCATATTTGGAATGTAAAACTAGCTGCAAACAGAGAACGTCCACGTTTTGTACTAATTGCTTTTAAACATAACAATAAGCTTACCCATTCAAATCTTAACAATATTAAAGTACATTTAAATTCAGACTCATATCCCTATGATGACTTAAATGTTAAATTTGATAA
This sequence comes from Calliphora vomitoria, assembly GCA_942486065.2. Classification (NCBI taxonomy): domain Eukaryota; kingdom Metazoa; phylum Arthropoda; class Insecta; order Diptera; family Calliphoridae; genus Calliphora; species Calliphora vomitoria. The sequence goes on along the minus strand of OW818030.2, from coordinate 86,076,457 downwards.
TCAACGTTTTGCCATTCTATACGATATGTATGTTAAGTTTCAACAAAATTTCTATATGAGGGAGGCTCAACCACTCCTCTCAGCTGAAGAATTTAAGGAAAAAGCACCTATAATCGTGATTGATGTCAGTCATCAAAATGAAGCAGTCACAACAGGCCCAATTGATATAAAAGTTGAGTTTTCTACAGATAAAATAGTAGCGGCTAATACATCTGCATACTGTTTACTCATACACGATCGTTTAATCGAATACTCACCGCTTACAGCTTCCGTCAAAAAAATTGTTTAAACAGTTAATCAACATTTTAATATTATAAATTATTTCTTTTTATTTGTTTCAAAATTAATTCATTTTAACTTATATTTATATAATATATACAGCAAAAAATAAATAAATAAATAATTAAATAAATTTATAAAATAAAACAAAGTGGATTTTTATTACTTAATATTCTAATTGCATAAATATTTCATCATCATCGTCAGAAAATAAAATACTATTATTTTTATTATTGCTTATATCAATTTCCATTAACATTTCATCATCAGAATCAGAAAATATAATATTATTATTTGCGTTTTCTTCTATACCTAAAAATATTTCATCATTTCCATCATTATCCCAATTGTTTAATAAATTTTCTTCGCCTGATTTTTGTACAATATTACTATTGTCCTCTTCTAAATAATTTGCAATATCATGCAATTCAAAGTCATCTTCTTTTAGTTTGTAATGCCCCCAAGCATATGTCTGTATACCGTCAAACTTTATATATCTTTTGTCGTCATTATAGCTTAAGACAACTTTTTCAATTTTTTGTGTATATATTTGGTGTTGATACGTTCTAAATGTATACATTGAATCACTATAAATATTTTTTGAATATAAACACTTTTTATAATCGGTTAATGTTACCCTATCTAATGCCATTTTTTTAACGCCCTTTGATTTTTTTATTTCATCATTATTATCATTCTTAATGGAATACATTTTAGCTCTCAAACCTACAAATTCTCTCATAATCACTCCACAGTTTTCATCCTTCATCATTCCTAAAATTTTTTTATTTACAAGTGGCAAATTAAAAATATTTTGCGGATGATAATCAGACGTATCAAAACGATGAAGTAAATCATTTTCTATATCTTTATAAAAATCTTCAGTCCTAATTGTGTATATAAATGAATCTGTATCCATATAATTTAAATGTATTTTACTATTATATTTCGGTTTCATATAATTGTAATGAAAATCGTACATTTTCAACTTAGAAACTTCTAAAATACTAAATCCTAAGTACATAGGTTTATTGCACTTTACACTCATACGTTTTAATTGTACAGCAAACATGTCATCTCCAAACCTAGACATACTGTGAAAATTTAGTTGAGCAATATGAGCTCGTGCTTCCCTATGATTTCTTCTTTCAGATTCCCACTTTGTAACTATGTACACAGACTTCCTTTTTTCTACATTTTCCATGGTCTTTCCATAGACAGCATTATTCAATAATTTAAAGAAATCTTTTTCAAAAGCATTAGATGCTCTACTCCTATGAAATGTATTCAAGTCTATGTATGATTTAAGCCATGGTGCCTGTTTAAATTTTATGACTCTATGGATTTTTTTCAAAATCATTCCATTTTCTATGCACTGTTTTAATACTCTATAATGTATAGAATATTTTGTTTTATTTGTTAAGTCGGCAATCAACTTTTCATTAATCATTGGAGCAATAATTTTATTCTCCGGACAAAAAGGTAAATCATTATGATAGTCATGTAATACTTCTGGATATTCTAAATCTACTTCCAAAATATATCCTTCATTAGCCTCGTCGTCTATTGTAAGAATATCGAGGTTATCAATTTCCTCATTATTTAACCATATAAAGTCAGAGAAGGGTAAATATTGAGACATTGCCCACCCATATAGATTATTGGCATCTAAATACATCAAGTATTGAGAGGGCTTTTTTGCATCATAATCGCTCATGTACTTATTATTGGCTACAGAATGTCTTAATGAGCATTGTACAAGTCCACCTCTAATCCCCATTTTTATCATGTTGTACATGTCAACATCAGTTATTAATTCCAGTCTTATTTTTGTTGATTTTAACATAGCGTCCCACGATAAACCTGGTGCCGTATAATAATGACATGGGTCTAAATCATAAATTTTTTTACAAATTTTTCGGAAATTTTCAAAAATGTCAGCCAAAATAAGCGTATCACTTTTAACATATAATTCAGTGTAATCAAGAAGTGTTTTGCAATTAAAAGTTTCCCATACTTTTTTTGCATGTTCGAAATCTTCTAAATTACACTCTTTATTTGTTAAAAGATTTTTAAATTCAGTCCGTTCAGGGAGGTTTCCTTCAGAAAGTTTTGAAAAGGAGTCTATATATGAATATGGATATATGCCTTTTCTTCTTATAAGATCAAACTCAGCTTCATTAGGGAAATATTTTTTAATGATTTTAAAATCATTCGAAGCTAAGTTTGATGATAGTGCATCTAAACTGGAAGCCATAAACCTAAATGAGTCTACAAATCGTATTTGAAAACCATCGTTTTCAATTGGTACATTTTTTGTGATGGAAATATAAGTTTCTTTATTTATGGGAATTATTTCTATGGTACCTTCAACTTTGCCTAATTCCCTTATAAATAAATGACTGTCATATGAGGATAAATTATGGAAAAACACTGGTATAATTTTTTTAATTTTGAAATTAATATTACAATGATTATGAAGGGCACTCCTAAAACAACCAGTTAAGTGACAATGATCATGAACTCTATCATCACCCAAAGGTTTTCCACAAAGTGAACAATCTATGCAAGTTCTAAACCGTTCGTTTTCTTCATTTGTTAAATTTTTCATTGGGACAACTTTGTTTAAATAATTTTTAAAAATGTATGTTGTGTCTTTAAGCAATTCCCTGACAAATACTTGGGGGCTATCTAATCCACTATAAGTTAATGACTTTGAATAATTGTCATTATAGCTACACTTAATATAATAACTAAATGAACAGGGAATGTGTTTTTGTTCATTAATTGTTTTATGACTAACCCTACTGTTAATTTTTTCTAATAGACATTCAAAGTCTGCGTATACAACGAATGGCACTTCTAAATTATTAGCCATATTTTGAAATTCAATATACTTATCTTCAACTGCAGGCATTGTAGTTATCATTTGTAAACATCCATCTTTATGCCGGATAACCATTTCAGGATCTTGCGAATAATTTAAGCATGTCATGCAAAAATGAACGCTATTTTTGCTATTGCTTAAAGATGACCTCAGAAATCTGAAAGAAATAAAACCATATAAATATTTACATAATAATAATAATAATAAAAAAATATATTTATATTACCTTGACAAATCTTTAATGAGAACATAATGTCTTTTGCTGCAATCCTCGTTCTCAAGCAACATCAAACTTATGTGAATTTTTCTATATTTATCACAACATCTGTATGGACCAACAATTTGATTTCCTTTCACGTCAAATCCAAATACATTTATGCTTATAAATGGATTTTGTGCCTCAAATATTGAAATATCCTTCAAATCTAGAGGAAATTTCATATTTTCGAAATTCAGTGTAATTCCATTTGCATATATAATCTGGTCTGCAATATTTTCAATATTGTAGGAGGAGCAAATCATAGATTTTTTGTAGTTGCTTGGAGCCTTTAATGCAGCTATAACACACCATTTGAAGCAAAACGCATCCTCATTTTTAATATTAAGACATGCATTTAGCTTCATTAATTTATAAGGAAGTTCAATGTAACTAGATCCTCGAATTATGTTATGTTGATTTATATTTATATTTAAATATTTAATTTCCAACAATGCCCATCCACTATCACGTTCCTGGAACTCTGCCATTTTATTTTTTAAATCTTCAGCTTTTTTCAAGTAAATATTTCTTAGTGTGTGAGATCGGTTTACTGCTGTCATTTTTGTTACATGAACCATTTTTTCAATTTTTTCTACATCTTCACTTATTTTGATGTATATGCATTCCAATTCGAAATTGCATTTAAAATTTATTTGTTTTGCTAGAGAGTGTTTTAATATGTTTAAAACATCTTCCTCTGCTTTTTCCAAAAATTCTTCCAGATATATGTCATCTATTTTAGGGTTTGTATATGTATATACTTCAACCCTTTCCATAAAGTCACTGGATCGTAAAGAAATGTTAGATGTTAAATGTCCATTTCCGCTTTCCTTATGTTGTCTCGTTCTTAAATGATGACCCCAATCCAGTCTTCCAACATCGAGTTTACATATTGTGCAATGTATTAAGCTCTGGTGGGTTTTTGTATGATTTTCCAACCCTTTGATGGTTCTAAAATTTCTCCCACAAATATTACAATCTAGGATCACGGTGGGTTGTACAAGATGTACCTTCATATGTTTTTTAAACAACAATTTCCCTTTAAAATGTAGTCCACACTGTTCACAGGAGAACATATTCGATGTTCCCCAATTCCTTTTATGTTGAGATGTTTTGTGAATATGTAATGCACTTAATGTTGAAAATGTTTCAGTGCATGATTTACACTCAAATCTAGATTCCCGTCCCTCATTGCGTCTCATCATCTCCATCATCGATTTTGCTGCAGCAGATGTTGAAGGAGTATTATCCATGAATAGATCCATTTTTTAGTATACGTTTTTTAGTTTTTTTAAACAAATTTAGGTTTTATTAAACAAATTTATGTTTTAATTCGTTCGAGTGTTAATTCAAACTGTCGTTAGTTAAAAAAATCTTATAAAATTTAACTTTTCAAAAATATATGTGCATATATATGTATATGAAAACTAAATTTTAATATAAAATTCCACTAATGAATACATATGCTTGTTATATTTAGGACATAGCGTTTTGAAGAGTTTTTTCTAAAATCATATCAGCATATTCAATGGTACTTTACAATCACACAATATTGGGGTGTTCTCGCCGTCTACAATTCCAGACAAGTATATCTTGTTTTCTACAATCACAACGGAAACTGTGTAAATGTTCTTTCTTTAAAAATTGTGCCGGATGTCTGACTCAATTCTAGACCTAAAACCAAACAATATTGGGGTGTTCTCGCCGTCTACAATTCCAGACAAGTATATCTTGTTTTCTACAATCACAACGGAAACTGTGTAAATGTTCTTTCTTTAAAAATTGTGCCGGATGTCTGACTCAATTCTAGACCTAAAACCAAACAATATTGGGGTGTTCTCGCCGTCTACAATTCCAGACAAGTATATCTTATTTTCTACAATCACAGCGGAAACTGTGTAAATAATATTTCTTTAAAACAATCGTGCCGGATGTATGACTCGATTCTAGACCTAAAATTTTAATGATCGAAAAAAACATTTGCTTCATCCTGCATAAAAATGAGAAACTCCAAAAAATGTGAGCGATTCATTTCTATTGACGCATTAAATTTTTTTTTTTTTCAAGACAATGAAAAATAAATTTTCAACATCTTAAAATTAAAAACTATTGCTATCATTTTTCAAAATTATTCTTAAAACTATTATTTCTAAAATAAAGGCCTTATTCATAATCAATTTTTAAATTTATTAAAGATTTATGAAACAGATTCTGTATGAAATATTTAAATTAAAATTATTTTCAACAATCATAACGGAAACAATGCATGTAGCCTTCTTTCTAGAACAAGGCCGGATGTATTCAAATATTAAGAAAACTATACTTTTAGCTTTTATAATTATTCTATCAGCATGAAAATGACGAAAAAGTAGATTTCTATTCCTTTGTTTTTAAAGTTTTTTTGAAAACTATAAATTTCTTAAAACCTATTATTTCTAAGCCAAATTTTAACAATAAAAAACTTTTCTTTTTACAAAAAAATAAAAATAACGGATGTAGATTGTCTGATAAAAACCGACAAAATACTGCATTATTTTTAGAAATCAGAATATATTTATAATTTTTCCTAAAGTACATTTTTGGAAACTAGAAACATTTTTCAAAACACTGAAAAATAAATTTTCTACAATAAAAATTTCTTACCCGTATGAAAACGATGTGAAAGAGGAATCAACGTGGAAAAAAAATGTGCGCGATAAAAATTTTTGTCAAAACAATGAAAAATAATTTTTTAAAAATTTTTCTATAGGCATGAAAATAACAGCAAAGAGGAATCACCGTGGAAAAAAAATGTGTGCGATAAGAATTTTTTAAAACAATGAAAAATTTTGTAAAAATCAAATCCCCATTCATTTTCATCGTAGTTCAAATCCCTATTCATTTTCATCGAGTTCAAACCCCCTTTCGTTTTCATCGTAGTTCAAACCCCCTTTCTTCAACTACTAACTAGAACAGAACTAGAACAGAACTAGAACAGAACTAGAACTAGAACAGAACTAGAACAGAACTAGAACAGAACTAGAACAGAACTAGAACAGAACTAGAACAGAACTAGAACAGAACTAGAACAGAACTAGAACAGAACTAGAACAGAACTAGAACAGAACTAGAACAGAACTAGAACAGAACTAGAACAGAACTAGAACAGAACTAGAACAGAACTAGAACAGAACTAGAACAGAACTAGAACAGAACTAGAACTAGAAGAGAACTAGAACAGAACTAGAACAGAACTAGAACAGAACTAGAACAGAACTAGAACAGAACTAGAACAGAACTAGAACAGAACTAGAACAGAACTAGAACAGAACTAGAACAGAACTAGAACAGAACTAGAACAGAACCAGAACAGAACTAGAACAGAACAGAACTAGAACTAGAACAGAACTAGAACAGAACTAGAACTAGAACAGTACTAGAACAGAATTTCAAAGCACATACCTACGTTAGAATTCCTTGCAGCAATTGTCTTTTCTACATTTTACTCCATACTCAATGTATGTAGCTTGCTGTTGTGTAATAAATTAAATTGTTTACCTTATATGTGTAACAAATAATAAAATTACTTAATTCCTAATCAATTTATGGACCATAGTGCATTAGTGTGCTACTAGGACTTGTAATATGACTACAACTACTCAAAACAAAATCGTATTGTTTTGCTCACAACTCATGCAAGGAGACAAGACACACTTATATGTACGGACACATATACTTACATACTACTAGTGCATAAAATACAGCAAAACAAAAGAATCATGGAAATATGAAACAACAGCAACAACATAAAGACTGGAGGAAATATAAAAGAAACTTAGGCATACTTTTAAGGCTAAACAATAAAACAAGAAAATGTAGCATACTTTAAGGTTTGTTGTTGTTTCTTTTTTCCTTTCTGTGAATATATACATCAACATCATCATCATAGTCATATAAATAATGGTTTTAATTTTTTGTTTTATATATAGATATTTTCTTTTTTTACTTTGTTGCTGCTGTTTCTCAAGAGAAACACTAAAAGGTTTTCAATTTTTGTTGTCGTCGTTTCTTTAGGTTTCGCAAAGATTCTTTCTTTTGTAATGCGCTGCTGCTGTGCCTTGCAACGTTTTCATTCTAAAATAAATTTTCAAAGTTAATTTAGAAAAATTTATAAAATAACTTAAGAAATTCTTCAAATTTTTGTACGTTTAGGTTTGTGCAGTTTTATTTTAAGAATAAGAGTTTTTTTTATTTTAGTACAATTTATGGGTAATTTTTAAGGTTTTATTAAAGTACCAGAAGTTATTCTTTGTAGTTGTAGGTTTTAAGCAGTTAACAGGACTAATAGTTCGTTTATAATGCCTATAATAACTAATTAGTTAAAAGTTTTATGTCATGCTTTGCATTTCTTCTAGTTATTTTCTGTTTGGCCTTTGTTCTTTGCTACTATTTTTTTTTTTCTTCTTTAATTTTTTAGCTTATTTAGCATTATAGGGGTAGGGGTAGTGGTATTATTTTTTTATAGGAATTTTCTTTCAAGTTTTCTTAGGGCAACAGAAAAAAAAAAAAAACAATACTGAGCAAAAGTTTGTCATCTAAATGTAAATTATGAGAAAAGTTGTGTACGCCTCGTTGAAAACTAGGGGGAAACTAACAATAAAAAAAAACTAACATTAACATTAAGAGAATTAGTTTAAGGAACAATGTTAAAATTTATAGGGTTTCCGAAGTCTATAGTGTACACTACAAAGAAAGCAATTGCTATTACAAATAATTATAATTATAAAAAGTCTAACGTATCTTCAATTAACTGGTATTTTACTAAAAATCATAAGAAGTCTGTAAAGTAGACTAAAAACTAAGTATAGTATTAATTAAGAATATGTTTTGCAACAAAAGTAAAGAAGTAGAGACGAAAAACATACTCTATTATTACGTAAGAAACCTGAACATGTCTTAAATAGCACGCTAATGAGAACTATAGAAAGAGAACCTATAGGAGAATTATAAATGCAATTTTGGCAGCCAAAAACAAGGACGCAAATCTCGTGCAAACGCTAATGAGTTTAGAAAAAGTTTATTTTTGTACCAATACCAATTTATTAAACAGAACTTAATATTTTCAGCATCATCAAATTAGAAAAAACTAAAAAGTACCATTAGAAACAAATATAAATTTAATTTTACGTTTAAAATCTACCACACTTTTGGACACCTTTTATGTCCATTTCAATTCTCTTTTAACAAGAACCCAATATATCCCCAATGTCCTTAGCTACAGGCAGTTTAGAGGATTGCTTCTCTTGGTACAAATAGCACATTATTGTTTTAGTACCATTTACCATAGTGACAGGATGCCAAATCAGGCCAAAAATAAGTGGACACATTAAGAAGTCTTATGAAATATAAAGCATTTTCAAAATACCTATACCTGAAATAGGATTTCAATCAACGGACAAGTTATCCCGGTGCTGTTTAATAACATTGGAATCAGTTTGACGGCAGACCCTTGATTGTTTGGTCAACTTTTTGTAGTACCAAGTTGGGTCTTGTTAAAAATATTTAATAATTTTAGTACGCAATTTTTCTCTTCACTCATTTTAATAAGATTAACAATAAATGAACATAATTTACATTAATCATAATACTTGGATTAAAAGTTTTAATGAAAAACGTGTATTAAGGTTTTTTCAATTTCGCTGCTTATTTGTAGGCCCATTTTCTCATTTTTCAATGGCAACCTGAGTTAGACTTTAGCTACGTTTACAATATTTGTTAAGCAAAAAACTCAACACACAATCAGACAAGATTTTTTGGAATTAGGAGCTATTAAAGAAATTGTAAATTGAAACAAGAAACTTTTCAATTAAAACAAGTAAGAGAGCTTAGCTTATATTTAAACCAAATTATACTTGAAAATAAAAATTTTAAATATTTTTAGGTAAACAAAATTAAATTTTTCTTTTTAAAATTGTTTTTCAAAATATGAATTTTTTTTTTTTTTTAATTTTTTTCCAATTTTTTTTTTAAAAAAAGAAAAAAAAAAAATTCCCCGATATTGTAGGTTTAAATTACTATAGCCTCGTTGTAATGGACTTTGAAATATCTATCATTAAATATCCATATTGTCTATATTAATGACTTAGTAATCCAGATATACATAGATCAAAAATAGGCCAAAAATCGAGGTGTCCCGGTGTTTTCTTTATATCTCAGTCATTTGTGGGCCGATTTTCTCGATTTTAAATAGCGACCGAGCCGGAAGAATTCCCGATATATTGATGTATCAATTATGTATGGAAGTTATTTGTGGGCTACGGAAAGTTGATTTCAACATACAGATGGACAGATGGACATGGCTATATCGACTTCGCTATATATAACGATCCAGAATATATATACTTTGTGGGTTAGCAAATGAAAAATGTAGAAATTACAAACGGCATGACAAACTTATAGTATATGAGTGGCAAGGGTATAAAAATATGATCAAACACGGAATACTGTTTGAGCAGTCAGGAACATTTGTATGGGGGCTAGGTGAAATCTTGGACCTATATTACCTATATAGAGAGTATTTGTGGATAATTTCAGTCCACACGCTCCAATCGTGTTCTTATCAGGCAGACAGAGGGACGGACGGACATAGCTAGATCATCTTAGAATATTATAAGGCCGCAGAATATATCGCTCATTAACGTCATAATTCAAACTCCTAAATAGCGAGTTAATAGCACCATTGCATTGTAAATAAGTTATTTCAATAACTGACAAAAACTTGTGAACTAGCTTATAAAATTACACGTAGGATTGCCATAGAAGCATTCTGTCCCAATTTCGGAACCCATTGTCTATTATTTGCAATTGCTTATTATTTTTGTTGTGAATTTGGAGTTTGTGTGTTCAACATCGTTAAATTATCTAGAAAAGTGATATATTTTGTTATCATAAATGTATATTGTTAATTGATCAAAATTGTTTCCCTGAAGATGCTACTCAATGAAGTATAGTGAAATATTGGAAATATTTCACTATTTCACTAAAAGTTGGTTTAAAAACTAAAAGTTCTTCTCCTGGAAAAATAAATTTTTGGAGTTATGACGACGTTGCAGCAAATGAGCGATATATACTTTTTGGTTCTATGACCAATATTTCAATATGTTACAAACGGAATGAAAATATTAATATACCCCCCATCTGTTTTGATGGTGGGTATAAAAACAACTAATTATACAATTTTGCAGAGGAATAAATTTGCTTATCAAGTTTTCATTTTGTTTTAAATGTTCTTTAAATTCAGTACATATTTTGATTTTGTAATTAAAACAGAAAATAATCTCTATATTGGGGCAATTGACCCAGGAAGTCTATGGCTATGGCTAAGTCAAAAGGCCAAAGTTTATGCTTTTTAGCTGAGAAACTTTAAATCAGTTGATATTACTGGCTCCTAAATGCATAGAATTACAAAAACCCGGTTTTTTACCCGTAACTCAAGATTTTGGATTTGTTTTGGCAAATTTCAAAAACAGATTATTTTTGTACGCGACAACACCTACCAGAAAATTAGTATAACTTTCCAGATATTTATTTTTCATTATCTTTTGTATCACTGTTCTATAGTACTACCCAAAGAATAACAAGAAGAGAAGCCTCTCAATTTTTCTACAACAACAACTTCTCACATACAAGTAGTATGTGAATTCAACACACTTGAGAGAGAGAGTTGTCTTCAAAACTTTTTGTTGAAAATTGCAATGAAACTGCAATTCTAACACTCACTTTCACAAACACATAATATTTTTTAATTATTTCCACACATTTAAACCATTCCAGTAACCGATACATGCATATTTTGCACAAACGAAAAATATATTTTTTTATTTTTTTTTTTGACATTAAATTTTTGGGGGTTGAAATTAAAACATAAAAAAACACATTTGTAAAATTTCGTATTGAAAATTAATAAAACAATTCAAATAAATTAAATTTTTGCAGATATTAAAGAATAAAAAGCAGAAAAATCTATTTATAAAATCATTCCCGGTCAAATATAAATTAAATAATTTGAGAATTGTATAACATTTTTAAATATAATTGAAATAAAATTTTGTTATAATTTTTAAGGTCGCTTTTTTACAACTATGTGTGTTTGAGGAGTGTGGTGAATGTGGTTTGATCACCAATACATATATACAAAATGTTACTAATACATTCTTATAGTTAGGTTTTTTTTTGACAACCGACTTAGGTTTTTTTTGACAGCGTTTCACTTCTTGTTATTATTCTTTGGTACTACCTATATCAGTTTATTTTTAATTTTGATAAATCTATATACATATGTATATAAAAATGAATGTATGTCTGTTTATTTATTTGTTTAACATGACTAAACCACTGGACTGATCCTTTTGGAATATTTACCGTATGTACTTCTACATCTAGCACTTCCCATTGTGCGTATCTTGTTTAAAAATGAGCGGAATTGGATAAATGAGCGTAACACCACACACATCAAGTAAATAGTTATTTTGGAATATCTGGAGAACTATAACTGTGAAAGTTTTCAATCTTTATGCGAACCAATTAATGAGTGCATGAAGTCTTACCAAAAATGCGAGGGATCGGACCAGGTGTTGTAACACATCGCACGCAAAGTAAATAGTTATTTCTTGAGAACTATTATTGTGAAAGTCTTCAAATTTTGACCGAATAGCACCCTTTTTATTCTACATAGTTTGGCTGAAAATTGGCGGGTTTGTATTAGTAGAAGTTGTAAATAGTTATGTTTGAATACCTGGAGTACAATAACTGTGCAATCAATTTCATATCACGGCATGCAGTTTAACCAAAAAAACCCACACAAAGTAAACAGTTATTTCTAAATATCTTGAGAATTATAATTACGAGGTTATTCTTTTTATGGCTGAAAATTGTCGGAATTGGTTTAGTGGTACCTCCCAAATATATGACAATTAAAGCTATAGCAGCTATCAATATTAATATTTAGGATAAAAATGGGTGGACCACCAACAATGTTAAGTAAATGTTTAAATTTTTGTACATGGGAAAAGCTTCTTTCTATATATATATATATATATATATATATATATATATATATATATATATATAAGATAATGTATGTTTGTATGATTGTTTGCTTATTTGTATCACCCGGTATTTCGGTAGCTGTCACTTTTGAAGCTTTTATTATTTGACATTTGACAAGTAGACGCTTTAACAACGCATTGAAATTATTAAAATTCACTACATAAATGGTGGAAATCTTGCAGTCACAGTTCGCAAAACTAAATAATTTTTGGATCGTCGTGAAGCACCTTGTCGGACGGCAATATAGAAATTGGTGGAAAAAATCGAGCTGTTGGGACAAGTTAGTGATGTGAAGAATAAAACCCGTGCACGTCGCTCAAGAACAACTGAGAATATTGCTGCTGTAGCCCAAAGTCGTTCTTTGGAATTGGGCATTCCACAAACGTTATAACACCGTATCTTACGGCGCTACGTGCCACACAAGCAACGAAACCATTGCTCTTTTACGGGAAAAGTTTCCGGACCGTGTTATCTCTCGAAGAGAGACTTCTCCTTTGGAGCCACGTGAAAGATAAGGTCTACGCCAACAGCCCAGCGTCGATTCAAGACCACAAAGATAGAATTCGTGAGGCTATCGAGAGGACATACTTTCTTTTGGAAAGCAACTTTTGCTTTTTCAATAAAGTGAGAAGAACATGAACATTTGTTGGAAAATGTGTTTTTGAAACATAAACGTCCGATTTTCAAAAAGTATCTTCCAGCTGATCAGCTTCGCAAAATATAGCGAAAATAATTTTTTTTTTAAATTTGTGTGTGTGTGTGTTATTATGCGTGCGTGATAATACCACAATCAGCTTTCCCCAGGATCATGAAACTTGGACGTAGTAGTATATCGACCACATATATTTTTGTTTTTATTTTATGGCTATTGTTTTTATATATTTTTTCACAATTTTATGTTTTAAAAACAATTTAAAAAAATATAAAATAAAAAATAACTCAATTTGTTTAAATATGAAACTTAGAGAAGGCAGCAACTGCACAGAGAAAAGAGATTTGTGATAGCTACCGAATTTATAGCCAATCGAAAGATTCAATTGCACACAAAGAAAATTTCGGTTCTATCAATAGAAAGTCAGTTGATAAAGAAGAATTTCGGTTGAAGCAACCAAACTTTTGTTACGATATTGGTTATTAAGATATGGTTGTCACAAACATATACTTGTTTACTGTATGTATGATTGATACAATCATGTGAATCGTAAGCTAACCATATTATGGTAACCACAATCATGTTAATAGTTACTATGACTATAATATTGTTAAAAAAGTATTAAAAAATAATCTTCAAAGTTATTTATTCAATATCTATTTCAGAATGTTAAGAAGTCTCTATGAATAAATTCCCCGGCCTGTTCGGACCTAAGACATTGTTATTGAAAAATTGCACTCAATATTTTATATCCTCAAGGATTTCAAAAGCTTTCCGCAATTCAGGAAGATGAATATCTAACTCAGGACCAAAAATACTTTGTTTGCAAAGCAGCAGTTAACAACTTCATTCATAGCTTTTAAAGTGGGAAACTCAGCCACATTTATGCAAAATTATTTGTATTCTCCTGAACAGATATAAAATAGATCAAAAGTTGTACCACTTTGAAATTTTCTGTTTGAATAAACCATTAACATTTAACAACTATTATTTTGTTCAGTTCATGTCTATTCCCTGCCACTTATAGAGTATCATCATGACAACCAACTTTCCTCATAAACATATTCAAAATTAATTGTAGTAAAATAAAAGTTTTCTTCAATAACATGCCATACAGTGACAAATTTAAACAAATTTATATAGAACCTGTATCATGGCAAAAGTTTATATGCCTCCTAGTTTATTTATATTGTCAGCAAGTAGAACAAAAAGATACTGCACCTGCAGCTAGAGGACAACAAATAACAGTAAACATTTATTATAACAATAATTGACATTTTCTCTATAAAACTGTACACTCGTTGGGAAGGAGGGAAAACTTGCTAAAGTTTATATAGTAGAGTAAAATTTTACATTTAAATTAAAAAAAAAAAAATGTACTCCCTTAAGAGCAAATACCGATTTGTTAGAAATAGGTCTCTGGAGTAAATTTCTTCTTTGTTAACTTTTGTTGTTTGATGAAAACCAAAGTTCTAAAGCAACGTTTTTCTTTCAAATTTGGCAAATTCGAGGTTAGTTTTCTTTAACAAACCGCTGTTAAGAATTTAATCTTATGGTACACATTTTCAATAAATATAAAATGAACGTCATACGAGTGTCTTTATTTGAGGCGTTTTTAAATAAATTTCACCCGACTACGATTGTGCCTGAAACACAGGGCTTGAACTCAAATGAAATCGAATATAGCGAAATTTTAACATAGCTTTTGCTTAAAATTTAGTACCACCCAAAGCCTGCCAATGTTTAGTTACTTCATAATGTATAGTTTAGATCCTTCATCCAAATTGTAAAACATTCTCATTCAATAGTATCTTCTTAAATCGAAAAATTTTAATAAATACTTCAATACTGCCTTTAAATTCACAAAAAAGCTACCACAGCAAACACAATACACATTAAGTACCTGCACTATCTTTAATAACTAAACAACACATTTACTAACACAAAACCAACATTTACAGTCAGACAGATCTAATTGCAAAAACAGTTTTTCCATTCTTTTGAAAAAACAAAAGTTTTCAACAACTGCCTTTAAATTACTCATACACATGCATATGTACATATCAACACATTGTACACATTAGCATTAATCTACAGACATATTTATTCTCATAAGTAAGTACTTTCGCAGTAAAATCTACGCTAGAGAAAAATTAGCAATTTTGGTAAAAAGAATTGAAGCATTATTCAGATACCATTTTTTTTGGGGAAAGGGAAACATTTTAACCAAAAAACAAAGAAAAACAAACAAACAAAAAGAATAAGAAATTTCCATTTTATTAAAAAAAAATGTGCATGCTGAAAGTATGTGTAATGTTGTATAGTATTTCTTTGCAGTTTCCGCTTAACGAAATCCTGCAGCAGCAGGGAAATCAAACCAACAACCCACTATTTCACGCCACCAACTGTGAAAATGTGTTTGAATGTCTGTGGATGTGTGAGCGAGAGCGAAAGAATGTGTGTTGAAGCTGATTTACGTTTGTGTAAGTTTGCAACGGTAAAATTCATTCAAATAACGGTGCATAATGTTGGGGATAAAAAACAATGATTTTTAACGGAGGGTTGGTAGAGCTCCTTTTTGGTTTTTTTTTTAAGTACACAATTTTTTCTTTCTCTTCGTCGTGTAAATATTAGTGCACATTATGCATGTTGTTCTCAGGGTGAATAAGTGCAAGTGACGCTTGCGGTTTTTGTGTTTTTTCGCGTGTAAGTATAGCTGAATATATTCTTATTTCTCATACACTAATATTTCCACATTTGTTAAACAGTTTTTTCAATATATATAAGTGAAATATACACTGAAAGTTCAAAGAACTAGAACAGAACTAGAACAGAACTAGAACAGAACTAGAACAGAACTAGAACAGAACTAGAACAGAACTAGAACAGAACTAGAACAGAACTAGAACAGAACTAGAACAGAACTAGAACAGAACTAGAACAGAACTAGAACAGAACTAGAACAGAACTAGAACAGAACTAGAACAGAACTAGAACAGAACTAGAACAGAACTAGAACAGAACTAGAACAGAACTAGAACAGAACTAGAACAGAACTAGAACAGAACTAGAACAGAACTAGAACAGAACTAGAACAGAACTAGAACAGAACTAGAACAGAACTAGAACAGAACTAGAACAGAACTAGAACAGAACTAGAACAGAACTAGAACAGAACTAGAACAGAACTAGAACAGAACTAGAACAGAACTAGAACAGAACTAGAACAGAACTAGAACAGAACTAGAACAGAACTAGAACAGAACTAGAACAGAACTAGAACAGAACTAGAACAGAACTAGAACAGAACTAGAACAGAACTAGAACAGAACTAGAACAGAACTAGAACAGAACTAGAACAGAACTAGAACAGAACTAGAACAGAACTAGAACAGAACTAGAACAGAACTAGAACAGAACTAGAACAGAACTAGAACAGAACTAGAACAGAACTAGAACAGAACTAGAACAGAACTAGAACAGAACTAGAACAGAACTAGAACAGAACTAGAACAGAACTAGAACAGAACTAGAACAGAACTAGAACAGAACTAGAACAGAACTAGAACAGAACTAGAACAGAACTAGAACAGAACTAGAACAGAACTAGAACAGAACTAGAACAGAACTAGAACAGAACTAGAACAGAACTAGAACAGAACTAGAACAGAACTAGAACAGAACTAGAACAGAACTAGAACAGAACTAGAACAGAACTAGAACAGAACTAGAACAGAACTAGAACAGAACTAGAACAGAACTAGAATAGCCTTCACAGTAGCTCAGCATAGGAAATCTTTTGTTACTTTCTGTATTGCAGTAACTTTTGGGAAATTTTGTAAGTGAAAAACTGAATTTGGTTTGTAGATTTTTACATTTTAAATTCTATGTATACATTAGAATTAGAATTAAAATATTCAGAATTGAATGGGAAAGTGAAACATGATAAAACCAACATCTGAAGAGAAAAATAATAATAAAATAAAAAGTAAACATTATTTGCAATGCAAAGCGTGGTGTGTGCTCCTGCATGAAATGACCCTCATGTGTATTTTGTGGTGTAAATTTTTTCATATGCTTCGTTTAGTAAACTGCAACTAGTATGTGGCATGTGTGTGTGTGTGTGTATGTATACATACACATGCTCATACTTTTTACTTTTATTTAGAGTGTATGAGTAGGGTTTTGTTGCGCTTTAGTTTTTTTTATATTTATTTTTTGCTGCTCTGCAAGGATTCTTTTTTAATTTTGAAAAGTATGAAAATTGATGTTTGGCTGGCTCCAAGAGTGAGGTGAGAGCAGCAGTCTGTATGCATAACAGCCCACAGTTAACACTAACAAACACTTGCACATACAAGCGTACGTACACTTAACAGTACTTGAAAGTGTAAAGTAGTAGTTGTATTTGTATTTGCCTCCATGTAGCTGTGAATGGATGAGAGTAAGCGTGTGTTGATGGTTGCACAAATAATGATCATTTGTATGCCTAGAGGTTTTAAAAAAATAGAACTATAATGGTCGTAGTACTGATGAAGATGATGACGCCAACGTTAGCAGTTGATGTCTATAATGTTCTACTCGTTGTTGTAGCTGTTGTTGAGATACTAGAAATTGTTTTTTGTTTGTGTTTGTTATTATTATTTTTGATGCATGCGTTATAACCGTGGGGATTTTCACTGTGTACACATGCTTGCCACAAATATATGCTCACATTAAGATAGACAGTAACATGTACAACACGTGCAATTGACCCAAAAATATTTTAAGCCCATACGTCGTCATTGCATTTTTTATGATTATTTTTTGTTATTTTTATCTTCAGGTCGCTTTTTTAATTATTATTTTAAATGACGCAATCTTTAACGCTATGGCTTAACTTTGAGTAACTTTTATTTGTTAGATGGAGAGGAACGCTGTGTTGCACAAGGTAAAATAATGTAACCAACTTTCTTTTCGAATATTATGACCAGTCTCCTTTTATAAGAATACTGCTCAAGTGCCTTGTGCCATAGCAATTTTTTCAAAAGGAGACTGATAAGTTTTGTATAGAAATTCGATTTCACAAGGAGACTGCAAACTATTCTATAGAAAATTGTGCCCTAAACACCTTTAACAAGGAAATTGCTAAATTTTCTATAGAAAATTGTGCCATAATTACCTGCAACAAGGAGACCGCAAAATTTTCCTTAAAAAGTTTTTATAGTAGGTTGCAATACGTTTAAAATGCATGTTGGTCACTCTTTTCTTTCCCTCAAAGTTACTAAAATTTGATCATATCACTGCATTAAAAAATATTATAGTTCATTTTTAAAACATAAACGGTAACGAAGTGATAAAAGTTCCCCTCAATGTAAGTAATAATGATTTATGTCCATGCTAAACTCGACTAACAAAAATGGAAGACAAAATTAGTTGGAGTCCTTTGAACTCATCACTGTTGATGGTCTGTCTGATGGCACAAGGATTAAAATAAAACTTTATTTTGCTGGTTGTAGTTTTTTTTTTTTTTTTTTTGCAATAGCCCGGCATGTGTATATTTATAATCTAATATTTCCTTGTTATTTAGTTGTTTAGTTTTATGAAACTTGACGCGGGGCAGACCAATGATAAAATATGCAGTGTTTTTATGTGCAAAGTCCCTTCGTTTGATACGATTTATGAAAAATGCTTTTGTATGTTTTCTAGTGTCGAACAAGCTCTTTGGTATTTTCATAATAAGATTTTGTAAAGATTATACGGTTTTTGAACTTTAGAATGTGTTTTGCAATCAGAGACAGATTACATATTTTTAGAAAGAGATGTCAGTGTCTATGTACTACACTACAACTAAGAGAAAAGTATGAAATGATGAAATGCTCTGTTTGTTTCAAAAAAAAAAAAAAAAAAAAAACAAAAACTAGAATTGAACTAGAACTGAACTAGAACTGAACTAGAACTGAACTAGAACTGAACTAGAACTAACTAACTGAACTAGAACTAGAACTGAACTAGAACTGAACTAGAACTGAACTAGAACTGAACTAGAACTGAACTAGAACTGAACTAGAACTGAACTAGAACTGAACTAGAACTGAACTAGAACTGAACTAGAACTGAACTAGAACTGAACTAGAACTGAACTAGAACTGAACTAGAACTGAACTAGAACTGAACTAGAACTGAACTAGAACTGAACTAGAACTGAACTAGAACTGAACTAGAACTGAACTAGAACTGAACTAGAACTGAACTAGAACTGAACTAGAACTGAACTAGAACTGAACTAGAACTGAACTAGAACTAAAACTAGAAGTAGAAGAAGAACTAAGCTAGCAGAACAGAAATAACTAGAAGAATATTTTATATACTTAAATTGGTTTAGTATGTATAATTATTATTACAGAATTTAATAAAATTTATTATTTCTTAATCTTAGTTGGTTCATAAGTGCATTTTACAATGTATTCTACATGGCGCAAAAGTAATCCTCCTATCGGAAAATGCTATAAATTTTGCGATTGGCCCCTAATGTCAGTTCTGTTTTGACATTTGTGTAGTAAACACATGCGAAATACACGTTAATAAACAATGTTACGCTACACTGCTCCAGAACGCGGAATATTGCGGACTATTTATTTGACCAATAATCGGTCGGTGACTTTGGCACAACGTGAATTTCGTCGCAGATTTCCTGGCCGTTCAACGCCTACTGGTGAAACACTGCGACGTTTAGCCGATCGCCTCGAAGAGACTGGCACAACACGAAATGCTACCAGGCGTGGCAGACCCCGGAGTAGCCGTTCTGCAGAGAATATTGCTGCTGTAGCCGAGGATGTCATGGAAGCGCCGTCGACATCGACCAGACGACGTGCCATGCAAATGGGTATCAACGAATTTTGGTACAAGATTTGAAGATGTTTTCGTACAAAGTCCAGACGGTGCATCAGCTGTTAGCTGCTGACCGCCAATCGCGTCTAACATACGCTCAAGAGGAAGACGATTTTTAATTAAAAATAATCATGAGTGATGAGGCCCATTTCCATCTTAGCGGGTACGTAAATAAGCAAAATTTACGCTTCTGGGGCACTGAAAATCCGCGTGCAACCCACGAAGAGCCATTACACCCGCTCAAAGTTACTATATGGTGTGCTGTTTTCGCTGGAGGAGTCATCGGACCTTTTTTCTTCGATGACGTCGCGGGCCAAACGGTTACTGTGAATGGTGAGCGCTACAGAGCAATGATCAACGAGTTCTTCCTGCCGCAGCTTGATGAATTGGGATAGGAAAACATGTGGTTCCAACAGGACGGTGCAACGGCACACACTGCACGTGCCACAACCGATATGCTGAAGGATAAATTTTCCGGGCGCCTAATCTCCCGTTTTGGCGATTTGCACTGGCCAGCAAGATCGCCTGATTTGACCGCTCCAGACTTCTTTTTGTGGGGCTTTTTGAAGTCGCGAGTTTATGTCAACAAGCCTCAGACTCTTGCAGCTCTTAAAGACAATATCCGTCAAGAATGTGAGGACCTGTCGCCGGAAGTTTTGGCCAAAGTGATGGAAAATGCCATAAAAAGGGCTCCAATGACAATCAACTGTGGCGGCGGCCATTTACATGACATCATATTCTCGACTTGATGTAAAAAAAACTAAAAGACCAAATAAAAATAATCCACAAGAAGAATCAAAGTATTTCTTTTTTTTTTTTTTTAATTACAGCCAAAAAACATCGGAAGTTTACTTTTGCGCCACCTTGTATTTACATTTAAGTTGTAAAAATATTTGTTGAAATTCTTACTAAAGTTTTCTCTCTCTTATTCCACAATTTTACTAAATAAAGTCAAATTGTTGTCAAAAGTATTTTTTTGCCAACTTCATTTTGCATTCTGTACTTTTGTGTGTTTTTGGGGCAGCATAAAAAGTTATAAATTTGTAACTAATCCATAATAAAACTAAACTTAACAGACCGTAATTTATCTTGTTGTAGAATAAGAAATATATAAATTCTATCCTATTGTTGTCGCATTTGATATGGGTGTAAAAAAATTGTCACCGCATGAAGAACACATGAAACCAAAGTACAACAATATACAGTCAACAACATAAAAATTAATGTAAATTTTCAGTTCCAGTTAAAAATACATATATTTGATCTGGCTTTAGGCTGAATTTGGCAACTTTTTGAATATTAAAAGTTACACAAACTCAACTTTTGCAGCTGTCTCTGAAAGCTAGCAGGGCGTAATCCGATTTACTCAATTAAATCAATTTAAAGGTATAGACAATTCTCTAACTTTTTACACTAACAAAAAATAAAAATAATAACTGATAATTCTAGCGAAGGTTCAAAAAACTTTGTTCTATAGTCACAAAAATTCCCCAAGCTTTAACTTTGTTTAAGCCATCACATAAATGCTGGCGACTATGCGACAGGCTGGCATTAAATCCTACATGCTGACAATGAATAAATACGAAAATATCTACGAAATACAAAAGTAACATAATGTGTCCTGTTGTTGGTTGGCTTGTCATGTTGTCACTGATGTTGGTTGTTTGCATTCAACAATAAAATGACAACAACGCCAACCGGAGCAACAACATAGTTATATAAAATAAAATAATTTGTAAATTCTGGACTATTGATAAATAATCCCTTTTATTTACAGTTTTTCTTTTTCTTTCTCTTTTTTTTTATTTTATTCCTACAGTACAAAAACGTTGGAATATTTTCATAGAATCAACCACACTCGTTTACATTAAGTCATTCTCTTATGTATAAAATTGTTGTAAAAACAAGAAATATGAATCCCTAAATGAAAACTGAACATGAGTTGAAAAAAAATCAGACTAAAAGCAAAAAAATATTACTCCATAAGTATTATAAAGGATAATAAATGACAATAAAACCAACGAGAAATATTAAAAACAATTGAACAGTATAAAACAAAAAAATAAAATGTATAGACTCTTAATGTAAAAGCCACCAAAGGGATCATTACTTTTGTATAGATTAGTACTTTAGTATTCTTGACATAAGTAAATAACTGATTTTCTTGAAAAACATTTACACTCATACTTACTTACTAACTTAAATGGAATAACAAATAAAATTTTAAAGTATAAAAAGTACTATTTAAATATAGTACCAATAGATGGTACTTTAGTTACTAATCGTTATGTACTAACACTAGAGCAGAACTAGAACAGAACTGGAACAGAACTAGAACAGAACTAGAACAGAACTAGAACAGAACTAGAACAGAACTAGAACAGAACTAGAACAGAACTAGAACAGAACTAGAACAGAACTAGAACAGAACTAGAACAGAACTAGAACAGAACTAGAACAGAACTAGAACAGAACTAGAACAGAACTAGAACAGAACTAGAACAGAACTAGAACAGAACTAGAACAGAACTAGAACAGAACTAGAACAGAACTAGAACAGAACTAGAACAGAACTAGAACAGAACTAGAACAGAACTAGAACAGAACTAGAACAGAACTAGAACAGAACTAGAACAGAACTAGAACAGAACTAGAACAGAACTAGAACAGAACTAGAACAGAACTAGAACAGAACTAGAACAGAACTAGAACAGAACTAGAACAGAACTAGAACAGAACTAGAACAGAACTAGAACAGAACTAGAACAGAACTAGAACAGAACTAGAACAGAACTAGAACAGAACTAGAACAGAACTAGAACAGAACTAGAACAGAACTAGAACAGAACTAGAACAGAACTAGAACAGAACTAGAACAGAACTAGAACAGAACTAGAACAGAACTAGAACAGAACTAGAACAGAACTAGAACAGAACTAGAACAGAACTAGAACAGAACTAGAACAGAACTAGAACAGAACTAGAACAGAACTAGAACAGAACTAGAACAGAACTAGAACAGAACTAGAACAGAACTAGAACAGAACTAGAACAGAACTAGAACAGAACTAGAACAGAACTAGAACAGAACTAGAACAGAACTAGAACAGAACTAGAACAGAACTAGAACAGAACTAGAACAGAACTAGAACAGAACTAGAACAGAACTAGAACAGAACTAGAACAGAACTAGAACAGAACTAGAACAGAACTAGAACAGAACTAGAACAGAACTAGAACAGAACTAGAACAGAACTAGAACAGAACTAGAACAGAACTAGAACAGAACTAGAACAGAACTAGAACAGAACTAGAACTAGAACTAGAACAGAACTAGAACAGAACTAGAACAGAACTAGAACAGAACTAGAACAGAACTAGAACAGAACTAGAACAGAACTAGAACTAGAACAGAACTAGAACAGAACTAGAACAGAACTAGAACTAGAACAGAACTAGAACAGAACTATAACAGAACTAGAACAGAACTAGAACAGAACTAGAACAGAACTAGAACTAGAACTAGAACTAGAACAGAACTAGAACAGAACTAGAACAGAACTAGAACAGAACTAGAACAGAACTAGAACAGAACTAGAACAGAACTAGAACAGAACTAGAACAGAACTAGAACAGAACTAGAACAGAACTAGAACAGAACTAGAACAGAACTAGAACAGAACTAGAACAGAACTAGAACAGAACTAGAACAGAACTAGAACAGAACTAGAACAGAACTAGAACAGAACTAGAACAGAACTAGAACAGAACTAGAACAGAACTAGAACAGAACTAGAACAGAACTAGAACAGAACTAGAACAGAACTAGAACAGAACTAGAACAGAACTAGAACAGAACTAGAACAGAACTAGAACAGAACTAGAACAGAACTAGAACAGAACTAGAACAGAACTAGAACAGAACTAGAACAGAACTAGAACAGAACTAGAACAGAACTAGAACAGAACTAGAACAGAACTAGAACAGAACTAGAACAGAACTAGAACAGAACTAGAACAGAACTAGAACAGAACTAGAACAGAACTAGAACAGAACTAGAACAGAACTAGAACAGAACTAGAACAGAACTAGAACAGAACTAGAACAGAACTAGAACAGAACTAGAACAGAACTAGAACAGAACTAGAACAGAACTAGAACAGAACTAGAACAGAACTAGAACAGAACTAGAACAGAACTAGAACAGAACTAGAACAGAACTAGAACAGAACTAGAACAGAACTAGAACAGAACTAGAACAGAACTAGAACAGAACTAGAACAGAACTAGAACAGAACTAGAACAGAACTAGAACAGAACTAGAACAGAACTAGAACTAGAACTAGAACAGAACTAGAACAGAACTAGAACAGAACTAGAACAGAACTAGAACAGAACTAGAACAGAACTAGAACTAGAACTAGAACTAGAACTAGAACAGAACTAGAACAGAACTAGAACAGAACTAGAACTAGAACAGAACTAGAACAGAACTATAACAGAACTAGAACAGAACTAGAACAGAACTAGAACAGAACTAGAACTAGAACTAGAACTAGAACTAGAACAGAACTAGAACAGAACTAGAACAGAACTAGAACAGAACTAGAACAGAACTAGAACAGAACAGAACTAGAACAGAACTAGAACAGAACTAGAACAGAACTAGAACAGAACTAGAACTAGAACAGAACTAGAACAGAACTAGAACAGAACTAGAACAGAACTAGAACAGAACTAGAACAGAACTAGAACAGAACTAGAACAGAACTAGAACAGAACTAAAACAGAACTAGAACAGAACTAGAACAGAACAGAACTAGAACAGAACTAGAACAGAACTAGAACAGAACTAGAACAGAACTAGAACTAGAACAGAACTAGAACAGAACTAGAACAGAACTAGAACAGAACTAGAACAGAACTAGAACAGAACTAGAACAGAACTAGAACAGAACTAGAACAGAACTAAAACAGAACTAGAACAGAACTAGAACAGAACAGAACTAGAACAGAACTAGAACAGAACTAGAACAGAACTAGAACAGAACTAGAACAGAACTTGAACAGAACTAGAACAGAACTAGAACAGAACTAGAACAGAACTAGAACAGAACTAGAACAGAACTAGAACAGAACTAGAACAGAACTAGAACAGAACTAGAACAGAACTAGAACAGAACTAGAACAGAACTAGAACAGAACTAGAACAGAACTAGAACAGAACTAGAACAGAACTAGAACAGAACTAGAACAGAACTAGAACAGAACTAGAACAGAACTAGAACAGAACTAGAACAGAACTAGAACAGAACTAGAACAGAACTAGAACAGAACTAGAACAGAACTAGAACAGAACTAGAACAGAACTAGAACAGAACTAGAACAGAACTAGAACAGAACTAGAACAGAACTAGAACAGAACTAGAACAGAACTAGAACAGAACTAGAACAGAACTAGAACAGAACTAGAACAGAACTAGAACAGAACTAGAACAGAACTAGAACAGAACTAGAACAGAACTAGAACAGAACTAGAACAGAACTAGAACAGAACTAGAACAGAACTAGAACAGAACTAGAACAGAACTAGAACAGAACTATAACTAGAACAGAACTAGAACAGAACTAGAACTAGAACAGAACTAGAACAGAACTAGAACAGAACTAGAACAGAACTAGAACAGAACTAGAACAGAACTAGAACAGAACTAGAACTAGAACTAGAACTAGAACTAGAACTAGAACAGAACTAGAACAGAACTAGAACAGAACTAGAACAGAACTAGAACTAGAACAGAACTAGAACAGAACTAGAACAGAACTAGAACATAACTAGAACAGAACTAGAACTAGAACTAGAACTAGAACTAGAACTAGAACAGAACTAGAACAGAACTAGAACAGAACTAGAACTAGAACAGAACTAGAACAGAACTAGAACTAGAACAGAACTAGAACAGAACTAGAACAGAACTAGAACTAGAACAGAACTAGAACAGAACTAGAACAGAACTAAAACAGAACTAGAACAGAACTAGAACAGAACTAGAACAGAACTAGAACAGAACTAGAACAGAACTAGAACAGAACTAGAACAGAACTAGAACAGAACTAGAACAGAACTAGAACAGAACTAGAACAGAACTAGAACAGAACTAGAACAGAACTAGAACAGAACTAGAACAGAACTAGAACAGAACTAGAACTAGAACAGAACTAGAACAGAACTAGAACAGAACTAGAACAGAACTAGAACAGAACTAGAACAGAACTAGAACAGAACTAGAACAGAACTAGAACAGAACTAGAACAGAACTAGAACAGAACTAGAACAGAACTAGAACAGAACTAGAACAGAACTAGAACAGAACTAGAACAGAACTAGAACAGAACTAGAACAGAACTAGAACAGAACTAGAACAGAACTAGAACAGAACTAGAACAGAACTAGAACAGAACTAGAACAGAACTAGAACAGAACTAGAACAGAACTAGAACAGAACTAGAACAGAACTAGAACAGAACTAGAACAGAACTAGAACAGAACTAGAACAGAACTAGAACAGAACTAGAACAGAACTAGAACAGAACTAGAACAGAACTAGAACAGAACTAGAACAGAACTAGAACAGAACTAGAACAGAACAGAACTAGAACAGAACTAGAACAGAACTAGAACAGAACTAGAACAGAACTAGAACAGAACTAGAACAGAACTAGAACAGAACTAGAACAGAACTAGAACAGAACTAGAACAGAACTAGAACAGAACTAGAACAGAACTAGAACAGAACTAGAACTAGAACAGAACTAGAACAGAACTAGAACTAGAACAGAACTAGAACAGAACTAGAACAGAACTAGAACAGAACTAGAACAGAACTAGAACAGAACTAGAACAGAACTAGAACTAGAACTAGAACTAGAACTAGAACTAGAACTAGAACAGAACTAGAACAGAACTAGAACAGAACTAGAACAGAACTAGAACTAGAACAGAACTAGAACAGAACTAGAACAGAACTAGAACATAACTAGAACAGAACTAGAACTAGAACTAGAACTAGAACTAGAACTAGAACAGAACTAGAACAGAACTAGAACAGAACTAGAACTAGAACAGAACTAGAACAGAACTAGAACTAGAACAGAACTAGAACAGAACTAGAACAGAACTAGAACTAGAACAGAACTAGAACAGAACTAGAACAGAACTAAAACAGAACTAGAACAGAACTAGAACAGAACTAGAACAGAACTAGAACAGAACTAGAACAGAACTAGAACAGAACTAGAACAGAACTAGAACAGAACTAGAACAGAACTAGAACAGAACTAGAACAGAACTAGAACAGAACTAGAACAGAACTAGAACAGAACTAGAACTAGAACAGAACTAGAACAGAACTAGAACAGAACTAGAACAGAACTAGAACAGAACTAGAACAGAACTAGAACAGAACTAGAACAGAACTAGAACAGAACTAGAACAGAACTAGAACAGAACTAGAACAGAACTAGAACAGAACTAGAACAGAACTAGAACAGAACTAGAACAGAACTAGAACAGAACTAGAACAGAACTAGAACAGAACTAGAACAGAACTAGAACAGAACTAGAACAGAACTAGAACAGAACTAGAACAGAACTAGAACAGAACTAGAACAGAACTAGAACAGAACTAGAACAGAACTAGAACAGAACTAGAACAGAACTAGAACAGAACTAGAACAGAACTAGAACAGAACTAGAACAGAACTAGAACAGAACTAGAACAGAACTAGAACAGAACTAGAACAGAACTAGAACAGAACTAGAACAGAACTAGAACAGAACTAGAACAGAACTAGAACAGAACTAGAACAGAACTAGAACAGAACTAGAACTAGAACAGAACTAGAAAAGAACTAGAACAGAACTAGAACAGAACTAGAACAGAACTAGAACAGAAGTAGAACAGAACTAGAACAGAACTAGAACAGAACTAGAACTAGAACAGAACTAGAACAGAACTAGAACTAGAACAGAACTAGAACAGAACTAGAACAGAACTAGAACAGAACTAGAACAGAACTAGAACAGAACTAGAACAGAACTAGAACAGAACAGAACTAAAACAGAACAGAACAGAACTAGAACAGAACAGAACTAGAACAGAACAGAACTAGAACAGAACTAGAACAGAACTAGAACAGAACTAGAACAGAACTAGAACAGAACTAGAACAGAACTAGAACAGAACTAGAACAGAACTAGAACAGAACTAGAACAGAACTAGAACAGAACTAGAACAGAACTAGAACAGAACTAGAACAGAACTAGAACAGAACTAGAACAGAACTAGAACAGAACTAGAACAGAACTAGAACAGAACTAGAACAGAACTAGAACAGAACTAGAACAGAACTAGAACAGAACTAGAACAGAACTAGAACAGAACTAGAACAGAACTAGAACAGAACTAGAACAGAACTAGAACAGAACTAGAACAGAACTAGAACAGAACTAGAACAGAACTAGAACAGAACTAGAACAGAACTAGAACAGAACTAGAACAGAACTAGAACAGAACTAGAACAGAACTAGAACAGAACTAGAACAGAACTAGAACAGAACTAGAACAGAACTAGAACAGAACTAGAACAAACCTAGAACTTACTGAAACACTTTCTTCTTTGTATCAAAAACTACTTTGCCAGCATTTAGATGATATGCTAGCTTCAAAAAAGTACATTTTCTAACTTTCAATAAAGTACCTTCCTTTACATTTCTACTAGATAAAATCCATATAAACAAATACAAACAAATAAAAACACTCAGTACTAAAGACAGTTTTTTTTTTTTAGCTTTTATATATAGTGACTCCAGAGTATATTTGTTTCTGATTTATTATGCTCTATATGGATGTTTGTATCAAAATAAAACCAACAAAAGTACTTTCTGTGTGATCTGGCTGCAGAAAAATAAAAACAAACAGAAGGAGGGAAGAAAAAAAAAAAGAATATATGTGTATAAAACGCCAAGGAGGGGCGGTCGGGCAGCATATTGGTTTATAAATATTATATGAGGATTTATAACTGAATGTTCAATATGTATTTTTATAAGCGTGCGAATATTTTATATATGTTTGTGTGGTAGATTTGTGTATATTTTTTTTTTATATTTTTTAGTATAAAAAAGAAAATCTTTCTATTGCTTTTTATGCAATACATATATATTTTATCACTTTATTTTTTGCGTTTGGTTATTTGCTGGTCGTCAGAGTCGTTATTTTTGAAACAATATTCGCTGGTTGTTTATTTTATTTTATTGTATTTTTTCTTTTTTCTTTATGTTTATCAATGATGCTGAAATAATCATGTTTTATTAGTCTCAGGGTGTTTCTTGCGGTTCAAACCAAAGGGATTCCTTCAAAACAAAGAAAAGGAGCAAGAGTATGTTACATACAGGCGTATGAGTAATAATCAGTTTCTCTGTGTGTGTTTTTAGCTGTTTTCTGATAAAACAGAAAAACCCAATTCATAAAATTTTGGTTTAGTTCGATTTTTGTGGTCTGCTCGCTCATTCGTATATTTGTTTATGATTCATTTCGTTCATAAATTATTCATTAAACTTGTTACATCCTCTTTTATTTCCATTTTAGTTTTATTTCGTTTAGTATTTCAGTTTAGTTGAATATATTTACTTATTTATTATATCTTTTTTATACTACAAGTAAGTGTATTCTACATATTTGTAACGTCAACTATTTAATGTTTGCTTAATAGGGTGGCTCTTATTTTTTACATTTTCGATATTCGATGCTTCCAAAATTGTTCTTTATTAACTTATATGTTATTTTGAACGCTAGTTAATGAATATTATAGTGTAAGTGACAAAGTTTGCTCACAGAAGTTTTTGGCGAATGTGTTTCATCGGTTTCAACGTACGAGAGATGGTTTGTGCGGTTCAGAAGTGGTGATTTTGACACGGAAGACAAATATTGCCCAGGACAGCCAAAAAAGTTTGAAGATCAAGAATTGGAGGCATTACTCCATGAAGATTGTTGTCAAACTCAACAAAAGCTTGCAAAACCATTGAGAGCTACTCAAGCATCAATTTCAAAATGTTTGCGAGCAGCAGGTTTCATACAAAAGCAGGGAAATTGAGTTCCATGCGAATTGAAGCCGAGAGACCCGAAATGATTCTTGAACGCTATAAAAGAAAATCATATTGCTCCAAACCATTACATGCGATGAAAAATGGATCCATTACGACAACTCGAAGCGTAAGAGATCTTGTGTGAAGCCCGGCCAACCAGCCGAATATGTATTTAGTGAGAGCATAAGGGTATTATCTATTATGGCTGCTGAAATCCGACCAGATCATCACAGGGAACCTGTACCAAATGCAACTGATTTGCTTGAAGCGAGCATTGACCGAAAAATGCCCAGAATATGCGGCCAGACATAAAACCGTAATATTCCATCATGACAACGCTCGGCCACTTGTTGCAATACATATTTAGTATAAATATTGAAGTGGGTAGGAAGTTTACCTCAGCCCCTTTATAGTCCAGACCGTACCCCTTCCGACTACTATTTGTATCGCTCGATACAGAACGCTGTGTCTAAAATACGCTTTACTATAGAACAGAGTATCCGAAATTGGCTTGATTCGTTCTTTGCCTCAAAAGATGAACAGTTCTTTTGGCTCGGAATCCATATGTTGCCAGAAAGAAGGAAATAGCGAAAATGCAGAAAGTGCGAAAATGCAGAAAGTGCATAACAAGGTCTGCCCTATTGCACAACATTTTACCCTTCCATCTGTTATAGTTTGTCTATTTTTTTTTTTCGCAACTTAAGCAAAATATTGCTCTTTTTGTAAAATAAACATATGTCGGTCTTGGTTTAACTCTAGGAGGAGTCTATAGTAACAAACAGTGACTCATTTGAGGTAAATCTGGTAACTGAAACAAGGCTATGATTGAACTAAAACTGAACCAGAATTCAATTTTAACTGAACAGGAACTAAACCAAAGTATGAACTACGCATTTCAATACTTTTAACCTGTAAATCACTGTGCTAAAATTGTAGCTCCCCACTCAACCCTTTTGTTCCAGTAGTGATGGTTTTGTATTTTCGTTACAAGTTCATTTGACTCCAATTTGCATAACCGAATATAAATATGTATCTAGTATGTAAAAAATTTATTATTTTTTTATCATACTTCGACTTGTATGTATGTACTCATATCCTTATGTATGTGTTGCAATCTCTTGCAGAATTCCTATATGAATTCATGCATACCATCTGACAGATTACAAATGTTCATTTAAATTTCTTTTCCAAATAAATTTATTTATAAAAATATCGAAAATATGCAAGCTACCAAATAAAAAAAAAAGATGGAGCAATAACAAACAGGAACAGGAAATATGTATTCCTTGCTTCACTCAATTTACCATAAATTAAAATAAACTGTTTTTATTTTTTTTTTAAACAGGTAGTTGAAAAGATAAAAATAAACTGTACTGCTGCTGCTTTTGTCCTGCAGCAGCTGTTTTAGTTGAGTTACTTGTCTTTTTTATTTCGTTTCATTTAAATTTAAAGTCAAACCATTTCTTTTTCCGTTGTATTTCTTTGAAATTTAAAATTTATAATTTTTTTTCCTTCACTCGATTTAATTTTTCGTTTCATATTAAAAAGTTTTGCGCAAAAAAAAAAAAAAAAAGTGCTTTTGATGGAGGGTGTAGAACACCAGAAGAGTAGTACTTCATCTGTGCTGCCAGTACAGCTGAAATAAAAATAGCTGCAGGGAGTTAAGTTAGCTGAGGTGACATTTATGGATCACTATGCAGCGAGATTTTATTCAAATATGGAATTTATGACGAAAAAAGTATCAATGGTTCTGAGCAAGCATTTCTCTGCAACAGAACCATAGAATCTTTAAGTTGCAGTAAATTGTAAATACAATGAGTGAGTAACATTCATAAAAATACTACAAAATTTATTAAAAAATTAATAAACAAAGCTTTTACTATTTTTTGAATAACTACAATTGTTTGAAATATTAAATTTGAATTTTTCCTGCTTTAGTTCTGCTCTAGTTTTGTTCTAGTTCTGTTCTAGTTCTGTTCTAGTTCTGTTCTGTTCTAGTTCTGTTCTAGTTCTGTTCTAGTTCTGTTCTAGTTCTGTTCTAGTTCTGTTCTAGTTCTGTTCTAGTTCTGTTCTAGTTCTGTTCTAGTTCTGTTCTAGTTCTGTTCTAGTTCTGTTCTAGTTCTGTTCTAGTTCTGTTCTAGTTCTGTTCTAGTTCTGTTCTAGTTCTGTTCTAGTTCTGTTCTAGTTCTGTTCTAGTTCTGTTCTAGTTCTGTTCTAGTTCTGTTCTAGTTCTGTTCTAGTTCTGTTCTAGTTCTGTTCTAGTTCTGTTCTAGTTCTGTTCTAGTTCTGTTCTAGTTCTGTTCTAGTTCTGTTCTAGTTCTGTTCTAGTTCTGTTCTAGTTCTGTTCTAGTTCTGTTCTAGTTCTGTTCTAGTTCTGTTCTAGTTCTGTTCTAGTTCTGTTCTAGTTCTGTTCTAGTTCTGTTCTAGTTCTGTTCTAGTTCTGTTCTAGTTCTGTTCTAGTTCTGTTCTAGTTCTGTTCTAGTTCTGTTCTAGTTCTGTTCTAGTTCTGTTCTAGTTCTGTTCTAGTTCTGTTCTAGTTCTGTTCTAGTTCTGTTCTAGTTCTGTTCTAGTTCTGTTCTAGTTCTGTTCTAGTTCTGTTCTAGTTCTGTTCTAGTTCTGTTCTAGTTCTGTTCTAGTTCTGTTCTAGTTCTGTTCTAGTTCTGTTCTAGTTCTGTTCTAGTTCTGTTCTAGTTCTGTTCTAGTTCTGTTCTAGTTCTAGTTCTAGTTCTGTTCTAGTTCTGTTCTAGTTCTGTTCTAGTTCTGTTCTAGTTCTGTTCTAGTTCTGTTCTAGTTCTGTTCTAGTTCTGTTCTAGTTCTGTTCTAGTTCTGTTCTAGTTCTGTTCTAGTTCTGTTCTAGTTCTAGTTCTGTTCTAGTTCTGTTCTAGTTCTGTTCTAGTTCTGTTCTAGTTCTGTTCTAGTTCTGTTCTAGTTCTGTTCTAGTTCTGTTCTAGTTCTGTTCTAGTTCTGTTCTAGTTCTGTTCTAGTTCTGTTCTAGTTCTGTTCTAGTTCTGTTCTAGTTCTGTTCTAGTTCTGTTCTAGTTCTGTTCTAGTTCTGTTCTAGTTCTGTTCTAGTTCTGTTCTAGTTCTGTTCTAGTTCTGTTCTAGTTCTGTTCTAGTTCTGTTCTAGTTCTGTTCTAGTTCTGTTCTAGTTCTGTTCTAGTTCTGTTCTAGTTCTGTTCTAGTTCTGTTCTAGTTCTGTTCTAGTTCTGTTCTAGTTCTGTTCTAGTTCTGTTCTAGTTCTGTTCTAGTTCTGTTCTAGTTCTGTTCTAGTTCTGTTCTGTTCTAGTTCTGTTCTAGTTCTGTTCTAGTTCTGTTCTAGTTCTGTTCTAGTTCTGTTCTGTTCTAGTTCTGTTCTAGTTCTGTTCTAGTTCTGTTCTAGTTCTGTTCTAGTTCTGTTCTAGTTCTGTTCTAGTTCTGTTCTAGTTCTGTTCTAGTTCTGTTCTAGTTCTGTTCTAGTTCTGTTCTAGTTCTGTTCTAGTTCTGTTCTAGTTCTGTTCTAGTTCTGTTCTAGTTCTGTTCTAGTTCTGTTCTAGTTCTGTTCTAGTTCTGTTCTAGTTCTGTTCTAGTTCTGTTCTAGTTCTGTTCTAGTTCTGTTCTAGTTCTGTTCTAGTTCTGTTCTAGTTCTGTTCTAGTTCTGTTCTAGTTCTGTTCTAGTTCTGTTCTAGTTCTGTTCTAGTTCTGTTCTAGTTCTGTTCTAGTTCTGTTCTAGTTCTGTTCTAGTTCTGTTCTAGTTCTGTTCTAGTTCTGTTCTAGTTCTGTTCTAGTTCTGTTCTAGTTCTGTTCTAGTTCTGTTCTAGTTCTGTTCTAGTTCTGTTCTAGTTCTGTTCTAGTTCTGTTCTAGTTCTGTTCTAGTTCTGTTCTAGTTCTGTTCTAGTTCTGTTCTAGTTCTGTTCTAGTTCTGTTCTAGTTCTGTTCTAGTTCTGTTCTAGTTCTGTTCTAGTTCTGTTCTAGTTCTGTTCTAGTTCTGTTCTAGTTCTGTTCTAGTTCTGTTCTAGTTCTGTTCTAGTTCTGTTCTAGTTCTGTTCTAGTTCTGTTCTAGTTCTGTTCTAGTTCTGTTCTAGTTCTGTTCTAGTTCTGTTCTAGTTATGTTCTAGTTCTGTTCTAGTTCTGTTCTAGTTCTGTTCTAGTTCTGTTCTAGTTCTGTTCTAGTTCTGTTCTAGTTCTGTTCTAATTGTGTTTCCTATTATTAACTAAACTGCTTATTATAGAGTACTCGTGAAAAGGTCGCAGAACTTTCACGCTGCTTCTACTTATTTAGTGGCGTTTGAAAGCAGTCACTTAAATATCTGTTGTTTTTTAAGAAAAAAATAAAAAATAAAAAATAAAAAACAAAGAAAAAACTAAAAAAACTTTAGAATGATTTTGCCATAAAATAATATGTTTTGTTCGTGATGTTCTTGTTTTTGAAAATTTGTTGTCGTTTTATAAAGTTATTGTA
The DNA here is from genome assembly GCA_942486065.2 of Calliphora vomitoria. Taxonomy (NCBI): domain Eukaryota; kingdom Metazoa; phylum Arthropoda; class Insecta; order Diptera; family Calliphoridae; genus Calliphora; species Calliphora vomitoria. Next base: position 86,041,843 of record OW818030.2, on the reverse strand, counting down.
GGCACACAACTGCAAATACATTCACATTTTTCACATCTAACAACTTTTGCTGCTGAAGAGCCTTGTTTAATATCAATTGTACAGTAGTGTAAGTTAGTGTGTAGTTTGTGTGTGTATGCGTGTTTGTGGCAGTGTTGAGTGCTGTTGCATGAAGCTGTTTCTCTTAACAGCACAAGACTAAAACAATAACGAAAGAAATAGAAGAAAAAAGGAAGCAAAATAAAGAAGGGAAAAAGAAAGTGCAGGGCAAAAAACAAAACTTTATTGAATAATATTTTTATAAACAAATCAAATTTGTAAGTTTTCCTTTTTGCCATTATATAAATAAATGAGTTTCTTGAACTTTTTTTTTTTCATCTTTTTTTTAAGTTTTGCCTCTGCTCTGTTGAGCTGTTTCTTTTTTTTTTTGTAATGAACGGAAAAAGAAATTAGAAAAAAAAAACAGTTGCTTACAAATGGTTGAAACTGAAGATGAAAGAGAGGGAGGAAAGAGAGAGAAGAACTTATTGTCTTAATTGCAATTTTTTTCGTTCCAAACATTTATTCATTCAAAGGGGCAATTTATACAAAAGTTATCTACTGGAGAAAATTGTTTTTTAAGTTCTATGTTTTTCGTCTTTTTTTTTTTTGTTTTTGCTTTTCAGACTAATATATTGTTTTGAAACACCGCAGGGTACTATGTATTTATTTGCTAGACAACCTTGTATTTAGTTTTTTCTTTGCAAAAATGTTAATATAAACATTTATCAAGCAAGAAACTGTAAATTATATCTGTTAATTGTATTTTAAGGAATTTTAGAGGAATCTGCTCTATTCATAACTGTACAGCCTTGAGGTTTGTTTGAACGTGACATATTTTTGAACAGGTCCATTATGTAAAGTAAGAGAATGGAGAATTGTGTTTAAGGCAGGACAATTAGTTGTATTTTTATAGTGCAGGCTTTTAAAATTTTGTTTAAATCTGTGCTGAGTACTTTTAACATATCCGTGGTGTCACTGTGATATTGAAATTGTTTGCTTGTGAAGCCTGTTTTAATCTCTATCGTATATCGATTTGTAAAACAAGTATACAAGAGACTTCCAAAGTAAACAGTGTTGCCAATTTCACGGACAACCTCAAAATCTAACACCCAATGAAAATGTTACTTATCGTAGCTATTAAAACTACCTAAAACTTAATTAAGCAATTTAAAAAAAAAAAAACCAACAGAATATTGTTTTTCACTTTTTCTTCTCAAATAACTTTCGATTTAGTTTCTCTTCGTAGCTTAAACTACAATATAAGCAAAATATTTGTATCAGTTTACTCTCAACAAATTGAAATTCGTAGTAGGTCTTTCATTAAAAAAAAAAAAAAAAAACATATAATAACAACACAAAACTAACAAAATGAGACGAAGCAAAAAGGAAACTCTAGTAACATTAAATTATCTTTAAAATATACTATAAATATAAACCAACAATGTTATAAAAACTTGTTCAACACTACAAGCTATAAATACACAGTTTCTACAAAAATTAATTAAAATTTTATAAAGTATAAAACAACAAGTAATCAATTTTTACAAAAGTTATAAAATTAACAATACAATATATACTATTTCTACCTACTAAGTACTTTATTTTTAATACAAACTTATGAAAAACAACTCAAATATCTGGAAAAAAAAAACTTTGTGTTGTGAACAAAGGCAAAAAAAAAAAACAAAAAACAAATTGATGTCAGAAAAATAACATCAATATCCAAACACATTATTGAGATCGATAAGAATAAAATGTATTGATAAATTATGATTTATTTTTGCGTTACATTATCCTTATGAAAAATAAGCATAAACTGCAAAAAAAAAATATACGAAAACAAATAAATAAATCAACACGAAAAAATATAAAAACAAAAATACAAAATAAAAATACAGAAAAATGGGAATGTATGTAAATATGATGAATAAAAGAGGTACCACAAAATTAACGCAAGATTTGAATTAACTGTGTTTGTATTTATATGGATTTGTAATTGTAATGGGGGCTAGTAAGCGTCCCCCAGAAGCTGATAACCTCAGGCCTACCAAATCAAAAAAAATAAATAAAAAAAAATTTGTCCTTAAATAAGGACTGAGATCGAACAAATCTTAACAGATTTATTGTGGATGCTTTAATTGCCCACTTTCAGCGTATAGCATCCTAAATATATTAAGAAAACTTTAAACAATTTTACATTTAATTGCTGACGAACATATTACATTGTAGAAGTTACAAACGAAATGACAATATTATATATACCCTTCTTACGAAGGTGAACGCCAAGCGAAACGACACACCAAAAGAAAAAAACAAAATACGCAAAGTAATGAAACCAACACACATCCAAACATACGTTTTGTTGCTTTTTTGTCAAAGCATGCAATAAACTATCTTTTTTTAAGGAATTTTCAGAGGTTGTCTCAGATTTTTGCTCATGTCTCCGTTATTTATGGGCGGATTTTGCTGTTTTTAAATAGGAAACTTCTCGAAAGCATGTCTGACAGAATTATTGAAGATTTGCATCCCGAAGATATCTGAGGTCTTCAGAAAATTGATTTCAACAGACAGACGGATATGGCTTAATAGACTCCGCCATCTACAAGAATTCAGAATATATATACTTAATAGGGTCGGAAAATTATATTGTGGAAATTACAAACGAAAAGATAAACTTATATATACTTTTCTCACTAAGGTGAAGGGTATAATAAAAATGAAACCGCTTACAGATTTTATTTTTTTTATTTGATTGAAATTATTATTACAATTTACAAAAAATATTATTTTTATAGCTGTAATTAACAGTGATGAATTTATGAACTTTTTCCGGAAACCCTTCCATTAATGTTTTTATTGAGCTTTTTATCACTTTTTTCGAGCAGTTGGTCCATCTGCGTTTAAAATCTACCACACTTTTAGACTGTCTATTTGTGCTCTTCAATTCTCTTTTAACAAGAACCCAATATCTCTCCACTGGCCTTAGCTCCAGGCAATTTGGAGGATTTACCTCTCTTGCTACAAATACCACATTATTGTTCTTGTGCCACTCAAGACCTTGCTTACCATAGTGACTTGATGACAAATCAAGCCAAAAATAATTGGACACATTAAGAACTCATATGAATGGAAACATCCTCTTTTGTAAACATTCAGTGATGTAAATATCGGTATTTATAAAGCCCTTTATAATGTACAAACTTAAATGGACAAGACAGTTGATGTTAACTCTAACAGCGCCTATGATCAACTCACTCACTACTGCAACCTCTGCCACTATTTATACACGCGCCATCTATCGTGAATCTTCTACAATGGTCTAGAGCTTTCGATGTCAATGTCAGCAGCTTAAACATTTAGTGTTGCCATACTTATAAACAATGCCGCATGCTGTCAACATTGTTGATAAGTAGAAGCTTCTACTGATGGATGTGTGTATAAACATGATGAATGCTGCAGGCAGTCGTTACAGACTGTTAAATTCAAATCGCTACTTCAAATTCGTAACAATACGTTTCGTCATCCATAGTGCAACAGGTATATTTTTTGTATAAAATTTGACTTCAATTTTCGTGCTCTGTCTTTGGCCTCAAAATTTTTAGCAGAGTTCCCGTCAGGAACTTTTTGAGCCTTGTATGTTTTTGAACCTGCATTGGCTTTAACTTTTCGTACAAAATAGTCCTAGTACTGAGCTAACCGGACTGCTTTCCTACCGGATGTGTTGGGAGCTCTTTTGAAAATGCTTTCTATTTATTGGCTTTAGAAGCATCATGTGGACCATTCCTTCTACTTGTACCAGGTCTTCTATCAAGGGACGAGTTCTCCCGGTACTGTACAATAATAATATTGGAAACAGTTTGACGCCAGACCTTTGAAAGCTTGCCCAGCTTTTTGTAGGACCAAGTTGGGTTTTGTTGAAAATATTTAATAATTTTAGTACGCACTTTTTTCTGGTCACTCATTTAAATCAGATTAACAACAAATAAACATAATTGACGTGATAAAAAAAAAAAAAAAACAATTAATATTTGGTCTAAAAGTTTTAATGAAAAACATGTCTTAAGGTTTTTTTCAATCGATTGACTTATGGTGAGAATTACAGAAGCTACATTGGTGTATAGAGTAGAATATACATATTCAGTGTTTCTTATTCATGGAGTTATACGGACTTAAGTTATGTTCTTTTATTCGATATTAGTATTTTATACACAGTCTTACAAAAGTTTACGTACCCCCAATATATTTCATCTTTATTAATAAATATTTAGTGAACAATTCTTTAATGCTATTTCGGATTTATTGAGATAAAATAAACACAAAACTAATTTATTTTCAATAAATTATACTAAAAAACATAAAAAAATTAATTTTTTGGCATAAAACTAATTTACAAAAGTTTACATACGGGATAAAAAAAAACTTAAAAAAAATTAAATTAATATTTTGTGTGGCCTCCTTTGGCTTTAATTACAGCAGATAATCTATTTGGCATGGACAAAGCCATTTTTTTGTTATTTCTGGAGTAATTTTGCTCTATTCTTCCATCAACGCTTCTTTGAGTGCTGGAACTGATGTTAATTGTCTATTTTTTAGACCTCGTTTTAAAATATCCCATAAATGGTCAATAACATTAAGATCGCGGGACTGCGGTGGATGTTCCAATTTGTTTTTAACGTTATATTGAAGCCATTCCTTAACTAACTTTGATGAATGCTTCGGATCGTTGTCCTGGAGAAATATTGCGTTGTCCTCCGGATCTAAAAAATGGACGCTGGGAAGGTAGCTATCCTTTAAAACATCTATATACATGGCCTTATCCATAGTACCATCGATGAACCTGAGCTCACCGACACCATTTGCCGCCTTACATCTCCAGACCATACTGACCGGCCTCCATGTTTTACGGTGCAATCAACATTTTGTGGTAATAACTCTGCATAAGGCTTTCGCCAAACTTTTGTTCGTCCATCACCTCCAAAACCATAAATTTACATTCATCTGTGAATATTACCCTCTCCTAAAATGTAGGGTCATTTACATGAGCATTTTCCTACTCTAAGCACTTCTGGATATTCACAGATCTAAGTAATGGTTTTTTTCTGGCAACTCTGGTATTGTACCCATTTCTCTTGATACATCGGCGAACAGGTTGATCAGAAACGGTAATTTCTAGATTTGTTCTCATTTTCCGGTTTAGTTCGACGGCAATTAGCTTAGGATTTTCTTGAATGGTACGAATACTAGACCGTTCTGTTCGTTTGTCGAGAATGCGGGGAAGCCTACGAACTTTGCTTTCATAATTTCCATTTTCTTTGAAATTTTTTATTATTGTCTGAACTGTGCTTTTACTTAGATTTAATAAAAATCCAATTTCATTAAGAGAACTGCCATCATTTCTCAACTTAATGACGGTTTTTCGAATTGGCTCAGAAATTTCTTTGCCTTTGTCCATTTTCTTCCACTAAAAATAATTTTTGATTTTATTTTGCCAGTGTGATCACTTTTAGTGAAAGTAAACTTTCTACCACTGATTTCACACAAAACATCAAAAAATTGTAGCGGAAATTTTAACGGTACAACATTTTTTTTGCAGAGTACGTAAACTTATGTAACATTAAAAGGATACCAATTACTCGTGTTTTATTGTTATTTATTTAAAAAACCAACAAAATATTATTTTTAAGTGCATACTAGTTACAACTCTTATTAAAATTATATATTTTCCAAAAAAAATAGAAAAATTTCAAACGCATGTAAACTTTTGTAAGACTGTGTATATATTTAGAAAGACAACTCAAAGCAGAATACGATTTATTTCAAATGCTTAAAAGCGTTATCTAATTTAGCATTTTACAACTGATATAGAGACCGATTTCAAGTGAAGAAAAGAGTATAAACACACCAGAGTGTTATATTCGGCTGTGACGAATCTTATATACCATCAATATGTGACAATAGAATATTTGTCTGGGCTATATATACCCGTGGGTAGTGTAAATTATGGAAATATTATTACAAAAGTTGGTAGAAAGATTCCGTCAGTCGGTTGAAATCAACTTTCCAAATCCCCTAAATAACTTACAAACATGATTGATACATCAATACATCGGGAATTCTTCCGGCTCGGTCGCTATTTAAAATCAAGAAATTCGGCCTACAAATGCTTGAGATATACATATACCGGGACAACCTCGATTTTTTCCATATTTTCATTAACATAGACAATATGGATATATAATAATAGATATTTCAAAGTCCATTGCAAAGATGATAAGATAAGGTTATATTAATTTGGACTTACAATGGGTCAAAATCGGGAAAAATATTTTTTACCCCAAATTTTTTTAACAAAAAATATTTTTTCTCATAAATTTTTAAATTAAAAAAAAAAAATTTTGAAAAAAATTTAAATTTTGGAAAACAATTTTGAAAAAAAAAAATTAATTTTGTTTACCTAAAAAAAAATTTAAAATTTCTATTTCAAATATTTGTAAATAAAATTTTTTGAGTTATGTATTTTATCAATTAAAATTTGTTCTTCTGTTTATTTCTTTTTGAATTATTTTCAGTGGAAAAATTCTCAATTTACAAAGATAATTTTCAAAATACTACATTTGTATGGAAAAAGCTGGCCCAACAGTTAATAGCATGATTTTTGATCTTGATTAAGATTCATTAAATTTTTCTAAAGTTAAATCAATATCAAAATATTATTGGATTTATTTAAAATTTTTAAAATTGTACTACAATAATTGCTTCAGATCAATGAGCACGCTGCCTTTTGAAGGCTAGGCAAGACATATTCTAATACAGTTATTGGAAGCTTTCCAATAAAAATTTATTTAAAAATATTGATCATATCTCCCAACAATTAAACTTTAACCCCTATGTTCATAAACAGTTCTTAAATTTGTCAAATGTTTTTAAAACAAAATTTCCATAAAAAATTTGATATATTTAAATATTATTTATCCTTATAGATTAATTGTTTATAATGTCTGATAACTTGACAAACTCCAATTTATATATATTGAGTCATTTGACACGAATGTGCACTTTATAGTGCAGAGAAGTCAATTGGTTATTTTATATATCCCATGTAATCTAGCGTGAAGTCAATCCTCACATATGTGTCTCTAGGTAATCTAGAGTGTAATCACTCTACTCACTGTTTTGTGAGTAATTCTTACAAATTGGTTTTGTACAAACTGTGTTGATATAATTCTCACCACTTAGATTTTTGACAACTGAGTTAGGTCTTTGACAGAAGAGTTTCCGATCTATGTGTATTAATCTATGTATTTATCTACGATTACTATAACCAATTGTTTTACAGTGTTTGGGAAACTCTACTTTAAAAAAATTTAAAAAACTTTTACAATTCTAAATGTCAACATCAAATTTTAAATTTCACTTTTAATATTTTTTCCATTTGATTTTCTTTTTTTGACTCACAAACAAAAATTAAGTAAAATTTAATAAAATATATAAAATTTTTCTTTTTTCATATTTCACACAAATAACGGATAAAAAAAACTACTGACTGGCATGACAACATTTAATCTTCCAAAAAAAGCTGTTTGTAAAAAAGATATTTTTTTCTCTTTGTTTTTCATATACATGCATATATTTTTTCTAAAAAATATGTAACAAACAAAAGCCGCAAAAATAGAAATAAATAAATGAAAAAAAAAAAAAAAGTGAAAACCTTTTATTCATAAATAATCCTTCGTTAAGTACAACCCACTTGCCCTTTCATTTTCACACACAATACAATACGTGTGAATACCTTTTATGTCAGAGCGTTTGTATTTATTTAGAAATGTGTTGGTGTTTAAGTTGATATATAGCTACAATATTCAAAGTATATTGAATATTTAAATATAATATGAATATATGTTTTCTCTCCACCAAGCCGTATATTACCATACCATATTGTTTTACTAAATATATATATATATATATATCAATGTTAAAACTAAAAGTGTTAAAAATATACAATATTTTTATTTTTTTCCAATATTTTTTGTTAAAAAGGTAATAAGTTTTAAAAACAAAAACAGCCAAAACGTGTGTTATTACAACAAAATGTAGCTACAAAAGCCAGTAGCAGCCGCAGCAGCTTCTAACAAACAAAAAACCAAGCAACCAACCGTCCAAACAAACAAGGGGTTTAATGTTTGAAATTTATATTATAGAGTATAAATTTCCTAAAAATTTGTTTGAACAAAAAACCAAACATATATAAACAAAATAGGGGGAAAAACTTAGAGAAAAAATGTAAAGCAATAATAAATAAATTATATAATAAAACAAAACCACACATTTACTAACTACAACACAGTTTTATCAGTGACACTGTGCTACAACGAAACACATTTTTAGCCAAAATTGCCAAGAATTAAATTCAGCATTTTATATTTCATTTTAAATTTACTATAAATTCTAGCCTGAAAAAACAAGTTCAGAAGTAGTAATTTAGACACAGAAGACAAAGATTGCCCAAGTCGGCCAAAGCAGTTCGAAAACCAATAATTGGAGGCATTACTCTATAAGGATTGTTGTAAAACTCTACAAGAGCTTGCAAAATCATTGATAGCTACTCAATCGCCAATTTCAAAACGCAGCAGAATTCATCCAAAAGCAGGGAAATTGGCTACCACACGAATTGAAGCCTTGAAATACGATTTTGTATGTCCGAAATAATGTTTCAACGCTATAAACGAAAATCATTGTTAAACCGAATCATTACATGCGACGAAAAATGAGTTCATTACAATCGTATGTGAAGCTCGGCCAACCAGCCGAACCGACACCAACGCCAAATATCTATTGCGCTAAGGTAATCCTTTGTATATGGTGGGAGCAAAAGGATCTTATCAATTATGAGCTTCTGAAATCTGACTAGACCATCACAGGAATCTGTACCGAATGCAACTGATTCGTTTGAAATGAGCACTACCAGAACGTGCAGCCAGACATGAAACCGTAATATTCCATCATGACAACGCTCGGCTACATTTTGCAATACCTGTTAAAATGTATGTAGAATGAAGTGGTTGGGAAGTTTTGCCTCACCGGCTTTATAGTCCAGACTGCGCTCCGTCCGACTACTATTTGTTTCAATCGATGCAGAATGTTCTCTCTGAGATACGCTTCACTTTGGAACAGTGTATCCGATATTGTCTTGATTCGTTCTTGACCTCAAAAGATGAGCATTTCTTTTGGCTAGGAATCCATATGTTGCCAGAAAGATGGGAAAAGGCCGTAGCTGACAATGACAAATGTTTCAAAATAAAAGCTAAAGATTTGAAAAATTTAAGTCATACACACAATACTTTCCTATCATTGTAAGTATTTTGACTAAAAATAGGCTGGGCCGAAACTTGCCCACTGTAAAAACATACGAAATAATGATGGGCAGAATTCATCATTGAACCATACATCTTTAAAAATGAGGCTGGTCAAGGCGTGACTGTTACTGATGCTCCAGAACAGAGTTCTTTTAGCCTACATTGGCTGATATTGATGCATGAGTCATATCCTGATCGTGTACTCTCTTGTTTTGGTGATCAGAAGTCGAGCCTTAGATCTTGTGATTTAATACCATTGAATTTAGTTTTCTTGGGTTATTTGAAGGCAAAGATCTATGCCAATAATCCCATAACCATGCCACAGTGGGGCAGAATCAAAATTTTTGGAAATAAATCTGGCATTCCTAAACGGATTGCCCGATCTGGAGAAAATTTGACGTGGTGGTAGCAAAGGAGTACTCGAGTTCAATGGACCTTACAAATGCTCGACATGTAAAATTTTTAAACACGTGCCATTTTTTTGTTTCCCATCCGATTTCAAAGATTTTTAAATTTTTGGGAAGCGCTCGGCTAGGTCTTGAAAAAATATCCTTGCGTGTGCTATTTATCTCTTGTAATTTCCGAGTTATAAGCATTTCAAAATTTAAATTTTCAAATTTTGCCATACCTTGGTCCGCATTTTTAAAAATATAGGGCGTACTTTGAACCAAATGGACTCGAGTTTCTTGCATTAGTTAGATAACTAAATTACCAATAATATGCAAACAAATTCAGAGCAATATCAATTACGGATCCGAAAATAAACGATTTTCAATTTAAAAATTCAAAAATTTCTAGATTTTTGATGTTTTTTTGGCGAAAAGGTGACTTAACTCTTTTTTTATTAAAATAAAACTTTCTTTAAGAACATATTAGAGTTTTATGTTTTTCTGTAAGATATCTTTACGGAGAATATTTTGGTATAAAAAACATGTCATATTTTTTAAATATGTCGCCCCTACTCCCTTCGCAATTTGACCTATTTTTTATAAAAATTTTAACTTTGGACCACATGTTCTAAAATCCCAAAGCTAGGATCAGAAAATTTTTAAAGTTTTTTTCCAGCCCCAAAGGAAATGTGGAACCTGTGGGCAATATTGTAAAAAATACCATTTTTGGGATTTTCGCTCCAGTTTTAGGAATTGCGGGATTCCCTTTGACCTTTTGACAAATTTTTTTACACTTTGTTATTTAGAATGAGAAATTTAAAAAACCATAGAAATTTCGTTGAGTTTTGTTAATAAATAAAGATTTTATTACATATTTATTGAGCTCTAAAACTAAAATGTTTATCAAAATTTTGATAGGATTGCAAATATTAGCAACAATTTGGTCCAAATTTTTTCCAAACTATTTTTTTTTTTTTTTGTTTAGATAAGTTAATTTCTGATATTACAAAAAAAATTCAAGTCAATATCTCAATTATATTCAAAAATATGCCACTTTAAACCTCCGTCCTTCAAAAATATTGCACTTTTTCATATTTTAATGTGACTAAGTCAAAACCATTGACTTGTTGTTGAATATACTATTGAGAAAATATAAACAAATTTTTTAATACCCTACACTGAGTAACTGAGCAAAAACCATAATTTTAAATTTCAATAATTTCTTTTCGTAAATGATTTTCGGAATGACTAGTTATGGACAGATTACCATGAAATTATGTCGTGTGATTTGTGTCTATGCGAAACTTATTTCTGTTGAATTCCATTTGGATGTCTATGACCGATAAAGTCAAATTTCGGGAGGACATTTGTATAGCACAAGTTTACATGCCCAGACAGCCAGACGGACGGGCATTGTTAAGTCGACTCAGAAAAAGGTTCTGAGTCGATCGGTGTACTTTAAGGTGGGTAATATTATTGGGCGTTGCACACATCGGCACAAACGCATAATGCCCTTCCCCACTATGGTGGTGTGAGTTATAAATATCAATCTAAAGCAGTGGTGCGAGTTCATATTGTTCAGGTTACGAAGATTTTCGTAGATTTACACGTACACAATCCGAATGTAAACAATAGAGCGTAATATAGCGTAAAAATACAAATATTTCATTCAGTTACTTGATGTTGTTGCACACAAATTAAATGCCTCTTTTTGCTTACTATTGATCTAAAGAAAAGCAGCCGTGTTCTCTATTTAATTTATATCTTTTTTATATGTTATTTTTTTAATCAACCCGCTCCTTGTTAGCATTTTAACCCATTACTGGATGATGAATGTTTTCTATTAAGAGGGTTATGAAGTACTCAGCCAGGTTTTAATATATGCATCACAACACTAAGCGCGTGTATTATTTTTCTAAGAGCACTGTGTAATATTCATTTTATTTTCAATTATTTTTTATTTTTTTTTTAGAGCAAATGTATGTACATAAATTTTGTATCGAGTAAATTTATTTAGTTCATAAATATCTTTTGAAATGTGTTATAAACATATGAGGTACATTAAATTTCATGGGAAGTGGGGAAGAATGTAAATTTTTAAAACAGAACTGTGAGGAAAATATAGTATGGGGCCAAAGCAGTAAGTTTAAAGATTAGATTTCTAAAAATATAATTAGTTTGACCTAAATTGCAATAATAATAAGCTGAGATTTCCAATTAGAACTAATTTCATTAGTTTTGCTGGAAATATTACTGTCAGAAAACATATTATACTGTAAAATAACACTTCTCTTTCAATCTTAACAACATTTATGTTCATATAATCCTGTAATTAAATCTAAATTGCATTCCTTGCACACATGTATTTATCTATTTATCCCCACATCTGACACTGCTCTTTTGGCATGATAAACTCCACTCCAAATAACCATTAGTAGTTTTAATAAATCAAATTTAGTAAAACAAACTTTTTCTCTATGAGTACGAGTATCAAAAGAACATACCGTACATACGTATGTATTACCCGGGCATTTTACCAACGGTGTTTATATTTATGCAACAATTTGACACTAAAAATTAAATTTATTTTCAAACAAAACAAAAAAAAAAAAAAACTGTATTTATATAAACGAAATAAAATGAAATGAAGAAACTTTGCCATATGGGAATTTCTACCCCAATATTCATATTTCATTCTTGGCCACAATCATATTTTTCATGTTCGGTTGAACACATATTCATATACAAACAGGCAATGTGATCATGTATATAACACCGGAAATTCCCACGCAAACATAGTACTCATGCATACAAACATACGTACATGAGTACATATATGTATGTATGAATCTATGAATATTTTGTTTTAAAAAAAAAAACTGACTTTGAAGGTGGGTGAGTGTTCTTGTGGCTACAAAAAATACTAAACAAACATTGAATGTTTGGGGGAAAAAATGAGGAGGTAACCCTATATTTTATTACACCAAATTATACTTGCAGTATGGGGAAAAGTCATAAGTATGGCAAAACTATACAACATGTTTCGCTCAAAATATAAAAAAGAAGACTGCCGCACAGTGCAATAGTTAGTATAGAATTGTGAGACTTTTTGTGATCTTGCTGAATGGAACATTTCGGAAGACACCTTCAAAGTCATTGCGGAACATTGCCGAATTGGTTACCATCATACATTCCCAACAAAAACTGTACTTACCTAGTAAGCCAGCAAGTAATATTCACCCCAGAAATATGTAGCTAACACGGTTGTATAGGAGCTAGGAGAAATAATGGAAGGATTCTAACCAAATTCAATAGGCTTAGTCATTGGGGCAATATAAAAGTTTGTGCTAAATTTTGTTAAATTATCTTTAAAATTGCGACCTGTAGCTGATTACAAGGTTTACATAGACGAACGTACAGACGGTCATCGCTTAATCCACTCAGAAAGTGATCCTGAGCAGGTGAGTGTTAACATTACCCACTATGGTGGTGTAGGGTATGTGTCGAAACTAGGGATGCCAATCCCGATCCCGAAAATCCTGGGATTTTTTGGGATCGGGATTTCTTGAATCCCGGGATTTGTGAAAAAAAACCCGAGATTAAAAAATTTCGGAAAATTAGGAGGTTTTTGATATTTTTGGTACAAAATATGAGTGATCACAGATCGAGCTCCTTTTCTCAACTAAACGCTTATTTGCATATAAAAAATCGATCTTTGGTCAGAAATATGACTGATCACAGATCGAGCTTCTTTTCTCGATTAAATAAAGTTATTAAGGATTTTAGATTTTTGAGGTTTCAGATAAAAAAAGATTTTTGGAACAAAATATGAGTAATTACAATTCGATCTCTTTTTCTCGATTAAACGCTTATTTACAAAGTTATTATGGATTTTAGTTTTTTGAGTTTTTTCACATCAAAAATCAGTTTTTGGGCAGACATATGAATGATCACAGATCGAGCTCCTTTTCTCGATTAAACACGTATTTATAAAGTTATTAAAGCTTTTAGATTTATTTAGAATGATCACAGATCCAGCTCCTTTTCTCGATTAAAAAAAGTTATTAAGGATTTTAGGTTTTTGAGATTTTCAGATAAAAAAAAAAACTATTTTTGGTACAAAATATGAATGATCACATTAAACGTATATTTACAATGTTATTAGGGATTTTTTAGTTTTTTACTTTTTTCAAATTTTTCTTAATTTCCGCAATACTTTACAGTATAATTTCAATACTTATTTCGTGCAAAATTTTATAAGGATTGTCACAACAATCAACATACTTATGACTACTCAAACAGTATTCCGGGGGACAATTATATGGGACTAGGGGCAATCATGGACCATTTTGAATTCCAAACAGATCTTATCAGCAGACAGTATTTGTGGATAATTTTAGTCAGCTGGCTCTTTTTGTTTGTGCCCTATCGTGTTTTATATAGACAGACGAAATTTTATGTTATGAAATAAAACTATACTTTTATATTTTTGGTCAATTCGGCGGCTCGGCTTAACCGACTGTTAGGCATTCGGCATTGGTCTCTGCTAGTTCGTTACGATAACATAATAAATTAGCATAGAAAGTAGTATTATTTTAGGACACTTTTAGCTTGAAAAACAATAAAAACCATTGTGAAATATTAGGACATTATGACAATATGACATGATAAGAGACCTTGTGAATTGACCATTTATTTTTAATATTAAGGACTGAGATTGAAAAATGTTTAACATACATATATGTTAATAAAAATGAAACCACTAAACTTACAGTTTTAAATCTTTTTTTATTTGATTGAAATTATTGTTACAACTCACAAAAAAAAAAAAATTATTTTTATAGTTCTAATCACTAATGATGAAATTTTTAACCTTTTTCGAAAACCCTTCCATTATGCTATTTATAGTGCTTTATGTCACTTTGTTCGAACAGGTTGTCCATCTCCGTTTAAAATCTACAACACTTTTGGACACCTTTTTTGTGTTCTTCAATTCTCTTTTTACAAGAGCCCACTGGCCTTAGCTCCAGGAAGATTGGAGGATTTGCCTCTCTTGGTACAATTACCACATTATTGTTCTTGTACCACTCAATACCTTTCTTACCATAGTGTCAGATGGACACATTAAGAAGTCTTATGAATGGAAACATTCTTTCTTGTAAACATTCCTTGATATAAATTTCGGTATTTGTAACAAATGTTTGACTTTTTTGCCACAACTGCATATTGCTTGCCATACCAAGAACTATTTGGGAAATTTTGTTTGCTTGTGGGTCCTAAACTTTTCTTCAACATTCCCTCGAGCATCTGCAACATTAAATTTGACTTCAATTTCCGTGCTCTGTCTTTGGCCTCCAATTTTTTAGCAGAGTTTCTGTCAGAAACTTTTTGAGCCTTGTATGCTTTTAAACCTTCATTGGCTTTAACTTTTCGTAGCAAATAGTCCGAGTACTGACCTAACCGGGCTGCTTTCCTACCGGAGGTGTTGGGAGCTCTTTTGAAAATGTTTTCTATTTTTTTGGCTTTAGAAACATCATGTGGACCTTCTACCTAAACTAGGTTTTATATCAACGGACTAGTTCTCCCGGTACTGTTTAATAACATTGAAAAAAGTTTGATAGCAGACCCTTGATTGTTTGGCCAACTTTTTGGAGGACCAAGTTGGGATTTGTTGAAAATTACTTTAACATATTACTCTCTATTTTTTAAAACACTTTTTGCACAATGTTAAAACGTTTTTACTTTGCACAAATCAAGAAAAAAAAATTTCGGAATTTCTGACATGTAACTTTTTATTATTGTAAAATTTAAATTATAGGAAAGAGTTCTAATTTTTGGTATTGAAAATTCATACAAATTAAAATTTAGAACATTTTTATAGAACTCTGTTGCGTGGAGAAAATTTAAAACGTACCAACACATGTGTAGTTTTGTTACTCACACATGTTTAGAGTTAGGTACTGTTGTCAAAGAGTCGGATTACTTGGTCAATAGCATGTAGTGTTATGTTATTTGTTTAATGTATTTTATTTATGTAGAGTAAAATAAAATTTTCTCAATTTCAAATTTAATTTTCTCAATTTTATATTTAAATTCTCAATTTCAATTGGAATTTTCTCAATATCATGTATAAAAAATGGTGTAGTACTTATATTGTGTGTACAAGAAAACAGTATGTATTTAATCATGTGTATTAGACCCATAGACAAACATAGAACGGAAACTAGAAAAAAACTCAAACAAAAAAATTACTCAAAATAATTACACATACGAGTGTGGTTTTTGTTTTCACATAGTTTTTTCTACTAATACATTCTCACCACTTAGGTTTCTGACAACTGAGTTAGGTCTTTGACAGGAGAGTTTCCGCTCTATGTCTATTCTCTATGATTAGACCTTTATGCCAAACCTTCTCAAGAGCCTGGGCAACATCTAGAAATATTGCGGACAGTTATTTTTTAGTTCGAACGATTTTCGTATCTCTCCAGTTTGGCGGATAACTTGTAAAACAACGTAGAAAATATAAAAAAAAAACATGATTCTAATTATTTGTTGGTGCACTTTAAACATTTCTACAAATATAGAAGGGGCTTCAGTCTACAATATACATAAGGCCTTTGTATTTTATATCTTTGGAATGAATTCTCCTTTCTCAGATGGCCACACTGTTTCTATACCCTACACCACCATAGTGGGGAGGGTATAATGGATTTGTGCAGATGTTTGTAACGCCCAAAAATATTAGTCTAACACCCACCTTAAAGTATACCAATCGACTCAGAATCACTTTCTGAGTCGATTAAACGATGTCCGTCCGTCCGTCTGGCTGGCTGGTTGTCCATGTAAACCTTGTGCGCAGAGTACAGGTCGCAATTTTGAAGATATTTCGATAAAATTTAGTACATATCATTTTTTCTGCCCAAGGACCAAGCCTATTGAAATTGGCTGAAATCGGTCCATTATTTCACCTAGCCCCCATACAAATGTTCTCCGGAAATCGGTCATAAATATTTAATTTATACAGGTATCTACACAAGTTTTTCTCCAAATAAATTTTATATATACTCATAGCTCTCATATAAGACCTGCTTCCGATAATCTCTTTAACGAGCATAAATCTCTTAAAATGTTGGTATACACATAAAATGCAACATAAATAACCTTCATATAGACATTAATTACATGACCAAATTTCATGGTGATCGGTCCATAATTTTTTATAGCTCCCATATAAGGCCCACTTCCGAAAATCACTCACGAATATAAATTATTGAAATTTTTAAAGAATAAAGATTTTGCTCAGTTACTTAGTGTAGGGTATTATATGGTCGGGCTTGACCGACCATACTTTCTTATTTGTTTAATATTTAACTAAGGTAAAAATTCAAAGAACCAAAATTAACTCTAAGCAAGCACTTTTAGAATTTTTGGTTACAACTCACATTATTTTGTAATGAGTGGTCGTTACTGTGCACGTCATGTTATTTATAAAGGGTTTTCCAACAAGAGATGGTATTTTGAATCACCCGGTATTTCGGTAGCTGTCACTTTTGAAGCTTTTATTCTTTGACATTTGACAAGTAGAAACTACGCCATTACTAAAAATGGAACGATACACGCTTCAATAACGCACTAAAATTATTAAAATTCACTACAAAAATTGTGAAAATCTTACAGACACAGTTCGCAAAACTAAAGCATTTTTGGGTCGTCGTGAAGCACCTTGTAGGACCGCAATACAGAAATTGGTGGAAAAATTTGAGCTGTTGGGACAAGTTATTGATGTGAAGAATAAAACCCATGCACGTCGCTCAAGAACAACTGAGGAAATTGCTGCTGTAGCCCAAAGTGTTGAAGAAAACCAAGGTTTGTCCATTCCTCGTCGATCTTTGGAATTGGGCATTCCACAAACGTCATTACACCGTATTTTGGTCGGAGTTGGATGCTATTGATTTGGACAACGTTTACTTTCAACAAGACGGCGCTACGTGCCACACAAGCAACGGGAAAAGTATCCGGACCGTGTTATCTCTCGAAGAAGTGATTCCAATTGGCCACCGAGATCTTGAGATTTAACACCTTGCGACTTCTACCTTTGTGGCCACGTGAGAGATAAGGTCAACGCCAACAGCCCAGTGTCGATTCAAGACCTCAAAGATAAAATTCGTGAGGCTATCGAGGACATAGGGCAGCCAATTTGCGATTTGTTATGAAAAATTTCATGAAAAGGATACGGTTCTGTAAGCGGGGTCGTGGTGGCCGATGTTGTTTCCCATTATTAATAGCATACCTTCCGTTTGCAAGCAGCAGTTTTAATCCAAAAGCAGGGAAATAGGGTACCATAAGAATTGAAACCGAGACATGTACCTTGAAATATGATTTTGTATGTTCGAAATGATACTTGAACGCTATGAAGATAAACATTTTTGCGCCGAATCATTACTTGCAATGGAAAATGTATCCGAGCAGACCATCATAGGGAACCTGTGTTGAACGCAACTGATTTGTTTGAAGCGATCGGCCAGTAGAGTTGTTTAGTTCATGAATGACCTAGTTCAACTGAACTGTTCACTTAACTGGGCGAAGTGAATCGTTCATCGTACTTGGTGTTTTCAACTCAACACTAGGCGGTTTTAAAGGGCTGCACAAGCGTTAAAGGGCTACACAAGCACAATAATTATGTTGTCTTCACTAAACCATATGCCTCATTTCACTCGTCAATACTGTTAAATTCATTCGATTTTACTGTGTTGTGCGCAACAAATATAAAACGAAATTGAGTTTGTTATGTATATGATCGTATGATCCAACTAATGACCTAAAAGAGCGACCTAGTTCATTTGAGTGAGCTGAAAAGAGCGGTCATTTCACTGAGCTAATAAACCCAACTCTAGCGGACAGACACGAAACGGTAATATTCCATTATGACAACGCTCGGTCACATTATGCAATACTGGTTAAAAACTATTTATAATGAAGTGTTTGCGAAGTTTTGCCTCACCCACTTAAGTCTAGAACTTGCCCCGTCCGACTACTACGTGTTTCATTCGATGCAGAACGCTCTCTCTGGGGTACACTTCACTTTGGAATAGAGTGTCCGATATTGGCTTGATTCGTTTTTGAGCAGTTCTTTTGGCTCGGAATCCATATGTTGCCAGAAAGATACGAAAAGGTCATAACTAACAATGGCCAATACATTGAATACATTTATATTGTACAAATGTTTCAAAATAAAAGCTACACATTTTAAAAAATCATGAATTTTTAAGTCATACACCCAATACTAAAATGTTTTGTAGGTGTCAAAAGTACAAAGAATTGTATATCAAACATCTTGTATCAAATAGATTTATAAATTGTTCACAATTTTATTAAACTTCTTAACCCATTGTGCACATAGTTACATAGTTAATATGTGCGGTAACAACAAACGTTTATTTGTTTTTATATACATTTACAATTTATTTAATGTTGGCTGCAGCTACAAAAATAATAATAGTACACAGCATAAAGCAAAAGAGCGAGTAAAGTAATAATAATAACAACAAAACCAGAAAGAGAAAGATATAGATATAGAGAAAGAGGAACAAAAAATGCAGAAAACTTACCGTTATTGTGGCATATGCTAAGCACCAGTAGAGTCATAAATATCACACCATACAATTCATTGAGAATTCTGAAAGCTGGAGCCCGGCTAGTTAAACTATACCATGTGGATAATGCTGATGATGATGATGACGGCGGCGCCGAGCAGGAGTCAGAGTGGTTTAGGGAGTTTGAGGATGCGGATGTTGTTAAATGCTTGCAGTTGGGTAATATGGTAGAAAAAGTGGTGTATGATGGGGATGCTGACGATGCTGCTGCTGCTAATGTTTGTTTTTTTGCTGCTGCTTTTGGTGTTGAGAGTACAGAACAGGGGTTTTTTAGTTTATGTTGAGTTGTTGGGGTTTGTGCTTCAGCTTGTTCTTGTTCTTGTTTTTGTGTTATTGTTTTTGTTTTTATAACACATTTCCCTAGAGCATATAAATATTTAAGCTGCTGCTGGTGCTGCTGCCCATGTTGCATTTTTTGTTGCTGTTTTAAATGTAATTGAACTTTTTTTCGTTTGTGATCATTATTTGTGGTGTATTTTCTATTAGTTGATGTTATTGTTGTTGCTGTTGCTGTTGCATGTGCTAATTTTGTTGCTGCTGGTGCTGTTTTTATTTGCGTTGTTTGGGGTAATAACAATGTCACTATATTTTTTACTATTAAGCTTATCTTTTTCCTACTACAACTACAATTGCAACAATTACCACTACTACAGCTAAGGCTGCTGTGGCAGCCACTGCGTATACTCTTCCAAATGTGTGTGCAACATGTACATTTACTAAAATATCTTCTTTTGTTGTTATTACAGTTGTAGCTGCTTTTATATTTATTAACGTACGACTGTAATTTGGTTGTTGTCCTTGTATTATTTACATTTAGTTTACATTTGTAACTTCTAGTTGTTTTGCTGGTTGGTGTTGGTGTTGTTGTTGTTGTTGCTGCTGTCCTTATATTGTCCACCATATTTACAATGCTGTGTAAACACGAGCTACTACATCTACGTTTCCTCTTCCGTCTGGAAGTTTTACGTATTTTTCTTCTTAATGCAGTTGGATATAGACGTGTGCTGCTGGTAGTGGCAGTTTTTTTACAACTGCTACTGCTGCTACTAGTAAATGTAGTAGATTTTTCACTACTGCTACTACTGCTTTTGTTATTATTGCTATTGCAAATATTTGCTGCTGCTGGACATGTTGTTTGTGTATTTTTTGCTGTTGTTGTTGTTGATGTCGTATTAAAAAAGTTGTTAAAATATTCAAATGTCATTGTTATTTGTTGTAAAGTGAAATAACAAAAAACAAACAAATGTATGCGTGCTGGTTGCTGCAGTTAAAATATTTATTTAGATTTTCAACATTTTTATGCATATTTTTTGGAATTTGTAGTTTTTTCACAATTTATTTATTTATTTTTTATCTTTATTTGTTGTTTGCTTAAATTGTTTGCAGATCCTTTATTTGTTTAGCGTTTATTTTTTATTTTAATTTTTAATTTTATATTAAAATCATTATTATTTTTTGCATGAATTTTTGTAAAACATATTTTTTTGGTTTATAATGTTATAGCACTTTAAAATTTATTTTATTTACACATATTTTGTTGAATTTTTTATTTAACAACTTCATCAGCATCCTGCTGGTGGCCATATTGCCCCAGTCTTTAGTTTAGTTCTGATTTTTTTGCGATGGTAGAATGTTTTTTTTTTTATATCTGCAAGTAAAGTACATAAACATAAAAACAAATTATTATAAAAAATAAACATTTTGTATACACATTAGTTGTTATTAATATTTTAAGTTTAAAAAAATTTTATATAATCATAACAAACAATAGATAGGTAGTAACGATTATTATATACTGTTCTAATTTTTATAAATTTTACTTCTTTTGGAATTCAAGGTATTTATTTTTACATTTATGTATGAAGGCCTCATGATCGTTAATGAATTTACGTGTGAGTGATCTTTAAAACTAGAGTTTTCAGTTCGGTTTTAATCGAAACCGAAACCGCGGTTTTTCATGGCCTAAAACCGAAACCGACAATTATTCTTCGGTTTTTACTTTTAATCTATTTTCAGTAGAAAATTTCAAAATTTCGAAATGAGAAACAAACATTTTCATTCAATGATTCATCCAATATCCCTAAACATAAATCGGTAAAAGTATCTTAAGATTTCTTTAAATCAAGGGTGCCCAAGCCCTATACTCTTGGTGCTCATTTGTTTTTGTAAATGCTCTTGGCTATAGGCTGTGTGTTCCTATCAGTGATGCCGTTTGGTTACATTTGTTACATTTTTCGTAACTTTTCGACCCTCTACGTAACATGTATAATTTTCCTTTCTTGGACCTTATTTTCGTAACTTTTCAGCCCTGAAAAAGTAGAGTACACATTTTTAGTACTTTAAATGAATATCATGCCACGAATGTATCTATTACAAAAATAGTGTGACTTATTTGTAATTTATTACCACCTAAGTCTAGATCATTTTGAGACAAACTCTGGAAATGCGAAAGATCTTAGTAATCCAATATTGTGCATTTGGAATATATCGTCAGATAAAAATTGTATTGCTGGATCACATAACTCTGTTATGAAGTCTGTTGAAAATATCGTATGTCATTAATGTACCTGTCATTTCATACACCTATGAGTCATGCTAAAAGTTAGAAAAATTCAATTGAGGACACGATGGGAAATATCGCGGTATATTTTTGTTGAAACTCCAAAAGCTTATATAAATTTCAAAATACCAAGTCCAAAAACACTCAGCTTTATAGGAATCTAGAGCAACACACAGCTTTATACCAATATTTTCGGTCAGAAATGTTTGAAACCCCTACTAATGTCCCGGAGAATTGATATAATAGATTTATTAAATCAATTTCTAAATTTAAATAATATTATGCTCTACCTGATTTATGTGCTGGAGAATACCGGGATTAAGTTTACAATTTAATGAATGTTGTGTAGATAATATTTAGCCAACTAAAACTTATAAAAAGCTCGTGCCGAATTACCGCATTCGTGATCGAATGAGCTATCGTATCGAAAAAAGTTTTCTATATCGAAATTATAATAAAATTTACTATATTTCTTGCTCGATATCGAATGCCATAATCTCAAATAAGATAATCACGATCAGTTTTACTCGATATCGAATGCTGTATTCGGACACTGATTATAGTAACCGGTATAATACGGACAAAATTATTGTTGTTAGTTATATATTACTAAACCTTATTATATATAGTATTTATTTGGGAAGAATTCGTAAATGTAACTTTTTATGAAAAAATGTAACTTTAAATTAGAAAAGTTGTAACTTTTTCCAAGCTACCCCTGGCAACACTGGTTCCTATACTCAATGAAGTACTCAGCACTAGCAATATGAAATACACAAACAACTTTGTCTTGTTAGTTTTTTTGTCGATCTTCACTGTCTACACGCAAGTGCAAAGCAACAACACTTTCGTATGCTTTGCTGGTAAAAATTGACGACAGCGATCATCAATGTAGATTTTGTTTTTGTTTATCTTATGATATCGTTTAAAAAAGTGTGTATTTTTTTCTTTCTTCTTTGTATTAGTTTTTCTTTAAATGTATTGGTGATTGCTCTTCCATAAGGAACTTTTGGGCACCCCTGCTTTAAATGTTTTAAATTGTATTACAATAATTGCTTCAGATGATGTAGCTGGCTAGGCAAGGAAAGCTGTTAATAAAGAATGACACAAACTCATTTTAAAATATTGATCATACGAGTATTTCCTGACAATTAAACTTCAAATGACAGTTTATTTCTTTATTAAAAAAAATAATTCAACATTTTTGTAACTAATGGTGTTTTCTTTTCTAAAAAAAATGATGCCTTAAAAACGTGTAGTAATATTATCATGTTACACACACTACTATTAAGTCTTCCTTTGTGTCTCTAGTTTCATGTTTACTAAATCATTGTAATGTGAATTCTAGCTCATTCGAAACGTATTATTATAATAAAAAAAAGTACCATTTAGACAAACATTTTGTATTCCCACTGAACATCATGATTCTAGGTCCATTATTATAAAAAATGCTAAAGAAAAGTACCACTAAAGTCACCTTTCGTGAACTCTAACTCATTCAGAATCATGTGTGCCTAATTTTGAATTTTTAGGTTTATTATTATAAAATAGTCAAAAATTATTATTAGTTAGAAAAAAGTACCTGTGAGTCCCTTTTTTAGATTCTAACTTGGTGAGGATCATATGTGTTTAATTTTCATTATTATAGAAATTTCAAAAAATACCATTCGAAGAACGAAAAAATACTAATAATTTTTGTATCCTCAATGTCATATAGATGGCTTAATGACTTTCTTTCCTTACTCAAAAGCATAGCAGTAAAATAATTTAATATAATAAAAAGTACCATTACAGGAAAAAGTACCAATTTTCCACACTTGAACCACCATCAAGTTTAAAATCAAAGTAATTTCCTTATTCTAAGTTCAATATTATATTAGAAAATTCAAAAAGTGCTATTTGGAGAACGAAAAAATACTCTTTAGTTTGGTTTAGTTCCCCATTTTTGGTATCATAATACAATTGAGCACCCTATTCTTGATTATTTCTTTACTGAGAAGCATATTAGCCAACCTTAATGTATATAAGTTAACTAATTTAATATATTAAAAAGGTACCATTAAAAGAAAAAGTACCAATTTTCCTTTATCCTCTTGAACACCCGTTAAGTTTGAACTTTAAATTTGTATAGCATTTCCTATATTATCAAATGGTTTTGTTTCTATAACACTTAATATTTAATAAATTATCACAAAACCGAACCGAAACCGATCGGTTTTCAATTTTTTAAAACCGAAACCGCGGTTTTGAAATTCATCGGTTTTTTGGAAACTCTAGTTAAAGCATTATATACGTGGATAAGGTTTTAATTTATTAGACTTTAAAATTTTCAAAATCGCATAAAAATTACACGAGTTGTATGGCAAAATGTGAAAAAATTCGCAATTAATATTAATCATACGTAAAGGTGGACAAACTTTTTGATATATTTAAAATCGTGTTTCATTCCATCAAAGAAATCATCGAATAGACCTGGACAAAAATCTTGGTTTAATCAGACGAGCAAAATAGCAATCATATCCAGAACATGACACAATAACCAAAATACTGAAATTTATTCGCTCGCCTCTTGGCGTAGCTGAGGAGCGAAAGAACTCTATACGAGCAATGCCTTCGTACTAAAGTCGTTACTGCTCCCCGTGGTAGTATAAGATTTTGGTATTTCGTTAAAAGAGTAAAGGACAATGCTAGTTCATCAATTCCGACTTTTGTAAAGGATGACCAAATCCTCACTGAACCGGTCGATAAAGCTAACCTTTTAACTGAATTATTCGCCAGTAATTCTCACTTGCCGGAGAATGATCAACCACTATTGCCCGAACTGGCAAGAGTATTAGTGACCATGTCAAATATATTCTTTCAATAGCAATATGTTCTGCACTTTCAAATTTTATAAAGAGTATGGTAAACTACCATCTGGTTAAATATGAGGAGCCCAACAATTTACTTAACGACCGCCAGTATAGCATCTGTAGAGGACGCTCTACGGGAGACTTGCTAGCCTTCCAATCGAAAAAATGGTGTCGTTCCATTCACCGTTTAGGCGAAAGTAAAGTGGTGGCTCTAGATATTTCAAAGGCGTTGAATAGAGTATGGCACGGTGCACTTTAATCAAAACTTATTGGTTTTGGTGTAGGTATTAACTTCCCTCGATTTATATCGAGCTTTCTCAGAGAGAGTTCCAGATAAATTCGGGATTACCGTAAGGATTCGTTCTTTCTCCTAACTTCCAACCCTATCTATTATTTTTCAGACAACATCAACATTTGCCATTCATATTCATTCAGTGGTGTAAATATTGTGGAATCAAACACTCTTGATGTTCTGGACACGAGAAGACAATGTGCATTTATTATTGGAAAATAAGCTTCCAAAATATGACCTAGAAATTTAAAAAATATGCACTTATATTTTTGTGGAGAAACATGAAAAAATTAACTATGGAACGCAATGTCAAATAAATACACACCAGTGTTCTCAGCAGTTAGGACTGTTTAAATAATACCAGGAATTAAATTGTACATGTTTAAAAAAGTATAATTGTTCTTCTGAGAAAACGATGGATTTATTAATTACAATATCTTGGTATGAATACTTGTTTAAAGCAGTGGTGCGCAAATAAACAAAATAAACATCAAGCAACTGAATGAAATACTATTGTTTATAGATATCTATCTATTGTTTATAGAAAGTAATTGCCACTTATGTCTGAACACTTGGCTGACTCCAATTTATATATTATGGGTAATTTGTCACGTATGTGCTGTTTATAACGCAGAGAGAAGTCTATTGGTTACTTTATATATCCCATGTAATCAATCGTAAAGACAATTGTCACTTACGTGTCTCTAAGTTGTCTATAGTGTATTCACTTTAAACGTTAATTATGTAGTGCATTTGTCTAAAAGTTATCCGAAAGGTTTAATTGAACCTCTGCTTAGGGGATGCAAGTGTTAAAATAACTAGTCACGTAGCTAGTTATGTTACTAGTTGTCATGTTAAATGATAGGTAAAATCACTAGTTCAGAAATCTTTCATAAATCGAAATTGCAATGAAAACAAATATTAATGTTTTCGACACATTTAATGAATTTTTGATATTTAAACAAAAAACTAAAAATTTTTTTAAAGCAAAATATTTTGAAATCATAATTTTCAATTACTGATAGAGAAATGAAGAACTGAATGCCAGTTTCTTGATAATATTGAATGCTATTTCTATAAAAAATTGGACTAAAAACTTTTTGTCCAGACAATATGTTGCACATTGACGACCGAACATTTTATTTTTATTAAAAACTTGGATAATATGCATATTGAAGATAAATATAACAAAATATAGCAAAAATATTCACTAACAAATCGATGCCCTTTCACAGCAAAATGTGCGATTCGGACGTTGGAGAAAAAACATGCAAAAAAATCCGCCCCCAGTTATGTCTAAACACATTTTTCAAGTGTGAAAATGGAATACAACCCCCATGTGTGGACCGGTGATTCAAGTCAATTTTGGAGCTTCTAGACCACGTACGGGAGAGGGCGAAGGTGATTATAGGTGACAGTAGGGTTATCCAACTCTATTGATTCGCTGGAGTATCGACGCAATATGGCCTGCAATTTTGTCTGCTTTTTTGTCCTAAACTTTTCTTCAACATTCCCTCGAGCATCAGCAACATAACATTTTTCACCAGGAAGTTGCGAAAAATCTGCCGGAACATACGTTTCGTCATCCATTATGCAGCAGGAATATTTTTTTCTATAAAATTTTACTTCAACTTCCGTGCTCTGTTTTTGGTTTCTAAATTTTTAGCAGCGTTCATGTCATGAACTTTTTGAGCTTTGTCTGTTTTTAAACCTGCATTAGCTTTAACTTTTCGTACCAAATAGTCCGAGTACAGAACTAACCGGGCTGCTTTCCTACCGCAGGTGTTGGGAGCTCTTTTGAAAATGCTTTCTATTTTTTGGCTTTAGAAACATCATGTGGACCATTCCATCTACATGAACCAGGTTTTCTATCAACGGACAAGTTCTCCCGGTACTGTTTAATAACATTGGAAACAGTTTGATAGCAGACCTTTGATTGTTAGT
The DNA here is from genome assembly GCA_942486065.2 of Calliphora vomitoria. Lineage (NCBI taxonomy): Eukaryota > Metazoa > Arthropoda > Insecta > Diptera > Calliphoridae > Calliphora > Calliphora vomitoria. The sequence goes on along the minus strand of OW818030.2, from coordinate 86,014,779 downwards.
CCAACTTTTTGTAGGACCAAGATGGATTTTGTTAAAAATATTTTAGTACGCACTTTTTTCTGGTCACTTATTTTAATAATATTAACAATGAATATAATTGACATTTAACTTAATAACTGACATGGTTTACAAAGATAACTTGTTCAAAAAAATTCAAATAATTCATGGGATAAAAGTTTTAATGAAAAACCTGTGTTAAGAATTTTACGATCTCACTCCTTAGGAAAGTTCAAATCGAATGTCAACAACAACTTTACTCCCTAACGTAACCTATTTCCTTAGCTTTGCATTCTCACAGTAATAATCAAAAAACATAATTACACATACGTCAAGATAGATACAATTTACATTTTCAGAGAACCTTTTAGATTTAACACAACAACATAATCGTTTTTGATATGTAATCATTACAAAATTGCAAATATTTTAAATAAATTTGCAATTTTGTAATTTAACGAAAATGTTAAATTTATCCAACATGGCGTATGAATAATATTTATTAGGACTTTTTGGAATATTGTCTGTATAAGTCCAACATTTTTAAGAGATTTCGAAAAGTGTGTCAAGTTATAATGGAAGACACTTTCACATTATGACTCAAAAGAATGCAAATAACAAAGAACAACATTTTAATAATTTATAAGATTAATAAAAATATTTAATTTGAAATCATAAATTAATCATTATTTTAAGCAGTTGCATTAAGACTCATTAAATTGTACAGTTTGCTCCCAAGAATTTTACAAAAGATATAAAATTTGTCTAATATGACGTATGATTAATATTTATTATGAACTTCTTGAGAATTTGATAAAATTTTGTATAGAATTTGAAAGTTTTAACTTGTAATAAATAAAAATATATTGATTTGTATAAATTATTTATATTTTGCATATAATGGCTGAAAAAAAATTCAAATTCAAATTTTAAGTTTAAAATAAAATTAGTAAAATTTACTTTTTTAAACAAGAAAATAATTACAATAATTTATAACTTTAGTTAGATTGTTGGTATTAAAATCACAAATAAATCTTTATTTTATGCATTTGTATCAAGAATCTTTAAATTGTTTCGTTGGATTAAAGAAGTTTTACGAAAATATAAAATTTATCTAACATGACGTATGATTAATATTAATTATGATTTTTTGAAGAATTTTTAGAACAACTCCTGTAATTTTTAAGCGCTTTTCAAAATTTCAAATAATAGTAAACCCAATTATGTAGATATATCAGTTGAGTGGAGACATGGTTGAAAAACTGGCGAATGTTTTAACGTTTGCATTAAGGAGTTGAAATTTTCCAAATGTCAAACTCCACAATGTTAATATAACGCAGTCGGATTAAGTTTCCTACCAAGAGATTTAACATGAAGCTAAAAGCTCTAGCCTTCATCCTGTATAAACCGTTATAAAACCAATTTGGGCAAATGGAAACCAATTACACAGCACAAAATGCGATCAAGGCTTCGTAAAGCATCCTTAAAATATCACTACTTTTCATATCTACAATACACTTTCATTTAATACACAAGTGAGACCAAACAAAAGTGTTTTTCCCAACATATGTAGGTACTTATTAATTTTGAATGTATTATACAATATGATATTTGAAATTATTTTAACATTTTAAATATAATGTTTACGAGTTTTTCATGTTAATGATTTTTGCGTATTTTTTTTACATTCGTATCGTTAGAAATGTATTTAACAAAAAACCCATAAGCCACTGAATTGGAAAATCGTTAAGGTTTTTTTTAATAATTTCGTTTTTGTATAAATACATTTTTACATAAAATTATTTAACAATATTTTTTTGGAAACTAACAAAAAATATCACAGAGAGCAATTAAAATTTATAATAATGGATTGTTTGTTAAGCTAAATTTTGTTTGTTATAAACAATTATATATGCTGTTTTTTTTTTTTTTTTTGGTTATTCAATCAATTAAGTGAAATTTAATGAATGAAATAACGTAAACTATGTATATATTTTAAGTTTTTATGGCTTTTACATTAAGAGGTAGTTGAACAAATTTGTTTTAAAATATTCGGGAATAAAATGGAAAATAAAAACATAAATAATAGAGTGCTAAATATTGTTGTTGAAATACAGTTTATGCACTTAATAGCAAAAATTATGAGAAGGGTTGTCTAAGGACTGAGGTCAAAAAAACCTTAATAAATGTTTTTCATTAAAACTTTTAAACCAAGTATTATTTGATTTTTTTTATCAAGTTACCTTTGTAAAGCATGTTTAATGTCAGTTATGTTCATTTGTTGTTAATCTGATTAAAATGAGTGATTAAAAAAAATGCGTACTAAAATTATTAAATATTTTCAACAAATCCCAATTTGGTTCTACAAAAATAATCAAAGGCTTGCCGTCAAACTGCCGTCCAATGTTATTAAACAGTATCGGGAGAACTTGTATGTTGATAGAAGACCTGGTTCACGTAGAAGGAATGGTCCACATGATGTTTCTAAAGCCAATAAATAGAAAGCAATGTCAAAAGAGCTCCCAACACATCCGGTAGGAAAGCAGCCCGGTTAGCTCAGTGCTAGGACTATTTGGTATGAAAAGTTAATGATAAAGCAGGTTGAAAAACAAACAAGGCTAAAAAAGTTCCTGACAGGAACGCTGCTTAAAATTTAGAGGCCAAAGACAGAGCACGGAAATTCAAGTCAAATTTTATAAAAAAAATATACCTGCTGCATAATGGATGATGAAACGTACGTATGGACAATTTTTCGCAGCTTCCGGGTCAATATTTTTATGTTGCTGATGATTGAGGGAATGTTGAAGAAAAGTTTGGGACCCAAAAGCAGAAAATTTTCCCAAAAAACTTCTTGGTATGGCAAGCAATATGCAGTTGCGGCAAAAGAAGCCAAACATTTGTTACAAAGGGCTCTATAAATACCGAAATTTACATCAAGGAATGTTTATAAAAGAGGATGTTTCCATTAAGACTTCTTAATGTGTCCACTTATTTTTGGCATGATTTGCCTTTTCTGTTACTATGATAAGAAAGGTCTTGAGTGTTACAAGAACGATAATGTAGTATTTGTACCAAGACAGGCAAATCCCCCAAACTGACTAGAGCTTAGGCCAGTGAAGAGATATTGGGCTAATGGCCAAACATTGAATTGGATAAGAGCAAAGTAGTAAACACTATCAAACAAGACGTAGGAGTGGTCATGTTGTTAGGTTGTATGGATACATCTGGTGTGGGAAAGTTAGTTTTAATCGACGGTACAATGGATATAGCTGTGTACCTTAATATTTTAAAAGAAATCCTACTACAAAGCGCTCTTAATTTAAATCTTGCGGAACATTTCCATTTTCAACAAGACAATGACCCCAAACACACAACCCATGACGTCCGAATATGGATAGAGCATCATGTTCTTCACATTCTGCCGACTCCTCCCCAATCACCTAACATGATTCCCATAGAACATCTATGGGATAAATTGAGCAGACCTGTAGGAAAGCACCAAATTACTAGTAAGACTCTACTTAAAGATGTCCTGTTACAAGGGTGGTAAAATATAGGAGCTGGCGTCACATCAATGCCAAGATACTTTATTTTTTCCATATATTTCAATTAGTGATATGTAAATAAATATTTTTGCTGAAAACCGTACGAAAGTGGAGGCCTTCGTTTAAAAAATATGGAAGATTAAAAATAAATCTGTCTGCTGTGTGAATATTTATGTATGTTAAGAATTGTTCGATCTCAGTCCTTATATCAGGATAAAAAAAGTTCAAGAATGTAACAATTTAAAATAATGCTGCATGCAGCACATGTCAAAACAAACTTACTTCACTTTTCAACTAACTAAGTATTAGAAATGTTTGTTTTTTTTACTTTTATATTATCAATAAAATTTTCAGAAATTTTACAGTCAGAAACTTTAAATAAACTTTGTGTCAAACCGAAGATACCATAGAATAATATATCCATAGAAGCGTTACTTAGAGGGAATAAACCCAAGTCTGTTGTCAAAAACTTAAGTCGTGAGAATGTTTTAGTACATAGTTTTGAGGTTGTATTGCAGCCTTTTTAATTTTCACCCGACACACAGAGTTCTATAAAAAAGTTTTAATTTTAATTTATTTAAATTTGATTCTATTTTCAATACCAAAAATTGAAACTCTGTTCATTAATTAAATTCTACCACAGATAAAAGTGTCCTGCAAAGTATTCAAAAAATTTGCCAAAAATTGTAATTAAGCGGTTTGGTCTATATTTAGTCGGAAAATCGAAGATAAAATTTCAAGTATTTTGATGTATTTAATTCTCTCACAAGTATGTTGAATTTACATATCACAAGTACGTGTGAAGAGAGTAATTATTGTTACTCTCAGCTTACTCTCAGTTGCGCCTCCAGTTGTACCCTATGGTTATTACCATAGAGAATTGTACATAGAGACGAGACATTCCGATTTGTCAAACAAAAATACAACAAATCATATGTCTGATAAAACAACAAAATACATTGAGTTACATGTATTTTGTTGTTGCAAAAGATAGGTTTTTGACAACAGACTTAGGTTTTTGACAATTATGTCTCGTCTCTATGTTACTCTGTGGTTATTACCATGATAAAAATATAGAAGGTAGTTTCATTCTCTCTTTATTTTCTCCAATTTTATATCTGACATGCTTAAGGATTTTTAAGTTCTCATAAATATAGTAATGCCATATTAATTTTAAATTTTCCCTTAGATTCTTTGGGAATACATAATTTTCATTAAATTGAAAAATATTAAAAATATTTACTTTCAAATTGGGATCAAAGGTAAGATCTTCATTTGCAAATATTACATAGCTAATTTGTGAACATTATTTTAAGAATTAACAAGCATGAGTTTTATATTCCCCAACTGCAAAAAATACCAAATATTTCTGCAAAAATTCAAGCATAATTTTTTTAAGTCTCTACATTACCAAACAAACGACAACAGTGGCTGGATATATGTAAAACTTGCGAAGAAGATTTGTCAAAACAGAAAATGGCGCTATGGGGACTCAAAGTAGGGCACCTTCGACATGTTGCATAGTAATAAAAAGTGAAAAAAATGCATACTTAATATAACTATAAAAATAGTCAACGTGTTTTAATTAAGCGTAAGCGAACGTTAGAAATTGAATCAATAACTTTATTTGAATACAAATTATAAATTACACAATGTTTGTAAAAAATTTCTCGAAATTCAAAAGAATGTGGCTCACAAAAAAATGACACTTCAAAAAACCTTCAATATTTGTATCATGGTTATTACCAAAGAATAATAATAAGAAATGAAACGCTGCCAAAAAAAACCTAACTCCATCAATGTATTGGTAACCTTTTGCTTATATGTATTGGTCTTCAAACCACTTTCACCACACTCCTCAAACACACAGAGTTGTAAAAAACGACCTTAAAAATTATAACAAGATTTGATTACAATTAAATTAAAAAATTCAAACAACTCTCAAATTATTTAATGTATATTTGATCTTGAAAGATTTTATAAATAGATTTTTCTGTTTTTCTTCTATAATTTCTGCAAAAATTGAATTAATTTGAATTTTTTATTAATTTTCCATACCAAATTTTACAAATGTCTCAGTTTTAATTTCAACCCCCAAAATTAAGAGTCAAAAAAATTAAAAAAAAAATATTTTTGTTTGTGCAAATTTTAAATATTACTCCCTCACATATAGGGATACCGTGTGAATTCAATACCCTTGTGAGAGATGTAAACAATTCAAAAGTCTCGAAATTTTAACCAGAAATTGTAGATTAAATATAGTTCAATACACGAAAAATCATTAACACACATTATTTCTTTAATTTTTTTCAGCACATTTAGCTCTTTTGAATTCCTTCTATTTTTCACAAACTAAAAAATATTTGACTTTTTATTAATTTTTGACATTTTATTTCGTTTGTGGTGTAATTTAAACTGTCGAACAGCGTTTCCATTTTTGTTTTGAAAATAGAAGAAAATTTAAATAAATTAAAATTTAACAACACATTTACATTTTTGTTACTAACACATATTTAAAGTAAGGTACTTCATCACTAACACATGTTTAGAGTTAGGTACTGCTGTCAAAGAGTCGGACTACTTGTTATACTTTGGTTATTATCATTTTTTTTTTTTATAATTTTTGGCACTTAAAAAAAGAGTATACTTAATATAAAATTATAATTGTAACACTCATACGCTCTGGTGTTCATCTTAAATGGAAAAATGTTTTTATGTGTTTTCGTGGTACAGTTTATCAGGAGATTTTACTAACATAAAAATGTTAAGGTTTAGGACTTTTTCCGGGCATCATTTGTATGTCAGAAGGATTTTTTCCGGTTTTATGAAAAAATATATTCTGGTTATGGTACTCAATGTCTACCAATTAGGATATTACCAAAGTGAAATAGTCATTGACATTTAATTGTTATATTTTTAGTTAAGCTACCTAGAGACATACGGTAAGAAAGAGACTACGAACATTTTCAAATATCACAACTAAGTAATACGTGTCTCCGATGACGGCCTTCAGCATGAAACAAACTACACAAATACGCACTAGTATTGGCCATTGTTAGCATTTCCCATTTTTCTGGAAACATATGGATTCCGAGCCAAAAGAACTGCTCATCTGTTGAGGCCAGGAACGAATCAAGCCAATATCGGATACTCTGTTCCAAAGCAAAGCGTACCCCAGAGAGAGCGTTCGGCATCGATCGAAACAAATAGTACTCGGACGGGGCATGGTCTGGACAATCAGGAGGGAGAAGCAAAACTTTCCAACCACTTCATTATAAATAGTTTTAAACAGGTATTGCATAATTCTAAATAGTTTTTAGCATGTATTGCATAATGTGGCAGAGAGTTGTCATGATGGAATATTGCGGTTTCATGTCTGTTTTTCGGCCAATACTCACTTCAAACGAATCAGTTGCGTTCGGAACAGGTTCCCTGTGTTGGTCTGGTCAGATCTCTGCAGATATTAATCCCATGGATATTTGGCTATGGAGTCGATTCAGCTAATTGGTCGGGATTCTCATACAATAGATTCATTTTTCATCGCAAGTATTGACTCGGTGCTAACATTATTTTCTTTTATAGCGTTCAAGCATCATTTCGGACAAGCAAAATCGTCTTTCAAGGTTTCTCAGCTTCAATTCGTGTGATACCCAATTTCCCTGATTTTGAATGAATCCTGCTGCTGCCAACGTTTTGAAATTACTGCATGAGTAGCTCCCAATGGTTTTGTAATCTCTTGTTGAGTTTTACAACAATCTTTATAGAGTAATGCCTCCAATTCTTGGTCTTCAAACTTTTATGGCTGGACTGAGCGATCGTTGTCTTCCGTGTCAAAATCAGCACTTCTGAACCGCACAAACCATATCTCGCAAGTTGAAACTGATGAAACACATTCACCATAAGCTTCTGTGAGCAATCGGTGTGCTTCAGCGGCACATTTTTGTGTCTTTTTCTTAAAATGGCTTATACACTAGCAATTTATATTTGCCTTTTTATTATTCATTTTTTTTATGACGATTCAAAAACATTGAGACACTTGTAAAATGTCATTCATCTTTAAACTTGTAATGAAACAATATCGAAATAACGTTTCCTCTCTATTAGCAGACCATTTCGTATAGATTCTATAGATACTTCCACAGTATAGCAAATCACAATTTTGGACTCTGCAATTGGGGAAGTTATTACAAATAAATAAATTTGTTATAATGTATTACTGGCCACATTACAATTAGACGTCTTTTGGAGACTTGATGAGGGAACTACAGCCAATCTCTCTAAAATATGAGAACATATGAGTTGAGGAAACTGAGGAGGTATCGCACATTTTGTTATAAACAATTAGGTATTGAATTCTTTAATTCTTGAAAACATATTAGTGACTCAAATAAATCCTTCGTACATTTATAATCATCGAGTAATCTACCGAATAGTAATGAGCATATTAGTCTCCCCATGACTGACTGGCTTAATTACTTCGAGAGTGGAGCTTTAAATGGCGTATTAAGATAAAGCAGAGCAAGATAATACACTACTAACAATACGAAATTCTTTGTACTGGACAAAATACAGTAGGTTTGGCGTTCAAATAAATCCAGTAAATATTTCTGTATGCTCTTCCCGAACCTGCGACTGGGTGATGATGAAGTTTGGATGAATTCTGTAATGACATCACAGAAGAAGCTGTTGGGTCAGCACATCAGTGTGTTCCTTGACCGTATAACCTTAATCTTCTCATGGAGACGGAGTTCGGTGGTTACTTAAGACATCCTGTGAATGTCCTTAAGGCAGCATTGAAAGCTTTGACTATGTTTTGAACATGGGCATAAGTCTATGAGAAAACAGAAGGCATTCATCCTGTCGCTAAAACCTTACCTCAGTTGTGCAAATACGACTCTTGTTGTACACGATGGAATCTTCTCTGTCTATCTCGGTATCCGTACCGAGATGTCATCTGTATAAATGTCGCTCAAATTTATCTTTTTTGCATCCTTGTATTCTCACCACGTACATACGTATCTCCTGTCCGACATGCCTTGGAGAAGCTTCCTACTGTGTGTTGCCGAAGTTTGAATGATGCCCCCGCTGACTTTCCAGAAGGAAGATTTTATCTCTTTATTACCCTTTGGACTTAACCAGAATTCCACAGCCTAATTGACCATTAAGAGTAAAACTTTTGTAACATAATTTCTTTATCCATACCCCAGATTTTGTCGATTAACGCTTTGGTGACTTTGTTGTTATTTCGAAATTTATGCGTGATTAAAGTGGCGTATGCTGAGAAGGTAAAAAGGCTGTCAGCAGTGACTCTTAAATTTGTCTATTTTAAAACACAAATAGACTTATTTAAAAGATCTTGATAATATAATTTACATGAATCTAATAGAAGAAAATTGTATCCTTAAGCACGAATAACCAGCTCTAGCGAAAAGTCCGTTGCCACTTACGCTTTCGAATCGTATAATACTACATCATATGATATTGATGCTATCCTGGTATTTATTCATATACGATAAATGTTATAATATATTTAGTTAATTCACAAGGTATCCTATCATGTCATATTGTCATAATTTTCTAATATTTCCAACTTGGCTTATCCGGCTTTTAGGTTGTATTTGTATTTGGTCTATAGTATCTGCTGGTTGGCTATGACAGCACAATGAGCATAGCATACAAAGTATTAGCATTTTAGGACATTTTTTACTTGAAAGGCAATAACAACATCTTTTAACCATTGTGAAATATCAGAACATTATGACAATATAATATGATAGGATACCTTGTGAATTCGCTAATTGTCTAATCCCATTTTCCAAAACGAAACTATGGCTACAACTATTTGGTACAAACACTTTTGTCGAATGACCTTTTGGTATAAATATTGCTTAAGCAAGATGTGCTGTTCATAAAAAACATAATATAAAATGTAATTAAATGCATGTATATTTTCCTTGCTAAATTTTCTTAGTTAAAAAAACAATTTTCTTTATATGATTCTGTTTATATTAAAATTTCAATTGTCACTATCAACATAATTAAACTAGCTCCTCTTAGCAAACAATGAAAAGTTTAACCTTGTAACATTTAGCTACACAATTATTATTTATTACAATTACAATGATCTAGCGCTTTATTTTTCGCTGTTTTCGTTTATTTTTCTTTTGATGCTACAGCTCACACCTATAATGACCAGACAATAAACCTTAAATTATCCTCCACCTCTGTTGCTCAGTTTTTTTTTTGTAATAGAAATAACAGCAGCATAAACAATACAGTCTTAAGTTATTGTCTTATTTATCTATTGTTAAAGGTTATTTCTATAGTTTCATTCTAAGAACAATCAGTAAAAAAAAAAAAAAAATACAGAAATACTCTATAATAATGTACTACATGTGGGGATGATATTCTATATGTGAAAGAATTGGTTGAATGAAACAGTAAATTTCTGCAGAAATGCACATGAATATAACATTAATGTTATAGGACAGAACTAAACTTGGTGACAACTGTCACAATAGACATTGTCAAATCATGCCGTGATTTTTAAAAAAATCTTCGTCACGATATGCTAAAACAATGAACATAACTCAGTTATTTGCTTTCTTTTCAACAGTGGTATCATTGCCTAGATAAACGACATGCCTGACATATGTTATGTAAGATGATTTCATGTCATTTGAATTGCTTATGACATACAGGTAATAACATAAACTAACTCAATTTAGCTATATTCAATATCATCATTGAAGGTGCGACACATGAGAACTGAAGTTGCTATTATTCTTCATGAGACACAGCACACAAATCTACTAACAGTCATGCTCTGCAATGCATGACATGACAATGTCTTTGAGTTGTCATGACAGTTCACAACATCAGCATCATAAGCTCACAATTGTCAATGTAAACAGCTTATCCACCCACCCAATATTTTCAAGATGTTTCACTTCCATTCTTTTTAAATGTTTATTTTCTACATTAAGTTTTCTTAGAAAAAATACTGTCTGAAAACAAACGAAAAACGTACAAATAGAATATAACAAAAAAACAAACAAAAAAAAAACAAACAAAAAAAAAAACAGCAACAACATAAAATGAACGTGCAAATAATGAAAATATAATGACGTTCAAGATTTCTTAGCGCTTTCAAAGAGACGTAGGCAAAAAAAAAAAAAAAAAACAGACTTAAAGCAGGTGACAACAACTACAAAAAATGTTATTGCACTTTGCTAAAAGTTGCAGACACGACAAACGAACGAACGAACAAACAAACAAAAGCAATTAAAATGACTATAAACAAAAGACAATGAATGAGAAGAATAAAGACGTTGATAATGATAAAGATAAAAAATAATAATGACACCTTGTTTATGGTGTTGTTTTCATTTTATTCTTGTTATTTTAGTATCTCTTTTTTAAAACATGCACTTAAATTATTTGTAGCTGTTTGTTGTTTTTGTTATAATGTTCTTTAAGGAACATTTAATTGTTTCGCACACATGAGATTTTTATTTATGTGTTTAAGGAAAAATAAAACATATGTATGTATTTAGTTGAAGGATTTCTGTTATCAAATGAAAAGATTTTGAAGTCCAACTCAAAATAATATATTAAAATATATCTAATTTAATAAATTTAAGAACATTTGAGTTAATTTTTTAACTTATAAACAAATTATCAAGCCATTAACGTATGTATTGAGAATTATATAATTTTCACCTAAAACCAATATCATAACAGACATCCACATTTACTTCTTGTATTTTTGCTTGTATTTAAACCACAATATCGCAGCTAGTTTCGAAGTGTAGATGCAATTGTTGTGGTACCCTTACACCAACCCACAGTGGGGCAGAATCAAATTTTGTTGGAAATAAATCTGGCATTTCTAAACGGCTGGTCCGATCGGAAAAAAATTTGACATGTGTATAGCAAAGGAGTATTTGAGTTTAAGTTATTAAAATGCTACAGGTGCGTCGCTATTGGGGCTCAAATTAAGGTACCTTCGACATGTACAATTTTTAAACACATGCCATTTTTTTTGTTTCCCATCCGATTTCAAAGATTTTTATATTTTTGGAAAAACATCTAGGTCTTGAAAAAACATGTTTGCTATTAAACATGTTGTGCTATTTATTTCTTATAATCTCCGTGTTATAGGCATTTCAAAATTGAAATTTTAAAATTTTGCCATACCTTGGTCCGCTTTTTTTAAAATAAAGGCGTACTTTTGAACCGAATGAACTCAAATTTCTTTCGTTAGTTAGACAACTAAATTACCAACAATATGCAAAAGATATAAGAGCAATATCGATTACAGATCCAAAAATAAACGATTTTCAATTTAAAAATGCAAAAAATAGGTGACATAACTCTTTTTTTATTTAAAAAAAAAAAAAACTTTCTTTAAGGACATATAACAATTTTATGTTTTTCTGTAAGACTTCTTTACGGAGAACATTTTTGTATAAAAAACATATCATATCTGTCGAAAATGTCATCCCTACGCCCTTCGAAATTTGACCTATTTTTTTGTCTAAATTTCAAAATTGGGCCACATGTTCTAAAATCCCAAAGCTGGGATCAGAAAACGGAGAGCACTTTTGGAAATCTTGATGCGATCCCTATTTATTTACAAAGTTTTTTCCCAGCTTCAAAGAAGATGTGCATCCTATGGGCAAAATTGTAAAGAATACCAATTTTGGGATTTTCTTTCCAATTTTTAGGAATTGCGGGATTTTTTTTGACCTTTTGACAATTTTCTTTACACTTTGTTACTAAGAATGATAAACTAAAAAAACTTTGAAAATTTCATTCAGTTTTACATATTACATATTTATTGGGTTTTTAAAACTAAAATTTGTATCAAAATTTTGATAGGATTGCACATTTTTCCGAACTATTTTCTTTTTGTTTAGATAAGTTAATTTTTGGTCTTATAAAAAAAAATTTCAAGTCAATATCTCAATTTGTTTCAAAAAAATATCACTTTAAAACACCGTCCTTCAAAAATATTGCACTTTTTCATATTTTAATGTGACTAATTCAGAGCCATGACTTGTTGTTGAATAAAATATTAAGAAAATTTATTAAAATTTTTTAGTATGCAAAAGTGCAACCCAAGACGTCTCAGTGATATCGTAAAGTATTCTCATCAGGTGTGAGCACATACGACATAACTGCCAACATTTCCCAATAGCAACATCAAAATCAATTATGTCCTTAACTTCTTTGACCAAGGAATAAGGTTAGAATAAGGTTCTCGACATTCCGGTGAAAGCTAGACGTATCCCTACAGTAAAAAACCCCAAAATTCCAGTGCTCGAGAGCCTCTTATATTTTCCTACAACCAGAATTTAAAGAACAGCCAGGTATTTCAAATGTCTTGTCGCCCCTAACATAAGATTCCGATGCAGGATCCTCGCAATGATATATTGTAAGCAATCTCATCCTACGTCGATTAAAATACTCTCATGCAATCTCGGATAGCGAGAGGCAACTGTGCATTACCGCGCAGTTAAGAGCCGGTTGGTGTACAATCATTAACAGCTAACGAATTGTTGCTCTCCTTGTCTTGAAAGCTCTTACGATACTATGGAATTGTCCCAATAGATCAACTAATCTCTGCCCCATTGATCGACTGAGTTCACAGCTCATAGAACCTCAAAAGTGAACGAACACAAGTAAGAGTGCTACACTCGGCTGTGCCGAATTTTATATTACCTTCAACAAAGTTATTTTTAAGATAAATATTAACAGTTTTAAGTAAAAACAAGTAAGAGAGCTATATTCGGCTGTGCCGAATCTTATATACCCTTCACCAAATTATACTTTAAAATAAAATTAAAAAAAAGTTTTTTTTTTCGAAATTGTTTTAAAAAGTTTTTTCAATTTTTTAAAAGAAAAAAAATTTAAATTTAAATTTTTTTTTTTAATTTTTTAGTGAAAAAAATTTATGACAAAAAAATGTTTTTTGTGAAAAAAAAATCGGGTTAAAAAATATTTTTCCCGATTTCGACCCATTGTAGGTTCAAATTACTATAGCCTTATATACATCGTTGCAATGGACTATCATTAGATATCCATATTGTCTATATTTATGACTTGGTAATCGAGATATAGATCAAAAATAGCCCAAAATTAGAGGTTGTCTCGGACTTTTGCTCATATTTCCGTTATTTATGGACGGATTTTGCAGATTTCAAATAGGAAACTTCTCGAAAGCATGTTGTAGATTTGGATCCCGAAGATATCTTTATAGGGTCGGAAAATTATATTGTTAAAATTACAAACGGAATGACAAACTTATATATACCCTTCTCACGAAGGTGAAGAGTATAAAAACAAAAATGAAAAATAAATAGGCCGATTTTAAATAGCACCTTAATTATACTATAGCGGATAAATTGATGTAACAATCATGTAAAGTTGATTTCAACATACAGTCGGACAGACGGACATGGCTATATCGACTGCGCTATCCATATCGATCCAAACTTGTATACTTAATCGGGTCACAAATGAAAAATTTTACATAAGGAATATAAAGCTTATATATATGGGGATTTTCAAATTTTGAAACCGATGAAATTTGCACCATTTTGAAAAAAAGTCAAAAAAGTTTTTGATTTTGCAAATAAAAAATTCAAACTTTTTTTGAAAGATTGATGAAATAGCTATCTAAATTATTTTCCTAAGAAAAATAGGAAATAAGTTACATGGATGAGAAAAAACACCTGTTTGGCCAATATGTGAAATTATGACAACCTCTATCTCAGAGAGTTCTTGACCGATCTTGTTGAAAAATTGTGTCTAAACTACAGGGTTTTCCAACAAGATGTGTAATTTTGGTATTCAATGAAAAATTAAATTTTTGAGATAAATGATAGGAAGGTATGCCGTTAATAACGAAAAATAACATCAGCCAAATATCCACCACGACCACGCTTACAGGACCATATCCTCTTCATGAAATTTTTCATAACCAAATCGCAAAGTGGCTGCCCTATGTCCTAGATAGCCTCACGAATTCTATCTTTGACGTCTTGAATCGACGCTGGGCTGTTGGCGTAGACCTTATCTTTCAAGTGCCTCCAAATCAAGATCTCGGTGGCCAATTGTGATCACCTCTTCGAGAGTAATACGGTTCGGAAACTTTTTCCGTAAAAGAGCAATGGTTTCGTTGCTTGTGTGGCACATAGCGCCGTCTTGTTGAAAGTAAACGTTGTTCAGATCAATATCATCCAACTCAGACCATAAGATACGGTGTAATGACGTTTGTGGAATGCCCAATTCCAAAGAACGACGAGGAATGGACAAACCTGGGTCTTCTTCAACACTTTGGACTACAGCAGCAATATTCTCAGTTGTAATTGAGCGACGTGTACGAGTTTTATTCTTCACATCACTAACTTGTCCCAACAGCTCGAATTTTTCCACCAATTTCTGTATTGCAGTCCGACAAGGTGCTTCACGACGACCCTAAAATGCTTTAGTTTTGCGAACTGTGACTGCAAGATTTTTCCCCATTATTGAAGTGAATTTTAGTAATTTCAATAGTAATGGCGTAGTTTCTACTTGTCAAATGTCAAAGAACGAAAGCTTCAAAAGTGACAGCTACCGAAACACCGGGTGATTCAAAATAACACCTCTTGTTGGAAAACCCTTTACTATCTAATAGGACTAACCATGGTTCCCGTTTAGAAGACATTGGTTTCAAAAGCTGTGTCACTTGAGATGAAAAAACCATACATAAGGTACTTATTAACGCCATATATTCGGTCCATTTTGCCACCACTTTTCCGAGCAAACCCAGTGTTATTTAGTCAAAAGTATGTTTTCTTCTAAATCGAATGTTTTCTTCTAAATGATCAATCATTGCTGGTATATAAGCATAGAACTGAAGTTTGACGTACGCCCAAAAAAAGGTAGTCCAAAGTTTGGACTAATTCTCAGGTCCATTTCCTGAGATAATTCGGTCACCAAACGTTTAGCTCAACAAAGTGATGGTTTCATGCGCCGTCTTGTTGGAACCATTTCTCCTCCAAATGATTTATAATGAGATGAGGATTAAAAAATCACCAATCAAATCATACGAACGAGGTTGCCCATTCACAGGTCTATTTCTTGAGATAATTCGGTCACGTTTGCCTCAACAAAGTGATGGTTTCACGGACTGTATGTCATGCTGCGCCATCTTGTTGGAACCATTTCATGAGGCATACAAAAAAAAAAAAAAACACGAATCATTTGCCTGTAGCGTTCCTCATTCCCGATAATGTTGGCACCGGTTTCAGATTTAAAAACAAGTGGCCTGAAAACCGCAGCAAATATTGATTTTTATGGAATGTAATGGAGTCTCATGAGGTTTGAGCTCTCTCCACAAATGACAATTACATATGTGTGTTTACATATCCATTAAGCCAGAAATGAGGCTCATGGCTGAACTCAATTCTGTGATAAAACCGTCGTCTATAAGCTTCGCGAATAAATGATAGATTTTCAAACTAAATTTGGATAATTTGATAGAGTTGTTCAAGCGTCAATCTATTCATGATGATTTGCCAGAGTATACTGATCATAAATGTTAAAAAGTGAGAGCAGTATGTCAATACGTCTAAAAAACACTCGTTACTTATAGTTTTTCTCGATCACTTTGTTTAGTATATTTTTAAGCAAAACTATATGATTCGTACATCAATATATTCATACATCAATATATCGGGAATTCTTCCCGCTCGGTTAATATTTTAAATCGACACAATCGGCTCACAATTGGCTGAGATATGTTTACCTTAAAATATATAAAAATTTTGGTGAAGGATATATAAGATTCGGCACAACCGAATATAGCTCTAGTACTTGTATATTGTACAAATTCAATAAACATTAAAATATTGGGATATTACTCGAGTTTTATGTTCTTTTTGCACTGATTTTTTTAGAAGGATATGGGGTTTACCTTTAAAACACATTGGAATTAGTTTGACGACATTCCTTTGATTGTTTGGCCAACTTTTTGTAGGACTAAGTTGGGTTTTATTGAAAATATTTTATAATTTTTGTACGATCTCACTCCTTAAGTGAATAAAAGTTTGAGTTTGTATTGGAAACCTAAATCGTGACTAACACAGAAAGATGGACAAATATAACAAAATTTACATAGAATTTCATAATGATTAGGTCTTAGATAAATATTTCATATTATAAAGTGATTAAAATATATAAATTTAACACCTTTATTACAGCAGTATTATTTTATCATTTTAACCTTAGGAATCTTTTTCAAATAAATACAATATATTAAAGTTTTATTTCACCAGTAGTTCACCTATATATAATAAATTATTTTCTCTTTTGTCTTAGATTCCAAGATGTGAGTTTGTTTAACTCGTAAAAACTCATTATTTTAATACTTTTATAACCAAAAGGAAAACAAAAAATGCTTGGCTTACATTCACATTCTCAAATGTAGCCAACGGCAACCAATGTTTAATGTATAAAACCTGAGAGTTTGTATTATTTCCAGTTGTAGTGTTTCTTTAACACACATGAGTGTGTCAGTTATCTAATGCAGAACTTTAAGGATTTGCATTTGATAAGTAATTTTATGTATTTTCATGAAATTTTCTAAAAAAATTACTAGAAAAAAACTTGGGTTTGAAATAAATGCACTCTTAATGAATTCCCAAATTCCCAACGTATCAATGTTTGGAATGAGTTGAAAAATAGTCTGGTCAAGCTGCGAGTTTTATTGGTACTCGATATCGCGAAATGATAATAGAGTTCATTCAATTGCTGCTTGAGACATTTTCTGGCCGTGTACTCTTAAGTTTCGGCGAACTGAATTGGACCGTGTTATTAATCAACATTATGGGCTTGTACAGGGTTACTTGAAGTCAGAAGTCTATGCAAACGAATTGCAGCTACATTTATGCAAAATGATCATGTAAAATGATCACAAAAGTAGTTCATACTGACCCCAACACATTCCAGATCTTGTGTAGGACTATTCCTTGATTATCACCCGATTTTAAATGAAATAAGAATTTGGAGTTAAAAGGAAATGCAATTATCTGCTAAAGAATAAAACATACTTTTAGAAACCTGTGTGCACAGAAGATTACGTGTGCATTTAGTACCACTAAAAGGATACTTTTACTCCAAAAATGTGATACGAAATACGTAACGAAACGATATGAGCTAAGATAGTAGATACTTTTTCTCGACTTTCGTTTAACATTTTGTTTTCAGTATTTTATATTTTCAATGTTTTTCTTTTACTTTTTTTTTCTATACGAATATTTTTTTGGGTTAGTAGTATTATTTTTGTTTTATTTAAAAGTTTTATGCATTTTATGCACGTTTGCCAGCAGAGTAGCAGAAAGCAAAAAAAAAACACCAAAACTACAAAATAAAAACAACATACTAAAGTTTTTTTCAAAACTTATTTTCATTATAATCTCGTTTGAAATACATTTTTTGCTTTGCTTTTTTTGTTAAATAGAAATCCTATATAGAATTTTCATTTTAATCACAAGAGGAGGAAGCAACACGAATAGAGGGTTGGCGGGGGAGTTAGTGAGAGTAGAAAACAAAAGATAAAAATCTTTGTAGTAAATTTTTACAAAAATATTTGTGTAACCCGGAAAATTTATGGATTTTAACACAAATTGGCTTTTTACACTAAAAGCCATTTATTGCGAATGTTAACTATTATTTTGCACGCATCCTACCGACAACGAAACACTCGAAGTATCCTTGTTAAGCACGCATACACACAATAACATAAACTTTAAAACACACGCAGGCAACTTTTACACATGTATTTATGTATACAAATGCATAAACTGTAGTTACTTATATATAAGGGTGGCCCGAGTTATCTGATTGTGGCAAAATTTTCCGCATTTGATTTTTAGATGACCAAGAACCATTTTAAGCACTGGGAGCATCAAAAATTTCATATTAACGACTACCCTAATAAACACATACTTATATCCATACATATGTTTAAAGTTATATGAACTGTAGTTACTTATATATGCTCAAATCTATTTGTTTTGGAATTATGTTTAAGAAATTAACGCTAAAGGGAGAACAATAAGTGGAAATCCCTGCAAATAAATGTTATTTTACTTTAGTTTTAATTTGAAATTTTTCAAAGCAAGATAAAAACTATAATAATATTATAATTTGAAATAAATTTGCAGTCATATGGCTGGCTGTCTTTTGTTTAAATTTCACAAAATAATTTTGCCTACATGTAGATGAATTTCATTGATACCACCTGGAGTTTCCTCTCCCAATGTGGGCTTGTTGGGTTAGATCTTTAACTTCAGCTAACACCATAAAGAAAAGCAGTATTAAGCAGTAATTGAACCATCTTGTTGAAACCATCCGTCCACATCAATACCAATCAATTTAGATAAAAACAAGTAAGAGAGTTATATTCGGCTGTGCCGAAAAATAATAATTCTGTTTTAATAAAAATATAAAATTTAAATATTTTTATTTAAACAGAATTATTTTTTTTTTTTTTAAATTGTTTATCAAAACTTAAAAAAAAAAAAATTTCTTTTCAAAATTGTGTTTTTAATTTTTTCCAAATTTTTTTTCAATTTTTTATTTTAATTTATTAAAAAAAAAATTTTAATTTATTAGTGAAAACAAGTAAGAGAGCTATATTCGGCTGTGCCGAATCTTATATACCCTTCACCAAATTATACTTTAAAATAAAAAATTTAAATATTTTTAGGTAAACAAAATTAAATTTTTTTTTTTCAAAATTGTTTTTCAAAATTTAAAAAAAAAAAAATTTCGAAATTTTTTTTTTTAAATTACTTTTTTTAATTTTTTTTAAATTTATTAATGAAAAAATTTATGACAAAAAAATTTTTTGTTAAAAAAAAATTCGGGTTAAAAATTTGTTTTCCCGATTTTGACCATTGTAGGTCTAAATTACTGTAGCCTTATATACGTCGTTGCAATGGACTTTTAAATATCTCTTATTAGATATCCATATTGTGTATATTAATGACTTAGTAATCCAGATATAGATAAAACATAGGTTAAAAAAATCGAAGTTCTTTCCCGGTTCTTTCCCTATATCTCAGCCATTTGTGGGCCGATTTTCTCGATTTTAAATAGCGACCGAAGCGGAAGTATTCTCGATATATTGATGTATCAATTATGTTTGTAAGTTATTTGATTTCAACATACAGACGGACAGAACATATATACTTTGTGGGGTCGCAAACGAAAAAGGTGGAAATTACAAACGGAATGACAAACTTATATATACCCTTGCCACTCATGGTGAAGGGTATTAAAAATGTATGACAAATAAATTTTTTGGGTAAAAAAAAAATTCGGGTTAAAAAATATTTTTCCCGATTTTGACCCATTGTAGGTCCAAATTACTATAGCCTTGTATACATCGTTTCAGTGGACTTTGAAATATCTATTATTACATACCCATATTGTCTATATTAATGACTTAATAACCCAGATATAGGTCAAAAATAGTTCAAAAATCGAGGTTGTCCCGGTTTTTTTCCCTATATCTCAGACATTTGTTAGCCGATTTTCTCGATTTTAAATAGCGACCGAAGCGGAAGTATTCTCGATATATTGATGTATGTATGTTTGGGGGTTACGGAAAAATGATTTCAACACACAGACGGACATGGGTATATCGACTTCGCTATCTATAACGATCCGGAATATATATATATATATATATATATATTGTGGGGTCGCAAATGAAAAATGTAGAAATTACAAACGGAATGACAATCTTATATATACCCTTGCCGCTTATGGAGAAGGGTATAATATAACTCTGTTATCATGTCGCGAGAGAACCAGTAATGGTCAGACCAGTCTTCGGTTTACTAGGCTGGTCATCATACCAGATTGATATGATGATTTTGCTCAAAAATCAAGATCCACTTATTAATATTCTTGTTTCTATTCGAGTTTCTAAACTGGTCCTCATAGATTGGAGCAACTATATGAAGGAGATTGGTGAAATTTTAAGTTTATAGGACAAAAATCCTTCAAAATCCTTATAAAGATTAATTAGCAAAATGTACAGAAATACTGTTTGAAGTTTATATTTCGATATCGAAAGAAGTTCTATATACTACTTATATAAAAATTAATGTGTGATTTACTTGAAATTTTTACATTCTGTTCCTGTATGTCTGGCAGATCTGTAAATTATGAATAATTATTTTTTTATTTTAATTCGTTACGAATTAGCTAAATTTTGAATTAATTATTTTCACGAGAAAAAATAATTGAATCAAATTTAAATCAATTCAAACAAATTAGGCAGAAATGAATATCAATTCATTTCCAATTCAAATGAATTAATTTCCAATTCAAATGAAATGTTTTCAATTCCAATGAATCTGTAAAATGAATTGCAATTTGTTTCAAATTCATATGAATTTGTTAAAATGCATTTTGCATTTCATTTTCAATTCGTTTGAATTGAACAATTAATTGCAATTCTAATGAATGAAATCAAAAATTAACTCAAGAGCACATCTAGAGGGAATGAAAAATGGAAATTTCTCCTACCAAAATTAAAATATTCAGCACATACAAACAATGTATGTAGTTCAAAAGACAATTGTGGTTCATAAATATGCTGATTTATTTAAAGAGTGTCATAACTAAAAAAATGGCATTTTGCACAAACGCATTTAAAGTATTCACTTTGACAAATTCATTTGAATAAGAAACGAATTGCAATTCATTCTACAAATTCATTTGAATTGGAAATGAATTGCAATTAATTTTTACCAAATTCATTTGAATTGACTCAAATTTCATTCAATTAATAGTTTTGTGTGGGAGGAATTAACTCAACATTTGCTAATTCAGTGCATGAATGATTCGCGAATTAACCCAAAAATGAAGTGTTCATGGAAAACTGATGTCTGGAAGGAACTATATTTTTTATTTTGAAATTTAAAGTGGGCAGGCTATACTCGGCTGTGTCGAATCTTATATACCCTTCACCAAATTATACATTAAAATAAAAATTTTAAATATTTTTATGTAAAAATTATACTTGTTTTTTTTTTTAATTTATTAGCGAAAAAAATGTATGGCAAAACATTTTTTTTAATTTCTTTTTTAAATAAAATTTTTTTTTTTAAATTTATTTGTGGTGAAAACTAAATTCGGGGTAAAAAATATTTTTTCCGATTTTGACCCATTTTAGGTACGACTTAATTTGGCCTTATATACGTCGTTGCAAAGGTATTTGAAATATCTATTATTGGATATCCATATTGTCTATATAAATGACTTAGTAATCCAGATATAGATGAAATATAGGTAAAAAATCGAGGTTGTCCTGGTTTTTTCCTTACATCTCAGGCATTTGTAGGCCGAGTATGTCAATTAAATAAATAGCAACCGAGCCGGGAGAATTTCCTATATATTGATGTATGAATTATGTATGTAAGTTGTTTGGGGGCTACGGAAAGTTGATTTCAACATACAGACGGACAAACGGACATGTCTATATCGACTCCGCTATCTATAACGACCCTGAGTATGTATATAGGGTTTTCCAACAAGAGGCGTTATTACGGTATTCAAAGAAAAATGGAATTTTTAAAGATAAATGCCGTTAATAATGAAAAATAACATCAGCCAAATGGCCACCACGACCACGCTTACAGGACCATATCATTTTCATGCAATTTTTCACAACCAAAGTGGCTGCCCTATGTCCTCGATAGCCTCACGAATTCTATCTTTGAGGTCTTGAATCGACGCTGGGCTGTTGGCGTAGAACTTATATTTCCCCAACGGAAGAAGACGCAAAGTGTTAAATCACAAGATCTCGGTGCACAATTGTAATCACCTCTTCGAGAGATTACACGGTCCGGAAACTTTTCCCATAAAAGAGCAGTGGTTTGGTTGCTTGTGTGGCACGTAGCGCCGTCTTGTTGAAAGTAAACGTTGTCCAGATCAATATCATTCAACTCCGACCATAAGATACGGTGTAATGACGTTTGTAGAATGCCCAATTCCAAAGAACGACGAGGAATGGACAAACCTGGGTTTTCTTCAACAATTTGGGCTACAGCTGCAATATTCTCAGCTGTTCTTGAGCGACGTGCACGAGTTTTATTCTTCACATCACTAACTTGTCCCAACATCTCGAATTTTTCCACCAATTTCTGTATTAAGGTCCGACAAGGTGCTTCACGACGACCCAAAAATGCTTTAGTTTTGCGAACTGTGACTGCAAGATTTTCACCATTTTTGTAGTGAATTTTAATAATTTCAATGCGTTGTTGAAGCGTTTATCGTTCCATTTTTAGTAATGGCGTAGTTTCTACTTGCCAAATGTCAAAGAATAAAAGCTTCAAAAGTGACAGCTACCGAAATACCGGGTGATTCAAAATACCATCTCTTGTTGGAAAACCCTTTACTTTGTGGGTTAGCAAATGAAAACTGTAGAAATGAAAACAGACTGACCAATTTTATATATACGCATATACAGTTCTAAATATGATGGTAAAAGCTGCGATAAATCAACTATACCTTAAGCGAAATACTACAGGTCAAAGGTCACAAAAATCATATGTTCAACCTTTTACGAATATTTTCAGGATAAAACTCGTAAATTTTTTAATTTTAAATCTATGTATTTGTTTATTTGTTCCAAAATTAAGCAAGTTTTTAATTTTTCAGTATTTTTATACCCTTCACCAAGAGCGTCAAGGGTATATATAAGTTTGTAATTTCTACATTTTTCATTTGCGACCCCATAAAGTATATATATTGTGGATCGTTATAGATAGGGGAGACGATATAGCCACGTCCTTCTGTCGGTTGAAATCAATTTTCCAAATCCCTTAAATAACTTACAAACATGACTGATACATTAATATATCGGGAATTCTTTCAATTCGGTTGCTATTTTAAATCGAGAAAATCGGCCCACAAATAGCTGAGATATAAGGAAAAAATCAAGACTACCTCGATTTTTGGCCTATATCTGGATTACTAAGTCATTAATATAGACAATATGGATATCCAATAATAGATATTTCAAGGACCAAAGGCCAAAGTCGGACCTACAATTTGTCAAATCGGGAAAAATATTTTTTTACGCCAATTTTTTTTTTTTTCATCAAAAAAAATTTTTTTGTTATAAAATTTTTTTTCACAAATAAATTTAAACATTAAAAAAAAAAAATTTTAAAATAAATTTAAAAAAAATTTTTTGCTCTAAAATTAAAAAAATCAATTAAAAAATTATGTTCGGCACAGCCGAATATAGCTCTGTTACTATAGCTACGTACACACGGTTGTCAGATTTTACAATGTTGTCAGATCTGGCAATGTGCTCGCAATATACTGTCAATGAAATATTATTAGCAAAATGTAAATTGTCAGTTTAGACGATTGTAAGAAAACCTTACAATTTCATTGTCAGACAATTGTCAAACAATAAATTTATCTGCCAACAAAAATTATCAGTTCACACGGTTGTTTATTTTAAATACATATGCACAGTGTTGCCAATAGAAATTGCATAAACTTCGCACATATGACAATAAAAAGTTTCTGACAATGATCTTACAATGATCTGGCAATGGCAACGTAAGGTGTTTACACGATTGTCAGATGTCTGTCAATAGTATTGTCTTACAATGTACTGACAAATACTTTTTCTGACAATGTTGTAAGACGAAAATTGTAAGTTCACACGGTTATTAGACATTTTCTGAACATTTTTCTGACAATATTGTACAATCTGACAACCGTGTGTACGTAGCTTATGTTTTAATATATTTGTAAAGTAGAGAAAATTTTCTATCCACCTATACACAAACACTCATGATTTTAAGTACATTCAACCTTTACAGTCCTTTTTGCATTTAATATTGAACATTTTTCGTTAATCTTATAAAATTATAAAATACTTATTTCGCCCATTTGAATTGCTGTTGCATTAAATAACTTCCATCTGTTTCCTGATTTCCCAAAATTTCTTTATAATTTTTCAATACAAAACACAGCCCTAAATCAGTACTTAGTACTTATATCTATTTGGTAGTACTTTAAACGTTCATATCCTTTACTCTCTCTATTACTTACTTATAGTTTATCTTAAGCTATATTTTTATTTCATTTATATTTGAGAAACATTTATACGGAAAACATAAATTTTATTTATAATCAACTTATTTTCCTACTCCCAACTCCAGCCTCAAAAACCAAACCAAAATTTCACGGCAAAACAAAATCCCAGCAAAACCAATAAAACACAGAAAAAAAAAAAAAACTCAAAAATAAATCAGGAAAAATCAAGTAGAAGGAGACCAAAAGGGACATACTAAAAATGTCCTGTATATAACAAATATTAGGAAGCTTTTATTTTCAGTACTGAAATAAAGAGTACAACACAAAATCGTATCAGATTTCCAAAATTTTCCTGTTTTTTTTTTTTTTGTTTTTCTTTACTTCTTCTAGCAAAAGGACAATGAGAGCAAGTACTACACGAATACGCTTATAATTGTGTCTTTGGAGTTTTAGTATAAATGCGATTGTTAGCTGGTTTTCTGGATAAATTGTATGTGTAGCTACGTGCAACGTGTTTGGACATTCAGAGTTGTACGTTAAACGTACAAGGAAGTAAAAGTATCAAAGAACATGTGATTTATTGCCATGACAAAAAGATAACTAAAGTCAAATAAATTTTCTTCACTGTAGAATAAGGTCAAAACCTTTCTTTTTCAAAAGAAATTTAATATTATTATGAATATGCTGGCAGTGCGTTGACTGCGTTTAAAATGTGCCTTTGCTAACTGATTTTACTAGGACTGAAATCAACACATTTTTAGACATAGTTTTTAGTAGTATTTTGAGGAAAGGTTTATGAAAATAGAGTAAAACGAGTTTTATTGCTTATTTGTTAGGCATTTTGTTTGCTTTGACCAGGGGATGCCCTCTACTCATGTAAAGCATTGTGTTGGAACTATGAAAATAGGTTATGGGAGAAAGGATAGGGGGAGTAGTGTTTGTGGAAATTTGATTTGAATTTTCCTATATTGAAAGTGATAGGAAAGACTTATTCCACATACGGACATTACGGCTAAAGAACGAATATTCCCTATAACTAGTTGAGCAATCAATCGTTTAGTCGACCACGAATCAATAAGCCCTTGAGGAAGAACGTGTGTTGCGTAAAAAACTACGGGTTTCGGGAACGTGTTCCCTAATTTCAGCAGAGCGCATTCCATTGTACTTAGTATCGATAGAACAGTGAAACACAACCCACATTGCGACAATGTTCCAGTGACTCAATAGTGCTGGATATTCTACTGTCACCGATAACCAACTTCGCCCTTTCCAGTACGCGGTCGAACAACTCTAAAATATACTTCGAATCACAGTTCTATACATGAGAGTTGTATTCCAATCTGGATCGGAGATAATTTGTATAAATAAATAGTAAGGAGATCAAATGAAGTGAATTATTTCCTACGCCGCACTGTGGCTCAGATCTCAATTTCATCGGCCAAAAGTTCAACTTTTTTCTTTTTTGGACGCCGATTTCAAAAATTTTAATGCCATTCAATAGCAAACACACTGAAACTAAGGTAACCTTAAAATTAGATATAAATATTGTCAATTAAGTGCGTAGCATGCTGGTAAAGTCAAATATTTTATGTCATTTTATAAAAAATGTGATTTTTGTAAATTTGATTAGAAGTAAATTATCATTACTCGCAAACTATTATCGATAATTGGATGATTTTTTTTTCTGGTATGTTAGTTGGATAATAGTCTTTAAGAACTGGAATGACTTGTCACTGTACCGTTTATAGCTGCTGTGTTATTAAACTTTTTCTCAGGTACTATATTTTAGTCAAATTTGAATTTCAGTGGAATAAAAGAGCTTAGGGTCAAAAGGGGTAAAACAAATTTTACTACCACAAGAAAGTCCAAAGTTTCCTCTTTAAGCCCATATATACTTGTTGACCTGTTTTGACCTGTTTGTTGAACACTTTTTTCATTTGAATGAAATTACTTCCAATTTTTTTTACTTTACCTGTTCATATGACACAAATATAAATACACCAAGCAATATAAGTAACTTAAACATACAGCTTTGAAGAAATATGGAAACTGCAAGTTAACTCTCTTTTGCAAATGGGGATGTGATGGTTCTTCTGGACAAAAACAATACAAGGTGGCGCAAAAGTAAACTTCCGATGTTTTTTGCCTGTCACTAAAAAAAAAAAAATGAAAAACTTTGATTCTTCTTGTGGATTATTTTTATTTGGTCTTTTACATTTTTTTTACATCAAGTCGAGAATATGATGTCATGTAAATGGCCGCCGCCACAGTTGATTGTCATTTGAGCCCTTTTTATGGCATTTTCCATCACTTTGGCCAAAACTTCCGGCGATAGGTCCTTATTAGACTGTCCACAAAAAATCGATTTTGGAATCTTGTTGGTCTTAACCCCACAAAATGATTCCCCTTTCCAGATATTGAGATAGCCGAAATTTGAGCTCGATTAAACGACGTTAACCCGTGCCGCTCGTCGCTCAAAGTTTGAAAAAATCAACATTTTTGGCCAAAAAGCTAACATAAGAAGCTATAACTCCAGAACGGTAAATAATAGAAACACGATTAGTATCTCAAAACAAAGCTAATATTGTTCTTCAAAATTTATTTTATATACATTATTCTTGTTACTTTAAGCCAAACAGAGTTACAACAGCTTTTGTCTCCAAAAACGTGACCTAGTCGCGGTAGGAGCATACTTCGTATATTTTGATATTATGTGAAAAATGTTGCTAGTAAGTACATATTTTTACATTTTATTGTTATTGAATCATAATGTACATAGAATAACATAAAAAAAATCAAATTAACCCTTTAAAGCATTTGGGTCAAATATGTCCCCAAAGTTAATAAAATCAATTTTAATAAATTTAAAAATAAAAAAATGAATTTAATTTATATTCATGCTTTAAAGGGTTAATTTGATTTTTTTTTATGTTATTCTAAATATCGGACCATATACCATAAAATCCTGTAATTTTAGTAAATATGGTCAACAAATAAAGATTATTTCCATATGTTTCAATGTAAATTTCCAAATATTGCGAAATTTGACCTTTGACCTCCAAAGTTTACGCCTTAGGATTTCCCGATTTATATATAACTTCAGGGACATATTTTTTAATATCTGAGAAATAATATTCTGTAAATATTTTGGTTAAGATGTATAACAATAAAAAATTATGACATATTTTCTAAAATATTCAAAAAAAATGAGTTTTTCGCGAAATCCGCAGAATTCAAACCGCAGGTACACCTAAACTATAAGAGGTATTGACCTAATTTTTTCACTGTTTTGTTCCCTAATCTATTGACCATAAACCCCCCGGTGATATTTAAAAAATTTAAAAATTTGTGTAACAAAGTTTAAAAAAAACTGAAAATGGTGTTTTGAAACTGTCGTCTAAAAAAAAAATTTTTTTTGACCATAGCTGCGAACAGATTCACGTTATATTTTAAGGAAAAAAACTTATATTTGAGCAAACATAGATATATTTTATGTAATAAAATAGTTTTATTCGTATAGTTTTCAAAATAAGTTAAATTTTTTTCCACATATCATAATCAAGTGCTCCGAGACACGTTAATGGCCTGGGGAATTTTTAATAACTTTTACATTTTTCAACCAATTTTTGTGTTTTATATCTTTTTGAAATACTAAATCTATGTACATTATGATTCAATAACAATAAAATGTAAAAATATGTACTTACTAGCAACATTTTTCACATAATATCAAAATATACGAAGTATGCTCCTACCGCGACTAGGTCACGTTTTTGGAGACAAAAGCTGTTGTAACTCTGTTTGGCTTAAAGTAACAAGAATAATGTATATAAAATAAATTTTGAAGAACAATATTAGCTTTGTTTTGAGATACTAATCGTGTTTCTATTATTTACCGTTCTGGAGTTATAGCTTCTTATGTTAGCTTTTTGGCCAAAAATGTTGATTTTTTCAAACTTTGAGCGACGAGCGGCACGGGTTAACGTCGTTTAATCGAGCTCAAATTTCGGCTATCTCAATATCTGGAAAGGGGAATCATTTTGTGGGGTTAAGACCAACAAGATTCCGACATTTTTTTTCCCCCATACAAATAGTGGACAGTCTAGTCCTTATATTCTTGACGGATATTGTCTTTAAGAGCTACAAGAGTCTGAGGCTTGTTGACATAAACCGGCGACTTCAAAAAGCCCCACAAAAAGAAGTATGGAGCGGTCAAATCAGGCGATCTTGCTGGCCAGTGCAAATCGCCAAAACGGGAGATTAGGCGCCCGGGAAATGCATCCTTCAGCATATCGGTTGTGGCACGTCCAGTGTGCGCCATTGCACCGTCCTGTTGGAACCACATATTTTCCAATCCCAATTCATCAAGTTGCGGCAAAAAGAAATCGTTGATCATTGCTCTGTAGCGCTCACCATTCACAGTAACCGTTTGGCCCGCGACGTCTTCGAAGAAAAAAGATCCGATGACTCCTCCAGCGAAAACAGCACACCATACAGTGACTTTGAGTGGGTGTAATGGCTCTTCGTGGGTTACACGCGGATTTTAAGTGCCCGACAAGCGTAAATTTTGCTTATTTACGTACCCGCTAAGATGGAAATGGGCCTCATCACTCATGATTATTTTTGATGAAAAATCATCTTCCTCTTGGTGGTGATTAAGGATGGCTTGAGCGTATGTTAGACGCGATTGGCGGTCAACAGCTAACAGCTGATGCACCGTATGGACTTTGTACGGAAACATCTTCAAATCTTGTACCAAAATTCGCTGTAAAGACCGTCGACTGATACCCATTTGTGTGGTCGATGTCGACGGCGCTTCTATGACATCCTCGGCTACAGCAGCAATATTCTCTGCAGAACGGCTACTCCGGGGTTTGCCACGCCTGGCAGCATCTCGTGTTGTGCCAGTCTCTTCGAGGCGAGCGGCTAAACGACGCAGTGTTTCACCAGTAGGCGTTGGACGGCCAGGCAATCTGCGACGAAATTCACGTTGTGCCAAAGTCACCGACCGATTATTGGTCAAATAAATAGTCAGCAATATTCCGCGTTCTGGAGCAGTATAGCAAAACATTGTTTATTAACGTGTATTTCGCATGTGTTTACTACACAAATGTCAAAACAGAACTGACATTAGGGGCCAATCGCAAAATTTATAGCATTTTCTGATAGGAGGATTACTTTTGCGCCACCTTGTACCTACACGAATACTGTTAACTTAATTTATCTTTATAAAATTCGATGTTTTAAATGAGTTTTTGATAAACGGCTGATGAATTATTTGTTTCCCTTTAAAAAAAATAATATTTTTATAAAAAAAAAAATAATAATAATTGAATGAATAAAACATGATATTAAGTCGTGACGCTTTTGTAAAATTTTTGTGACGAATTTGACGATTTATTTTCTTTACTTTGAAGATTTTTTCCAAAAAAAAACCTAACAGCACTGATGATGATACTTAATGACTTTGGAAAGTGCAGAACAAATTGCTGTTAGATAATAACTTTCAGTGTTGTTTGCCTCTCCCTTTTTAGGAATTCGCGTTACATTAGCAATCTTCCAACATACAGGAATTTTGCCGGTACGCTATAAAGTGCCGAAAAGGAATGGTAGCTAGCATCGAATAACACTGCTTCAAGATCAGTGCTATCAGGCTCAGGAGACTTTTTTATGTTGAGATCCGCAAAAACTTTTTTAACTGTTTCGAAGGATATATAAATTGTAGTATTAGAAGTCCTTAATATGATTTTGAAAATAGAACACCCCCAATATGAATATTGTCGTTGAAGTTTGGTATTTTAAAGATAAAATTTAAAGTTTTTAGAAAGAGTAACAAAAGTTTGGTTGCTTCAACCGAAATTCTTCTTTATCAAATGACTTTCTGTTGATAGAACCGAAAAATTCTATGTGTGCAAACGAATCATTCGATTGGCAACAAATTTGGTTACTATCACGAATCTATTTTCTCTGTGTAGATATAGATAATATTCGATTTGGAATACACCTCTAAGCTGCTAATCCAAGCTATAAAAATGTAGCAGGAGGCCAATGTAATATCAAACACGTCAAATATAAATGTAGAGGGCTTTATATTTTGATTCAAATTTGCATTTACACTGCTACAACCAACTTTATTAGAAAGTTTAATTGCAAAAAAAATTATACACTCCAAATAAAAAAAAATCACAAGCTAGTAAATTAAGGTAAAGTGTACATTTAATTCCCTAACAATTAAAGAAGCCTTATTATCTAATTCCCAATTTAACCGTTGTCTTCCCCCTATTTTCAATTCATTTCCATGGGTATTAACGATTTTTTTTTTGTTTGTTTTATATATGTAGTTGTATAGGTAAATGTACGATTCTTAAAGAGGAAGAGTAAAAATCCTGCTCTTTTTCTTAGCTAGGCAAAAAGAGTAGAAAAAAAAACGTAGAAAGAAAAAACAAATTAACGATTTGTTTGAAACACAAATTTACCCAGAAAATCATTTAGGAAACCTAATTAAATGTTGAGACAAATGAGTTGTTAAAAAATGTGTAGAGAAAAGAGGAAGCAACTAATAGTGTTATATTCGGCTGTGCCGAATCTTATATACCCACCACCAATACACGAGCACCGATTGTTAGGCATTTTATATAAATTTGGTTCACTCGATTTGATTAGTTTTATATTTTCTATTACTAGTAAATAACTGGGGTAAATTTCAGATTCATGCATTAAAATGTTATTGGAATCAAAATATGTATAGTCGTGCAAACAATAAGTATTTCCATCCAAAACCTTTTTAGATTCATCCTATTTTTAGGCTTTCTACATCTTCTCGTACTTGGAACATCAGACGGACACACAGTGATTTGTTTCATAGGCAAAAATATGAAGAAAATAAAATTGAAAAAATTTTATAATGTATGCACGGTGAACTTGCGACAACAGAAGAGCAACAGGTTGATTTAAGGCGGTTCCCTATAGCCGAATGCTCCCTGGGAATGTCCCTCCTCTACGAACAGAATGCGTATGTGAGTCTCACGTGGATGACGCATACATACTTTCCGCATGTCCCACCATGAAGGAGATCGCGAATTCAATTAGCAGTCTCAAAGGAAACAAATCCCCAGGTTTTGACGAAATCTCTGCTGGGCTCTGAAACGAGTACTGGAATAATACTGACAATCATTCCAACGTTCTGGGAGAGCGAAAATCTTGTCAACGTGCTGACCACAGAATAGACATATGAAACGGAAGGAGAGATACAAAACCAAAATACATGGCAATACATTCTCATGAATTAGATTTTTGACAACAGACTTGGGTTGGCTGGCTCTCAGTTACCTATCTAGTTGTCATCTATGGTGATGACTGAGGGCGCGTCATTACTTTGATATGCGTAATTAATAAGGCAATAAACCAGATAATTGCCAAAAGGATCTCCAACAGGGTAACACCAACTTTAAGGCGGGAACAAGCTGGATACAGATCACCTAAACAGCCTACGTGTTATTGCGGAACAATCTGTAGAGGCACTCAACACTGCATCTGTGCTTCATAGACTTCGATAAACTTAACCACGATGTGATTTGAGTTCATTGACATGTAAAAGAATACCTCTCTAACTAATACGCCTTATTAAAAGCCTATACCTTAATGACAATTGTAGGATAAAACATGGCTAATTGCTGAGTGAAAAGAAAGAACAAACCGAATGAAATAGGGATTGAACGGTTGAAATAAGGAGATGAAAATGGCGTTAGATCAGCCACACCCTTAAAAGGCACACTAACGACATCACTAGAACTGCCATAGACTGGAAACTGCAAAAAAAGAAGAAGGTTACGCCCAGCTCATACATTGAGAAGATGAAAGTTTGAAGCCAAAGTTAATATCAGTGACAAGAGTTGGGGAGAAATGAAGGTGTTAGTACGAAATAGGAAGATGTTCAAACATTTTATTGAGGCCCTATGCTACTTGCAGGAATTACGGGAACTTATATATATTATCAGAGAAGACAGAAATGCTGTTTTATTTCTACGATTTTACAATTATGTTTTTTTATTACATTTTTTTGCTTTTTTCCTCTGTACTTTTTTGTCTTTTTGTCTCTGGGAACATAGTATGTTTAAGATGCAAACAAAATAAGTTTTCTATTACTACTTAATATTTTGTTCTCAACATTTGTAGAACGCTTTTGCATCAGTGTTTATTGTTGGTGTTTGTCTAAGCTTTGAGGTTTTTACAAGTAAATTTTTAGTGAATTTGAGTGTCTGAGTAAATTTTGAGTGTCTGTAATTCGCATACGCTCTATAGTTTTATTTGTATAATATCTTGAGCTTTCCTAAAGCTTCAGTTTTCCAATCAATAGTGTTGAATTTATTAACCTTTTCCGGAAACCCTACCACTAAGGCTCTTATCGAGCTTTCTATTACTTTATTCGAACAGGTAGTCCATCTCCGTTTAAAATCTACCACACTTTTGGACACATTTTTTGTGTTCTTCAATTGTGTTTTAACAAGATTCCAATATCTCTCTACTGGTCTTAGCTCCAGGCAGTTTGGAGGATTTGCCTCTTTTGGTACAAATACCACATTATTGTTCTAGTACCACTCAAGACCTTGCTGGCCATAGTGACAGGCTGCCAAATCAGGCCAAAAATAAGTGGACACATTAAGAAGTCTTATGAATGGAAGCATCCTTTTTTGTAAATATTCCTTGATGTAAATTTCGGTATTTATAGAGCCCTTTAAAACAAATGTTTGGCTTTTTTTGCCGCAACTGCATATTGCTTGTCATGCCAAGAACTTTTTGGGAACATATTCTTCTTTTGGGTCCTAAACTTTTCTACAACATTCCCTCTAGCATCAGCAACACAAAAATATTGACCCGGAAGCTGCGAAAAATGTACCAGAACATACGTCATCCATTATGCAGTATGTATATTTTTTGTATTTGACTTCAATTTCCGTGTTCTGTATTTGGTCTCTAAATTTTTTGCAGAGTTCATGTCAGGAACTTTTTATGCCTTGTATGTTTTTAAACCTGCATTGGCTTTAACTTTTTGTACCAAATAGTCTGACTACTAAGCTAACCGCACTGCTTTCCTACCGGATGTGTTGGGAACTCTTTTGAAAATGCTTTCTATTATTTGGCTTTAGAAACATCATGTGAACCTGAACCAGGTTTTCTATCAACGGACAATTCTTCCCGATACTGTTTAATAACATTAGAATCGGTTTGATGACAGACGTTTGATTGTTTGGCCAACTTTTTGTAGGAGCAAGTTGGGTTTTGTTGAAGATATTTAATAATTTTAGTAGGCACTTTTTTCTAGTCACTCATTTTAATCAGATTAACAACAAATAAACATAATTGGCATTAAACATAATAACTGACATACTTTTCAAAGGTAACTTGATTTAAAAAAAGTTCAAATAATACTTGGGTTAAAAGTTTTAAGGTTTTTCGGTCTCAGTCCTTAATAATCATAATATGTTTGGGACTACCATCATAAATCTTATCATAATATGTTGCTCTTAGATTATGTTTACCACAATCATGTTTTTTCTTTGCCTGTATTTACGTATAAATTACAAAATTTGATGAAATAAATTCCGAAGATTAGTGAATATTTATATCAATTTTAATACTACATTATAACCTGCTCTTCGTTTCATTGGAATCGTTAATGAGAACAGCCAATTTTTTACCTAAATTTTCCAAAATCTTAAATTAAAAAAAAAACGCAGTATTCGAATAACAAATAATACTACATGAAGAGCTTAATTTCCTTAGAATTTAAATTCATAAACAGTTTTTAAAACTTTCAGTTACATTTCACAGTCTTGGAGTAAAACTACTAAAAATATGGTTTTTAGTGAAAACCTAAAAGTGAATATAACTATTTGGAAAACAGTCAGCACGATTTGTGTTTAGCATAACAAAATTATATTAAAACAATATGTTTCGCATGAAGAACTATCCTGAAATGTATTTATATGGAAATTGGTAATTTTTTTTAGTCGTTATTTATAATTCTGTGTTAAAGCATTGAAACACATTGCAGCAGTTAAAGCTTAATGTACTTTAAAATAATTGGGGTAGGGCATATGCTCTAGTTTAAAAATTTGGTATGATTATTTATATGATTAAGTACTTAGGGCAAATGCTCTACCCTAATTATTTAAAAATATATTAAGCTTTAAATGTTTTAACTCTTTGCGGTTAAGTGGTCACTTTACTAACCACCTTTTCTATAGTCTTTAAAGCATAGTTTATTGGCATCTATTTGTATTTTTGCTAAATAATTAAATTTGTTGAAGTCATCGTTGATGTTTTTTTTTTGGGCAAAACTTTGCCGTCTGAGTGCTCTGGTTAGATTAATATATTGATATGGAAATATTGTATACCGCTGTTTTTATAAGAGATTTTCGTATTCAGTGCTACTTTGCTATTTCGTATGTTTTGTTCAGAAAATTTTGTCAAAATGATTAGCTTATGATACGAAAACTTGCATCATAAATATTTTTAATGCCAACCGCCATGGTGGTTAATAAACTAACCACCCCATTCCACAAAAATCTTGGAATGTGGGGGAATTTTATTTATTTTTCATAATAAACTAATGCTATTGTTATGGTTTTAAACTTATACTCATAAAACCTTGGCTAAAAGAGTTAAGATGCTTTTAATAATAAGTATATACGACAGCAGCAAGGTCCTTGCTACAATTAATGAAAAATATAAATGCCCCATTACAATCATATAGATATAAATATGTACTACCAAGTTTCAGAATTTTATTGCAAAATTTGTGCAAAGTATGTCACTTTCATCTTTCAGGATATATGGGAGGTATAAAAGTTCTTGTTGCAATGTTTTTATAACTTCGCATACTTCTGCAATATTTCGTAGATCTACAATAACGCCTTCTATTTTTGTCCAGTCGTTATATGAGAATGAATCAATGTGGGACATTATGTTGCCCATTGCCCTTCGCTGTTATAAAGTTATTCTCGGAAGTGGAAATAATATGGGAGCTATAACAAATTATGGGACGATTCTTATAAAATTAGGTACGGAGATTTTTGTGTACATTTTGATTATTACTGTTAAATTTACGATATTTATTTATAAGACATTTATGCGTATTTAAGATATTTTCGGAAATGGTCCTATGACCAATTATGGGAAGTGGGGGCTATGGCCAATTCACAATATTTGGTACGACGATTTTTTTATATTAATATTATTTATGTCAAAGTTCAACCTAGTAACTATATTTATAAGAGACTTATGCGTATTTAAGTGATTTTCGGAAGTGAACTTTATATGGGGACTATGGTCAAATATGGACCTATCCAAATAAAAAATAGTTTTGAGATTTGTTCTTATATGGTTGAATTTTGTATGGATACTGCAATTCTATAGGCAGTTATGTACCATATACCCATATTCTGGGAAGAAGTATTTAGAAAACTTTTGAAAAATATTGTTACGAATGTGCAATGACGATTTGAGTTTAACGGTCTGTAACGACTGCCTGCAGCATTCATCATATTTGAGGGCACGTCCATCAGTAGCATGCGGTTGTTGGCATTGTTTGTAAGTATGGCAACACTAAATGTTTGGGCTCTGAAATTCGAATGTACTAGAATGTTCGTTAAGAGCATTGTAGAAGATTCCCGAGAGATGGCGTGTGTATAAATATTGGCAGAGCTGGCAGTCGTGAGTTGAGTTGATCATTGTCGCTGTTAGAGTTAACATAAACTGTCGTGTACATGTGTGTTTGTAGATTATAAAGTTTGTGTGCGTTTCTGCGAATTGATAAACGTGTATAAAGACACTGAGTGACTATTTAATTTTGTTGTTGTTGTACATTCGAAATAAATAAAGAGTTGTTACAATTTTAAACTACAAAAACTGCTATTACTTGCAATCAAAAGTATCCGGTTTATTTAAAGGAAATAAAAGGTGAAAACGTAAGAATAATATCTTTTTTGGTGATTGTCTCTCATTTTGGACTATAACTCTGGTTCTACTTAACCAATTTTTCCCTTTTTCAATACTAAACTTTTCTGATCTAAAACGAATATTTGAGAAAAATTTCATCCCCTAGACCCTATTGTGCCTCCAACTGTTAGACGGTCAGACATAGCTATAACGTCTTTGAATTGTCTAAGGACCCGTAATATACACTTTTGGTTCTACGACCACTATTTCGATATGTTACCAACAGAATGACGAATTCAACACACCCCTCCATCTTCTTGCTGGTGGTTATAAAAAAAAAAGGAAAAAAAAACTCAGAAATGAAAGAAAAACTAAAAGGAAAGCAAAGCATCGAAACTGCAGAATACCCTAATCACTTTACTAAATGGACATTTTAACATAATGCCATTAATGTACGCCATTAAATGTAAAATAAAAAAAGTACAAAAAAAAAGAAATCCTTAAACAAATAGCTAAAATTTTAACAAAAAAAATTGTTTTAATGTAGAACATTTTGTGGCTCTATAACAAAGCAACAAAACAACACCAAACTTTTAAATTAAATCCGCAGCGAAAAACAAGTTATTAAGAAAGAAAAAGTCTTGGTTTTTTTATTTTTTTTTGTTTTAAATAAAACTTGTTAATTTAATGCTTTAAAGGTGATGAAATGATTGATTTTTTTAATGACAAAATTCCCTTAAGGGTGATTTTTCAAACCAAAGAACAAATTCAAATATAATTGAAGAAAATTTAGAAAATGTTTATCACAAGGGAAGTTAAATAAGTTAACACTTATTATGTATGCAGAAACCGAAATATCACATCTTTCAATTTTAATTTAATAGTAGTTACCCATTTCATCTAGTTTTTAGATCCTTCCAAACATAGTTTCTATGTTCCTAAATTAAAATTCTTAAAATGTTCTCAATTCCTGGATATTTTCACATAAAATAAAAGACCTTCCTTTCATTATTACATAAAGGTATTTGTTATTAGGTTTAAAGAAACGAAAATTGTTCATACTTATACTTTTCAATATTATATTCAATATTATTTATTTGCAGGTGTTCCCAAAGAAATGACAAACTTATGCATTATTTATGCCTTGCCACATATAAGGAAGTTTCAACATGAAATTGAAGGAAATTAATTATTTAAAGGCATGTTGGTTACAGGATAAAGTTGTTTCCTATGTGTGACAAATACTTATACTTAAATTAAAGGGTTTGAGTGTTGCAAACAAATTGAAGGTGTTCTTTATTAGGAGTTGTTTTTTCTTTTGCAATTTCCGAAGAACAGTGAATTAACATTACTTTAAAATACGAGGAACTGTGCCAACACTTATTTCTTAGCGAACTTTTTCCACTGACATGAACGAATTTGAAGCAAGTCTACAAATTTGCTGCCTTTTTTGTAAGCTTCTTCGTATAAGTACAATGTTTTACATCTTATAATTTGTTCCGTTAATAACAGGACATTCTATCTTTCAAAATTTTAAATTTAATTTTCGGAAATTTTTAATTTAATTTACTACAGAATGCAAAGGCATCCATAATTTCTTGACTCTATATAATATACAAACTCTGCAACTCTCTCAACAAAGTTCCATTTGGTTAGAGTTTGAGAAATGCCAAAAGAAGTCATCAGAATAAAAAATAATTCCTTCCAATAAGCTTATCATCTTTCTGGTTGAATGCCTCGGATAGACTGATCGACTCCCGAGCTGTCAACATGCCTTCCGAAGGGGTCGCTCAGTGCAGACTGCTCTGCCTGAGGTTGTAAGGACAATTGATTGAATTCAAATCAATATACAATGCGACCTTCAACAACTATCACAATTCAACGGTCTCTAAAAGTTATAGATGTTAAAATGTACATAAGCAACTAGATGGAGAGTTATTACTGCATGTAATTTAAACAGCGAAAAGTAAAAGCAGGTTGGATGTGGAGCAATTCAATGTTGTTAACTCGATTCTTGTCGAATTGAAAACCAAGAGAATAGAAACTGTTGCTTATGCAGACGATGTGGTAATGTTGGTTTCGGATATGTTTCTACATTTGATTTGCTAACTTCACAATATTTCACGAACAGCTACGAAACGTTCAATTTTTATCTACGAAAAGGCTTGAGCTCAACGATTTCTTTCGGCATTTTAATTGGAAACTATGTTTCCTAGACAATGGTGTCAATGCCATGGCTAAAATGGTTGAGAAAACCATCAAAAACATCTTCAATTAGACCTAGGCAAAAATCTTGGTTTAATCAGACGTGCAAAATAGCAATCAGATGCAAAGAGGAAGCATTCAGGACTTGGAGCAATAACCAAAACGCCGAAACTGATTCGCTACGCAAAAAGGCAAGATCATCGTGTGCCAAAGTACTAAGGAGCGAAAAAGCTCTATACGAGCAACGCTTTCGTATTAAAGTTCTTACTGCTCCCCGGGGTAGCAACTCGACAATTCCTAAAAAGGGATAGGGTAATAACCCTGAAAATTACCATCCAATAGCAATTTGGACGGTAATTTTCACTGCACTTTCCAAAGTTATGGAAAGTATGGTAAACTACCATTTGGTTAAATATTTAGAATCCAACAATTTACTTAACGACCGCCAGTATGGCTTCCGTAGAGGACGGGAGACTTGCTAGCCTTCTTATCGGAAAAATGGTGTCGTTCCATTCACCTTTTTGGCGAAAGTAAAGTGGTTGCTCTAGATATTTCCAAGGCGTTCGATAGAGTGTGGCACGGTGCACTATTAACGAAACTTATTGCTTTTGGTGTTGGTAATAACTTCTATACGAGTTGTTATAGATGGGATCTCATCAAACGAGTTCAAGATAAATTCAGGGGTACCGCAAGGCTCCGTTCTTTCTCCTACTTCATCTGTATTTATGGAGGGTGTAAATATTGTGGAATCAGACGCTCTTGATGTTCTGGGCATGAAAATACAATGTGATGTCCGCTGATCTAAACACATTTTTCAAGAGTCGAAAGAAGCATTTAAGTGTCTCGGTTTTTTGAAACGGTGTAGGAATTACTTCAATACATCTGATCTTCTCACTATTTACTCCGCCAGTATCTGACCGAAAATGGAATACAACTCCCATGTATGGGCCGGTGCTTCAAAGTTTATTTTGGAGCTGCTCAACCGCGTACAGGAGAGGGCGAAGGTGATTATTGGTGACAGTAGGGTGTCCAACTATATTGATTCGCTGGAGCACCGTCGCAATGTGGGCTGCGTTCTATCGCTGTTCTATCGGTACTACAATGGAATGTGTACACGTTTTTCCTCAATAACAGTCGTACTGTACGCATGTGGAACAAACTTCCCGCTGAAGTGTTTCCTGCCATGTCCAATGTGGGAAAGTTCAAATCGAATGTCCACAAACACTACTCCCTCTTCCTCCCTCCCATAACCTATTTTGCTAGTTCCATCACAATGCTTTGCATGAATAGGGGTCATCCCCTAAGTGCTGGTCCAAGAAGAAAAAAAAACGGTTTTGTTTACCACACGATACCAAGCTTCAGACTGCCACGGCTACGGTTACGGGTCTCTGAACTGTACCTATCGGACAATGCGCATTATCTATGTATTACTCTGAACTCGATATTATCACGAAAACTGTACGCAACAACAAGATGAAGAGGATTATGGATGCTTGGTTAAATGTATATATATCGCTATATATATGAAGATATACTTGCATCGCACTATGCAACAGTCCTTCAGAGCCTCTGAACACTATTTTACACCAACTCCAATAAACCTTTAGGAAATGGTTAGTTCTGTCTAAAGTGCAGTAAGACTATGCCTCTGAATGTTGGAGATTGAGAACTTTTGCAAGCATACTGAGTTTTCTTGTATGTTTCCATCCAGATGGGAATAAATCGTTCAGAGATGAACTGTGGCGATAGATATGGTGTTGTCCATGATGAACTTAAATTAAGGTTATTAATACATCTTCCAGAAAAACCAGCATATTTCAGGCTGAGATAGTGCCGTTCAGGAAACCTTGTAACATTGAACGTGAAAAGAATATTTGTGAGAAATTTGACGAAAGTCATGAGGCACTTATGTCAATTAAATTCTAAACGATGACTTCTACCTTAGTCAGACCATGT
This sequence comes from Calliphora vomitoria, assembly GCA_942486065.2. Lineage (NCBI taxonomy): Eukaryota > Metazoa > Arthropoda > Insecta > Diptera > Calliphoridae > Calliphora > Calliphora vomitoria. The sequence goes on along the minus strand of OW818030.2, from coordinate 85,974,010 downwards.
AATCAACAACTATCAATGCTAGGACGTTTCTCTGACATCAATCTAGTTTTGCTACGCATTCGAATTTATGTAATATGAATGCAGAAGAACTGGCGAACTAAGAACAGAGGAGGTTTTGCTTTAAATGTCTCAGATGTGATGGGACCATTAGAAATCTGCAGATATTTCCCTCAGAAGGATGACATTAGTTGACGCAAAATTGCAGAAAATAATGAGAAATCCATAGGATAGGATCTGGAAAAAACATTTCGATTCGGTCTTCCCTTTCTCTCCCAGCTGTATGGACCGCGGAAAGGAAGAGCAGTTCGTCATCTCTCCTGTGGATGACCGAATATACATGTGTTTATATACAAATTTCCGAAGATATATACACTAAACGATTTAACTTGGACACTTAATACCAGCTAGTGTGATCTTATTGAATTCAAGAATGCGACAGGCTAAATCAAGTACTAACTAAACACGTACAAATTTCACCGATCTCATTTAGTGGTGTTGTCTTATAAAAACGAAATCATGTAGATATAGATTTAGATTGCTTTCCAATGTACATGAACATTGTAATGTGTTACAAAGTTATATATAAAAAGTTTTATATAAAACCTGGTTCATGTAGAAGGATTCATGTGGTGTTTCTAAAGCCAATAAATAGAAAGCATTTTCAAAAGAGCTCCCAACACATCCGTTAGGATAACAGCCCGGTTAGCTCAGTGCTTGGACTATTTGGTACGAAAAGTTAAAGCCAATGTAGGTTCAAAAACATACAAGGCTCAAAAAGTTCCTGACAAGAACGCTGCTAAAAATTTTGAGTCCTAAAACAGAGCACGGAAATTGAAGCCAAATTTTATACAAAAATATCCTTGCTGCATAATGGATGACAGATTTTGGCAGATTTTTCGCAGCTTCCGGGTCAAAATTTTGATGTTGCTGATGCTCGAGGGAATGTTGAAGAAAAGTTTAGGACCCAAAAGCAAAAAATTTCCCCAAGAAGTTCTTGGTATGGCAAGAAATATGCAGTGGCGGCAAAAGAAGCCAAACATTTGTTACAAAGGGCTCTATAAATACCGAAATTTCCATCAAGGAATGTTAACAAAAAAGGATGCTTCCATTCATAAGACTTCATAATGTGTCAACTTTTTTTGGCCTGATTTGGCATCATGTCACTATGGTAAACAAGGTTTTGAGTGGTAAAAGAACAATAATGTGGTATTTGTACCAAGAGAGGCAAATTCTCCAAACTGCCTGGAGCTAAGGCCAGTGGAGAGATATTGGGATCTTGTTAAAAGAGAATTGAAAAAGGTGTCCAAAAGTGTGGTCGATTTTAAACGGAAAGAAAACTCAATAAAAACTTTAATGGAAGGGTTTCCGGAAAAGGTTCATAAATTTATCACTATTGATATAAATTGTAATAATAATTTCAATCAAAAGAAAAATAAAATCAAAACTGTAAGTTTAGTTTAGCTTAGTTTAGTTTAATTTTTATTGACTAATATGTGTGTTAACTTAAACCTGCAGTAATTCCAAGTAAATGAGATTTACACATCGGTTGTCAGACCTATACTTACGAATAGTCGCACTGTCTGGTGAGAAGTTATGAGATTGGATAGCTATAGGATTGAGTATCTTCCTTCCTTTCTTAAGCTAAAAGACGCGCCTCATTAGCTGTCAGTGGTGTCATTAGAAGCACCATCAGGTGGCTTTGGAAATCATACTATACCTACTACCTATTGAGGTTATGTAGCTGGAGTAGGGACAAATTTTTTAAGAAATTGGAAACATCGGACACTACGCCATTCGCTCAGGAATCACAGACTGGAGGATCTCGGTACTTGATTTTGATATTACAACCCTACTAACGACAGATAAAAGATAAAGATATACATAAGATCTGCTGTCTTTATAGAGGAAACTGATAATAAGATTCCAGGTTAAGATCTTGGCGATCTTGAAGGGCTCGGTGTGAGCCAGATAAGCTGCGCTAAAGCCATTGAAGTTTCTTGTGGTGCACTCCAGCTGTTAGCCAGCTATACGTGTTCCAATGGCTTAATACAATGTTTGCATGAGCTGCTTATATATAATGTACAAAGAAATGAGATCGCAGACGAACATTCAATACATGGTTTAGAACTGGACTTAGCGATTGGTAGAACCTGTGCTCTGTCACTATTATAGGATTATGATGCCAATTCTGGAAGAGAAAATGGTTTGTCTAATATCAAGGATCATATGCACCAAACTAGATATCAGCTGTTAGGGATAAACAGGTATAGTTTGAGGACTTTTGTGGGGGTAATAGCGGATCTCTGTTCAAATAGGTCTAGGATTATTAAGCGAAAAAGATATCTTAATGACAGAAAATCGAAAATTGGGAGAACTCTTGCTTCTTACTTGTGCATATTCTCTGCTAACACTACACAGAGAAAACAGATTCGTGATAGCAACCGAATTTGTTGCCAATCGAAAATTTTAGAAGGAGTAACAAAAGTTTGGTTGCTTCAACCGAAATTCTTCATTATCAACTGACTTTCTGTTGATAGAACCGAAAAATTCTATGTGTGCAACCGAATCATTCGATTGGCAACAAATTCGGTTGATATCACGAATCTGTTTTCTCTGTGTAGCTTTTTGATTATCATTATAATTCTTTCCTATCCTTAGCATATTTTCTTTAGGCATTTTATTATTTTAGTAAATGCCACACTTCTTAACATAAGCTAAAGAAAATACTGCAGATGATTGGATTGATGGTTGCAATAGTATAGATATCACTATAAGTCGTCATTGTTCATCAAATATTTAAAATTGGTTTTCTCAACTAGAGCGGAATATTACAAATAACCCAGGTAAATTATCAGAAATCTTTTCATTACTGGAATAAGTACAATCAGTATTATATCAGATTATTTGATAACATCCTTATAATTTGTAATGTCACCACTACTTTTGGCACCAGTTGATGAAGATTTCAATGAATAATTTTTTTGAACTTCATGTTTATGTTCATTCTTTTATGTTATTTTGCAAGAACATATTTAAGGTTTTCTACCTACATTTACGGCTTAAAATTCAACTTGTCAATTTATATTTCCAGAGAAAAAAAATGGCGTTTTCAGTTTTATTCATTTGTTGTCATCATAACGGACAATTATTAACAAAGTTTTTGTTAAATGAGCAAAAAGACAAGAAATGAAAATGAAAATAAAAATAAAAATCAATCAACATGAAATGAAACAGCCTTTTCCTTAATCCAACAACTACCAGAGAAAGTGAAAATATCCTTTAAAACTGCAAATAAAAAACGTAAAACGTATAGAGAGAAGAAGAGGTTTACGTGGATAAAGTTATTAAAGATTTTCAGACTCCTCATACCCCATGGTAATGGTACTCTGTTTTTATTGTCCACAGAATATATGAAAAAGGCAAAAATGAAACCAAACGAAAGGAAACACAGTTTCTTTGGCTTAGCACGTTCACATGATAATAAAAATCGAAATTTTTTATAACAAACCAACAAACGAGGAATAAAAAGGATAAAAGAACAAACACAGCATGTATACGATATTGAATGATGATGAGGAGCAGGAGAATGATGACGATGATGAGTATGACGAACAGATGATGTAGAAAAATATGGGGAAAAAAGATACAGACATGCCACATGAAATAATATGACCAAAAGTGCATTCATGCGTTTAAACGTTGATATAAATTCATGTTTTCCAGCAACCAAATGTTTTCAGTTTGTTCACTTTCATTTAAATTTCTTATTTTTTTTTTTTTTTTTTGGCTTCTTTTCACAAGTAAATAGGATTTTGATTTCTTTTTGTGCTGTTGAGGGTGTCCTGTGTTATGTTCTCTAAATACCAGTAAAATATTTTTTTATTTTCTCCATTTTCCAAAGCAATAAAAGGGGTAAATCTTATTTGTGGAATATATACAACGTTCCGAAATAACAAGGAAATAGATACATTAACACACAGAACAGATCTTATAATCTTGTAAAGAGGTATAATGGAAATGCCAAAGAAAAAGCAACTCAATGGAGGCAAAAGCAGTCGTAGAATATTATGGTAACGAGATTAAAAAGCAAAAGTAATTTGAGTATAATGTTCAATGTTTTTTCTATATTTATTTTAGGAAACAAGGAAAAAGCTCAATCCAAAGATTTTCGTATTTAAATATTTAGTTTGAGGATACTTTTAACTGACACTAAGTAGTAAAGGGAAAAGGTTTTTTTGTTTGTTCGTTTAGAAATGGGACATTTCACGCTAAATATCAAGGCAGTGGGATTAGTTTAATATTTTTGACTATAAGGGTATTAATCGTGATCAAATATAATTGAAATGGGAAATTGAATTGAATACAAATAAGTATTTAAATATTTTCAATGCAAAAGTATTAAATTGTTTCAGTTCTGTTCTAGTTCTGTTCTAGTTCTGTTCTAGTTCTGTTCTAGTTCTGTTCTAGTTCTGTTCTAGTTCTGTTCTAGTTCTGTTCTAGTTCTGTTCTAGTTCTGTTCTAGTTCTGTTCTAGTTCTGTTCTAGTTCTGTTCTAGTTCTGTTCTAGTTCTGTTCTAGTTCTGTTCTAGTTCTGTTCTAGTTCTGTTCTAGTTCTGTTCTAGTTCTGTTCTAGTTCTGTTCTAGTTCTGTTCTAGTTCTGTTCTAGTTCTGTTCTAGTTCTGTTCTAGTTCTGTTCTAGTTCTGTTCTAGTTCTGTTCTAGTTCTGTTCTAGTTCTGTTCTAGTTCTGTTCTAGTTCTGTTCTAGTTCTAGTTCTGTTCTAGTTCTGTTCTAGTTCTGTTCTAGTTCTGTTCTAGTTCTGTTCTAGTTCTGTTCTAGTTCTGTTCTAGTTCTGTTCTAGTTCTGTTCTAGTTCTGTTCTAGTTCTGTTCTAGTTCTGTTCTAGTTCTGTTCTAGTTCTGTTCTAGTTCTGTTCTAGTTCTGTTCTAGTTCTGTTCTAGTTCTGTTCTAGTTCTGTTCTAGTTCTGTTCTAGTTCTGTTCTAGTTCTGTTCTAGTTCTGTTCTAGTTCTGTTCTAGTTCTGTTCTAGTTCTGTTCTAGTTCTGTTCTAGTTCTGTTCTAGTTCTGTTCTAGTTCTGTTCTAGTTCTGTTCTAGTTCTGTTCTAGTTCTGTTCTAGTTCTGTTCTAGTTCTGTTCTAGTTCTGTTCTAGTTCTGTTCTAGTTCTGTTCTAGTTCTGTTCTAGTTCTGTTCTAGTTCTGTTCTAGTTCTGTTCTAGTTCTGTTCTAGTTCTGTTCTAGTTCTGTTCTAGTTCTGTTCTAGTTCTGTTCTAGTTCTGTTCTAGTTCTGTTCTAGTTCTGTTCTAGTTCTGTTCTAGTTCTGTTCTAGTTCTGTTCTAGTTCTGTTCTAGTTCTGTTCTAGTTCTGTTCTAGTTCTGTTCTAGTTCTGTTCTAGTTCTGTTCTAGTTCTGTTCTAGTTCTGTTGTAGTTCTGTTGTAGTTCTGTTCTAGTTCTGTTCTAGTTCTGTTCTAGTTCTGTTCTAGTTCTGTTCTAGTTCTGTTCTAGTTCTGTTCTAGTTCTGTTCTAGTTCTGTTCTAGTTCTGTTCTAGTTCTGTTCTAGTTCTGTTCTAGTTCTGTTCTAGTTCTGTTCTAGTTCTGTTCTAGTTCTGTTCTAGTTCTGTTCTAGTTCTGTTCTAGTTCTGTTCTAGTTCTGTTCTAGTTCTGTTCTAGTTCTGTTCTAGTTCTGTTCTAGTTCTGTTCTAGTTCTGTTCTAGTTCTGTTCTAGTTCTGTTCTAGTTCTGTTCTAGTTCTGTTCTAGTTCTGTTCTAGTTCTGTTCTAGTTCTGTTCTAGTTCTGTTCTAGTTCTGTTCTAGTTCTGTTCTAGTTCTGTTCTAGTTCTGTTCTAGTTCTGTTCTAGTTCTGTTCTAGTTCTGTTCTAGTTCTGTTCTAGTTCTGTTCTAGTTCTGTTCTAGTTCTGTTCTAGTTCTGTTCTAGTTCTGTTCTAGTTCTGTTCTAGTTCTGTTCTAGTTCTGTTCTAGTTCTGTTCTAGTTCTGTTCTAGTTCTGTTCTAGTTCTGTTCTAGTTCTGTTCTAGTTCTAGTTCTAGTTCTAGTTCTGTTCTAGTTCTAGTTCTGTTCTGTTCTGTTCTAGTTCTGTTCTAGTTCTAGTTCTAGTTCTGTTCTAGTTCTGTTCTGTTCTAGTTCTGTTCTAGTTCTGTTCTAGTTCTGTTCTAGTTCTGTTCTAGTTCTGTTCTAGTTCTGTTGTAGTTCTGTTGTAGTTCTGTTGTAGTTCTGTTCTAGTTCTGTTCTAGTTCTGTTGTAGTTCTGTTGTAGTTCTGTTCTAGTTCTGTTCTAGTTCTGTTCTAGTTCTGTTCTAGTTCTGTTCTAGTTCTGTTCTAGTTCTGTTCTAGTTCTGTTCTAGTTCTGTTCTAGTTCTGTTCTAGTTCTGTTCTAGTTCTGTTCTAGTTCTGTTCTAGTTCTGTTCTAGTTCTGTTCTAGTTCTGTTCTAGTTCTGTTCTAGTTCTGTTCTAGTTCTGTTCTAGTTCTGTTCTAGTTCTGTTCTAGTTCTGTTCTAGTTCTGTTCTAGTTCTGTTCTAGTTCTGTTCTAGTTCTGTTCTAGTTCTGTTCTAGTTCTGTTCTAGTTCTGTTCTAGTTCTGTTCTAGTTCTGTTCTAGTTCTGTTCTAGTTCTGTTCTAGTTCTGTTCTAGTTCTGTTCTAGTTCTGTTCTAGTTCTGTTCTAGTTCTGTTCTAGTTCTGTTCTAGTTCTGTTCTAGTTCTGTTCTAGTTCTGTTCTAGTTCTGTTCTAGTTCTGTTCTAGTTCTGTTCTAGTTCTGTTCTAGTTCTGTTCTAGTTCTGTTCTAGTTCTGTTCTAGTTCTGTTCTAGTTCTGTTCTAGTTCTGTTCTAGTTCTGTTCTAGTTCTGTTCTAGTTCTGTTCTAGTTCTGTTCTAGTTCTGTTCTAGTTCTGTTCTAGTTCTGTTCTAGTTCTGTTCTAGTTCTGTTCTAGTTCTGTTCTAGTTCTGTTCTAGTTCTGTTCTAGTTCTGTTCTAGTTCTGTTCTAGTTCTGTTCTAGTTCTGTTCTAGTTCTGTTCTAGTTCTGTTCTAGTTCTGTTCTAGTTCTGTTCTAGTTCTGTTCTAGTTCTGTTCTAGTTCTGTTCTAGTTCTGTTCTAGTTCTGTTCTAGTTCTGTTCTAGTTCTGTTCTAGTTCTGTTCTAGTTCTGTTCTAGTTCTGTTCTAGTTCTGTTCTAGTTCTGTTCTAGTTCTGTTCTAGTTCTGTTCTAGTTCTGTTCTAGTTCTGTTCTAGTTCTGTTCTAGTTCTGTTCTAGTTCTGTTCTAGTTCTGTTCTAGTTCTGTTCTAGTTCTGTTCTAGTTCTGTTCTAGTTCTGTTCTAGTTCTGTTCTAGTTCTGTTCTAGTTCTGTTCTAGTTCTGTTCTAGTTCTGTTCTAGTTCTGTTCTAGTTCTGTTCTAGTTCTGTTCTAGTTCTGTTCTAGTTCTGTTCTAGTTCTGTTCTAGTTCTGTTCTAGTTCTGTTCTAGTTCTGTTCTAGTTCTGTTCTAGTTCTGTTCTAGTTCTGTTCTAGTTCTGTTCTAGTTCTGTTCTAGTTCTGTTCTAGTTCTGTTCTAGTTCTGTTCTAGTTCTGTTCTAGTTCTGTTCTAGTTCTGTTCTAGTTCTGTTCTAGTTCTGTTCTAGTTCTGTTCTAGTTCTGTTCTAGTTCTGTTCTAGTTCTGTTCTAGTTCTGTTCTAGTTCTGTTCTAGTTCTGTTCTAGTTCTGTTCTAGTTCTGTTCTAGTTCTGTTCTAGTTCTGTTCTAGTTCTGTTCTAGTTCTGTTCTAGTTCTGTTCTAGTTCTGTTCTAGTTCTGTTCTAGTTCTGTTCTAGTTCTGTTCTAGTTCTGTTCTAGTTCTGTTCTAGTTCTGTTCTAGTTCTGTTCTAGTTCTGTTCTAGTTCTGTTCTAGTTCTGTTCTAGTTCTGTTCTAGTTCTGTTCTAGTTCTGTTCTAGTTCTGTTCTAGTTCTGTTCTAGTTCTGTTCTAGTTCTGTTCTAGTTCTGTTCTAGTTCTGTTCTAGTTCTGTTCTAGTTCTGTTCTAGTTCTGTTCTAGTTCTGTTCTAGTTCTGTTCTAGTTCTGTTCTAGTTCTGTTCTAGTTCTGTTCTAGTTCTGTTCTAGTTCTGTTCTAGTTCTGTTCTAGTTCTGTTCTAGTTCTGTTCTAGTTCTGTTCTAGTTCTGTTCTAGTTCTGTTCTAGTTCTGTTCTAGTTCTGTTCTAGTTCTGTTCTAGTTCTGTTCTAGTTCTGTTCTAGTTCTGTTCTAGTTCTGTTCTAGTTCTGTTCTAGTTCTGTTCTAGTTCTGTTCTAGTTCTAGTTCTAGTTCTAGTTCTGTTCTAGTTCTAGTTCTGTTCTGTTCTGTTCTAGTTCTGTTCTAGTTCTAGTTCTAGTTCTGTTCTAGTTCTGTTCTGTTCTAGTTCTGTTCTAGTTCTGTTCTAGTTCTGTTCTAGTTCTGTTCTAGTTCTGTTGTAGTTCTGTTGTAGTTCTGTTGTAGTTCTGTTCTAGTTCTGTTGTAGTTCTGTTGTAGTTCTGTTCTAGTTCTGTTCTAGTTCTGTTCTAGTTCTGTTCTAGTTCTGTTCTAGTTCTGTTCTAGTTCTGTTCTAGTTCTGTTCTAGTTCTGTTCTAGTTCTGTTCTAGTTCTGTTCTAGTTCTGTTCTAGTTCTAGTTCTAGTTCTAGTTCTGTTCTAGTTCTAGTTCTGTTCTGTTCTGTTCTAGTTCTGTTCTAGTTCTAGTTCTAGTTCTGTTCTAGTTCTGTTCTGTTCTAGTTCTGTTCTAGTTCTGTTCTAGTTCTGTTCTAGTTCTGTTCTAGTTCTGTTGTAGTTCTGTTGTAGTTCTGTTGTAGTTCTGTTCTAGTTCTGTTCTAGTTCTGTTGTAGTTCTGTTGTAGTTCTGTTCTAGTTCTGTTCTAGTTCTGTTCTAGTTCTGTTCTAGTTCTGTTCTAGTTCTGTTCTAGTTCTGTTCTAGTTCTGTTCTAGTTCTGTTCTAGTTCTGTTCTAGTTCTGTTCTAGTTCTGTTCTAGTTCTGTTCTAGTTCTGTTCTAGTTCTGTTCTAGTTCTGTTCTAGTTCTGTTCTAGTTCTGTTCTAGTTCTGTTCTAGTTCTGTTCTAGTTCTGTTCTAGTTCTGTTCTAGTTCTGTTCTAGTTCTGTTCTAGTTCTGTTCTAGTTCTGTTCTAGTTCTGTTCTAGTTCTGTTCTAGTTCTGTTCTAGTTCTGTTCTAGTTCTGTTCTAGTTCTGTTCTAGTTCTGTTCTAGTTCTGTTCTAGTTCTGTTCTAGTTCTGTTCTAGTTCTGTTCTAGTTCTGTTCTAGTTCTGTTCTAGTTCTGTTCTAGTTCTGTTCTAGTTCTGTTCTAGTTCTGTTCTAGTTCTGTTCTAGTTCTGTTCTAGTTCTGTTCTAGTTCTGTTCTAGTTCTGTTCTAGTTCTGTTCTAGTTCTGTTCTAGTTCTGTTCTAGTTCTGTTCTAGTTCTGTTCTAGTTCTGTTCTAGTTCTGTTCTAGTTCTGTTCTAGTTCTGTTCTAGTTCTGTTCTAGTTCTGTTCTAGTTCTGTTCTAGTTCTGTTCTAGTTCTGTTCTAGTTCTGTTCTAGTTCTGTTCTAGTTCTGTTCTAGTTCTGTTCTAGTTCTGTTCTAGTTCTGTTCTAGTTCTGTTCTAGTTCTGTTCTAGTTCTGTTCTAGTTCTGTTCTAGTTCTGTTCTAGTTCTGTTCTAGTTCTGTTCTAGTTCTGTTCTAGTTCTGTTCTAGTTCTGTTCTAGTTCTGTTCTAGTTCTGTTCTAGTTCTGTTCTAGTTCTGTTCTAGTTCTGTTCTAGTTCTGTTCTAGTTCTGTTCTAGTTCTGTTCTAGTTCTGTTCTAGTTCTGTTCTAGTTCTGTTCTAGTTCTGTTCTAGTTCTGTTCTAGTTCTGTTCTAGTTCTGTTCTAGTTCTGTTCTAGTTCTGTTCTAGTTCTGTTCTAGTTCTGTTCTAGTTCTGTTCTAGTTCTGTTCTAGTTCTGTTCTAGTTCTGTTCTAGTTCTGTTCTAGTTCTGTTCTAGTTCTGTTCTAGTTCTGTTCTAGTTCTGTTCTAGTTCTGTTCTAGTTCTGTTCTAGTTCTGTTCTAGTTCTGTTCTAGTTCTGTTCTAGTTCTGTTCTAGTTCTGTTCTAGTTCTGTTCTAGTTCTGTTCTAGTTCTGTTCTAGTTCTGTTCTAGTTCTGTTCTAGTTCTGTTCTAGTTCTGTTCTAGTTCTGTTCTAGTTCTGTTCTAGTTCTGTTCTAGTTCTGTTCTAGTTCTGTTCTAGTTCTGTTCTAGTTCTGTTCTAGTTCTGTTCTAGTTCTGTTCTAGTTCTGTTCTAGTTCTGTTCTAGTTCTGTTCTAGTTCTGTTCTAGTTCTGTTCTAGTTCTGTTCTAGTTCTGTTCTAGTTCTGTTCTAGTTCTGTTCTAGTTCTGTTCTAGTTCTGTTCTAGTTCTGTTCTAGTTCTGTTCTAGTTCTGTTCTAGTTCTGTTCTAGTTCTGTTCTAGTTCTGTTCTAGTTCTGTTCTAGTTCTGTTCTAGTTCTGTTCTAGTTCTGTTCTAGTTCTGTTCTAGTTCTGTTCTAGTTCTGTTCTAGTTCTGTTCTAGTTCTGTTCTAGTTCTGTTCTAGTTCTGTTCTAGTTCTGTTCTAGTTCTGTTCTAGTTCTGTTCTAGTTCTGTTCTAGTTCTGTTCTAGTTCTGTTCTAGTTCTGTTCTAGTTCTGTTCTAGTTCTGTTCTAGTTCTGTTCTAGTTCTGTTCTAGTTCTGTTCTAGTTCTGTTCTAGTTCTGTTCTAGTTCTGTTCTAGTTCTGTTCTAGTTCTGTTCTAGTTCTGTTCTAGTTCTGTTCTAGTTCTGTTCTAGTTCTGTTCTAGTTCTGTTCTAGTTCTGTTCTAGTTCTGTTCTAGTTCTGTTCTAGTTCTGTTCTAGTTCTGTTCTAGTTCTGTTCTAGTTCTGTTCTAGTTCTGTTCTAGTTCTAGTTCTGTTCTGTTCTAGTTCTGTTCTAGTTCTGTTCTAGTTCTGTTCTAGTTCTGTTCTAGTTCTGTTCTAGTTCTGTTCTAGTTCTGTTCTAGTTCTGTTGTAGTTCTGTTCTAGTTCTGTTCTAGTTCTGTTGCTAGTTCTGTTCTAGTTCTGTTCTAGTTCTGTTCTAGTTCTGTTCTAGTTCTGTTCTAGTTCTGTTCTAGTTCTGTTCTAGTTCTGTTCTAGTTCTGTTCTAGTTCTGTTCTAGTTCTGTTCTAGTTCTGTTCTAGTTCTGTTCTAGTTCTGTTCTAGTTCTGTTCTAGTTCTGTTCTAGTTCTGTTCTAGTTCTGTTCTAGTTCTGTTCTAGTTCTGTTCTAGTTCTGTTCTAGTTCTGTTCTAGTTCTGTTCTAGTTCTGTTCTAGTTCTGTTCTAGTTCTGTTCTAGTTCTGTTCTAGTTCTGTTCTAGTTCTGTTCTAGTTCTGTTCTAGTTCTGTTCTAGTTCTGTTCTAGTTCTGTTCTAGTTCTGTTCTAGTTCTGTTCTAGTTCTGTTCTAGTTCTGTTCTAGTTCTGTTCTAGTTCTGTTCTAGTTCTGTTCTAGTTCTGTTCTAGTTCTGTTCTAGTTCTGTTCTAGTTCTGTTCTAGTTCTGTTCTAGTTCTGTTCTAGTTCTGTTCTAGTTCTGTTCTAGTTCTGTTCTAGTTCTGTTCTAGTTCTGTTCTAGTTCTGTTCTAGTTCTGTTCTAGTTCTGTTCTAGTTCTGTTCTAGTTCTGTTCTAGTTCTGTTCTAGTTCTGTTCTAGTTCTGTTCTAGTTCTGTTCTAGTTCTGTTCTAGTTCTGTTCTAGTTCTGTTCTAGTTCTGTTCTAGTTCTAGTTCTGTTCTAGTTCTGTTCTAGTTCTGTTCTAGTTCTGTTCTAGTTCTGTTCTAGTTCTGTTCTAGTTCTGTTCTAGTTCTGTTCTAGTTCTGTTCTAGTTCTGTTCTAGTTCTGTTCTAGTTCTGTTCTAGTTCTGTTCTAGTTCTGTTCTAGTTCTGTTCTAGTTCTGTTCTAGTTCTGTTCTAGTTCTGTTCTAGTTCTGTTCTAGTTCTGTTCTAGTTCTGTTCTGTTCTAGTTCTGTTCTAGTTCTGTTCTAGTTCTGTTCTAGTTCTGTTCTAGTTCTGTTCTAGTTCTGTTCTAGTTCTGTTCTAGTTCTGTTCTAGTTCTGTTCTAGTTCTGTTCTAGTTCTGTTCTAGTTCTGTTCTAGTTCTGTTCTAGTTCTGTTCTAGTTCTGTTCTAGTTCTGTTCTAGTTCTGTTCTAGTTCTGTTCTAGTTCTGTTCTAGTTCTGTTCTAGTTCTGTTCTAGTTCTGTTCTAGTTCTGTTCTAGTTCTGTTCTAGTTCTGTTCTAGTTCTGTTCTAGTTCTGTTCTAGTTCTGTTCTAGTTCTGTTCTAGTTCTGTTCTAGTTCTGTTCTAGTTCTGTTCTAGTTCTGTTCTAGTTCTGTTCTAGTTCTGTTCTAGTTCTGTTCTAGTTCTGTTCTAGTTCTGTTCTAGTTCTGTTCTAGTTCTGTTCTAGTTCTGTTCTAGTTCTGTTCTAGTTCTGTTCTAGTTCTGTTCTAGTTCTGTTCTAGTTCTGTTCTAGTTCTGTTCTAGTTCTGTTCTAGTTCTGTTCTAGTTCTGTTCTAGTTCTGTTCTAGTTCTGTTCTAGTTCTGTTCTAGTTCTGTTCTAGTTCTGTTCTAGTTCTGTTCTAGTTCTGTTCTAGTTCTGTTCTAGTTCTGTTCTAGTTCTGTTCTAGTTCTGTTCTAGTTCTGTTCTAGTTCTGTTCTAGTTCTGTTCTAGTTCTGTTCTAGTTCTGTTCTAGTTCTGTTCTAGTTCTGTTCTAGTTCTGTTCTAGTTCTGTTCTAGTTCTGTTCTAGTTCTGTTCTAGTTCTGTTCTAGTTCTGTTCTAGTTCTGTTCTAGTTCTGTTCTAGTTCTGTTCTAGTTCTGTTCTAGTTCTGTTCTAGTTCTGTTCTAGTTCTGTTCTAGTTCTGTTCTAGTTCTGTTCTAGTTCTGTTCTAGTTCTGTTCTAGTTCTGTTCTAGTTCTGTTCTAGTTCTGTTCTAGTTCTGTTCTAGTTCTGTTCTAGTTCTGTTCTAGTTCTGTTCTAGTTCTGTTCTAGTTCTGTTCTAGTTCTGTTCTAGTTCTGTTCTAGTTCTGTTCTAGTTCTGTTCTAGTTCTGTTCTAGTTCTGTTCTAGTTCTGTTCTAGTTCTGTTCTAGTTCTGTTCTAGTTCTGTTCTAGTTCTGTTCTAGTTCTGTTCTAGTTCTGTTCTAGTTCTGTTCTAGTTCTGTTCTAGTTCTGTTCTAGTTCTGTTCTAGTTCTGTTCTAGTTCTGTTCTAGTTCTGTTCTAGTTCTGTTCTAGTTCTGTTCTAGTTCTGTTCTAGTTCTGTTCTAGTTCTGTTCTAGTTCTGTTCTAGTTCTGTTCTAGTTCTGTTCTAGTTCTGTTCTAGTTCTGTTCTAGTTCTGTTCTAGTTCTGTTCTAGTTCTGTTCTAGTTCTGTTCTAGTTCTGTTCTAGTTCTGTTCTAGTTCTGTTCTAGTTCTGTTCTAGTTCTGTTCTAGTTCTGTTCTAGTTCTGTTCTAGTTCTGTTCTAGTTCTGTTCTAGTTCTGTTCTAGTTCTGTTCTAGTTCTGTTCTAGTTCTGTTCTAGTTCTGTTCTAGTTCTGTTCTAGTTCTGTTCTAGTTCTGTTCTAGTTCTGTTCTAGTTCTGTTCTAGTTCTGTTCTAGTTCTGTTCTAGTTCTGTTCTAGTTCTGTTCTAGTTCTGTTCTAGTTCTGTTCTAGTTCTGTTCTAGTTCTGTTCTAGTTCTGTTCTAGTTCTGTTCTAGTTCTGTTCTAGTTCTGTTCTAGTTCTGTTCTAGTTCTGTTCTAGTTCTGTTCTAGTTCTGTTCTAGTTCTGTTCTAGTTCTGTTCTAGTTCTGTTCTAGTTCTGTTCTAGTTCTGTTCTAGTTCTGTTCTAGTTCTGTTCTAGTTCTGTTCTAGTTCTGTTCTAGTTCTGTTCTAGTTCTGTTCTAGTTCTGTTCTAGTTCTGTTCTAGTTCTGTTCTAGTTCTGTTCTAGTTCTGTTCTAGTTCTGTTCTAGTTCTGTTCTAGTTCTGTTCTAGTTCTGTTCTAGTTCTGTTCTAGTTCTGTTCTAGTTCTGTTCTAGTTCTGTTCTAGTTCTGTTCTAGTTCTGTTCTAGTTCTGTTCTAGTTCTGTTCTAGTTCTGTTCTAGTTCTGTTCTAGTTCTGTTCTAGTTCTGTTCTAGTTCTGTTCTAGTTCTGTTCTAGTTCTGTTCTAGTTCTGTTCTAGTTCTGTTCTAGTTCTGTTCTAGTTCTGTTCTAGTTCTGTTCTAGTTCTGTTCTAGTTCTGTTCTAGTTCTGTTCTAGTTCTGTTCTAGTTCTGTTCTAGTTCTGTTCTAGTTCTGTTCTAGTTCTGTTCTAGTTCTGTTCTAGTTCTGTTCTAGTTCTGTTCTAGTTCTGTTCTAGTTCTGTTCTAGTTCTGTTCTAGTTCTGTTCTAGTTCTGTTCTAGTTCTGTTCTAGTTCTGTTCTAGTTCTGTTCTAGTTCTGTTCTAGTTCTGTTCTAGTTCTAGTTCTAGTTCTAGTTCTGTTCTGTTCTAGTTCTGTTCTAGTTCTAGTTCTAGTTCTGTTCTAGTTCTGTTCTGTTCTAGTTCTGTTCTAGTTCTGTTCTAGTTCTGTTCTAGTTCTGTTCTAGTTCTGTTCTAGTTCTGTTCTAGTTCTGTTCTAGTTCTGTTCTAGTTCTGTTGTAGTTCTGTTCTAGTTCTGTTCTAGTTCTGTTCTAGTTCTGTTCTAGTTCTGTTCTAGTTCTGTTCTAGTTCTGTTCTAGTTCTGTTCTAGTTCTGTTCTAGTTCTGTTCTAGTTCTGTTCTAGTTCTGTTCTAGTTCTGTTCTAGTTCTGTTCTAGTTCTGTTCTAGTTCTGTTCTAGTTCTGTTCTAGTTCTGTTCTAGTTCTGTTCTAGTTCTGTTCTAGTTCTGTTCTAGTTCTGTTCTAGTTCTGTTCTAGTTCTGTTCTAGTTCTGTTCTAGTTCTGTTCTAGTTCTGTTCTAGTTCTGTTCTAGTTCTGTTCTAGTTCTGTTCTAGTTCTGTTCTAGTTCTGTTCTAGTTCTGTTCTAGTTCTGTTCTAGTTCTGTTCTAGTTCTGTTCTAGTTCTGTTCTAGTTCTGTTCTAGTTCTGTTCTAGTTCTGTTCTAGTTCTGTTCTAGTTCTGTTCTAGTTCTGTTCTAGTTCTGTTCTAGTTCTGTTCTAGTTCTGTTCTAGTTCTGTTCTAGTTCTGTTCTAGTTCTGTTCTAGTTCTGTTCTAGTTCTGTTCTAGTTCTGTTCTAGTTCTGTTCTAGTTCTGTTCTAGTTCTGTTCTAGTTCTGTTCTAGTTCTGTTCTAGTTCTGTTCTAGTTCTGTTCTAGTTCTGTTCTAGTTCTGTTCTAGTTCTAGTTCTGTTCTAGTTCTGTTCTAGTTCTGTTCTAGTTCTGTTCTAGTTCTGTTCTAGTTCTGTTCTAGTTCTGTTCTAGTTCTGTTCTAGTTCTGTTCTAGTTCTGTTCTAGTTCTAGTTCTGTTCTAGTTCTGTTCTAGTTCTGTTCTAGTTCTGTTCTAGTTCTGTTCTAGTTCTGTTCTAGTTCTGTTCTAGTTCTGTTCTAGTTCTGTTCTAGTTCTGTTCTAGTTCTGTTCTAGTTCTGTTCTAGTTCTGTTCTAGTTCTGTTCTAGTTCTGTTCTAGTTCTGTTCTAGTTCTGTTCTAGTTCTGTTCTAGTTCTGTTCTAGTTCTGTTCTAGTTCTGTTCTAGTTCTGTTCTAGTTCTGTTCTAGTTCTGTTCTAGTTCTAGTTCTAGTTCTGTTCTAGTTCTGTTCTAGTTCTGTTCTAGTTCTGTTCTAGTTCTGTTCTAGTTCTGTTCTAGTTCTGTTCTAGTTCTGTTCTAGTTCTGTTCTAGTTCTGTTCTAGTTCTGTTCTAGTTCTGTTCTAGTTCTGTTCTAGTTCTGTTCTAGTTCTGTTCTAGTTCTGTTCTAGTTCTGTTCTAGTTCTGTTCTAGTTCTGTTCTAGTTCTGTTCTAGTTCTGTTCTAGTTCTGTTCTAGTTCTGTTCTAGTTCTGTTCTAGTTCTGTTCTAGTTCTGTTCTAGTTCTGTTCTAGTTCTGTTCTAGTTCTGTTCTAGTTCTGTTCTAGTTCTGTTCTAGTTCTGTTCTAGTTCTGTTCTAGTTCTGTTCTAGTTCTGTTCTAGTTCTGTTCTAGTTCTGTTCTAGTTCTGTTCTAGTTCTGTTCTAGTTCTGTTCTAGTTCTGTTCTAGTTCTGTTCTAGTTCTGTTCTAGTTCTGTTCTAGTTCTGTTCTAGTTCTGTTCTAGTTCTGTTCTAGTTCTGTTCTAGTTCTGTTCTAGTTCTGTTCTAGTTCTGTTCTAGTTCTGTTCTAGTTCTGTTCTAGTTCTGTTCTAGTTCTGTTCTAGTTCTGTTCTAGTTCTGTTCTAGTTCTGTTCTAGTTCTGTTCTAGTTCTGTTCTAGTTCTGTTCTAGTTCTGTTCTAGTTCTGTTCTAGTTCTGTTCTAGTTCTGTTCTAGTTCTGTTCTAGTTCTGTTCTAGTTCTGTTCTAGTTCTGTTCTAGTTCTGTTCTAGTTCTGTTCTAGTTCTGTTCTAGTTCTGTTCTAGTTCTGTTCTAGTTCTGTTCTAGTTCTGTTCTAGTTCTGTTCTAGTTCTGTTCTAGTTCTGTTCTAGTTCTGTTCTAGTTCTGTTCTAGTTCTGTTCTAGTTCTGTTCTAGTTCTGTTCTAGTTCTGTTCTAGTTCTGTTCTAGTTCTGTTCTAGTTCTGTTCTAGTTCTGTTCTAGTTCTGTTCTAGTTCTGTTCTAGTTCTGTTCTAGTTCTGTTCTAGTTCTGTTCTAGTTCTGTTCTAGTTCTGTTCTAGTTCTGTTCTAGTTCTGTTCTAGTTCTGTTCTAGTTCTGTTCTAGTTCTGTTCTAGTTCTGTTCTAGTTCTGTTCTAGTTCTGTTCTAGTTCTGTTCTAGTTCTGTTCTAGTTCTGTTCTAGTTCTGTTCTAGTTCTGTTCTAGTTCTGTTCTAGTTCTGTTCTAGTTCTGTTCTAGTTCTGTTCTAGTTCTGTTCTAGTTCTGTTCTAGTTCTGTTCTAGTTCTGTTCTAGTTCTGTTCTAGTTCTGTTCTAGTTCTGTTCTAGTTCTGTTCTAGTTCTGTTCTAGTTCTGTTCTAGTTCTGTTCTAGTTCTGTTCTAGTTCTGTTCTAGTTCTGTTCTAGTTCTGTTCTAGTTCTGTTCTAGTTCTGTTCTAGTTCTGTTCTAGTTCTGTTCTAGTTCTGTTCTAGTTCTGTTCTAGTTCTGTTCTAGTTCTGTTCTAGTTCTGTTCTAGTTCTGTTCTAGTTCTGTTCTAGTTCTGTTCTAGTTCTGTTCTAGTTCTGTTCTAGTTCTGTTCTAGTTCTGTTCTAGTTCTGTTCTAGTTCTGTTCTAGTTCTGTTCTAGTTCTGTTCTAGTTCTGTTCTAGTTCTGTTCTAGTTCTGTTCTAGTTCTGTTCTAGTTCTGTTCTAGTTCTGTTCTAGTTCTGTTCTAGTTCTGTTCTAGTTCTGTTCTAGTTCTGTTCTAGTTCTGTTCTAGTTCTGTTCTAGTTCTGTTCTAGTTCTGTTCTAGTTCTGTTCTAGTTCTGTTCTAGTTCTGTTCTAGTTCTGTTCTAGTTCTGTTCTAGTTCTGTTCTAGTTCTGTTCTAGTTCTGTTCTAGTTCTGTTCTAGTTCTGTTCTAGTTCTGTTCTAGTTCTGTTCTAGTTCTGTTCTAGTTCTGTTCTAGTTCTGTTCTAGTTCTGTTCTAGTTCTGTTCTAGTTCTGTTCTAGTTCTGTTCTAGTTCTGTTCTAGTTCTGTTCTAGTTCTGTTCTAGTTCTGTTCTAGTTCTGTTCTAGTTCTGTTCTAGTTCTGTTCTAGTTCTGTTCTAGTTCTGTTCTAGTTCTGTTCTAGTTCTGTTCTAGTTCTGTTCTAGTTCTGTTCTAGTTCTGTTCTAGTTCTGTTCTAGTTCTGTTCTAGTTCTGTTCTAGTTCTGTTCTAGTTCTGTTCTAGTTCTGTTCTAGTTCTGTTCTAGTTCTGTTCTAGTTCTGTTCTAGTTCTGTTCTAGTTCTGTTCTAGTTCTGTTCTAGTTCTGTTCTAGTTCTGTTCTAGTTCTGTTCTAGTTCTGTTCTAGTTCTGTTCTAGTTCTGTTCTAGTTCTGTTCTAGTTCTGTTCTAGTTCTGTTCTAGTTCTGTTCTAGTTCTGTTCTAGTTCTGTTCTAGTTCTGTTCTAGTTCTGTTCTAGTTCTGTTCTAGTTCTGTTCTAGTTCTGTTCTAGTTCTGTTCTAGTTCTGTTCTAGTTCTGTTCTAGTTCTGTTCTAGTTCTGTTCTAGTTCTGTTCTAGTTCTGTTCTAGTTCTGTTCTAGTTCTGTTCTAGTTCTGTTCTAGTTCTGTTCTAGTTCTGTTCTAGTTCTGTTCTAGTTCTGTTCTAGTTCTGTTCTAGTTCTGTTCTAGTTCTGTTCTAGTTCTGTTCTAGTTCTGTTCTAGTTCTGTTCTAGTTCTGTTCTAGTTCTGTTCTAGTTCTGTTCTAGTTCTGTTCTAGTTCTGTTCTAGTTCTGTTCTAGTTCTGTTCTAGTTCTGTTCTAGAATCTTCATTGACTGTACTGAACTTAACAAATTATGCTGGTCAACCAGTGTCAAAAAATAACAAACATATTACAAGGTTATTTAAAATAGGGAAACAAAATTAAAACTAATACATTTTGTACATTAAAATTTCTTAAAAATAAATTTACATAAATGACTTACAAAAGCACTCTGGTACTTATAAATTGTGTATGACAACAGCTACATCAACTTACCTGCAAAGAAATAATTATGATAAATTGTCATTAGTACGGAATTTTACGCATTACTCATATACAAAGAAACTTTAAAATTAAGTATTTTATAACAAATTGTCAAGAAAAATAATATAATTTTAATAAGCACTAATTTGCCGGAGAAATTCTTTACCAAAAAAAATAAAAAACTTTCAACTGTTGTTTTTTAAGTTCATTAAAATAATAAGCAAAAGTTTCAAGTCAATTTGAAATGTTTTTGAAAAAAGAAACACATGTTCAAATACAAAGGAATTTCCCGGAAATAACTTAATAAAGAATAAATGAAGTTTTTCTTTTAATGAATATTGAAAAAGTTCTCTGTGTATGGAAATATTGTAAAGGAAATTGTATTGATTTTCAGTAATTCAAAAAAGAATTACTAAAATTATAGTTTAAATTGAAAAGCCAAAGATAACAAGGAAACAAAGTGGTTTTATTCATATTATTTTAATCTGATACATATTTTATGAATTAGTATTTATTTAAATATACAGGTATTTATTACCCGGCAGCACTTGTTACAAAAAACACCTCGTAGTTAATTGCAGGACTTAAACACGCACAGGTCGTATAAGAAATGATTTTATCTCAGAGGCACTAGTAACTTAGCCTCTAATTGCTCTTCTATACACTACTCTCTTTGTTGGGTGCTTTAGTTTTATTGTCAGCTATTTAATGTTGATATAGAACTAGCCATTTTGTTGGTGAAAAGTAAAGCTAAGACAATTTAATTGTCACTCTGTTAAAATTTACATTAGGACAGTAATAACAAAGATCACAGTGAATTTGTATTGAAGTCCTGATAGGAGAAAGTGAACAGTAGTTAAACTTTAAAACTGCAGGGTATTTACAAACACAGGCAACATGTGATGAAATGTACAGCATAGTTTTAAGCGTTCTATTAATTACTAAATAAATTCATGGCATATTATGTGATTGAATATACAGATATAAATAATAACAATGACATTATACATAATTATTTGTACGATTATGATTACTAGGAATTAGTATTATTTAAATGAAAATCGAAGGCAGATTTAAAATGTACTTATTTCAAGATAAATGTGAAGCAAATTCCTTTAGGTAAACTCATATTTTATGCTGAATCAGAAACTGAGATATTTCACAGCTGTGAGGTCAAAATTAGTTTTAAATCTATAATAAAACTTAGATTTTCTGTAACAGTTTTCTATACTAGTCTGACTTTATTACCAAATATCTCCTTCTTTTTATAATAACTTTCCAGATTGCCTGCTTTCTAAACTATTGTTTTAAATTCTTTATATATATCAATTCAATACAGTAAATAAATGTGAAAATAAAATATAAATCAATTTATTTTAATTAGTGGAAAGAAATTCTAAACAATATTGAATACGACACCGCTTTGTATTTATAATGATGTTGTATTGATTAGATTGTATGACAAATGACATATAATTAAAAGTATAAAGTATTTGTGTTTATTAATTTATTCAACAATAGTACTATTAATATTTTGTATGGTTTTTTTTAGAAAAATATTTGTTTAAATTTTTTTACACTGTCATTAATTGATGTCAAAATGTAATGAATTGAAATGAATACTTCACTAAACCAAAAAGCTTAAGCAATATTTAGACTTGGGAGAATATTGACAATAAATTTAGTAATTTCACCATTAGTGGCAAGTGCATATATAAGTTTGTCATTCCGTTTGTAATTTCCACATTTTTCATTTGCGACCCCACAAAGTATATATATTCTGGATAGTTATAGATAGTCGATATAGTCGATACAGCCGTCTGTATGTTGAAATCAACATTCCGTAGCCCCCAAATAACTTACAAACATTATAAGTACATCAGTATATCGGGAATTCTTCCGGCTCGGTCGCTATTTAAAATCGAGAAAATCGGTCCACAAAGGGCTGAGATATAAGGAAAAACCCGGGACGACCTCGATTATTGGAGTATGTATTTTTGATCTATATCTGGACTACTAAGTCATTAATATAGACAATATGGATAGCTAATGATAGTCCATTGCAAAGATATATATAAGGCTATAGTAATTTGGACCTACAATGGGTCAAAATCAGGAAAAATATTTTTTAATCCGAATTTTTTTTTTACCAAAAAAAATTTTTTTCACTAATAAATTTAACAAAAAAAAAAAAATTAAAAAAAAAACATTTTCGAAAAAAATTTTTTTTTAAAATTTTTAAAAATATGTAATTCAGAAAAAAATTTTTTTTTAAATTTTAAAAAAAAAAATTTTTAATTTTTTAAAATTTTTATTTTAATGTATAATTTGGTGAAGGGTATATAAGATTCGCCACAGCCGAATATAGTTCTCTTACTTGTTAATAATTTAAATTTCATAAATGTAAGGGGTATGATAACTTAATGTATAAATTATATTTAATTGATTTGCTTAAAGCAGTGGTCGGCATAAAGAAAACCTGAAACAAAGGTCAATAAATAAAGAAAACACTGTTGGTGTCGAGTTTCCGTTAGTAGTTTTGTATTATGTTGGCATTGGTAACACCAACAATGTGTAGCATATGGAACATGTAAACTTCCTAGGAATCGCAAAAAACATAAAAATGCGATTTTGTTACCTTTTTCCCCTGTTCAGGTCCACAAGTAGCAAATCGTTCAAAATTCAAGGCAACAATCAACTACAAAAATGTACATAAGATCTAATTAAACAACTTTCAAGAACATGTGAACTTCCTAGGAATGATTCTTAACACCGTTTAGGTAGCCGCAAAAGTGAAAAATTTACAGAAAATGTTTTAATTTCATTTGATTTTTCTTTACTTCAACATGTGATTTTGACACCGAAGACAAAGATCGCCCAGGCCAGCCAAAAAAGTATGAAGTCCAAGAATGGGAGGCATGAAGATTGTTGTCAAACTCAACAAGAGCTTGCAAAACCATCGGGAGCTACTTAAGCAGCAATTTCAAAACGTCTGCAAGCAGCAGGGTTCATACAAAAGCAGGGAATATGGGTACCATACAAATTTAAGCTGAGAAACATTGAAAGACGATTTTGTATGTATACAAAAGAGATTGTATGCGAAGCCCTGCCGACCAGCTGAATCGACACCAACATCAAATATCCATAGCGCTAAGGTAATCCTTTGCATTTGGTGTGAGCATAAGGGTCCTATCTATTTTGAGCTTCTCAAAGCAGACCGGAACATCACTGGGAACCTGTACCAAATGCAGAGGATTCGTTTGAAGCGAGCATTGTCCGCAAAACACCCAGATTATGCGGCCAGACATTAAAACGTAATATTCCATTATGACAACGCTAGACCACATGTTGGAATACCTATTAAAAACTATTTAGAAAAATGATGTTGGAAAGTTTCTAGAACTTGCCCAGTCAGACTACTATTTGTTTCGATCGATGCAGAACGCTCTCTCTGGATACGCTTCACTTTGGAACAGAGTTTTCGATATTGGCTTGATTCGGTCTTGGCCTCAAAAGTTGAGCAGTTATTTTGGCTCGGAATCCATATGTTGCCAAAAAGATGGTAACAGGTTAGGTAAACTTTGTACAGCTTGTAACATGCACAAATATGAACAGATGTCAAATTATATTTTTTCCAAAATTGCCTTTTTAATTTTTGATTTTCCTCTAAACTTCACCATATAACAGCTCCAATTTGCAGTGCTAATAAAACCAACAGCTAAAACAACAATTTTATTATTTAAAATCCTTAAAACATCTTACAAACGGAAATTGTTTGAATTTCAAATGAATTATTTTGAATTTTTCCTTATTAAACCAGCTAATTGTAAGTAAGCTATACTGTTCCTTGTTTTAAAATATTCATTATAAAGATGTTTTTAATATGTATTACTTTTTCCTTCATTTGCCTTGTTACTTTTAAAGAATTTTGTTTAATAAAACCAAATAACAGACTCTTGTTAGGAAGAAAATTAAATTAAAAGATGTTTACTGCAACAACGAACAAGCAAGTGTTGTTGTGAAGAAGGTAAACATATTATAAAATACACAATAACGTAAAAAAAAAATACATGAAATTCCACTTCATCATTTTAACCATGTTAAAAAACCATTTGAAATTTATGTTTTCTGTGAAAATGTATGCGTATGTGTTAAACTTGCAACAACTATACAACCCATTGTTGATTAAAGCAATACAACAAAAACACCAGCATAGACAACACGCACAGTTTTATGGACACCCTGCAATGCAAAGTCTAACACTGGTTATACTCACTAAACCATTTAAAAGGTTTTTAGCTGTAGAATTTAACACGAGCATAGCAATGATTGCATATACATTACTAGTGAAATTACTATAGAATAGTGGTTGCTAGGTGGCGTGTACAAATATAAAGCAAAGAAAATTGTTGCTATTAATTGTGTATTAACTCTGAAATTAAATATTTTTTTTTATTCTTAGAAGAAAATTGTACCATTGAAGAGGAATACTTTGTTATATCTCAGGTTTTATACTAAAATCCGTTAATAATTCAGCGGCATATTGTCATTGGGATCAACGCGTTATTATACCCTTTACCTTCGTGAGAAGGGTATATATAAGTTTGTCATTCCGTTTGTAATTTCCACAATATAATTTTGCGACCCTATAAGGTATATATATTCTGGATCCTTATAGATAGCGAAGTCGATTATGCCATGTCCGTCTGTCTGTTGAAATCAATTTTCTGAAGACCCCAAATACATTAATATAATGGGAATTCGAGCCGGAGATTGTTATTTAAAATCGAGAAAATCGGCCCAAAAATGGCTGAGATATAAAGGAAAAACCGGGACAACCTGGATTTTTTGCTTATTTTTTATCTATATCTGGATTACTTAGTCATTAATACAGACAATATGGATATCTAATGATCGATATTTCAAAGTCCATTGCAACGATTTATATAAGGCTATAGTAATTTGGACCTACAATGGATCAAAATCGGGAAAAATATTTTTTAACCCGATTTTTTTTTTTTTAACAAAAACATTTTTTTGTCATAAATTTTTCTTTAAGAGTAAACTTAAAAAATTAAAAAAAAAATGTTTAGAAAAAAAAATTTTTTTGAAAACAATTTTGAAAAAAAATTTTTTTTATATTTTGAAAAAAAAAAAAATTAATTTCGAAAAACAAAATGGCTGAGATATAAGGAAAAAATCGGGACAGCCTCGATTTTTGGCCTATTTTTGATTTATGTACATCTGGATTACTAAGTCATTAATATACACAATATGGATATCTAGTAATAGATATTTCAAAGTCCATTGCAACGACGTATATAAGGCTATAGTAATTTGGACCTACAATGGGTCAAAATCGGGAAAAATAATTTTTAAACCGATTTTTTTTTACCAAAAAAAATTTTTTTGTCATAAATTTTTCTTTGGAATCTTAAGAGTGAACTTAAAAAATTAAAAAAAAAAAAAAATGTTTCGAAAAAAAAATTTTCTGAAAACAATTTTAAAAAATTTTTTTTTTTTAAATTTTGAAAAAAAAATTTTGAAATTTTGAAAAAAAAAAATTAAATTTGTTTAACTAAAAATATTTAAAATTTTTATTTTAAATTATAATTTGGTGAAGGGTATATAAGATTCGGCACAGCCGAATATAGCTCTCTTACTTGTTTTTTATTTAATATTGCTAACGAACTAGCGATTTTGTTGATGAAAGGTAATGCGAATGGTAGTAAAAAGCTTAAAAAGTTTCCTAATTACTTCCCTTTAAACATACAGGGTACTAGCACAAAGCTCTCACATACATTTACATATGTGCACACCATTACATCCGTTCATTTTCATCATTCAACAAGAAACGACAACAAAAAGTTGTCGCCATAAAAAGTACAACTGTAAAATGTACACAAAATTAACAGCAACAATAACAAACAGGAACAAATATACCAGCAACTGTAAACATCATATCACAAGTAGCAGCAGCAGCAGCAACACCAACAACACCACTACTGCTACCACAAAAGCATTCAAACATTCTATTAACCAACCAACCCACCAACCAACCATTCATGCATTCAGTCATTCATTCATCCTGCCATCCAACCAACCATATAGCCAGCCAGCCATTCATCCATCTCTCCATCTACTTTAGAGTATGAATTGAAATGGTTGTTTATTACATGACTGGTTTTAATAGTGTGAGCATAAATATTAAGAATTATATGGCAGCAGGAGTAGAGAAAAACAAAAAAAAAAAAAAAAAAAGCAGCAGCAAACTCATCTATAGTATGCAATACCAAAATACTTAAGCAATGTTGCGTAAGGATTTTTAGGATTAGTACCAAAACGAAAGTTGTACAAAGTACTTTGGTATTATTTCAGGATTAAGAGGTATACACTGAATCAATTCAGTCTCCATACAGACATACTCATAATATAAACTAGCAATTTATGGTCACTTTTCAATACATATTTAAACAATTTTTTAATTAACTTTATAAAATATCTTATAAACTAGAAACCAACATTAAAAAAATAAGACATTTTCATTAAAAACATAAAAAAGAAAAGTATCACCAAAAAAGTATCCATACAGTTAACCGTTTTAAGGCAAGGAATCCCAATATTAAACTTAATTACATTTAATATATGGGAGGTTCTACTTTCTGAGCAATTGCAGCATTTAAATGGCTGTGCATGGAATGGACCAGTTTTGCTGTTGTCAGGAAATGCAACAATAAGCTGATTTCAATAGATAGAAAGAAAATTATTATTAACCTGCAAAATGAAGGAAAAAGTCTAACCGAAAAAAAAGACCACGTTCTTCCATTCAGTACGTTATTCAACAGTTCAAAAAAAAAAAAAAACGGAACAATGGCAAATAAACCAAGAACTGACCATCCAAGATAAATAGACCACAATTTAGAAATTAGCGCATGTGTAATTGCGGGAAACTTAAAAAATAGTGATGAATTAACGATAAACCCCCAAGCTGTAAGAAACGCTCTTAAACTAAACGGATACAAAGGTAGGGTAAACCGTAAGAAGCCCATTGTTCGAAAAGTGAACATGAAAAAGAGACTGGATTACGCTATCGAGCATATTGATAAAGAATTTTGATTTTGGGATCGAGTTATTTCTAGCGATGAAAGTAAATTTTATGTTTTTGGTTCTGATGGAAGAAAAATGGTATGGAAAAAGCCAAATACTGAAATCAATCTGAAGCATTTGACACAAACCGTAATGAATGGAGGAGGTAACGTTATTGGTTTTGGTTGCGTGGTTTCATTAGTGTTTTAGGACTTATTTTGAATTAAGTTATGTTTTGCCTTAATTCTTTAAAAACCCCATTTGTAAATCTGTCTTTTAGTTATTTCAAAATGTTAACAAATAAAGAACTACCTTGAAAAAGCATTTGTAATTTTTTCCATATTTTATCTACTTTCATCGGGAACAATTTGTTATATTTTACACCAAGTGGCAGAGAAAGGCAGAGAAGTGGACTTTTTTGGAAGTAAATAAACCTATTATTGATAAGATGTGCAAAGTCGAACATAATCTTTTTTCTAAAAAAATTTATATGGATCTTAATCAATTAGATGTAAATTGCAAATTTTGACTATTTTGGAATTTGATTTTACCATCAATTCAAATTAATATATTATGAAATGTGTACACAAAATTAATCACTTCATAAAAAGAAATATCAGAGATTATTTTTTTAAAATGAAAGTTCTTCTTAACTGTTCCATCATCCAACTGTCACGCCCAGATGATTATGGTGTTTTCCAACACCCTTCAAATTCCGGACTTTCTAAAGTGAAAAAATGCCGCAATTTTTTTAAATTAAAAATAATTTGAGAGTTTTTGGACCTTTTTAAATAGAAGAGCTTTTGTAGATTATTTAAAATAAAAATCGAGAAAAATAAGACCATGAAACTGAAATAGGAGCTCAGAAAAGTGCAAACATCGGTATTTTCAACACCTGTATATAATTTTCTTCATAAATGCCACAAAACTACATGAATATAATAAATTTTTTGCTTACATTAAATCAATACAATGGGCTATTTTATAAAGGTTTTATATTTTATTTGTTTTAACAATGGAAACAAATATAGCGTTTTCTGTTTTGTTGTAATTTCATT
This sequence comes from Calliphora vomitoria, assembly GCA_942486065.2. Classification (NCBI taxonomy): domain Eukaryota; kingdom Metazoa; phylum Arthropoda; class Insecta; order Diptera; family Calliphoridae; genus Calliphora; species Calliphora vomitoria. Next base: position 85,947,156 of record OW818030.2, on the reverse strand, counting down.
CCGCATACGTTAAACTTTGTATATTCTTAATAACAAATTTTAATTTGGGATAATTATCAGTTCATGCATTTATAACTTTGAAAACAATTTTTTCTCTTAAAACCAAACACGATACTCTAGTATAAATGTTAAATAGCTTAATATGGCGACAAGAGTCACAGAAATTTTGTCCAGTCATTTTTGTTCATACATACGAAGGCAATATCGAACACAATTCAAGTAGATTTTAGCAACTTTGGAAAAAATTTAAATTTAAAACGTTTGAAAACTGAATATCATCGGAAAGGTAACACTTTTTTTCTATATAACCCGATCATTAGTTTTTTTTCTACTTAAGTTTCTTTTATCCTGTGCTCTCTCTAACTCTCTAAAAAGTAAGAGAGTTATATTCAGCTGTGCCGAATCTTGTATAACCACCATCAATATGTGACATTAAAATATTTGTCTTCTATATAGACCAATCCTCACAAGGGAAAAATATTGCATTATTTTCGCCAAGCTTTACAGTATAATTTCAGTTTACTTAGAATTAATTTGTGTAGAATTTTATCAGAATTGCCGTATAATCAACATATTTATGACTGCTCAAACAGTATTCCGGGGGGTAGGCTATTTGTATAGAAGCTAAGTGAAATCATGGACCGATATTGCCCATTTTCAATACCAAACAAACCTTATCAACAGACAATTTCATCCAGATACTTCCTTTCGGTTGGACCCTACGTATTTTCAACAGACTGACGGACATAGCTAGATCGTCTTAGTATTTTATGAGGACCCAGGAGATATAAAATATAAAACCATGAAAGTTTGGCGGCCACAGTAGAGAAATACCTACAAGATATATGTGAACAGAAACTAATTTAACATCGTCAACTTTGAAGAGAGTAATGGAACAATTCTTGAAGATTGGATCAGTTGGTGATGCTAATCACACCGGTCATCCAAAAATTGTCTCCTTTGAGATATTTTGCCATTCCCTTATAAATGCATCTGATAATTTTCAGTCCGAATTTTGCGAAACTGTCCCATTGATTTTCTTTGGGATTGAAAACTGGTGATTCTTCAAAATCCTCAAAACACGTACATCATTGGATTGTTAGAATGAATATGTATTTGATTCTACTCATAGTATCTGTTTAAGTCTTCTTTGGTAAGTCCTAAGCGGGAAGGTTACACGAACATTTTTTTACGAGCTAGGCTGGTATCCTAACTGGGATTTCGGACCATATGGTAACGACTGTAGATTTTGGAATTTCACACGTGTATTTCCAAGTAGGGACTAGTGGATTGGATCTGAGCAGCTGTTTGAAGAGGGTGCAGTTTTCACAGATGGGACCAAGATGAAATCTGGCACTGGGGCCGGATTTTATGTAGTCATACCGAATTCCAGACGAATGCAGCGTCTTGCAGGCAGAGATCCTAGCGGACTTGATAAGGGCACATGTCACAGAGGGATCTTTAGTGGGAGAGAGCTTTGAAATGTCATATAGTACACTAGAGCATTGTGTTGAACTAAAAGAGTGCTCTAGAAGCGTTATTGGAACTATACACCATCAGATTGTGTTTGGTACAATGGCACTGTAACGTACAAGGAAATGAGGTAGCAGATGAATTGAATCTGTAAGATTAAGACTCCTTTTTGATCTTCGAAAGATTCCGGGACTCTACGAACAAATCTTGGTGCAGTACCACTGATTGCAGGATGTCCAAGGCTATTTGGCCAAAGTTGGATGCAAAAGCAACCAGAATATTAATTGGTTTGGATAGGAAGAGTATCAGGTCTTTAGTAGGAATGATAGCTGATCATTGCTCAATTTAAAACTTCATTATTAAATCAGATATGGCCGCACAGGACTTTCGTAGGATGTGTGAGGATATTGAGCAACTACACGCAGAAAAAAAATATGTGTTTATGTTTACTGTAACCATTTCAACATTTTTAACAATATTATAGTCACAGTAACTATTTATATGATTGTGGTAACAATAATATGATTAATTTACGATTCACATGATTGTATCAACCATATATATGGTTACAGTACACAATTATATGTTTGAGACAATCATTTATATGATGAAGCACTTACCATATTATGTTGTTCTCAGATTACGATTTCCATAGACCGAGAGCAACATAATATGGAAAGTTCTTCATCATATAAATGGTTGCCACATACACAACTATATTTTTTTTCTGCGTGTAGCAGCAGTAGAACATATTCTGTTTAACTGTCCTAGATTACATGGTCCCAGACAAAAATGGCTAGGGCAAAGATTCCATGATGAACTGATATGAACTAGGCAATCTTTTGAGCTTTATCTGGGGAATAGGCTGGCTATTTTAGGTAACATGACTCTGGGAATCCCAGTCTATACTTATTTTCTGTCCTTTTCACTTTATTTCTTTATAAAGTATCACCTTACTTCTTTCTTTTCTTTTTCAATTCATTTCTTCTCTTCACATCTTGTTTACATCTGGTTCTATTTCTAAAGGATATCACAATACATCATGGATCTCGGAGTGGAAGTGCACACCCCTTTAAACCTATAAATCTATTGAGTTATCTGTTATCACCATGCCACCGACAAACTTGACTGTATTACTTGAGTACTTTAGAAAAGCGAAAAAAATGGATTTTGGTGTAGCTTTGTGATAGACAAGGATGGATATAGCATTCATAACACTTGCGAATGATAAACTTGTTTTATGCAAATGACTGTTCTCAACCTAAGTTTCATAAAACAAGTATTCGGCTATGCCAAATATTGTATATCCTTCACCTTTGTTGTGGATGCATTAATTGCCCATTTTCAGCGTATAGCATCCTAAATATACCAAGAAAACTTTTGAACATTTTACATTTAATTACTGACGAACAGATTATATTGTCGAAGTTACAAACGAAATGACGGTGAAGAAGGTGAAGAGTATAAAAACAACAACGCCAAACGAAACGAAACATCAAAAAAAAAAAAAACAAAATACGCAAATCAATGAAGCCAACACACATCCAAACATATGTACGTTTTGTTGCTTTTTTTTGTCAAAGCATACAATAAATTGTCTTTTTTAGATGAAATTTTTAGAGGTTGTCTCGGATTTTTGCTCATACTTCCTTTATTTATGAACGGATTTTGCTGATTTTAAATAAGAAACTTCTCGACATGTCTGACAGAATTATTGAAGATTTGGATCCCGAAGATATCTGTGGTCTTCAGAAAATTGATTTCAACAGACAGACAGACGGCCATGGCTTAATCGACTCCGCTATCTATAAGGATCCAGAATATATATACTTTATAGGGTCGGAAAATTATATTGTGGAAATTACAAACGGAATGACAAATTTATATATGTCCTTCTCACGAAGGTGAAGGGTATAAAAATCGGCTTCAGGGTATAAAAATCGGCTTCCAATTCACATGAGATCCAAGAGCATTCAATGCATCCCGAAAACGTAACTTTTTGCTGTGAATTCTGGGCTGGCGGCGACATCGAACCATATTTATTTGGTTACCAACTTATTTGGCCTGAATTTGATAATACAAACAGCAACGACATGTGATTTTAACAGGACGACGCTAAGTGACCCATAAATCATGCACATTGGACGTTAGATAAAGTTCACATCACATCCATGTGAGATTACCATGCTATCTAAACGTATAAGACACAAACCACAGCGGCCCTCAAAGCCAACATATCCCTTGCCTTCGCTCAACTCTAGCCTGATTTATGCGGATATTAATGATTTATTTGGATATTTGGTTAAAAGTCATGTTTTTGAAAACTTTCCATTGCATCGTCACACACTGTATCTATTAATGACAAACTATTTTAATGTAACAAGTTAAACTTTTGATTTTTTTAATCAACTACATTGAGTTCATTATATTTTAGATTATTTCCTCACTTGTAACTACCACTAGTGGAAAAATCGAATGATGGGGTTTTATAAAGAAAAGTGTATTCTTTCCGATGATATAATTATTTTTTTAAAAATCTGTTTTATAATTTATGAATTTCCGCCAATCTTCTTTATATAGCTGGCGTCAGACTTATTTTTTAAATCTCTACACTGTAAATGACTGAATTTAGTATTTATTCCCTTAAAGTACTTTTTCTCTTAGCAAGAAATTAACAGCAAACCAAAAATGAAAACTCAAAATACATAATTCCCACAACTCTTAACCAAATATTGTAAATTACACCATATGAATGAGAGTATGTTTGTTGGTTTCTCAAATGTAAGTGTGTACGTGTGTGAGTGTATGTGTATGTATTTGTTTTAATATTTCCGTGTGTGATGATGCATACATTTAGGCGTTTAGTTTAACCATAAAAACGTATGGTTAAGCAACAACAAAATGTTCTATGATCAAAACAAAATAACTGTATAAAATGAATGAATGAATGAATGAATGAGTGAATGAATGAATATAAAAGAATGTGTGTGCGTGTATGTGTTAGTGTAATAATAATGAAATATGTGTGTGTGCATGTGGCTTGTTTTTAGATGAAAACAAAAATGAAAGGCCTTTAAAAGGTCAACGTTAGACACATTCATACAAAGTAGAAAAAAGTTTTACATTAAAAGTTTAAAAACAACATCAAACCCCACAACATAGTGGTAACACGGAAATATTAAATACAACAAGAGAGTGGAAAAAACAACAGCAACTGCAACAACAAAAATTAAAACCCCATGTTTTAAGTGCTAATTAAATAATTAAACCTGATAACTAAATGTTCGTTTACATTTGGCGTATTAGAGATATACAGACATATTAATGTCTATGAGTGAGAGTGAGTGTGTCTAAATATCGTGTAAGTGCGTGTATTAGGGCGTCTCTTTTTTTGCACTTCTAGATTTTTGATGCTCCCAAGGTTTTTGTTCTCCGACCTCTAGAATTAAAATGCTGAAATTTCTAATTGTTTTCCAATTTTTAACATTTAGTTTTTAGAGGACGGTGAGTAATTTTAGACCAAGAGAGCAACGAAAAGCTAAAATATATAAAATAAGGACCACCCTAGTGTGTATAAGGTATTTAGTTGTGTATTAAGGATTAAAGTATAGATGTACATGATGATGACGATGATTTTGTATTGTTGATATCTAATGGTTGAGGTTCTAAAATTATACACCATAGAATTAAACACAATAAAACACATCCGTAAACATAATCACATACATACATACATATACACACACACTCACTCACTACCACATTTACGCGTACACAACATCAATATGAATTATAGAAGCATGTCATAGTAAAATTTCTGTGGCATTTAATCTGCACAGTGGTTAAATAGAAAATGTTTTGGAAAATAATACAAAACATTTCAAGGCCTTACACAATAGTACAAAAATTAAAAAATCTAGGTTACTTTTCATTACTTTTGTTTAAAATTAAAACATAAAACTTACATATGGCAGAAGGTTAACAAGTACTTTAACTAATCTTAGTTCTGTGGTAAAGCCTTATAAATACCTATTACTATAACAACACATGTTTTTATTCACAACTCCTGTAATACTCGTATGTACTTTAATAAAATCGGTTACTTTGCCACTCCACTCCACACTGTTCCGTGTCAGCAGCCTCACATTAGACATACACTTCATAAAACCTTCCCACTCCTCATAATCAAATGCTTTCGTTTTTGATTCATTTTTGTTTTTTTTTTAGTTTGTTTGTTTTTCACTCTCTTTCGAATGATAAACGCGTGTCAATATCAACACATGAGGGACTCATTAAAATATATAAACATGCCAGCTACATTTGATATGGGAGACAAGCCAGAGAGCACACAACACAACACAACATATTATTAATCAGGAGAAGAAAAAAAATAATATATACATAATAGTACATATACTAGTTGTACATAATTTTAGACATTATCTAGATGCATAAAAATATAAATTTTAAATAATGTTTGGCTTAGATACATACATTAAATATATATTAGACTGGCTCACAAAAAATAATTACTTCATTTACAGGCTGGAGTGGCTACCATACAATTTTGTATCTGAGGTCATTCCAAGATAATGTGTGCAAGACAGATGGAGTGAAATAGTATTGTTTGGGGACTATGGTGACGTTTGGTTTTAAGTTAGAAAGTTGGGTTAGATTGATCAGGGTGCCTACTTAATCGCTACATATTAATTGCAGGTATACACCAATGTGAGATTGTGCTCTTTCCAAAAATTATAAAAATCTGATCTCTTCTATGTAATGCTTTTTCAAATTAGAACCCCTAAAGCTCTGTATTTGACCATAATATGAAATTAACAGTATCGGAAAGTTTCATGCGAGCTCCGATCTAAACTCCGTATGTCCGGTAGCAGTATACCAGCTAGTTATTTGGGAGCTGGTGTATTTATTTTCAGATTTTTTTCGTTTTCCATCCATTTCAGTTATCTACGAGAAGTTTCATGATTCATGATTGACAACGTCTAAGGATAAACCAATCCAAAAAAGCTGGTCCGCCTATCACTATTCTGCAACCATTTAATCTCCCTCTGATTGCCACAATTCCAGGCTGAATGACCGGAATAGATGTTATTCATTCGCTCAGTTAGTCCATCCCATATTTGTTAATCTAGATCAGGGAAAGGCAACTTATACTATTGCATTTTAAAATTGTATTAGTTATACTCTCTTATCGCTCTCACCACGAATCGGTGTTGCCAGTAAACTTTCGTCTCCTTTCCCCAATTAAAAATGTAAAATCTCATATTGTTCATCATACATCATAAACAGTTGGGACAATTGTTTTTTCTCTCGCAACGCTGATTCTTAAATTGTGCAATACACAGCCTGCTTCTTTGAATGCTCAAGCTGGACTGATTAAAGCTGTTTATTTCTTTACAATGCATGTACACACGTACGCAAGAGAAGAGTAAATGAAAAACGCGGCACGCATCATTTGTCTTTCCCTGTCTGGTAATATAGTCAATAATTTACTAGGATTATATTACATTTATCTGTTGTAATATTAAACATTGGAAAGAAATTCAGTATATTTGGATTCTATAGTAATTCACTGTTCATTATTTCCCATTGCTAACACTTATTATCAGAAATAACTACTAGAACACTGAAACTGGAACACTTTAGCACAGCCAATAGGTCAGTTTGACTCACTATTTGGAGCAAATATGCTTTTAATATGGCATATCCATTGTAGTATCTATCATTATTCTTCAACCCTTTAATTTCCTCTGTGATTTGCACAATCTCAGTCTAGTCTAAACAAGTAAGAGTGTTATAATCGGCTGTGCAGAATCTTGTATACCATCAGTATGTAATTTTGGCCTTCTCTAGGGAATGGAATCCATTATAGTCCGAACATTAAAAATTTAAATGACTTATGTAGAAATGTACATATGTATGTTAATATCAGTATAAATTATTTATTGATAAAAAAATATCTTTCATATAAAACATGTTTATGTTCAATTTCATCTCGACATTAATTTTATAAGACAATTATGAATGTTCAAGTAATTTTCTGAGGGGGTCCTTGTATGGGGACTAGGGAACTAATTTGTGGAAATTTTGATCAGGATTGCCGCATAATCAACATGTTTACAGTATTCCGGAGGGACAATGTGGGTCTGCTACAAATATTTTGATATGTTACAAACGGAATAATAAAATGAATATACCAACCCATCTATTTTGATGGTGGGAATAAAAACGATATAATTAAGTGAGTAATTCCATATAATTAGATCATATTTCATCTATCCGTTGTGATGTGGAATAATAAAAATCGTTTGATTCTATAGTCTTGACAAACCTTTCTAAAATGTCAATTGCTTTAGTTACAGCCAATCTGCTTAGTGTTTCGCCTGAAAATCAAGAAAATGTTTTTAATTGATGTTCTTATTTCTTATTTATAGATCTCCTGATATGGGGTGGCCACATTGAGTTCTCAAACATGGTGCAAGAGCTTAAGCATCATCAGTATGTATTCCAACCATCTCTCAACTTACAGGTTTTGTCTTCTATGTTAACAGGGACTTCAAAGTAAATGACCCCTTCTTCGCTTAACATGCTTCGGCCACAACATTAACTCTGTAGCGTATGATCCTTAGGTTAAGGGCGCCAACTGAGTATCTGTCAGCGCTTTTATATTTCTCCATGATATTTGACTATTCTATTATTCTTTGGGCTATTTCTCCTCTTATTAGACGGTTCTGATTTCGTACTTGTATAAGGTCCTTAAAATATTATGTATGTTGGTACCCATAACAGAGAAGATAGAAAACTGGCATGTACAGATCTTCGGTATACGTTGTAAGTAGATATTTTTACTGTGACTAATACATGTTAATAACTTCCTGTCTATATCAGAATTCAATAGGACTTTGAGATTAGAACATTGTTGAATGTTCCTAGGGAATGTATTCCTAAATTATATGATCTTTCAATGTAACTGTAAGTGTACTTTCCACTTTTTTATCATTGCCATACTCTAAACAACTTACTTTAATAATAATAATAATGTTAAGTTTATGAATCTGTACATGTTCAACCTTATCTCTCGCATATTTAAGGAGTAGAGATTATTTATGCATGAGTATCTTCAATATATGAAATATTCTGGCTCCATTTATGCGATTCATGATGTCCCCTCTACATAATCTTTTCGGAGTGTATTATAGGCAGGCTTATTCCAATCATAACATTCTTACGGTCTCCTGCTGCCAAGGATACATGTCAAGAAATGTGTATGATCTCTTCTTTAGTAGATCCTGCCTAACATGTCTGAAGCAAGCCTCCAAATGTGTATTGTTGAAGTTCCTATGGTAGTTTAGAAACAACTGTTGCATCAACATGACGCTGTGTTAGCAACTCGCTAGAACCTTTGCTTTCTCCGGGAAATACTGGGTAGCGGTTATTTGAAGCCAATATTTAAAAGTACTTAAGGGTGCTTTTTTGCATGGAGTATATTTTAACTAATATGACCTTACTAATACAGTGTATTCGACCAAGGGGAACTATGACCATTATTTTGAATTTATTTTCCTTCGCATAATATTAAACCAGTCTAATATAAGTTCTACATACATATATATAAACATCAATACAAACATTTCGTCATAACAATAGAAAGGAGCACAAAAGTAGCAGATATATTTAAAATTACATATCGTACTAGTACCAATTTTGCTATTACATATTTTGTAGAACTAAAGGAACTTTATATTAAGCGCTTCCTCTCTTTAAATTTAAATAAAACAAAGTGTGTGTAAGATATCATCGACATTCTTTATTCGTTTGATGAATACTACATTTGTGGCTTATTCGCATACACCTCCGACTTAAGAAAAGCCCATAAGAAAAAGACAAGTCGGATCTGAACTTTCCAAATGCTAGCTAGTTTTGTACTTTTTAATGAAAATATAAATATTAATGTTTTTATATATTCTATTTTTTCTCACTCTAATTTCCATTACAGAGTTATGTACTATAATTTCGCTTTCTACTATATTAAATGTCATATACAGTGTTGGAAAAAAAAATAGAAACGATAGCATTTTTTTCCAATTTTGTAAGTATATTTGTCAAGTTTAGTTTTGTTAAAAAAAATTTATATGCAGTTTTGTTTATCAGACATACAACATAAGAAAAAACATAATCATTCCTCTTTTAATTAATATTTTAATACACTATATGACTAACTATGTAAAGAGTCAATATTTTTGCTGGAAAAAATAATAGAAACGCGTAAACGGATTCAATTTTTAGAGGCACATCTTTTTATTTTTTGTTAAAAAATTGTTTTATTTTAATATTTAGAGGCACTAGTTTTGTTTTTCACAACTTCATTGCATCTGCGACACATGGAATCAACCAATTTTTTTGAAAAATTCCTTGTCAATGGAAAACCACTCTTCCTGTTTTTTTCCCACAATTCGTCCTTATTTTTCCGACTGATGCCCTCCAGCTTCCTCTGGATCACTCCCCAAAGGTGTTCTATTGGTTTAAGGTCCGGTGACTGTGAAGGCCATTCCATAAGAGGTACTTTTTTGACAGCAAACCAATCCTTTGCCAATTTTGAAGAGTGGTTCGGATCACTGTCCAGCTGAAACTCCCATCTTAAGGACATCTCTTCCTCAGCAAATGGAAGGATTATGCTTTGCAATATATTTACGTAATCCGGGGCGCATATTTTGTTCTTTATCCAAAATATTGAACAGACACCAGAAGAAGAGAAACACCCCCATATCATGATGGATCCACCGCTGTGTTTGACGGTCTTCTTGAGCTGTGGTCAGACGAAACATAGATAAATTTATTTGGATCCCATGGGAAACATTATGTTAGGCACCCACACAATAAGGCATATGATCCAAAATACACCAAGAAGACCGTAAAAGACGACGGTGGATCAATCATGATATGGGCGTGTTTCTCTTCTTCTGGTGTCTGTTCAATATTTTGAATAAAGATCAAAATATGCGCCCCGGACTACGTAAATGTATTGCAAAGCATAATCCTTCCATTTGCTGAGGAAGAAATGTCCTTGAGATGGGAGTTTCAGCAGGACAGTGATCCAAACCACTCTTCAAAATTGGCAAAGGATTTGTTTGCTGTCAACAAAGTACATCTTATGTAATGACCTTCCCAGCCATCGGACCTTAAACCAATAGAACACCTTTGGGGAGTGCTCAAGAGGAAGCTGGAGGGCATCAGTCGGAAAAATAAGGACTAATTGTGGGAAAAAACCAGGAAAAGTGGTTTTTCATTGACAAGGACTTTTTCAAAAAAAATTGGTTGATTCCATGACTCGCAGATGCAATGAAGTTATGAAAAACAAAGGTAGAGATTCTAAACATTAAAATAAAACAATTTTTTAACAAAAAATTAAAAGATATGCCTCTAAAAATTGAATCCTTTTACGCGTTTCTATTATTTTTTCCAGCAAAAATATTGACTCTTTACATTGTTAGTCATATAGTGTATTAAAATCTTAATGAAAAGAGGATTGATTATGTTTTTTCTTATGCTGTATGTCTGATAAACAAAACTGCATATAAATTTTTTTTAACAAAACTAAACTTTACTAATATACTTACAAAATTGGAAAAAAATGCTTTCGTTTCTATTATTTTTTCCAACACTGTATGTATGTACTTAGATTTAATTCCGTGTTTCCATTTAACCGCATGTATGTTTATAGTAATTCTAAATAATATAATTGAAATACATAAATCTGAACAATAACATCAAACAACAACAAAACTGTTTTTCATGCTAAAAATGTTAAACAGGGAAATTATTTTGTTATCCTTACAAAAACAACAAATAATGAAATCTAAACGTAGGCTAAAATGAGCAGCAGCAGCAGCAGGAATAACAAATACAACATTTGTTAAATACGTAACTTTTATGCCAGAAATCTGTATAGCGACAACAAAAATAATAAACAAACAAGCAAACAATATCGTGTAAAATTTAAATTATATTTAGCATGAAATAAATATATGGTGTTTATTTGTAAATCAACAAATTATTTAACGAACGCCAAATTACAAGAGCAGCAACAGAAAACGACAACACACCTACACTACAGTAATTGAAAAAAAAACACAAAATGTTAACGGTAATAAGCAAAGAGAGAGAGAGAAAGAAACCAGGAAATTAAACACAAGGAAATGTTTTGTTTTTACATGAGTACCAAGGGTATATATAAATTTGTCATTCCGTTTGTAATTTCTACATTTTTCATTTGAGACCCCATAAAGTTTATATATTATGAATCGCTATATATAGCGGTGACGATATAACCAAGTCCATCTCTCTGTTGAAATTTACTTTTCGAAGCCCAAAATAACTAGAATCGTCAAAGCTATGTTCGAAGATGCAGAAATCTAAGTTCTTTACAACGGGAATATAAGTTAGGTTATCAGGCAGCTGTTCACAACCTTCGTTGGTACAGCTCACTTGGGTCCAATAATCGTTCCCTTTGTGGTACCTGAACAAGAAAATGAAAACAGAGAGAGGATAGAAATAGAAGCAGAAGAAAGCAATTCTATAGATTTAGTAGGCAAGAGGAGGAAATTTAAGGAAATGGAAGGAGTTAGAGGAGAAGGTGTTGAGAGTAAGATAACGCAGACCATCATGGGACAGTTGTCGAGTCGCCAAGAGATGCAATTTGCAAGTCCGGTCTTATCAACCACCTGCTTTCACAAAAAAAAGAGTCTATGCACCTTAGTTCCTTCACAGATAGCTCGGAGAGGGTACCAAAGGATCTCTCAACTAAAAGTCTGGCCCGTGATAGCACAGGTGGATTCATTTCCCCACCTCGTTTGGGCAAGTTCGTAATGTGCGTCGTGTATTCGTTTCTTGCAGGCTGACAGCGGAATTCCGCAGAGGGAGTCTATATCAGGAAGATCATATTGAAGCGCTGGATGCCTCTTATCTCCCCAGCTATTCACTAAAATGCTGGATGCCATCATGAACGAAGTCTGGGGGTTATCGCGTAACTCAATCCGAAAACGGAAATCTTCGAAAATGTGTGCAAAATATATTGCAATTCGAAACGATTTCCTTTCGAATCGAATTAGGGGATAACCTTCTTGTTTAGAGAGAATATGAATCACATTAAGTCTCTCACGCCAACTCGAGAATTTGGATTATTTGGAATATTTTCAACGAAACCCAATTTGGTTCTACAAAAAGTTGGCCAAACAATCAAAAGTCTGCCGTCAAAATCATTCCAATGTTATTAAACAATATCGGGAGAATATGTTCGTTGGTAATAATCCTGGTTCATGTAGATGGTATGGTCCACATGATGTTTCTAAAGCCAATAAATGGAAAACATTTTCAAAAGAGGTTCCAACATATCCGGTAGGAAAGCAGTCTGGTTAGCTCAGTACACGGACTATTTGGAAAAGTTTAAAAACATACAAGACTCAAAAAGTTCCTGACAGGAACTCTACTAAAAATTTAGAGGCCAAATACAGAGCAAAAAATATTCCTGCTGCATTATGGATAACGAAAGGTAGCTTCCGGGCCAATATTTTTATGTTGCTGATGTTCGAGGGCATGCTGTAGAAAAGTTTTGGACCCAAAAGTAGAAAATTTTCCCAAAAAGTTCTTGACATGGCAATCAATATGCAGTTGCGGCAAAAGAAGCAAAACAATTGTTACAAAGGGCTCTATAAATACCGAAATTTACATCAAGGAATGTTTACAAAAGAGGATGCTCCCATTCATAAGACTTCTTAATGTGTCCACTTATTTTTGGTCTGATTTGGCATCTGTCACTATGTGGTAAGAAAGGTTTTGATTGGTACAAGAACAATAATGTGTTTTTTGCACCAAGAGAGCTAAATCCTCCAAACTGACTTTAGCTAAGGCCAGAGGAGAGATATTGTGCCATTGTTAAAAGAGAATTGAAGAGCACCAAAAAGGTGTGCAAAAGTGTAGTAAATTTTAAACGGAGATAGACTACGTGTTCGAACAAAGTGCCAGAAAGCTCTATAAAAACCTTAATTGAAGGGTTTCTGGAAAAGGTTCATAAATAATTTTTGTAAATTGTAATAATAATTTCAATCAAATAAAAAAAAATTAAAACTGTAAGTTTAGTGGTTTCATTTTTATTAACATTTATGAATGTTAACATTTTTTCGATCTCAGCCCTTAGTACAGTGTCAACGAATAGCGTCGTTGAAACAGACGTAAATAACAGGCTCAATAAAACGAGAGCGGCATTCGAAATATTACAACCAGTATGGAGAAACTTACAAATATCAGCTTAGAATATTCAACGCATGTGTAAAGTCTACTCTATTGTACGGAAGTGAAAGTAAAATATTAATTTTGTATTCCCGAATAAGCTTTTAATGATAAATTTGCAGGTGCCCGTGCATCAAGACTAAACTGGCAACTCGCTTTATATTGATTTTCTTGCGAAAACAATAAAGCAAGTTGTTTTATTTGTTCTTTACTCACTTACACACTACAATTTGTGTCGGCAAGAAACCAACCAATTGTAGTAGAGAATGTAAGACAAGATAAAATCACTGTTTATTGTTGGTGTTTTGTTTAAGCTTTGATATTTTTACAATTAAAGCTTGAGTGTCTGTAATTCTCATTCACTCTATAGTTTTATTTGTATAATATCTTTAGTTTTTCTAAAGCCTTTTGGGAAAAGGTTTCCTGATGATCTGGCCTAAGCAACCAGTAAATGCGCATAGGAACTAGCAATAAATGTCAGTGAATTTATCAATAATTAATTGGGAATTTAGCATAAGAAAATCTTACTAAAATATTAATTTTCTATTCCCGAATAACCTTTTAATGGGAAACCCCATCATCACGCAAAAGCTACAGATATTCATAAACTAGCGCCTAAACAAGGATGGTGCTAGAGCGGAATCCTTCCTCAAGGCTAAAAAAGACGTGGCCGGGCAAAGAATACATGGAGACGTACGATACTCCAAGAACAACTGCAAAAAATCGTGTAAGATGGAGCTGTTATGTGGAAGCCATATAATGGAGAAAATTAAAATAAAAAATTATTGATATATTGATATGTATGTATATCCGCTCTTGTACAACTTAGATTGCAATTTAAAATAGAGATATTTTTATACCCTTCACCTTCGTGAGAAGGGTATATAAAGTTTGTCATTCCGTTTGTAATTTCCACAATATAATTTTCCGACCCTATAAAGTATATATATTCTGGATCCTTATAGATAGCGGAGTCGATTAAGCCATGTCCGTCTGTAAGTTGAAATCAACTTTCCGTACCCCCAAATAACTTACAAACATAATTGATACATCAATATATCGGGAATTCTTCCGGCTCGGTTGCTATTTAAAGTCGAGAAAAAAAAAAATAATTTTGTTTACCTAAAAATATTTAACATTAATATTTTAAAGTATAATTTGGTGAGGCATATACAAGATTCGGTACAGCCGAATATAGCTCTCTTATGTGTTCAACAATTTTTACGAAAAATAGTTTTTAATATTTATCTTAAAGTATATTTTGGTGAAGGGTATATACAATTTGGCACAGCCGAATATAGCCATCTTACTTGTCATATATTTAAACGGTGTAAAACACATATGGAGTATTTTATGGCAGATGTGACGTGCTGATTACAGTTGTAGAGAAAGATGATGGTTTAAGTATAATTTCGGCTGCAAGGCACAATGATATATTAGGAAAACTTAGTATTGAAACATAAATACCCTCCACTTAAAACAAGAATTACACAGACAAATCTGGAACAGTGTAAAAATAAACAACAATAATCCTAGCTACAACAACAAGCTAAGCCAATGTTCGAAATTAACAATTTTTAGAAGTTGTCGTACATTTTGTTTCATAACTTTTGTTCTCCTTAACCAATTTTGCTGATTTTCAATAACAAACTACCTAGAAGAATGCTTAATGTTTTGTGTATAAATTCTTTATTTCAGTTTAGTATTTTAGATGCGAGCATGTTTTAAACGCACTTATTATTATTTTTGAGCCTTAGCTGAATATTTCTAGCTGTTATACATGAAACGACAAACTAACACTCTTTCACCCCCAAACTTCTGCCGCATAGTTAGTAAGTTCTCTAGCATCTGTTATTTTATTGATTTAAATTTCGACACTAAATTACTTTACATAACATCCTTTATATAAAATTTATATTAAATTATTCAAATGTTTCGAAATGTTTATAATGCTGAGAGACTGTAAGCGCAAAATACTTGTATAAATAACTAAATACTTGTGTAAAGTGTATTTAATTTTAAAGTCTGTGTGTTCATTATTATTGCGTCTGCATTTAATGTTTTCACAGCGATAACAAAAGTTACTATTTAAATATTAATCAATGAACAAATAACCATTTTACTTTTGTTATGTACAATTATGTAGGCTTTTGTTGGTGTTTATTTTAGTGTTTAGTTCATAACCCAGCAAACAGGAGGATTTAATTGAAATTGTTTAACCCTTATTTTAGAAATTTTCCAATTTCGTTGCTGCCCAGGTTTTTCATTCTCCGTCGCCTGAAACTTAATTGCCTAAAATTTGTGTAAAATTTAGAACCCAGATATAAAAGCGTTAAAAATGGCCTAGAAAATTTACAAAATCGTAAATAAGCAATCCAAATTGGGCCTAAAAGGCCCTCAACTTTTAAAATCACGAACAACTTTTAAAATCACGCTCTTAAGAGTTAATTTCCATTTTTGCTCTATTATTGTAAACCTAAGACCTTGAGGTATATTTTTCGCAACTTTCATTAAAATTGACACAAAACTATATAATAATTCGCTGTCATTCATTTAGAAATTCCAAATATTGCAAAATTTTACCTTTGACCTTTACGATTTAAGGGTTAACGTTGTCTGCTTTTAGTAAAGCTTTCAGAGTATATTTAGAATTATCTGGCCTATAATATTCTGAATACGTTTTACTTAAAATTCATAACAGTAAGGAAAATCGCAAAATTTGGAGAAAATCCTGGAACATCTATTAGTCGTCAAGGACAAGCATTGCAAATTTCCAGAAGCTCTGCAAGTGGATGCAAAATCATCTTAAGTGATGCTGCACCAACATCTGAATATCGAATAATTTTGGGCTGGATACAATGACATGATAAAGGCGTTACTTCCTGCCTAACTCTTATTATATTGATATGGAGCACTGGATGTTCAAACAAGACACATGCCACCGAGTCCTTTTAAAATTGTTCACTGGTTTCATTTAGTAGTTTTTCTGTTCGCCTGTTTATGTAATCACAAAAACTGCTGTTTAGTTTATAATTTCAATGTAAAAATGTTTGTAAATAATTGTCGATATTGATATTGTTTGTATATTACATGTTTTGAATATCTAAAGGTTTTTAAATAAGCAAATGCATGTTAGACATAAATACGAATTTATTTATATACATGAGCGAATACGTTGCGAAAGTACTTAAACAATTATGTACAGCTGGTAAATTAATAAAATATTTAAATTTAATTACTGTCATTACACTCGATTTATGGCTAAAGGCGTATTTAGATTTAAACAGTATTTGCTGTAAAAATCATTGATGCAATTAAAGTCATTTAATGTGCGAAACAAAAGTACAATAAAAGTAAATTAGAAATAATAAAAAGAGTGAAATAATAAAAAAAAGCTCAGGAAATGAAAATATTGTCATAAAAACTGGGACATGTTTTAACATTGTATTTTAATGTATCTTATAAAGACGACTGTATACCTTCTAAACTACTGAGAAGTGGTTTAGTACAGGTAGGCGTAAAATGTGGTAATAAATGCTTATATTTTTTATACATGTAGAGGTATATTTGACTTTCAACTAATAGCAATGAAATTAAATGTTTCCTTTTTATAATTTGCAAAACATTTTGTAATTCGCTATAGTTTTTCTAAGGTATCTAACCTGTTCCGTGTCCGTATTGTGCCGTAGTAAGAATCTCAACTGTCTGATTTTACTAAAACCAACTTCTTTAAGCCGTAATGTTTGCTGAGTTAGTTTAGATCTTAAAAGTATGCAGTTATTTTAGGGACATTAAAGTAATGACATATTGAAGTCAAAACTTTTACGTCACGAATTACGATCACACCATCTAGGGTTCCTAATTCTGATCGCCTACACGTGAGAGTACCACGAAAGTTACCATGGTGTAATTTAATTGTGACATATGTTTAGACAGACAAAACACTTTTGTCATGTCGCGATATGGAGCACCACTAACTGTAAGTACTAGACCAGCTAGACATTTTCGTGATTTATTGGGTGTATGACTTAAAACTGCGGGATTCACAATAGATGGCGTATCTCTTGAACGCGATTTTTGTTTTTAATAACTTATATGTCATTTTGAAGGGTATATATCTGTCATTTATTCTCACTTAGTTATTGAACATTATAGGGTAAAAACAAAATTTTTTTGGCTTCGAAAGTGTAGAATTTAGTGCAAACAAAAGCGTCATATGAGGGAAGATTATCTTTACTTCTTTAATTTGAAAAAAAAAGTGTCGCCGAACCACACCGATTGCTCACCGAAGCTCATGGTGAATGTGTGCCATCGGTTTCAATGTGTGAGAGATGGTTTGTTCGGTTCAAAAGTGGTCGTCCAAGACAAAGATCGCCAAAGAGGTTTGAAAACCAATAATAGGAGGCATTACTCCATGAAGATTGTTATAAAACTCAACAAGAGCTTGCAAAATCATTCGCAGCTACTCAAGCAGCAATTTCAAAACGTTGGCGAGCAACTGGATTCAGCCAAAAGCACGGAAATTGGGTACCATACGAATTGAAGCCGAGATACCTTGAAAGACGATGTAAGCATATCTGAAATGATGCTTGAACTCTTTAAAAGAAAATCATTTTTACACCGAATCATTACATGAGATGAAAAATGGATCCATTATGATAACCCGAAGTGTAAGAAATCGTATGTGACGCCCGGCCGACCAGCGGAATCGACATCAAAACCAAATATCCATGTCGCTAAAGTAATTCTCTGTATTTGGTAGGATCAAAAGGGTCCTAGCTATTATGAGCTGCTGAAATCTGACCAGGCCATCACAGGGAACCTGTACCGAACGCAACTGATTGGAAAAACACCCATATTCCATCAATACTACACTCGACCTTGTAAGAGGTATTTATAATGAAATGGTTAGGAAGTATTGACAATAAAGCGGTCCCGTCAATGCCCCCTCTGACTACTATTTGTTTCGATCGATGCAGAACGCTGTCTCTGGGACACGCTTCTCTTTGAAGCACACGCAGAAAAAAATATGGTTGTGCATGTTTACTGTAACCATTTCAACATTTTTATAAGTTTTTTAACAACATTATAGTCACAGTAACTATATATATGATTGTGGTAACAATAATATGGTTAATTTACGATTCACATGATTGTATCAACCATATATATGATTACAGTAAACATTTGTTTGTGACAAACATTTATATGATGAAGGACTTACCATATTATGTTGCTCTCCGCTTTTGGATATCATAATCTGAGAACAACATATTATGATAAAAATTGTTCATCATATAAATGGTTGTCACAAACATATACTTGTTTACTGTAACCATATATATGGTTGATACAATCATGTGAATCGTAGATTAACCATATTATTGTTACCGCAATCATATATATAGTTACTGTGACTATAATATTGTTAAAAATTTTGAAATGGTTACAGTAAACATGCAGAACTATATTTTTTCTCTGCGTGCAGAGTATCCGATATTGCCTTGATTCGTTCCTGGCCTCAACAGATGAGCAGTTCTTTTGGCTCAGAATCCATATGTTGCCATAGACATGGGAAAATGTCATAGCTAACAATTGCCAATCCTTTGAATTTTTAACCCAATACTTTTCTCACTTTCTTTTGCTTATAAAGGGTCATGCAATAGGAACTTCCGAACTTTAACTGTTGATAGCGGTCGCATTGTTGAAACTACATCTATCGCATTAGCTGTCATTTATTCCGTTGGTTTTTCCAAATCACCATGGATGAATATAGAGTTCAACAACACGTGCAAATGATAAAATTGTTTTATAATTTGCACGTGTTCTGTTCGGGAAACGTTCCGCGTGCTACGCATATTTTAAGGCGAGGCCCATTTCTGGATGAAATAGTCGAATGTGGTACGAAACCAAGTCACTGTTTGGTGTGGATTCAACACAGCTCATGACACATTGGGCATTCTGCACTAGCGATTTGAAAGAGGTGATGGTAACTGATCACCGAGATCGTGCGATTTGACCCCGTGATACTTTTTCTTGTAAGATTTTCTTAAGTCGTAAGTCTATGCGAATAAGCCACAAATAAGAGCGGTCCACAAAGCCAAAATAAACCATGTTATAGGCCAAATTCAGAATGATTTGTGAGCCAGAGTCATGGATGAGAGCCACCCAGCGAAGCCGCCAAGAACACTTAAACGATGTTATATTCCATACAGAATGGCATCAATGGGTCGTTCAAATGAATAATAAATACCGATTATTTTAATGTTTTAGTTCAATTTAAAGATATTAAGCGCATGCTGAAAGGAATAAATACCAAAAATTATAATACGGAACAGATACTAGCTCTTTGAAAACATCTAAGTAAATGTATATATATATTTTTTTTTTAACAAACACAAACTGCAAAGCGTTTTGCTTGTCTGGCGGGAATCGAACCCGCAACCCCCAGTCCAGCACACTATCGTGTAGTCTATCGGGGCACCCAAAGCTACCTTAAGCAACATGTTTAATTTTAATCCGATTAGAAATGTTTATGTTATAGTAGTAAGTATTAATAAATAAACAGCATTTAAGCTTTTTAAAATATTAAATTTTTTCAATTGATTTATTTTCCATGTAAATTCCTTTAAATACTCATGAAAACAATAACCCTTTTTTTATCAGAAATATAATACTAAAAAATGCAAGTTGTTAAGCTTTAAAAGGATTTAGCTTTTATTGTTATTTAGAGTTTGTCTACTATTAAAATCCTTTTTAAAAAATTTTATATTGTATTATATTTCAAAGCCGATTTAATAGAGTGGAATTTCAAAAAAAAAAAAAAAAAATATGTTAATTAGGGAGGCCTCAAAACATTTAGCAAAATAAGCTGTAAAAACAAAGGTTTGTTTTTCTAATATTTACTCTAAGCAGTGGTCGGCACTCATAGCCAACAATTGCTAAACAAAATCGGTAACTTATCTGTAAACAGCTCCATTGAAGTTCATAAAATTTATTAAATAAGAAACAAAAATATAAAGAAAAGTATTCTAGATCCATGTTCTCTTTATGCTGGCCACTGATCTAAAGCGAAGAACAATTATATTAAAACTGTTCGGATTTTACACACATATTAAATTGGAATCAAACATAATACCATAATTCTTAATTGCAATTTGACCAAAAGTCTACTTTTATTTTAATTCATTATATTGTCAACATTTTTTTTTTTTTGAGCTCCTTACAAACAAGTCCACCCTAATGTTTATAAATATGTTCGGTATTTAGTTATGTGTATTTATACACATATCCATACATATTTCTATATTTTTAATAACTTATAAAACAATTTTGAAATAAGTATTGAAAGCAAAACATCACTATTGGCAAATGTTTGTTTTAACCTTTAGGTTATAAGCAAATAAAATTGTATTAAATATTAAAAAAAAAAAATAAAAAAAAACATCAAAATAAAAACAAATAAAAAGGGTTAACGAGAATATTGTTACAGCCACCATCAAAAAAGTTGGGAGGTGTATTGATTTTGTCATTCCGTTTGTAACACATGTAACACATATGTTGCTGATCCACATATATTATTCTGGGTCTTAATAAGATTCAAAGACGATCTAGCTATGTCCTTCCATCCGTCCGTCTGTCCATCTGCTGAAAACATAATAGGACCAAACAAAAGGAGCTGGCTGACTGAAATTTCCCACAAATACTCTCTGTCGACAAGGTTTCTTTTAGTAAAAATAGAGCATTACACGAGAGACCAACAGGTTTTTATTAATGAAAAATATTTCAAAAACAATGAAAGTTTGGCCGACAAAGTTTCATATAAACTATGGTCGGAATATCGTACACTGTGATAAGAGTAATAGAACCCTCTAGATCACCTGGTGATGCAGTGATTTATAAACGTTTTTATTTTTTTGGAAATAATTCGGTATCTCCGGAACTATTGCAGATATTTTTACAAAATATCATACGGTTGGAGCTGAAGTGATTTCGAGTCGATATCGATTTGTGAAGCTTCCTAGCTCTACAGGAGGCCAATGCGTGGCCCCTCAAATTTGGTCACCTCGGGTCTCAAATTTTTTTAAAAAAATTGCCAAAAATCAAACACCTATGCCAAAAGCTTGTGAATTATTTAATGGCAAGTTTTAAGTATATTCGCCCCAACGCCCACTGTAACTGAATACAAAATACTACCATTTTTTATAAGTCAGTAAAGAAATTCATTTACTAGCCATACAAACAACTTAAAATATTCAGGGTTATATGAAATACATACTAACAAAATTCAATATAATCAAAATTGTATAATTTTCTCCCCAAAAAGAAGCACAAACCCTTGTAAATTAGATTTAAAATGATTTATTTTTAATCAAAAGAAAAGGCATACTGAAAAACATTTTTATAAGAATAAACACTTGAATATGAAATATTTAAAATCATGTTATAAAAAGTGTTCAATATTTGGTTCAGTTTAAATACATAGTTTATTTTTTATATATTTTTGAGGAATTTTTCCTTTTTCTCTTTTTCGTTACTATTTGTGTGCTTATTTATTTTTCTACACCAAAATACTGAAATGTCTGCGTTACTGTGGTCTTTGCTTTTTACTGTATGTTTTTTTTTTTACTGCAGACATTAATAAATTTGTTATGTCTTGGGTCATATTTTACTGGCTCAATTGGTTTATTAAAACTGTAAAATTTAATAATTTATGGTCTTTTTCTGTAAAGAATATTTATCATTATTGTTTTTTTTATATTGTTTTGTGTTAAATATTATGGCTTTATAACTTATTATGTTTTATTATTTAAGTAATAAAATTTAATATATCTTTTTTGAATGTATGTGTAGTGACATAAACAGACTATGAACAACAATTATTTAAAAAGAGTATGTGGTGTGGAAAAATGCAATGTTTTGTAATTAAATTATGTATTTTAAAAAATAACAGTGACATAGTTTTGTAAGCAGGTTAAATGGAAGAAAAAACAACAAAAAAATAAGCAAACATTTTCAATTAAATGATATATTGTTTCAATTACTTTTGTAAGAACAGAACTAGAACAGAACTAGAACAGAACCAGAACAGAACTAGAACAGAACTAGAACTAGAACAGAACTAGAACAGAACTAGAACAGAACTAGAACAGAACTAGAACAGAACTAGAACAGAACTAGAACAGAACTAGAACAGAACTAGAACAGAACTAGAACAGAACTAGAACAGAACTAGAACAGAACTAGAACAGAACTAGAACAGAACAATAACAGAACTAGAACAGAACTAGAACAGAACTAGAACAGAACTAGAACAGAACTAGAACAGAACTAGAACAGAACTAGAACAGAACTAGAACAGAACTAGAACAGAACTAGAACAGAACTAGAACAGAACTAGAACAGAACTAGAACAGAACTAGAACAGAACTAGAACAGAACTAGAACAGAACTAGAACAGAACTAGAACAGAACTAGAACAGAACTAGAACAGAACTAGAACAGAACTAGAACAGAACTAGAACAGAACTAGAACAGAACAGAACAGAACAGAACAGAACAGAACAGAACAGAACAGAACAGAACTAGAACAGAACTAGAACAGAACTAGAACAGAACTAGAACAGAACTAGAACAGAACTAGAACAGAACTAGAACAGAACTAGAACAGAACTAGAACAGAACTAGAACAGAACTAGAACAGACTAGAACAGAACTAGAACAGAACTAGAACAGAACTAGAACTAGAACTAGAACAGAACTAGAACAGAACTAGAACAGAACTAGAACAGAACTAGAACAGAAGTAGAACAGAAGTAGAACAGAAGTAGAACAGAAGTAGAACAGAACTAGAACAGAACTAGAACAGAACTAGAACAGAACTAGAACAGAACTAGAACAGAACTAGAACAGAACTAGAACAGAACTAGAACAGAACTAGAACAGAACTAGAACAGAACTAGAACAGAACTAGAACAGAACTAGAACAGAACAGAACTAGAACAGAACTAGAACAGAACTAGAACAGAACAGAACTGAACTAGAACTAGAACTAGAACTAGAACAGAACAGAACAGAACTAGAACTAGAACAGAACTAGAACAGAACTAGAACAGAACTAGAACAGAACTAGAACAGAACTAGAACAGAACTAGAACAGAACTAGAACAGAACTAGAACAGAACTAGAACAGAACTAGAACAGAACTAGAACAGAACTAGAACAGAACTAGAACTGAACTAGAACAGAACTAGAACAGAACTTGAACAGAACTAGAACAGAACTAGAACAGAACTAGAACAGAACTAGAACAGAACTAGAACAGAACTAGAACTAGAACAGAACTAGAACAGAACTAGAACAGAACTAGAACTAGAACAGAACTAGAACAGAACTAGAACAGAACTAGAACAGAACTAGAACAGAACTAGAACAGAACTAGAACAGAACTAGAACAGAACTAGAACAGAACTAGAACAGAACTAGAACAGAAGTAGAACAGAACTAGAACAGAACTAGAACAGAACAGAACTAGAACAGAACAGAACAGAACAGAACTAGAACAGAACTAGAACAGAACTAGAACAGAACTAGAACAGAACAGAACGGAACAGAACAGAACAGAACAGAACAGAACAGAACAGAACAGAACAGAACAGAACAGAACAGAACAGAACAGAACAGAACAGAACTAGAACAGAACTAGAATAGAACTAGAACAGAACTAGAACAGAACTAGAACAGAACTAGAACAGAACTAGAACAGAACTAGAACAGAACTAGAACAGAACTAGAACAGAACTAGAACAGAACTAGAACAAAACTAGAACAGAACTAGAACAGAACTAGAACAGAACTAGAACAGAACTAGAACAGAACTAGAACAGAACTAGAACAGAACTAGAACAGAACTAGAACAGAACTAGAACAGAACTAGAACAGAACTAGAACAGAACTAGAACAGAACTAGAACAGAACTAGAACAGAACTAGAACAGAACTAGAACAGAACTAGAACAGAACTAGAACAGAACTAGAACAGAACTAGAACAGAACTAGAACAGAACTAGAACAGAACTAGAACAGAACTAGAACAGAACTAGAACAGAACTAGAACAAAACTAGAACAGAACTAAAACAGAACTAGAACAGAACTAGAACAGAACTAGAACAGAACTAGAACAGAACTAGAACAGAACTAGAACAGAACTAGAACAGAACTAGAACAGAACTAGAACAGAACTAGAACAGAACTAGAACAGAACTAGAACAGAACTAGAACAGAACTAGAACAGAACTAGAACAGAACTAGAACAGAACTAGAACAGAACTAGAACAGAACTAGAACAGAACTAGAACAGAACTAGAACAGAACTAGAACAGAACTAGAACAGAACTAGAACAGAACTAGAACAGAACTAGAACAGAACTAGAACAGAACTAGAACAGAACTAGAACAGAACTAGAACAGAACTAGAACAGAACTAGAACAGAACTAGAACAGAACTAGAACAGAACTAGAACAGAACTAGAACAGAACTAGAACAGAACTAGAACAGAACTAGAACAGAACTAGAACAGAACTAGAACATAACTAGAACAGAACTTGAACAAGTATCCACATATTAAATAAAACTCACTAAAGTTTGCAAGAAAGAAAACATTTTTCTTAAATCTTAAAAAAAAATGTTTACTGAAATTTTATCACAATGTTTGTTTTACTGCAAGCACATTATTTACTATAAATTTTATCTTTTATATATAAATTTTATTTTTTTACGTTCCAGATTTTTATTAATAACGTTTATAAATACTTAAATTTGTAATAAAAACACTACATACTAATAAGTATTTGTTAAACATCTCTGCAATAAATTTTTAATTGATATTTAAATTTGAGCATAAATTCCTGTTTGTTTATAGTTTATTTTAGTAGTCTGCCATGTGTTTTTCTTATTACAGAATTTATTATTTATTGTTTTGTGCAAATTTCCAAGGCATATTTCACATTGTTAACGAGTGTAACATATTTTTAGGTGTAAATGTAAATATTTAATGTGAATGTAAAAATATATGTAGTTATAACAGTAGTCGGCACAAGTAGACTAAGCCGTTAAAGAAGCAATTGTACTCGCCAAATTGTTGAATGCTTGTGATTTAATATTGTGCTTATATTTTGTATGAAAGACAATGAAAGTGGTCATTCTTGTATTGTGCTTAATACAAGAATGACCACTTATGGAAATTGGTACATTTTTCACAATTTGTACCATCTTAAGTGGAAATCAAAACAAATATTAAACTTTTAAAAGTCAATATTTCAACCCTTTGCTAATATCTAAAATGCTAATATCCCTTCCTCCAATAGAACAGTAGCTAACATATTAAAAAAATATTATAAATTTAAAATTTATTACATAGTTTATAAAATGTATTTAATATTTACTCTCTTTTTGCATACAATTTATACAATTTTTATATTAAAATATGTATTATAAAGCTTCATCAAAAATGCTTATGTTGTAGCATAAATTTAGACATTTAAAAATTTGTAAAAACTATGTGTGTAAGTAAAAAGTATGTTTATAAAATATGCATACAAAAAGGTAAAAAAACAATGTTGATGCCAAATTTAATTTAAACATGTTGAAATATTCTAATCAAGAATGCAAATACAGAAGATTATTCCATAAACAATTTATTTATTACAAAAAATTTGTTGTTAATAAAAACAGTAAAACGAAAATTTTAGATGAGATAACAAAGACTTGGAGATATGCTATTTAGATAGACAGATAAATAGATTTGAAGAGGTGTGTACTATAGGAATTACACTTACACTCGGAGACCAATAGGATACATTGTTGAACTCTTAATAAATGTAAGTAGGTGTCAACTACTTAGATGTGAAAAGAAGAAATGAAGAAAATATAGCTGGATATATCCCCCTGTTCATCATGGAATCCTTTCCTTAGCAATTTTTGCCTGAGACAGTTACACAGAATATGTTGTACAGTTTCTAGACTGCCTGCAACATTCATCATGTTTATAAACACTTCCATCAGTAGAAGCTTCTACTTATCAACAATGTTGATAACATGAGGTTATTAGCATTGTTTGTAAGTATGGCAACACTAAATGTTTAAGCTGTTAACATTAACATCGAAAGCTCTAGAATTCGAATATACTATGTTACGCTCGGCTAGTATCTGTAAATAATAAAAATTGTTGTCGTCTAAAGTTTTATAACCGAAATGGACAATAGTGATTAAGTGGCATGAAGAAGATGTTCCCTGCTAGCTCTTTGGTAGAAATAACTCTTAACCCATATTCCGAAAGCGTAAGCATATAACATACTCATGTCATGCCTTCAAAAATACCTCAGAGTATGCAAATATCAAAAAAAAACAAAAGTCTTAGTACGCAAAGTTAATAAAAAAAATGAAAAAAGAAATGAACAAACTAAACCATGACGAGATGATGTGTCATGTAGGGTACAATTCTCCCACCCAATTAACTAACGCCTTGACAGAAAGATTACCCCTATTTTATATCTGTCCCTAATAAACATGACTTCTAACTTACATATTTTCACATTTTCTTTTGGCTATCCTTCCCATTAAAGAAAAGAAGTTAATAATGTTTCATTTTAAAAGAACTTCAAATATTTAATTTATTAAAAAAAAATAATGTAAAGCAAAACAAAAAAAAAATAAAATAATGAGATTCTACTATATTCTTTCATAAAACAATGATATATGTATGTAGGTATGTAAGATCATTCTAAGAGAGAAATGATCATAATAGTGAAATGTAAAATTACTTATTAATACGCATGGGGACAAAGTTGAAAACGGACCGACAGATAAACAAAATAAATATAATTGATACTCTTAATTATAATTACTCACAAAATCAATAAGCAGAGATGTTCCAATTCATGATGTCTCTTTGATGTTGGGCCCAGCAATCAGGAGTACACGATGAAGTTGTTGTTATTATTTAAAAATAAGTTACAATGATTTTGAGATTATGAATGAAAAATTAACATGAATGAAAATAATAAAAGTAACAAAAAAAAAAAAAGAAATAAGTAGAGTAAAATAAAGGTTAGCAAAAGATATTTTAATACACTAATGGAAAAATGTTAGTTAATTCAATTTAACATTTTTAATTACAATAATTTGAATTAAGTATAATATGAAATGAATATGAGTTTTTAGATTAATAATATTTAAATATTTACATTCTGTTTGAAAATAGAAATATAAGTCAAATAAAGTTTTAAATTTTAAACATATTTAAATACTATAAATTGTAAACTATAAGTAAAATATTAAATTAAGTATAAATTTTAACAGGTTTTAATAATCATTAAGAAGAGTATTTAATTCAAGTGTATTTTATATAATTGTATGTAATTTTACAAGATTTTATAAGAAATTCAGTAATTTTGATATAAATATAGATGTAATTTAGATTAGTTAGTTAATGATCTTTTTTAAGTAGAATATTACATTATAAAAATCTTTAATGAAAATTTAAGGTGCAATATAAATTTAAGTTTCTTAATAAGTTTTAAAATAATTTAATTTAGTTTTGTAGACAAATTCTAAGATAACATTTTTAAGTTAATTTAAGTACAATATTGAATTTTTTTAATTTAGATTAAGTTTTTAAAAAAATTTTAGTTTTAATTCTGGAATTCAACGTGTTTTTAACAACGTGTTTTTCAATTCTGTTTGAGGTTATTTAAAACGTATGGTATATGGACTATTGGAATATGTAAATTTTTTACATTTTTGTTATTTTAACATAAATTTATTATAAGCAATCGGGAATTAAATTCATTTAAAAAATATAGGGTTTTCCTCTGGATTTACGAAATTCTGGCTTATATGTAGCTTTATATATTCGGGCACGTGGTCCGTTTTGTGTCAAAATTGAGGGTTAAGAAATAACCTGTATCATACCAATATTGTAACTCCAGAATTTTCTGAGTATTGGTGGTTGCCAAGATGTCAGTAAATAATTTGTCGTGATGATTACTATGTCGAGTATTAATAGGTTTTCAAAGATTTGGACGAAGTTAGGTGGTCACACATGTGCGCCTTATTGGTATTATATGAATCTTGGAGGATAAGTCACCAGTTTTATAAAAGTGTTGTTCTCTGAAGAAATTTTCCCTGAATAATACCAAAAATTTCTAATAAAATATTTATAAAGTGAAAGGATGTAATTCTCCACAAGACTTACTTAGAATCAGGATATATACTGAATAATTTGTTGCACAATATTATATAATATTCAAAACACCACATGGAAAATGTTCACTTAAAATTTTCACTTTTAATAACTTTTGCTTTTAAACACGTCTTATAATATCAACTTTCTATTTGAGAATGAATTGAATGTGACAAACTGATATGTTACTAAGTAAACTGCATTATTAAAGAATTTAATAAGTGCGTAATACTTTTCCAATGAGAATTAATGGAAGAACATAATTACAATTGCATTCATGTTTGTTGAAAGAAGACAAAAATATTTCGGTAAAATAAATGAGATGATAATTTTATTAGTGTACAATAGAATATACATAATTACGCACATATCAAAAGCGTGAGAACTAAAATAAGGTGTAAAAGAAACAACAAAATATCTATCATGCTATTTACATGGGGAAGGAAACCAATCTAAAGCGTGTGAAAATACAATATAAAAAAAATTATTTTAAATAAAATTGGCGAAAATCTTTAAACAATTTTTGCAAATGAAAAATCGTAACAAAACTGTTTCGTTTGAGAATTTATTTGATAAACGAACAGGAATCCGATTTTTTTTTTTTTATTTTTTTAACTTATAATTGTGTTTTCCTTTCTATGAATGAGTTCAAAGATAATCAATATTCTCATATTTTGAAATTTGTAACAACAAGTTTTATTATTCATGATATGAAACAACGTGTGGCACGACCCACGAAAGCCGGGCAAAATATTTTAACGTTTTAAATCCGATGTGTGATATCTACCAACATATTTGCCATTGAAATCTTCAATATCGTACAGATTATTCCCAATTTTTCTCTTAATCCTGCATTTAACAAACTTAGGCAAGAATTTTCTATTAATATGTTTCGACATATCGCTTAATAAATGATTTTTCCTGAATACGACTTCGTCTTTTTGAAACTGGATGGGCCTACTTCTGAGATTGTATGTTTTCATTGCCTTCGCATGTGCAATATTCAAATTTTCTCGCAGTTTTCCTCTTAGTTTTGCTAGCTTATCAGATCGATCAATGATATTGAAATCCTCGCCAGATATGCAACCAAGTTTATCCAAAATTTTATAAGTGGATCCGTGCTGGATCATATTTTGGCCGAATACGGCAAAATAAGGAGAACACTGAATCGAGGTGTGAAAATCGCTACGTAATATACTCAAAATTTGCGGGATATATTTGTCCCAATCCCTATGGTCTTTGTGATCCTGTAGAAAACACCTAATCTTCGTGACGATTTCACGATTTACACGTTCGGACGCATTCGAATGGGGAGCATAAAAGCCCGTGGTTACGTGATTAATTTCGTACATTTCAAAAAACTCTCTCATATCCTTGGACACGAATTGCTTGCCATTGTCACTATGAACATACCTAGGCACTCCAAACGTGGGAAACATTTCCGTTTGAAAAAACAAAATTACATTTGCGGATGTTGCGGATTTCATAGGTTTAAGAAACACGAATTTCGTTAAATGGTCCACACATATAAAAATAACCGAATTTTTGACTTTGGTAAACGGGTATGGGCCAAGAAAATCACAATACCATCTCTCAAATGGTCTATTAGAGGTGAATTGATTACCCATGATTGGCCTAGAGACTTGATTGGTGGACTTATTGCTCTTACACACTTCACAGCTATTAACATATTGCTTAACGTCATTTGCCATCGAAGGCCAAAAGTACTTACTGCGAATTCTAGATAAAGTTTTTACAAAACCACCATGGCAAGAAGAATTAGAATTATGTGCTAAATTTATTACTTTATGTGTGAGAGATTTTGGGACCCATATTCGCCAAAGTGTATCCTCTTCGTTTTCCACGCCTTGTCTAAAATGCACACGTTTCAGAACAACATTATCTGATATGCGAAGATCAGGCAAAGACTCTTCATTTTCCGAAATCGTTTTCTTAATATCTTGGTATTCGCTATCATCAAATTCTGCTGACGTTAAGTCAATTTCACTAAAACGATTTGTTGAATCTAACTCATCCACCTCAATTCTCGACAAGCAATCTGGTACGGTATTTAGTGTTCCCTTTCTATGCTCAATCCTGAAATCATATCGTTGTAGCTTTAAGCTCCAACGGGCCAATCTTCCGCTAAGGTCTTTTTGCGACATTAGCCACTTAAGGGAAGAATGGTCCGTAATTATACGGAACGGTAACCCATCAATATAAGCTCTAAACCTATTCACACACACAATAGCCGCTAAGCATTCAAGCTCCGTCACCGTATAATTCTTTTGAGCACCATTCAATTTCTGGGACACATACGCAATGGGATGTTCCTTACCATGATCATCACATTGAAATAGCACACCGCCAACACCTATTTTCGACGCATCACACTGAATGATAAATTCCCTGCTAAAGTCTGGTTGAGCAAGGACAGGGGCAGTGGAAAGAGCTAGTTTTAGATTTTCAAATGACATTTTTGCTGCCTCTGTTAAGTTAAAGGATTTTTGGGATTTCTTTAAACAATCAGTCAATGAACCAGATATATCTGCAAAATTATTAATAAAGCCTCTGTACCAGTTAGCCATTCCCACAAATCTTCTCAGCTGTTTTGGCGTCTTTGGTAATGGGAAGTTCTTAATCGCCTCAACTTTTTCCGGGTCTACTTTGAGGCACCCTTCACCTACTATATAACCCAAATAACGAATTTGTTTTTGGCAAAATTTACTCTTAGAGACGTTGATGGTAAGTTTAGCCCTTTGAAGACACAAAGCCACTTCAGATAGAAGTTCAATATGTGACGAAAAATCCGAGCTGCAGACCAATAAGTCGTCCAGGTAAATAAAAACATTTTCTCGTAACCGTGAAGGTATTACCTTGTCCATGAGACGACTCATTGTCTGTGGACCATTACATAGGCCAAATGGCATATATTTGTAATGATATAGTGGCTTGCCGGGAATAACAAACGCTGTTTTCTCTTTAGAGCTTTCAGACAGACGGATTTGTAGAAAAGCGTCTTTTAAGTCTATACCGCTTATGTAAAAAGTGTCTTTAAGCCTACTGAGCAATCCATTAATGTGGGGTAAGGGGTAGGAATCCTTCTTGGTAACAGCGTTGAGTTTCCTAGAGTCAATACAGAGTCTTATCTTCCCTGGTTTCCTTACGAGAACTGCAGGAGAACACCAGGGCGAATTCGATTCTTCGATAACGCCCATATTGAGTAATCTATTGATTTCCGCATACGCTTCCTCTTGTCTTGGTGGTGACAAGGGGTAATGTTTACATTTTATCGGTGTGGCGTCACCAGTATCAATATGGTGTTCGAGTAAATCGGTACATCCTAAGCCAAGGATCTCAAAAGATGGAAATTTTGTTATTGTTTTCTCTAAGATCAGTTTCTGTTCTGGTGTAAGGTCGTGGAAATGATCATTCGATTCTGAATCACAAACAAGTTCTGAAATATTATTACTAATAGAAGAAACCGCGATTATGTCAGGGGCAAGTGCGAAATCTCGCCAAAAATTTACACCAAAATATGCCTCTTGACTTAATGTTGGTACTAAATAAAATGAAATATTTTTCTCGACACCTTTAAAAACAACTGGCAATGTACAAAAACCGATTACGTTTTGTTTGGCGCCATTAGCAGTACGAAGTTTAGAATCTATTTTTCGATATGAAATGTTATTTCTTTCCAAAAATGATAAGCAATCTTTGCCCAAAACTGAGACGTTAGCCCCAGAGTCTAAAAGACCAACTAATGTTTCATTCAGTATTCTAACCCTGGCAAATGGCCTATCATCGGAACCGTGAATTATTGATGATTCTAATATTTTACGAAAATAACGACGCTTTTTATAGCGTATTCTACATTTCATTATCTTGAGGCTTGGTTTATTAAGAAAAGTTTTATTGGTAGGAGAAAAAAGCAAATTATCGCTACAGCAAGAGCTTTGAAACGTTTTTATTTGTGATGAAATGTTTTTTGTTGAAATAGAGTTTGTTTGTGTATTAGCAAGTAAGGTTTTAGTCATATCAGGAAGATTTAAGTTATTACTCCTATTGGAGTTTAAGTCAAACTCGGGGTTTGAGGGGGTGGACGAGTGTCCCCGGTCGCCAGTTCGCCCACTTTGCGGTTTCCCAGTGAATTGTGCTTATTAGGACAATTAGGTGTAAAAACACCTTTATTGCCACATTTAAAGCAAAATGGTTGTTTAATTTCTTGGGTGCAATAAATATAAGAGTGTCCAAGTGACATGCAATTCCAACACTTTATGTTAGAATAATCATATCTAACTCTTCTACCAGAGACCTGAATCGCATCAATTTGCGGATCTATGTCTTCAGAATCCTCTGCATCAGGGAGCGAGAGGTTTATCTCATTGACGTTTCTAGAATTTACTGTATTTGGATTTTGAAATTTTGTTTCCCTAATAACTTTCTCTGCTTTGCGAGCAGTATCTCTGAATTCATTCAGATTCTGTGTTTCCGTATTAAATAATAAAAATCTAAGATTTGAGTGTATGTTTCTCTTCATTATCTCAATTAAAGTCATATCCGGTAATGGATTCTGTAATCGCAAATTCATGGATACTATAGACGTATGGAAATCGTCGTAGCTTTCCTTAAATTGTTGTTTACGCAACGAAATCTTTAATAACACATCATGGTCTG
Source organism: Calliphora vomitoria (assembly GCA_942486065.2). Classification (NCBI taxonomy): domain Eukaryota; kingdom Metazoa; phylum Arthropoda; class Insecta; order Diptera; family Calliphoridae; genus Calliphora; species Calliphora vomitoria. The sequence continues at coordinate 85,913,461 of OW818030.2, read as the reverse complement.
ATTCCAAATGTCCGAATTCTTTTGTAAGAGCCTGTCGCAAAAGTGGATAAGTTACGTTTCTATTTTGCTTCGTAAAAAGCCAATACCACTCTTCCGCTCTGCCCTCTAACAGAACATGAAAGTTCGATAGTAAATGCTCATCAGGACATCTGGATCTGGCGCAAAGTGTTTCCACTTTAAACAAGAAATCTGAAACAGATCCAGATCCATTATAAGTTACTTTCCACTTCTCAAGTTTAATGTTAGCCTCACAATTCGCAAAAGATCTGCTTTGATTTTCTGAAGGACGATTATTATTAGAAACAGGAGTGTTCGACTCCGTAAAATTTGAAAAAAACTCTTGTTGTCGGTTTGCATTTGATGTAGAAACACTACCAATTTGAGCAATACTAGCTCTTATTGACGTTAATTCTTTTCTGAATTCCTCTTGAGTGTTTCTCATTGTTTGCTGCATTAGGGTAATTAATGAGTCAAGTGAGGATGAGGATGTGGCATTATTATTATTTGGAGCCAAAGGAGCATTATTGCTCGAAAGAGAATACTGTTCACAAGGCGGATTCATTATTGGTTCTAAAGAAGTTGTTTCAATACCAGGAATGTTAACGTTTGGTTCCGAAGTAGAATTTTGATTACTAAGAACTTGAATGTCCTGAAATAATGTAGATGATTGTAAGCTACTTGAACTTTGTGGCCTAGGAATCTGTTGTACAGGTGGTGGCTTATTTGCCGGAGAATGAGTTACCCTAGGTTTCGGACTACTGGTGCTAGACTGTAATTCTACTGATATATTATTTCTTGCAGCAGAAGATCCTCGTCTTTGTCCAAAAGAACTATTTTTATTGCCTCTTAAAGAATTCCTAGTTTCCATAGCACAACAAAAAAATATTCCTATCACAATCTCACAAATTAAGAACGCCTTTAATTAAAATTGAATACAGTTATTAACTTTTGTGTTAAACTATTTTCTTTCTATAATCTCTTATATTTTTCTGTTGATAAGACAAACAGGCAAAACAATGTGTGAAAATAATCAGAGATAAATTTTATGTGAATTCTGGGAAGGATTCACCATAACAATATGTAAAAATTACGCAAGTATAAGTCATGTTTTAAAAAAATAGAAGTGCTTCGTTTTTTATTAAAAAAAATATCGGACTACTTCCTTTTTTATATATATATATTTAAACTACTAAACAATATTAAGATTTCAAACTACAACATTAAGAAATTTTAATTCTAATCTCAATAATGGACTTGAAAGAAATCAATAACATATCGTCCTTGTTTTCATTTAATGCAACTTAGACCAAACTTAATAAATAATTCAGAATCAGGACTCTTAAATGCAAAACAAGATTTAGTTAAAATAGGTAAAAACTACATATATTATATACATTTTCCATAGCGCATATAGATTCAGAACTGTTGTGTTCATAAAAATTCTAAGACTTCTATGGATTAATGTATATAAAAGATGTTAATGTAAATAGTCTGTTTACCTATGTAATTTATTTTATAATTATATGTTCAATTTCAAATTTTCTATTTTCTAAACGAATTATATAGTTTTGATTAGATTTTCCTTAATAATTGGCCTTAGAATGGCCTTTACCGTTGGGTCTTAGATATGCTTGCAAACTTGTTGCAAATTCATTAGGCATATTAAACCTCAACCTAGACTTTATCGTTGGGCGCCATATATGTTACGCTCGGCTAGTATCTGTAAATAATAAAAATTGTTGTCGTCTAAAGTTTTATAACCGAAATGGACAATAGTGATTAAGTGGCATGAAGAAGATGTTCCCTGCTAGCTCTTTGGTAGAAATAACTCTTAACCCATATTCCGAAAGCGTAAGCATATAACATACTCATGTCATGCCTTCAAAAATACCTCAGAGTATGCAAATATCAAAAAAAAACAAAAGTCTTAGTACGCAAAGTTAATAAAAAAAATGAAAAAAGAAATGAACAAACTAAACCATGACGAGATGATGTGTCATGTAGGGTACAATTCTCCCACCCAATTAACTAACGCCTTGACAGAAAGATTACCCCTATTTTATATCTGTCCCTAATAAACATGACTTCTAACTTACATATTTTCACATTTTCTTTTGGCTATCCTTCCCATTAAAGAAAAGAAGTTAATAATGTTTCATTTTAAAAGAACTTCAAATATTTAATTTATTAAAAAAAAATAATGTAAAGCAAAACAAAAAAAAAATAAAATAATGAGATTCTACTATATTCTTTCATAAAACAATGATATATGTATGTAGGTATGTAAGATCATTCTAAGAGAGAAATGATCATAATAGTGAAATGTAAAATTACTTATTAATACGCATGGGGACAAAGTTGAAAACGGACCGACAGATAAACAAAATAAATATAATTGATACTCTTAATTATAATTACTCACAAAATCAATAAGCAGAGATGTTCCAATTCATGATGTCTCTTTGATGTTGGGCCCAGCAATCAGGAGTACACGATGAAGTTGTTGTTATTATTTAAAAATAAGTTACAATGATTTTGAGATTATGAATGAAAAATTAACATGAATGAAAATAATAAAAGTAACAAAAAAAAAAAAAGAAATAAGTAGAGTAAAATAAAGGTTAGCAAAAGATATTTTAATACACTAATGGAAAAATGTTAGTTAATTCAATTTAACATTTTTAATTACAATAATTTGAATTAAGTATAATATGAAATGAATATGAGTTTTTAGATTAATAATATTTAAATATTTACATTCTGTTTGAAAATAGAAATATAAGTCAAATAAAGTTTTAAATTTTAAACATATTTAAATACTATAAATTGTAAACTATAAGTAAAATATTAAATTAAGTATAAATTTTAACAGGTTTTAATAATCATTAAGAAGAGTATTTAATTCAAGTGTATTTTATATAATTGTATGTAATTTTACAAGATTTTATAAGAAATTCAGTAATTTTGATATAAATATAGATGTAATTTAGATTAGTTAGTTAATGATCTTTTTTAAGTAGAATATTACATTATAAAAATCTTTAATGAAAATTTAAGGTGCAATATAAATTTAAGTTTCTTAATAAGTTTTAAAATAATTTAATTTAGTTTTGTAGACAAATTCTAAGATAACATTTTTAAGTTAATTTAAGTACAATATTGAATTTTTTTAATTTAGATTAAGTTTTTAAAAAAATTTTAGTTTTAATTCTGGAATTCAACGTGTTTTTAACAACGTGTTTTTCAATTCTGTTTGAGGTTATTTAAAACGTATGGTATATGGACTATTGGAATATGTAAATTTTTTACATTTTTGTTATTTTAACATAAATTTATTATAAGCAATCGGGAATTAAATTCATTTAAAAAATATAGGGTTTTCCTCTGGATTTACGAAATTCTGGCTTATATGTAGCTTTATATATTCGGGCACGTGGTCCGTTTTGTGTCAAAATTGAGGGTTAAGAAATAACCTGTATCATACCAATATTGTAACTCCAGAATTTTCTGAGTATTGGTGGTTGCCAAGATGTCAGTAAATAATTTGTCGTGATGATTACTATGTCGAGTATTAATAGGTTTTCAAAGATTTGGACGAAGTTAGGTGGTCACACATGTGCGCCTTATTGGTATTATATGAATCTTGGAGGATAAGTCACCAGTTTTATAAAAGTGTTGTTCTCTGAAGAAATTTTCCCTGAATAATACCAAAAATTTCTAATAAAATATTTATAAAGTGAAAGGATGTAATTCTCCACAAGACTTACTTAGAATCAGGATATATACTGAATAATTTGTTGCACAATATTATATAATATTCAAAACACCACATGGAAAATGTTCACTTAAAATTTTCACTTTTAATAACTTTTGCTTTTAAACACGTCTTATAATATCAACTTTCTATTTGAGAATGAATTGAATGTGACAAACTGATATGTTACTAAGTAAACTGCATTATTAAAGAATTTAATAAGTGCGTAATACTTTTCCAATGAGAATTAATGGAAGAACATAATTACAATTGCATTCATGTTTGTTGAAAGAAGACAAAAATATTTCGGTAAAATAAATGAGATGATAATTTTATTAGTGTACAATAGAATATACATAATTACGCACATATCAAAAGCGTGAGAACTAAAATAAGGTGTAAAAGAAACAACAAAATATCTATCATGCTATTTACATGGGGAAGGAAACCAATCTAAAGCGTGTGAAAATACAATATAAAAAAAATTATTTTAAATAAAATTGGCGAAAATCTTTAAACAATTTTTGCAAATGAAAAATCGTAACAACTAATTTGTCCGTTAAGATCATTGTAGAAGATTCACGAAAGATGGCGTGTGTATAAATAGTGGTAGAGGTTGCAGTCGTGAGTTGAGTTTATCATAGGCGCTGTTAGAGTTAACATCAACTGTCTTGTACATTTATAAACTGTCTTGTACATTTTCACAAAGTCCATGTGCATTTCTGCGAATTGATAAACGTGTATAAAGACACTGAGTGACTATTTGAATTGTTGTTGTTGTAAATTTTAAATAAATAAAGAGTTGTTACAATTTTAAACTACTAAACGGCTTTTATTTGCAATCAAAAGTATCCGGTTTATTTAAAGGAAATAAACCAACGTTTTTAAAAGGTAAAAACGTAACAATTGGTGTCAGAAGTGGGATATCAAAATAATAAGCATGACGTTTGAGGAACTAAAAGTTGAACAACACAAGAAAGAATTGAGTAAGTTGGAGGTAATAAAGCAGAATGAATTCATGATGAATTTAAGCGGCGTGACATTGACATCGGAACTTACGAATTTGAGTATTAAGAAGAAGTGAAAGTCTGTACCCGTCCAACAACAAGCAGCATGGATTTATGATGGAAAAATTTAAGGAAGTTAAAGCTGAAGTTCATGAAAATTCTAGAGAAGTTCAAGAAACTTCTAAAGTAAACAACGAGATACTTCTTGCTGAAGTCAAAGAAGAAAATAAAATAATGAAAATGAGATTGAAAGAAACTTCTATAGCCAACAATGAAAAGCTGCTAGCCGATATGGTAGCGAAATTTTAAGAAACTTCTAGAGCAATAGACGAGAAACTTCAGCAAATTTCAGAAGTTATAAACAGTCGAGTGAATTCCATTGACAAAAATGTGTCCGACTTGGAGAGTGGTCTAGAAAAACAATCCCAAGATATTGATAATAAATTAGTTGATCTGGAAATGAAAATAAATAATCTTCAATGCCAAGACGGACCAGTGCGAATTATTTCAGAAACGTCTAGTAGAATAAAGGCCCCTAGTTTTGATGGCAGCACACCGTTTAATGTGTTCAAATTCCAGTTTGATACAGTTGCCACTAGAAGCATGTGGAATAACGAAGAAAAAGCTATAGAGTTGATATTGGCCTTAAAAAGAAATGCAGCAGTGGTTCTTAAAAGCGTGTCAGCGAGTAACAGAAATTGTTATGATAACATAATGGAGGCGCTACAACATAAGTACGGTGGCAAACATAAAAAAGAATTATACCGAATGGTGTTGCGTGGTAAAGTGCAGAAGGCCAATGAGACACTGCAAGATTTTGCGATGGAAATCGAGCCTTTGCTACAGATAATTTGTCCAGGGGAAAACCATCCGATTTTGGAGCATTTAAAAATAGAGACATTAGTGAATGGTGTTCGTGATCCTGAAATAAAACATGTGGTATGTGCCACACCAAATTCATCATTCACTGAAACCGTCTCATTCGCGCAGGTACAAGAAACGGCAAAGATAATTTCAAAGCCCCAAATATGTAATGTGCGGAAAATCGAGGTTGTCGCTGATAATGAGAGTAATATATCTAACGAATTAAAGGAATTAACAGAGGCAGTTTTAAAGGCTGTAAGTAAGAAACAAAGTAAAGCCAGTTAAATATTATAACTGTGGTAAAATTGGTCACATTCAGCGAAACTGCACAGTACCAAGAAAGCGAACCAGATATAATTCACGGCTAAGAAACAACCAGCAGTCGAATCAACAAGCATTACAAAAACCACCTTTATAACGATCTAGCACTGAGAGACAGAATCTGACACCTGACGGGCCTAAAATTGTGAGGAATATACTGCCAATAAATTTGCCAAAGAAATGCATGAATTCGTTCGGACACGTATTAAAATGACCAACGACCAAATGAAAACCAGATATAGCCCACAACGTAATAAAGGTTTGTCTTCCAAACTACAGAATCAATGGAAAGTACCACTTAGGGTAGTTAGGAAATTGGATGACATGGTCTATAGAATACGGAAATGTGGAAGACCGATAACGAGTCCGATTCCTACTAATATAGTCCAGATCCTAATCCTGCCTGACCAGTTTATCTGATATCTCATTTCCCTGTATGTAACAGTGCCCTAACACCCAACACAATCTGATTGTGTATAGTTCCAATACCACTTTTAGAGCCCTCTTCAGTTCAACGTTATGCTCGAGTATACCATATGACATTTCAAAGCCTGACAACATAAATTATCACTACAGACCCATGTGCGGCGGGTGCCCTTATTAAGTCCGTGGCTTTTCAGATCGCTAGAATCTCAGGCTCTGTAATCGTCTAGGAGTCTGTATGACACTTTGATGTCTTCATCTAGTACACAAACTCCGGTTCCGGTACCAGATTCCATCTTGGACATATCAGTTAAAACCTCCTTCAAACAGTTGTTCAGATCCAACCCACTCGTTCCTACTTGGAAATACAATTGGGAGTAAAATACCGAAGTCTACCAACGCACAGTGGTTTAGAAACTTTTTTTTTTTGGAAATAATTCGGTATCCCGGGAACTAATGGAGCTATTATGATCCAAATTCAATCATAGTACATATCACAATTGTACTACGGACCCAGTGTCCCTCTTAGGGGACATTGCATTCAAAATCACTATATGCACGTAGCCTAACATTTTGTTATAATTTTTTTACATCAATTGAATCACTACACTTATTTACAAATAACAACACACAAAAATAACAAATATACACATACTTTTTAATATATTCCAATTTTTCGTACACAGCTCAAAATTTTTGGTTTTTTTGCAAAAATTGTTTTTCCATATTATGCATAAAACACAAATCACAATAGTAGAAATAAATGAAATAAAACATTATTTTTTGGAATGCCAGTAACGGTATAGCCAATTGTTATATAAAAATATAAATTTTTGAAAGTGCTACAGTAGAAAATTCTAACCATAAGTTGAATCACATTCGCTTTGGAACCTGAACTCCGCCAGGAGCAAGCTGGCTTTCGTCGACGAAAATCCTGTGTTTGATCCACACCCTAATTGTAATCGTTGAACAGTCTGTGGAGTGGAGATCTCCCTTATATCTCGTATTTATAGACTTTGAGAAGGCATTTGATAAGCTCGCTCATAATACCATCTGGAAGGCACCCCGTCAAATCTAATTTCTCTTATAAAAAGCATATACAATGGCTCTACTTGTAGGGTACTCCATGAGAACAATCTCGGCAACAGGATTAACGTAAATACAGGGGTACGGCAGGGATGCGTCATTTCACCTCTTCTGTTTAACATTCTTCGTGATGTAGTGATGAGGACCGCAACAGAAGACTCCACCGGCATTCAGAGGGGCCTATACAAGCGGCTAGGTGACTGAAATTACGCCGATGACATTTACCTACTGTCACACACGTTCAACGACATGTCTCAAAAATTAAAACTCCTAGAGACAGCGACAGCGAAAGCAGGTTTAAAGATAAACTTAGAGAAGACTAAATCCATGCGCGTGAACACCGGCAACAGACGGCCTCTTCAGTTGAGTGGCACCATGGTTAAAGATGTTAACAGCTTCTGCTATCTCGGCAGTATTATCAACAACAATAGAGGATCTAGTGCTGATATCGAGAACCCCATCAACGGTCATTTGGTCTTTTAAGCCCTGTATGGAAGGCTACCCACATCTCCAGAAAAACAAAAATCAGCATATTCAATTCCAACGTGAAGTCAACATTATTGTATGGATCCAAGACTTGCAATGCAGCTACACGCGACATAAATGCACTCCAAGTATTTGCCAATAGATGTTTTTGGCGAATGTTATATCCAACTGCGACCTGTGGACAACCACAAATCATGTCCCTCTGCGTACCGAAATATTGAGGCGTAAGTGGAACTGGATAGGTCACACACTACGTAAACCCGCAGATGACCTAACGCGGGCAGCCATTGAATGTAACCCACAGGGTAACAGAAGAAGACGAAGACCCGCCCACACGGTGGAGAACACAGTTGGATTCTGAAGTAGCAGTCACAAGGAAGTCTTGGAATGAAATCAAATTAAAAGCTTGCAGCAGATCACATTGGAATACATTTGTAGTGGCCCTATGCTCAAACTCGGAAGAACGGGAATAAATATATATATATTATAAGGGACTCTGGGCACTAATGGGTTGAGATAAAAAGAAAGTTTTATATTCCAAAAATACCATTTTGCATATGGCACCTTAACTAAATAATGCTGTAAAGACTAGAATTATAAGTCAAATTTTAAAGTAGTGGAAACAAATATAAAACATTCATATTTAATTTACTGAATGGATGGATGTCTATTTGAAATTTGTTCATCGAAAATTGTAAATTCCTTGAAATTCGATTTTGAACAAGTTATATTTTGAATAAATTAAAATTAGGAATCAATTTTTCTCTCCAGTTTAAAACTATGTCTATAGCTTTTGGAGTAAATTTATTGCTTCATTTAATAGCACTTCCTGAAACTTCAATGCCGGATGTTCAGCTTCTAAAACTTGTATACAATACGTTACACAGTGGTTGGTCACACATATCACTATCCGAAAGCTTATGTCCTCCTGTATTGATTCTTTCACACTTTATTTTCCAATCGTAACTTAGAGTTCGTTAAATTCTTTTTCCAATCGATCCCATTGTGCACCGTAACGCATGAACAACATTATATACCAGCCATAATAAATATATTAATCATACGCCATAGTGGCTTTTAGTCCAAACTGTTTAAAATTAGAAATATCAATATGATTACAGAATTTTCTCTGCAGTATTGTATGATTGAAACACAAACATATAAGGACTGAGATCGTAAAATTCTTAACACACGTTTGTCATTAAAACTTTTAACCCAAGTATTATTTGATTTTTTTTTTTATCAAGTTACATTTGTAAAGCATGTCAGTTATTATGTTTAATGCCAATTATGTTCAATTGTTCTTAATCCGATTAAAATGAGTGACCAGAAAAAAGTGCGTACTAAAATTATGAAATCTTTTCAACAATACTCAACTTGGTCCTACAAAAAGTTGGCCAAACAATCAAAGGTCTGCTATCAAACTGTTTCCAATGTTATTAAACAGTACCGGGGGAGAACTTGTCCGTTGATATAAAACCTGGTTCAGGTAGAAGGAATGGTCCGCATGGTGTTTCTAAAGCCAAGCAAATAAAAAGCATTTTCAAAAGAGTTCCCAACACATCCGGTAGGAAAGCAGCCCGGTTAGGTCAGTACTCGGACTATTTGGTACGAAAAGTTAAAGCCAATGCAGCATTAAAAACATACAAGGCTCAAAAAGTTACTGACAGGAACGCTGCTAAAACTATAGAGGCCAAAGACAGAGCACGGAAATTGAAGTCAAATTTTATAAAAAAAATATGTCTGCTGCATAATGGATGACGAAACGTATGTTCTGGCAGATTTTTTGCAGCTTCCGGGTCAAAATTTTGATGTTGCTGGTACTCGAAGAAATGTTGAAGAAAAGTTTAGGACCCAAAACCAGACAAAATATCCCAAAAAGTTCTTAGTATGGCAAGCAATATGCAGTTGCGGCAAAAAAGCCAAACTTTTGTTACAAAGGGCTCTATAAATACCTAAATTTAAATCAAGGAATGTTTACAAAAGAGGATGCTTCCATTCATAAGACTTCTTAATGTGTCCACTTATTTTTGGCCAGATTTGGCATCTGTTTGTTGAAAAAGAATTGAAGAGCTCAAAAAAGGTGTCCAAAAGTGTGAAAGATTTTAAACGGAGATGGACAACCTGTTCGAACAAAGTAACATAAAGTACTTAATGGAAGGTTTTTCGAAAAAGGTTCAAAATTTCATTGTTAGGGATTAGAACTATAAAAATATTTTTTTTTTTTTTTTTTTTTTGTAAATTGTAGCAATAATTTCAATCAAATAAAAAAGATTCAAAACTTTAAGTTTAGTGGTTTCATTTTTATTAACATATATGTATGTTAAACATTTTTCGATCTCAGTCCTTATCATTATCTGAAAGCTTATGTCCTCCTGTAAGATTCGTTCAATTTTTATTTTCCAATCGTAGCTTAGAATTCATTAAATTCTTTTTCCAAACGTGACCATTGTACACCATAACGTATGAGCAACATTTTATACAAGCCATAATAAACATATTAATCATACGCCGTAGTGGCTTTTAAACCAAACTGTTTAAAATTAGAAATATCAATATGATTACAGAATTTTCTCTGTAGTATTGTATAATTGAAACACAAAGAGCACTACAGTAAGCCTTAGCTAGGTATATGGAAAAAATATAATTTCTTTAAAATTTAAACATCAGCTGACACTTTTTCCTCCAATTCAGCCCCAAAAAAAAAGAAAATACATACTTAAAAATAGAAACATTAAACTTGGCTTACATTTACATTTAGCACAAGTCCATGAATCTCATGTGTTACTTATGGCCACAGTAATGTATATTGCCCCTGTAAAACAAATTGTATTTATTCATACGTATTCATATTGTAGAGAATAAAATAAAATCCTATAACATGATTGAACTGATGATATTATATTGAATGTATTGTATGGGTTTTATTATATTTTTCTAATTTGATTGTTATTTAATTTATGCAATTGTTTTTTCTATCACCATAAATATATATGTATGCCAACATAAAAAACAATAAATAAATAATGATAATGTTTTATATAATACTTTAACCAACAACAAAAATAAACAATTTCTATAGCATATATGTACATATTTAGGAAATATGAATTTGAATGTACATTTGTATCTAGTTATGCTTACATGTATATGTGTGTGCATTAATAAACAATATTTGCATACTTTAGGGCATACAACTAACTACATTCAATATACAATATAATGTACACGCACGTACTCACATCTACATCTACATTTAAATATAAATGCAAATCAATAATTTGTATTTTTAAATATTTATAGAAGAATATGTAAAAACATAAAACGAAAGAAAATAATAAATATATAAAACATAAAAAGTGTATGTAAAATATTTGAGCAGCTTAAGACTTATTAAACATAACACAACAAAAAAAATAGAACAAAGGACACAACAAAAGTGTTGTTTTTCTATTTACATAATCATTTCTTTTGCTCTCTTTAATGTATATGAATGTTGCTTTTCACACCACACAGAAACAACAACAACAACAAATGCTTGCTTGAATGAAGTCTCTGTTGGCTTTTGTGTTCGATTCTTTGCTGTTTAATTAAATTTATCTAATTGATTTCTGTTGAAGAAGAATTTTTTAGCCTTTAATTAACATTAACATTCCTCATGTACTGAGTGCATTTAAGTTTGCCAAATAGTTTTTCTAAGTTTTTATTCAGGTTAATGAAAATAGTTGTTTGGTATCACACTAAGAAATCGATGAGTGCTACACTATGAAGCCGAGCATAAAGAATTATCATGAATGTATGTTTTAAGATACTGGAGCGATTAAGAAACAATATACATATATGCGGGATTTCATGCCAAGTGGTTCATACCAGGGTTAGTTCTATTGGATAGTAATTCAGACACAATTTTTCAACAACATCGGTCAAGAACTCTCTAAATTAGAGGGGGTGAAAATTTGGCATTTTGGTAATTTTTTAAATTCTCCACATTTTAAGCAATTTTTTGATAAAAATATATTTTTACTATAATTTTATTTTTATTACTCTTTTAAATACTCTCCCCTATATTCATAATCAATTTCTGATTTTATAAAAGGTTTATAAAATAGATTTTCCATACAAAATTTGTTTTTTAAACCTGTAATAAATCTAAAAATTGATTTTGAATATGAGCTTTTGAATTTAATATTGATTTTATGTTTACGAAATAAAAAGTGAAGAGATTATTTTCAAACGTGGCTTTTTCTTTATTAAGGAGTGAGATCGAAAAAACACGTTTTTCCTTAAAACTTTTAACCCAAGCATTATTTGTGGATGCATTAATTGCCCACTTTCAGCGTATAGCATCCTAAATATACCAAGAAAACTTTTAAAAATTTTACATTTAATTGCCGACAAACAGATTGTATTGTAGAAGTTACAAACGATGTGACAATCTCTTCTCACAATGGTGAAGGGTATAAAAACAACAACGCCAAACGAAACGAAACACCAAAAAAAAAACAAGTTAGAGTGCTATATTCGGCTATGCCGAATCTTAAATACCCTCCACCTAAATTAGATGAAAATTATAGAAATTACATTAGCATAAACACTCTAATATCCATATTCAGTGTTTGTTATTGGGACTTAGCTCCGATTATGAAAATTGGTAGAATGTTAATGTAATTCAGTAGTTTTCGCATATAGTCTACAGTTGCACAATTTTTGAGGACTATATGCGAATTAGGTCTATAACCCAATTTATTTTTAAGCCACTTTATGGATTATAGATAAATCCTGATATCATACACATTTTGTACTATATACAAATTATGTACTTTCTTCAATAAAACCACGTTTTTTTAACAAAATAAAAGTTTATTTAAAATATAGTAGTGTAGTAGTATTTTATATATTGTTAGAAAAACTAGTTTACGCAGAAGATATTTTATTTCAAATGTATAAAAATGTTATCTAATTCAGCAATTTATAATTGAAGTAACTACATATTCCTACCATTTCCAACAGAGTCTATAATTTTATAATAGGAATAAAATGTACTATTTAACAATTTGTATACTTAATAATTGGTTAACATTGCCGATTGGCTCAACATTTTCCTTATTCACCACAAGTGAAGTAAAAGAGTATAAAAAAGGGTAAACAAATATATTTAGTCAAACTTCAAAAGTATATTTTTGTTCTATTCTAATTAATTTTCCGGATGTGAGCCTTATATATATAATTATGAACCCATAGTCACCAAGTCTAGTTGAAACTTTTACATTTTTTACCGTAATGTATTTTTTTGGATGTACGACTTATTTGAAGATATAATTAAATATTTTAAAATGATTTCTATGTATTTGAGGCATATTTTGCTTGATATTTTTCTCCATAACATTATTTACAAGAGTTTTATGGTTCTACCAATTCGATTTTGCTGATTTTCAATACCAAACTGCTTAGAAAAATTATAAACATTTTGGTATACATTTCATTATGTATTTTGGACGTGAGAGTGTTTTACACAGACAGACCGACAGACAAACGGACAGACGGACAGACGGACAGACAGACAGACATTGCTCAATCGACTTAGAATTTCATAGGGATCAATAACATATATACTTTGTTGGGTCTCAGATGAATATTTCTCAATGTTACACACGGAATGACAAACTTATATATACCCTCTATGCAAAGCAATGAAACCAGCATACATCCAAACATATGTTTGTTTTGTTGCTTTTTTGTCAAAACATGCAATAAATTGTTTTTTTTTACGAAATTTTCAGAGGTTGTCTCGGATTTTTGCGCATATCTCCGTTATTTATAGACGGATTTTGCTGATTTTAAATAGGAAACCTCTCGAAAGCATGTCTGACAGAATTATTGACCATATGGATCCTGAAAATGGGGTCTTCAGATAATTGATTCAACAGACAGACGGACATGGCTTAATCGACTCCGCTATCTATAAGGATCTGGAATATATATACTTTATAGGTCGCAATATTATATTGTAGAAATTACAAACGGAACGACAAACTTATATATACCCTCCTCACAAAGGTGCTAAAAATTTAGAGGCCAAAGACAGAGCATGGAAATTGAAGTCAAGTTTTATAAAAAAAAAAAATGTACATGCTGAATAATGAATGAGGAAACGAAACTTCTGGAAAATTTTCGCAGTTTCCGGGTCAATATTTTTGTGTTGCTGATTCTCGTGGAAATGTTGTACAAAAGTTTAGGACCCAAAAGGAGAAAATTTTCCCAAAAAGTTCTTGGTATATGCAGTTGCTATGGTAAGCAAGGTCTTGAATGGTAAAAGAACAATAATGTGGTATTTGTATCAAGAGAGGCAAATCCACCAAACTGCCTGAAGCTAAGGTTAGTGGAGAGTTATTGGGCTCTTGTTAAAAGAGAATAGAAGAGCACAAAAAAGGTGTCCAAAAGTTTTTGTAGATTTTAAACGGAGATGCACTACCTGTTCGAACAATGTGAGAGAAAACACTATAAAAACCTTAAAGGAAGGGTTTCAGGAAAAGGTTCATAAATTCATCACTATTGATTAGAACTAAAAAAATAATATTTTTTGTAAACTGTAATAATAATTCCAATCAAATAAAAAAATCAAAACTGTAAGTTTAGTGGCTTCTTTTTGATTAACATTGAAGAACAAGAATTGGAAGTATTACTCCACAAATAATGTAGTCAAACGCAACAAGAGCTTGCAAAATCATTCGGAGCTACTCAATCAGCAATTTCAAAACGTTTGCAAGCATCTTGATTCATCCAAAAGTAGGGAAATTGGGTACCATACGAATTGAAGCCGATATATATTGAAATACGATTTTACATGTCCGAAGAAAAAGAGAAAAGAAAATCATTTTTGCACCGAATCATTTCGCTGGGATACGCTTTTTTTGTAAAAGTGTATCCGATATTGACTTGATTCGTTCCTGGCCTCAAAAGATGAGCAGTTCTACAAATGTTTCAAAATAAAAGCTAAACAGATTCTGCATTCTTAAGTCATGCAACCAATATTTATATATATTTGAAAAGAACAAGCTTAATATAAACGTGCACCCTACATTTTAAGTTTATCGTGAAATAGTAAGATTGTAATATTCGGCTGTGCTGATTCTGGTATACCCACCATCAATATGGGACAATAAAGTATATTTCTGATAGAGTGGTTAAAAGTTGGTAGAAAGCTTTAGGTTCATATAAATCTTGTTTATATCCAATTTCATCACGATATTAATTATAATAAGGCAATTATGAATGTTCATGTAATTTTCTGAGAGGGACCTTATATGGGGACTAGGGACAATTGTTACCTGATTTTCGTCATACTTTACTGATTACCACATCAGGATTGCTGCATAATCAACAAACAGTATTCAGGGAGTCATTTGTATGGGAGCTAGGTGCAATCATGGTCCAATATTGCCGTTTCCAATACCAAACAAACCATGTCTACAGAGGGTATATGTGGGAAATGCAGTCAACTAGCTCCTTTCTTTTGGGCTCCATCGTGTTTTCAGCAGACACACAGAGGAACAGAGTATATATATATATAATGTAGGTCTGCCATAAATATTTCGATGTATTACAAAAGGAATCAATATTCTCCCCCTCTATTTTGATGGAGGGTATAAATGAAATGTCGCATCCAATGATCTCAGAAACTAGAAGAGGTATATTAAGTTGAATGTGTATTTGAAGTGACCATATCAGCTTAAATATAGAGCTGTTTGTGCTTTGAACCCAACATTATCTATTTTTTCAAATAGTTTTGAATATGGCTACGACTAAAAATGGTACGATTGTGGTTAGTTAAATCTTAAGCACATCTATGTCGACGAATCATGGTCATTGACTGCAATACTATAATTCCTGAAAAGTTATAGTTGATATATTTGTGGAATTCTATACCGTAGTTGCTGCACTTAGCAAATGTGAGTAATGTTTAAAGGGCACTGGTACCAGAAACATAAACACAATCAGGGTTATTCCTGTTGTAATTATGCTTCCAAAAATACGGTGAATGGTGAAAATGAAAACATGAATAGCCCTGAATATTTACAGAAAGTCAAGCTGTTAGGGGACACTTTTAGATTAAACAATAAAATCCAGAACAGTATTGGGAAACATTTAAGAGTGCTATATTCGAATTAGCCAAAGTAAAACAAAACTTATTAAAAAAAAAATCGAAATAAAGTGTTGGTGAAAAAAATGTGGTAAAAATGGAGGTAGTCGCGGTCTTTTACTTATGTCTCAGCCATTTGTGGGCTGATTTTCTCGATTTTAAATAACGATTTTATAGCTGAACTATAGCAAATACATTAATGTATCAATCATGTACATATATAAGTTATTTGGTGGCATCGGAATGTTGATTTCAACAGACGGACGGACTTAGCTAATGTTTTCAACTGATAGACAGACGATATCTATAACGATACATATATTTATGGGGTCGCAAATAAAAAACTGTGAAAATTACAAACGGAATAACTTATATAGGTTATACCCTTGCCATTCTTGGTGAAGGATATAACATGAAGGATATTGCATGAAGCTGGCCAAAATAGACTTCACGTATATACAATAAATCTTATGAAAAAGGGAAAAGCATGTTGACTAAAATACTACAGAAAATTGCAAACAAAAATAAGACGAATACTTAGTAGAGGTCTGCACAACACTATTTGTATGTGCGTAGTACACGTGCACTTGCGAAACAAATACTCTTATTCGAAGTGTCGCTAAAAAAGAGTACTCTTTTTTGAGTACAACAAAATCATCGAGAAACTATTTGTTGTTATTCGACTATGTTCGGTGCTTGCAAATGCATGTACCACTTTCTTTCTTATTTGAAAGTACAGAGATCTTTCATGTAGAGTACGTTGCGACAACTAAACTGAACGAAGTACTCACATGTACAACGTTCAGTTCAGTCTCACAAATAAAAAATAACGGTTATGCTGAATTTTAATTCTTTTTATTAGGGATGCCAAATACAAGTTATTTTTATAATTCACGGTATTCTCTAATATTCAATAATAATAAGTAAAAATTAAATCTAATATTTTTAACTAATTAATAAAATAATGTTATGTTTTACATAGTTTCTGAAATATTTTTTTATAATAAAAAAATATGTTAAAATAATAAAGTATTTTTTTAAAATTGCAAAAAAAATGTTTACCTCACTTTAAAAATGAATATATTTTTCTTTTATTAAAGAGTTAAGGACTTATTTTAAATATGTATGTTTTACAATATGAATAATATTGGAAATCATCACAAATACTCGTGGTACCACATGAAGTGCACATAGTAATTGTACTACATTTTATTTATTGTACTTATTTTTCGTGTATTTACTTTTATCGGAACTCGTTTATTGTGTCTACATATTTGTTGTTATTCGACAAACGACTATACACTTCTCTTCACTATTTGCGCTCTAAATGAGAATACATGTATTTGCTTTACTCGAAGTCGAATATTACACGTGCAGTAAAAAAGTTATTCGATGCAGACCTCTAATACTTAGTATTCTGAATTTGAATATAACAACCTCGTGAAGATTAATGAAAGTCCTTGCAACATGATAAAGTCATATCAATCTGAATCTGAATAAAAACCATAAAATATCGCTTAAAAATTATGCAAGGCATAGAATGCATGCCAAATTAACTTAAAATTAATTTTCAAACTATTTAAAAAGTTAACATTTGTTTAAAAAAACTATACCTTTGGGTTTGTTAACAATGTTCTTGAAATAGGTTTAATGAATAAATTATATTTTGTTAAGGAAAAATGTCAAAATAAAATCAAGAATGTCAAATAAAATCAAGTCAAAACTATATTTGCAGGAGCATTTAAAAAAATCATCTACATAATTTCACTCAATTACCAAATGTTTTAAAATGTCACTCTTTAATCTGTAAATAAAAAAATATTATTGGCTTTTAACAACAAAAACCTACAAAAGTAACAGCAAATCAATAAATTTCCTACACTTCATTGCGAAAATTTATTGATGTTTCAAGTTACACTTGATTAAATCTTATACATAACGCACCAAACTCTTTAAAGTCTATTCTAAAGCACACTCGCTCTCTTCCTTGTTACTGTCAAATACACTCACATGCGAACAAATAAATAACATTGACTAAACAAAAAAATAAAATAAATCCTTCAAATAGTAACAGTGTAAGAAATCCTTGTAGACGTAAAGCGGAAAAGCTGTAAAGAAAATATAGCAACAACAAAAAAAAAAAAAAATAAATCAAAATCTTCTTTAAATCAAACACATGACAACAAGAGGGCAAATAAAGAAAGAAAAAAAAAACAACAAATATAGAAACTTGAACGTTTTGGGGGGTCTGTAATGAATGTTAAACACTGTACATTTAATAAAAAAAAAATAAAAGAAAAAGGAAATTGGTCCTTCACATAATAAACAAATAACTGTTGAATAGTTTTGAAAACTTGAAAACTTTTCATTAATCATGGACATGTTTTATTAAAAAAAAATGAAGAAATTTCATTTCATTAAATTCCTTAAAACCTCAAAATAGGAGAAAAGTTTTGCTTTTTAAAACACAAACACGAGCCTTATAGAGTAGTGGGTGTAGAGCCAAGTCCTGTTTCATTTTTCTTTTCTTTTTCAACAATTTCGATTGTGAAAATGTAGCAACAGTAACAACTACAACTTGTGTGTTATTGCTTGTTGTCGCATGTATGTTTTCTATGCGGCATGTGCCGGTAATCGTACAAGTGTGACTGTGTGTATTCGTGTGCGTTTTGTGTGTTTGTTTTTGTATTGAATGTTTTTTAAGCCTAAAAGTATACATTAAGCTTTAAGGATTTCTATAGCTCAACTATAAATCAACAAACAAAAACATCATGCTTCTAGAATCTAGATTCCAGACAATACGAAAACATGTTACAGTGCTGCTTGCTGAATTAGCATACCTTAGCCACGTTAAAGATGAATAAATAATTAATTATAACAATAAATTATTTAAATTACAACAATATGTACTTTTAGAACCAGCGAAAATGTTAATAAAAAGCTGATTAATAACAAAAATTATTTATATACCAAGAGGTTTTTTAAATAAATTGTAAGAATTTTTATGATTTTTTCTACATAGCTTCAAATTTTCTATAAGTGCCTTGAACGTAAATCGGCTTTTGGATCTACGAAAAAAAAATTTGGTGGATAAAACATTGGGGGGTTTTTGCTTATATTTTAGCCATATATGGGACAATTTTCACGGTTTTCAATAGCAATCTAAGTTGGACTATTGCGAATATTTTGACTGCAACTTGAGATCATCGAAAACTCAAAAATTGTTAAACATAGGTACAAAAGTGATACCATTTTAGCTATAGCACATTACATGTTCATACAAATATTTGCTAGGGAAGTTACCTAGTACCTTAACGAAAAATAGTAGATTGTCCTTTTAAACTGTTTAAAAATTTTCTTCTAAATGCTTTAAATAACATACAAAATATTTATACAAAGTTATTTAAACAAATTTCTGTCTCATATGCAGGCGTATATAAAAACATATAAGTTGAAATATGTAGATTTAACTAGACATTCTTTAACTCAGCTCACGCAAATATTTCATGCGTATTATTTATTTAAAAACGAAATCAAAGTAAGCAAATACAAATAAATAAAAACACCATTATACAATGGAGACGTAAGAGTCTGCTTATAAAGTTATATATATCTTATATATCTCAGTTATTTGTATATATACATAAAAGTATGCATATATATATGTAATATACTTAATATAAATACATTACAAGTAAAACAAAAACATGATCATGGAAATTTAAAAGGAAAAACGAAATAAAACAAACGCCACAAACATCATCAACTACCCGCACAAAAACATAAATAAGCAAATCTAATTTTTTGACATTATTTATTATTAAACACCCTACAGTAAAAGTGAGTGGTACTTTATACTGAGTTGTAAATATAAAACGTAGTGCTTTTAATATTAGATTATATATTTTAATATAAGGTAGTCCATAGTATAAGAGATAAGTCTTTAGAATATGACGTAGTTTTTAGAATAAGACGTAGTCTTTAGTATAAGACGTAGTCTTTAGTATAAGAGGTATCTTTAAGACGTAGTCCTTAGAATAAGAAGTAGTCTTTAGTATAAGACGTAGTCTTTAGTATAAGACGTAGTCTTTAGTATAAGAGATATCTTTAAGACGTAGTCTTTAGAATAAGACCCAGTTTTTAGTATAAGACGTAGTCTTTAGTATAAGACGTAGTCTTTAGTATAAGAGGTATCTTTAAGACGTAGTCTTTAGTATAAGACGTATACTTTAGTATAGACGTAGTCTTTAGTATAATAGGTACTCTTTAGTATAAGACGTAGTATTTAGTATAAGAGGTAATCTTTAGTATAAGAGGCATCTTTAAGACGTAGTCTTTAGTATAAGACGTAGTCTTTGGTATAAGAGATATCTTTAAGACGTAGTCTTTAGAATAAGACGTAGTCTTTAGTATAAGAAGTAGTCTTTAGTATAAGACGTAGTCTTTAAAATAAGACGTAGTCTTTAGAATAAGACCTAGTCTTTAGAATAAGACCTAGTCTTTAGATTAAGAAGTATTTTTTAGAATAAGACGTAGACTTTAGTATAAGACGTAGTCTTTAGTATAAGACGTAGTCTTCAGTAAAAGACGTAATCTTTAGTATAAGACGTAGTCTTTAGTATAATAGGTATCTTTAAGACGTAGTCCTTAGAATAAGACGTAGTTTTTAGTATAAGACGTAGTCTTTAGTATAAGACGTAGTCTTTAGTATAAGAGGTATCTTTAAGACGTAGTCTTTAGAATAAGACCTAGTTTTTAGTATAAGACGTAGTCTTTAGTATAAGACGTAGTCTTTAGTATAAGACGTAGTCTTTAGTATAAGACGTAGTCTTTAGTATAAGAGGTATCTTTAAGACGTAGTCTTTAGTATAAGACGTAGTCTTTAGTATAAGACGTACTCTTTAGTATAAGACGTAGTATTTAGTATAAGAGGTAATCTTTAGTATAAGAGGTATCTTCAATACGTAGTCTTTAGTATAAGACGTAGTCTTTAGTATAAGAGTTATCTTTAATACGTAGTCTTTAGTATAAGAGGTATCTTTAATACGTAGTCTTCAGTATAAGACGTAGTCTTTAGTACAAGAAGTATCTTTAATACGTAGTCTTTAGTATAAGACGTAGTCTTTAGTATAAGAGGTATTTTTAATACGTAGTCTTTAGTATAAGGAGTAGTCTTTAGTATAAAAGGTATCTTTAATACGTAGTCTTTAGTATAAAAGGTATCTTTAATACGTAGTCTTTAGTATAAGACGCCGTCTTTAGTATAAGACGTAGTCCTTAGTATAAGAGGCATCTACGTATAATACGTAGTCTTTAGAACAAAACGTAGTCTTTAGAATCACACTCATTTCCTTTACTATAATATTATATAAACAAAATCTTCTAAACATTCATCTCTACCATCCACCAACTGTAGGATACCCAAAACGCAAAACTAAAGTCGATAAGGTCAAGTGTGACCGCCCATAATTTGTGATTTAATATTACAAGGCTCTTTCTCGAAAGCGCACATTAATGTAATAAACTTTAAGAAGCCCACCATAATAAAATCAATATTAATACAGACAAAAAAAAAAAACACTCTTGCATACAAGCTTCACATCATCACCACGTAGCGTCATATCATCATCATCACGACATCAACAAATTGAAATAATGAGATTTTCTTCTCATCATCTTTTCTTTTTTTCCACAATCTACCACATGTCAACAGACACACAACGCCACCTCACATATGTGAAATGAAATGTAGTGAAATGAAATGTCTTTTCAACACAAAATATTTCTATTGAAAAATGTCTTTGGCCACAAATGAATGGAATAAATGAAACTCAATAACCAAAAAAAATAAGATGAAAAGAACTTCGTGAAACAGCATTTGATAACCATCTTATTTATAGCTGAACTCATATAACTAAAACTTACATACAATGAATCCTAAAGAAGTTACACTTTTAAAGATAAACTTTGCTTATATTGAATTTAAATGATACAATTTTCATGTACTTAAATGCATTTAGGTTTAATGATTTCTACTTTGCTCTCTATTATACATTTATACAAATAGTATGTAAGTACTAAGTAGGAATGAACTGTCCATAAGTCCATTTAAATGCCATACGTAAAATCAAAGTTGATCTTTTATTATTATTTGAATTGGCAAAGTTTTCGCTTTTTATGTGTGTCAACTTTATTTAGTGAACAAATAACATAAGAACTTGCTTCAATGGTCACCAGTAAGGAGTGTGGCAATACCACTGACACCACTATTCAAATAGACAGTTTGTTAAAAAAGAAATTTGTAAAGTTTTGCATGCATGTTGTAGATAAATGTATTAGGAGGTCTTAACGTCTAAGAGTCTGGGGAAATAAGTGCGTATGAAGAGACCAACTAAGGTATGCAGGATAAATTCAAAAGGACCAAGTTTTGGTTTTTATTACACTGCTTTTAAATATTTTATTTGCTTGATATAATTTCTATTAAAATGAATACATGATGAAGCTATAATGTTATAAAAGTGACATGAATTGGGTAGTTGAGGATGTTGCGGCAGCTATATATTTCAATAAATGTATATAGTATTCTATGCTAGTATCAACTATATTAATACTAAGTATAATAGCAATTATCCTGAAGATTCAGATTACTAGTAACAATTAGTAGAAGACATAATTCATTCAGATTTAATTTAGTCTAAGAAATCGTTTAGTATAAGACGCAGTGTTTAGTATAATACGTAGTCTTTAGTATAAGACGTAGTCTTTAGTATAAGACGTAGTCTTTAGTATAAGACGTAGTCTTTAGTATAAAACCAAGTATAAGACGTAGTCTTTAGTATAAGACCTAGTATAAGACGTAGTCTTTAGTATAAGTCCTAGTATAAGACGTAGTCTTTAGTATAAGACGTAGTCTTAAGTATAAGACGTAGTCTTTAGTATAAAACCAAGTATAAGACGTAGTCTTTAGTATAAGACCTAGTATAAGACGTAGTCTTTAGTATAAGTCCTAGTATAAGACGTAGTCTTTAGTATAAGACGTAGTATTTAGTATAAGACGTAGTCTTTAGTATAAGATGTAGCCTTTAGCATAAGACGTAGTCTTTAATATAAGACGTAGTCTTTAGTATAATACGTAGTCTTTAGTATAAGACCTAGCATAAGACGTAGTATTTAGTATAAGACCTAGTATAAGACGAAGTATTTAGTATATAACCTAGTATGAGACGTAGTCTTTAGTATAAGACCTAGTAAAAGACGTAGTCTTTAGTATAATACGTAGTCTTTAGTATAATACGTAGTCTTTAGCATAAGACGTAATCTTTAGTATAAGACCTAGTCTCTAGTACAAGACCTAGTCTTTGGTATAAGACATGGTCTTTAGTATAAGACGTAGTCTTTAGTTTAAGACCTAGTCTTTAGTATAAGACGTAGTCATTAGTATAAGACGTAGTCTTTAGTATAAGACGTAGTATTTAGTATAAGACGAAGTCTTTAGTATAAGACGTAGTCTTTAGTATAAGACGTAGTCGTTAGTATAAGACGTAGTCTTTAGTATAAGACGTAGTCTTTAGTATAAGACGTAGTCTTTAGTATAAGACGTAGTCTTTAGTATAAGACGTAGTCTTTAGTATAAGACGTAGTCGTTAGTATAAGACGTAGTCTTTAGTATAAGACGTAGTCTTTAGTATAAGACGTAGTCGTTAGTATAAGACGTAGTCTTTAGTATAAGACCTAGTCTCTAGTACAAGACCTAGTCTTTGGTATAAGACGTAGTCTTCAGTATAAGACGTAGTCTTTAGTATAAGACGTAGTCTTTAGTATAAGACGTAGTCTTTAGTATAAGACGTAGTTTTTATTATAAGGCGTAGTCTTTAGTATAAGACGTAGTCTTTAGTATAAGACGTAGTCTTTAGTACAAGACCTAGTCTTTAGTATAAGACGTAGTCATTAGTATAAGACGTGGTCTTTAGTATAAGACCTAGTCTTTAGTATAAGACGTAGTCATTAGTATAAGACGTAGTATTTAGTATAAGACGTAGTCTTTAGTATAAGACGTAGTCTTTAGTATAAGACGTAGTTTTTAGTATAAGACGTAGTCTTTAGTATAAGACGTAGTCTTTAGTATAAGACCTAGTCTCTAGTACAAAACCTAATCTTTAGTATAAGACGTAGTCTTTTGTATAAGACGTAGTCTTTAGTATAAGACGTAGTCTTTAGTATAAGACCTAGTCTTTAGTATAAGACGTAGTCTTTAGTATAAGACGTAGTCTTTAGTATAAGACGTAGTCTTTAGTATAAGACGTAGTCTTTAGTATAAGACGTAGTCTTTAGTATAAGACGTAGTCGTTAGTATAATACGTAGTCTTTAGTATAAGACCTAGTCTCTAGTACAAGACCTAGTCTTTGGTATAAGACATGGTCTTTAGTATAAGACGTAGTCTTTAGTTTAAGACCTAGTCTTTAGTATAAGACGTAGTCATTAGTATAAGACGTAGTCTTTAGTATAAGACGTAGTATTTAGTGTAAGACGAAGTCTTTAGTATAAGACTTAGTCTTTAATATAAGACTTAGTCTTTCGTATAAGACGTAGTCTTTAGTATAGTGGATGGCTTCGGTTTGTGCCGCAACCTTTCCTTTCAAATATATATATCCAGTACAAATATTAAGACTATTGCAAGCTTGAAAGGATTCTATAGGTTGATTAAACAAATTAACACATGCTTACATAAATGTTAAAATAAAACTTGGCTAGAATTATGCTTTTTTCATATGAACAAATACTTAATGTTGTCACCAACTTTCTATTAACAAATATATAAATTGTCAATGGCAAAAACTTTTCCTTACATAAGACTGCATCTAAAGTTCTATTTCATTGCTATAGAAATAAAAGACAACAAGACATCTAAGTAAATATTTGGTGCAAAAAAAACTAACTTATTAAATTTGAAATACTCGTTAAAACTTTTAACAAATATGTATTTTAAGAGAAATGCAAAATAAACTTTTTATATAAATTTACTTTCTTTTCCTTTTAAAACCACAAAACCCACAATACAATATTTCTATGCTCAATACGTTTTTTTTTTTTTGTTTTTCGCAGAAAATGTTTTCTTTATAAAACTGAAAACTATAAATATTTTTATTATTACTTATATTTTCTATTAAAGATTATTAAACAACAGCAAATATTTAATAAAGCACAAGATTATACAAAGAACGAAAGTGAAGCAAAAAAACATTAAAAAAATATTTAAAAATTTTTCTATATTTTTTTGTTTGTATGTTTCTGATTTTAAATGATGGTTGTTGTTTAAAGCAAGTAAAAGTTTTGTGCTGCCTTCCCCCTTCACTTCAAGATTTGTTCCATGCAAAAGTATCCAAGAATTCACAAAACAGTCAGTCAAGTTGTAGAGATTCAAACATTTGCCAAATAAAGAAAAATCTTGGTGATTTGTATAAAAAAATTTAAATAAATTTGGTATTTCTGTGAACAGCATGGGGAAATCAATAAGAAACATTCATTTGGGGAATATTTATTGAAAACTTTTTTAAAAGAATTTATTCTAAGAAAGTTTTTTTATTCACAAGAAATTTTGATTGTTTAATAAAAACGTTTTCTTTAAATTAACAACTATTTTAAATGTAATTTTTTATTTTTTTTTCTTTGCAAATCTAATGAAATATTTAAAAAGTTGTTCACATCAAGTTTTAAAGTAATTGGTGGGAAGAGGTTTAAAAGAGTATTAATATGAGCAGTTTTGTTTAAAAGTTTTTGTATAAGAAAACGTCGAGTATTAGAGCCTACTTGAAAGTGATTTAGGAAGTAGTGTTAAGGAAGTTGTGGCTATCTACTGTTTTTTAAAACAATGAATATAAAATATAGGATTTCAGCATAATTACTATGCACTTTGGGGTAGCTATTGGAAAAAAGAGTTATACCATTGGAAAGGAAATATAAATACAGACAAATAGTTTTAATATCTTTTTATTTCTATTTTTCCCATATTGACACCCACTGTTCTGTTAAACAACTTTTATACACAACAGCAAAATATTGATTTGTCGCATACTTACATTAGTATATATATTCTTGGGGCCCATAAGATTCTAAGGGGATCTAGCAAGATCCATCCGTCCGTCTGTCCGTCTGTCTGTCTTTCAATTCGGACCATAATTGATTCAAGTCCCCATAAAACGCCAAAATTATATATTGCTGGTGGTTATACAAAATTTCTAAGACAGCTGAATATAACACTTTTACTTGTTTTTAATAAAAATCATCAGTTTTTTTCCTGCAAACATATATTTGTTTCTTATTAATTACCCATGTCTCTCGCCTAAATAATAATAAACTTGTAATTTGTTGTTCTTAGAAAAAAGTTCAGCATAAAATTATAAAAACATGGCAAGTTTTCTATAACTTTTCATTTAAGACATTGAACGTGTCTGCCAGCCCTCTTATAAAAACAACTTTGAGTTCTTGCAAAAAAAAAACAAAAGAAAAATGCAGGAAAACATTGTGAAAAGCAAAAAGTAAAGTATAGCTTTTGTTGTTTTGCTATATATGAATAATTGAATACATAAGTAAACAGATCAAATCTTAATGTAACATATTTATTTTCAACTAATTGGAGCCATTAATAATTTCAGACACCATAACAACATTTACACAGTCATAAATAATATTAATTTTTATTGTATAAGTAAGTACAATACATACAGTGGCGAGCAGAAGTGAGTGCATGTTCACGACACTGACTTTCGTCATCCATAACAACAAAACCATACAAGCAAATCAAAAATATTTTTTTGTTTTATTTTTATTATCTTATTTGTAACAAATAGGAGTAAAGAACAATAATAAATGAGATGATTTCAAAGAGTTTGGAAGAAAAAACGAAAATAACCCGCATAAACTCAATTTTGCACGTTTTAAGAATTACACCTATTTTCGATCTTTCACTTCTCTTATCAGCAGAAATCATACAGATTTACCTTTATGTTTGTTGTTATCTTATTCTCCTTGTTCGTAGAGCAGTTTAAAATGTGTTTCTTGCGAATTAATGCCGATTTTGTCAATTACTATCATATTTAAAATAAATTGGTGATTTTTCGTATAAAAATTACAAAAATATCTGAAGAAATTTAAAATAGTGTTGTGTGCCTGACCGAGAAAGGCTGTTCTTCACGTACTATTTTCGAAATACTTGGTATTAGTCAATCGGCTGTAATTGAAGCTCGAAAGAGACGAAATGTGATTCGAAATCGCAAGTCAAAGGTTGAAAAATATTACTAACGAACTCAGATGCTCGAATAATGATGTCCGAAATGAGAAAAAAACGCAAGCTGCTAACACCAAAGGGTGTTTCTCTGGCAATTAACAAAAAAGTAAGCATTGGACCAGTGAAGTAAATCCCAAATTTTATAATTAATTTTGTATTCCAAGCAAACCATTCACAATAACTGAACTAAAATACAGAAAAACTTTTTAGGCAAATATACAGTGGAAAGATTATTGAAGAGAAAACAGTGGAAAACATTTAAATTCCTCAACTACATATAAAAAAAGAGTTAAAAAAACCAACGATACTATACGTTGTCTAAACGTTGTTTTAACGTTTGGTTTTAACGGACAACAATTTTGAGAGGAACACCCTAATTTACATATATACATATATGTATAAGTATGAAGTAGTAAGCAGCACTGTGTATGTTTATGATGTTAGTTATTGTTATAGTTGTTGTAAACAAATTTATATGTATTTAATATGACAACATAATGCGGAAACTGTTAAACAAACGTTACAAGCTAAACAACAGTTACGCAAAACAAAACACTCACCCATACACACTTTTACACATGTGTGTGCCCACATAAATAAATAACAAATAAGCATTACTTGACAGTTGACACTTGTAACGGCTTTAAACTTAAAAAAAAAAAAAAAAACTAAAATACCAAAATGGAGTAAGAAAAAAAACTAAATATCATCATTATGCCTTCAACGCCACAAATTCTTCCTTACGCACACACACTCTCACACTCTCTATCTTGGCAGAGAATTCCTAATATTAATAGTAACGGGCCTCAGTAGCGCTAAAGACGACGACGTCACCAACCACCACAACAATGACAACGGTATGTAAGGCAAAGAAATCTGGGGTCTCCATAAAGCATAATAAAGGGAAGTGGGGAGGGGGGAAGGGCTGCGTGAAAAATAATCTTAAATGAAGAAGAAAAAAAAATTGACAAAGGTTTGATAAGATCTTCTGTTTCTTTTCGTTAACAACCCACCACTAACTTTAGAACTTAGCCAACAACAAGAAAAATAATACGCTATTTCTTTCATACACAATACACCGTACGTTTCACACTGACGACACTAGCAGTGATGACAAATTGTATAAAAAAAGTACTTTAGTTAGAGTACAATTTTAAACTATAAAGCTCAATGGGATACCTGGCAAGATAAGATTGTGGTAGCCCCACAAGCCATATTAAAAATGCAAATTCCTTAGACTCTCTAGGAAATTTTCAGCCTGCCCCATAACCGAATGTCCTCCCGAAATAAAATTTAAAGTACAGAAAACAAACAAAGACAAATATCCAGCATATGTACCTCCATTTAGGTTTACTTGAACATTACGTCTATTAAACTTTCTTAAGTTTCCAGGCAGCCGCGAAGTGAAAACGTTAAAGAGAGCAGCTCCTGGCAATAGGTCCCTTTGTGTTACCTGAAAGTAGAAAGATAGAAATAGAGCGACAGATAGAAATGCAAGGGTACAGTCAGATGAGATTAAACGATTGAAAAAAGTGGAGAAAAAGAGGGAGATATTTTCTCCTTTTAGGTTCAACAAACGTGTCACAGTCAGATATTATAACAATAAGATTACCAGAACTATGCGAATCTCTACCTACAACGGAGTATTTCCATAAACCTCAACATGCTCAAGGTTATCTGAATGAAGATGATTGCGAAGAGTTTAGTGTACCCATTATGATACAAAATAAGGAGCCACGTGCACCAACTTCATGATTGAATTGAATATATCTGAGGCACATGATTCTCCTTAATAGGCCACGGTCTTGAATCAAAATAAGGATGATGTTTATTGTTGTTAGAGGCGACAATAAATAAGCATTCAAGTTAAACAAGAATACATTTAATGAATGCGGAAAGGAAACTTTAAACTTCTACAAGAAAGAAGACTAAACCAAAGATAACTAAGGAAGTAAGCATGTATAGCTGGTATATGTTGGATGCTAGGAATCTTATATGCATTCAACGCTACGCACCTTATAAATTATCCGACAATGCATTGACAGAGGAATTCGACAGACTTCTTACTCACACAATTACATCCTTCAACTGCGGTGACATCCTTGTGGCGATGAGACATTTTAAAGCTCAACTGTGTTCCACCGGACCGGTGAGAACAATTGAGAACGGAGAGTTATTTGTAAATATGTGTACAGCTAACCACTTAGTTGTTGAGGGCACTTGAGTATCACCGCACCATGTCACTGAAACCCCAAATACAGGGCGGCTCATTACTGGACGTACGAAATAAAAGAGGAGTATATGTAGCCAGTGATATATAGAAAACGTAACAATGTAAGTAGATTGAAAATCCCCTCGGTCGCATACAATTACTTAAATGCGTTGAACGAACCATTGTCCTCAACAACCAACAATGACCGAAATGACTTGAGAATAGTAAAAACATATTTACAGAAGCTGTTTCTGAACATCTAGGTCTTAAAGACCAAATTCACGAAGAATGGCTATCCAACTACACTTGGAACATAAGTAATCAATGAAAGAAAAAAAATCAGAGCAACACGAGGATGGACTAATGGTATATCTGTAGAATCTCAAGCTGCGGCAGAAATAAATCGAAGCAAATACTAGTCAAGAAGCTAACTTACACAGTTATTATGTTTATTTGTTGTTAATCTGATTAAAATGAGTAACCAGAAAAAAGTGCGTGCTAAAATAATTAAATATTTTCAACAAAACCCAACTTGGTCCTACAAAAAAATTGGCCAAACAATCAAAAGTCTGGTATCAAACATTTTCCAATGTTATTAAACAGTACCGGGAGAACTTGTCCGTTGATATAAAACCTGGTTCAGGTAGAAGGAATGGTCCACATGATGTTTCTAAAGTCAAAAAAATTAGAAAGCATTTTCAAAAGAGCTCCCTACACCTCCGGTAGGAAAGCAGCCCGGTTAGGTCAGTACTCGGACTATTTGGTACGAAAAGTTAAAGCCAATGAAGGTTTAAAAACATACAAGGCTCAGAAAGTTCTTGACAGGAACTCTGCTAAAAATTTAGAGGCCAAAGACAGAGCAGGGAAATTTAAGTCTAATTTTATACAAAAAATATACCTGTTGCATAATGGATGACGAAACGTACGTATAGGAAATTTTTCACATCTTCCGGGTGAATATTTTTATGTTGCTGATCGTCGAGGGAATGTTGTAGAAAGTTTTAGGGAAAAAAAAAGCTGAAAATTTTCCCAAAAAGCGCTTGGCATAGCAAGCAATATGCAGCTGTGGCAAAAGAATCCAAACATTTGTTACAAAGGGCTCTATAAATACCGAAATTTACATCAAGGAATGTTTACAAAAGAGGATGCTTCCATTTATAAGACTTCTTCCAGAAAAGGTTCATAAATTCATCACTAGTGATTAGAACTATAAAAATATTATTTTTTGTAAATTGTTATAATAATTTCAATCAAATACAAAAAAAATCAAAACTGTAAGTTTAGTGTTATTAATTTTATTAATATTTATATATGTTTTTTTGATCTCAGTCCTTTTTACGACGTTTGGCTTAAATTGGGTGGGATCGACTTAGTAGGAATAACCCCTCCCATATGAAGAAAGTAGTTATAAGTAAAGAATTATAGAAGTTAAAGAGTTATTTTATAACTTAACATATACACAGAGAAAACAGATTCGTGCTCACAACCGAATTTAGCGCCAATCGAATTTTGTCGGTTCTATGTACTATCGTTCCATTCGGTTGGAATGACTGAATATATTAGTATATACAATATTCCTTTGCTGAATTAATGGTACTCACAACTGTTTTAAAAAATTAATTCAGTGAAGGTCACCAATACTGGAAGTTGGAGCAACTAATACAATTTTCAACAAGATATATTTTTTTTTATTTTATTTAGCAAGGAAAATGATACATTCAGAACAGAATAGAGAGAACTAATATGTACAAACAAAATACTATCCATTAAATTGTATATTATAAGTTAAGGTTGGATTTGTCTTGAATCTGAAATTAGTCTTGCATCTACATTTAGGATTGACTGGTAAAACTGGAGATATATAATCATATCAGGCAGCACATCATATCAATGGTAAGCTTATCAAGGATTCTTGTATTTGTCTAGCAGTTATTACAAATATGTTTATTCTAATAGTGGATGTAGAACCAGAATTTCTGCCGTGGCACCTATAAATATACATATTTTAAAAACTCTCTTTAGTGCAAATATTTTTGAATGGATGTTACTTACATATTCTTACATGTAACACAATCATATCTCTAATTGTCCAAAGCACTACTACCGTTTAATATTCATTAACCAACATATTTTGTGTTTCTGTTGTGTATGTTCTTTGAAATATTTTCTATGTTTTATTTTGAATTAATTTTTTTTAAAATGTCAAAAAATCTAAAACTTCTATTGATTGTGAACACCGAATTGAAATTATTTTATATATTAATAACCAATTATATATTACCAAGGCAAGGATTTTCAAGCACTAAAAAACTAAAAATATGCGCTTATAATATGCACTATAAAGAGAGAAAATATGCACTAAAAATGACAAAAATATGCAATAAAAACAAGTTTTTTATTTGAAATATATTTATTAATAAAAGACAGATATAAATTTCAGGTCATATTTTCAATATATATGTACATATAAAGGAACATAAAAGGTTTTAAACAAAGTATACCAAGTAGTCCGACTCTCAATTTTTTTAAAATTACTCTCTCACATATACGGGTACCGTGTGAGTTCAGAGAATTGTAAACCAATGAAATGTCTTGAAATATTTTTACACAATATTACTTTAACACATATTATTCTTTATTTTTTTTAAACACTTTTTGCACACTTTCATTGTTAAAACGCTTCTATTTTGCACAAATCAGGTTAAAATACTTTCGGAATTTCTGACATGTAATTTTTTGTTATTGTAATAATAGGACAGAGTTCTAATTTTTGGTATTGAAAATTCATAAAAATTAAAATTTAAAACATTTTTATAGAACTCTGTTGCCTGGAGAAAATTTAAAAGTTACCAACACATGTGTAATTTTGTTACTAACATGTGTTTAGAGTTAGGTACTGTTGTCAAAGAGTCGGACTAATTGTTATACTTTAGTTTTAAATATATTTTTTCAAAGTAAAAATAAGAAAATTCATGTATGTATGTAAATTATACAATATTTATATTAAAAAAAATCAGTCAGTTATTTATTTTCATGTTACAAAATTACTTAATTTATATTTCTATTTGTATAAAAAAATAAATTTTTTTTTAATTTCCAAAAATAAAACTTTGTCTGTTCGGATGAAAACAGCTTTAATACATTGAAAATGTACGCTCAACGTCAACAGAAGTTAAAGGTGCATATTTAAATGAAGCCAGTTCAATTGGAGAATATTCATTTTCAATTTGATTTTCTTCATTAAAATTGCTATCTAATTGTCAAACATTTTTTTTATTATATGAAATCCAGTATTTTTCTGTAATATATTCTTTAGTTTTGTTTTAATTTGGTAAGAAATTTCTCCGTTTACATTATTAATTTTATTGGTAGCATCATCAATTAATTTTACTTGTACATTCAGCGAATTGAATCCCTGTAGTTTAGTAATATTTTCAGAAATAAAGATGTAATTTGAGCACAGAAATGCTAAATGTGTCACAAAGAGAACAAAGTCGAAATGTCGATATAAACTTTTTTTTCGAAAAGTTGACAATTTCAAAAAGCTAAAAAATTGAAAAGTTGACTTTTTCTTTCAACAATATAATTCTAGTGTCAATATATTTACTATTTTTACAACACTAAATAGAGTTCCCAAATAAATGCATGTACAGTGTACACTGATATAAAAATATTTTCAAAAGAAAATTAAATATGCAATAAAATGGAAAAATATGCTAAGTATGTGCATTTAAAAGAAAAATATGCAAAATATGCATTTATAACAAAATATGCAAAAATATGCAACAACAAATCGATGCCATTTTGTTGCAAATTCTTCGATTCGGAAAGATAAATTGTCAAAAGTGATTTTGAGTTACTGACTACAAACATGCATTTGCATAGAAATCCTTGCCCTGTATATTACTATAACCGAAAGCCTTAAATGAAAGTTAGTAAAGACACAAACCACATCAATTAATTACTTTTGCAGTTGTTGGAACCTTAATTCGATTGTTATTGAGGTTTTATTATTCTAACAATTAGAAATCTTTTAAGTATATCGAATTTCAATAATTACAATCAAGTTTCTATCAAGCTTATTAAATATTTAGAATCACAACTGAATTCCGATCGATCTTTTTTCTGTGTGTATAAAAATGGGGGGGGGGGGGGGTATCAGAACAGTAGAGTGATATCTCCCATACCAAGTTAGTTACTTATTTTCGAATATCCAGTGAACTGTAATTGAAAAATTCTCAATATGTTGCATGTCTTATTTTCATACCATTGCACTATATGCCCATTTCCAATTTTTGCGGCAAAAATTTAAATGTTCAACTTTCGCTTTTTGAAAAAAAAAAAAAAAAAAAACAAGTAACTGAGCTATATTCGTCTGTGCCGAATCTTATATACCCTTCACCAAATTATACTTGAAATAAAATTAAAAAAAAAAAATTAATTTTTTTAAACAATTTTTTAAAACTTTTTTTTCCAAATTGTTTTTTAAAAGTTTTTCCCAATTTTTTTAATTTAATTTTTATTATTTTTAATTTATTAGTGAAAAAATTTATGAAAAAAAGTTTTTTGTGAAAAAAAAAATCGGGTTAAAAAATATTTTTTCCGATTTTGACCCATTGTAGGTCCAACTTACTATAGCCTTAAATACATCGTTGAAATGGACTTTCAAATATCTATCATTAGATACCATATTGTCTATATTAATGACTTAGTAAACGAGATATAGATCAAAAATAGGCAAAAATGGAGGTTGTCTCGGATTTTTGCTCATATCTCCGATATTTATGGACGGATTTTGCTGATTATAACAGGAAACTTCTCGAAAGCATGTCTGACAGAATTATTGAAGATTTGGATCCCGAAGATATCTGGGGTCTTTAGAAAATTGATTTCAACAGACAGACGGACATGGCTAAATCGACTCCGCTATCTATAAGGGTCCAGAATATATATACTTTATGGGGTCGGAAAATTATTTTGTGGAAATTACAAACGGACAAACTTATATATACCCTTCTCACGAAGGTGAAGGGTATAAAACCAGCAAAAGTCCTGAAGGTGATAACATCGCACTAGAGCTCCTCATGGTTAATCCGCAAACGAGTACAGAATTAATCGTTCCTGTTATTGAAGAAATCCTGTCATGGTTACTTATATGTAAAACAACAATATACACGTAAGTCTGTATAAAATGCAACAATAAATTATTTCACTTTTATCTCCATTGATCATTTATGTTGGTATTCCTTATTTTATCAACGTACTCCAGTTCATTGGTTGGCTCTCATAGCCAACAGAAGCCGAACATAATCGCTTATTTGCCTGTTCATAAAAATTATCAAACATAAAGCAAAAATCACAACTAATAGCTGATCAGAGATATAAAATGCATGTTACTATCTTTGTTCTATGATCTTTTTAAGCCGACCACCGATGTATTTTCAACAAAGTAATGATGACGTGAGTCCTCAGTTTTATTTCAATAAGACCAATGCATAATTTTAATATAAACATTGATATTAGCTCCCTAATGCAATTCTCATCATAATTAAGTCACCTGATTGCCCAAAAATTCATTTAAATCATATAAATCGACTTCAGTTTACTTCGGTAAAAATGTCGAATTAGTTCGAAAGTACTTTTTACTCTATTGATACTTTAAGATAAGCAGAAGTGATTAATAAAAATAATATTGTTAATCAATGAATCTTAACTGGATTCAGTTTCCTGCTTTCTAATATTTAACTTTTCTTTATATTTTATTTATTTTATTTGCCCCTAAAAGTAAACTTTTCTTTAGTCTTTAGTACCTTTTGTGACTTGCTTCACGCAAACCTGATTTTTAGTAAATTTATTACTTGCCATCAACTCATTTCCCTCTCATAGTTTTTATTCAAACGTTTCTTCATTCATTTAGCTAGCTCGTTTTTCTTTCTTTTTTTATTTTTTTGGGTTTTTAAAAGTACCATTAGGTTACATGTTGTAAAATTGTAACAAATTTATTAGAGAACACAGTCTATAAGGAAAGAGTGTGTGTGCTTTCATTAGTATACTAGCCCTGCTGTTTTTGGAATCAGATTTTCGTTAATGTATGTCTTGGCTATAAGAAAAACGCCTTGAAATACTCTCAAACATATCTGCAAAACTTACTTTAAAAGAGTTTAAACATAATGTTTTATATAAAGTGTATTCGAAAAGAAAACCTAAACTGGCATTTATGTTGCGTATACTTGATATTTCACCTCATAGTAGAGAATAATGCTCATACGGTTAGAGGGCGTATTTCAATAAATATGAAAATCTTTGAACCAACAAATATGGTTTATGAAAATTGATTTTTTAATGGTTTGTATTTATTTAATGTTTCAAAATAAAAAACCTAATTTTAGCTAGCGTATTTAGCATGTGCAACATGTCATTTACTATCCAAAATACTGGTGAATGGTGGTCACTTGGTGGCGTGTAGAGAAAAAAGTTGTCTTCTTATTTATATTTCTTTAATTATTGATGTCACTGCAGCTTGCTGCACATTCTATTTATATTTAGAACTGAAATTGTCCATTGAAGAATAATATATACTTTGAATTCTCTATTTGTTCGTTTTTATAAATGTTGATGGCGTCAAATTGTCTGAGCTTGATAGTCAAAAGCGCTAACAATTCAAGCAAGAACTGATACTTTCTAAATATAACAAGCTCTTTGATGCTTCATCTGATTTGGTCTTCACTCACTTACGAACTAGTCAATCACGAACACTAGGTAACTAGCCATTTGCATGGGGAATGGTAATGCAGAGGTAGTCAATTTGTATCATATAAAATTAACTGCTACTTTTAAAACTACTGGGATAGATCAAGTGTGTTTGTTTAGAGCGGCTGTGTATGTGTTTCTTTTTTATGAAAGTTCGCCTACATACGTGTTTAAGTGTCAAAATAAATAAACGTTCATTGTAAAAATGCCCACAACTACACAACACGCATGGATGGCTGGATTGCTGGCTGTTTGGGTGGGTATTTTGTGGTTGAACGCAAAATATAGATGCTTCCTTTTAACATCGACACACACACACAGTCCTAAGGAAGTAAACAGAGAATTTTTTTTATGTCATTCTTTCTTTATTTTGGTTGTAAATAAAAAAGGGGTATATTCCTGTGTTGTGTGTGCTCTTATAGAGTGTATGCCTAGTATCCTTCCTGTGGGATTATATGAATTTTCATTGTTGTTTTTTTTTCCTTTCTTTTGGTTGTATTTTATAGGTCTTCACAGCCATCAACTCAACTATAACCAAAAAAAGTCTTGGTTGATTGTGCTGTGTGTGCCAGCTTCTTCGTATAACGGCTATAACATTATTCAGTCAAGCGTTAAACAGTGGAGTTGAAGGTGAAAGGCTACAGTTACGTTGTCAAATTCATTTCATTATTTTTTATTTCACGTGAACTTTACACTGCACATTGGGTTTGCTATAAGGAGCAGATTGGCGAATAATCAAAAACTAAAAAACGGATTTTGGGAAAAAGATCTATCTCATCGGAGAGGTACCAGTTTTCAGTATATAACCCTATCATTAGTTTTTTCTACACTAGCTTGTTGTATACACTAACGGCAATTTAAAATGAGGATGAGATATATGAAGAAATTTCGAGGCAATTGAAAAATTAAAAACACGATTTTGAAAATAAGATATTGACATAAGAAACGTAACAATTTTATCCTTAACATAAGTTTTTCCTATGCTAGTTTCTTGTATGAGATAACTGCAGTTAAAAGTAAGGGGCAGCCATATGGAGCAGTTTGTCAACAAATATTATATCATGGGAAAGCTGACACTTTTCTCTATATAATGCCATCATTAGTTTTCCAGCACTATTTATGTTTATTGCCTACGCTAAAGTTAAGTTAAAAGGTCGAAAATACCAAAATTAAAAACGAGATTATAGAAAAAAGGAATATACGAGGGTGGGTCACAAAGTCCGTGCCTTTTTGAGTGAAACACATTTTTTTTGATACAACAAAAAAAGTTGTATGTACCAACGTTTCTCCAATATGTGTATTCCTTCCAAAAAATAAGATTTGTCGAGGTCATTAAAATAGGTATTTTTTGTGTAATGATGTCATCGTCGGAGTCAAATCTTATTCCGCGGAACAAGAAATAATCACTTGGGGCTAAATCCGGAAAATAGGGCGAAATAGCGAGCACTTCGTAGCCTAGCACATGGATTTTTGTATTGGAAACTGCACATGTGCGTACCCTTTTGTGCACCCGATTGTGACAATGAGCTATGTGAGATGCCCATGGCTTCCACAATCTCCCGAACTTTTAATTTCCGATCGGTCACCACTATATCTTGATTTTTTCCAACTAGGCGTCCAGAACGTTCGGCAACTTCCGTGCTTGCATTGTACAAGGTTTTCCAACAAGAGGTGTTATTTTGGTATTCAAGGAGAAATTAAATTTTTTGAGATAAATGATCGGATGTCTATTTCATAATAAAGAGGAAGGTATGCCGTTAATAATGAAAAACAATATCAGCCAAATGACCAAATGAAATTTTCCATAACCAAATCGCAAATTGGTTGCCCTATGTCCTCGATAGCGTCACGAATTCTATCTTTGACGCTTGGCTGTTGGCGTAGACCTTATCTTTTACGTGGCCCCAAAAGAAGATAATACGGTCCGGAAACTTTTCCCGTAAAAGAGCAATGGTTTCGTTGCTTGTGTGGCGCATAGCGCCGTCTTGTTGAAAGTAAATCTTGTCCAGATCAATATCATCTGACTTGGACCATAAGATACGGTGTAATGACGTTTGTGTAATGCCCAATTCCAAAGAACGACGAGGAATGGACAAACCTGGGTTTTCTTCAACACTTTGGGCTACAGCACCAATATTCTCAGTTGTTCTTGAGCGACGTGCGCGGGTTTTATTCTTCACATCACTAACTTGTCCCAACAGCTCGAATTTTCTGTAGTACGGTCCGACAAGGTGCTCCACGACGACCCAAAAATGCTTTAGTTTTCCGAATTGTGACTGCAAGATTTTCACCATTTTTGTAGTGAATTTTAATAATTACAATGCGTTGTTGAAGCGTGTATCGTTCCATTTCTACTTGTCAAATGTCAAAGAATAAAAGCTTCAAAAGTGACAGCTACCGAAAAGCCGGATGATTCAATATAGCACCTCTTGTTGGAAAACCCTTTATATAAAATAAGCATTTGTGGCCGATAAAATACTATTTCGTGAGGACATTTGTATGGAGGCTAGATGAAATAATGAACCGAGTTTCAATAGGCTTCGTCCATAGGACGAAGATAATAGATGTGACAAATTTTAGTTTACATGGACAGGCAGCCAGTGTGACGGACATTGTTAAAAAGACTCAGAAAATTATTCTAAGTCGATCGGTAGACTTTAACGTGCGTATTAGACAAACATCAGCACTAATTTATTTGTCATACATATTAAAAATTACACGATTTACACCCTCTTAACACTGTCTGTTAAAATAATGTTTGTATGAAAACTGTCAGTATTAAGTACTTTACT
The DNA here is from genome assembly GCA_942486065.2 of Calliphora vomitoria. Lineage (NCBI taxonomy): Eukaryota > Metazoa > Arthropoda > Insecta > Diptera > Calliphoridae > Calliphora > Calliphora vomitoria. The sequence goes on along the minus strand of OW818030.2, from coordinate 85,874,341 downwards.
TTAGAACATAACTCTATACATTGTTATAATGGGGGTAGGAAATATATTTTTGTTTAGGAGGAAGTTCTCTTAAACAGATGTTTGAATTATGCCATAATTAAGTTTAAAAATAAGTTAAACAAAAATTTAACAGCCACGCTTTTTTTTGTATAAGTTTCAAATCAAAACAATTGCATTTTTCTTTAATCAAGGTTAGTTTATTATATAAAGTAAGAAAAAATAAATCAAACCATGAAAAAACTATCCATTCCAATGTTTTTTGTAGAGTGAAGTGGTTAGTTTACTAACCACCGTGGCGATTGGCATTAAAAATAACTATGATATACATTTGTGTTTCGTATAAATTTTTTTGAAATCAAATATTTTGGACAAAATTTTCTGACCAAACAACAGAAATATCAGAGTAACACTGAATTCGATGAACAATAAACAGTCTGTGCAATTTTTTTTTTTTTTTTTAATTTATTGAATGCGTGAAAGTCTCTTAAAAAAACGGATTTTTACAATATTTTCCAATTAATATGCACATGTGGACAATAAAATAGGTGTGCGCTTTTCTTTTTTAAAAAAAGCAATATAAGTTGTAAAAATTTACTTCTGTGAAAAACTCTAGAATTGTTTTTAATTTAAATTTCTTTCAGTCTTGAACAATAAAATAGGTGCATTGGGAAAACTTCAAATTTAAACAATGATTTGTCGAAGTCGGTTATTGTCTTGGATAAATAATAATTCGAACTGTTAATAGCCGGTATATCCTCGATTACTTTTGTCAATAATTGTTGTTATCCTCAGTAGGGACGAAAATACATTACGATAGGGGTTTACCTGAAAAAAATACCAAAATTTTTAAAAAATTCCTTGTCACTACTACAGAAAGGCTTAGAAATGTGTTTATTTAATTTGTCCCATAGGTTTTCTATTGAATTTAGTTCGGGGGATTGACTTGGCTACTAAAAAATTATGAAGTTCTTCATCCAAAACCACGCACTCCCCAAATTCGATGAGTCCTTATAGTCATTATTTTGCTGTAGTCTACATTATGGACGCAAATTTTTTCTCACAATGTGGTAGCATAACTGTTTTCAATAAATCCATTGTATTTTTAATAATGGGTATTGCACCTATTCTATTCTATTCAAAGTAAACCAGGCCCATACCATGAGAATTTTTTATTTGGAAAATTGAAGAATGAACTCTTATTCTTTCGGTCCTTTTCCGCAACATTACCAAATAGCTTTTTTTAGTTTCGTCCTTCAAAAGGATATTTTGCCATTTTTTTTCGTCTTCTTGTCTGCTTCAATCAAACTATTACCTCATATTCAAATTTGCGTGAATAAGCAGGATAATGGTTTTAGCTGTTCCAATCGATAATCTTACTTGGGCCATTAGGAATGATATTACCTTCCTAGTTACACTTAAAATACTTTTAGAGTACTTGCTATGCCCTCATTTAGTTTAAGGACTATACGATTATCAGCAGCTGGAGAGGTGTTTTTATTTTCTCCTCATCTCCTAAAGTTCTGTTTTAGTTAAAATGCTTTTGTGTTTTTTTACCATTCAAAGGATTTGGTAATAATATTTTAGGTTTTTTCTTGTTCCGAATGCTGAAGAACTAGTTGCCGATCCTTGCCACTAAAAAGATGACCACGTCTCCTCCAAAAAAGTTTTTAATAAATGTTAATGTGAAATTTATTCGTAATTCATATGATTTTAATGAAAATCATACTTTTTCTACAAAAAATTTGAGTTTTCCCACCATAAACACACCTATTTTATTGTCCAAGTCTGAATGAAATTTAAATAAAAAAAATTCTAGAATTTTTCACAGGATAGATTTCCGCTAGTGGAAATCCTTGGCAATATATGCCAATAAACTATGTTTTAAAGACTATAGAAAATGTGGTTAGTAAAGTAACCACCCAACCGCAAATAATTAAATGATGTTTTGTAATTTGAACTCTTGGCATTGCTGCCATTATATCAAACTCATTTAAAGTGAAAAAAGTCAAAGCAAAACGGATTTTTATTTTGACAATGGGACTGATTTTGGGAAACTCTTCATTTTCAAGATAGCTGTCAAAACAAAGGGACAAAAACAGAAGTGGATTTCGGGACTAACAACTCAAACGACGATTTCTGCAAAAGCTAAGGCAATGTTTCAATTCGAAATTATTCTCATTTTATGTGAAATTTTTTTAATTTTCTTATACTTATACCCTACAACACCATATTGTGGAGGGTGTTTGTGCTGATGTTTGTAACGCCCAAAAATATTAGACTAATACCCATCTTAAAGTTTACCCATCGAATCAGAATCACTTTATGAGTCGATTAAAATATGTACGTCCGTCTGACTGTCTGTCCATGTAAACAACCTTGTGTGCATAGTACAGGTCGCAATTTTAAAGATACTTCAATCGAATTGGGCACATGCATTTTTTTGGCCCAAGGACGAAGCCTATTGCAATCTGATCCAATATTCAACATAGGCAAATAAGTTTTCTATGTACTAAAGTCATGTCACCTTAGTTTATGGTGATCTGTCCATAATTAGTCATGGCTCCCATATAAGACCCACTTCCGAACATCAGTTTAACGAGCATAAATCTCTTAAAAATGTTGGTATCTACATAAAATTCATCAGAAATAAGTTTAATATAGACATAAATCACACAATCTGATTTCATGGCGATCAGTCCATAATTCATCATAGCTCCCATATAAGCCAACTTCCGAAATTCATTCAGAAAATAAATTATTAAAATTTTGAAAGAAATATTTGTTTGCTCATTTACTCGGGCTTGACCCACCATACTTTCTTAAAATTGTTTACATAATTTTGTTCATGGCGTTTCTCATATTTTAAAATTGTTACGTTTTAACCTTTTCAAAACGTTGGTTTCTTTCCTTTAAATAAACCGGATTATTTTAATTGCAAATAAAAAGCCGTTTAGTAGTTAAAAATTGTAACAACTCTTTATTAATTTAAAATGTACAACAACAACAGTTCAAATAGTGTCTTTATACACGTTTATCAATTCGCAGAAATGCACACATACTTTATAATATGCAAACTTGTACACGACAGTTGATGTTAACTTTAACAGCGCCTATGATAAACTCAACTCACGACTGCAACCTCTGCCACTATTTATACACACGCCATCTTTCGGGAATCTTCTACAATGATCTTAACGGACAAACTAGTACATTCGAATTCTAGAGCTTTCGATGTTAATGTTAGCAGCTTAAACATGCAGTGTTGCCATACTTACAAACAATGCTAATAACCGCATGTTATCAACATTGTTGATAAGTAGAAGCTTCTACTGATGAACTTGTTCATAAACATGATAAATGCTGCAGACCATTAAATTCAAATCGCTATTGCACATTTGTAACAATTTATTTGTAATTTAGAGAAAATTCTGGATTTGATCAATACTTATGCCAAAATCTTGACATTTATTTAAGGCCAGGTTTTCAGTAGTTTTGCCCCAATGTTTAAACTATTTATTATTTAGTTGGCACCAGCCCACTGTTCAGTAAATATTGCCTTGTCTCTATACGATCAATTGCTGATAAATGGCACTCTATAGTAGAATTGGTTTTCTGTGTCGTTTAGTTTTAGTTTTGGTTTTATTTTTATTTGTGTGTGTTTTTTTTTTTTTCGTTTGGGGTGTTTAAACAATTTATTTGTTTGCCTGTTGGAAACACTTTCGTTTCGTTAGAACACAAGTATACTACACATGGATGTGGTGATTTTACAACTTCATACTTGAACTTTATCATACACAACTATTGGCCACAAATCCCAGTAAACATAAAGGTTAAATTAAATGATTTAAAATCAAACACATCATTATGAAAAAACCCCAATTAATTAGGAAAATATATATGTCTTTAAACCTTCTACTTCTACTTCAATGAGGGCATATATAAATTTGTTGTTCCTTGTGTTTATTAATATTAATCTAAAATCCTACAAAATATTCGAATGTTTAATTCCTATTAGTTACGAGTAGTTTTAGCTATATCTGCTCATATGTGTGTGTGTAAATCATGCCTATGTCCAAATTATAAATACTTTTATTAAAATGATGTATCCAGCATATTAAGCAATGTCCTAATTAGTTTGCTATTAAAAATCAGCAGAATCAGATCTGTACGAAAGAAGTTATTTAACAAATTGTGAAACAACCTCACAAAATGTTAAAATTAAACACTGATATTTGTATTGTATTTGTTAGTAATACTTAAAATCAAACCTATTGCTTTAATAGCTTATATTGTTGTAATAATGTTTGTTGTTGTCTTGTTGTATTATTGTTGTAAGTACATAACTACATCGTGCTTAAATGTTGCTACTTAAAAGTGTTTTTTTTTAAAAACCCCTGCTGAAATTATATTCACTGTATCATTTCTTTAATCCTTAAATTAAAAAAGTGTTATAAAGTTTTTTTTTTTTTTGACAACAAAAAAATTAAAACTTTTTTCCCTAGCCCTGTCTTTCCCTCCATTGACGTGACATTTTTAACAGCCAACTGAAAGTTAATTAAAATATGCCCTGTTATTTAAAAACAAACCGAAAAAAAAAAGAAGTTAAAGGTATTAAACAGAGAACATAAAATGTATTTAAAATAAAAGTAAAATAAACAGCCTAAAGGATTATCGACAAGACATAGATAGTAATTGAAAACAAAAGTCAATTGTGTTATAAAAAGTATTATTTATAAATAAATATCAATTTCAATAAAAGTTCTTAGTCTGGATGTAATTTGGTTTAAGACAAAATATTTATTTACTAAGACGATTAGATGAATTTCATAAAAAATATTTAGTTTCTAATAAAGGAAGGACAATAATAATAGAAGAATTCAAAATAATGAGGATGTTTTATAAAGAAATCAGTTACGTTGGCAACAAAAATTAATTCTGAAATATGTATATAAAAAGGAGCAGACATTAAAAGTGTTTAATGATAATTTTGAATATGAAGTTTATTTTTAAACAAAATTAATGCAAGAACATTTTTTAGATTTCAAATTAAAAACCTAAATTTTCAATTCTTATGCGTATACTCGATAGTCCAGCTCATATCTAAAAATATTAATCATACGGTCAGTGGGCCTATGAGAATTTAATATAAATGGTAATAAATATGATTCTTCTAAGATGATCATGGGATTGTGAAAAAAATTGAACACCAAACTGTTTCAGAACATTAAACTTTCCAGCACTTTGTTTAAATGAAGGATGAATAGTGTGAAAAAATTTGCCATGACATAAAGAAAAGGTAATCATATATCAGCAGATAAGAAATTATGTCAACTTTTCATAAATGTATTAATAAATATTACATTCAAATACATACACTTAGAGCTAGTTTCTGGGATGGAGATAATCTACATTCTTCGTTTAAACCTAGATTAAACTAAAAATTGTGTTTCTCACTTATTGTTTATTTACTATATAATCTAGGTTTAACTGAGCATCATTGGTGAGTTAAATCTGAGTATAAAATGCCAAAGCACAAAAAGATGAAAAATAAAATAAACAATTCAGCACAGCAGCTCTTTGTTTTGATTAGCTTTATTAACATCAATATAGTTTTTAATATACATTTTATATACTTTAATGTCACTTTTTCTTTTACAAAGTTAAAATTTACAAAAAAAAAATATGTACTCGGTTGCTTTTTCTTATAAAATTTAAAGTATTGCCATATTTATATGAACAATTTTGAGGAAAGAACATGCGATTTAACTGTAAAGTATAGCAATGCTAACAAAATTAATCCATTAGTGAAATCATTGATTAAATTCCGGGTAAATATGTTTGAGGTATAAAATAACAGCGTGTTAAGCTAAGTTTAACTGACAAGTAAGAAACTAGCGCTTAGTCGCAAAACTCAATATATAATTTAATTTCATCAATACGTTTCACTTTGTTGTTCGCTTGCGAGACCATCGTTTCCACAAAGTTTAAACTAGCATTTATTTGTCTGTAAAAATAAACCTTTCCAAAAACATAGGATGATTTAAATTGACGTCTTTGTACTGAACAGCGTACTCAAAACGTATATTTTTATTGATGGTACTAATGAACGGTTTTTTTCTGGCCACGAACGACTGATGTTCAGATGCTACGTTATTTAGAGATTCTAGGACCTCTCTTACAATTTTGCACCTTAATATTTTATTCATTTATTTATTTTTATTTTTATAGTTCCTAACGATAGTTTAAACTATAGATTTTGACAAACTAACGAATTCACCCACTTTTCAAGTAGATTTTCCTTTATTTGACAACTAATGTTCCGACGTCGGTTCATATTTCCTTTCAAGTAAGAATGTATAGTCGATCAATTCCAACCATATGATACCCTACATCAATCCTATTATGTAAAAATCGCCATAAAATTAGGTGGCATGACTTCTGCACATAAGTATGAAAACTATTTGTTTGAAATTTATTTGAATACCAAAATTTTTAAGAAATCTATACTCATTAAAATGATTTTCGGATATGGGAATTATATGGGAGCTATGACTAATTATGAAGCGATCGTCACAAAATTTGGTGAGGCGAGTTCGGCTTATATAAAATATATTTTTGGTGAATTTGGTTTAGATATCTATATGAGAGCTTAAATATTTTCAGATAGGGCAATCGTATGGGGGGTAGGAGAAATAATAGTCCGATTCTAACCAAATTCAATAGGCTTCATCCTTGGGGAATTAGAAGTGGAAATTTTGTCGAATTATTTGTATTTTTAAAAAAAATAATATGGCAGTGATGTCAAATGCATGCAATTTATCCAATTTGAAAGATTGTACTGTATATTGAATCTAATAGTCTATAAAATCTTTCTATAGATTATCTCTCCAAGATATTATTTGTTGAGCGATCATTTTTGTGTAACTAAATTTTAATTCACTTTTTTATTAAACCGTTTGAATTTCCTGGCATCTACACTATTAATTAAAATTTATTTTATTAAAAATATAAAAATTGGTGATTTATATAACGTTACCTTAATACAAAAATTCCTTTTTTTTGTAAGCCTAGATTTTCGTTTATAAATATATGGTCCGCTCATATATTTATTATATTTAGCTAAAAAAATATCGACTTAAAAATACACAAGTTACGGCCTTTCTATATTAAGGTAACGATTACTAAAAAAGTTATTAAAAAAAATTATAGTTTGTAATTTTTTAGGATTTTTTTTTTTTGTTTTTTGTATTGAAAAAAAACTTTGTTCAATAAAAGATGACTGGAGTCAGTGAGAATTAAAAGTGAAAACCAAATGTTGAGTAGACCTTTATTTTGTATCGTCTTTTTTTATTTATTTATAACGATGTCCATAAGCAACCTTGAAAAATGTTTATTAACATTGTGAACCAAACCCCCTTTTGAATTTGTATAATAGTACTTCAGAAAATGTTGATAAGGACTGAGATCGAAAAATTTTTAACATACATATATGTTAATAAAAATGAAACCACTAAATTTACAGTTTTGAATCTTTTTTTATTTGATTGAAATTATTGTTACAATTTACAAAAAAAAAAAAAATATTTTATAGCTCTAATCACTAATGACGAAATTTTGAACCTTTTTCGACAACCCTTCCATTATGGTTTTTATAGTGCTTTATGTCTCTTTGCTCGAACAGGTTGTTTATCTCCGTTTAAAATCTACCACACTTTTAGACACATTTTTTGTGCTCTTTAATTCTCTTTTAACAAGAGCACAATATCTATCCACTGGACTCAGCTCCAGGCAGTTTGGAGGAATTGTCTCTCTTGGTACAAATACCACATTATTGTTCTTGTACCACTCAAGACCTTTCTTAACATAGTGAGAGATGCCAAATCAGGCCAAAACTAAGTGGACACATTAAGAAGTCTTATGAATGGAAACATCCTTTTTTGTAAACATTCCTTGATGTGAATTTCGGTATTTATAGAGCCCTTTGTAACAAATGTTTGTTTTTTTTTTTTTGCCGCAACTGCATATTGCTTGCCATACCAAGAACATTTTGGGAAATTGTGTCTGCTATTGGCTCCTAAACTTTTCTTTAACATTCCCTCGAGCATCTGCAACACAAAAAAATTAACCCAGAAGCTGCGAAATATTTTCCAAACGTACATTTGGTCATCCATTATGCAGCAGGTATATTTCTTTTGTATACAATTTGACTTCAATTCCCATGCTCTGTTTTTGGCCTTTAAATTATTAGCAGCGTTCCTGTCAGGAACTTTTTGAGCTTTGTATCTTTTTAAACCTGCATTAGCTTTAACTTTTCGTACCAAATAGTCCGAGCACTGAGCTAACCGGGCTGCTTTCCTACCGGATGTGTTCGGAGCTCTTTTGAAAAGGCTTCCTATTTTTTTGGCTTTAGAAACATCATGTGGACCATTCCTTCTACCTGAACCAGTTTTTCTATCAACGGACAAGTTCTCCCGGTACTGTTGAAGAGGATTGGAAACAGTTTGACGGCAGACCTTTACCGTACTAAAATTATTAAATATTTTTAACAAAACCCAACTTAGTCCTACAAGAAGTTGGCCAAGCAATCGGGTTTTGTTAAAAATATTTAATAATTTTAGTACGCACTTCTTTGAAATGTAATCAAAACTACGTTACACAGGGGAACAAAATTGATGTTTTGGTTTGGTGCAGCGAAAAATGTATTTAATAAAATTTATACAGACATTTCATTTTCAAAAATTATTTTATTTTTTTTTTTTTGGGCTGCTCTTGTTTTTAAGATATTGCGGTTTAAATATCGCGGTTATTTTGTATTTTTTTTTTCTTTTCTCTAACATAAATTTTATTTATCTAAATTCCAAGATATATTGGTGATATCACAAGGATGTTGAAAATTAAGTTTTTTCAGTTTCATCCTTATAAGTTTACCTATGGTAAAAGAGTTCAAAATTTGTTTACGATGTACAATAAAAACAAATTAATAAACTAATTTATATAAAACAAATAAGAGTGATATATTCGCCTATGCCGAATCTTATATACCCTTCACCTTTGTTGTGGATGCAGTAATTGCCCACTTTCAGCGCATCCTAAATATATTAAGAAAACTTTTAAAAATTTTACATTTTATTGCTGACAGATTATATTGGTACTTTTTTGATGAAATTTTCAGAGGTTGCAACCTCTGTCCCGGTTGTCTCGGATTTTTGCTCATATCTCCGTTATTTATGGACAGATTTTGCTGATTTTAAATAGGAAACTTTTCGAAAGCATGTCTGACAGAATTATTGAAGATTTGGATCCCGAAGATATCTGGGGTCTTCAGAAAATTGATTTCAACAGATAGACGGACAGACAGATAGACGCATATGGCTTAATCGACCGCTATCTTTAAGGATCCATATAAATACTTTATGGGGTCGAAAAATTATATTGTGGAAATTACAAACGGAATGACAAACTTATATATACTCTTCTCACGAAAGTGAAGGGTATAAAAATTAAAAATTTGCTCAAAATATACTAAATTACTTAGCCAATAACTCGACGTTTTACATTATTTTTCATATGTTTTTCCTATTAATGATTGTACTTAAACTAAAGATTTATTTTTGTAGAATAGCATGATCATAAAATATCAGAGAAACAATCAATATTTCTGTTAGGTAAATGTCTGTTTTTCTGTAATGGACAGCGAATGTCCCAAAAATAAAAAATTGCTTTAATTTTTTTTTATAAACATAATTTCTCTTATTATATTATTTCATTATGGCTAGCAAGATGAGATGCTGTATTATAGATCTTAATATGTTTTGTTACATTTGTGGCGAATATGTATTAAATGCTCAGCTAAAATCAATTGTGCGTGATTGTCCAAGACAGCATCAATCAAGAAGATCACTTAAAAGACAATTTCTTGATATATAATGTATAAATCAATCTATATGTATCTAAAAATTTATTTTATAAAATAAACAAAATCTGATGCAAATAAATAGTAGTGTTTTTGATAAAAAAAAATTTAAGATATTTTCACTAAAAACTTTGTATATTGCGCAAAAATTCAAAATTCGCGATATTTAAAACACGTAAAATTAAGTATTTCTATTGCTGTTGTTAGATTTCAATGTGTATTAAGAAATAAGACTAATGACTACCTAAAAACTTATTTATACAAAAAAATATTTTTTTTTTTTTTTTAATGTAAAAGTTCAGGTTATTGTCTTATTATTTTATTAAATTTTTAATTCATTTTAAATTTTAATTAAAAACTATGTTCTCTGTAATGCCTTGAATATGCAGTGTTAAATTTTTATTTAGAATTCTCGGAACGCAATGTTTTATTAAGGATAAAGCGAAAAGAGTTAAATTTCAAAATTTTTTGGAAAATCAGACAAATATGCTAAACCTTTACAGAATTATTATACTGAAAACAAACATATGTTTACGTAGACCAGTTTCATGCTAAAAAAATTTCACATTCTAAGCTGCGTTACCCAAAATTTTTAAGAAAAACTTCAAAAAATAGGATATTCAATGAAAATATAAAAACCGTGATATTTCGTAAACAAGAGCTGATGGAAAAAAAACGAGTATAACATGGTAATGAGGGTTCATCAACTTGTAAAAAACGTTGTTCAAATATCGGTCGGCTACAGAATCAGTAGAATTTAAATTGTAAAAATTATCAAAGTTGGCATAAAAAGTATTCATATGTGAGGAAATTGAAACATTGCCGAGAATCGCTGAAAAATTCTTGCATTTTTTAGGGTTTCGAAATGAAAAACAAATTAAAATATTTTATACCTATATTGATTTTCCTCACATGAAATCTTTCTAAAATTTCAAATTAAATATTCTTACCTTATTATTAAGTTAATAATGAAGTCTTAATCCAAGTTGGGCTAATACAGTTTTCAGACTAAAATATATCCTAGATCAGCAGCAGTTACTTCTCAATGTTTCCAATGGTTTTTAAAAGATTTCTGGCACAATTTTTTTAAATCAATTGAGATTATTATTTTTTTCTTTTTTTTTTTTTTTTTGGTATAAAAAACTTATTTTTAAATAGCAGAGTAGTATTTTTATTTAATTTTTGCAGCAATTATTTTTTTATTTTTATTAAATTTTTTAATGAATATGAAAAATTTACATTTTTTTTTTTTCTTTCAATATTTATTTCAAAAGCATTTTAAAAAATTTGCATATTTTACATTTTTTATCAATTATTTAACTCAACTTCATTTCATACACCACTTAAATTTCCTTCAAAATTTTCCACTTATTTTCAAAATTTCCTTGCACTCAGTAAAAATTTTAACCAATTTTCTTTAAGACTTGTATTTTATGGCTTTTTTAGAAAGATTTTTCTTTAATAAAATTTTTTGTTATATTTTCTTTAATTTTTTTTATACACAATTATTTTGTTTTTGGTTTTACTAACATTTTAAAAATGCAACACACTTTACCATGCTTCACAATTAGCACAATGTTTTGGTTGTTTGTGCTATTTTCCTTTTAGTTTTATTTCTTTAAACAGAGACACAGACCTTCAAAACAAACTCACAAACATGAAAATGCAGGCACTTTTACTTGCATGAAAAACAGTAAACATCTACACGTAGCCATATAAATGAATGCACAATCACAGGCTCTCTGTGTTTAACCACTTAAACTCTGACTTGAATGTTGTTCCGTTGTTTGGTTGTTTGTTTTTATTGTATAAACTCTTTCACTTACACACACAATAAATAATCCAATGTGAGATTTAGTTAAAGAGCAGAGAACAACACAATACAATTACTGCTAAAAGCAACAGCAACAAAAAGGAAAACAAAAATTCAATTTAAAACCAGTTTTTTTTTTTCTTGTGTTTTTTACTACTTCACAACAACCAAACTATTTCTTAAGGTTGTTGTTGTTTTGCTTGGTTTTTAGGTGACAGTAAATATTGTTGTTTGTTTGTTTTTTCTTTGTGTTTAGTATTTATATTCCTTAATACCGTTATATTTACATTCTTGTGCTCAATATCTCCCGAAAGCAACGAAAGCAGCCAGAAAAAAAAATAAACACACTCACAAACACTTGGAAAAGCAATAACCGAAATCCCGAAACTTTTAACGAGTTTAAATATTATATGGACTTGCTAAAAATGTGTTACTTTGTTTTTTTTTTTTAAGAATTTCTTAGTAAATATTTTTTTTATTTTTTTATATCTGCGAAATTTTTTCTTTATTTTACACCATTTATTCCACGCGGCTGTTGTTTAAACGCATACTCGTCACTGTTCATACCGCACCGTTATGATGAAAGGTTCGCATTGAACTGAATTCATGTGGCGGCTTCTAGTTAAGGTTTAACTCGTATTTTGTGTTTTCTGTAACATCCTGACATCGTAAATGTTTTTTGCTTTTTTGTTTTTCTTTTTGTGTTTTTGCTGTTATGCTTTTTACTGTTACTGAGTTCAATAACAGTTTGGCTTTTACTAACATGGTTGATGGTGTATCAGAGAAGGCAAACAAGTAAATGTGTTACAATACCGAAAGCATGTTAAGTTTGATAACATTCGCCTTTATGTTAAGCCGAAATAATATAATGTTATTGTAAGGTAAATGTTAAGAAATAACATGGGAATAGTATAGAAAGTAGCGTAAAAAGGGGTTGTTATGGAAAGTGAATAAAGTTTTTGGCTAAATAGAAATTTGTTTTTTTTTCTTTTAATTTAATTTATATAAAATCAAATTAATTAAAACTTGCAATATAATAAAGCGTATAATTAATTATTGTTTAATGTATTTTTTTCATTATCACTCATACGTCTTGGAGACCATAGAGAATTATACATAGAGACGAGACTTTATCAAACAAAAATATAACAAAACATATGTCTGATACAACAACAAAATACATTGAATAGCATGTATTTTGTTGTTGCAAGAGTTAAGTTTTTGACAACAGACTTAGGTTTTTGACAATTACGCCTCGTCTCTATGTTACCCTATGTTGGAGACTAATTTTGGGTGATAAACAGTGGGCACAATCACTAGAAATTGTGACTTCTTAAAAATTTAAAAAAATCTTAAAACCAGCACACAAGTTACTTGTGAATTTCATCATGATATTAATTACGAAACTACAACAACAGAAAATCAAAATAATGAACGAACACGGACAACGAACGTTAAATGGCAACGAACGTTAAATGGCAGTACTTGAACTGCTCAACTTAAGAGACAACTGTCGAAGGTAAAAGTGGACATACTAGGCATAACATAAATGAGGTGGAATGTATGCGGGCAAACGATCACAGGAGATGGTAATACGATACTAGCGGAAAGATCGACAAGAAGGAAAGTGATGTGGCTATATTTATCTCAAAGGGAATGAGAAACACCTTATAGATATGGAGCCCAATCGCAGGATCGCATAATTACGGTGCGTTTCTACAGTAAAGTGAAACATTTTGTCATACTAGTACAGTGCTATGCGCCCACTGAAAAAGCAGAAGACGCGACGAAGGATCTATTTTACGAACAACTAGGCGCAACACTTAATAAAATTACTAAACGCAACTTGATAAATTTGATGAGCGATTTCAATGTTCTACTCCATCATTGACAATGATGGAGTAGAACAAATTATGGGACGGAACGAAATTGTAGTCCGAAATAAGAACGGAGAAGGACGCGTGGAACTGAGTCAAACATTTCAATTGGTGGGACTATATACCCACACAAATATATACCCAAATATACATGGACATCACGCCTGTGGCAACGCACGAAACCAAATTGACCACATTTGTGAGAGTAGAAGGTGGCGTTCTTCCGTGTGCGACATACGTAGGTTAGGTTAGGTTAGGTTATCAGGCAGCCGTCCAAAACCTTCGCTTGTACAGCTCACTTGGGTCCAATAAACGTTCCCTTTGTGGTACCTGAAAGAAGATGAAAAACACAGAGAGGAGAGAAATAGAAGTAAAAGAAAGGAATTCTATATATTTATTTAGCAAGAGGAGAAAATTTTAAGAAATTGGAGGAGTAAGAGGAAAAGGTGTTGAGAGTTTCGAGTCGCCATGAGGTGCAACCACCTGCTTTCCCTAATAAAGGCGTCTATGCACCTTAATTCCTTCACTGATAGCCCGGAGATGGTACCAAGGGATCTCTCACCTAAAAGTCTGGCCCGTAGATCACCAAGTGCCGGACAATTACAAACGAAGTGTAGAATAGTTTCTTCCTCTTCCTCATTCTGACAACTTCTACAGAAGTCGTGGTAAGGTAACCCAAGTCTTGCAGCATGGGTACCGAAAGTGCAATATCCGGTGATCATCGCCACCATATTGCGACATACGTACGAAAAGGGGAGCTGATATTGATTCGGACCACAAACACGTCACATATGTATGTAAAGCTAAAACTCAGGACCCAAAAGACAAACAACAAGGACAGTAGAAAAAAACTTTATCCTTGCCAAGCTAAAGGACCAAGAAGTTTGCGAACAAATAAAATTAATGTACACTGAAAGAATAATCAATAACGAGGAGTAATCGTGGGAAAATATGAGTAAGATCATAAATCAAATAGCAGCAGAGAAATTAGGTCCAAATCAGAGGGCAACTAATCGAACAGCGAAACAAGTTAAAAATACAAATGTTCAACAACCCACAAATCAAGCAACAATTTGCAGATGTTGAAAAAAAATTTTAAAAGAGCGGATAGGAGCGACAAACGCTCCTACATAGAATCCTTAGCAGATGAAGCCGAAAAGGCAGTAGGTTCAAACAACACCAGGTAATCAAACGGATCACTAACAAAAAACCAAAATTAAACCAACCAGTACGTGACTGAAACTGAATTCTACTGACAACCACTGAGGAACAAGCCAAAAGGTGGATGGAACAATTCAAAGATTTAAGTAACAGCAGGGAAACTGAACTCGAACTACCCTGTAGAGCACAGAAGCAAGACAGATCAATCGCATGTGATCCGCCTACTATCACAGAGACAGCAACCTCAATAGGCAAACCTAAAAGCAACAAAGTTTGCTGTGCAAACGAAATTCCACCAGAACTCTTCTTAATATACACTCAAATTACAGCTAACATCATACATCCGCATATTGCACAAGCCTGGAGAACAGAAAATATAAATTGTTCGTGGAAAATGTAGTAAAACTACCTTATAAGGATAACCTCAGTGATTGTGACAACTGGAGGGGTATTACGTTGCTCAATACAATATGCAAGATATAAGCTAGAATAATACTTAAAAGGTTGAAAACTGTAAGGCTTGCACTTAGAGACGAACAGGCTTCGATTCGCCCACATCGCAGCTGTGTCGATCTTAATTGATCTTCTTCGAATAATTATTAAACAGTCGATCGAATGGAAGTCACCACTGTACCTGGTTTTCGTTGACTTTAAAAAAGCGTTCGATGCAGTCAAATAAGAAAAGAGTGCCAAACAAATCATCCGACAGGGCTGCCCTCTATCGCCACTACTCTTCGCAGTAGTAATAGATTGTTTTATGGAGAATCTGTGCAAGAAGAAAAGGCGCATTGCGTAGAGTTTTCAAAGACATCTGGAAGATATGGAATATGCAGATGATATTTGAATTCTTTCACATAAACTTTCAGACATGCTATTTAAAACAAACGATCTTGTGAAGTCAGCCAGAAATAAATATAAAAAGACGTTCGCCATGCGTCTACATAACAGCAGAAGTACTCATATCACCATCGACAATAACCGAATAGAATACGTTGCTGCTACTTAGGGAGCAAAATGTCGTCAAGCGGTGGCATTAATGAGGACGAATAGGCTCAATACAGGAAAAAGTGAATTTGGCACACTATTCGTGGCGGGCACCACAAATCACGAGAACAACAAAGATCAGTACTTTTAACGCATCTGTCAATTTGAGCCTTTTATATGAAAGTGAAACATTATAAATAAAAACCTTCGCATTATATGTGGCATATAGTGTTTTCACACCTAAAGTTAAAACCTGGTTTTAACGTTAAAACCATAATCAGCTGATTTTGCGTTCACACTGTAACTTTTCATAAATCTGGTTTTAACATTTATTGAACAAAATCGATTTTTTCCTCCCATATTTCACTAAAACATTTTCGTTATGATCTGTTTAAAAACTTATATTTCTCTTGTATTTTTTATTGTTGCTGCTGCGTTCACCATTTAAATTTTTTAACTTTTACACTTTGTCAACGGCTTTCTTCGTTTTTATATTTGTTTTGTTTTCTTTTATCAGCTGTTTTTAACATTTTCATGTTGGTAGCTCTGAATTTAGTACATAGAAAACAAGGTTGTATTTCATAAAACCTAGTTAAAACCAATTCAAAAAAGGTTTTAAGATGTTTTTAACATAATAATT
This sequence comes from Calliphora vomitoria, assembly GCA_942486065.2. NCBI lineage: Eukaryota > Metazoa > Arthropoda > Insecta > Diptera > Calliphoridae > Calliphora > Calliphora vomitoria. The sequence continues at coordinate 85,857,953 of OW818030.2, read as the reverse complement.
TTGTATGATAAAACCAGGTTTTAATAATGGTTTTATTGATAAAACCAGCTTTTACATTAAAACCACTCAGTGTGAAAACACTAATATACTGGCTCAACACAATAACAAACGAAAACCTCTGGAGCTTGGCCAAAGAATAAAGACATACAGATAAAATGCAGAAAGTGGAAATGGATAGGACACACCTAAAGAAAGCCAGTACATAATATGACCTGGTTGGCGCTGGAATAGAACCAACATGGAATTAGACAAAGAGGAAGGAAGATCCAAAATTTGTATGGCTGATAGGTGAAATCATACACCGACATTGCCCATTTTCAATACCAATACATATCAATGAGCGAGCTAGCTCCTTTCGTTTGCGACCTATCGTGTTTTCAACAGACAGACAGACGGATGGACAGACATAGCTAGATCGAATTAGATTTTCATAAGAATTCAGAATATCGAGGGCCTATATTCAAAACCCTCTATCTTTGATTTTCACGAAAATAACTTTTTGATGGTAAAATGTTAAGTCGACCACTGAGCCAGTTTCTTCTCTTCAAGTTGAGTCAAAGCTTCTAAGAGAATACGCCCTCTTGCATTTGTAGAATTACAACCCCAGTTAACCGCCCATGCGTTGAAATCTCCTCCGATGATTTTTGGGTTGTATCTTGCAGCATCTGCCACGAGCTTGTCTATGAATGTTTCGTATTCACTTAATTGTACATTTGGTGAGACGTAACAGCTGTAAAAATAAATACCTTCGATTTTTGTTCTAACGAATCCCTCCTCCGGACTTGTCATGGACTCCTGGAAAGCATAGTTACCACAAGACCATTGTGGTCTTCTCCCATATACCACTGTATAAGTTTTTATATTGTTCACATACTATCGCTATGTCTAACTTCATCTCTATAACTGTCTGGGTAAGGAGGTCTTGAGCCGCTGCACAATGCTTCAGGTTTATCTGTATTAATTTCATATTTTAAGTGAACTTAGAGTCTTCCTAAAGAACGGGCGTTTGCTCCCGCCGGCTGTATGTCCAGTTTCAGGATCCTTGTTGGCTACACAGAACATACATCTTGGTTCAGATGTACAATCCTTTGCGATATGATTTGCTTCACCACATTTCCGGCAAAGTTTTGATCTATCAAAAATGTTCTTACAGCTATTTGCTATATGTCCAAATTCCAGGCATCTAAAACATCTATAAACAGCCCTCATCTATGATGTGAATTTCATAACAAACATATCTTTTTTTGCTGTTTTATATGCATTTTTGTTATTTCTCTATCTTATACAATTATTTTTTTCCGAATGCAAATAATTAATTTTCAAATATATTTTTTTTGGAATAATTTCTTCTTGCAATTCATGTTTTCTTACTAATTTATGCAAGCTGAACATGAGTTTTACATTTTTCAATCATTTATCAAAATACCGAATGCCGATTCTGAATTGAATTACCATGAAAATATTTTAATTTTTTGTTTTTGGAAAATATAATGTCCATGGCATAAAAATATATGGTAAAAGTTGGTGTTTTATTTTACTTTAAAAGTGTCATCTATTATTTTACGATAATTTAAACCAATCAAACTCCAAAATAACTTAAAATAGCAAAAAAAAAAAAACATATTTTCTATAACTTTTTGTTTAATATTGTTTATTGTTATTTTTTTTAATCTAATGTTGTATTATTAGCCGTTATCTTAAATAAATCACGTTAAAAACTGGCAGATGTCATAAATGAAATTAAAATAATTTAATTTTATTGAAATGCAAAATCCTCTATCTTATCATTTTCATACATACACATGGAATATTTAGAGAAGAAAAACCCTCTATGTTTCATAAAGTCCCCAATAATGCAAAAATTTAAAAACCAATTATATGTGAGATTCAGTAGTTGCTTTAAAAAAATATTGTAGAATACCGAATTTTAATAACTCGAAAAAAAAAACAGTTTTTTTTTGGCTCTCCTTAAAAGTTGTGTTTTTTAAGATAGAGGGTTTTGAATATAGGCCCTCGATATATATTATTTTGTTGGTTTGGGATGAATATTTCTATGTGTTATAAACGGAGTGACAAAAGCAATCTTTTTTGATGGTGGTATATTCAACTTATATTTTCTACAGAAATAGTTTTCAAGAATTTTTCATATTACGGTTTTATACTTATTTTTTCCAGATGATAATTTATTTATATTTCAATCGAGTCACTGTACAAATGTTAGTTAAATTCAAAAGCAACATTTGTGTTTTAAAAATTGTTTTAAACATTGAAATTAACATACATTTTAAACTAACATTATAAAAAAGCATAAACATTTTAACTTACATTGCGTATACTTGATATTAAATAAGGGGTTTGTAAAATAACACGTATACGCCATGTATGAAAACAAGACATTACCTTTAAAAATTTCCTTTGACGAATTTTTCAAAATCAAATTATAAAGGAATGAAAAATCCCTGTTATTGTAAATTTATCTTCATCTGAGGAATCGGAAATAGTAAAATAAAAATAAAAATAGCAATACTTGACTTTATGTTCTAAATAAGTAAATAATACTTTACAAATCTAAACAAATTTGTTTCTTTTTTTAGTAAGAAGTCAACTGTATGGCGAACATAGGGATGGATAAAGCATGTATGTCAGAATTATTTAAAATTAAAAAATTATACAGTTGACCTGCATTTGCAGTTCTAACGAGTCAAATCCTGATTCGGGCAAAAACATTTCTATCAATGTCAAACTGATTTTTTAAGTTATGAAATATCTGTTATAAACTTACCATTTTTCCAAGCTTAAATAGATCAAAGCCAAAATTGTCTGCTCAATATAAGTGATAAGTGTTCTGCTTAATATTTTCTGCAGCTACAGCAATAATTTTATACGAAGATGATGTCTGAAAATAAAGACGATAATAATGGAACTAATTATTTATAAATTTGCAAAAAGTTTATGAAACAAAATTTCCATACAAAATTTATTTTATAAATTTAAAAATTGATTATGAATAAGGCCTATAGTACAGAAAGAGAAATTTCTTGCGTTATATCGCAAGGGTAAGTATATAATATAAGTTTCACATTCCGTTTGTAATTTCTACATTTTTTCATTTGCGACCCAACAAAGTATATATATTCTGGATCGTTATAGATAGCGAAGTCGATATAGCCATGTCCGTCTGTATGTTGAAATCAACTTTCCGTAACCCCCAAATAACTTACAAACATAATTGATATATCAATATTTCAAGAATTCTTCCGACTCAGTCGCTATTTAAAGTCGAGAATATCGGGACAACCTCTATTTTTGGCTTATTTTTTATCTATATCTGGATTACTAAGTCATTAATATAAACAATATGGATATCTAATGATAGATATTTCAAAGTTTGCATTGCAACGATGTATTTAAGTCTATAGTAATTTGGACCTACAATGGGTCAAAATCGGGAAAAATATTTTTTTTTACCAAAAAAATTTCTTTGTTATAAATTTTTTTTCATTAATAAATTTAAAAAAAAAAAAAATGGAAAAAAAATGAAAAATTGGAAATTTTTTTTTTTTAAAATTTTGAAAAAAAAAAATTAATTTTGAAAAACAATTTTGAAAAAAAAAAATTTAATTTTTTTTAACAAAAATATTTAAAATTTTTATTTAAAAGTATAATTTGGAGAGGGGTATATATGATTCGGCACAGCCGAGTATAGCTCTCTTTTTTTTTTTTTTTGTTTTGTTTACTCGAAATGTAAAGAAGCAAACGGGGTAGCAAAAGTAGCATGATGCGATTGTTGGGGATTTTTCATGTTTTATTTTTGAATTGTTGTTAGTTGTCAAAAATTATTACTAAAAGTTGCAAGGCACAAATTGATGTGTATAAAGTTTAAATGGGTTCAAATCTCAATTTTAAAAGAAAATATATACAAAAATTGCTGGGGGATTAATACCTCATGTAAATTGGCTCTTACAAGAACTTAAATTTAAAATAGTTTTGTTTACATTTTCATTAACTACACTATGCTACACCGAAAATATGCAGGAAAAAAATATGTGTTTCCGCAGAAAAAAAACCATGGTTGTGGTTAACGTAATCTAAGAACAACATATTATGATCATTATTAATATCATATTATGATCAAATATAGTTGTAACATTATCATACATGATCATAATTTGTTCTGAAAGAATCATATTTATGACGCAATTAAATCATATTATGATCCAAAGTAATCATTAATAGTTCCAACTAAAATATTATTAAAAAATTCACTGAAATTTATTGTTATTCGCTTTAGGAAAGTTAAAGATCTTAAACTAAACGAGTAAGAGTGCTATATTCGGCTACGCCGAATCTTATATACCCTTCACCTTTGTTTTGGATGCATTAATTGTTCATTTTCAGCGTTAGCATACTAAATATATCAAGAAAACTTTTAAAAATTTTACATTTAATTGCTGACGAATAGATTATTATGTAGATGTTACAAACGAAATAACAATCTTATATATACCCTTCTCACGAAGGTGAAGAGTATAAAAACAGCAACGCCAAACGAAACGAAACACCAAAGAAAACAAAATACGCAAAGCAATGAAGCCAACACACATCCAAACATATGTACGTTTTATTGCTTTTTTGTCAAAGCCCAAAAAAAAAATACGCAAAGCAATGAAGCCAACATACATCCAAACATATCTAAGTTTTGTTGCTTTTTTGTCAAAGCATGCAATAAATTGTCTTTTTTAGATGAAATTTTCAGAGGTTGTCTCGGATTTTTGCTCATATCTCCGTTATTTATGGGCGGATTTTGCTGTTTTTAAATAGGAAACTTCTCGAAAGCATGTCTGACAGAATTATTGAAGATTTGGATCCCGAAGATATCTGGGGTCTTCAGAAAATTGATTTCAACAGACATAAAGACGGACATCGCTTAATCGCCTCCGCTATCTATAAGGATCCAGAATATATATACTTTATAGGGTCGGAAAATTATATTGTGGAAATTACAAACGGAATGACAAATTTATATATCTCATGAAGGTGAAGGGTATAAAAAATCTATAGAGCGAATGATAATCGCAGTCACTCAAAATTTACTTGTAAAAATATAATAGCTTAGACAATGCATATTCCCACCATTTGTTAGTGTTGACAAATGGTGAGAATATGCATTAAACACATTGAAGACAGCAGGATACCGACTGCAATCTGTCACTTTATATGAAGATGATACTTTTGACGGCCAATCGGCACGCATAGAAACTTTTCATTTAATGGTTGTATTTAATATAATATGTTTACCTATTTATCATTATTTAGTTGTTCGAAAAAGATTATATGTTTCGGTGAACCATATTCATGTTTATAATTCCGATGACAATATAAATGTTTACAGTTACAACAATTATATATTCACGACAACAATATATTGTTATAAAGAACATAGTATAGTTGTGGTAACCATGTTTATTCTCTGTGTGTACATAATAATCCCTGCATATCTTTATACGATTCACCATGATTGGCAAGGGTATATATAAGTTTGTTATTCTGTTTGTAATTTTCACATTTTTCATTTGCGGGATCGATGTAGCCATGTCCGTCTGTCTGTCTGTATTTTAATTTTCCGAAGCCACCAAATAACTTACATACATGAAAATAACTTACATCATTCAAGTATTCGAGAACATCACACAAATTGAAACAAAAAATCCAATTTATCATATTTACCTCTTCATAATGGTTGGAAAATTTAACACAAATGGCTTCTAGCAGATTATGACAGTCTTAAATTGTTCATATAAGTGTGCTACAGATATAATTCTAAAATTGAATACTCATTTAAGAAAGTTTTTTGAAAACTACCAATTTGTCAAAATAAAAGTTTACTAAAAATAAGACTTTCACAAATAACGAGTAGCCTTTAAACGACTAATTCGAATGAAAAGTTTTGTTTTATGAAATTAGTCACAAAAATTGTTGAATACAATAACGAAAAATAAATATAGAGACTTTCAATGTTCTCCTGTAAGACAACAGAAACATGTGTAGCGACATCTGTGAATATTTTTCTACCAACAAAAGTTTATGAAAGTCTAAACTAAATTTCGAAACAAACGTTGATTACCTTATTCCGGCACAAGGCAGTACAGGATGATATGGAAAGAATTTCTAAAGAAATGCGAAATCCAATTGTATGTATAGCGACATCTGTTAATATTTTTACAACGAACAAAAATATATAAAATTTTTGGAGTATATTCGAACAATGTTTTCATATACAAAAGAAGTAATATTAAAGTATATGCGTTTATATAAATAGCGACATACTTATGTTAATATTTTTGCAAGCCAAAAAAAGTTTCAGTGATTATTCCTTATTTTGCCACAATACGATATTGGAAACATTCCTGGGGTATATTCGAAAAATCTACGAAAGCTGTGCAAAATCATATTGTTATGCGTATGTATAGCGACATCTGTAAACATTTTAGTAAATAAGAGAATTTTATGAAAACCGAAATTCTATTTCGAAATAACATAAAGAAAACTTTCCAATGATTCCCTTATTCAGCCACAAAACGATATTGGAAGCATTTTCGATATATTTTCGAACAATGTTTTTATCTACGAAAGACGTACAAAATCATATTAAAATGATTTTTCGAAATGAATTTCATACAAAATCATTCGAAAAGGTTACTTTGATTTATCCAACCAAAACCAGTAAAATGATTTCAAAATAAAATAAATACATACCACATTTTATTCACTTAATACAAGCTCCTTTTGTGGAAGATAAAAAAAAAATATGGATTGTGCCCTGCTTAAAATTTGCACAGCTGTATTCAATGACATTTACATAACTTTTTACGTCAGCATAACTATCATAAGTAGAGCTTTTAGTTGACAAATTCCACTTAGTTCTGAACTCTTCTATAGTTTAATCTAAACATTTTGTTCTGAATTCCTGACAATAAACTGTTCTGGAAACCTATCATTCTGGCAGGAACAGCAAAGGTCATGAGTACAATGTACTCATGACCTATAATATAGAGTATCTGTCTTCATAATATAGGGCCTGATACTGGGGCAGCTATATGGAGAAGATTGTCCAGAAATTATGAACACCAAAGAGCACAGAAGGTCCTCAAGTTTTAGACCCTGTTTCATCCGATTTTTGCCATATTCAGTAGATTTTTGCCAAAGGACTGAACTTTAAACATTTCCATTTTTAATATTTTTAATTTCGAAAAACTCGCGATTTTATTCATGATAATAATGTTTGTAAAAGTCAAGAAAATGTATATGTGCTGTAACTTTAAATGCTCATATTTTATGAAACTGACGTTAGATTTTATTGATTTAATATGCATTCATCTTTAAACTACATGACCTGGACCGAATACGATGCCGGCAGGAAGAATTTACTTATAGAATTCTGTCGTGAGCAAATAAGGTTAATTGTTTCCTTTATTACAGGACTCCGTATAATTGGAACATATGCTAGAAGAATGAGCCTACGGTTTAATGACTACTGTAGAAGATGTCCCAAAGAAGAAGAGCAGAATACTATGTCCCGCCTATTCAGCTATTGCCCGGCTCTAACCAACTTGAGAGAACGTATTCTTGGAACCTCCTTTCTATTTTGATGAGTTATCAAGGATGAATCTGAGACCCATCCAGATTTATCTCTGGTTCATCAGAGAATCTGCGGATGTAGGCGGATATGTTTACTTCTTGGGAATCACAATGGGATAAATTTTGAAAGGACCCCAGTGAGCTGCTTGATGAGTGTCTGCCATGGAACTGTACCTCCGTCTACAAAATTAAAACAAATATTTGTTTTAAAAAATGCATTTGCAAATGCAATCAATCTTCATACTAAAAACTATCAGAATGTTGTGTTTATATCATGAATGCATTTTTTTACAACCAGTGTACAGTGGGGCAGACTCAAAATTTTTTGGAAATAAATCTGGCATTTCTAAACAGCTGGTCCGATCAAGAAAAAATTGGACATGGGTATAGCCAAGGAGTTTTCGAGTTTAGGTTATTAAAATGGGCTAAACAAATGTTCCAGGGGCGGTGCTGTGAGGGTTCAAAGTAAGGTACCTTTGACACGTAAAATTTTTAAACACGAGCCAAATTTTAAAATTTTTCCATACTTTGGTCCGGTTTTCTAACAATTTTAGACAGAATGAATTCGAATTTCTTCTGTTAGTTTAGATAACTAAATTACCAATAATATACAAAAGATTTCAGAGCAATATCGATTATAGATCCAAAAATACACGATTTAGAATTTAAAAATTCAAAAAATATTAGATTTTTGCTTTTTTTTGGGCGCAAAGGTGACTTAACTCTTTTTTTATTAAAAAAAATTTCTTTAAGAATACATAACAACTTTATTTTTCTTTGTTAGGTATCTTTACAGAGAACATTTTAGTATAAAAGACATATCCTATTTTTAGAATATGTCGCCCTACGCCCTTCGGAATTTGACCTATATTTTATAAAAATTTCAACTTTGAGCCACATGCTCTAAAATCCCAAAGCTGGGATCAGAAAACGGAAAGCAGCTTTGGAAACATTCATGTGTTCCCTATTTGTCCCCAAAGTATTTTCCTAGAACCGAAGGAAGTGGGGAGTGGGACCCTATGGGCATAATTGTAAAAAATACCATTTTTGGGATTTTCGCTGCAATTTTTAGCAATTGCGGGATTCCCTTTGACCTTTTGACAAGGTTTTTTACATCCTGTTATTTTGAATGACAAATATAAACAAACGTTGAAAATTTCATTGAGTTTTGTTAATAAATAAAGATTTTATTACATATAACATTAAAATCGTATTGACACTCTAAAACTAAAATTTGTATCAAAATATTAAAAGGATTGCAAATATTAGGAACAGTTTGATCCACATTTACTTCGAACTAATATTTGTTTAGATAAGTTAATTTCAAGTCAATATCTCAATTTCATATCTCAAATTCAATCAAGATTCAAAAATATGCCACTTTAAAACTGCGTCCTTCAAAAATATTGCAAAGATATTTGTAGATATTTTCAAGTACTATTTAAATATAAAATTTGTTCACATTCCGATAATAAATACGTACATTTTTATGATTTTTATACCCTTCACCATGAGCAGCGAGGGTATATATAAGTTTGTCATTCCGTTTGTAATTTCTACATTTTTCATTTGCGACCCCACGCAGACTATTATATATTCTGGATCGTTATAGATAGCCATGTACCTATGTTGAAGTCTACTTTCCGTAGCCCCCAAATAACATACATACATACATGATTCGTACATTAATATATCTGTTATAGACTTGATTCGGTTGCTATTTAAAATCAGCCCATAAATGGCTGAGATGTAAGAAAAAACCAGGACAACCACGATTTTTGGCCTATTATTGATCTATATCTGGATTACAAATTCATTAACCTTTACTGGTATTGTGGGGTCAAAATTAACCTCATTATATTTTGTATTTTTTAACTTAAAAACAAAAGGCTACTAGTTATATAAGAAAAAAGTTATGTTATATACAAAATGAATTAATAAAACTTTTATTTCTATATAAGAAAATGTTGTTTAATTTAAAATAAAAAAAAATATAAAAATTATGTTTAGAACAGAAAATATTGTATTTTTTCAATGGGGTCAATTTGGACCACCGATACCAAGTACGTTACTGGAAATATCGACACCAGTTAAGGGTTAATATAGATATATTATATATAATGATAGATATTTCAAAGTCCTTTGCAACGGCCATAGTAAGTTGGACCTCCAATGGGTCAAAATCGGGCAAAATTTTTTTTAACCCGAATTTTTTTTTTTCCCCCAAAAAAAACATTTATTCATAAATTTTTTTCACTAACAAATTAAAAAAAATTAAAAAAGTTTAAAAAATTTAAAAAAACAATTCTAAAAATAATTTTTTTTTTTTTTTTAAATTAAAAACACAGTTTTGAAAAAAAAAAAATTAAATTTTTTTTAAAGTATAATTTGATGAAGGTATATATTGAACACAGCCAAATATAGCTCTCTTACTTGTTTTTTTTTAATTTGTAGATCATAAGGGACCAATTTCTGGAGGGTCGCACACTATCCCACATTTCAACTACGAACCCATGTAACTGCAAATCTACTCAGAAACACCTCACCCCTGACAGTGTTAAATTCTATTAAGATATCTTCAAACGTACACGAGCTACTGAATTATTTCCAAAATTAAATGTTTCTAAACCACTGTACAGTGGAGCATGTTTAACCGTGTACTCTGAGTGAATCGGAAATTGATGGCAATTTTGTTGGAATAATTTTCACTTAAAGAAACTCTGTCACATTTCATTAAACAACAGGAAACTCAATGCTTTTTGACATTTTCGAAATACACGACGTTTAATAAACAATTGCGAAATGTTTACTTTCTCGAAATGTCACACTTAGCCTGCAAGTTGAATGTTCGATTTAATGTTTATAATATTTAACAAAAATAAACAAAATGGTTAAAATGTGCAAAAATAACGACTCACTAATAACGGCATTACAATGTCCCAATTCGTTTAAGTAGAAAAAAGCTCTAAAATAATATCGACAACAATTGTGTTACATTTTCAAGCTAAAATGTTTGAAACGGTGCAATAAATATTTCCAAACAAAATCCCTTTTTAGCATTCGCATCAACTAAGACATTTATAATTTAATATAACACATACAAAATGGTATAACAGAAAGTAAAACGTATGTATAACAATATTGTAAAACATTAAAAATACTGTTAAAAACCGGGTTGATAACTTCAATACAAGAGTAAAAAACCTTGATAAAAAGGTAAGATTAAGAAAACAGTTATTTTATGTAGAATTCAACACACCAACTCTTCTCTTCCCTGAAGAGATAATAAACACTTATTGCTACGCTCCCCTCATTTGCTTAACATTTGAGAATAGGAGAAATCCTCATTTCAATGTTAAGTTAACACGATGTCTGTTAAAACTTACAGCGTAATGTTATGGCTACAACTAACATACGAACTGCTTTCGTATGTTACTGTTACTGGCAAACACAAACATAACAAACACAAAAAATCCTCTGTCGGTTTTATGTAGTAAATTATAACAACACATGTTTAACAAAAACAACAGTAAAAAAAGAAGAAGCAGCCTAACGAATGGAAAAAAAAAACACGAAGAACTTTTATTTTTACAAAATCTTTCTTTTGCTTTTAGTGTTTTTGTTATTGTTGCCGTTGAAAGTTATTTCATTCATTCAGTCCGTTGTTTTTTTTATATTTTCCTTCTGAGCACCCATATTGGTTTTGTTTTATTTCCGTATATTTTTTTCTTCTTTTAGCTGCCTTTAATTTACGTTAAAATGTCTGCAGCAAATACAAATTGGTACTTTACAAAAAAAAAACTGTTGGCTGTTGTGAATGCAATGAACTGTTTTGTTATAGAAGTAGATGTACATATGTACTTATAAATGAATGAATGTTTGTATAAACAAGTGTATGTAGACTATTAAAGTCTATTATATTTTTAAATAAACACAATGAATAATTGATGGATTTGTATATGGTTAACAAAAATTTATATAATTTGTGTTTGTGTTTTGATAATTATAACGTCCATGAAAGGCATAATAAACATAATGAAATGCAGCATTTTAAAATTTAAGCTCTTTTTTGTTTAGACAAAATGAATTTCGAAAAATATTTTCAACGTGAAAATGATATAGAACTAAAAACTTATCAATTAGGTTGTACATGTTGTGTGAAGCAGTTTTTGTGTCCATCCGGGGTAATGCTTAGGCTGCCCAGGTTCTTCAAAGGTCTGCTTCCTTTGAAATCTGCTTTATCACAGAGCTGTATTGTATGTTTGGGATATGTTTGTTAATGGGCGAAGCTTCTAACTATGGATTTGACGAGAAAAACGCTTCGGCTCTCGGTCGGCTAACGAATTATTTTTGTAAAGTAAATATAACGTATGCAATTTAAGGTGTCATCACCTTCGTTGGCTCTATAAGTTAGGAATAGATACATACTTAGTATAATCTGGTTCTGGGTCGACTAACGACTAATTATTCGTAAATGCTGACTATGGATGTAATTCGAAGAGATAAAAGCTTCGGCTCTCGGTCGGCTAACTGTAATGTACGGTATTAGTACGAAATGAGAATTATGGCCTCGTCTAATTATGCTTTGCTACCCGGGAACAAAGTACAAGTAGATCGGAACTTCGATTCTTGCTCGCCTTGTTCATGTTCTGTTAGATGTCTTATAGTAAAATTCACATAAAATATTTGGGAATTATTAACAAACATGTACTATTATATTGTATTAGTATTAATTATGTTAAAATGATGGAATGACTTTTGTTACTTCATATTAGATTTGTAAAGGTAGCTGTCACTTTTGAAACTTTTATTCTTTGACATTTGACAAGTAGAAACTACTCATTTGGGTCGTCGTGAAGCACCTTGTCGGACTGCAATACAGAAATTGGTGGAAAAATTCGAGCTGTTGGGACAAGTTTGTGATGTGAAGAATAAAACTCGTGCACGTCGCTCAAGAACAACTGAGAATATTGCTGCTGTAGCCCAAAGTGTTGAAGAAAACCCAGGTTTGTCCATTCCTCGTCGTTCTTTGGAATTGGGCATTCCACAAACGTCATTACACTGTATTTTGCATAAAAACTTGAGTCTTAAGGCTTATAAAGTTCAGTATACACAAGAACCCAAGCCCGCCGACCATCAACAACGTCGTGTCTTTGCTGATTGTGTCCTTGTTATCTCTCGAAGAGGTGATCACAATTGGCCACCGAATTCTTGTGATTTAACACCTTGCGACTTCTTCCTTTGGGGCCACGTGAAAGATAAGGTCTACGCCAACAGCCCAGCGTCGATTCAAGACCTCAAATATAGTGTTCGTTAGGCTATCGAGAACATAGGGCAGCCACTTTGCGATTTGGTTAGGGAAAATTCATGAAAAGGATACGCCTTCCTCTTTATTATGAAATAAACATCCGATCATTTATCTCAAAAATAAAATTTTTAATTTTTCTTTGTTGAAAAACCCTGTATTACTCTTAAACTATTTTATTAATACATATAGGTTAAGGTAGAGTATCAAAATTTCAAAGAAATTCAAAAATGTTTCTTGACCTATCTTCTCTGTTTTATTTACATATAACCTTGTTGGTACCAGTTAATACTTATTTTTGGCTTTTTACGAGTATTTCTCCTCGTTTTAAAGCAAATTGCTGAACCATTTGCATTACCTACTCCACTTAAATACAAGCGGTATAACTGGGTGTACATTTTTTTTTTATGACAGTAAATTTAAAAACCTTTAAAGTGTCATATAAATATGTCTTTTTTTTCTGTTGGTACTTTATCACATTGAGTAAAAATATTTTGACATAAAACAATTATTTTGTTTTACTTCTTTTCTACCTTTTGCAGTGCCAAAAAAATATAATTTAAATACGGAGTACATTTTAACCCAGTGAACATATTGTGAGCTGGAAGGGTATTCATCTTTTCTCAAGTTTAGTGAACCGTGATGTAATGCCTGTTTTTACATAATATCGGACACAATATAAAACCGAATCAAGCCGACCCGATTCTGTTCAGAGAGAGTGTTCTGCATTGATCGATACAAATAGTATTCGGACGGGGTATGGTCTGGACTATAAGGCGGGTGAGGCAAAACTTCCCAATCACTTCTTTTTAAATAGTTTTTAACAGATATTGCAACATGTGACCTACTCGCAGATAAAAAATATAGTTGTACATGGCAATGCATGTCACAAACATTTACTTGTTTATTGTAATCAGACATATGATTGACACAATCATGTGAATCATAAGTTAACCATATTATGGTTACCACAATCATGTAAATAGTTGGTTGGTTGGTTGGTTGGTTGGTTTACGTGGTAGTTAACTGCGTGCGAACAATCAAGTAGAGTCGAAGGGACCCCATTTTGACAACACCACACCACTCGTCAGCTATAATGTTGTGTACATCGTAAAGTATTTAAAAAGTCTAGTTTGCTAGACCCAACCTGTAGCCGTGAGATATCTCAGTAGGTCGTTTAGTTTAGACCCGGCTATCTCACCAAGGTTGGTCAATATATAGTTGCCCATGAATTTATGTCTCTTGACACTCAGGGCTGGGCATTCGCAGAGAAGGTGGACAATAGTTTCCTCTTTTTCCATATCCTTACAGCTACGACAATGTTCGTTAAAAGGGAGTCCCAGATGATTCGCATGCTTGCCTAACGTCCAGTGTCCCGTTAATATTGCCATCAACATTAATATATCCCTTCTATTCCGGGTTATCAGTTGCATGGTACGTGTTTCGTTAAAAAAGGGCCACATCAACTTGGCCACCCTACATGTGTCTAAATTACGCCATCTATTCTCAGCCTTTGTAAGAAAGTGTCTGAAGATACTTAATACCTTTAATAATCCCCAGTGAAATTGCTGCTGAAACCGCATTGGCGATATCTAAGGTAGATCCCATTCTGGCGAGTTCATCTGCCTGTTCATTGCCATAGTGGTCTCTGTGTGCAGGGAGCCAAACCAAAGTAATGTCAGATAGACGACCTAGCCTTGACAGAGAGTTCTTACATTGCCTGACTAATAAAGATGAGGTTGTATAGGCCTTCTCTGAAAGAAGTGCCGCCTGACTGTCGACGAAAATACCTATATTGCCGCGAGTATTATGAGCATATAGTGTATTACAAGCTACCATGATTGTAAAAATTTCCGCCTGGTAAACACTACACTCATTCGGAAGACGATATGAGATGCCTACCCCAAGTTCGTCACAATAGACGCCAGAACCAATACCACAGCTCATTTTTGAACCGTCTGTATATATCCTAGTGTCATATTCGTACATTAGATTACCCCTACCCTACTCACTCCTGGAGGGAATTAAGACCTTAAATACACTATCAAAATCTGTGTATGGGGTTATATAGTCAGAGGGTTGGAAAACGATGGGAGGCAATAGGCTCAGAATCCCCGCGTGGCCATATGTTCCCGATCTCCAACATCCAGATGCATGAAGCCTCGCTGCACTACAGGCATTCAGTTTCCATGATAATTTAAAGAATAGTATAATGCCTAGATATTTTGCATTATTTGAAAGGGGGATTTCGCAGTTTCTCAACCGCGGAAGTTTGAAGCTTTCAAATTTTGTCTTTGTCGTGAAGAGTACAAGTTCTGTTTTGCTTGGATTCACCCCAAGGCCCTGTGATGGTCTGGTCAGATTTCAACAGGTCATACTAGATAGGACATTAGCGCTATGGATATTTGGCTTTGGTGTTGATTCGACTAGTTGGCTGGGCTTCTCGTACGATCTCTTACGCTTCGGATTATCGTAATGGATCCACTTCTCATCGCAAGTAATGATTCGGTGCAAAAATGATTTTCTTTTATAGCGTTCAAACATCATTTCGGACTTGCAAAATCGTTTTTCAATGTCTCTCGGCTTCAATTGGCATGGTACCCAATATCCCTGCTTTTAAATGAATTCTGCTGCTAGCCAACTTTTTGAAATTGCTGATTGAGTAGCTCTCAATGATCTTGCAAGCTCTTGTTGTGTTTAACAACAATTAACATGGAGTAACGCCTCAAGTTTTTGGTATTCCGTCCCAAAATCATCACCATAAGCTTTGGCTAGCAATCGATGTGCTTCAGCGGCACTTTTTTTCAAATTATAGAAGCAAAAGCAAAAATTTCCTCAATGACGCTTTGTTGGCACAAAATTCGACATTTTCGAAGCAAAAAAAAACTTTGTTCTTTTCACTATAATGTTCAATACTTAACTGAGAATTACTGTTCATATTTTGAGGCCAAGAGCGAATCAAGCCAACATGGGATACTCTGTTCCAAAGTGAAGCGTATCCCAGAAAGAGCATTCTGCGTCGCTCGAAACACATAGTAGTCGGACGGGTGAGGCAAAACTTCCCAACCGCTTCATTCTAAATAGTTTTTAACCGGTATTGCATAATGTGGCCGGGCGTTGTCATGATGGAATATTATGGTTTCATCTTGTGGGCCGGTCACTCAGAACACTGGCTATAAGCCTGCACTTAATGTTCCACTGTCTTTAGAATCTAATTTCCAACTGTCACCTTAAGCAGTTCATAACCTCATATCATTCGCTGGGTTCTAAAGCTATTAAAATTTTTACTACTTAATTGTTGGCTTTAAAAGAACCCCCCCCCCCCCCATTTTCATTTAATTTTTTGTCAATATTTATTTGGCGTTTTCCCCAACATTTTTGTGTATCTCTTTATGGCGAATAAAATAAATCACCCTTTTCCACTTGTTTTACAGCATTTCAACATAAATTCTAAGCCATTTGAAAGATTATTTTTTTTTTCTCTTACAAATAATACAACTCTCCACACTGCTGGCAGTTTATTATAATGATTTTTATGCGTTTAAAAATATTCTTATATAGATTCAATATAAATTTATTTTCCTTACTTTCTCTTCAAAAGTTTTTCCAACAATAATGATGATATCGATGATGACGATTCGATGATGATGATAAGAATGATTATGACAATGTCAGAATATAAAAAAAAAAAAAACGAGTATAAAATTGAAAAAAAAAGAAGAAATTTACGTTTGATGGTAGTTTCACTCACTTGTTGTTAAATGCGATGAGATACGATAATCATGGGGATTTGTAGAAGCATATTTTTACACTCCAATAAATCGATCAGATTCTGTGAATATAATTTCTATATTGTTGCTGCTGTTGTTGTTGCTGTTATTATAATTGCTATTGTAAAAAAATGTTTGGAAAATCACTGTAGAAAAAATCAGCAAGTAAAAATAAAAATTACAAAAATAAATCTTAAATGAAGGCAAATTTATGCAAAATATGCGGCAACATAAAGAGAAAAAACAAGTAAAAGCATTATATATGGAATCTTGTATACCCACCCATCAATATGTCACAATAAAATATTTGTCTGATATAGCGGTTATATGGGGGGTAGGGTTAATTATGGACCGATCTTCACAAACGTAGGTAGAAATATTTAGGTTCATATAAAATTTGTGTATGTCCAATTTCATCACCATATTAATAATTATAAGACAATTGTGAATGTTCAAGTCATTTTCTGAGGGGGAACTTGTATGAGGACTAGGGACAAATGTTGCTCAATTTTCGCTATACTTTACAGTATAATTTCAGGGTACTTAGAACTAATTTGTAGAAAATTGTATCAGTATTGTTTCATAATCAACATATATATGACTGCTCAAACAGTATTCCAGGGGGACATTTGTATGGGGGCTAGGTGAAATCATGGACCGGTATTTTTGGGAAATTTCAGGCATCTATCTCCTTTCGTTTGGGCCCTATCGTGTTTTCAACAGATGGAGAGGCGAACTGACGTAGCCAGATCGTCTTAGAATCTTATGAGGACCCATGTTATTTTGGTTCTACGACCAATGTTTCGATATGTTACAAACGGAATAATAAAATCAGTATACCCCCATCTTTTTTATGGTGGGTATAACAAGATGGAAACAAGTAGTATATACCCTCCATTGAAAACTAGAATTACACAAAACAAGCTTGAGCATGCACCTTATTTTTTTTCAATTTTCGATGCTACCAAGGCGTACATGTAATGCTCTCCGTCATCTAAAAACAAAATGCTGAAACTTTTAGCAAAATCGTAAAACGTTTAGTTGTTGCACCAGTTTTTATTAAAATTTTAAAATTTTGTGCATTTTTTCTTTGACTCCGCAGGGAGGGGTTTTATCGCCACTCTTATGGAATCTTGCCATTAATATACTACTCATGAAATTAGACTCCATGAAGTGCAAAACTGTCGCATATGCCTGGAAAACATCTTGACACATTATCACTTAGTACACTTTGCCATTGGAGCACTGATAGGGGACTTGGTGTGAATCCTGGCAAAACGGAGCTTATGCTCTTCTTAAGAAACTGCAAAATTACATCGTTCCCATTACCACGCCTTAACGAAGTGAAACTTAAGCTTTCGGATAGTTCGAAGTACCTAGGTAAGGACTCATAATATTCTCTCGATATACAGGATTTTCTAACAAGAGATGTTATTTTAGTATTCAAAGAAAAATGGCATTTTTTGAGATAAATGATCGGATGTTTATTTCATAATAAAGAAGAAGGTATGCCGTTAATAATGAAAAACAACATCAGCCAAATGGCCACCACGACCACGCTTACAGAACCATATCCTTTTCATGAAATTTTCCATAACCAAATCGCAAAGTGGCTGCCCTATGTCCTCGACAGCCTCACGAATTCTATATTTGAGGTCTTGAATCGACGCTGTGCAGTTGGCGTAGACCTTATCTTTCACGTGACCCCAAAGGAAGAAGTCACAAGATGTTAAATCACAAGATCTCGGTGGCCAATTGTAATCACCTCTTCGAAAGTTTTTCCCGTAAAAGAGCAATGGTTCGCAGCTTGTGTGGCACGTAGCGCGGTCTTTTTGAAAGTAAACGTTGTCCTGATCAATATCATCCAACTCCGACCATAAGATACGGTGTAATGACGTTTGTGTAATGCCCAATTCCAAAGAACGACGAGGAATGGACAAACCTGGATTTTCTTCAACACTTTGGGCTACAGCAGCAATATTTTCAGTTGTTCTTGAGCGACGTTCACGGGTTTTATTCTTCACATCACTAACTTGTCCCAACAGCTCGAATTTTTCCACCAATTTCTGTATTGCAGTATGACAAAGATGATTCACGACGACCCAAAAATGCTTTAGTTTTGTGAACTGTGACTGCAAGATTTTCACCATTTTTATAGTGAATTTTAATAATTTCAATGCGTTGGTGAAGCGTGTATCCTTCCGTTTTTAGTAATGGCGTAGTTTCTACTTGTCAAATGTCAAAGAATAAAAGCTTCAAAAGTGACAGCTACCGAAATACGGGTGATTCAAAATAAGCCTCTTGTTGGAAAACCCTTTATCATTCTAGACTATAAGCTATCCTGGAGCACGAATATCGAAGCGAGAGCGTCCAAGGCGGCTATCGCTATTTATGCCTGCAGAAGGGCCATTGACATGGTGGTAAATCTCATACTAATGTATGGCGCTCTAGTAAGGCTCTTGAAGGCTCTAAGTAAATTCACCTACTGGGGGATGATTGAGAGAATGCTGCGAATTATTGCACTAATGATTACGACAGCACTCCTACTCGTGCTTTATTCTTTGCGCTGCACTACCGACTGATCTCTTAACCAAACAATTGGCCATAAATTCGGCGGTTAGCCTAAGCACTGTAGGAGCATGTAGGTCTGGTTTTACCGGCCATGCGTCTATTCTGGGTTGTATATTTTGTATCCCTGTAAACATTGACTACTGCACTATCTTGCCCTTTATTGATAGATGCTTCTCTGTATCGTTGGCGGGTGAGTTACCTTCTTCTAGGCACACGTTTGTCATCTACACAGATGGCTCCAAGTCTACGGTTGGGGTGGGTGGTGGCTTCTATATTCCCTAGTTTTTAGAAGGGGCTGTGTTTCAGGCTACAGGATCAATGTTGTGTAATTCAAGCTGCGATTACAGCCATTAAAAGGGCGGTAGACTGGCTGAAGTACTATAGGTTATTTGGTGTGAATATCCGAATCTGTACTGACAGTAAGACTGCAATCAAATCCCTCTCTGGTGTCTATTTGACATCCAGATTGGGTATCTCCTAACGAAATGGCGAGACATTCTAACCTGGAGCTTTTCTTGGTGCCGGTTCACTCTGGTGTACTTGGCAATGCTATTGCGGATGAACTGGCCGAAAAAGACTCTCGTCTGCACGCCGACGAGATCGATCATTTGCTATAAATCACTCATACAGCGTAAATTGCTTGAGTTTTCTCAGCTCAGATGGTCTAGTTTGACGAATTGCTCGATATGGCCCGTTTTTTACCATCATAGGTTAATGTCCCTCATAGGGTTATCACTGGCTCGGCAACGTATTTTGATATCCGTGCTTACTGGGCACTGCTTAATTGGTGCGCATGCTAGGAGATTGAACACTTCATACAATGACTTCTGTAGAAGTTGCCATGATGAGGACAAGGAGGAAACAGTTGAACATCTCCTCTGCCTTTCCCTGCTCTATTGGAGGTACGGACTACGACAATAGGTAGTCCTTTTTTGCACGGCCTAGCGGATCTATCTAGTGTGGATGTTAGGAAAATGGATTCGTTTATCCGTGCGTCAGGTAGGTTCGACATTGAACCCCATTACGACATGTGAAAGACCTCTAGAGGACCTGATGCTTAGGGTATCACAAATGGATCTATCTAGTGTGGATGTTAGGAAGATGGATTCGACATGTGAAAGACCTCGAGAGGACCTGATCTTTAGGGTATCACAAATGGATATATCAAGTTTGGATGTTAGGAAGATGGATTCGACATGTGATAGACCTCTAGAGGACCTGAACATGATCCTTAGGGTATCACAAATGGATCTACCTAGTGTGGATGTTAGGAAGATGGATTCGTTTATCCGTGCGTCAAGTTAGTTCGACATTGAACCCCATTACGACATGTAAAAGACCTCTAGGGGACCTGAGCATGATCCTTAGGGTATCACAAATGGACCAATTCCTGGAGCCAAGTGAACTGGTAAAACTGGTGCCAAATAAGTCTTATTTTTCCTACATCTTCATATGGAATCATATAGTAATCTTAGATTTGATATATATTCAGCTGTTATTACTCTGTAGAATATGTCGCTTAAAATCAGTGATGTTAACAGCAGATATGCAGCAGGAGTTGGAATTTTACCCAAAAAATTACAACATCATTTGTATTGATGAATAAACCTTCAGAAACGGTAAATAGTGATGTTTTCGAAAACTGAAATTACAGAATATAGTCTCCAAAAAAAAACTTTTCATTGTATTGTCATTCACTGTATATCAATATATCTCAGTGTTACTAAGAGAACAAAAAACATGTTCACCTGGAGTTAAGGTGTAGGGTAATAAAATTCAAATTGTGTATGTAGATTTGTTATAATTTTGTTGTTAGTTAAAATACGTAGATAGATCAGATGGATGGCTGGCTTGGTATGGCATGGCATGGCTGTTTAGCTGACGGATTTATTGATGGTATTTGTCACAGTCAAACCAGCAAAGTCAAACAACAATATTTCATCATGATTTTTAATAGTCAATGAATGAATGATTTTAATGAAGTTTCTTTTTCATTTTGTATTTACATACTATTTTCAAGTTTTATGTATTTTAGTACGATTTCAATATTTATTATTTTAATATGGATTTAATAAATATTTATGCAGTCACGTTTTATATAGGTAAAGCGTAAATGAGTTTATAAATCTAAAATAATTTAAGGTTTAAGGAAAACTAGTCACCAGTTGAAATAAATTCAATTTAAAAATAATTCTCTAGTTCTAAACAATTCTTGTAGTTATAAAGCAGGACTAAGTAGCAAATCAAATTTTTCCATTTAGCTTAATGTTATTTCTTTTTTTTTTTTTGTGAAATCTCAATAAACAAAAATAAGGTCTTAACTCTAACACCCATTTAAGCCTTATTGTAATTTAACAAAATTACTTATTTACTTAATACTTCTTGTTCTACATTTCGTTGTAATTTATTATCTAATCCAATAATGTTTCTTTTTTTTTTCTCTCTACTTTTTGTTTCGTTTTACCTACTGGTTTTTTATTTTATTAACTATTCATTTTCCTTTTTCTGGCAAATAACTAATTATAGTTGATTTTATCCACTTTGAATTTAGTTGGCTTTTCTTCGTTTTGTTTTTTAGCAATTTAAAATTCAATTTTCATTTAACAGTTAAGCAACAAAAAAAGTGACCATAAAAGTGAAAGGCAGCCAGAGTAACTTACAAAAAAATATATATATGTACATTAACATACCTTTTTCATACGGCTTACAAGACAGCTATGAAAATAATAAAGTTGGTATTTTTTTCTTTTTTTATTTCGTTGAGTCTTTTTAGACGAAACTTTATTAACGTCAACAATAACTAATGTCTTGACAAAAAGTTTTCCAACTACCTACGAAGAAGGGCAACACAAAAAATATCACTATGAAAATTTAATGATTTTTGTTTACCTTCGTATAACACCAACCAGCCAGCCAGCCAAGAAAACAGGAAAACAACCAAACTAACAAATCAAGGGAAAATCTTGAAAAACTTTAACCGGCAAAAGTAATAAGGAAAGTGGTTGCAAATATAGCATGAACAAACAAAATCGGTGTCTAAATTTACCAAAAAAAAAAAAAAAAAAATTTATAGTTCTGATCACTAGTGATGAAGTTCTGAACCTTTTTCGGAAACCCTTCCGTTATGGTTTTTATAGTGATTTCTGTCACTGTTCGAACAGGTTGTCCATCTCCGTTTAAAATCTACCACACTTTTGGACACCCTTTTGTGCTCTTCAATTCTCTTTTAACAAGATCCCAATATCTCTCAACTGGACTCAGCTCCAGACAGTTTGAAGGAATTGCCTCCCTTGGCACAAATACCACCTTATTGTTCTTGTACCACTCAAGACCTTTCTTACCATAATGACAGAAGCCAAATCCAGCCAAAAATAAGTGGACACATTAAGAAGTCTTATGAATGAAAACGTCCTTTTTTGTAAACATTCCTTGATTAAATTTCGGTATTTATAAAGCCCTTTATTGCTTGCCATACCAAGAACTTTTTAGGAAATTTTGTCTGCTTTTGGGTCCTAAACTTTCTTCAACATTCCTTCCTTCAGCAACATCAAAATTTTGAGCCGGAAGCTGCGAAAAACCTGCCGTCATCCATTATGCAGCAGGAATATTTTTTTTATAAAATTTGACTTCAATTTCAGTGCTCTGTTTTTGGCCTCTAAATTGTTGGCAGTGTCCCTGTCAGGAACTTTTTGAGCCTTGTATGTTTTTGAACCTGCATTGGCTTTAACTTTTCGTACCAAATAGACCGAGCACTGAGCTAACTGGGCTGTGTTTGGAGCTCTTTTGAAAATGCTTTCTATTAGTTTGGCTTAATAAACATCATGTGAACCATTCCTTCTACATGAATCAGGTCTTCTATCAACGGACAACTTCTCCCGGTACTGTTGAATAACATTGGAAACAGTTTGACGGCAGACCTTTGATTATTTGGTAAACTTTTTGCATGTCCAAGTTGGGTTTTGTTGAAAATATTTAATAATTTTAGTACGCACTTTTTTCTGGTCACTCATTTTAATCAGATTAACAACAAATGAACATAATTAAACATGCATTACAAAGGAAACTTGATAAAAAAAAAAATCAAATAATACTTGGGTTAAAAGTTTTAATGAAAAACGTTTGTTAAGAATTTTTCGATCTCAGTCCTTATGCAATCCAATCCATAGAAATTTGCTTATAATTTTGTGTGATAACTTTGGAATCCGGTAGAACACTTTTGCAAGCAAGACGGCGAAGCTACTCCCATCGATTCTAAAACAAAACTGATACAAATGTGATACCCAAGAAGTCTCTCAATTGACACACGTTGTTTCTAAAATGAACTAATGCGATTCTAGTATAAAAACTATATTTATCTAAGATTAATTCTTGGCAGCTCCTCCAAGTATGAGGAGAAAGGGACGCCAAATATACGCACTGTAGTCGTTGAACCATGCTTTCTAATGATAGCAAGAAATCATTAGTGTTATCGGTTACCAACGGAATCTAGTATGTACGGACCTGATATGTACAAGTCCAAAAAGGAATATCAGAAAAGAAAGCAATCGCCTTATCATCCATCGTGGCATCCCGTCTGGCTAATTCATTAGCTATACAGTTACCCTGATTGTTACCGTATCCAGAGACCCATATTAGCGTTATCCTAGAATGTCTCACTACCCTATTCTCAGATAACCGGGATTCTACGATTAGTACAAAATTCATGCAGCGTAAAATAATATTTTATCCCATATACTTTTATAAAGAATCCACCACCAACTCTATTCCCTCTTTAGCAGCCTTCAATATAAATTGTTATGGTATCTATGAATAGAGAGAGTCCGCTCATCCAGATACCTTTGATCGCAAGAAGTGTGGAAAATTGCATATCTAAGTATGGTCTCCATTTGCAATAGTCAACATTCCAAGATCTTGAAGTGTCCAGAGTCCATCGCAAAATATGAATTCTCCTCTATATCTGTTCCTAAATAGTTACTTCAACCGCGTTTGACGATTAATTTTTTTATATTTTGTCTAAGTATCATCTATAATTGAGAGTTTAGGTGCAGTCGTTTGGAGAGATATTTCGGGTACTTTGAGAATTAGTAGCAGCATGGCCTTTTTGAAATATCAACACTAGTTGCAAAATACGAAGTAACAACAAATTTTATCAAGCTATTTTATAATGAATCTGTATTAAAGATAACTGGAATGATTCAATAAAGAACTTGTTCTGTAGAAAATCAATTTTTAAAAGAATGAATTAAGACAACTAACTAATTCGTGCTGAATGTTTTAATGGAATCATAATTCAATTTGACAACTTAATTTGAGATCATAAACTGAATTAAGAATTAATTCTTTGAACATTTGGTTAGACAAACTTATAGTTGTATTAGAATCGGTGTACGAAGCACATTTATTCGAACAACAATCGCACAGACTTCCAAAAGTTTCAGTATTTAAATGTACTTAGGAAAAAAATCGTTAAATGAAGCAGCTGTTTGAACAAATAAGTTGTCGGTGAATTCAACAATCCACTCAAGGTGCTGTCTTGGTTCTGAAAAGTGAAATGGAGAAGCTGTTTGAGCAAATAAGTTGTCGGTGAATTGAACAATCCACTCAAGGTGCAGTGAACAGTCGGTGAAAGTATTTGTTCTGAAAAGTGAATTAAAGAGGCTTTACTTTGTAATCGACAGAAGTTATTCTATTCATTGTATATCTGCTTAAAGCATATGTATTGAACAGCCGTCATATTAAACAAATGATCTATGTCTTATCCTTCGCAGTTAAACATGATCCGTATTCACTAAACTATCTATGTCGTTTAAAAACAGTTAGTCGATGCCGCAGTATTGATTAAATGACTTCATATTGGATAGACTGAAGAATCAACCGAAGATGCAAATTATACAAGGTAGTAAATTGAATAGTCGGTCGAAATCGGTGTTCAATAACTCTAACTGAAGACGCTCTGCTCTATTAAATAGACAGAAAAAACAATGATGAAGCAACTGTATTGAACAGGCGACTGATTACGCTGTACTAAATAATTGCCAAAGACTAAGAAAGCTGTACTGAACATTCGAACAAAGTCGTTGTATTAAAAGCTTGAACAGAGGGTCAAAGTCTCGATTTAAATGCCATAATCCGCTATACAATGCAGCTGGATGTTGCAGAAAGGATAATTGTAGCTGAATTTAAAATTCAATCAAAGTTTCAAAGCCACTATGTTGAACAATTGACTGTAATCACTCTATTCATTTAACAATTTGTCGAAGCTAATCTATTGAACAGGCGATAGAAGTCTCTTAAAGACACTGACTTAACCTATATCGTGAAAAAAAAGGAATCAAAGCCGCTGTATTATATAGATGACTTTGTATTGAACAAACGACCAAAGAAGATCTATGAAACAGTCTGCAGAAAGTTAACTAAACAATCGACCGTAGTGACTCTTTTCATTGAAGAGTTTGAACAGTAGGCAGAATCGTCCATATTGAACAAACGACCGAAGTCTCTTATTCACAACAGTCTGACAAATCCAATGTATTCAATAGACTCTTAAAGACTTTTTAGCTAGTAGAATCGACCCAAGATTCTGTATTGAACAAACGAGTCAAGGCAATAAATTTAATAGTCTGTCGAAGTCGCTGTATTAATTACTTTTTAAAAGAGGATATGCTCTTTTAAGTAGCCAGAAAATACCAATGAAGAATACGTTGTATTGAACAATTGGTCAAATAGCGGAGTGCACATTGTAAAGCTGTAGCTTTAAACATTCGAACAAAATATTTATCTTCATCAGTCGAATAAGTGAATGAATAGTTAGCATAAATTATTAAACGTTGCAAAAGACGTTGTATGGAACAGTTGGTCTAATATATTTGTCTCCATCAGTCGAATGAACGATCGAAGTCTCGTTAGTGCATAGTTAGCATAAATTGTTAAACGTTGCAGCTGTATTAAACAAATGACGGCAGTCAATGCATTTTAAACAACTCGACTAATTTTGCTATGATAAATGATAACCGAAGTCGCTTTATTTATGGAATAGCTAATCGAAGCCAACATCTTGAACAATCGTCACAACCCGCTGTGTTAAAGTAGGTGTGTATTATACGTAGTATATTTCCCCTTTAGAAATAGAACTAGGTGTGAAGGGAAGAAATTAAATTGGAAATAAAAGAAAGAAGTAAGGCGATATAAGTAAAGAGAAATAAATTGCAAACCCAGTCAAAAAAGGACAGGAAATAAGTATGTACTGGGATTCTCAGAGTATGGGGGGAATAGCAAGTCTATTCCCCTGATAAAGCATAATAGATTACATAGATCATATCTAGCTATATCCCCCAGTTCATCATGGAATCTTTCTCCTAGCAATTTTTGCCTGAGACCCTGTAATCCTACGAAAGTCGTATTCCATTAACCAATGAAGGCTCCAACTGAGCTGTCATCGATAACCACTCCTACTAAAGACCTGAGACTTTTCCTATTCAACCCAATTAGTATTTTGGTTGCATTTGCATCAAACTTTGATGAAATAGCCCAGGAAACCCTGCAATCCATGCTACTACACCAGGTTTTGTTCCTAGTGTACCGGTATATTTCGAAGATCAACCAATAGTAGTGGCATATAAGAGATCTATCCCGATCGCTTGGATCTCTGCCTGGAAGACGGTGCATTCGTCTGGGAATCTGTATGACACTTTGATGCCCTCATTTACTACATAAACCCCGGCTCTAGTGTCAGATTTCATCTTGGACCGCTCAGTGAAAACTGCAGCCAAGCAGCTGTCCAGATTCAAATTTACACGTCCCTACTTAGAAACACAATTGGCGGTGAAATACCGAAGTCTAAAGTCGTTACCCTAGGGTTCGAAATACCAGTAGCGATGCTAGCCTGTCCAATTAGACCTACCTCGTGTGACCGACCCGATTTGGTGTCAGAGAAGACTTAAAGAGTGTAAACAAGTTCCTAGCCTTTATACTAGCCACATAGTTTTCAATTGACAGTAATATAAGGATAATATCCAATGCTGCCTGAGGTGTTCTACAGATGACACCAGTTATGCCAATGGAAGCACATCACTAAACTTTACTGAGTATCTTCCTATAACTACTTTTTCTCATAGTCTCCAACCAAAACCACATTTTTGTTTCCTATAGTTGATCAGATTCTTTACAATCTTTATCAAATAGTCTAGCCATTGAATTGGCTATACCTTTAAGAATATGCGAGTAGAATCGACAGAAAATCCACCCACATTTGTTTAAAGTTGAACAGATGTTCTGTTCATCTTGACATTGAAAAGATGACTCGATGAACATCCGACCAAAGACGCTATATTGAATAGCATTTGGAATTGGACAAATGATCCACATAGGTAAATTAATTAGTCGTTAAAAGGAGCTGCATTCATTAGTCGCTATGCCGAATTTTCAGTACAGAATAGTTCACGATTGAAGACACAGTTATAATCTTCCAAAGCCACTGTATTCACTGTTGTTCTTTTGAACAAAACTTTTTTAATTTGAAAAAAAGTACAGCTGGAGCACACCGATTTATTACCAAAGCTTATGGTGAATGTGTTCCATCGGTTTAAATGTACAAGATATGGTTTGTGCGGTTCAGAAGTGGTGATTTTGACACGGAATACAAAGAAGCCAAAAAAGTTTGAAGACCAAGAATTGGAGGCATTACTCCATGAAGATTGTTGAAAACCTCAACAAGAGCTTGCAAAATCATTGGGGGATACTCAAGCAACAATTTCGAAACGTTTGCGTGCTGCAGGATTCATCCAAAAGCGGGGAAACTGGGTACCATACGAACTGATTTTTCATGTCCGAAATGCTGCTTGAAGGCTATAAAGGAAAATCATTTTTGCACCGAATCATTACTTGCGATGAAGAATGGATCCATTACGATAACCCGAAGTGTAAGAGATTGTATGTGAAGCCCGTCCAACTCGCCTAATTGGCATCAAAGCCAAGTATCCATGGCGCTAAGGTAATTATCTGCATTTGGTGGGAACAAGAGGGTCCTATCTATTATGAGCTGCAGAAATCTGACCAGAACATCACAGGAAACCTGAAGTTTTGGCTAACCCGATTTATTGTCCAGTCCATGCCCCATCCGACTAATATTTGTTTCGATCGATGCAGAACGCTCTCTCTGGGATACGCTTCACTTTGGAACAGATTATGAGCTGCAGAAATCTGATCAGAACATCACAGGAAACCTGAATCGAAAGCAACTGATTCGTATGAATGTTTTTGGAATGAATGTGGTTGGAATGTTTTTGCTAATCCGATTTATTGTCCAGACCGTGCCCTATCCGACTACTATTTGTTTCGATCGATGCAGAACGCTCTCTCTGGGATACGCTTCACTTTGGAACAGATTATCCGATATTGGCTAAATTCGTTCTTGATCTCTTTTCGCTCGGAATCCAAATGTCATAGCTAACAATGGTCAATACTTTGCATAAATTTATGTTGTACAAAAGTCATAGACCAAATAGATTGGAAAAGCAACCGATTTCGCAGTATTAAGTAATTACCCAAAGACGTTGTATTGATCAATCGATCATAGAGTTGAATGATCTATCGAAACCGGTATATTAAAAAGTACGAGACGCTCTAGTAAACAGCTGGCTGAACAAGCAGCAGTTGCTGAAGTGGAACAAAATCGCTAAATTGAATAAGCAGTGGAAGCTGCTGCTCGAAAGCGTTCCATTAAACAACGATTCAAGTCTATATATATAACAACAATCGTATGTATTGAATAGTTGACTGAAGTCGAGGCTGTGAACACCTGGCTTTAGTGTTGAAGAGATGCCAGTAGAAACTATTTTGAATAAACCATAAAATTGACTTCTCATATGTATTAATCACGATTCATAGTTTTCCCCAATCTCCATGCATCTAATGAAAACTACACCTTTAGACCCTTTTAACATAATTTATTTTCTACTTAATTTATCATAATTTCTTTTATTTACTAACACCACTGTAAAACTACTCAACTCAAGTCCAAATTATAACAAACATAACCAAACACACCGAATCTAATAGTCATTTAAAAAATCAACCCAAATAAATGAAAGACAATAGTTTATACACGTCTTTTACCAACATACATGAATGGTTTATGTCACACCAACTAAATATTTATTTGTCACAAGCGGAGTATAAAATAAAACAGAATTTCTCTTTCTTTTTTATTATGAAATAACAAATACCTTTTGTTTTTCACTTTAATGCCGAAAACAGGGAAAAACAGCAAAAAAAAAAATACAATAAAAAGTAAAAAAACAAAAAACTGGGAAGGAAAAAGTACAAAAATGTTAAAAATCACAACCTTCACTATAATGACATTTATTCGGAACATAAAGAAGCTTTCTTCCTTGTTCCATTGTTGCTGCAGCATAAAACTAACACGTTTATCAAAAACAAAAAAAGGAAAATATTTCTATATAATTCAGTTCCAGCTGAACGTAAAGAAAATGCCAAAATAATAAAAAACTAAAAGAAAACCAAAGTAGCACAACATCCTCTAAAACTACAGTAAGTAATAAATGTGTGTTGCTGCCACTTTGAACACAGTAGTTTTAATGCTCTATTACATTTTAAATGATACAAAAACAACATGAATAAAGTTTGTTGCAAGTAAAAGAAATAGCTAAACTTTAGCGCACATGTTGAGTTAGAAGGTCAAAATGAACAGAAGGTGTTTAAATATTAAATCTTTAATTTAGTGCAAACAATAGTTTGACACAACTATATGCATGACATTTGAAATCAAGGGTTTTTCTAAGAGAAAAAAGCAAAAAGGCTGGAAATACAAATCTTTTTTATGTTCATAAAAAATGTTTATTTAATGAGAATGAAGTTTAGTTGCTTTAAATGTGTTATTGTTGACCAAAAACGTGAATCTGTTAATATTTTCAAAAGTAACAGGAATGAAAAAGTTTTGCAATCAAATTGATCTGCTCTGGAAAACTATGAGCCAGTCATAACTTTGCTTCCATTGATTTCATTAGTTTGTGTAGTACAGTCAAAGTCACAAAATTGATCAGTCAATCAAAGCCGTTATATGGAACAGGCTACTTAGAGTCTGTATTGAAAAATCGATTAAAGACACTATATTTGCTAGAAATACAAGCCAATGTATTGAAATGTCGATCGAATGCGATATATTGAGTTATCGATCAAAAATGAAAAATAGCATAGATTTCCGCCAGCAAAATGTAGATACCTAGAGGCTATTATCAATACTTTCGTCATACAAAATATACGAACCGATGGCCTATTTTATTATCCTGAAGGACAGAGCTTATCTCTTATTGATAATGTGTTCCGGAACAATCTTTCGAAACTCCTTATGATGATGCCACAACCAATACTTTTAAGCTTCACACCTCCTGACTTCATAAGGTTTACGTCCAACTAAGAACTATGTCCCAACAATCCCAAACTCTCTTCATTGAATAGTTTGTCGAGACCAAAATCGAAGACTCTGTGTTCAACAGTTGGCCTTATTTGTCATCCTGAAGGACAGAGCCTATATCTTATTGATAATGTGTTCCGGAACGATCTTTCGAAATTCCTTATGATGATGCCACAACCAATACTTTCAAGCTTCAGACCTCCTGACTTCATAAGATTTACATTTGATAAGTCACTCTATTCATTGAATAGTTTGTCGAAACCAAGATCGAAGTCTCCGTCCTTATTTGTCATCCTGAAGGACAGAGCTTATCTCTTATTGATAATGTGTTCCGGAACGATCTTTCGAAATTCCTTATGATGATACCACAACCAATACTTTAAAGCTTCAGACCTCGTGGCTTCATAAGGTTTACGTCCAACTAAGAACTATGTCCCAACAATCCCAAACTCTCTTCATTGAATAGTTTGTCGAAACAAAGATCAAAGTCTCTGTGTTCAACAGTTGGCCTTATTTGTCATCCTGAAGGACAGAGCTTATGTCTTATTGATAATGTGATCCGGAACGATCTTTCGAAATTCCTTATGATGATGCCACAGCCAATACTTTCAAGCTTCAGACCTCCTGACTTCATAAGATTTACGTTTGATAAGTCACTCTCTTCATTGAATAGTTTGTAGAAACCAAGATCGAAGTCTCTGTCCTTATTTGTCATCCTGGAGGACAGAGCTTATCTCTTATTGACAATGTGATCCGGAGCTATCTTTCGAAATTCCTTATGATGATGCCACAACCAATACTTTCAAGCTTCAGACCTCCTGACTTCATAAGGTGTACGTCCAACTAAGAACTATGTCCCAACAATCAATAAGTCACTCTCTTCATTGAATCGTTTTTCGAAACCAAGATCGAAGTCTCTGTGTTCAACAGTTAGTATGAGGACAGAAGAAGTATTGGTGTTGTTGAAGTCTTGGCATATTTGTTGCAAAACAGTAACAGTAAATGACCAAGACGCTGTATCGAACAGACGGTATAAACAAAAGTATTGAACAGTCGACTGAGGAAACCAAGATCGAAGTCTCTGTCCTTATTTATCATCCTGAAGGACAGAACTTATCTCTTATTGATAATGTGTTCCGGAACGGTCGTTCGAAATTCATTATGATGATGCTACCACCAATACTTTCAAGCTTCAGACCTCCTGACTTCATAAAGTTCACGTTTTTTCTTCATTGAATAGTTTGTCGAAACCAAGATCGAAGTCTCTGTGTTCAACAGTTAGTATGAGGACAGAAGTAGTCTTGGTGTTGTTGAAGTCTTGGCAAACAAACTGAAGTGTTTCTTTTTAGCATTTGATCAGAAGAAGTCATGGTATTGAATAGCCCAATTAAACTATGTCGAAGAAGCAGCTAGAAGCAACCGACCAGTAGAAATTTACTGAAAAGCTAGTCGAATCGAGCGAAGATCCACGTATATGTTTTTAATAGTTTAACAGCTGACTAAAAAAGTCGTGGCATTCAATAGTTGACTTCAAGCAACTAAAGAATTAAAATTGATCAGCCGAGCAATCACTCTATTCAATAGCCGAAGATGACAGATGTATATGATAAAAAATCAAGGAGAGCTATGACCAATATTTTCTTCTACCTGTCAAACTAGAGGAGGAGAACCACGACCACTAGTAATTTAAAGGAAGGCTAGTTTATGTATAAAGTAGCGAAAATACCGATTTTTACACCAATCAAGCTTCTCCAAAAGGCTATTGATAGAATATATTAGAGGAGGAGAACCACAACCACTAGTAATTTAAAGGAATGCTAGTTTATGTATAAGGTAGCGAGAATACCAATTTTTACACCAATCAAGCTTCTCCAAAAGTCTATTGAAAGAATATATTACTACTAGCTGAACCCGATCCGCGTTGCTGGCCCTTAGAAAACATCTGTTTTATATTGCAAATCGATCTCGATTTTAATATACAGTGATCTAATGTTAATACATGAAAAAAAATTCAGTAGGATTATCGACGGCTTGTTCGTCGTTCATTACTGTGTCAATCGATTTGTATTTTATTGTTTCGCCAGGCAGTTTCAATTGTATTTGCTTATTGAGCTTGTTAACAGCCAATCCAAATTTTTGTAGTTGTAAGAATTGGGAATTCCTTGTAGACAACGACTAGAATATTCATTTGCATTTGGCAGAAGATCGGGAACGAAATCTAATTTGTTGCGGGATCAATTGAAATTTTTCCATTTCCGATGTCCAACAATTGTTTTGAGAATGTTTCGGCTGAAGGGTATTGCAGCAAATGCACACGCATGTTGGTTGATAGTGTTCGGCTTCTGTAGGTTTATTTCCAGTGAAATAAATTTAAAGGAACTTCGCATCATTATTGGGAAGCGGGAGCAATGATCCAATTCTGTGTTACATTTGGTCTTGAACTTTAAAGGTGGGCATGAAGCTGACGTCATGAGTTGCACTTTTGAATATTTTGAAAGAAGTGCTTGGAAATAGGATTGGCGCTGGAAATGTAACTTAGAAGAAGCTCTGACGGCTCAATAACTGGTGGCAGAATAACTTTACTGTTCGAACAGCACAATTCCGGGGATTCCTTAGGGATCTTCAGCAATGTTTGTTCATTGCGCCAATCAAGAGTAAACAAAATTGTTTATCAACGATTGATAATACAAAAGAACTTTAATAATTACCGGACATGTGTTGGAATGTTTTCTTTCTTCACTTACACCAAATCATTATCTTTTTGAAAAATTTTTTTTTTTTAAATTTTTTTTACAACAATCACTGACCTTGTATGCATGTATATAGGAAACTAAATAAACTATCTATAAGAATTGAAGAAAAGGTCGATCAACAATTATACAATAATCTTTTTCTTTTTTTAAGTTATTAGCGGTATAGTATAAAAATTTGATTTGGCCACGCCATTCCGTCGAAATCTAACTTACAGTGTTACCCGCTAGGCTTTCTGAAGATTCCGTGATTCCATACGGAACGTGCATACATACACACATACATACAAACATCCATTTTTATATATACATATATACTTAGATTAAAAGAATATACTACCTCCTTTACCAAGCCAGATCCACCTACTACTTCGCAAAATGATTCCATAACCAATACTTTCAAGCATCAGTCTTCCTGACTACATGAGGTTTAGGTCCTTTTTATCTCCAACAGCAAGAAGGCATCTTGAAGAAGATGGTATGGAATACCGTATTTGGTAAACAATATCAAGCGTACTTATATCCAGCATTGTCTCGAGACTGTTGAAGAGAGTCCCCAATAAGTGTACGTTTAGTGCAGCGAAAGGCAGACTCACACCACTACAGTTTTTAGATATTGTAGTTGTATGAGTTGAGTAAAAAGTTGAGAAAAAAAACAAAAACAATAACTGAAATAAACAAGCATAAAAAGCGAAAAGCGTAAAACAACCTGCTTCTATCAATGCTCATGCGAGACTGACTGGTTTTGATTGTTTTTATACAATGTATGTGCTTGCGTACATGTGAAAACAAAAACAAGAGAGCTCATTTGAGAGCTCAATGCCTTTCGCTGGTTTAGTGTATGGTTTGGAATGCCTTCTTCTCCAAATGGTCTTCTTACATGCATAGATGTCAAATATAACCTTTTCATTATACTATCAACATTATATTTGCACGTGAGTTTACTGCTCCAAAACACACCGTTTGGGTTAAGGTCAGGAAATACTGGTAAAAGTTCAAATTAGATTTTCATCATATTGACGTCCAGACCAGTCTCCACAGTTCATGTTATTAATGCGCTATGGACCGATCACACTTTTGGCGATCACATGATTTATGAAATTTAGCCTAGAAAGAACACAACATATTTGTCTCTTGTCTTTTATTTTGAAAAAGTGTTTCAATTAAGCCAAGGTTCAACTAAGGTGTTATAGTAACACACTCCTAGTTCTGTAAGTTCTACATTTATCTCTCAATCCTTCAATTCTCACAAGGCCCAAAGTGTTTCCCAACAAAGTCATATTGGTTTCCACTGACCTTCCTTTTAAGATCTTTGTAGAAATTGAATTTGGAGATATTTAAATGTATTCAGCAAAAACGATGGCAGACTGATTGGACTTTTTTCGGCAATTTATTTATTTTACCCTTATTGGAAGCAAAGGAGAGAACTCTCAAAATATCGAAATATTGGTACCCAATCACCCCAATTGTGTAGATCTTATAGGATGTGTCAAAAATGTTGTTAATTTTAAAACTTCAAAAAATCTTCTTCTTCTACATGCCGACCGTGATAGCATCTGAGCACAGTAATGGCCAATTAAGATAGAGTATGTGGAACACCTCCTCCCTGCACTCTCGGGTATAAAAGATTTCGACATTGAACAGTTCGTCTTAGCATGACCTGACAGAAGATGGATTCGGTCATTCGTTTATCGGATAAGCTTGGCATCAATCGCATGCAAAAATCCTGATTGGGTGACCAAAACATAATTTTCGGGTATAACAAAAGGAACAGACTATGTCCTCAATTAAACCGGCCATTGACTGCCTTTATAACCTTATATGTATTTAAAGTAAGTTCCAAGGTTGACGCTTTTTAACACCTTACTTAAGTAGCATAATGCACATTTTTAACTTATCCTATTATGACTGGGAAAAGTACTACGAAAAAAAAACTACCTTCCTTACAGTGAAGTTCTTAAACACCACTGTTTTTTATACAAATTAAGTAAAAGAATTTATGAAAAAATCTGAATGAATGAATGGATGAATAAATGAAAATCAGCTACTACGTATCATCATAATATTACAATGACAATGACGACAAATGACTAACAGTAGCTGAATGAATCACAGGATGGATGGCTGGCTGGCTGGATGTCTGGCTGACAGAGTGACTATATGAATGGCTGGCTGACTGACTATTATAAAATGTAAAACATTATAACAGGGATTCATGTCGCACTTCGCGCTTTTGAGACAGACAGAGGAGAGACAAACAGTTAAAGAATGAAGAAATGTAAATGATGTGTGTTTGTTTGGTGGTGAATAAGGAGGAGGAGGTGAAAAGAGAAATGTCAACACATTTTTATCCATCTTGTTACGAATGAAAAAAAGAGCACAAAAAAAGTCAGCAACGAAATGAATTGAAACGAAAAGAAATAAACTTATATTGTTGGTACAACACTTGGTTAAAAATGGTAACAACTGATTTAAAATAAAAATACTTTTATTGGTACAATTTTAACAACAAATATGGAATTTTATAGAAATTTGTATGGAAAACTATGATCAAAATAATATTTTATCATAAATAAGTGGACTAGTCTTTGGAAATCATAGACTAAGTATATTCAAACATTTCAATATTCCAATTTGTCATTAGAAACAAAACTAATTTAAACTTAGAGATGTTTCAAAGTAGCAGCTTAATTTTTCATCCCAAGGTGCAATTTTTCTTTTGGTACTCTGTTTGTAATTCTATTTTCATATCCCCGATGTGATTAAAGAACGTGTAAGCGCCTTTATGCATGTAGTAAGAAGTAGGTGTGAGTGTGTCCATATATACAATATGTCATTGTATGTGTACATTTCCTTTATTTGACTGTCTGTCCCCAGCAGTTCTAGGAGACAGTCCCGAACTAGTGATTTTACCCATCATTTAGGGTGGGAACTAGTTACTTCAATAGCTACGTGACTAGTTATTTTAACACGGACATGTCCTTAGCAAGTGGTCAATTGACCCTTATTGACTACAATGAGACTGTCTACTAGCTGGTCCAAAGTAGTCAACGCATTGGATTCACATACTGGTTAAATATCGTCAGTTACCTTACTAGCTACCTAACTGGTAACTTGATAAGCTACATTACTAGTTATTTTAACATGTACGAGTGATAATTGACCTGAAATATTCAGCTAAAAGACATATCATTGGCAATCCAATAAACTATAGCTTGTAAACAAACCTTTCTTCGACAACTCTCCAATGTATTACTTCTGGTGGGCAAAATAACTACTTTCTAAAGTGCAGTACAAAATAAACGTTTAAAGTGACTTCACTATAGGTTACTAAGAGACACTGAAGTGACTATTGACTTCATGTTGTGTTACGTGGGAACCAGTATACTTAAGCTGTGTGAGAATTATATCAACACAATTTGTACAAAACCAGTTTGAACGAATTATCACACAACACGTTTAAAGTGACTACACTCCAGATTACTTAGAGACACTTAAGTGACATTTGTCTTCACGCTAGATTACTTGGGATGTATAAAATAACCAATTGTGTTATCTCTGCACTACAAATAGCACATAGGGATCAAATGACCAAAATATATAAATTGGAGTCAGCTAAGTGATAAGATATTTGTGACGATTACTGTCTATAAGGGATACATTGACTACATGCTTAACTGCTGGGTCGGTCTTATTGTATAACTGTGTGTGTGTATTAGGGTGGCTCATATTTTGCTCTTTCTAGATTTTTGATTAGTTTACTGTCTAGATTTGTTCTCCGTAATCAAATTTCATTTGAAGTTTCAAGTTATGGCATAAAGTAGCAATGTCAAACAACTTTTAAAAATTAAAGGTTGAAAAAATAGATGTACAAATATACAATATATTGGGTGTATGACTTAATAATGTGGAATTTACAATAGATGTTTTTAATAACTTTTATGTCATTTTGAAGGGTTATACCCTGTGTCATTTATCCTCACTTAGTTATTGAACATTTTAGTGTAAACAAGAATGTTTTGTTGATTCGAAAATGACAGCAAGAGCTTGCAAAATCAGCAATTTCAAAACGTTGGCGAGCAACAGGATTCATACAAAACCAGGGAAATTGGGTTCCATACTAACTGAAGCAAACATACTTTGAAAATCGATTTTGCATGTCTAAAATGATGTTTGAACGCTATAAAAAATTAATTTTTGAACCAAATCATTACTTGCGATAAAAAATGGATCCATAGTTCGAAGCGTATGCGGGAAGTTTTGTTTTACTTCTTTAATTGGGCAAAAAAGTACCGCTGAAGCACACCGATTTCTCTACAAAGCTTATGTTGAATGTGTTTCATCGGTTTCAATGTGCGAGAGATGGTTTGTGCGGTTCAGAAGTGGTGATTTTGACAAGGAAGACAAAAATCGTCCAAGCAAATTAACGAAACTATTTAAACGCCTCCAAAAAACTCCTAAAATTTTTCTTGGCAACACTTACCCTCGTATTAATACTTGGTAGCACTGGAAATCATGAACAACTTGGTAACACTTTTAGTAACTATCAAAAAACATAAGCAAAACAATAGATGACAACGAGATTATTTATCGAAAGAAGATCTTACTACAAGACATGACAATTTAATAGCAAGAGTATTAAAGAAATTTCCAAATAAAGAATGTCTGCCCGGCAGGTTATCAATAACCTAAAATTGGAAATTAGGCTAGTCTTACTTGCTATCGGCCCCCTAAAAACACTCTTATTTCTAACAAAAACTGTACTGTGCTCGTATACATTTTTCCAATGAACATTTTAACTGGTCGAGACATAAATGGAATACTGTTATCTTTTCGGCTGAATCCAAATACAATTTAAGAGCCAGTGATGGAAGAACATATGTAAGATAAGTCAGTCAAGTTTGGCTTTGGCAATATTATGGTGTAGAACTGTTTTTCAGGACAAGGTATGAGTCCAATTCATATCATCAAATATAATATGAATGGAATCGAATGCATAGCCATTTTTAACGTTGTTATGTTTACATACGCTGGGGAATATATGGCCTTGGTTTGGAGAAATTCAGAAATAGGGACAAAAATCTAAATCACCAAAAGGGCCAGATTTTTTTTTGTAAAAATTAAACCTAAGTTTCCATAGTTTTCATTGAATACTTTTTAGTGTTTTCTATTTTCAGAATTTAGATAATTATGTTCCATTTTCGGAGGTAATATAAGTAAATACAAGTATATATTAATGATATAAAATAAAAGTTCTAGAAATAACCAAAAATCTTTAATTAAAAAATTTAGAAAAGTTTTCATTGTATTGCCAAAAACTGTTTACTCGAAACT
Organism: Calliphora vomitoria; assembly: GCA_942486065.2. Lineage (NCBI taxonomy): Eukaryota > Metazoa > Arthropoda > Insecta > Diptera > Calliphoridae > Calliphora > Calliphora vomitoria. The sequence continues at coordinate 85,819,154 of OW818030.2, read as the reverse complement.
CCAGTGAAAAAAGTTTGAAGACCTAGAATTGGAGGCATTACTCCATGAAGATTGTTATAAAACTCAACAACAGCTTGCAAAATTATTGAGAGCTACTCCAGCAGCAATTTCAAAACGTTTGCGAGCTGCAGGATTCATACAAAAGCGGGAAAACTGGGTACCATACGAACTGAAGCCGAGAGACCTTGAAAAACTATTATGCAAAACCGAAATGATGTTAGATCGCTATAAAAGAAAATCATTTTTGCATCAAATCATTAATTGCGATTGAAAATAGATCCACTACGATTACCCGAAGCATAAGAGATCGTATGTGAAGCCCGGCCAACCAGCCCAATCGACACCAATGCCGAATACCCAATGCTCTGTATTTGGTGGGACCAAAAGGGTTCTATCTATTATGGGCTGCTGAAATTTCACCAGACCAACACATGGAACCTGTACAGAACGCAACTGATTCGTTTGAAACGAGCATTTGCTGAAAAACGCCCAGACTATGAGGCCAGACATGGAACCGTAATACTTCATCATGATAACGATAAGGCACATGTTGCAATACCTGTTAAAAAGTATTTATAATGAAATGGTTGGCAGGTTTTGCCTAGTTCAGACCTTGACCCGTTTCGTACGATGCAGAACGCTCTCTCTGGGATATGCTTCTTGGCCTCAAAAGCTGAGCAGTTCTTTTGCCAGAAAGATGAGAAATGCTCATAGCTAACAACAGTCAATACTTTGAATACATTTTTATTATACAAATGTTTTAAAATAAAAGCTAAACATTTTAAAAGATCCAGCATTTTTAATAATAAGGACTGAGATCGAAAAATTCTTAACATACTATATGTTAATAAAAATTACACCACTAAACTTACAGATTTGAATCTTTTTTTATTTTATAGAAATTATTGTTAAAAAAATATTTTTATAGCTCTAATCAATAATGATGAAATTTTGAACCTTTTTCGAAAACCCTTCCATTATGATTTTTATAGTGCTTTATGTCATTTTGTTCGAACAGGTTGTCCATCTCCGTTTAAAATCTACCACACTTTTGGACACCCTTTTTGTGCGCTTCAATTCTCTTTTAAAAAGAGCCCAATATCTCTCCACTGAACTCAGCTACAGGCAGTTTGGAGCAATTGCCTCTCTTGGTACAAATACCACATTACTGTTCTTGTACCACTCAAGACCTTTCTTACCATAGTGACAGATGCCAAATCAGGCCAAAAATAAGTGGACACATTAAGAAGTCTTATGAATGGAAACATCCTCTTTTGTAAACATTCCTTGATGTAAATTTCGGTATTTATAGAGCCCTTTGTAACAAATGTTTGGCTTTTTTGCCGCAACTGCATATTGCTTGCCATACCAAGAACTTTTTGGGAACTTTTGTCTGCTTTTGGGTCCTAAACGTTTCTTAAACATTCTCTCGAGCATCTGCAACATAAAAAAATTTACCCAGAAGCTTGGGAGAAATTTTCCATACGTACATTTCGTCATCAATTATGCAGCAGGTATATTTTTTGTATAAAATTTGACTTCAATTTCCGTGCTCTGTCTTTGGCCTCTAAATTTTTAGAAGAGTTGCTGTCAGGAACTCTTTGAGCTTTGTATGCTTTTAAGCCTTCATTGGCTTTAACTTTTCGTACCAAATAGTTCGAGCACCGAGCTAACCGGGCTGCTTTCCTACCGGAGGTGTTGAGAGCTCTTATGAAAATGTTTTCTATTTTTTTGGCTTTAGAACGGCAGACCTTTGATTGTTGGACCAACTTTTTGTAGGACCAAGTTGGGTTTTGTTGAAAATTTTTAATAATTTTAGTACGCACTCTTTTCTGGTCACTCATTTTAATCAGATTAACAACAAATTAACATAATTGACATTAAACATAATAACTGACATGCTTACAAAGGTAACTTGATAAAAAAAAATCAAATAATACTTGGGTTAAAAGTTTTAATGAAAAACGTGTGTTAAGAATTTTACGATCTCAGTCCTTAGATTAAAATCCAAAAAGTTCACTATTACAGCCACCCTAATTTATATGTATTAGTTTGCCTAACTGTCATTTACTTTAGTTGTACAGGGATTTTCTTATATGATTTACGAGTATCTGTACATAAATCAATTTCATTTCACTTGTTTTTTTCACTTTATTTCATTTTCGTTTTTTTTTTTTTTTTTTTTTTTTTTTTGAAATACTGGTGCTGCAGTCGCTCTACTTTGCTTGTATTTATTCCCTTTTCATAATTTTTATACTTATTTTCATGAGTTTTTTTTCCTTTCTTTTTTGGTTGTCCTTTTTTTAGCAATGATATTCACAAATGACAAATATTTGTAAATTAGCATTGGAAATTATCAGCAGCAAGAATGCTTAGCTGTTTCTGTCTTAACGTTGTAAAATATAGTTAGTGCACAGTTGGTTAGAGGAAATTATTATTCAGCTCTATTCGGGAATATAAAATAGAAAAAAAAAGAAAAAACACTTAACAATTCTTAAAATAAATTTGATAAAATAAAGTAAGTTCAAGGATATTATATTGGAATTATCAATATAAATTCATGTCATTGTTTAAATAATACTTGTTGTATGTGAGCAAAGGCATAACCCACCCTATTTGTATTTAAAAACAAATTTTACATTTAAATTTGTCTATATTTATTTTAACTTTAACTATTTCTTTTTTTACCAAATAGGATTATTTGTCTAGGAGAGAGCAAATAGAAAAATTGCTCAATCTGCTTAAAAAAAGGTCACTATACAAATGTTTAAGTTTTCCTATACTTTCCTTTGTAATCAATTGTAATAAATAATATTCAATAACAATAAATATTATGATAAAGTAAATATATCAAAATTATGTTTAAATAAAAGAAAACAGCCTCGGAATAAAAACAAAATAGCATTGGAAATGGAAATTACCAATTTAGTTCTATAGAAACCAAAATAGCTATAAAAATGAACTAAAACTTAATAATTTTCATGTGTTATTTTTAAGGTTCTTTAACACAAATTTGTGGACGTATGGAAACGGTTGAACTGTCTCAGAAAATTATGGATCAATATTAATTATTGAACTCCCATAACACTTCTCAGTCTTCTCAGTGTTGATTACCATATTGGTCAAACTGGAAATGATCAAATGCTATTCCATTTGAGATCTTCACGTATGCCTCACAGACAAAGAATGGATATGAGCTTTGATAAAAAAAATTGTAATGAAAAATAATCTTAAAATTTTATTTAAAAAAATCACTATTTTCGACAACTGCTTTGGAAATTCGAAGGTTTAGGGAGTAAAAACTGTTAAATTCGGTAATCTTTGAACTAATATAGATACAAGAATTGATTTAGTATAAAAAACGCTAATATGTTAAATCGTTAATAAACAATCTGTGATCACCAAATATTCTAAATCGTTAATAACTTGGTAAATAATGCAATTTTAGGGGACATTATCTCAATCTGTGATCTCTCTTAATTGATATCAAAAATCGATTTTTAGTATAAAACAAGTAAAAGAGCTATATTCAGCTGTGCCGAATCTTATATACCCTTCACCAAATTATACTTTAAAATAAACATTTTTAGGTAAACAAAATTAATTTTTTTTTTTCAAAATATAAAAAATTAAAAAAAATTTTTTTTCGAAATTGTTTTATTTTTAATATTTAAAAATTTTTTTTTTATTTTATTCCAAATTTTTTTTTATATTTTAAAAAAATTTATTTTAAATTTATTAGTGAAAAAAAATTTAACAAAAAAATTAGTTTGTTAAAAAAAATTCGGGTTAAAAAATATTTTTCTCGATTTTGACCCATTATAGTTCCAACTTACTATAGCCTTATATACATCGTTGCAATGGACTTTGAAATATCTATCATTAGATATCCATATTGTCTATATTAATGACTTACTAATCCAGATATAGAAAAAAAAAATAGACCAAAAATCAAGGTTAACCCAGTTTTTTTCCTTGTAAGGACTGAGATCGTAAAATTCTTAACACACGTTTTTCATTAAAACTTTTAACCCAAGTATTATTCGATTTTTTCAAGTTAAATTTGTAAAGCATGTCAGTTATTATGTTTTATTTCAATTATGTTCATTTGTTGTTAATCTGATTAAAATGAGTGACCAGAAAAAAGTACGTACTCAAATTATTTAATATTTTCAACAAAACCCAACTTGGTCTTACAAAAAGTTGGCCAAACAATCAAAGGTCTGCTATCAAACTTTTTTCAATGTTATTAAACAGTACGGGAGAACTTGTCCGTTGATATAAATCCTGGTTCAGGTAGAAGGAATAGTCCACATGATGTTTCTAAAGCCGAAAAATAGAAAGCATTTTCAAAAGAGCTCCCAACACCTCCGGTAGGAAAGCAGCCCGGTTAGGTTAGTACTCGAAATATTCGGTACGAAAAGTTAAAACCAATCAAGGTTTAAAAACATACAAGGCTCAAAAAGTTCCCAAAAAGTTCTTGGTATGGCAAGCAATATGCAGTTGCGTCAAAAAAACCAAACATTTGTTACAAAGGGCTCTATAAATACCGAAATTCATATCAAGGAATGTTTACAAAAAAGAATGTTTCCATTCATAAGACTTCTTAATGTGTCCACTTATTTTTGGCATGATTTGGCATCTGTCACTATGGCAAAAAAGGTCTTGAGTGGTACAAGAACAATAATGTGGTATTTGTACCAAGAGAGGCAATTTCTCCAAACTGCCTGGAGCTGAGTCCAGTGGAGAGATATTGGGTTCTTGTTAAAAGAGAATTGAAGAGCACAAAAAAGGTGTCCAAAAGTGTGGTAGATTTTAAACGGAGATAGACAACCTGTTCGAACAAAGTGACATAAAGCACTATAAAAACCATAATGAAAGGTTTTTTAAAAAAGGTTCAAAATTTCATCATTAGTCATTAGAACTATAAAAATATTTTTTTTTTTTTTTTTTTTTGTAAATTGTAACAATAATTTCAATCAAATAAAAAAAGATTGTAAGCTGTAAGTTTAGTGGTTTCATTTTTATTAACATATATGTATGTCTGTTAAAAATTTTTCAATCTCAGTCCTTATGGTAAATCGTTAATAACTTCGTAAATACTGCGATTTTAGAGACACTAAGCATAATCTGTGATCACCAAATATGCAGTTATATTCGGCTGTGCCGAATCTTATATACCCTTCGCCAAATTATACTTTGAAATACAAATTTTATATATTTTTAGGTAAACAAAATTAAAAAAATTTGTTTTCCAATTTTTTTTTAATTTTTTAAAAAAAATTATTTTAAATTTATTAGTGAAAAAAAAAAATTTAACACAAAAATTTTTTTGTTAAAAAAAAATTTGGGTTAAATAATTTGTTTCCCGATTTTGACCCATTGTAGGTCCAAATTACTATAGCCTTATATACATCGTTGCAATGGACTTTGAAATATCTATCATTAGATATGCATATTGTCTATATTAATGACTTAGAAATCCAGATATAGATCAAAAATAGGCCAAAAATCTCAGCCATTTGTGGGCAGATTTTCTCGATTTTAAATAGCCACCGAGCCGGAAGAATTCCCGATATATTGATGTATCAATTATGTTTGTAAGTTATTTGGGGGCTACGGAAAGTTGATATCAACATACAGACGGACAGACGGACAGACGGACAGACGAACATGGCTATATCGACTTCGCCATCTATAACGAACCAGAATATATATGGGCAATTCAATGTCGCACGGGACCGTTGTACATATTTAAAGTGAAAAAGTCAAAATAAATCTAATTTTTATTTTAACAGAATGCTTAATTTATAGCTCTTAATTTTCCCTATAATTGGTGCTAAATTTGATTTTGGGCAAGTTTCCATTTTCAAGATAATTTAAAAAACCGAGGCATTCGCACTGGACAAATACAGAAGTCACTTTTCGCGGCCAACAATTCAAACGCCAATTTCAGCGAAACCTGAAGCAATATTTCAATGGGACTAATTTTAGAATGTTATGCACTGATGTCTTTAAAAATAGTTTTTTTTTAAATTAATTTTAATCACTGTCGCGCGGCACATTTTTTTTCCATCATGCTATTTTTTAAGTTTCTATTGGTTTTTTAACGAAATAATATATAAACAAGTAAGAAAGTATGGTCGGTCAAGCCCGACCATATAAGTAAACTGAGTAAATGAGCAAAAACATTTTTCTTTCAAAATTTCAATAATTTATATTCGTGAGTGATTTTCGAAAGATGGCCTTATATGGGAGCTATGACGAATTATTGACCGATCATAATAAAATTTAGTGACATGAATTTCGTATATATAAAACTTATTCGGAGCCAACCATCCAGCCAGACGGACGGACATCGTTTAAGAAAATGATTCTGAGTCGATCGGTATACTTTAGGTGGGTATTAGACTAATATTTTTGGGCGTTACAAACATCTGCACAAATCCAATATACCCTCCCTTCTATGGTGGTGTAGGGTATAACAAGCTTAGTATAAATGTTTTTAACAAAACTATTCAATGTATTTATTTCAACATAATAATATCAACAAACTAAAAACTTAACAAAAATATTTTGTTTGTATAAGTCCCTGTCTATATTTACTTGACAAATATTTGTCATTGTTTTCAAGACAAAGTTGTCTGAGCAAAAACACTAACAATTTTGTTATAACCAAACAATAATACTAATAAATGGGGACTCTATACCTGATAATTTTTTATCTTGACCATCATTTTGATGTTTATCATGACAAAAATTTATCTAGTATAGATATAGGGTAAAGTATTGTGTAGTAGTAATTAGAATAACAAAAGTAAATTTAAATAAAAAATAGAATCAGGAATATCAAACACAGTTTTTTTTTTCCAGAATACGCTTTTACTTTCTGACCATTGCAACAAAAGTAATCCAACTGGGCTATACCTGGAATGTTTTTCACTTCTTTCCATTTTTTGTATAAATTATATAACATTATATTAAATGAGGCATCCCAGCAGTTAAGCATGTAGTCAATGTATCCCTTATAGACACTTGGCTTACTCCAATTAATATATTTTGGTCATTTGACACGTATGTGCTCTTTGTTGTGCAGAGAGAAGACAATTGGTTACTTTATACATCCCAGGTAATCTAGCGTGAAGACAATTGTCACTTAAGTGTCTCTAAGTAATCTGGAGTGTAGTCACTTTAAACGTGTTGAGTGATAATTCGTTCAAACTGGTTTTATTCAAATTGTGTTGATATAATTCTCATACAGTTCATTTTTATCTTTGCTTAAGATACTGATATCCCATGTAACATAGCATGAAGTCAATAGTCACTTTAGTGTCTCTTAGTAACCTATAGTGAAATCACTCTAAAAGTTTATTTTGTACTGCACTTTAGAAATTAGTTATTTTACCCACCAGAAGCAATCCATTGGAGAGTTGTCGGAGAAAGGTTTCTTTACAAGCTATCGTTTATTGGACTGCCTATGATATGTCTTTTTAGCTGACTATTTGAAGTCAATTAGCACCATTACATGTTTAAATAACTAGTTATGTAGCTGATCAAGTTACCAGTTATGTAGCTAGTAAGGTAACTGACGTTTTTTAACCAGTATGTAAATCAAATGCGTAGATTACTTTGGACCAGCTATTAGACAGTCTCATTGTAATCATTAAGGGTCAATTGACCCCCTGCTTAGGAGAAGCACATGTTAAAATAACTAGTCACGTAGCTATTGAAGTAACTAGTTCCTACCCTAAATGATGTGTAAAATCACTAGTTCGGGACTATCTCCTAGAACTGCTGGGATATGATTTTTACCCCATTTATGTGGTGTTGTGCATATTTACATGATTTATTTTATTTATGTATGAAAAAATAATTAAAAAATTTTTAAATTTCACATTTACGATGGCGCACGGGACCAACTTCATATAAATACCACGATCACAAATCTTCATATTTTTCAGTAAGGTTTTCTTTATTTTAATTGTATAAAAAATCTATGTTTGCACTCAATATTTGATAATCTTTCGACTCACTGATAAAAAATGTTGTTTTTCACTGTCGCACGGGACATCGAAATATGTCCTAATGCAAAGCAAAAACATATAGTTATTTGCAATCACATAGTTTCTTATTCCTTTTTTTTTTTTTTTTTTTTTTTTTTGACTCTTTGTACCCTCAGAAAGATATCCAAAGTCTATGCATAATGTCTCTCTTTAAGAACTTGTATCAAAACAAAACTTTCATTATATATATTCAAATGAGAAAAGTTGCGCTTTGGTGACTTTGTGTTCGAATATCTCGAAATGGGTTATGAATTAATATAAAATATCTTTACATTATTTAAATCTGATTGTTTCCCTATGAAAATATGATAAAACAAAGTGTTTTAAAACACTTTATATTTTCTAATCTCGGTGGACCTTTCGGTGGATATGCCCATATACTTGTGGGGTCACAAATGAAAAATGTAGAAATTACAAACAGAATGACAAACTTATATATACCCTTGCCACTCATGGTGAAGGGTATAAAAAAAAACTAAAATATTTTAAATCGTTAATAAACTTTTTTTTTATATGAGTACAGATTTGAATAGTGCATTAAAGTGGCCGTGAATTTGCGTAAGGTTTTAGAGAATTTACGGAGATGAGATTCCGATTTTGCAATCTATTATGGGTGTCTATACAACATTCAATTTGGTCCTTGAAATTTGTCAATTAAATTATACTAGACTAGGCGATTAAGATGCACTGTGTAAACATATCTTGGCGATATGGGAATTGACTGGAATCTTGGGGTACTACTTTTATATGAGCGTATAAATCAGTAAAGTCTCTACGACTACGCACAGACGAGATGATTCACAAATACTACTCTCATGACAGCAAGAGCAATATGATCTAAATATAATTGTAGTCGATTGGTTGCTCTAACAATCAATCCACATAATCACAGGTTACGGACGGTTGTACTCCTATTAAGTACGATCTGACGGAAATGTTGGATATGAACGTCAGAAGGATATATCGTACTGGTTTATCTAAAGAAAATCAACTTAAAATTTTTAAATTTTCTCTTTTTGCAAGAAATCGATGTACAATGATCATATCAATATGTATGTAAAAATCTTACAACATTTTCTCTACTCTTTCACCAAAAAATACAGTTGTATCCGTCTTCAACTTTCATTGTAATGTTTAAAAAAAAAAACAGGCAGTTTTAAATATTCAGTTGACTCTCTTTAGAGGAACCAGTGCGATTTACCGTTGTTTAGTTATGAAAAAGTCGTAGGAGATTAATATTCGGTATTCCTTACATTGACCCTTTCAGAAAGAGATTGAGTTTTAAGCTCCACTTCTGCATGCACTCGTAGTTTAGCACAAATTTATCCCAGTACCCAGGATTGGCATACTTAGCGACTTGTCGCCAAAGTTGGGAATTTAAAAGAGTTTTGGGAAGGGGCTTAATTAAAATTAACATGGTTGACTGCCGATTCGAAACGGAAAAGGTAACGGTAATTGGGATAATTTTGGTAACGGTATTTTAGCGCTCACGATAGTTGCTATTATTTCGGTAATGGTAATTACATTTTAAATTGTAAAAATTTCAATAAACTCGATTATTGAAATCAAAAATTTGTATTTTCATAATTTAAAATTATTTTTAGAATAAAGGTAATGGTATTTAGATGTAACGGTATTAACAATTACATCGGTAACGGTATTTTTGCGGTAACAGCGATTACAATTATTTCGTTAACGATTGCTTAGCGGTAACGGTAGTCGAGAAAGGGGTTTATATTAGGATAACAATAGCTTACGGTAACGGCAGCCAACATTGGGAATTAATTATTTGGAATAAGTAAGTAGATTTTGTATCGCTGCAAATTATTTTAATTTGGCCGATTTCTTTTAGCTTTTATTTCACTAATAAATTTAAAATAAATTTTTTAAAAAATTTAAAAAAAAAAAATTTGGAAATAAATTTTAAAAAAATTAAAACAATATTTTTAAATTTTGAAAAACAATTTTGAAAAAAAAAAAAATAATTTTGTTTACCTAAAAATATTTAAAATTTTTATTTTAAAGTATAGTTTGGTGAAGGGTATATAAAATTCGGCACAGCCGAATATAGCTCTCTTACTTGTTTTTTATTTGATTGAAATTATTATTACAATTTACAAGAAAAAATATATTTTTATAGTTCTAATCACTAGTGATGAAATTTTGAACCTTTTTCGGAAACCCTTCCTTTATGGTTTTTATAGTGATTTCTGTCACTTTGTTCGAACAGGTTGTCCATCTCCGTTTAAAATATATCACACCTTTTACACCTTTTTTGTGCTCTTCAATTCTCCTTTAACAAGAGCCCAATATCTCTCCACTGGCCTTAGCTCCAGGCAGTTGGGAGATTTTGCCTCTCTGGGTACAAATACCACATTATTGGTCTTTTACCACTCAAGACCTTTCTTACTATAGTGACAGGGTGCCAAATCAGGTCAAGAATAAGTGGAAACACTAATTTCTAAACATTCCTTGATGTAAATTTCTGTATTTATAGAGCCCTTTGTAACAAATGTTTCCCTTTTATGCCGCAACTGCATATTGCTTGTCATACCAAGAACTTTTTGGGAAATTTTGTCTGCTTTTGGGTCCTAAACTTTTCTTCACCATTCTACATGAACCAGGTTTTCTATCAACAGATAAGTTCTCCCGATAATGTTTAATAATATTGGAATCAGTTTGACGGCCAACTTTTTGTAGGACCAAGTTGGGTTTTGTTGAAAATATTTAATAATTTTAGTACGCACATTATTCTGGTCACTACTTGGGTTAAAAGTTTTAATGAAAAACGTGTGATAAGAATTTTTCGATCGCAGTCCTTATTTTTGATCTGGATAGTCAATAGTATAGACAATATGTGTATTCATTAATACGTATTTTAAAGACCTTTGCAATGGCGTATATGACAACTATCAACAGAAAACTACATGATGCTACTTTAGTTTAAACAAAAATAGCATTACATTTTTTTTTTTAAATTTCTCTATATGCTGTGGTAAATGAGTTCTGCTTTTTGTCGCGTTTTTGAACCTATGTTTATGCTATATTTTTACGGAAAGCAACAATACGAAAAACCTAGGTTTAGCACTAAACATAATGCAACCAAAATTCTATCGGAAAATGGAATACAACCAACAAAATGTTTTTCACTTCAAAACCGTACGAATGTCGCATTCTTGACTGTGGATATGCTAATATTTTTATACATCAACCAAGAAAATATTGTGGTTTATTATAAAAGGAAGCAGGCCACACACAATTGATCCTGGGCAGATTGAGCCAAATTGGCAACCAGATTAAGACATATGTAACAGAAATTATTGCTGTTTGCAATTATATTTCAGAGAAATAAAGGGAAATCTTAGGGGTCGATTATGGATGGCAACCGAACTTCAGTTGCGTTGCCTGACGGCAACCACAAATTTCTGGTTGCCAATTTGTCAATAGAAATGATAGCTGCCAAATGGTAATACCATTTAGGCAACTGACAACTCAACTTAAGTTCGGTTGCCATTCATAATCGACCCATAAGATTTCCCTTTCATTCTCTCAAATATATTTAATATAACTGCAAACAGCAATAGTTTCTGTTACTTACATTTTTAATAGTAAAACAGAGCTGTCAGCTGTCATACAGTAAATTATATCTTAATTAAACCAGAATTAGTTCCTTCAAAATAAACCCCAAAAATCTATGCTAAAAAGTTGGTTTAATTGATTGATTTTTATCGTGTTTCAATTCTACATTATTTCTTCAATGACAGTTTATTTACATATTTGTTATGTAAATTGATTGACAAAGTAATTACACCCGCGGGTAATATACATAATGTACTTATCTACTTACAGCTTATAAATACTTGTTAAGCTGTTACAAATTTTCATAAAGAGGTTGAGTAAAGTACTTGCTATTAAGTATTTTTAAAATGTACTCATATTAATATGAAATATTTTTAAAACTAAATAAAACTTTAAAAGTTCAATAATTCTTATAAATAAGAATGTATCACATCATTGAGAAGGTAAAAGGTTCCATCCAACATTTCAATAGTTTTAGAGAAGCAATGAAAAAGAGGTAAAATAATGAAGTAAGTCTGCTATGTTGGTCTTTGGTAGAACTGTTTTCAGCTTAGTTTGCACTTAAGGTGTGTACTAGACAGCATCAATACACTTCGGTGAGCAATCGGTGTGCATCAGCTGCACTTTCAAATTAAAGAAGTAAAGCAAAACTTCCAGCATATGATGCTTTGTTGGCAGAAAATTCGACATTTTCAAGCAACAAAATTTTTTTTCTTACATAAAGAGAACAAAAACTATGTGACCTTATCATTTTGACACTCACCTTATGTCATGCTCTGTTGTAACGTCTCAAATGAGGTGTTGTGTATTGCTATGACAACTTAAACAAAGTGTCATGTTAGGTCATTGCCAAGCCAGCAAATTGTTGTGCTGTGTCATGAAGAAATCTAGCTGCTGTAAAATAATATTCTTTGTTACAAGTTGGCGCAACGTTTAAATTTCCAAAAAGTAGCCAATACTCGTCTACGATTTGGTTAAGTTGCGAATGTTTTATTAATTATACTTTTACACTGAAATCTGAACTCAACTGACAAATTGATGACCAGTCAAAAAGCTTATTCAAATTCTTTTAAAGCTACCACACAAAAATATTGAGGATTTTGTAGCAACAGGTATTGTGATTTTCTGGTAATAAAATACATATTGATAAAATGAAATATTTTGTTAAAATTCTGATGAATATTATTTCCTCTTGTTTGCTTTGATAAAATTGTTTTAGGTTTTCTATTCCCTAAACTGAATGTATGAAATTTCTATTTCATTATAATTCCATATACATAAGCGGAATTACAACCAATTTAATAGATTATTATTTATTTTATGCCACAATCAACTAAATATCTGTCTGACATTTATGTACACGCAGAGAAAAAATATAGTTGTGCATGTTTACAGTAACCATTTCCACATTTTTTAAATGTTTTTTAACAATATTATAGTCACAGTAACTATCTACATGATTGTGGTAACCATAATATGATTCACATGATTGTATCAATCATATATATGGTTACAGTAAACAAGTATATGTTTGTGACAACCATTGCTATGATGAACCTTTATATAATAATATGTTGTTCTCAGATTTGATATCACAAACCGAGAGCAACATAATATGGTAAAATCTTAATCATAAAAATGGTTGTCACAAACATATACTTGTTTACTGTAACCATATATATGATTGAAACAATCATGTGAATTGTAAGTTAGCCACATTATGGTTACCACAATCATGTAAATAGTTACTGTGACTATAGTATTGTTAAAAAACATTTAAAAAATGTGGAAATGGTTACTGTAAACATGCAGAACTATATTTTTTCTTTGCGTGTACATACGTTTAGGAACATTTTTAAATTTAAAACTGTAAATAGTGAGATTGAAATAAAAATCCCAGTTGGAATTTTTTCGAACACTTCCTAGAAGTTTTACCTACAGTAATTTTTATTACTGTCTAATTACTATGCTGCCTAAAATTAATATATTTTTTGGGACATTTGACGTAAGGACTGAGATCGAAAAATTCATAACACACGTTTTTAATTAAAACTTTTAACCCAAGTATGATTTGATTTTTGATCAAGTTACCTTTGTAAAGCATGCCAGTTATTATATTTAATGTCAATTATGTTCATTTGTTGTTAATCTGATTGAAATGAGTGACCAGAAAAAAGTACGTACTCAAATTATTTAATATTTTCAACAAAACCCAACTTGGTCCTACAAAAAGTTGCCCAAACAATCAAAGGTCTGCTATCAAACTGATTCCAATATTATTAAACAGTATCGGGAGAACCTGTACGTTGATAGAAAACCTGATTCAGGTAGAAGGAATGATCCACATGATGTTTCTAAAGCCAAAAAAATAGAAAGCCTTTCCAAAAGGAAAGCAGTCCGATTAGGTCAGTACTCGTACTATTTGGTACGAAAAGTTAAAGCCAATGCAGGTTCAAAAACATACAAGGCTCAAAAAGTTCCTGACAGGAACGCTGCTAAAACTTTAGAGGCCAAAGACAGAGCACGGAAATTGAAGTCAAATTTTATAAAAAAAAATATGTCTGCTGCATAATGGATGACAAAACGTATTTTCTGGCAGATTTTTAGCAGCTTCCGCGTCAAAATTTTGATGTTGCTGATGCTCGAGGGAATGTTGAAGAAAAGTTTAGGACCCAAAAGCAGACAAAATTTCCCAAAAAGTTCTTGGTATGGCAAGCAATAGCAGTTGCGGCAAAAGAAGCAAACTTTTTTTACAACGGGTTCTATAAATACCGAAATTTACATCAAGGAATGTTTACAAAAAAGGCTGCTTCCATTCATAAGACTTCTTTATGTGTCCACTTATTTTTTGCCTGACTTGGCAATCTGTCACTATGGTAAACAAGACCTTGAGTGGTACAAGAACAATAATGTGGTATTTGTACCAAGAGAGACAAATCCTCCAAAGTGCCCGAAGCTAAGACCAGTGGAGAGATATTAGGCTCTTGTTAAAAGAGAATTGAAGAGCACAAAAAAGGTGTCCAAAAGTGTGATAGAGTTTAAACGGAGATGGACAACCTGTTCGAACAAAGTGACAGAAATCATTATAAAAACCATAATGGAAGGGTTTCCGAAAAAGGTTCAAAATTTCATCACTAGTGATTAAAACTATAAAAATATTTTTTTTTTTTTTGTAAATTGTAATAATAATTTCAATCAAATAAAAAAAATTCAAAACTCTAAGTTTTGTAGTTTCGTTTTTATTAACATATATGTATGTTAAGAATTTTTCGATCTCACTCCTTACTAGGCTGCCTTAAAATTTATATTTTTTTGAGATATTTGACGTATAATACTGGTACAAGCAACATTTCGTATAGAAAATACTAACCCCTAACGTAAAAAACAAGCGAAATTTATGTTCTCATGAAATATCTAGTTCCCTCGAAGGGAAAATTGCTATCGTGATATTCCCATGAACTTTTCATTCACAATAGTAGATTTGTTCATAACAAACGGATATTGTTTACAAAATACCATCTAAAAATTTCACAACATGGGAATTTTTTTCGCGTGAACAAATTTCACGATAGGGGTGACTATTATGACCAACATTCTCTATAAAAAATGTTTTTATAAACAACATTTTCTTCCAGTTCAGTTTTAACCGAAACCGAAATCGCGGGTTTTCATGGCTTAAAACCGAAACCGATAATTATTCTTCGATTTTTACTTTTAATCTGTTTTCAATACAAAAAATCAAAATTTCGAAAAAAACCAAACTTTTTCATCCAATATCTCTAAAAACAGATTGGCAAAAATATGTTAAGATTTCTTTAAATGTTTTAAATTGTATTATAATAATTGCTTCAGATGATGTAGCAGTCTACATTTCACAGGGTAGGCAAGGAAACCTGTTAATAAAGAATGACACAAACTCATTCAGAATCATGGGTGTCTAATTTTTAATTTTTAGGTTTATTATTATGAAATAGTCAAAAAGTATTATTAGTTGGAAAAAAGTACCTGTGAGTCCCTTTTTTAGATTCAAACTCGGTCAGGACATAAGTAGTGTTTAATTTTCATTATTATAGAAATTTAGTTCTCCATTTTTGGTATCATAATACAATTGAGCACCGTATTCTTGATTATTTCTTTACTGAGAAGCATATTAGCCAACCTTAATGTATATAAGCTAACTAATTTAATATATATATATTCTCCTTTACACCCGTCAAGTTCGAAATTTAAATTTGTATAGCATTTCCTATAGTATCAACTGATTTAGTTTCTATAACACTTAATATTTAATAAATTATCACAAAACCGAACCGAACCGAAACCAAACCGCGGTTTTGAAATTCTTCGGTTTTTTGGAAACTCTACTGTTATACACATTATTTTTCAATAGAAAGTACTGTAAAAAAATCCAGTCAATTGGTAGCTGTATACATACAACTTAGGTCTTCAAGCGTGAAGTCAATTGTCTCTTTATTACCTCTAATCTAGAGTGTAGTCACTTTATACTTTGGTAAAACCCCTTCATAATGGTACTCCACTTTAGATGGATTGTTTACAAGAAACCGGGTATTGAACTAAAACATGAGGTCCCTGAGCTCGAGCTAACTACTTAAGAATAGAAACAGATACTAGTTACTAAGATAACTAGTATCTGGTTAGTTTGAGCAAAACAGCTTTTAGGGGTCAATTAGCTTCCGCCTGGTAATATTTGAGCAAATGTTAAGAAAATCTGTGTTTTTTGCTCCTAACTAATTTTCTACTGGGTTTCTAATCTGCGTTTTATATTGAACATATTAAATTATTGTTAAAAATCATTTTACATTCAGCTTACTTACAAAATCGTTTTTCTTTTTTTCTAATTTTCTATTTGCAAATACTAGCGTGGTAATTTTTCTATTGAAAATCCTGTCATTTGGTTTCAAATGCTGTTGCATATGACGTTTGATTGAATTTTTCGTTTTTTCATTATAATGAATTCAATCATATATTAGTAACAATCGAAAAATGTTCAATAATAATAATAATACAGATGATGCATACATGTTAAATAATTTGATAAATTAGAAATCAATTGTAAAACGATAATCTGATTAAAAGTAATAACCGTGAGCAGTAAGTAACAACGAAATGTTTATTTGACATTTTGTAGAGTTATGGCTAAACAAACTTAAAAGTGAAGAAGGACACAGACAACATTTTGTTGTTTACTTACTACACAGAATTTCGTATTAAATCACAAAATTTATGAACTTAAATATGTAAATATTTTACAGAAATAGGGCCTAATAAAATATTATAATAATATGGATAATATTTTCTTATTGAAATATTATTACTATTAAAAACACAATATTTAAAAATCCTCACAAATATCAAACAATTTTTTTTTAATAAAATAATAAAAATAAATAGCTCTGTGCAACAATACCCTTCACCAATTTAAAAATTTTTTTTTTTTTCAAAATTCTTTTCAAACATTTTTTTTTATTTTTTTTTTCAAAAATTTCTAAAATTTTTTTTTTTAATTTACAAATGTATGACCAAAAAAATTATTTGGTAAAAAAAAAATTGGGGTTAAAAAATATTTTTCCCGATTTTGACCCATTGTAAGTCCAAATTACTATAGCTTTATATAGGTCGTTGCAATGGACTTTGAAATATCTATCCATATTGTCTATACTAATGACTTAGAAATCCAGATGTAGATAAAAAAACAGGCCAAAAATCGAGGTTGGCCCGGTTTTTTCCTTATATCTCAGCCATTTGTGGACCGATTTTCTCGATTTTAGATAGCAACCGAGACGAAAGAATTCCCGTTATATTGATGTATGAATCAAGTTTTTAAGTAACTTGGGGTCTTCAGAAAATTGATTTCAACAGACAGACGGACATGACTTAATCGATTCCGCTATCTATAAGGATCCAGAATATATATACTTTATAGGGTCGGAAAATTATATTTTGGAAATTACAAACGGAATGACAAACTTATATATACCCTTCTCACGAAGTTAAAGGGTATAAAAACATACAATCATGACAGTATAGGTTCGACTCTACTACCAAAGGGTAGTAAAACCCTATACTCAGTTTGTCCATTTTGGTAACCAATATTTTTTTGTGGGCTCTCATAAAGGATGTCATCAGTTATTGGCCAACAGCTAATTCAGGCTTGATGATACCGCTTAACTTTATATAGCAATAATATAGCTAAGAGTCTACCAACAAATTTTGTTTAAATTTTTTGCCAAAAAATATTGAAACTAAAAAAAATTGTTTCACTTTTTTAGAATAACTTCCAGGGACTCCCAATTTATCACTAGCACTATTTAGCAAAGTTGTAGCTACGGTAAAGCTGAACAACTCTTGTGAACATATTAATGCAATCTGAACATATCTAGGCACTCTAAATAGCTCACAAAGATCACTTTGTACCTTGAAACTTTTAGTTTTTTTACTATTTTTTGAAGATAAAACAAAGATTTTTTGTTAAAAAAGTATGATCAAGTATACACTTCTATTTTATGATAAAATGGCAAAGAATGTACAAATCATTATCAGTATGATCCGGGCCCATCATGTTACCCAATCTTGATCACGCAAGACCGGCTTGATGCAAGGTATAAAAAAATGTACGAAAGTGGGCAAAGTTTGTGGAGCTTCTGAAGAGTAAATATAAGCTTTTTGTATAAGTTTTTGATATTGATGGAAACCTTAGGACTTTTGATATTTTGATTGATATTTTAGTAAAATTAAATAATTTTGTTTTTTTTTTCGCACGTCATTTACCTTAAAAACTAAAAAGATGGTGATGGTAATATGGTGATTTTCCATCAAGAAAAATATAAACTTTGAATTAATGTAAAATTTTAACGGTTACAAAAGTGAACACTTTATCGTTATTTACAGTGTGATAGTATAAACGTTTTGTATGTATATAAACAACATATAGGGTATACAAATATGAAGAGCTTTTGAGGATCGATGCTTTGCGTTTTTTAAATTTTTATTCAAACCTAAAATTTTGTTTAAAAATTGGCTAAGTTTGGATAGGGCTGGAGAGGACAATTTCCGCTCAAGTGAGTCAAATTTTACTTTGTATGTTTTTGCATTAAGTTCTCTTTTCAGATCATATAAAAATTGTATGTAGTCCCGAAGAATATTTTTTTCTATAAAAGAAAAAATATAGAGACTTTTTTGCGAAAAAATTAAAAAAATGCTTCAACTATGGGTGCGTGTAATTTTTTATAGGAGCGAGATAATTGCTATTAGGTTTGTTTTATTTTCTTTAGAATCTTATCGCAAATTTGCGAGAAATTAAAAAAAAAAAATGTCGACTCTCCGAAAAAAAGATGGAGCAAATTTAAAAAAAAAAAAAATAAACCCAAATATCCTAAATATCTCTTGAACTAAAATAGATAACCTACAGATATTGTTTTGTAGACCTTATCAAGGACAATCTATATTTTAAGTTTCAGCTCATTCATTAATGGATTTTAGGCGATTTTTTTTATTCCCATTCCGCCTACGAAGCTGAACAACAGTAAATAAACACCTCAGCCGAGTAAATAATATAGCACAACATAGAAGTGGACTTGATCGTACTATTTGAACAAAAAATCTTTGTTTTAGCATCAATTATCATTATCTATAGAAAATTCGATTATAACCACCATTTTCTATAGAAAGTCTGTACTATAGTTAGATTGCAATTTTTATCACCATTTGAATTCCACAATATTTGAAAATAAAATTTTTATTTTTAACATGAAAATAAACATACTGGAGTAATAGAAGGGTTTAGACTACGGAATTATTGCCGAACAACCTGGGTTCTAATCTCAGTGGAGGCAAAACCTTTTTTGTTGAAAAAATTATAATAAAAGTACTTAAAAAAGAATAGCAGAAATTAATTTAAAAAAAGTACCAAAACATTAGTTTAGTACTTGAGTTCCGAATACCATCGTATGGGTTAGTTTTTAGTGTGGTTGGAAGGAATAAATTTTTAATTTGAATAAGTTAGGTACTTTTTCCAAGTGTAGAAATAATTTTCGAAAGTTTTCATATTAATTATCAATAAAAAGTGCAATAAGATAATAATATTTCTTGTTCCTATTATCGAAAAAATATATTTTAATAAAAAAGTACCAAAAAAATTTACTTTTTTATGTTACCCCCTTCGAATTTCAAAAATGTACCAAAATGATTTCTACTCTTTATTGTTGTGGGTCAGATGAATTAAAAATTGTATTTCTCTGTTAACTAGTTATAAGGGATAACAGAGAATTCTATTAGTACAATTGTTACCCATTTTGGCCACCTAGAATATCGAATTCTCAAAAATTACCAAACACCTGTTGGCTCTTTTATTTATAAAAGGCGGACATATTTAAAATTTTATTTCTAGCTTTATTTGTTTTGGAGATATAAAGGTACAGGTTTTACCCGTTTTATCCCCCTTAGCGTTCGAATTCCCAAAATCCCCTTTTGTTTGATCTAAATAATGTAAAAGGAACGATACTATTACCCGAATTTTAAGTTTCTTGCTTTAGCGGTTTGGGCTGGGCGTTGACGAGTCAGTGAGTGAGTTAGTCAGGCCTTGTATTTTTATATAAGGACTGATATCTTAAAATTCTTAACACACGTTTTTCATTAAAACCTATAACCCAAGTATTATTTGATTTTTTTTTTATCAAATTACCTTTGTAAAACATGTCAGTTATTATGTTTAATGTCAATTATATTCATTTGTTGTTAATCTGATTTAAATGAGTGACTAGAAAAAAGTGCGTACTAAAATTATTAAATATTTTCAACAGAACCCAACTTGGTCCTACAAAAAGTGGGCCAAGCATTCAAAGGTCTGCCGTCAAACTGTTTCATTATTAAACAGTACCGGGAGAACTTGTCTGTTGATAGAAAACCAGGTTCATGAATTGAAAGCATTTTCAAAAGAGATCCCAACACAGCCGATAGGAAAGCAGGCCGGTTAGCTCAGTGCTCGGACTATTTGGTACGAAAAGTTAAAGCTAATGCAGATTGCTAAAAATTTAGAGGCCAAAAACATAGCATGGAAATTGAAGTGAGATCAAACTGATCTCACTCCTTATATACAAATAATCGAAGACCTAGGATTAACAATTATGTAGACTAAGTTTAGTTACAAACGTAGGTATTTATAAAGACTGAGTTTAGCTTCAATCGTAGGTCCTTATGTAGACTATATTTAGACCAAGTTTAGATTCAATTGCGGGTATTTTTAAAGACTAAGTTCAGCTTCATTAATGAGTCTGTATGTACTCTAAGTTTAGCTTAAATCGTAGGTATTTATGTAGCCCATGTTTAGAAGCCTAAGTTTAGCTTCAATCGTGTGTCTATATGTCTTTTGTAGCCTAAGTTCAGACTCAATCGTAGGTCTTTATGGTGATGGTGTCTCTTTTGAACGCGCTTTTTGTTTTTAATAAGATACGTGTCATTTTGAAGGGTACATATCTGTCCCTTCAACAAAGTTTTTGTGCTTCGAAAATGTCGAATTTTCTGCCAACAAAGCGTTATATGCGGGAAGTTTTAATTTACTTCTTTAATTTGAGAAAAAGTGCCGCTGAAGCACACCGATTGCTCATCAAAGCTTATGGTGAATGTGTTTTATCGGCTTCAACGTGCGAGAGATAGTTTGGTTGGTTCAAAATTGGTGATTTTGACACGGAAGACAAAGATCGATCAGACAAGCCAAAAAAGTTGGAAGACTAAGGAGGAATAATGCATGAAGATTGTTGTAAAACTCATCAAGAGCTTTGCCAAATCATTGGGAGCTACTCAAGTTGCAGTTTCCTTTGGGAACAGCAGGATTCATAGAAAAACAGGAAAATTGGGTACCGTACGAATTGAAGCCGGGAGACTTTGTAAGACGCTTTTTCATGTCCGAAGTGATGATTCAACACTATAAAGGAAAATCATTTTTACACCGAATTTTTGATTGCGATGAAAAATGGATCCATTACAATAACCCGAAACGTAAAGGATCGTATGTGAAGCCCGTCCAACAAGCCGAATCGATATCAAAGCCAAATATCCATGGCGCTAAGGTAATGCTCTGTATTTGGTGGGAGCTAAAAGGGTCCTATATATTATGAGCTGCTTAAATCTCACCAGACCATCACAGGAAACCTGTGCCGAACGCATATGATTCGTTTGAATTGAGCATTGGCCGAAAACGCCCAGATATGAAACCGTAATATTCCATCATGACAACAATCGGCCACATGTTGCAATACCTGTTCAAAAGTACTAAGAATAAAGTGGTTGGGATGATTTGATTCACCCACTTTATAGTTCAGACTGTGCCCCGTCCAACTACTATTTGTTTCGATTGAGGCAGAACACTCTCTCTCTGGGATACGCTTCACTTCTTGGCCTCAAAAGATGGCCATTTCCTTTGGCTCGGAGTCCATATGTTGCCAGAAATACGGGAAAAGTTCATAGCTAACAATGGCCAATACTTTGAATAAATTTATATTGTACAAATGTTTCAAAATAAAAGCTAAATATTTGAAAAAATCTAGCATTTTTAAGTCCCACAATCAATAATAAGTTAACATTTTGAATTATTTTATTAATTTGTACATTTTTTTGCTAATAAACTTATATTAATGACTTCCCTCACTTTCAACTGTCATTAGCTTATACAAGAAACTAGTGTAGACATATCAAATGATGGAATTATATAGAGGAAAGTGTTAACTTTCCAATGATATAATTCTTTTTTTCCAAAATCACGACTTCAATTTTTCAATTTTCGCCTATCTTTTTAATATAAGTAGCTGCCACAATGTGAATAGCATTGAAAACGAACTAAATATTCTATTAGAAACTTGAAAAATTTCTTAATATTTCACATCTATTGTTTGCAAAAACACTTGTTCCTTTATTTTCCTAAAAACCAAATTCCATTCGAAGAATTTTATGAACAGAAAACAACAAACAATTGAAATTACCTTTTAGATTTCAGACAGATTTTTATATTTTTATTTTATTTTTTTATGAATGTTTATTTTATCACTTTACACAAAGCAAAATCATGTAAATATTAAAAACATTTATTAAATATTTCTCTACAAACAAAGAAAAAAACCATCAACCAAAATATTCTTTTCTATTAAAATATTTCGTAGCTTTAATTAAATTAAAGCACAGAGACAGGGGAAACAAAAAAAAAAAAAAAAACAAAAGACCCTGTTAGTAAATAGTATAAAAGACAACAAAAACACTTTTTAAATAATTAATTTGTCAAACAGGCTAATTTTGCTTTAGCACTTGAAGAATATTCAAGGTTTTTAATAAATAAATGTGAGAATTTGACAAGAACAGCTAACAAAAAAAATACACTCACTCATCTTTCCATTTTAACATTCTAACCACCAGTCTTTTGTGTCCTTTGGTTGCCTGGTGGTTTATACATCTAAATCACAAAGTAGTGCTTTTTTAGTTATTTTGTTATTTTTTTGTTCCTTTTCATAAATTTTTGTGTCAGACATTAAGTGATCACAAAAATTGCCACACGCACTTTTACTCACTTGTGTTACGATGCATTGCACACAAGGCCTTTTTTTGTAAAGGACACATTTACAAGCACTATGAACGCCAAGTTCACAGTAAGGTACAGTGGTTTAAAAGTACCCGATACTGGGGGAAATATCATTGGGGTATATAAGTCTAAGTTCAGCTTAAATCGAAGCTCTAAAGTATAATCGTAGGTCTTTATGTAGTCTAAGTTTAGCTCCAATCTTAGGCCTTTATATAGTCTAAGTTTAGCACTAATCGTATGTCTTCATGTAGTCTAAGTTTAGCTTCAATCGTAGGTCTTTATATAGTTTAAATTTAGCTCTAATCGTAGACCTTTATATAGTCTAAGTTTAGCTTCAATCGTAGGTCTTTATTTAGTCTAAGTTTAGCTCCATTATTAGGTCTTTACATAGTCTAAGTTTAGCTCTAATCGTAGACCTTTATATAATCTAAGTTTAGCCCCAATCTTAGGCCTTTATATAGTCTAAGTTTAGCTTTAATCGTAAGTATTTATGTATTCTAAGCTTAGCTCCAATCTTTGGCCTTTATATAGTCTAAGTTTAGTTTCAATCGTCTTTATGTAGTCTAAGTTTAGTTCTAATCGTAGATCTTCATGTAGTCTAAGTTTAGCTCCAATCTTAGGCCTTTATATAGTCTAAGTTTAGCTCCAATCTTAGGCCTTTATATAGTCTAAGTTTAGCTCTAATCGTATGTCTTTCTATTGTCTAAGTTTAGCTTCAATCGTCTTTATGTAGTCTAAGTTTAGCTCTAATCGTTAATCTTCATGTAGTCTAAGTTTAGCTCCAATCTTAGGCCTTTATATAGTCTAAGTTTAGCTCCAATCTTAGGCCTTTATATAGTCTAAGTTTAGCTCTAATCGTAGGTCTTTCTATTGTCTAAGTTTAGCTTCAATCGTCTTTATGTAGTCTAAGTTTAGCTCTAATCGTTAATCTTCATGTAGTCTAAGTTTAGCTCCAATCTTAGGCCTTTATATAGTCTAAGTTTAGCTCCAATCTTAGGCCTTTATATAGTCTAAGTTTAGCTCCAATCTTAGGCCTTTATATAGTCTAAGTTTAGCTCTAATCGTAGGTCTTTCTATAGTCTAAGTTTAGCTTCAATCGTCTTTATATAGTCTAAGTTTAGCTCCAATCTTAGGCCTTTATATAGTCTAAGTTTAGCTCCAATCTTAGGCTTTTATATAGTCTAAGTTTAGCTCTAATCATAGGTTTTTATAGTCTAAGTTTAGCTCCAATCTTAGGCCTTTATATAGTCTAAGTTTAGCTCTAATCGTAGGTCTTTCTATAGTCTAAGTTTAGCTCTAATCGTAGGTCTTTCTATAGTCTAAGTTTAGCTTCAATCGTCTTTATGTAGTCTAAGTTTAGTTCTAATCGTTGATCTTCATGTAGTCTAAGTTTAGCTCCAATCTTAGGCCTTTATATAGTCAAAGTTTTGCTCCAATCTTAGGTCTTTATGTAGTCTAAGTTTAGCCCCATCATTAGGCTTTTATATAGTCTAACTTTAGCATCAATCGTAGGTCTTTATGTAGTCTAAGTTTAGCTCCAAACTTAGGCCTTTATATAGTCTAAGTTTAGCTTCAATCGTAGGTCTTTATGTAGTCTAAGCTTAGCTACAATATTAGGCCTTTATATAGTCTAAGTTTTGCTCCAATCTTAGGTCTTTATGTAGTCTAAGTTTAGCCCCATCATTAGGCTTTTATATAGTCTAACTTTAGCATCAATCGTAGGTCTTTATGTAGTCTAAGTTTAGCTCCAAACTTAGGCCTTTATATAGTCTAAGTTTAGCTTCAATCGTAGGTCTTTATGTAGTCTAAGCTTAGCTACAATATTAGGCCTTTATATAGTCTAAGTTTAGCTCTTATCGTAGCTCTTTGTAAAGACAAAGTATAGCTTCAATCTTAGGTCCTTAAAAGTCCAAGTCTAGCTTCAATCGCAGATCTTTATGAAGCCTTAGTTTAGGACTGTGTCGTCCATGTTGTCGTTAACGAAGTTTTTAATTTTCAAAGCCCACTGTATTTTAGAAATTCCCACACGAAAATAGCTAAGCACTCAAACTAACTAACACTAACACATACTCATACTCACACACATAGACACCTACAGCAGCCGCACAACTCAATTCAGCTCAATAATCTGACGTAGCCTTGACTTTACTTTGTGTTAATGATTTTCACCACAAATTGCATGAACAGAAAAAAGAAAAAAGAGCAGGCGACATGTTTTGTATTTCTTTCCAATGTATTTCATACATAGAAAGAAAAATTTACACAAAAAATTAAAAAAATACTGTGAAAAAAGTAATTGAAAAAAAATATGAAAGGAAAAAACAAAAAAAAAAAGATACAAGCAACATGATGCCAAAAAACGTAACGCAAATTTAAAGATTTTACACAAAAATTCTTGGTAACTTTTGTTAGCATACTATCAGCCAACAAAACAATTGTAATACTTACTTACGTTGATACTTTCATGAGAAAAAAAAAATATTTTAAAAAAAGATACATTTCTACTGGCATTTAAAGAAAATGCCAGGAAATTCTTTCACTTTTCAAGTTCAACAGAAACCAAATGATTTTTCGAAGAATTTTCTCACACACATTAACCAACGAAAAAAAAAATAAAAGAAAATATGAAAACGGTAGAGCAAAAGTAGAGCAAGAAAAACGTTAAAATCTTTAAGAAAGTGTAAAGGAAAGTGAGAAAAAAAAAAGAGAACATTTTAAACGTATACACTTAAGGAAAATAATTTAAAGCTATAAATCACCAAGAAGTACGTAAAATAAAAGATTATAACCGAAAATAACAGCAAAACATAGCAACAGCAATGGCAGTGACTATGACTACTTACTATATACATACATATATAGCAACAACTACAGCAACAAGAAAATCAAGGCCATTACAGTCATCAAATTTTACGAAAAATAAAAGCAGTCAACAGCAGCCACCAGCCAGCAATAGCAACAATATCAGATTGAAATAAAACAATAATAATAGCAACAAAAAAATAGCGCCAAAGTAACAGCATCATCACTCAAAAGACAGTCGATGTTAGGGCAAACACTATGGGCCCGGAATTGTGAAATCGAAAATATAAGATTTTTTAAAATTAGAAGCAATAAATTTCAAATACATATTGAACATGGAACAGTGGTCGGCAGTCATAGCCACCAGGTGTCCAGCGCAACACATATAAATACACGTAAAAATTCTTAAAAGAGAAACAAATCGGAGATTGTACATCAAAAATACAATCTGAACGAATGTAGTATATTTTGCGTATTTGAAATTCTATATAATTTCTAATCTGGAGTAACTGAGCTACTTACTTCCGGATGTCTCCTTCTGTAAAAGTAATGGTGAACTGATGATTCGAGCTTCAATTAAATGGAGCCTGCTCATACCTCAGTACACAGACATAACAGTTTTGTCGTTACAACCGAATGTCTTGTCAATTGAATGGTTCAGTCTTCAAGACCTACTTTTCAGTTGTGGTCACAATATTTTAGATGGGTTGACAAATATTTATTTGTTTCTATAGTTGTTCATCTTCATCATTCGAAAAAATCTAGCTAAAGAATCGAATCATTCAATTGGCAACAAATGCGGTTGTTACATCGAATCTGTTTTCCCAGAGTACTTCTCTCCTGTAAGGCATTCGTTTCATCATACACATGATGTTATGAGATTGATTGGTAGGTTTTGCAGATGAAAAAATTGCTCATTTTCACGATCCCGGTAGCTACGACAATAACAGTTGAAAGGAAAAGCTTGCATGATTACCGAATGTCCAGTGATCAGCCAACACTGCCGTTTTCCTCGATATGTTCCTCAAGACTCTAGTCAAAGAGCCCGCAATATATTTCTATGAACCGTACACGTGTTCATTTAGCGCCTTCTATTATCTCGTCTAAAGATCCAAGGTGATATTACAACACTTATGATTGTTGAGATATTTAAAACCCACTCTGCCTAGTTCGTTCGCCTCAATAGTATCGACGTGCTAGAACCCATGGCAGTTTATGTTCAGATATAGGGCATAGCCTAGCACTTCTTTACAAAGGCTGACTAAAGCGAGAAGTACTGTAAGATTTGAGTGACAATGCTACCAAAAATGTTCCTATTGCATAGTTATACATGTAAGTAGGCAATATTTCAACTTGAAATTTACTAACTTTATCTGAAAGTCGGTATGAGGAAACATCACCCCACCTTTGGACTTTCCATGTTCAATTTATAATAAGATTTGTAAAGTTCATCAAAATAGCTATTTGTTTGTGAGATGATTTCATCTTTGCAGTCAAATCTCATTCCGCCGAGACATTTCTTCAGCTTTGGAAACAAAATATAGTCACTCGGGGCTAAATCCGGAGAATAGGGCGGAAGAGGGAGCATTTCGTAACCTCATTCATGGATTTTTGCCATGGAAAATGCACATGAGCAAATGCGGCATCTATCTTGCAGAAAGCTTTCTCATACCCAAGTGGTCATTCAAATTTGAAACCACAGAGCCATGTTAGATGCATATGGCTTCCACAATCTCTCGCATTTTTAATCTCTCATCGGCTAACACCACATCGTGATCTTTTTCAATTGTTTCGGGTGCCCAGAACGTTAGTCATCGTCCGTATTTGTACGGCCACAGCGAATTTCAGTTTTTAACCGTTGAAATTGATGGTGCAGAGTTCCCATATTAACTATTTATCAAGCTTAGCTTTTGTTTGAGTGATGTTTTTTTCCGGAAAAAAAATAATTCACTTTTTCCAAAATTGCTCCTCAAGTCTCGGCCGATCCAGAGCTATCAATGACTATCAAACACAAACCAAATGACGCAGCTTGCTCAAATTTTGACAGGAGTCAACTGACAGATAGTGTTGGGAGTAGTGTTGCTCTTTATGTTAAGAGCCGCGAAATTCAAAAAGTCGTATTTCTGTGGTCAGTACTGCTACTCGATATTCCTCCTTAGGTATTTGCCTTATCTGGTTTCCTTATCCAACGTATTGATCACACATAATTTCCACGACTTTTTTCCATTACATTCTTTGGAATAAAAATAAAATTTCATCATTCTTCATTCTGTCTTTAGAAACTTTAAATATTTCTAAAGTCGTGGTCTCGTACAGAAGAGACCACTGACTAACCAATCGTTTTGTGGGTACAATAATGTTTATTTGTTCATGCCTCCAAGTGAGTTCGGCCACCTCTATAAAAACCTTGTTCCTACTTCACAATTTCTGATTGACTGCAAGACATGATCTGAGATGATACAAATGGTTCGTACAAGGGACCCTCTACATTAGGAATTTTTACTCCAGCGACAAGATGTTGTGAAGAATTAACAATGCGTGGGTGGTAGTAACTGCAGGTTGCGCACATTGAGGAAATTGCAAATACCCCTGGGTTAAATTGTAATATCATAAGCGTTAACACAGAGGTCAAGCAACTGAGATAACTCGCGATCAACTAATGTAATAAGTGGGACAAAGCAAATAGAGTCAAAAGGTCTCGGTACTGCGGTGGTGTACCTCTTCTGGAATCCATACTGGTGAAGAACATCGCTATAGGTAGCAAGACTGATATCATTCTGAATGACTGTTCCTTATACATACAAGTTTATTATTAATCTCCACGATGTTTTAAACAGCAATAATAGTTAATTCCGTTATTATACTGTGCATTCCAAGAGCTGTTGTTAAGCTGATGATACATAGATGTTTCGCCAAATGGAAATGTATTCATATGCATTTTCCAAAAGGGATATCGGATACTTTTCCCTAGCCTCTGACAGGCAGACTTTAGGGTATATATTCTCATCACATGACAAGGTGTTTGCAAAATAGGTATTTCCACCATTTCGGCCAATAGCCTTTAAAAATGTAGATGCGACGATGACCTTAACAGATTCTTGTCTATTTGGATACATTATAAACAACAGACGTCAAAGCGACCATTAACTCCTTCTTCGCCGGATTTCTGAACAATAATTCCTTTAAATTTGTCTAGGTCTAGGTCAAAGC
Organism: Calliphora vomitoria; assembly: GCA_942486065.2. NCBI lineage: Eukaryota > Metazoa > Arthropoda > Insecta > Diptera > Calliphoridae > Calliphora > Calliphora vomitoria. Next base: position 85,789,916 of record OW818030.2, on the reverse strand, counting down.
AAAGTTAATCGCGATCCTATTACCCTTCTTGGTCGTGTGGAAGAAACTACAACTTGACATTTCATGTAATTAAGTAATTTCGTTTCAGATAGTCGATAGTCGTTCGTTTCAGATAGTCGATCTTCAGATGTAATAACGGTCATATATGAGTTCAACTGCCTCTTATAGCAAGCTGCATTACTGATATAAGCCGATGTGAAAAGAGCGACTACTGCGATGATTGCTGACTTATTTCTCCGCTTTGTCAAAGGAAACAAGACAAAGTCAAGGCTGTATTAAAAGTATGTCGTTCGACCGATCCAGAGCAACGTTTAAAGGTAATAGGTCTGATCCGAGAGAATCAAGTGCTCACAAGATGTATCATAATAAAACGATCGACTGATTGAAGAGTGTCCACATGGAAATCAAATTTTAGAAAAATTTAATGGTACTTTGTGTTTTTTCTAAATCATGACCCAATATTCATAAAATTTTATTGAAGAAATCAAATGAGTGACCTAGTGTCGCCTATTTCAGGATACTGTAGGTTTGGGGTACATGCCAGACGACTTATGGTGTTTTCTTTTCTAAAAAAAATGCTGCCTTATAAATGTGTTATATTATTATCATGTTACACACAACCTTGCAAAATGAAACATTTTTTTCAATTAGAATGGAACAAAATAATTTCTTGATTTTACACTTAACACTAATGTATATTTAGCGTGCCAAATATTGAATTGGAAATTTATATTAAAAAGCGATATTTAACACTGTTAAAGCGACTTTCGACATTAAATTCTGTGTGTTTGCCAATAAGCATTAACAACACTGATTTTCAATAATAGAAATCAGCTGTTGTCAAACATTTTTTGCATAAAAAAAAGTACTTAACGCAGCTGCAAAAAAGGGTATTATCGCACACTGAAATATAATTGAGGGTGAGATATGTAACATATTTACCAATTATTTATGCAACATATTTAGAAAGGAAAATGACAATTTTTCACCCCTGCACCAATGGTAACATAAATGGAACATTTTTATCAGAAAAGAAAACACCATTAGACTTCCTTACGCAATGATTTTTGTGTAGAAAGTTTCACAATGAGAAGTATGAAACTAAAATTCATTTTTCATGCTCGTGTCTTATAGTGAAAACACTTTTGGTCGAGCTTTCTTTAACGATATTTGGAATATATGAATGACTGACTATGAGCGTTTAAATGCGTTTATCTCTCTACTTGTCTCAGATCTATTTTGGATTAGTGATTACTTTTCTCTACTCCTCTAGCTCCTTCTCTTTGCCAAACACGTCTCCTTCAACTACAGGGTTTTCCCACAAGAGGTGTTATTTTGAATCACCCGGTATTTCGGTAGCCTTCACTTTTGAAGATTTTTTTCTTTGACATTTGACAAGTAGAAACTACGCCATTACTAAAAATGGAACGATACACGCTTCAACAACGCACTGAAATTATTAAAATTCACTACAAAAATGGCGAAAATCTTGCAGTCACAGTTCGCATAACTAAAGCATTTTTGGGTAGTCGTGAAGCACCTTGTGGGACGGCAGTACAGAAATTGGTGGAAAAATTCAAGCTGTTGCGACAAGTTAGTGATATGAAGAATAAAACCCGTGCACGTCGCTCAAGAACAACAGAAAATATTGCTGCTGTAGCCCAAAGTGTTGCAGAAAACCCAGGATTGTCCATTCCTCGCCGTTCTTTGGAATTGGGCATTCCACAAACGTCATTACACCGTATCTTATGGTCGGAGTTAGATATTGATCTGGATAACGTTTAGTTTCAACATAACGGTGCTACGTGTCACACAAGCAACGAAACCATTGCTCTATTACGGGGAAAAGTTTCCGGACCGTGTTATCTCCGTGTGATCACAATTGGCCACCGAGATCTTGTGATTTAACACCTTGAGACTTCTTCCTTTGGGGCCACGTGAAAGATACAACAGCCCAGCGTCGATTCAAGACCTCAAAGATAGAATTCTTGAGGCTATCGAGGACATATGGCAGCCACTTTGCGATTTGGTTATGGAAAGTTTCATGAAAAGGATATGGTCCTGTAAGCGTGGTCGTGGTTGCCATTTGGCTGATGTTGTTTTTCATTATTAACGGTATAACTTATACTTTATTATGAAATAAACATCCGATCATTTATCTCAAAAAATAAAATTTTTCTTTGAATACCAAAATAACACCTCTTGTTGGAAAACCCTTTATAATACTCTCTGTATATTGGGTGTGTATCTTAAAAATGCAGGATTTTTCAAATCTGAAGCTTTTATTTTGAAACATTTGCACATTATAAATTTATTCAAAGTATTAGCTATGACCTATTCCCATCTTTCTGACAACACATATGGAAGAACGAGTCAAGCCAATATGGGATAATCTGTTTCAAAGTGAAGCGTAGTCCAGAGAGAACGTTTTTCATCCATCGAAACAAATAGTATTCGGTCGCTTTAAAGTCTGAACTATAAAGCGGGTGAGGCAAAACTTGCCAACCACTTCATTCTAAATAGTTTTTAACAGGTTTAGCATAATGTGACCGAGCGTTGTCATGATGGAATACTAAGGTTTCATGTGCGTATTTTGGCAAATGCTCGCTTCAAACAAATCAGTTGGGTTTGGTACAGGTTCCATGTTATGAAGTGGCCAGATAACAGCACCTCATAATAAATAGGACCCTTTCGGTCCTACCAAATACAGAGCATTACCTTAGCGCCATGGATTTTTGGCTTTGATGTCGATTCGGCTGGTTGGCCGGGCTTCACGTATGATCTCCTACGCTTCGGGTTATTGTAATGGATTCATTTTTCAAAGCAAACACTGATTCGGTGCAAAAATTATGTTCTTTTATAGCTTTCAAACGGACATTCAAAATCGTCTTTCAAGGTTTCTTGGCTTCAATTCGTATGGTACCCAAATACTCCGCTTCTGGATGGACTCAGTGATACTTTTCCATTCATATATTAGAATATTTTCATTTCTCTCAATAAATAAGCTTAGAAATGTTCAAGGAAAAGGGTTTGCTACTGGTTTAGAAAACTTTCTTAAGTTTTCTAAATCAAGCACCCTTGAAACAAAAAATTTCGTTCATATGTTAATTTTTAGGCATTTCTAGCAACGCTTGTCTTTCTCTTTCCACAGACCCATTGTGGCAAATAGCAATAAACGACATAATAACAACTTTAGCAGTCAGCAGTCAGCACAAAACACATACAACACATCAAATGCAGAAAGTCACAAAAAATGTAACAACAAAACAGCAACAACAACATAAACAATATCCTTTTAAAAGCTTAAAGAATTTTCATTTCCAGCTGAATGATGTAAGATGTTGTAAGTAGCTGTCGGTTTTTTTTATATTTCGGTGGTGGAACTGTGTCTGTGTGCAAGAATCTGCAACAAGAGAAGACTGAGTACTGAGAAGTCAAGTTTGTATGATTCGTTTCTTTATGGTTTTTTGCCAACATTTTATGGTTTGTTAATTTAAGCGAAATAAATTATTATTTGTTTGTGCAGAGGAAGGAGTATGTTTGAGGGTTTTCTTTAGAAGACTTTTATGTTTCATTTTCTTACAATATAATAATAATTTTCGTAATAATTTTTTCGCTGCATTAGTTAGTGTAATTTTACTTATGAATTTTTTTTTTATTTTTTTTTTTTTTTTTTGCTTATGGTTGTTCTTGATGTTAAAGATTAGGGGTTCGTTTCTGTTGGAGTGTTTTTTGTGGATTTTGTTGGTTGTAAAAGAAAAATTGGCTATAATTGTAGAAACATACTTCAATTTCATTTCAATTTGTGCTTTTTCTTTCGCTTATTTCATTTTTCTATTTATTTAATTCCTTTGCATTGGCTTAAATAAATGAGCCATGAAAATAAGTTTTCGTTTTCGTGAGTTTTCTCAAGAATGCAAACTTCTGAAACAATTTGTGTGCTTTACAAAAGTAAGTTTTTTGCCGTATGAGTTACATGGAATTAAATTATTGTTTCTTTGTATAAACTCCACTAAAACAAGGGTCAATATAAGTTTAACGTGCTGTTAACGATGTTCATGTAATTCTTAGTCGAATTAACTGTGTGTATAAAACACTCTCAAGTCCATAATACAAAACTAAAATTAATGATATTCATTTAGTATGTTGAGTATTGCGCTAGTCTGTTTGGTATTGAAAATCAACAAAATCGGTTAAGTACAAAAAAAGTTATGAACCAAAATAAGAGACAAACTCGAAAAAAAGTATATGAAAACCATATTCAACATGGTTGCTTAGATTACTGTTGGAATGTATTTAAACAAGTATGTTGTTGTTTTATATCTTCTATCCCAACTGAGACGTTTGAAATCTCTATAATTTTAGGTGGAGGGTATTTAAGATTCGTTGCCGCCATATATAGAATTTTAATTTGTTTTATACACAAATTAAGGAAAATAATCTGTTTCTTTAAGCTTAATTTGAATGATGAATTCATAGCGAATAAATGGTTAAATATGTATTTTATTTTGTTTCAAGGAAAATTCATTTTTGATGAGATTGAAGGAAAGGCAACCAAAATAAATGAATCATAAAATATTAAAAGGAAAAAATTATGAAATTTGTAGGAAATATTATTTTTTGTGGACAACAAATTAATGGAATTTTTAAATTATTAAAATTTCGGAAGTTAAGGAACTGGTATGTTTTGAAACCCTTTATAACAATAAGCCTGCATATACATACATATAAACTTTATCAGTTCACCAAAGAATATCTCACACTAAATGACTTATCACAGATTTTCCTAACAAAAACCCCATTAACTATACTCTCCTTTCTGATTTTACCACAAAAATTCAACCACAATATCATTTTACCTTTCCAGCTTAGCAACAAACAAATAGAAACAAAATATCTTCAAATATAAATATTTCTACTTAAATACAAGTAGTTGCTATTCATTTCGACTATAAAGTCTTAAAAACATTTACACTTTAAAGTTATTTTAACTTTTAAGCTTAAATTAACTTAAAGACTGTAACCCATTTACCGCTTCTTAAAAACTTAAAATATATGTAGGAGAGGCATAAAAAACATCCACATATGAGCATTAACAATAAACACTCGTAGTAGTTGAGGAACAGAAAAGATGGATTGGATGTATTATGCATAAATTAGCGTCAAAAACATTGTTGACACAAAAAGTATTTAAATTATTTTCATTACAATAATTAAAAAGAAAAACAAGCAACAAAAAAATATGACAACAACAAGTAAAAGGAAATCATACACACAAACAAATGTTGGAAAAGTTTGTGACTCCACCTGAGAACACATACGATGCCACAAGGGTGTATATTAATATTAGGTAAGTGAAAAAGCAAATGCCTTATCAAACAAAGACATTAACATAAAACTAAACTTGAACTGAACTAAACTAGAACTAGAACTAGAACTAGAACTTGAACTGAACTAGAACTGAACTAGAACTGAACTAGAACTGAACTGAACTAGAACTAGAACTAGAACAGAACTAGAACAGAACTAGAACAGAACTAGAACAGAACAGAACTAGAACAGAACTAGAACTGAACTAGAACAGAACTAGAACATAACAGAACTAGAACAGAACTAGAACAGAACTAGAACAGAACTAGAACAGAACTAGAACAGAACTAGAACAGAACTAGAACAGAACTAGAACAGAACTAGAACAGAACTAGAACAGAACTAGAACAGAACTAGAACAGAACTAGAACAGAACTAGAACAGAACTAGAACAGAACTAGAACAGAACTAGAACAGAACTAGAACAGAACTAGAACAGAACTAGAACAGAACTAGAACAGAACTAGAACAGAACTAGAACAGAACTAGAACAGAACTAGAACAGAACTAGAACAGAACTAGAACAGAACTAGAACAGAACTAGAACAGAACTAGAACAGAACTAGAACAGAACTAGAACAGAACTAGAACAGAACTAGAACAGAACTAGAACAGAACTAGAACAGAACTAGAACAGAACTAGAACAGAACTAGAACAGAACTAGAACAGAACTAGAACAGAACTAGAACAGAACTAGAACAGAACTAGAACAGAACTAGAACAGAACTAGAACAGAACAAGAACAGAACAGAACTAGAACAGAACTAGAACAGAACTAGAACAGAACTAGAACAGAACTAGAACAGAACTAGAACAGAACTAGAACAGAACTAGAACAGAACTAGAACAGAACTAGAACAGAACTAGAACAGAACTAGAACAGAACTAGAACAGAACTAGAACAGAACTAGAACAGAACTAGAACAGAACTAGAACAGAACTAGAACAGAACTAGAACAGAACTAGAACAGAACTAGAACAGAACTAGAACAGAACTAGAACAGAACTAGAACAGAACTAGAACAGAACTAGAACAGAACTAGAACAGAACTAGAACAGAACTAGAACAGAACTAGAACAGAACTAGAACAGAACTAGAACAGAACTAGAACAGAACTAGAACAGAACTAGAACAGAACTAGAACAGAACTAGAACAGAACTAGAACAGAACTAGAACAGAACTAGAACAGAACTAGAACAGAACTAGAACAGAACTAGAACAGAACTAGAACAGAACTAGAACAGAACTAGAACAGAACTAGAACAAAACTAGAACAGAACTAGAACAGAACTAGAACAGAACTAGAACAGAACTAGAACAGAACTAGAACAGAACTAGAACAGAACTAGAACAGAACTAGAACAGAACTAGAACAGAACTAGAACAGAACTAGAACAGAACTAGAACAGAACTAGAACAGAACTAGAACAGAACTAGAACAGAACTAGAACAGAACTAAAACAGAACTAGAACAGAACTAGAACAGAACTAGAACAGAACTAGAACAGAACTAGAACAGAACTAGAACAGAACTAGAACAGAACTAGAACAGAACTAGAACAGAACTAGAACAGAACTAGAACAGAACTAGAACAGAACTAGAACAGAACTAGAACAGAACTAGAACAGAACTAGAACAGAACTAGAACAGAACTAGAACAGAACTAGAACAGAACTAGAACAGAACTAGAACAGAACTAGAACAGAACTAGAACAGAACTAGAACAGAACTAGAACAGAACTAGAACAGAACTAGAACAGAACTAGAACAGAACTAGAACAGAACTAGAACAGAACTAGAACAGAACTAGAACAGAACTAGAACAGAACTAGAACAGAACTAGAACAGAACTAGAACAGAACTAGAACAGAACTAGAACAGAACTAGAACAGAACTAGAACAGAACTAGAACAGAACTAGAACAGAACTAGAACAGAACTAGAACAGAACTAGAACAGAACTAGAACAGAACTAGAACAGAACTAGAACAGAACTAGAACAGAACAGAACTAGAACAGAACTAGAACAGAACTAGAACAGAACTAGAACTGAACTAGAACTGAACTAGAACTGAACTAGAACTGAACTAGAACTGAACTAGAACTGAACTAGAACTGAACTAGAACTGAACTAGAACTGAACTAGAACTGAACTAGAACTGAACTAGAACTGAACTAGAACTGAACTAGAACTGAACTAGAACGGAATAGAACTGAACTAGAACTGAACTAGAACTTGTAATGGTTGATGTTTTTGGATGCAGAGAAAACAGATTATAGCGAAGAAAATTTTCAAAATTTCGAAAGAACCGAAAAATAACTTCTTTAGTTTTTAGATCATTATTTTTTTGTTGTTTTCAATTTAGCACCACTATAAATACTGTTAATATTTGTTAAGAAACTTTAACTGTGTTACCATTTATACATCCATATCATAGGAAGATAATGTTGTTAATATTTACTAATTTTGTTAACATTCTGTTAAAACAAATTAGAACTCTTTTAAAATTCTATTTTTGTAATTAACATTAAAGTTGTTACAGTAAATTTTGTATAAATTTCCTATTTTTCCAATTTAGTTATTTCTAGTTGTATTTTATAATACCAATAATAAAATTTCCCTTAAATTTCCCTCTATTACTCATCACTATTATACCCATCACTGATTTAAATTGCTAATAGTATCGATTTTCGATCTCTACATTATCATCATTGATTGACCGTTTTTTATCTCTATTCTTTACTTATACATTATAATCGTATTAAAGATGATAAAATTGAGTGTGTGGAAAAGAGAAGAATATTTAAAAAAAAAAGAAAAGCTTTTATTTAAGAAAAAAATGTTCTAGAAAGGTTTCAAGATAAATGATTTTGATTGACCACGTTCTTTTGAAATGGAGCCATATAAGAGTGAAATCGATTAATCAGTGAAATTATAAAAATTATCCCTAGTTAAAGAATATTTCAATCCAAAACATAAATTATCGATTAAGTGGATTTTTACAATTCAAATAAATATTTTTAATTAGTGGGAATTATTTGAAAACTTTAAGTTTCACAGCCATATAAGTTGTGTGGTATTCAAATTTTGATTCTACATCGACCAGTTCTAACAACTTGGACCAAGTAAGGATAAACCTTTCGAGGATTGAGGCCAAGGAAACGTTATTGAACATTGCAATATTTGGTGTTATAGTGTCTCTCGGGTATACTCACGGGTTTGGATCCGAAGATCACAAAACACGTTTATCGACCCGAGGGACTAATAGCTTTGAGGAAGTCTCGAGAAACCTATAATCAAGTCAATAGCGATCTAAAGAATTTATTGGCGATATTATCATCTAAGATTTGGTGTAAAAACAGACCGAAATTGCGAAGAATTTGACATCACGTTCGTCTTTAACCTCAAATTTAACATGCAGCTATATTTTAATATATACTACTAATATTAATCCTCGAAATTACATAATTATATTTAATCTAAATCGGTTTAACTAAACATTTCAAAATGAAAACTATTATTTAAATTATATCATATTTAACAACAAAAACCTATATTTTGAATATTTAATAACTAAAGCTAAAACTATTTTTAAAACATGATCTCACATTCTTCATAATTAATCAGAATTTGGCATCAGTTTACTATATAATTTTCTAAATCTCTAACAAAATTTTACCTATTTTCACGTAATCTATTAAATACATTATAATCCTACACTATTCACTACTTATTCTATCTATTTATCTACTTATTTGCTAAATTTATATCACAGTTTAAATTATATTAATATCACAGATAAACTAAATTAATATCACAGTCCATTTATATTACAAATTAAACTAAAATTCTATCACAGTTAAAAATTACATTTATATCACAGATCATATTCAAGATTTTGCTTATAATTAACACTAATCAATTTTTCTAAGTAAACAGTAAATTCTAATTGAAAATTTATTGAAATCCCTAACATTAATTCTTATATTAAAACTTACACATATTCATCGAAATGCAAAAAATTATCATCGAAAACCCTAAAACACCAATGGTAATGCAGAAGGCCTTCAGCATCGTTAGAAACTTTTGAAATTTGTAAGTTCTCTTTATTTTTGTTATTTTCTTATTATACTCATTTTTAGTAAGTAAGTAAACAGAGATTTTATCGCATGCAACAGAAATCATAATACTCTCTTTGAGTGATAATTTTAAATATCAATTGTCATAAAACCTCTGTTAAGTTTGCATTTATTAACAGACATATGTAAATATGTAATTTTGTTGTTGCTTACGTACAACAAGTTTGCATATCATTTTACATTTGTTTATTCTTATTAAGTTCTTTTGTTTATATTTTTTTTTTATATATTATTTTGATTTCTTTTGATATGTTTTTGAAATTAACCTTTAACCTAGAACTGAACTAGAACTGAACTAGAACTGAACTAGAACTGAACTAGAACTGAACTAGAACTGAACTAGAACTGAACTAGAACTGAACTAGAACTGAACTAGAACTGAACTAGAACTGAACTAGAACTGAACTAGAACTGAACTAGAACTGAACTAGAACTGAACTAGAACTGAACTAGAACTGAACTAGAACTGAACTAGAACTGAACTAGAACTGAACTAGAACTGAACTAGAACTGAACTAGAACTGAACTAGAACTGAACTAGAACTGAACTAGAACTGAACTAGAACTGAACTAGAACTGAACTAGAACTGAACTAGAACTGAACTAGAACTGAACTAGAACTGAACTAGAACTGAACTAGAACTGAACTAGAACTGAACTAGAACTGAACTAGAACTGAACTAGAACTGAACTAGAACTGAACTAGAACTGAACTAGAACTGAACTAGAACTGAACTAGAACTGAACTAGAACTGAACTAGAACTGAACTAGAACTGAACTAGAACTGAACTAGAACTGAACTAGAACTGAACTAGAACTGAACTAGAACTGAACTAGACCTGAACTAGAACTGAACTAGAACTGATCTACATCTGATCTAGAGCTAGAACTGAACTAGAACTGATCTAGAGCTGATCTAGAACTGAACTAGAACTGAACTAGAACTATAAATCTACATGATATTGTACCCGACTTTTGCTAAAGTTTGAAATTTTTCCGTTGATTTAAATAGTAAGTTCAAAAACAGGCTTTTCTTATTCACGCTACCCAACATTACACAGAAGTTACTTACTTATATAGAAACCTCAACAATCTCTAAAGAATATATTTTATTTTTTTGTGTTGCTGACAAAAATTTCCGGTAAATTTTACAAGAAAAGCGAAAAAAGAGAAATGACAACAACAAGAACAAAAAAAAATAAATAAATTTATATGATAATAAAGCAGAGTGTGCATATTAAATATACAATATTAAATTATCTCACATACACAAATGAATAGACTCCTCTACCCGTTACCTCTAACCTGTATATTCTCCAACACAATACAGGTAGGTGTGTACTTTGTGGCAGGCATGTTCCACTTCATTTCCATAGACTTTCATATGTACATAAAAGTGCTGCTCTGCTCCACCTTTAAGAGTTAACAAAATGAGAAAACAAAACAACAGGAAAACCTTAAGGGAGTATAAAGGATACTCACGATGCGACAACTCTAAGTTATAATAACACAAACAACAGCAAAAGCAACAAATATCTTAAAATATTTTCCGACAGCAACAACTGAAAAACATCAGTTGTGTGTCTTGGTTTTAAACAAAACACACAAAAAAAAATACCTTCAACAGTTCTATTCTAGCACAGATTGTAGCTGTTTAACTATAGACATGTACTCGTACTGTTCTATTCTATTTATCTATTTATCAGTCTGTCCGTCCGTTCGTCTATCCATCCCAGCCAACGTCTGTTTGCCAGTCTGGGGTTAAAAAGGTGACGTGGTGTTAAGCTCACAGTGAGTGTGTGCTTTACTTTCTTCCTGTTACAATTCATTGTGAAAATATTTACAAAAATTCATTAAGTCCTTAGAGATTTTACTTCTGTTTTTTTTTATTTTGTAATACCGAATACAGCCATAACAAGTACAATAGGTATAGCAGCAGAAAGAACAAACAAAAAAAAAAACTTTTAAAGTGGTATTATATAGATGGAATGTCATCATATGGTATTTAAACAACCGACATTAAAATTACACCACACTTACTCTATAGTATACAGTGGGGGTGGAAAGTTAGCACGGGGAATGACATAATAAATTAATGGCCTGTGGTTTGTGTAAAGTCAAAGATTATAAAATATTCTTAAAGTATATATCGATTAGGTATATTAAAAACATGGTTAATCTCAACTATGATGTCTTCCAAAGCATTCATATTATTTTTTTATAAGCCCTGGAACAAATGTGGACTTTATTGACGAAATACCAAAAAATGTGAAAATTTTAATTTAGTTTTTGATAATTGAGATTGAATTTTGTTTGGTAACAAAAGGTGTACCGACATAAACAAAATGTCATTGAGATATATTACCAACAAACCTTATATTGAATGTTATATATTTATGTGTTTCATTTTAATTTCATTCTGCGCGCCTTACTTTACACACTGTATTGGCAACTATGTGGCTTTCTAGATCGCATAGATCTCTGACTGGAAGACGCTGCATTCGTTAGAGAGTATATATGAGCACTTGATATCATTGTCGACCAAATAAACTCCGGCCACCATACCAGAGTCCATCTTGGATCCGTCAGTGAAAACTGCACACCCAACGAACAGTTGAGCGGATCCAACCCAATTATCCCTACTGTGGAACTCTACTGGGGGTGATGCACTGAAGTTGAAGGTCGCGCGACCCTATAGTCAGAGATTCCAGATGGAATACTTTTCTGATAGATAAGGCCTGCCTCATACAGTATCCTAGTGTAACCTGCCCGCAAAGGTTTTACCAAAGAAGACTCAAGTAGTCTGAGTAAGTTCCTTGCTGCCACACTCTCAACATAGCTCTCAATGGGTAGTAGGTTTAGGATTATATCCAAGGCCGCCTGCGGGGTACTGACAATGACACCTGTAATGCCCAGACATGCACACCTTTGGGCTTTGTTGAGTATAACTCTATAGCTACGTTTCCTCATTGCCTCTCACCACACCGTACAACCATAAGTAATAATAGGTCTAACAAACGAAGTGTAGATTCAATTAACCATACTTGGTCGCAAACCCCAATTTTTACCAATTGAGTTCCTACATGTATAGTAGGCATTGAGGCCCTTCTTTAATCTTTCCTGGGTATTTACTTTCCAAGACAATTTACTGTCAAGGAAGGTTCCTAAATACTTGGCTCCCCCTGATAAACTCTGCTCAACGCCGTCTAATTTCGGCAAATTGGAGCTCTCCACCTTATATTTCCAGATAAATAACACCAGTTTCGTTTTACCCTCAACCCATTAGTTTTAGCCCTGGACGAGAGGTTCCCAAGCGCTACGTGCATGATGTCACTGATAGTGGATAGAAACTTTCCCTTGATCAGTATCACCACGTCATCTGCATAGGCGACTATCTTCCTACCCTTGGATTCAAAGATTGTAAGAGTTTACCGCCAGTAACCACAGGAGAGGAGAAAGAACTCCACCTTGTGGTGTGTCCCTGGCAACCCGTCTTCTGGTCATATCGTCCCCTAGGGTTGATGAGTTGATAATCTTGCTTTCCAGCATTAATACTATCCAACTTACCAGGAAGTCGTTAACCCTAAGTTTCCCTAACGAATCCCTAATTGCCTCTATCCTTATGTTACTAAAGCTAAGGTATATTCCCTATGCTTCAAGCTGTGCTCTATACAACCGACCACCTCATGGAGCGCACTCGCAACAGACTTACCCTTAAGGTAGGCATCCTGAGCATTGCTAATGAGGTGAGTAACTATATTGCTCATTAGATGAAGATCTATCCACCATGAATTGTTATCTCTTTGAATATACCCTATGAACTTTGGGTTTTTAGATAGAATTCTGCGAAACCTTAACAATTCATTAACGCTATCAACAGATTCACAATACTTCCTCCATGGACTCCGTTTCGCTTTTTTCAAATCCCCCTTATACTTATTGAAACAGTTGCTCCAGTCTTCTTGTAATCCAGTGAGCTTTGAACTATTAAAAGCTTTCCGTAGACTAACCGTAGACCTTTGAACGCGAAGTTCCTTTGTCCACCATTTAGGCTGTTTACGCCTTCCTGGAAATTTCATTGGGCATGATGATTCGTAGTTCTCATTGAGTAAATGAGTGAACTTATTCACAGTATATTCCAATTCGGATGGTAACAGTGCACATGGAGTTAACTGTTCCATCCCAATACGAACCTTATCATAAAAGGTTTCCCAATTTGTCCGCCTAGGATCGGGCTCGATAAAATTTTCTATATGTTTTTGAAAGAAGACTTAGCTCAAATGTGTGAAATATACAAATTGGCTCATTTGAGGACTTAGGGCTCTTCTCAGCTCTCACCAAACTTTGCCAAATTCTAAGAAAAAATTTAGATTTATTCAAAAACTTATAACAAGAGTATTATTTTTGAAAGGCCCCATTTATAGTTTAAACAAGAATAACGGCACAGCGGACTCCTTTATGAAAAAAATTAATTTTTGGAACATATTTTCTCCGTTTTAGGAATTCTAGTGTTTAAGTAAAGACAGTGGCAAAAATTATCAAATCATCTATTTTATATAAATTGCAGAAGTTGTTATATCTTAATGCTTTCGAATTTTAAATTTTTCTCATGAAAAATCACTAAATCATGAAATTTAAGCTTTTTATGGTAATGTTATTCTGAAAATTGATATGATACATATTTATCATTAAAATATTAATTTTCTAGTCCTAAGATTAGAAAACGACAACTCGCAAAGGAACTATCCGAACAGATATACATTGGAATAAGATAAAACATCGGTTAGACGATAGAGTGTATTGAAATTATATTGTTATGCTCCTAACAGGAGTGGAACGAATAAATATATGTTATAAGTTTATTTTTTACTTATTTTTAATTTCACACAGTTTTTTTTCTAATTTTCGTTTTAGCCAAACAATTTTTTACCCCCTACTGTCAGTATGAATCATATTAATACATGTAGATGAAAAGATTTACTGGCAGTACGTGTCTGTTGTATCCAAGCATTCATCTATTCTCAAAACTAAGACTAATACAATGAAAATGATGACGAAGACAACAACGACATCAACATAATCATCAGCATTATGATGAAGATTTTCCATTAAAGTAAAAAATAAATGCCAACATAGGTGAATTTTCCTTATTTTTTTCCCAGGCTACTGGTTTTCTAATTTTAATATTTTCCACACACACATATATCAACAACAAAAAAAAATAACAATAATAAACATAATTGTATGTCTGACATGTATGTATGTGCAAATATTTATCGAAATTATTTGGTATTTTGCTTCAACTTTTTCTACTCCTTCATATTAGGGTGGCCCCAAAATTAAAGTTGCGGATGTTCCCGACTAAAATGAAAATTTGATTCATTCTAAGACTACGTTTTGAAATTTTTTCGTCCTGGGGTCAATATTTGGCTAGCTGGATCAAAGGATAAAAAGGTCCTTTTTTGAGGTCTTTTACATTTTTTCCATATTTCTTCCAAAGGAAGTATATGTAAATTTTGTATCATGTGAAAGGTCTTTGAGAGACGCATTCAATTGGTTATTAGAAATTTAAAAAAAAAAAATTTTATTTAAAAATTTTTAAAATTTTCGACAAAATTTTAGTTTTTTTTAATTTGTTCATAGAATTTATTCAAATACATAGATGAAATTTCTTGATCATAAACATCATGTAATTTCACCGAAACGGTTTTTCTCGTTTTTTAAAATTCAGTCCAGTTCAATGTTTATTCAAATTTGTTTAAACATAATTTCATCCCTATCTGACAATCTCTGTATACTCAATTCACAATATATGTAATGGGCATCAAAACAACCCAAATTTTATAAGCTTTCACTATTTCGGTGAAATTACATGATGTTTATGATCAAGAAATTTCATATATTTATTTGAATAAATTCTATGAAAAAATTAAAAAAAGAACTAAAATTTTGTCGAAAATGTTTAAAATTTTTGAATTTTAATTTTTTTTAAAGTTTCTAATAACCTATTGAATGCGTCTCTTAAATACCTTTTATATGATATCAAATTTACATATACTTCCTTTGGAAGAAATATGGAAAAAATGTAAAAGACCTCAAAAAAGGACCTTTTTATCCTTTGATCCAGCTCGCCAAATATTGACCCCAGGACGAAAAAATTTCAAAACGTAGTCTTAGAATGAATCAAATTTTCATTTTAGGCGGGTACATCGATACCTTATTTTTTCTCCATACAAACGGGGCCACCCTACTTCATATGTATTTTTGGAAAATAATTTGCCTCCCATAAGTAATTTGTTGGAAATTTTCTTAGGGTTTTTCCTTGTCTCTACTTTTAGCAAATTTTATAGAAATATAAGTATAAAAGGCGTTTAGTATCAACATGTCTGATAATGATTATTAGAAAAAAAATCAAACAAAAAAAAAATATTTCATAGAAGAAAAAAATATATAAAAAAAGAAGAAAATTAAATGAAAGTAATGTTGTCAAGAGACTAAAATTAAAATTGATGAATTTTTCTTTCTTAGTACTTAAGAATATTTATGTTTTTTTCGATTACGATTACGATTACGATTACTTTTACTTTTGTTTGATTTCAAGGTAATGAAGGGGGTGGGGCTGTTGGGTTTTTTTAATGTTTTATGGAAAGTTGGTATAGAATGTAAAATAAAGAAAAAGTTACTTGATTTTATATACATAAATATTATAAGTTTGTGGAATGTTTAACTATTCTATTTTTAGTTTGAGTTCGTTATAGATAGCGCAGTCGATATAGCCTTGTCCGTCTGTATGTTGAAATCAACTTTTCGTAGCCCCCAAACAACTTACAAACATAATTGATACATCAATATATCAGGAATTCTCCCGGTTCGGTTAATATTTTAAATCGAGACAATCGGACCACAAATGGCAGAGATATAAGAAAACACCCAGGACAACCTATTTTTGGCCTATTTTTAATCTATATCTCGATTACTAAGTCATTAATATAGACAATATGGATATCCAATGATAGATATTTCAAAGTCCATTGCAACGATGTGTAGAAGGCTATAGTAAGTTGGACCTACAATGGGACAAAATCGAGAAAAATATTTTTTAGCCCGAATTTTTAAAAAAAAAAAAAAATTAGTTTATTATGAAATTTTTTTCACAAATAAATTTAAAATTTTGTTGTTATTTTTTTTTTTTTTTTCAATTAAAAAAAAATTTAAAAAAATTTTGAAATTTTGAAAAAAATAAATAATTTTGTTTCCCTAAAAAAATCGAACATTTGATGTACTTTGGTTCCAGTAGCACAAATAGGGTCCAAATTTTTTTTTTTTAATTATTAAATTAAATTGTAATTTTTTTTAAACGTTTCCCCACATAATTAATGAGAACTCAAAAACGGTTATTTCGACATTATTAAAATAAACTTAGAAATGCAATCAATCGAAAGTAGAACATAAACTACTCAATTTTAAGTTTTTCCAACAAAAAACTAAAATTTTGTGAAAATGAGCGAAATCACTTAAATGTCGATAAATTCGAAAATAATCAATCGATTTTTATAATCGATATCTCATTTTGTTCCTATTACATGTGGCTTTGCGATAAAGCCATAAATCTTAAAAATTTCTGACGTTTTTGATTTTTCATGATTTTCTTAAAACAAAAAATATTGCTTTTTTCATGTAAAATATATATTTTTTGCTTCAATTTGTTATTATAACTCCGATACTACTGACTCGATTGAAACGCAATATATATGTGAAAATTTGTACATAGCATGGGGAAAATGTTTTCAAAATTAAATCAATCGAAAGAACAACATTAACTACTCAATTCTATGTATATCAAACAAAACACTAACATTTTGTGAAAAAGAGCAAAATCACTTAATTGTGAATAAATTCGAAAAGAGTCCATCGATTTTTATAATCGATATCCCATTTTGTTGCTATTACATGTGGCTTTGCGATAAAGCCATAAATCTTAAAAATTTCTGACGTTTTCGATTTTTCATGATTTTTTTAAAACAAAAAAATAGCTTTTTTCATGTAAAATATATATTTTTTGCTTAAATTTGTTATTATAACTCCTATACTACTGACTCGATTGAAACGCAATATATATGTGGAAATTTGTACATAGCATGGGGGAAATGTTTTCAAAATTAAATCAATCGAAAGAACAACATTATCTACTCAATTCTATGTATATCAAACAAAACACTAAAATTTTGTGAAAATGAGCGAATTCACATAATTGTGAATAAATTCGAAAATAATCAATCGATTTTTATGATCGATATCCCATTTTGTTCCTATTACATGTGGCTTCACGTTAAAGCCATAAATCTTAAAAATTTCTGACGTTTTCGATTTTTCAAGAATTTTTTTTAACAAAAAAAATTGCTTTTTTCATGTAAAATATATATTTTTTGCTTCAATTTGTTATTATAACTCCTATGCTACTGACTCGATTAAAATGCAATATATATGTGAAAATATGTACATAGCATGGGGAATATGTTTTCAAAATTAAATCAATCGAAAGAACAACATTAACTACTCAATTCTATGTATACCAAACAAAACACTAAAATGTTGTGAAAATGAGCGAAATCACTTAAATGTCGATAAATTCGAAAATAATCAATCGATTTTTTTGATCGATATCTCGTTTAGTTGCTATTATAGTGACTTTAAGATAAAGCAATAAAACTGAACAATTTCTGCCGTTTTCTATTTTTAATGATTTTTTTAAAACAAAAAAAATATATATTTTCACAAAAAAAAATACATATTTTGCTTCAATTTGTTATTATAACTCCGAAACTACTGAGTCGATTGAAACGCAATATATAAAAGGATTAAAGGTTATGATAATCTCAACTTTTCTTGTCTGATGTTAATAACATCAGACTGACCTTCTTTGAGATATCATTAATTATATGGAGAAACGTCCAACAAAATTTATAATTTAACTTAAACATTTTTTTAAAAAAATCTATCCATAGAATTGAAAAATTTAACCATTTTTATACTTAGGTAGACATGATGCATCAAATCTTTATAGTGGCTAGTTAAGACTTTTTTTGCTGTTGACCTGTGTAGTTTGGTGAAGGGTATATAAGATTCGACACAGCCGAATATAGTTCTCTAACTTTTTTTATTTCATTTT
Source organism: Calliphora vomitoria (assembly GCA_942486065.2). Classification (NCBI taxonomy): domain Eukaryota; kingdom Metazoa; phylum Arthropoda; class Insecta; order Diptera; family Calliphoridae; genus Calliphora; species Calliphora vomitoria. The sequence continues at coordinate 85,771,233 of OW818030.2, read as the reverse complement.
AAGAAATTTCAAGTTGTCAACTGCTTTAGGCTTAAATTTTCATTGTTATTTGAAATGATTGAAGGAAAATTTGTTTCAAATATTTCATATGAAAAGGAAGAAACACCTAAACAACGCTATAAGTCGTTAAATAGTGGTCCACGCGTTCACTATTGTCAACCAAAAATCGATTTTTGATATTACAATTAAGGGAGCTATAAATATTTTAAAGTAAACAAAATTAAAAAAAAAAAATGTCAAAATTGTTTTTTTTTTTTTATTTGCTAGTGAAAAAAAGTGTATGAAAAAAAATTTTTTTGAAAAAAAAAATTCGGGCTAAAAAATATTTTTCCAGATTTTGACCTTACTTTGGTCTTATATACGTCGCACAGTGGAGTATTAAGCTGTCATTGATCGCGAGCAGACGCATATTAAATAATAACGGAATATATTGTAAAACAAAAACAAAACTCAGTACATCAAAACAGAAAATCGTAAAGAGAAATAATAAAACTGCATGTAGTGCATTTTTGTTATTCTTGTTTATTATTATTTTTGCAACAATGAATATTAATAAACGTAAAAAATTTTGGGGAAGTGTTCCCAAAAATAAAATCGGCAATAACACCAATAGATTCAAAGATTTGGAAAATTTAGATGACAACGATACTTATAGTGAAGGAGAAATTGAACATGAGTATAAAACTGTAATACCTCCAATTGTTGTTGATCCCGTTCATGGGTTTTTAAGTGTGTACAATAAACTTGGAACTACATACCAATATAAACGTATGTCGATAGGCACCAAAGTTATTTCCACAACTGAATCGGACTTCATTGCTGCGAAGACAAAGCTTGCTAAAGATGAATTTAAATTCTATACACATGATTTAAAAGACAAAAAACTTTTCAAGTTAGTTCTTTTTGGTCTTCCAAAAACTCGTGCCGAAGAAATTACGGATGAACTAAAAAACACATTTAATGTTGTTGCGGTGAGCATAAAAGTAATTATAACATCACGATCTTCTATTGATGATGCATTATATATGCTGGAATTTGACAGATCACGTCACTCCAAAAGTGATATTCACAAAATTAAATACTTAGGTGGAATTGCTGTACATTGGAAAAATCCGTCAAAAGGAAACAAAGGACCAACATTTTGTACAAAATGTGCTACATACGGCCATGGAACCAGAAATTGTTTTCGTAATAATACATGCATTGCTTGTGGAGGAGGGCATGATTATTCCACTTGTAATATCAATAAAACCGAGCAAGATGGAGCAGTAACATTTAAATGTTTTAACTGTTTTAACAAGAACCTAAAAAATATTAACCACAGAGCCGATGACCCCCGTTGTCCTAGCCGCAAAGAATACATAACTATGCGCCAAAATCTAAGCAATAAAACACGTAACAAAAACAAAAATAGTACGTATAAAAACCCTAATGTTTTATCGGACGAAAATCCCACAAATACTGAAGTTCATAACACTGGACTACCTAACGTTAATAGAAGCTACGCTGAAGCCTTAAAGTTTTCAAACCAACAAACTAACCACGATGACTTGTTCACGATCGACGAGTTATTTAATATATTTTCTGGAGCAATAGCTGATCTTCGTAAATGTACTTCAAAAGCAGAACAACTTAATGTTGTAATGTCTTTACTCAAATATGCAATTTAAATCAAAAACTCTACAATGTCTTAAAATAATGCATTGGAACTGTCAAGGAATTACAAACCCATCAGAATCCATACAACTACATCTTTTTATTAAAGAACAGTCAATAGACGTTCTAATGTTAAACGAAACTTTTCTTACTAAAAGACATAAGCTGTCATTACCTGGATATAAAATCTACAGAAACGATAGAACTGCTCATGGCGGAGGTGTTGCAATTGCAATTAGATCATCAATAAAACATAAGCTACAGAGACCATTTCCAACAAAGCTGTTTGAAAACATATGCTTGTCAATAATTATCAACAACAAAGAAGTCATGCTTATATCGGCTTATTGCCCGAAGTTCACAAACGATTTTCTTGGTGATCTAAATATACTTACAAAAGTGCCTGGGGATTTTTTTATACTAGGGGATTTTAATGCCCATCATCACAACTGGAACTGTGCAAAAATAAATGAAGCAGGACGTGAGCTATTCAATCACCAAATATCATCAAACTATTATATTTATTATCCATTAAGTCCAACTAGAATTCCTCCAAATCGTGTTTATAGAAGACCTTCAACTATTGACCTTTTAATTACCAACTCATCCCTTTCATTTTCTGATATAGATTCCCACCCCTTTAAACTAAATTCTGATCATGTTCCTATCTCATTTAGTATAAACGAGAACGTCATAGAAGTTGAGAAATTATTCCCCGATTACTCGAAGGCCAACTGGAATCATTTTCGTAAAATAATTAAGGACAAAATTAATTTATCTTTGGATCTAAATAGGGACATATCATTATCTAATGTCGAAAATATTATTCAAATCTTTACTAACCTATTAAATGATGCTTGTCTAGAGGCCATACCATATAAATCTTTTAAACAAAATTCTCTGCATATTTCTTCATTATGTAAACACATAATTGCAATCCGAAATAAACACAGAAGACAATACCAAAGATGTTTCGACCAAAACGTAAAAAATACTCTCAGGGCAATAATTCGAGAATTGAATAAATTAATATATTTTCATATCCAAGAAGCAAGGAACAAACAGTGGACATATATACTTTCTAGTCTTCCTGTAGGAAATAAGAAATTTTGGAAATTAACTAAACACATTAAAGGGAAAAACAAAGCAATGTGCTCCCTAGAAGACAATAACGGTATTATTACGGATAGCACTGAAAAGGCAAACATCATAGCAAACCATTTTTCCAATGCACATCGCACGACTATTGATTGGTATGGTCCAATTGACAGAAAGGTAAATTTAGTAAATAAATCACTCGATCAAATTCTTGTTAAAGTTGATCCGAATATTTTAACGAACAAAGATGAGATATTATTTCATATTGGAGGCCTAAAGAACTCTAAGGCTCCGGGTCTTGATGGAATTCAGAATACAGTTCTTAAAAAGCTTCCTGATATGGCGCTAGATTTTTTAGTTAGAATTTTTAATTTCTGCATAAAAAATTCTTATTTTCCTCAACACTTTAAAACAGCAAAAGTAATTCCTATCATAAAGAATGGTAAAAACCCAAAGCTACCCAGTAGTTATCGTCCAATCAGCCTGTTGAGCAGTTTAGACAAGATATTTGAAAAAATCATTTTTAGTAGATTGAAGGTAATTGTTGATGAGAATAATCTTATACATGACTGCCAATATGGATTTAGGGCCCAACACTCAACAACCCATCAGATCAAACGAATTGTTAATATGATCAACTTTAATAAGAGCAAAAGACTTTCAACAGGTATTCTCTTTGTAGATATAGAAAAAGCGTTTGATTCGAATTGGCATGCAGGACTTATTTATAAGCTTCGAAGAATGGAATTGCCTTTATATTTAATTAAATTAATAAAGAGTTTTCTTAGTGATAGACGATTTTGTGTTGAGATTGACGGTAGTCGGTCTAATGAAATGGCAGTACCTGCGGGCGTTCCACAGGGATCAGTGCTATCTCCACTATTATATTCATTATACACATCGGATTTTAAGTCAAAAAATGGAAATGATGTTGCCTTTTATGCAGATGATAGCGCATTTGTAAGTCATGGTAAAGTATCCAATGCAATTGTTAAACGTATGCAAAAATCACTTACATTGGCACATAAGTACCTCACTAAATGGAAGATAAAGATTAATGAAGACAAATCGCAAGCCATAATTTTCCCATTCAATAAATCGCCCAAAAGAATTCCTTCTAGACCTTTTTCTATCCAAGGGAAAATAATACCGTTCTCAAATTCAATAAGTTACTTAGGGGTAACACTTGATCGGAAAATGCTATTTAGGGAACATTTAGACAATATCTGTTCAAAAGCAGTAACATGTGGTAGATCCCTATACCCCCTTCTAAATAGGAAGAGCAAACTGAACACTAAAAATAAACTCCTTTTATACAAAATATGCATCAGACCAATTTTAACATATGCATGTCCGGTATGGAAAAACTGTGCGGAAACACATAGAAAAAAATTACAGATTATACAGAACAAGAACTTGAAGATAATATTTAATCTTCCTATGCGATTTCCCACAAGGGAGTTACACTCAATGGCAGGCCAAAAGACTATAGACACAATTATTGATGATTTGACTCTGACATTTTTAGAAAAATGCAGACATTCAAACTTTGACCACTTAAGGAGATTGACTGTCAATGACTAGCTAATCTATTTAAACATAGATTATGTTAGTAATTTGCGTAGGTCAATTTCTTCAGTATTATAATTATTTTTATTTTTTGTGATATAGAATATAGGTTTTTTACTATCTTTTTCCTATAAATACTATTTAACATATAAAGTTTAAATCTTAGTTATACTTTTTAATATATGGTAATATTTGATGTAATATCATTTGATAAAATCTCAAAATATGTTTACTTTAAGAAAAATCCTTGTAAATATTGATAGTTAATAAATAAACAAACAAAAAAAAAAAAAAAAATTCGTCGCACAGTGAGTTCGATGATACCCAAAGTGGCGATTAATTCATAGAAGCCATAGTAAGTATTGATGAGTTATTATAAGCACAAAAAAACACAGCATTTTACAAAAAAAGTTTAAAAAAATGTTTTTTAACCCTTTAAGCGCATTATTGTTTTTTTGAAAAAAGACCTTTGTTCGCAATTTATGCTGTAACTTTGGAGTGGAAAGCGATAAATTATTGAATAAAATTGGAAATTAAAGCATACTTAATGTGCTATTAAAAAATTCAAATTATAAATATATTTTATTTATTTATATAAGTATAAATTTAATTTAAAATCCGATTTTTGTTTTACACAAAATTTTATAAATTTACAAATTTTTTCAAAAAAGTCACGAAAGAGAATATTATAATATTTTAGTAATGAGTAATTATAAATACATAAAAACACAGTATTTTAGAAAAAAAATTTTTTATTTTTTTAACCCGTTAAGTGCATTATTGGTTTTTAGAAAAAAAATCCTTTTTACACAATATATTCAGTAACTTTGGAATGAACCACAAGAAACAACAATTAGTATTGTACTCACGTTTTTATCAGTGTTAAGTCCACTTTTGTAATTTCAGAAGAAATTTCCGCGTTCTGAAAAAAACGTCTGGCGGTGTTTCCATCATTGGAATTACCAAAGCCGTTTTGGCTGACAAAGGGTTTTGGCTGATCAACAATCAAACCAGTTCTTTCTCGAAACTCATTTTGGATACGTAATTTTATCTCGTAATTTTTTAATAGGAATTTTATATCGAATCCAGCCATGAAGAATAGACAACCCAAAATCCAAAGAATCTGTTGTTACTTCTCTTGCAATCATACTGTCAACTGAGTTGAACATCTTGCTGTAGCCCCACATAAATAATACTTCTGTGGAGAATTTGTGTCAGTAATTGCGTTACACACTTTTCCATCTATCAACACTAATAGTAACTGGTGATGAATATTTATGGAATTTTCTCCAACCATAACTATTGAATCTATTAGATGTTTTTTTTTTTTTTTCATTCTCTCTCTATCTTTTTCTAGTTTTGAAACCATTCTTGTTTCTTTTATATATTCAATTGTTAATGGTCTGCAAAATCTGGTGGAGGAAGGACGAGGATTTTTCCACTAAATAGTTTAAGTGCTACAATGAATGTTATAAAAACTGCGGAATCACTTGCACCTGAGCCATGGAAAGCCTATTTGTAAGAACTATGTCCGGAGCTTCCATTAAAACCCCACTTTGAGTACAAAGTTAAATTTGCTAATTTCTTTTCTGATAAATCACTAGTACATTTTGGAAGCGCAACTAGTCGTTCACCAGTGTGATTTAAAAGTCCTTGAAGACTAACTTGTGCTGAAGTTTCACAAATTTTTACGTGCTCTCGTTTTGGATAGCATCTTTCTTTTGCTCGTTGAACTTTAGTATATGAAGGAAATTTTTCTGGAGCATCTCTTCTTATTACATTGTAACTATGTCGGGATAATTTTGCTTCTATTAGAACGCCAAGGGCTTCTTCTTTAGTCAGTTGTTGCGATTTAACCTGCTTAAAGGACTATACCTTGTAGTCCTTGTTGGTGTCGGCGTTGTTATTTCTTTTCCGGAAGCTCTTAAACCCATTTGTATAGCATAAGCCAAAACATATAATGGAGTGCTATCTCTAATGCTTTTACTTTTCTTTGCTTTGTTTTTCTCATTACATTCTTCAAATGAAATTTCTTTACGACCTCCATTTTGTGGTTGTGGCACAAACGAGATAGAAGCATCTAACCATTCCTTATTTAAGCTCAGAAAGCATTCATGTTTATGATGACTTTTATTATGTCGAGTCAAAAAGTCGGTAATGAATTTCTTAAATCTTTGGTCAAAATCATTTATATTAGAGGGGTTTATACGTTTAATGACTTTCATTCTAAGAATACAAATTTTGTTTCTCCATTCATTTACTTCGGTATTTTTCATAAAATTGTAAAGTTTTCGGCGAGAAATAAAAATGGTTTTGGGGCTTGTCCCTAAAAAAGATCAAAGGGAATCCCGCAATTCCTAAAAATTGGAGCGAAAATCCCAAAAATGGTATTTTTTACAAATTTACCGATAGGGTCCACATTTCCTTCGGGGATGGGAAAATACTTGGGGAATAAATAGGGAACACATTGAGGTTTGCAAAGCTGCTTTCCGGTTTCTGATCCCAGCTTTGGGATTTTAGAACATGTGGCCAAAAATTTGAAATTTTTATACAAAATAGGTCAAATTCCGAATGGCCTAGAGGCAACATATTACAAACATATGACATGTTTTTTATACCAAAATGTTCTTCGTAAAGATGCCTTACAGAAAAATATAAAATTTGTATATGTTCTTAAAGAAAGTTTTATTTGAATAAAAAAGTCACCTTTTCGCCCAAAAAACAGTAGAAATATAATATTTAAATTGAAAATCGTTTATTTTTTATCTATAATTGATATTGCTCTGAAATCTTTTGTGTGTTATTGGTAATTTAGTTGTGTAACTAACGAACAAAATTTGGGTCCACTAGGTCCAAAAGTACGCCCTATATTTTTAAAAAAGCGGACCAAGGTATGACAAAATTTTTAAATTTCACTTTTGAATAGCCTATAACTTGGAAATTATAAGAGATAAATAGCACACGCAAGCTTATTTTTTCAAGACATAGCCAAGCGCTTTCAAAAATATACGAATCTTTGAAATCGGACAGGAAACAAAAAAATGGCAAGTGATTAAAAATTTTACATGTCGAAGGTACCCTAATTTGAGCCGCCCCTGGAGCATTTATAGCGTCCATATTAATAGCTAAAACTCGAATACTCCTTGGCTACGTCCATGTCAAATTTTGTCCCAGATTTATTTCCAAAATATTTCGATTTTGCCCCACTGTGCATTGTGAGGCATATAAAAATTAACCCAAACATAAACGCGGCTATAAGGTGGTAAATAATTATTCAAATGGAAAAAGCACGATGATCTGTCCTTTAAAAATTGGTAAGAAGAAAGAGTCTTGACTTTTGCTCCATAGTATATGAACAAATCTAATGAATAAATACTTTTCTGTCACATGTTTAGTCCACCATTACTAAACTACTTCCCCGTAATTCAACTGTTATATAGTAGTTCATACAAAGCATGTTAATCTATAAAAAAAAAAAACATATCATTACCAAGTTTTTGCTGGGTTAATCTCAAATCAGCACTTATCATGTAAAATTAACCTATTCAAATATTAATTTGCACCACTTATATAATTTCTAAAGTGACGGCATGTATAAGTGCACACAATTATTTACATGCAAATGAATAATTAAATACGATAAATGCATTTTCAAATCAACCTTTCAATCATCAATTTAAATGTTGTATTAGAACATTAGAGAGACAAAAAAAAAAAACATTCGCAGCTATAAAATCAATATTCCCCCGAGTCAATCAACAACAGAAACAGTCAAAACACTTGTATTAAACTCAGGAGTAACAACAAGATGTATTATTAATAATAATGTGTTTTTGTTACGCACGTTTGGCCCCACAGAATTATTAATTCATAAAATGTTGGGGAAATTAAAACAAGATGATGAAACAGAAAAATCATCGATGAATAGCTGATGTTTTAAAATGCTGTGAGAGGAAATAGGTAGGTGAAGAACAAGAGGAACAGGAAACGAAAATCATATAGAAAATAATAATCACGTTGTTGTTGTTTAATGATACGAAATGGACAGTTAAATTAATGGGTAAAAACATGCAATGGACACATACACACACACGCACATTTATTTACTCAAATGCACTGTTATTAACACATAAATACATTTATGTTTAAGAGCAAATGATTGGATCATTAGGGTGCTACAACATTTGAAGGTGCACAAAAAAACTTTCAACCTACTAGCCATCAACACTCATCACTTTCAACATACCAGTTAAACTAATTACCACTTTAGTGTTCTTAAGTAATCGAGAGAGTAATCAGTTCAACATTATAGAACAATGCTGGAGCAAGCCCTGCTAGAAATTTGGTTGATCCAAAAAGTTAGCCGAAAATTAAGTTTTTGGGGAAACTATAAATATTAATTATGGGAAAAATTATGATAAAGTTTGAAGAATCTTGTAATTACAGTATAGGGGGTGACTCAATTCCTAGTTCTGATCCTTCCTCATGTACTGGTAAGAAATTGAATCATGTACAGTTTGAAGACTGTCGCAATTATAGTTCTCCAGATATTCGAAATTACTATTTACTTTGTGTGGTAGGTGCCACGCCTACTAATCCAAATCCGCCTATTTTCATCTAAACTCCGTACAGTAATAATAAATTGATTCGTAAATAGTTTAAATATTTTTACAGTTACAGTTCTCCAGATGTTCGCCCACTAATCCAATCCTGAAAATGATAAAAGTTTGAAGAATCTTGCAATTATCGTTCTCAAAATATTTAGAAATAACTACTTACTTGACTAACCCATACAATGTTTAAATACTTTAACGATTATGGTTATAGTGGAGGTGCCACGCCCACTAGTACAATACCGCCCATTTATAGCCAAACTATGTATAAAATTAAAAAGAGTGCTATTCGGGCAAAATTTTGAAGACTTCCACAATTGTAGTTCTCAAGATATTTAGAAATAACAATTTACTTTTTATGGGAGGTTTTTTTGGGTTAAACTTCACGCAGTGCTAAGAAATCGCACATCGTATAAATCCAGCGAGGTTTAGCGGCTTTCACAATGATAGTTCACCTGATATTCCATAACAAATATTTACTTTATATGGGGGGTGCCACGCCCACTTTATATTTCAAAATAAAAAGTAACCTGTTGTTCCATCCAGGTATAGAGGAACATACAGTAAAACTGTTTTTATCAAGCCACGGGAAAGTTGACTACTTATACCTTCGACAACATATGGTTTTGTTCTTGAAGAGCCACCTATGTCCTTGCTACTATCTATAAGCCCAGATGCCATTAACAAAGTTATCAAAGAAAATATAATATTGAAGAAATGATTCAATGACACCTACTATGATTAAAACCAACTGAAGGTGGCAATAATTGTGTTATCTACAACTAGGAGATTTTCCAACAAATTGGAAAACTTCTCAGATTATAATCATAACAAAGCTATGTAAAAGCTATAGGAAACAAATTTTCTAAAGATAATCATACCAATTTTAAATGAGAAAAATATTATCCCAGTTGGTTTCCGCGAACGCCACGGAACTATCGAACAAGTTCATCATACTGGAGAGATAAGAAAATCTTTTGGATTAAGGAAATATTGTTCTGCAAGCCTTCGAGAAAGTATGGCATAAAGGCCTGGTATATAAAATTAAATGTTTGCTACCACCATGTACCCATAAGCTACAGGGCCTTTTATTTACAGTTAAGTACAACGCTCATGTGACAAGAGAATAAAAGAAAGTAGTGTTCCTGGACCTAATTGCCTACGAGCGATAAATTAATTATTTCTGCATTTGCTGATGATAACGCCATTATTAGCTCGCACAAAAATCCACACATGGCATCTAGACAACTTAATGACTACTAGGGTATTCAATTGATTAACCGTTAATTGGTTAATGGTTCGAATAAATTTCCGATTTTCAAATAACAAATAAACCGATTAATTTGTGTCGATTAACCGATTAACTTAAATTTCTGAGTAGTAAAAATATACAAAGCCATTCATTAATCATGTAAATGAAAAACAGCAAAAATTACAGGTTTACGTAAAGTTGCAAGAAAATAAAGAAATTCGACTCATACATGCTGTAAAACATCACTGGTCCGATGTTTGTAAAAGGATTCCAAAATCAGCTATAGCTTGGTTAACGCCTTTGTATATATGAAGGAAAATGTGTGTGAAGATAAATTTAAATTTATTTAGCACAGACATGAACCACATTTTTTAGCCCAGCCCATTTTACAGTTAACAGATCACTGTTAATCATTTTACAGTCATAATAATTTATATCTACAATATCTGAAATAATTTCAGAATAAGAAAAGAAATAAAAAAAACTGTGCACTTATAATAATAGATACATATTTGAACTCATCTTAATATCAGGAGTCCAATAAATTTTACTTTTTTGAAAAAATAATAATTTTTGGCCATTATGGAAATTAGGAAAAGGGCTCGGATATGGCACTATATAGAAATCCTCTACAGATTTATTTTTTAAAAAAAGTAAAATTTATTGGAATCCCAAAATTATTTCAGATATCCCACTACCACAGTTTTCAAAGAGACTTCACATAAGGTTAAAAGCTCTAGCCCTCTCTGGTTAATCAGTGACCTTGACTATTAAGTCATCCTGTATAAAAGCATTTTAAAGCAAATTTGAACATATGGAATCCAAATATGGGGAACGGCAAGTAATGCCAGTATTGATCTTATATAGAGCAGACCTTTTCTCACTTTTTTTCGAAATTTCTTCATGAACATCGATTTTCTTTTTTTATATACAAATTTCACAAGGCAAAATTTTATATTCTCTAAACGAAGTATGGTAGGAAATTTTAAAATAAAGATTTTGATGTAAATAACAGTAGCATTCTGTTAAGAAAAACTGCAGCTTTAACTGAAATGATGAAATAACTAAATTTGTTTATTTGTAAATTTCTTCAATTTCATAAATACATTAATATAAAGTAAGAAGATATTGATGTTGGTTTTTAATTTTTTAAAATTTGTTAAATTGTTCTTTTGTTGCAGTTGGATGCGTTTTGTAAAAATGCTCGATGACTTGAATCAAATAATTTTGCTCACTGTTTTCCAGCAGAATCAAAATTTTTTGGAAATAAGTCTTGCTTTTCTAAACGGCTGGTCCGATCAAGAAAAATTTGACATGGGCGTAGCCGAGGAGTATTCGAGTTTAAGTTTTAAAATGGGCCCTACAAATTTTTTGTTTCCCATATGATTTCAAAGATTTTTATATTTTTGGAAAGCTCTCAGCTTGGTCTTGAAAAAACATGCTTACGTGTGCTATTTATCTCTTATAATTTCTGAGTTATAGGCAATTCAAAATAGAAATTTTAACATTTTGCCATACCTTATTCCGCTTTTTTAAGAATATAGATCGTACCTTTGGATCTAATGGTTTCGAATTTTATTTGTTAGACAACCAAATTGACAAAAAATATACAATTATGGATTGAAAAATAAACGATTTTCACTTTAAAAATTAAAAAATAGATATTTGCTGTTTTTTGCCCGAAATTGTGATTTAGCTTTTTCTTTGTTAAAAAACTTTCTTTAAGAACATATAACAATTTTATTTCTTTCTGTAAGGTATCTTTACGGAAAACATTTTGATATAAAAAACTTGTCATATTTTTCGACTATGCCGTCCCTACGCCCTTAGGAATTTGATCTATTTTTTATCAAAATATAAAATTTGGGCCACATGTTATAAAATCGCAAAGCTTGGATCGGAAAAAGGAAAGCAGCTTTGGATACCTCGATGTGTTCCCTATTTATCCCCAAAGTAGTTTCTCAGCCCCGATGAAAATGTGAGCCATATGAATAAAATTGTAAAAAATACCATTTTTGGGATTTTCGATCCAATTTTTAGAAATTGCGGGATTCTCTTTGACCTTTTGACAAGTTTTTTTACACTTTTTTTATTTAGAATGACAAATATAAAAAACGTTGAAAATGTCATTGAGTTTTGTTAATAAATAAAGATTTTATTATATATTACATACAAACTAAAATTTGTATCAAAATTTTAATAGGATTGCGAATATTAGGAACAATTTGACCCACATTTATACCGAACTATTCTTTTTTTTGTTTAGATAAGTTAATTTTTGGTCTAACAAACAAAATTCAAATTAAAATCTCAACTAGATTCAGAAATATGCCACTTTAAACTCCGTCCTTTAAAAATATTGCACTTATAAAGCGGATGCCATTTACTCCAACAAAAGTACAGTTTTAGCAAATTTTAAAAAATAGAATACCAATATCAATCACTTCTTACTTTCCTACTATACTGCATTTACAGAATATAAAAATTTTGCCTCGTGAAATTTTTATATAAAAAAAGGTAAGCAAAAATTACAAGAATTGATAAGTTCGTATTTGAAAATCTGAATTTGTAAAGCTATGAATAAAAACCCATCGAACAAAATGGCAATGTTGCTTTAAGAAACATTTAGGAAATTTAATTTGTTTTCTAATGCATGTAATTAGGTTCAAATCCGTTAACAACTGCTTGAGTTAGAGGCAAATTACTAATGAAAGATTTTTAAATTTTTTGAAAAAAAGGCATTTTGCCTAAACGATAAAACGATATTAGAGACCACTTCCCGTTCATCAATATTTAAGTGTTATACTCCAAAATTCTTGGTTTTTAGAGTAGATTAAGAAAATCGATGTTCATGAAGGAATTTCGAAAAAAGTGTAAAAACTGAGACGGTCTAATATAGAGGTTCCAATCCAAAATTCTTAGGGCCATGATGGGTACATAATAAATGAAAACATACACAGGGACTTGGAAGTAGCACTAGTAAATGATGAGTTTACTAAAGTCCCTGACAAATATAGAGCCGTAGAGCCGACCTACCTACCACCCACTAAGATGAGGTCCATTTACCAATCAATGCTCTCGTTATAGTGTAATTAGTATTAATCTTAGGGTTAATATGACCATCTTTTCGAGAAAATCAAAAAAAGTCCTTTCAAAAATGTGTGCCGGAAAATTTCAGTGGGGTCAGCAAAGATACAAAAGTTGTAAATAAAACTATTTACGCTTAATTAGCAAAAATCCAAGTATGATCCAAATGAGCTACATGCATACATATGTAAGTTATCTCTTACATGCATACATATGTAAGTTATCTCTTTTAGTTCAAGATATGTTTAGGTTTATTTACTTTTTTTTTAATTTTACTCGATATTTTTGAATTTTTTTAAATTTTCATAGAATATTTTAATCCTTAAATGTTCTTTTTGAAAGGACTTTTCCGATTTTAACGAAAAAAGGGTCAAATTAACCCCTAAAAAGAGGAGATAGAGGGTTAAGATCTTCCACAAAAACGATCCCCATAATACTCCGCAATATAACTCTGACAATAAGAATTCTCTCAGACATTAACTTACAACATTTTTTTTTTTTTCAGTTAGTATAATGCGCCCTTCAATCAAAAAAGGAAAACTTTACCCACTGTAAAAAAAATTCAGACCAGCTGGACTATTAAGATTATTCTACAAAAATAATCTACAGAACATGCCCTTTCAGAATTATTGAATCGCTGTTCTGTTCCAATCAAAAAGTCTCAATTTGTTGGACAGTGTTATTAAAAAATATCTCATTCTTTTAATTATACATTATTTTCTTTATAAATTTTGTTTGGGGGTTTGTCATATTTCAACATATTTCTAGTATAGAAACAATTCTATTTTCAGCGATTTATTTAGCACCAAGTTTTAAGTAGTTTTACCCCAACGTGTAGCGATTAATGGTCTCAGGGATACGCCAACAATTTTAGGAAGAGTTAGCAATTTTTATGCAGCCGTCTACTGAACATTGAGCAATTATAGATATTATTGTAATTATTGTTGTTGCTATTATGGTAGTTATTGTTTTAGCTGTTGTTCAATTAAAGGTTATCAATTACACTCCATGGACAAGAACAATTGAAATGTGTAAAATAGTAATAAACGTTGTGTGTGTGTGCGTATGTTCATAACGATATGTCAGAAGTACATACATATATACAGTACATGAACAACTAATTAAGAACAGAATTTGATAAAAAAAAAAAATAACAGCAATTTGAAATCGAAAACTTCAAAAAAAATATTAATTTTCTTTAAAACATGCTGGACTTTAATAAAAAATATTGATTTTTCAGTTCAGACATTAGGTGACAAAATAGTGCTTATACAAATAATAAAAAAAAAATAATAATTTGTTTGACCACCCCCCATTCGCATGCATACGTGCATGTATTTTAGTTAAACAAATATTAGATCAATCAATTGAATTTTAAGTGTGACACGTTGTACAGTAATTAATTATTAAAAGATAATAATAATGGACAGGTTATGTTTTGTTTTGTTTCTTTTCTTATCCAGATCAAACACACAAAAACAAAGCCATTTAGGGAATTTCAATCAAACTGGCAAGCACTTATTATTAAATAAATATGCTAAAAATAGTTTAAATTAGCAACAAAAAAATAGCGGTAGACTTTAGCGTCAAGTGGATGATTTTCTGATTTGTTAAACTGACAACATTTGAATGAAAATAAAAAGGGACACTATATACACCATTAGTGGCAAGGGTATACATATGTAAGTTTGTCATTCCGTTTACAATTTCAATATTTTTAATTTGCGTCCCCACAAAGTATATAGATATATTCTGGATCCATATAGACTTTCCGTAGCCTTCAAATAACTTACATCGGCCCACAAATGACTGAAGTATAAGGAAAAAACTAGGACAACATCGATTTTTTAAGTATTTTTGATCTATATATTTTAAATTCATTAAAATAGACAATATGAATATCTAATGGTAGATATTTCAAAGACCTTTACAATATATAGTAATTCGGACCTACAAAGTGTCAAAATCGGGAAAAATATTATTTAAACGATTTTTTTTTTTCGCCAAAAAATTTTTTTTTGTCATACAATTTTTTTCGCTGGCCTGGGCTATATTTGCCTTGTGTGTCAAAATCCCCACTTCTGAACCGGACAAACCATCTTTCGCATGCACAGTGGGGCAGAATCAAAATTTTTTGGAAATAATTCTGGGTATTTCTAAACGTCCGATCGGTATAAAATTTTACGTGGGCGTAGCCAAGGAGTATTCGAGTTTAAGTTATTGAAATGGGCCCTAATTATCAAATTATGGTACCTTCGACATGTAAAATTTGTAAACACGTGCCATTTTCTTGTTTCTCATACGAATTCAATATTTTTAGAAAGCGCTCGGGTAGGTCTGGAAAAAACAAGCGTGTGCTATTTATCACTTATAATATCCGATTTATAGGCTTTTTTTAAATATCGTCGTATTTATGGATTGAATGAACTCAAATTGTGTTGTTAGTTACACAACTTAATTACCTATAATATACACAAGATATCAGAGCAATATAAATTATGGATCCAAAAATACGCCCTTCGGAATTCGAAAATTTTTTTTATCAAAATTTAAACTTTGGGCCACATGTTCTAAAATCCCAAAGCTGGGATCAAAGAACGGAAAGCAGCTCTGCAAACCTTTATGTGTACCCTATATATCCCCAAAGTATTTTGCCAGCTCCGAAATGTGGATCCCATGGGTAAAATTGTAAAAATACTATTTTTGGGATTCCCTTTGACCTCTCGACAATTTTTTTTTTACACTTTGTTATTTAGAATGACGAATTTAAAAAATGCTGTAAATTTCATTGAGTTTTGTTAATAAATAAAGATTTTATTACATATTACATATTTATTGAGTTTCTAAAACTAAAATTTGTATCAACATTTTAATAGGATTGCAAATTTTACCTAAATTAGATTCAAAAATTTTTTAAATTTTTAAGAATTAAAAAATTTATAGAAGAATAGAATGGAAATAAGAAATTGTAGGTGATTTTTTTTTTTTTTTTTTTTTTTGAAAAATTTTAATTTTTTTAAAATGCAATAAAAGTTTTGTTTATGAATCGTTTTTAATGAAATTTTACACATGTATAGAAACTATTGATCAAAATCCACAATTCCCAAAAAACTTTTCAAAAATCCCAAAAATTGTATTTTTTTAGTTTTTTGACTCTGTTGACGTTACTGAGGTCCGGGCTATAAATTCCCTTTGCAATATATTTGAGAACTTAATGGAGCATAGAAAAGAGGTTTTAATTTTTTTTAAAGCAGCTATGCGATTAGAAAAAATTTTATCTAAAGTTGAAATATACATAAAAAATAAGTCTACTTCGGAAGGCTCTGGACCACGCAGTCCAGAAAAAAATGGCGAAAAAACTACTTTTTTATTTAATTCGAATACACATAACTTTTGACTCAGTAGAGGCTTTTAAACAATTCTTTCAAAAGAATATTAATAAATTTGTAGTTAAGTCAGAAAAAGACATTTCAAGAAACTCGGGAAAGATATTCCATTCGAATCCCACTAAGAGACTAAAAAGCTCTTAAAGGAATAAACCTAAACTTACATTTGAGCACAAAAACAGTTTAAAAAAATTGCTCATTTAGTAAAAAAAATTTAGATTTTTCAAATAAAAGTCAAAAATTTTATGTCTTGAGTTACAAAATTTTTATTTTGATAGATATCCCACTCGCATCCCACTAAGCGACCAAATAGGTCTTCAAGGAAAATACTATGCTTTCTTTTGAAAAAAAAGGGCCCATTTTGGAAAAAAAGTCAAAAAAGTTTTTGATTTTGGAAAAAAAATTACAAACATTTTTTATTTTTTATTTTTAATTGTTTTTCGAAAGATTGAAGAAATATGTAGCTATCTAGACTATTTGGGACATATTTTGCTAAGAACAATAGGTAATAAGTTACATAGATGAGAAAAAACACCTGCTTGGCCAAAATGTCAAATTTTGACCCTCTCTAACTCAGAAAGTTCTCGACCGATCTTGTATATAGAACTAACCATGGTGCAAATTTCATCCCAATCGGAAGACATCGATTTCAAAAGTTGGTTCACATGAAATGCCCCATATATAAAAACCTTTAAATCGAATCGAGAACAAACATTTTTCACAATTTTTAATGTACCCTAGGTGTCCCACTTTGGGGTATTGTGGCTCGGCACCCCCATATATAGCCATGGGGAATTTGATAAAAATCGAGAAATCTGTTTAGAAGTTACAGATTTTCCACTTTTAAACATTTAACACTGAACTCAGCAGCCCAGCTCAGTACTATATGGCATGGACGCCCATGAACACCGGTCATGCGACCATTTTGAATAAATACTAATACATACACACGCCCTTACCTGTCAGTTTTTCTGTATCAATTACCCGTTTTCGTAAGGGTTGATATATGCGGTAATAATATGGATATGATAAACCTGAGATTAAATCACTTTGTAGTGTCTGCGTGACATTTGGATTGGTTATTGTATGCCGGTTATCTTATAATGAGATGTGCAAACTTTAAATATTCTAACCTATGGCGAACTTGTCTGGCAGAGGGTTGTGGAGAGACCTCAAGTCAATCTGTAGACGACGCTGGGTATCATCCCTTAATCAGCTCTCGACTCAAGGAGTCAGGCATTCTGAAATGGGCAGTCATCAAATACATGTCCGTTAATCAGCGTAAGTCTCAAGGAATAAGGCATACTTTTGCGCAACCGTATTAATCATGGCACCACTCTACAGATTGTTGGCAGACCAATCTTTACATTGAACAGATTGTATATCCCTAACGGAAAGTTAAGACAGTTTGCCTTCAAGATTTTTCTGGTGGAAATCCATAGCAGAGAAATGCATCCAAGAAATGTACCATTTACATCTATTTGGACAACTTGCTGGAATCAAGATTCTAAATTCGTATGTGGTAAGGTTCTCTGTTTCAGAATTGGCACTGCTTAGTCCAGTTAGTATTGCTTACTAAACATGAATACTTTCGGGCTAATGAATTGACTGGTGAATGTGTAAGAAACGGGTCGAAATGGACAAAACTGTGGATATACGTATACTTTATGTTGATTGTATTATCGCTGTAGTATATTTAATAAAGCACTAAGAGAAATGCAACACGGTTGGACTAGCTCGACTGGATCTTTAAAGGAATTCCATTAAACTTCTGATATGTATAATTATTTATTTACTGCAGAAGTTTTTCGGATATGGCCAAATTGATTTTAGTACAATACCTTTAATGTTACTTCCTATTACTAATCCACTGGTACGCGATTTTCTTTGTCTGCCTTGGGATGATCATAAATATTCACAAGACAGACAGAGAAAATCGCGTACCAGTGAATTTGTAATGGGTAGATTTATCAGAAAGTATGGTGTTTATGCAGTATTCTTAGAAATTTTATATTTTTGTTGTCCGCATTCATCTAACCTAAATCTAAGCAACCTGATGATATTCCTAAGTATCATTTATAGGTAAAATCAAATCAAAAAACAAACAGCTTTGTAAAATACCCAACTGGATGTGGTGTCAAAACATACTATTATACTTATTGAGTATTTATACACAATGTCTAGTAAAATTTGTCTTTCACACCAACCCCTTAAGAATGTAGTAGTAGATTTATTTTCCTAGAACTCTTCAACAGTGTCATTTATAATGATAATCATTTGTCACCTGATCTAATTATCTTAATACAGTAGCCGCTATTTAACCCTTTTTACTTTCGCCAGTAATTTCAGTAGACACTGTAGACACAATTTAATTACAAAGAATAATTTCTAATCAAATACACTTGATTTATGAGACAGCAAAATTATAAAATTATTTGTATACTTAACGTGGAGGAGAAAAAGGGGTTTGTTTCTTTGCTGCTGGTATTTTACTCTAGGATTGATTTTTGAGGGGTAATTAAAAGGGGGGCGAGTTTCGAAAGAAAAAAAACATTATGACAAAATACAATTTACAGTTCATTTAATTTGAAAAATAAGCAGATTAGTTGATACAAATGACAAAATAGTTATAAACACACACAAACGTTTGTAATATAATAAATTGTAACGCGTTTATAACTTGAGGCATATTAAGCGCTTATAAACATTAATACTCAAACCTATTATATCAACTATGCTGAAGGAATTTCTACATATATACTTACAGTGGGATGTGTTAGGAAATATGAGGAGTTTTTGAGTAATCAAAGTTTAACAAGCTTAATTATGGATTGTTTAAATAAACATCTTTTATACAAATTTTTTTCTTTAAACAAATTGTGAAAGGTTAAATTTTCACTCAAAATTACCCATTATTTGAAATTAATGATTCACTCTGTATAATTAAATTGCTTAATGTATTATTTTTAAGCATTTTTTTGCTAAATTATATGTCTGAAAACGATTTTAAAAAAGTTTTGAAAAAAATTTTTTGAGCGTATGAGTAATATTAATTATGGCTTTTTTTAAACAATTGAAAATAGCTAAGAAACTTGTAGAAACATTTAAGAACTTAAAGCCTTTCTAGAAAACCAACAGTTAAGGCTTTCTAATAATTGATATTTTATTTTTAAAAACAAATTAAAATTTGTTATAATGTATGCTGAAAAACAAATATATTTTTGGAGAATTTTTTATTTAACAGTTCCTTATGATCTCTCTGAATTTTTATACTATATTTTATATATAATTTAAAAATATTAGCGGAAGGTTCATTAGTCGGTGGTAAACAGTTACCACTTTATGATTGTTTCATTTCATTATTAAAGATTTTTCATTAAATTAATCTCAAATAAAAAAAAAAAATCATGTTTTTAATAAAAAATATCGATTTTTCAACAAAAATATAAGTGATTTCTCTACTAGATGCAAATTTACGAGTTTGCTGCTAAATTATATGTCTAGAAGCGTTTTTAAAGAAATTTGGAAAAAATTTATTTTTAGCGTATGAGTAATATTAATTATGGCGTATTTTGAACAATTGTAAATAACTTAGAAAGTTGTAGAAATATTTAAGAACTTAAAGTCTCTATAGAAAGCCAATAGCTTAGGGTTTCTAGAAATTGATATTTTATTTTTAAAACCACATTTAAATTTATTATAATGTCTGCTGAAAAAAAAAATATTTTTTTGTAGAATTTTTTATTTAACAATTCCTTATGATCTCTATGAATTTTTATACTATACTTTAAATATAATTAAGGGATCGTTAGTCGGTGGTAAACAGCCACCACTTTATGTTTGTTTCATTTCATTATTAAAGATTTTTCATTGAATTTATCTAAACGTGCATTATATATAAAAAATTTAATTTTTTTAATAAAAAATATGGATTTTTGAAAGAAAATGTAAGTGATTCTATAGGTCCATTTCACTATTAGATGCATATTTACGAGTTTGGTGCTAAATTATATGTCTAAAAACGATTTTAAAGCAATTTAGAAAAAAATTACTTTAAGCGTATGAGTAATATTAATTATGGCTTATTTTAAACAATTGTTAATAACTTAGAAAGTTGTAGAAATATTTAAGAATTTAAAGACCCCAGAGAAAGCCATCAGTTTAGGGTTTCTAATAATTGATATTTTATTTTTAAAACAAATATTTTTTTTTTGGAGAATTTTTTATTTAACAATTCCTAATGATCTCTATGAATTTTTATACTATACTTTAAATATAAGTAAGGGATCGTTAGTCTGTGGTAAACAGTCACTACTTTATGTTTGTTTCATTATTAAAGATTTTTCATTGAATTAATCTTAAACGTGCATTATATATAAAAAAAATTCATGGTTTTAATAAAAAATATGGATTTTTGAAAGAAAATACAAGTGATTCTATAGGTCCTTTTCTATACTAGATGCATATTTGCGAGTTTTCTGCAAAATTATATGTCTAAAAACGATTTTAAAGAAATTTAGAAAAATTTTATTTTGGGCGTATGAGTAATATTAATTATGACTTATTTTAAACAATTTTAAATAACTTAGAAACTTGTAGAAATATTTAAGAACTTAAAGCCTCCATAGAAAGCCATAATCGAAACGTTTCTAATAAAAGTTATTTTAGTTTTAAAATCATATTTAAAGTTAGTATCAACTATGCTGAAAAACCAAAATTTGTTTGAAGAATTTTTTTTATTTTATAATTTGTTTTGATCTTAATCAATACCACGGTGAATCCCTGCAAATAAACGATAATCAAGCAATAGTCTCAAAATATGTACTTTTATTTATGTACTACAACTAAACCATAACCTTACGCTTTTTCGTATGCTCCTCAAACTTATAAAACCTAAGAGATAAATGTTGGCTGACAGCAAGTTACAAGGACAAAAATTCGAACTTTTCGCTCTTCCAACATTGTTCAAAGATGCCAAAATAAAATCAAATCAAGCAAATTGATGACAATGCGATAAGGCAACAAAATACACATAAATAAATCCGCTTAAATATTATGCGTACAAAAGTTTACATACAAGAAGGTATGTATGTGTAAGTGTAAGCGTTTGAGTATGAATATCTGAAGGATACAAAATATATTTGTATAACAACATGTTGTAATAACACAGAGAGCATGAGAGATTGTGTGTTTGTGCATGTTCTTTTTTTTTTTGTTTAAGGATTAAATAGTTACTTTATTATCTCCCATACTCGATAAGCCCCCCAGAAACAACTATAGTGGCCTAGTTGTGCTTAAGGTGATATTTTACTGCTGGTCAAAACAGGATATAAAACCAATAAAAACAATTTCAATCTATCTACCAGCCTGCCATCTTCCTTCCCTATTACTCTTCACTGGTACTGTTTCATTTGAAATTTCACTAATCTGCTGTTATTAGTGAATTTGTGTGTAAGAATTAATCTGTTCCTATTATCGTTTCATGATTGTTGTCAGCATTAAATTTATGGTATTGGCTTGTTAATGTCAAACGAAACATAAAGAAAACATCTTGAGGCCAGACCCCCTGCCAAACACTCCACAACCATTCACCAACCCCCAACAACCCACTCTTTGCTAGTCATTAGCCCAACGTAACACTGCGAATGTATTGAAAAGTAAGGAAAAACTCAAATAGAGAGTGAAAACAAAGTAAGGGAAACGGAAACAGCAGTAAAATTGTTTTGCTCTAAAACAAATCGCTTTTAATTTGTATGTCGTTGCTTTGTTATTTTCTTCCTGTTCGTTGCTATTTTGTTTTGTTTGTAAGCCCCATTTGAGAAAAGCTTTGAAGTAATTTTCAAAATACACTCGGAATGTAGATGAAGTTAAATATTGTTTCACAAAACCAGAAATTCTTCACAGCTTGTCTTAGGTTGCGCTTAATCTAATATACACACACTTGCAAGGTTCGAGATGGACCGTGGATATACAAATTGAAGAACAACTGTTGACTCTAGAGGTCCTTAAAACGACATAAATTCTTTAAGCATGCAAAAGATTGCCTTATTATACTTCAAAATTATGATTTTTTGATGACCGTTCTCCACAACGAAAGGTTGGTTCAAAATGTGAGCTAAATTCTACGTTTTGAACGCCCAAAAGAAGAGAATGAAAATACCCAGCGTTACAAAACTGAAATATGAGCCAGAATTCTCATGTTGCAATTATGTTTTTCGTTCTTCATTACGAAAGGTTGGTTCAAAATTCTACGTTTGGACGCCCCAAAAAAAGAGAGTTAAAATACACAGCGTTACAAAACTGAAATATAAAAAGGAATTCTCATGTTGCAATTCTGTTTTGTTACAACTTCAAAACATCATAAATAAGTTCTTTATCAAGTCATTTTACAACTGTTTCTTTTATTTGACAGATATGAGTTCTACATTTTAAACATAAACATATTGGTGAAAATCAGTTGGAAAATGGCTCAGTTATGGTAATTTAAAGTCAGGATGCTCCACAACTAAAGCTATATAAGTAAATACATCCGTCAATACTTGGGATTATTTCATTTCAGATATACCGAGGGCGACGGGGTACAGGAGGTCGAACGAGCCGTACAGTCATGGGCAAGTGGTGGGTTCAACATTGGCTGCGAAAGTCAACAGCAGATTATCAACAGCAGAGGATGTCAGCAGAGAGAAGTCATCACAGAGAGTGTTAGCAGTGGAGTTAAGAGCAGAGATAAGCAGAGGGTAGTCAACAGAGCGAGTCACTAAAGAAGATATTCAGCCGTAGTGAATAAGAAACAATACAAAGAAGAAAGTAGCCAAGAACACAACATTTTGTAAAGCAAAAATAGTCGTAGCAGATAATAGCATGTATGCTAGTGTAATAGAGCAATCATCATTCTCCTTTGTGTTGTGCGAGTGAACGAGTAAACAAGTTACAGAACAGTGCCAAGGTTGTAATTAAATTGGATTTGGTAACACCCAGCCTAATATAGAGAGAACACGGCTGGTTTGCAATCAGTTTGCGGACTACATCCGTTGAGAGAGCAGAATAGGACACTGACTCAGGGCAAGAGTGGAAGATATTTTTCTTGGAAGTAACACTCGGAAAAATTAGAGACAAGAATAGATGCTAGGATTACATCCTAGAATATTATAAGAGTAGGAACTAGTGGACAGGAGTGGTTGGGCTCTGGCACATGTCACACGATAGTTCACGGAGCAGCAGCAAATTGCTCTCTATAAAGAAGCAGTCAATTTGCACTGTGGCTCAATAAATTAGAGTTAAGAAATTAATATAAAATAAAAACTGTGAAGAGAATAAAGAAAGTGTATGTAAATTTACACTGGACGGAATGAGCTTTACCCCAGCTTCAAACCGGGGGTAACCGGAGGTTCCTTACAAGTGTTTATGCTAATTTTTAACACCCACCTTAGAGTATACCGACTTAGAATCAATTTCTGAGTCGATAAAACAATACCCGTCCGTCTGGCTGGCTGTATATGTAAACCTTGTGTGAGCAAAGTACAGCTCGCAATTTGGAAGATATTTCTTTGGCACATACAATTTTTTCTTCTCAAGGACGAAGTATTGCTGAAATCGGTGCAATATTTCCTATAGATTTTCAAAATTGCTCATAGCTCCCATATAAGCCCCACTTCCGAAAATCACTCACGAAAATAAATTATTGAAATTTAAAAAAAAATAAAGGTTTTTTCGAATTTATTCAGTGTAGGGTATTATTGGGTGTATGACTAAAAAATGCATGATTTTTTTAAATTTTTAGCTTTTAGTTTAAAACATTTGTACAATATAAATTTAGTCAATGTATTGACCATTGTAAGCTATGACATTTTCCCATCTTTCTGACAAAGTATGGATTCCGAGCCAAAAGAACTGCTCATTTTTTGAGGCCAGGATCGAATCAAGCCAATCAAAGTGAAGCGTATCTCACACAGCCTTCCGCAAAGATCGAAACAAATAAAAGTTGGACGGGGCGCGGTCTAGACTATTAAGAGAGAGTGAGGTAAAACTTCCCAACCACTTCATTTCTTAACAGGTATTGCAACATGTGGCCGAGAGTTGTCATTATGGAATATTACTGTTTCATACTTGGCATCACATTCTGGGCGTTTTTCGGCCAATGCTCTGTTCAAACGAATCAGTTGCGTTCGGTACAGGTTTCCTGTGATTGCCTGGTCAGATTTCAGCAGCTCATAATAGCTAGGACCCTTTTGATCTCACCAAATACAGAGAATTACCTTAGCGCCATGGATATTTGGCTTTGGTGTCAATTCAGTAGGTTGGCCGGGCTTTACATATGATCTCTTACGCTTCGGGTTATTGAAAGGAATACATTTTTCATCACAAGTAATGAACAAATGATTCTCTTTTATAACGTTCAAGCATCTTTTCATCGTCTTTCAACGTTTCTCGGCTACAATTCGTATGATACACAATTTTCCTGCTGTTGGATGAATCCTGCTGCTTAAAAACATTTTGAAATTACTGATTGAATAGCTCCCAATGATTTTGCAAGCTCTTGTTGAGTTTGACAACAATCTTCATGCAGTAATGCCTACAATTATTGGGTTCCAACTTGGCTGGCCTAGGTTTTTGTCTTCCGTGTCAACATCACCACTTCTGAACCGCACAAACCATCTCTCGCATGTTGAAGCCGATGGAACACATTCACCATAGTCTTTGATGAGCAATCGGTGTGCTTCAGCGGCTTTTTCTTTAAATGAAAGAAGTAAAGTAAAACTTCCCGCATATGACGCATTGTTGGTACAAAATTCGACATTTTCGATGCAAAAACAAAACTATGTTGTTTTCACTATAATGTTCAATAACTAACGACTGAGATCGAAGAAACTTTAACATACGTTTTTCATTAAAACTTTTAACCCAAGTATTATTTGATTTTTTTATCAAGTTACCTTTGTAAAGCATTTCAGTTATTAGGTTTAATGTCAATTATGTTCATTTGTTATTAATCTAATTAAAATGAGTGACCAGAAAAAAGTGCGTACTAAAATTATTAAATATTTTCAACAAAACCCAACTTGGTCCTATAAAAAGCTGACCAAACAATCAAAGGTCTGCTATCAAACAGTATCCAATGTTATTAAACAGTATCGGGAGAACTTGTACGTTGATAGAAAACCTGGTTCGTGTAGAAGGAATGGTCCACATGATGTTTTTTAAAGCCAAAAAATAGAAAGCATTTTCAAAAGAGCTCCCAAGACATCCGGTAAAAAGCAGTACGGTTATCTCAGTATTCGGACTATTTAGTACGAAAAGTTAAAGCTAATGCAGCTTCGAAACCATAGAAGGCTCAAAAAGTTCCTAAAAGGAACGCTGCTAAAAATTTAGAGGTGAAAAACAGAGCACGGATATTGAAGTAAAACTTTATACAAAAAAATATACCTACTGCATAATGGATGACGAAAAGTACATTTTGAACATTTTTCGCAGCTTCCGGGTCAATATGCCTTTATGTTTCTGATACTCGAGGGAATGTTTTAGAAGAGTTTAGGACCCAAAAGTAGAAAATATTCCCAAACAGTTCTTAGTATTGCAAGCAATATGCAGTTGCGGCAAAAAAAGCCAAACATTTCTTACAAAGGGCTTTATAAATACCGAAATTTATATCAAGGAATGTTCACAAAAGAGGATGCTTCCATTCATAAGACTTTTTAATGTGTCCACTTATTTTTGCCCTAATTTGGCATCTGTCACTATGTTAAGAAAGGTCTTGAGTGGTACAAGAACAATAATGTGGTATTTGTACCAAGAGAGCCAAATCCTCCAAACTGCCTGGAGGTAAGGCCGGTGGAGAGATATTGGGCTCTTGTTAAAAGAGAATTGAAGAGCACAAAAAAGGTGTCCAAAAGTGTGGTAGATTTTAAACCACCTGTTCGAACAAAGTGACATAAAGCACTATAAAAACCATAATGGAAGGGTTTTCGAAAAAGGTTCAAAATTTCATCACTAGTGATTAGAACTATAAAAATAATTTTATTTTGTAAATTGGAACAATAATTTCAATCAAATAAAAAAAGATTCAAAACTGTAAGTTTAGTGGTTTCATTTTTATTAACATATATGTATGTTAAAAATTTTTCAATCTCAGTCCTTATAGAGAGACCACGGGCTGGTTTGCAATCAGTTAGCGGAATATTTATAAGGTTTTTTGCACCCTGAATGCCTGTAGTAGAAAACCGAATAAAACGTTCAGCTTTTTACTAAAAATATTTTAACCACGTCTCGTTCAGATTTACTGAACGATGCGTTTGGTTTTTTTTTTACTATCCCACTATGCTGAACGGCACGTTTTACGTTATTTATGAAGAACATTACTGAATTTTGTATTCAGTTATGCTAAATGTGTGTTCAGCGAAGAATCTAAAAATCTGAACAAAACGTTCAGGTCGCTTGTAGAAAGGATTGGGTTTAAATATGTTGCGTTCAGAAAAAAACGTTTGCTTGGTCTATTGCGTGCTGAACGTCGCGTAGTAAACAATAAAATAAGTGTTCAGATCTTGGATATTTTAATACAACTTTAAAGAGGCGTAGTAAATCCGCCAAGTAGTGACTATTTCTAAATATTGCGTTCAGATAATTTAGTTTTTGTGTGTAGATATTGAGATGATCTAAAAGTATTCATAGTTTTGGAATAATATTTCTTTTTGTACCCACCATCAAAAAAGAATGGGTTTGATTTTGTCATTCCATGTGTAACACATCAAATATTTGTCGCAGACCTACATAAGTATATGGGGCATTTCATGACAATTGAACCAACTTTTGAAATCGATGTCTTCCTATTTGGATGAAATTTGCACCATGGTTAGTTCTATTGGATAGTAATTCAGACACAATATTTCAACAAGATCGGTCGAGAACTTTCTGAGTTTTGCCTTTTTCCAAGCAGGTGTTTTTTCTTATCCATGTAACTTCTACCTATTGTTCTAAGCAAAATGTGTCCCAAATAGTTTAGATAGCTATTTCATCAATCTGTCGGAAAAAAAAATTAAAAATAAAAATTTTTATAATTTTTTTTTTTTTCCAAAATCAAAAACTTTTTTGACTTTTTTTCAAAATGGGTCTTTTTTTCTCAAAATAAAGCATAGATATTTTCCTTGAAGACCTATTTGGTCGCTTAGGGGGATGCGAGTAGGATATATATCAAAATAAATGTTTTGTGACACAAAACAACCAATTTTTGACATTTTTTTTTTTTGCAAAATGGGCCCTTTTTTAATTTTTTTTTTTTCGCTCAAAAGAAAGCTTAGGTCCATTCCTTTAAGAGGTTTTTGGTCGCTTAGTGGGATGCGAGTGGGATATATATCAAAATAAATATTTTGTAGCTCTAGACATACAATTTTTGACTTTTTTTTTGCAAAAACAATTTTTCTTCCGAAATGGTCTCTTTTGTTAAATTTTTTTTTTTACTCAAAAGAAAGCTTTAGGTCTATTCCTTTAAGAGCTTTTTGGTCGCTTAGTGGGATGCGAGTGGGAAATATTTTACTTTATTTATTTTGTAACTCAAGACATACAATTTTTGTGTTAAAAATTTATTTTGATATATATCCCACTTGCATCCCACTAAGAGACCAAAAAGCTATTAAAGAAATAGATTTCAAAAGTTGGTTCACTTGGCATGAATGCCCCATATATATATTCCGGTTCCTAAAAAGATTCTAAGCTATGTCCGTCCATCTGTCTGTTGAAAACACGATAGGGCCCAAATAGAAAGAGCTAGCTGGCTCAAATTTTCCACAAATGCTCTCCATTGATAAGATTTGGCATTCAAAATGGACAATATCGATACATAATTTCACCCAGCCCCCATATACTGTTGATCAGTCATAAATATGTTGATTATAAGACACTCCTAATAAGGTTTTGCACAAATTATTTCTAATAACTGTGAAAGTATACTGTAAACTATGGCGAAAATCGTGCAATATTTATCTCTAGTCCTCATACAAGTCCCACCTCAAAAAATGACTTGAACATTCACAATTGTATTATAAAATTAATATCAAAATTGGACATAAACTAGTTTTATATGAACAAAAAACTTTGTACCAACTTTTGTGAGGATCGGTCCATAATTGATTCTACCCCCCATATGATTCCTATATTAGAAAAACATTTTATCGTCACAGACTTGTTTCATTTAAATTTTACATTCTATGTAACTGGGCTTAAAATAAATCTTCTGCAATAATAACAGAAAATTCTCATAATAGAGAAATGAACAAATTCTTACCTAAAAACATCTTATCTGCTTAAATTCTGTAAAGGCTGTAAATGCATTTGAAAGTGAAATAAAATTGAATAACTGACTGTGTAAACAAAAGCTTACTGCCTACTACATTAATGAGCAAAATAACAGCATACAACTTTTAGAGCCAGTTTTTGACTTCGTATTTAAATATTAATTATATTTAAGTTCTATTTAAATAGGAAAATGAGTTTCTCAGTGCTTTTTTAAATGATACTTAAATGGCCAACGTTGGCCACTTAAATTCTATTTAAGTTTCATAAACTACCATATGTTTTCAACAGCTGTCTTTTGTTGTCTGTTTTTTTTCACTCTATTGTAGCGCTGTATTTTTTTACGGCATCTAACAAAAACTACACTTCCGATGCGGTGAAATTGGGGCATCTTTTGTGCATTTTCCTACAAATATTTTATTGTTTAATATCCTTCTTTTTTTATTATTTGGCAAAATGTATCAATTTTTGTTTTGCTTGAACAGCTGTTTTATACAAAACTATCGATAATTTTTGGATATTTAGTAGTGCTACCACACTTTTATCTTATTTAAATAAGAAATATTATATAGCACTGAAAAACTCAAACTGTATTTAAATACCATTTAAATTTAAGTAAAAATTAACTAAATACGTATTTAAATACGAAGTCAAAAACTGGGCATTAGACATTTTTGAGTTAAGTATTGTATTATTTTTAGCAAAACAATTAATAAAAAATAATACTTACTTCCAAATAATTACTTGTTTTATTTGCAATTATTTTTTTAAACTTGTATCTTATAATTTTCCATTTTAACTGCTTCTAAAGCAGCATTGTAGCTCACAAATCAAATTGCTTGAGTGCTAATTGAAATTGAATATTAAGAATCAACACTACTACTATTACTACTATTTTCTCTTCCCCAACTATTTTGCTGTGATCTATGGAATCATAAAAAGATATTGTAATTCATTTAATCAAAATTGTTGTAACAACAAACACAAGGAGACTGGCAGTAAAAAATTATTACTCAAGTACTTGTGGTACTTACACCCAACCGCCCCAAACATTAAAAACAAAACATCAATGAAAACATCTTTACCTCCAGTCACTACTAATCTGTAGTCAATGCCAAAATAACCATCCATCCATCCATCCAACCGACTAGCTCACTAACTAACCAAACCTTTAAGCAAACCTAACCTAAACTACTAACACACTAACCAACCAACCAACCTGACAGTCATTCAACCAACTAACCAACCGTCGGACCATCTCTAACCAAATCAAAAGCAAACAACAATAAATACAATTCATTCTTCTACAGAGCATAGGGATTTTTTTTTTTTACTCTAAATTCATGTCTTTGGTATGAAATTTGTCATTTTTTTTGCTAGATTAAGTTCTGTTGTTCAACAATTGAAACGAATAAGCACGTTCATAATTCCTATTCCATCATTATTGTCATCATCATCTACAGTATCAGCATATACTTGATATGAGTGGCAGTATGTGTAAGTAGTTCTAGCCAGTCAACTCAGTCAGTTGGTCCTAGCAAAAAGAGTAATGTCAACAATAATAATTTCATCATTACACCCATCATCGTCATCACAATCATCATCTTGTTCATCATCTTCATCATTAGTTCTTCTCTTTAGTATATTCATTCATTCATTCATTCATTGATTTCTTTCCTTTCTAGTTTTTATTCTTTATTTTTGTAGATTTCTAATATTTTCTATTTTTACTTCTTTGGATAACTCTGCTGCTCCATTAAACTCATTCACCCCCTTTCCATCCTCCTCAAAAAAAAAAAAAAAAAAAAAAAAAAAAAACTACAACGAATTATTAAAATTGATACTGAACATGTTCGAAATGGTAGAAATTGACTGAAGTACAAATATATAAATGTAATAGAAATACAATAAGTGGGGAGTGCCAGGTTTACGACAATGCCAGAAGGTTGAGACAATTTATTGCTGTGCACCCTATAAATAGGTCAAGTTTCCTTCAATGTTGTAAGAGTACTTAAATAATTCGTGAAGGATCAAACATCTTATTGTTAAGTAAATAGGAAGTGACCAACTCTTAAATTTAGTTATGCTGTTTTGATTTTATACTTGAGCTGTTGATTGGATTGTACTGGGCGTATGACTTAAAAATGCGGGATTTACAATAGTTAGCGTATCTTTTGAACGCTGTTTTCTTTTTTTGCTTAGAAAATTTCGAATTTTGTGCCAACAAAACGTCATTGCTCACCAAAGCTTATGGTGAATGTGTTCCATCGGCCTCAACATGCGAGAGATGGTTTGTTCTATTTAGCAGTGGTGATTTTGACACGGAAGAATTGGAGGCATTACTCCATGAAGATTGTTGTCAAACTCAGCAAGAGCTTGCAAAATCTTTGGGAGCTACTCAAGCCTTTCAATTTCATCGTTTACGAGTACCAGGAATCATTCAAAAGCTATGAAATTGGGTATCATACAAATTGAAGCCGATAGACCCTGAAAGACGATTTTGCATGGCCGACATGCTGCTTGTGTGCTATAAAAGAAGATAATTTTTGCACCAAATCATTACTTGCGGTGAAAATGTATCCATTAAAATAACCCGAAGCGTAAGATATCGTATGTGAAGCCCGGTCAAACAACCCAATCGACACCAAAGCCAAATATCCATGGCGCTAAGGTAATGCTCTGTATTTGGTGGGAGCAAAAGAATCCACTCTATTCTGAGCTTCATAGGGAACTTTTACCGAACGCAACTGATTCATTTGTAGCGAGAATTGGCTGAAAAACTCTCTCTCTCTGGGATACTCATCACTTTGGAACAGAGAGGAGCAGTTCTTTTGGCTCGAAATCCATATGTTGCCAGAAAGATGGGAAAAGGTCATGGCTAACAATCCCAAATTAAGTTTCACCACTCTGCTACCTTACTCCTCCGACTGTCTTCAGACACAGATGAACTCATATGTGTCCTAGAGAGACACAGAGAGGCGTCATACCTCCAGAGACCAAGCAAATATACCAGACGATGAGCTGTGACTAAGAACCTGCTCTTTCATCTGACAATGATGAAAACTAATCGTTCTCTAGACTAGTGGTAAGATGGATGAGGACGTCCTACTGGAATCGGACGACGATTTAGAGGTCGCCAACATCTTTATACTTTGAATAAATATATATTCTACAAATGTTTCAAAATAAAAGTTAAATATTTTAAAAAATTCCGCATTTTTAAGTCATACACCCAATAACTCATTCAATCCTAACTAATTTTACAACGGTTTTTCTACAAAAAAACTAAGCAAACCTCATCTCAAACAATATATGAACATATCATGCCTTGATGTCTTATTTAGCTCTTGGACGAATTTCCAATTTGAATATTGTAAGACAGCGATTTTTGTTGAGGCAAATAGAAGGATATTCAATTACGTCCATTAGCTCTACACCAACTGAAGTTACAGAATTAAGCAACGCAGCCAAGCCTTCAAACACTATATGGTCCGATGGATTATCCATGCCGGTGTTTAAACACCTTTGCAAGCGACAAGTCGAGTAACTGTTGTTAAGGAGCATAGTTAAGGAGCTTGGGAATTGAGTAGAATTTCTAATTTAAATATTATAAGGTCGCAACTTTTGTTGAGGCAAATAAAAGTAATGCTAGTCAATTACGCCCAGTACCTCTACAACAACTGAAGTTACAGAATTAAGCAACGCAGCCAAGCCTTCAAACACTATAGACCGCGATGGGTTATCCATGCTGATGTTGAAACACCTTTGCAAACGACGAATCGAGTACCTGACGTTGAGGAGCACAGTAAGGGACCTGGGAAACAGGTCGAGTGATATCAATGCCGAAACCCGAAATAATCGCAATTGACAAAAACTTGGATCGGCCGATTTCTCTCCTGTCACCTGTAGCGAATACACTTTAAGCTCTGCTACTCCCCCATCTGGTCCGTCAACTACCAGCAGCTAGTCAACAATATGAATTACGCAACATACACTGCCCCGCCATAGTCACTCGAAGGGATTGATCCAACAGAGGCCCTGTGAACGGACTATCCTACTGACACTTGAAGGCCTATGACACTGACAGTCACTGCAATTTCCACTAGAACATCCTGCAGTCCATAATACCCAACAATGCGATGGGATGGATGTGAGTGGCCGGCAGTCGATCATTGAGGTTAGAGGCAAATGCTCTAAACTCCATAGAGTTAAGCAACTAACTAATATTTACTTTGCATTTGACTTACTAACTCTCGCATTTCAGATTGCATTTACGTTCGTGGATAACCTCTATGGGTATTTCACCCTTTCCACAACTGACGAATCTTAAACTCAATAGCCGAAATGATTTTTCTTGTCATTTTAACAGGAAGAGTACTCTGCTACAATTAGGGAATGGTTTCTAGCGAATAATCCTTTTTTGACCGCTTAAATACCGACTTCATCGATGCGGGATAGCATCCCTTTCGAAAAAGAAGTATGATTAACTGGAAAAAAATTTCACATTATTTATCGTAACATTCCTTGATCATAAGAGACAGACTTCCCTGCCTATTTCGCTGTGTCTTCTTTAGCTACCTTAAAATATACTCTAAGACTAGTTGATTGTAAAAATCTAGCGAAAACTGGAATACAGGTGGACATGATACTCTAAAGGCCCTAGGCCTTGAGACTTGTTGATTCCATAATATACACATATATATAAAATATAGCTGCATAATAATTTTTAAAATATAGGTCCTTTTTGAACAGCCTTAACAATTTGAGCGCTCTTGTAATAAATGTAAATAGATCCGCTCCTTGATTGAGTGATAAGCGCAGGCAAAGGGATCCGGGCACTGAGACTGAAGTGAACACAGCGTAGCATTATCCTATGGAACGCGATAATGCTACGCTGTAATCGGATCTTTCGTGATCTTATATTCAGGAATTCTGGTACATGCAAGGAAAGTCTATCTTGATTCGAATTTACTTTGCAGAGCCTTATTACTGTAACAAATAATGTAATTTACATATCTTCTCTATTCCTTTACGACAGATGGAATCGAAAGATAAACAACTTACTAGTGAAAATTGTTTGTAAAGGGTTTTAAGACCAAACTTACGAAAGAGTTAACAGTCAAACGAACTGTCATGCTGCGTGTGACAATTGAACAACGCACAGTAAGCAGAATCAAAATTTTTTGGAAATAAACGGCTGGTCCGATCGGGATAAAATTTTTGCAATATTTTCAAGGACGGAGTTTTAAAATGGTATATTTTTGAATCTAAGTGAGATACTGACTTGAAATTTCTTTTATTTATCTTAACTTATCTAAACATACAAAAAAGTTCGGAAAAATCTGGATCAAATTGTTACTAACATTTGCAAAATTTTGATGCAAATTTTAGTTTTAGAAGCTCAGTAAATATGTAATATGTAATAACATCTTTATTTATTAACAAAACTCAATTAAATTATCAAAGTTTTTTAAGTGAAAGGGAATCCTGCAGTTCCTAAAAATTGTAGTGAAAATCCCAAAAATTATATTTTTTACAATTTTGCCCATAGGGTCCACATTTTCTTTGGGGCTGGAAAAATACTTTGAGAATAAATGGGGAGCACATCAAGGTTTCCAAAACTCGTTTTCCGTTTTCTTCCCAGCTTTGGGATTTTAGAACATCTGGCCCAAAATTGATATTTTGAAAAAAAAAAACAAAGTCAAATTCCAAGGGCGTAGGGTCGACATATTCGAAAACTATGACATGGTTTTTTATACCAAAATGTTCTCCGTAAAAATATCTTACAGAAAAACATTAAATTGTTATATGTCCTTAAATATTGTTTTTTTCAATAAAAAAAATTAAATCACCTTTTCGCCCAAGAAGCAGCACAAATCTACAATTTTTTGAATTTTTAAATTGAAAATCGTTTAATTTTGGATCCATAATTGATATTGCTCCGAAATCTTTTGCATATTATTGGTAATTTAGTTGTGTAACCAACGACAGTTCATTCGGTTCAAAAATACGCCCTATTTTTTTAAAAAAACGGATCAAGGTATGATAAAATTTTAAAATTTCAATTTTGAAATGCCTATTAATCGGAAATTATAAGAGATAAATAGCACATGCAAGCATGTTTTTCCAAGAACTAACAGAGCGCTTTCATATAAAATCGGATGGGAAACAAAAAAATGGCACGTCTTTAAAAATTTTACATGTCGAAGGTACTCTACATTGAGCGCCCATAGCACAACGCCTGGAGCATTTGTAGGGTCCATTTTAATAAATCCAACTCGAATACTCCTTGGGTACACCAACATCAATTTTTATCCCGATCGAACAAGCCGTTTACAAATGTCAGATTTATTTCAAAAAAATTTTGATTCTGCCCCACTGTGCAACGCTACCAAATTATCCACAAGACGATTGTTTTATCGCAAAATTGTGTTCAACGGCAAGGCTCATTTTTGGCTTATCGGGTTTGCTATTAAGTATGGAGTGAGACTAATCCACAATAGACCCTACAGACTCCATTACATCCAGAAAAATGCAACGCTGGTGACATCATCGGGCCTTATTTCATCAAAAATAACCGCGTTGATGTCACGCTGGTGACATCATCGGGCCTTATTTCATCAAAAATAACCGCGTTTCGATCAATGGAGATTGTCTCCGCACCATGATCAATGAATTTTTGTTTGAAAACATGGATAACATTGATACAGGCGATATGTGGTATCAACAGGATGGCGCTACGTGCCATGATTTCGTGATTTCGAGAAATGGACCTGTCAATTGGCCTCCATGGTCGTGCAATTTGAAACCTCTCGATTATTTCCTGTGGGGCCACGTGAAGTCACTGGTTTATGCTGATAATCCAGCAACAATTGACGAATTGTATGCCAACATTGCGCAATGCTCAAAAAATAATTCCAAAATTGGACTTCCAGAATGCGCTTCGTCAAGAACTTTTTTGTGTTATTTTTTACAATTTCAAGTTACATCGGGCTTAAAAAAACACCCTTTATGAGTTAATAAAACGTTGTTGTAGATAGTGTCAGTAGCGAATAGAACAATTCATAACACTTTCCATCAGATAACTCAATGGGTGAATGGGAATAAGGACTGAGATCGAAAAATTTTTAATATACATATATGTTAATAAAAATGAAACCACTAAACTTACAGTTTCAATTTTTTTTTTTTTTATTTGATTGAAATTATTGTTACAAATTACAAAAAAAAAAAATATTTTTATAGTTCTAATCACTAATGATGAAATTTTGAACCTTTTTCGAAAACCCTTCCATTATGGTTTTTATAGTGCTTTACTTTGTTCGAACAGGTTGTC
The DNA here is from genome assembly GCA_942486065.2 of Calliphora vomitoria. Classification (NCBI taxonomy): domain Eukaryota; kingdom Metazoa; phylum Arthropoda; class Insecta; order Diptera; family Calliphoridae; genus Calliphora; species Calliphora vomitoria. The sequence continues at coordinate 85,734,954 of OW818030.2, read as the reverse complement.
CATCTCCGTTTAACGTCTACCACACTTTTGGACACGTTTTTTGTGCTTTTCAATTATCTTTTAACAAGAGCCCAATATCTATTCACTGGACTCAGCTCCAGGCAGTTTGGAGGAATTGGTACAAATACCACATTATTAATCTTGTACCACTCAAGACCTTTCTCATCATAGTGACAGATGTCAAATCAGGCTAAAAATAAGTGAACACACTAAGAAGTCTTATGAACGGAAGCATCCATTCTTGTAAACATTCCTTGATGTAAATTTCGGTATTTATGGAGCCCTTGTAACAAATGTTTGGCTTTTTTGGGCGCAACTGCATATTGCTTGCCATACCAAGAACTTTTTGGGAAATTTTGTCTGCTTTAGGGTCCTAAACTTTTCTTCAACATTCAGTAATTGAAATTGACCCAGAAGCTGCGAAAAATTTTCCATACGTACATTTCGTCATCCATTATGCAGCAGGTATATTTTTGGTATCCAACTTGACTTCAAATTCCTTGCTCTGTCTTTGGCCTCTAAATTTTTAGCAGAATTCCTGTTAGGAACGTTTTGAGCCTTGTATGTTTTTAAACCTACATTGGCTCTAACTTATCGTACGAAATAGTCTGAGTACTGACCTAACCGGGCTGCTTTTCTACCGAATGTGTTGGGAACTCTTTCGAAAATGCTTTCTATTTTTTTGGCTTTAGAAACATCATGTGGACCATTCCTTCTACCTGAACCAGGTTTTCTATCAACGGACAAGTTCTCCCGGTACTGTTTAAAAACATTGGAAACAGTTTGATAGCAGACCTTTGATTGTTTGGCCAACTTTTTGTAGGACCAAGTTGGGTTTTGTTGAAAATATTTTAATCAGATTAACAACAAATGAATATAATTGACATTAAACATAATAACTGACATGCTTTACAAAGGTATCTTGATCAAATAATACTTGGGTTAAAAGTTTTAATGAAAAACGTGTGTTAAGAATTTTACGATCTCAGTCCTTATGTGGTATACCTCCTGAGAGTCAATTGGTTTGATGCAATTATGGAATCTCAGCACTCATGCAAGTTAGCTGACATCATTTAACCACGTAGACGGTCAATAATGAAAACTTTGGATTTCCATTTGGTATGCCGCTTCAACATGAGGAGAAGTGTTTTTGGACAGATGTTGATGAAGCCAATTTAGTCGTCATGGTTAACGGCTGCCTGTTTAATCTAACCATACCCAGCAAAAAAGAAACTTCAATTGAAGAAGAACTTAAAATAAAATTTAAAAGTGTGTAGTAAAATAAAGTTTAAAGGTGTGTAGTTTTCTAAAGGCGGGTTGTTATAAGATGGATGTTCTTCTTTTTGAGTTCTAGTCATTGAAATTGAAGTAAGGCTAGTTATAGTAGATATTACAATTTGGAAATGAATGGTTTGGAAGATGTGATGTAAACTTAATAAATTAATGATTTCATTGATGTACTTTTTAAGTAATCCAAGCTTAACTAACTAACACTTTTTCATTATTATTATTATTTCCACTGAAATCTTAACATCTTTACTATTATTTCTTTAAGTTACTTACAGATCGGATCTGTGGTGCTATATTGTACTTCGATTCGAAAGGAAATCCTACTACAATGTTATTCGAAAATGTTTTCATCTGAATCGAATTACAAAATAACCTCTCGGTAAATGTAAACTAAATATAAAAAATTCTAAAAATACTTAAAAACAAAAAATATTCCCCCTGATCTATAGTAGGGTGACTGTACTAACAACAAATTCCGGTATATTTATTTATGTATTTATGTGTGCTTATGCGTACATATAATGCATACAAGTATAGAACTTATGAATATGGACATGTGTATGTATTTCATTATTTATATGAATGTTTATCCATATGACGAGCCATTCCTTTAACAATTCTTATAAATGTTGTTCCTTTCATTCTTATATTCCCTACATTTTGTCTTTATATTTTGGGTACTTGTACGAATGGTTACCTCCTTTTAAACCCATTCTCCCTGGTGCAATTCATGTTATAATTGGCAATTTTCATGATTAACTTGATTTCAAATGTTCAATGTTTTTCATTCATCCATCCATCCATCCATCCGTCCATTCATTGAATGAATGAATGAGTATGTAATAGTAGTAAGTGGTTGTAAATCTAAATGCATGGGAATGGTAGTGTGTTTATGTTTTCTTTCGATCTGGTCGGTCGGTGTTTTTTTTTTTCCTTTCTTGTAGTTGCTGTGTGTGTTTCTGACTCAATGATTTTTACTTGATGTCGTTCCTTCACTATTGAATTTTAACAATTTGTATGGATTTTTGTGTGGTGCACAAATACGAAAGGACAGGTTTATTTCTACGAGTTGTATAGCTATTGCGGGTATTGATTGTGTAGATACATTTAATATTTTTGTGTGTATTTATTTGTGTGATTTTTGTTTATTTGTTGGCAGCGCTATGTTTGTGTCAATATTTTACTTTTCATCCCTTTCATTATTAAAGATTAAATGCTATTTTTATGCTTGTTTGTTTTCTTTAAAGATAAATTTTGTAAATAAATACATATCGTCACCTAAAATGCAAAATAATGTAACATACCTTTTTATAAGTTTACAGGAGAAACAAAAAAAAAGAAAATGTAAAAAGGGAAACTAATTCAGATATTGAAACAAAAAGTTTGTTAGCCAGGCCAACGCACTCTCCGCTATAGGTCGATGATTACCAACGACATATGGTTTAAACAGGACGGCGCTATGTACCACACAGCTCATGTTACATTGGACATTCTGCACTAGCGATTTGAGGGCATGGTCATATAACGTGAAGGTGATGTAAACAGGTCAGCGAGATCGTGCAATTTAACTCCTTTATGGCTATACGAATAACATCAAATTCAGCCTGATTTATGCGCCACAATAATGTAGAATTGGACATTTCGGATGCGCACCACCCAGCGCGGCAGCAGTGGCTATTTGCACGATGTTCTATTCCATACATATGTAATGTTATCGATAAGCCATTCAAAGGAATAAACAATTTCGGTGATATCTCATAGATAGGTTATCAACGGAATATTTTCTATCATATTTATTTTCTTTTTATACCCTTCACCTTCTGTCTGTCTGTTGAAATCAATTTTCTGAAGACCCCAGATATCTTCGGGATCTAAATCATCAATAATTCTGTCAGACATGCTTTCCAGAAGTTTGCTATTTAAAATCAGCAAAATCCGTCCATAAATAACGATGATATGAGCAAAAATCCGAGACAACCTCTGAAAATTTCTTCTAAAAAAGACAACTTATTGCATGCATATGTTTGGATGTGTGTTGGCTTCATTGCTTTTTTTGGTGTTTCGTTTGGCGTTCTTGTTTTTAAACTATTCACTTTCGTGAGAAGGGTATATATAAGATTGTTATTTCGTTTGTAAATTCTACAATATAATCTGTTCGTCAGCAATTTAATGTAAAATTTTTAAAAGTTTTCTTGATATATTTAGGATGCTATACGCTGAAAATGGGCAATTAATGCATCCACAACAAAGGTGAAGGGTATATAAAATTCGGCATAGCCGAATATAGCACTCTTACTTGTTTAATTAACTATTAGGTGTATGACTTAAAAATGCGGAATTTGTGGATAGATAGCATATCTTTGAACACGGTTTTTGTTCTTAATAACTTATACACTTAAGGACTTAAGTCTCTTACATACCCGAAATTTCAGATAACCGCGAATCAAAGAGTATTAGGAAAAAAATATTATACCAAAAACATTTAATTATATTTTAATTAATGTACCAAAACAAAAATTAGCATTATCCTAAGAAAATAACGAAAAATACAGATCAAACTAATAATAAAGATGAACAAAAGTGTTCATACATGACGAGAATTAGCATGTATCACTGCCTGCAGACGTCTCAGCATCGATGCGACCAGACTTTCGGTCATATCAGAAGTAATTTCTGACCAGCACTTCTGTAATGCTTATTTTAGCATTTCTCTGTTGGTAGCATCAACATGAGCAATATTTCGCTTTAAAATATCCCAAGCGTGCTCTATAGGGTTAAGATCTGAGGATTGGGGAGGTGATTTCAGCTGCCTTGGTGCATAATACAGGAGCCAATCTCTCACAATATTAGCTGTATGCTTGGAATCATTGTCATGTTGGAAAATCCAACTCTAACCAAGACCCAACATATCAACTGATGGCTGCAAATTGCATTCTAAAAGCTGTTTATAGTAGTATCGATCCATAATACCATCAATAAAAACTAACCGGCCAACACCAGATGCTGCTATGGCGCTCCAAGCCATTACGTTGCCACCACCACCATGTTTCACTGTAGGAATAACATTCTTAGTATCAAGTGCTGCATTCGTTTTACACCAAACATTTCCACGCCCGTCATTTCCGAACCAGTTAAACTTGCTTTCGTCCGTAAATAATACATTTTTTCCAGAAATCAATGCCTTTGTTAATGTGCGTTTTCTATGCGTTATCTATTCTTTTCAGATATCAAAGGTTTTCTGCGCGGAACTCTACTTGCATACCCATGAGATAGTAACGCCCTTTGAATGGTTTTAGGATGAACTTTCTTATCAGTTGTAGTTTCGATCCTTTCTGCTAATGTGGGCCCTGAAATTCTTGGCGTTTTTGCCACTTCTCTTAACATCTAGACTAACATCTCGTCTGAAAGTTTCTTTGGTCGTCCTGGTCTTGACTTATTTTCTACCAAACCGGTATTTTTACATATTTTAACTATACGCAGAACCTTAGCAAATGGTATATTAAAAAGGTTGCTAATTACGCGATAGGATTTTCCGTTTTTGTACTCCTGAACAATAAAAAAAAAACCTGAGTAGCAACAGTTTCCAAATTATGATTAAAACAGAAGAGATTTAAGATCTGCCGGCAAACTGTTTCCAATGTTATTCAACAGTACCAGGAGTACTTGTCCGTTGATAGAAGACCTGGTTCAGGTAGAAGGAATGGTCCACATGATGTTTCTAAAGCCAAACAAAAACAGAAAGCATTTTGAAAAGAGCTCTCAACACATCCGGTAGGAAAGCAGCCTGGTTTGACTGGAACGCTTCTAAAAATTTAGATGCCAAAAACAGAGCACGCAAATTGAAGTCAAGTTTTATAAAAAAAAAATATTCTTGCTGCATAATGCATGACGAAACGTATGTTCTGGCAGATTTTTCGCAACTTCCTGGTCAAAAATTTTATGTTGCTGATGCTCGAGGGAATGTTGAAGAAAAGTTTAGGATCCAAAAGCAGACAAAATTTACCAAAAAGTTCTTGGTATGGCAAGCAATATGCAGTTGCGGCAAAAGAAGCCAATCATTTGTTACAACGGGCTCTATAAATACCGAAATTTACATCATGGAATGTTTACAAAAAAGAATGTTTCCATTCATAAGACTTCATAATGTGTCCACTTATTTTTTGGCCTGACTTGGAATCCCATCACTATGGTAAACAAGCCCTTGAGTGGTAAAAGAACAATAATATGGTATTTGTACCAAGAAAGGCAAATCCTCCAAACTGCCTGGAGCTAAGGCCAGTGGAGAGATATTGGGATCTTGTTAAAAGAGAATTGAAGGTGTCCAAAAGAGTGGTCGATTTTATACGGAGATGGACTACCTGTTCGAGCAAAGTGACAGAAAGCACTATAAAAACGTTAATGGAAGGGTTTCCGTAAAAGGTTCAAAATTTCATCACTAGTGATTAAAACTATAAAAATATTTTTTTTTTTATAAATTGTAATAATAATTTCAATCAAATAAAAAAAATTAAAACTGTAAGTTTAGTGGTTTCGCGTTTATTAACATATATGTATGTTAAGAATTTTTCGATCTCACTCCTTATTTGTTTTGATCGATGCTCTCTGGGGAAACGCTTCACATTGGAACAGAGTATACGATAGTGGCTTGATTCGTTTTGGCCTCAAATATGAGCAGTAGTTCTTTTGGCTCGGTATTCATATGTTGCCAGAAAGATAGGAAAATGTCATAGCTAACAATGGCCAATACTTTGACTAAATTTATATTGTATAAATGTTTTAAATTAAAATCTAAAAATTTAAAAAAATCCCGTATTTTTAAGTGATATCATATGTCACTGTTCTGGCCTGGTATCTGCTAATTATGTCTAAATCGATGATTGAACTGATGAAGGGACCTGCGCTTTATAGGACCTGCGAATTCTTTAATATATGACTGGGTGTTAAACATAACCATTTAGCAGGAATAGAGGAGATTGATTTGAAGAAAAAATTTATCTAAACTTTATAGGATCTGCTAAGTATGACTAAATCTCTAACAGTTGCGGTATTGTAGTGTATTATGAAGAAGCTCGGTTTGGTTTAACACTATACAGAGAAAGCAGATTCGTGATAGCAACCGAATTTGTTACCAATCGAATGATTTTACCTTAGTGATCGAATTTTACTTTTGGGGCTAAAAAATGTTAAAATGGGTAACAAAAGTTTGTTTGGTTTAACCCAAAGTCTTCTTTGTCAACTGATAGAACCGAAAAATTCTATGTGTGCAACCGAATCATTATATTGCCAACAAATTCGGTTGCTATCACCAATATGTTTTCTCTGTGTAGGTATATTGTTTGAATCACTTTCACCAAAAGGCCTTATCTAAACCCTACCTTTAAATTCCACCATTTTAATCTCCATAGAAAATTATTATGTTTCAATTTGTCCTCTTGCGCTTTGACCTGCCCAACAATTAATCTTTTTCCTTTTACACTTCACTTCAAAAGTATTTATTCCTTTTAATTTGTAACATAATTTCAGTTTCTTCATCATTATATTTCCTACTATTTTTCTAAACTTCCACAACCATGGTAGCTGTTACAAAACCTAACAATACGTCTGGCTCTTTTAAAACCTCCTGCCTCTAGCAGTTGCCAGTTTATTTTTAAATCATAGGAAATTCAAGCTCAATTGTTGTCTACTAACTAAACAATACAACTAGAATTAATTTGCTTTGTATCTGTTATGCATGATTAAATGAAATATTTTACATTCATTTAATTGTTAACAATGCCACAAATAAACTTGTGTGTGTAAATTAAATGAAATGTAAGAAAAGGAAAGGAAAATACTTAAAACGAAAACGAAAGTAAAGTTATTTTAAAATTAAACAAATATGTAATTGAATTACTACAATATTTAAAGAGAAATAGGCAAAGAATTTTAAATAATTTGTCAAGCAAATATTTAACAAATGTTTATTAATAAATAAAAGGAATTTTACTTAAAATTAAGATATTATAAATATATGTTAGTTTAAACAAACGAAGACAAAGGAAATTCTTTAATTGATAGTTTAAAGTTAATAACAAAGCAGTTTAAGGAATCTTGGTTTAAGTAAATAGAACACTATAGCGTATAAGTAATATTAATACAAATATAATTAAATCCCTCTAAGCGTATGAGTAATAAAATTAAGATAGGAAATTAATTCCATAAGCTAATTGAAAAATTTTTACTTTTAAATTTCCAAAAAATTTTACAATTTAAAATTCTTTGCTCGTTTTCCTACTCTGTCAACAATTATTCTACTAAATGACAATTGTTTGACTTTCTTCTGAAACTCTAATGACAGTTCAACACACATGTCCCTGCTATAGAAAATTTCATTTTAATTTTCAACTTCAACTGACAAGTTAGCTTAACTTGAACATTTAGCTTTTACAAACTTTTTCATTTTCAATTTCAATTTTAGTTTTTTTTTTTTCTGTTCAAACAAAACAACAAGAAAAATCCAGAAAACACTTTAAACTTTATGTGTTGTCTTCTGCACAGCATTCTTTTTTTTATGTTAGGACATCAACCAAATAACCAGCAAAACAATTTCTGCACAATTTTGTTCTTTTTTTTTTTTTAAAAAAAAATGAAAATAACTGTTTAAAAGTACAAGAAATCAAATGTACTTAAAAGTTACACATTTACACTCCTAAAATTTCATACACAATTGCAAACTCATGCCAACACCTGTGAAAGCCAACAATCCAAAATGTGTTTCTTGCTGTGTAGTATGTATTATCAACTGCTTGTGATTGTTGTGTGAACACTGAACCTGAGTACGTATCAGCAGTGTGAAAGCTGTATAAGATGGAAAAAAAAAAAGACGAAAAGAATTGAAAGTGTGAATATACCTCTCTAAACTCCACTTTATTTTCAAGTACTTCTCAGTGAATAATCAACAATAAAAACACCTTGGAGTTTAGTTACCATTTAACAGCTTTCCATATTTGTGAATGAAAGAAAAAAGCCAGCAAAAGATTTGCCCCAAAAAAAAAAAGAAAAACACGCAGTTCAGAATAAAGCCATAGCAGCAGAAACAATTTCTGTTGAGGAATAAAACTCTCACATATGTGCTTAAAGGTAACAAGATTTTTTGTTAAAACACTTGTGCTTTTTTTTAGGGAATGTTGTTGCAAATTCCTTGTTATTTTAGCTAGAACAGTGGGTTTTAAATGGAATAAAGGATGTATTAAATTTACCTCAATAATATAACAAAATAATAATGTTAAATATCAGGTCTTAAAAAAACGTTCTAGTCCTGTAACTAGTTGCAAAAGTACAGTATAAGGAGTTATTTTCACCCGCCAATAACAACGCCATTCATATAATGTACTAGAACCAAATAGTACTGCTACCTATCGCCGAAGAACTAGTCATGTAACTAGTTTCATGTTAGTTCTCTTCTATGTAAGGAACAATGAAATTGGACTTATTTATTATATTCAATTAAAAAGCTTCTGGATTATGAACACATGAACACAACAGTTACTTTTTTTCACATTTTGGGAAAACCTCAAAACACTGTTTTTTCTCTCCATTACCCCTCTTGGGGGCACTTGGCTTCCATCTCCATCTAAAACGATTTGTTACAGTAGATTTTCTTGTATTTCCCATGTGAGATTGCACTGTCCTAGTTATTGGATTATCGTGCGTCTCCATGTACGGATGTTGTCATTAGATCCAGTCTTTTTTGTTATTTTGTATCATTCGAAACTTATTGCTTTTGGTGTCGGTAATGACTTCTATCGATTTATATCGAGCTTTCTCAGAGATCGCACTATACGAGTTGTTGTAGATGGGATATCATCAAATGAGTTCAAGATTAATTCAGGGGTACCGCAAGGCTCCGTTCTTTCTCCTACTCTATCCTTATTTTTTTAAATGACCTTCTAAGTCAAACTTCCAACCTATCTACAGATGCAGCAGATTTGCCAGATGCAGCAACATTTGCCATTCATATTCATTCAACTATAGGCTAAGCCTTTCGGAGATTGGGGCACATGAGGCAAAACATACACTTAACCAAGATCTTGTGACAATCTCTGAATGGCGTTATGCGAACAGAGTAGATTTTAATGCACGCAACACTCAGTGTTGCATGTTAACACACAAACGCACGACAGATCATGTTGCTTCACCTGTTTTTATGGGTGGTGTAAATATTAAGGAATCAGAAGCTCTCGATGTTCTAGGCATGAAAATTCAGTGTGATGTTCGCTGGACAAAACACATTTTTCAAATGTCGAAAGAAGCATTCAAGTGCATCGGTTTTCTAAGACGGTGTAAGAAATACTTCACTTTATCTGATCTCCTTACTATTTACACCACTTATATCTGACCCAAAATGGAATACAACTCTTATGTATGGGCCGGTGCTTCGAAGTCTATTGTTACTTGACCGCGTACAGGAGAGGGCGAAGGTTCTTATCGGTGACAGTAGGGTATCCAGCTCTATTGATTCTCTGGAGCACCGTCGCAATGTGGGTTGTGTTTCACTGTTCTATCGATACTATAATGGAATTTGTTCTGATGAAATTAGGGATCTCGTTACCGAAACCCGTAGTTTCTTACGAAATACGCGTTCATCATCGTGGTCGATTGGTCAGTGGATCGCACAACAGACTACAGAGAAAATTCGTTTTTTAGCCGTACCGTCCGTATGTGGAATAAGCTTCCTGTCGAAGTATTTCCTGTCCATTTTAATGTAGGAAAATTCAAATCAAATATCCACAAACACTACTCCCTCTATCCTCCTTCCCATAACCTATTTTCCTAGTTCCAACACAATGCGTTGCATGAGTAGGGGTCATTCCCTGAGTGCTGGCCCAAGTAAAAAAAAAAATATGATTGTTCTGCTGTAGTTGGTCTAGGAACAACGCTCTCTGTTTATTTGGTCTAGTGGTGGAGATTCCTACTGTTTTAAAGGTTTTAATAAAGGTCACCTGAATTCCGAACCATTGTTTGGAACATAACCAAGATTAATCTTACCAAGCCAGCCATATTTAGTTGAGAAATTGTGTATAGTATGTTGATCTCTAAACTAAATGTTATGGAATAGATGAAGAAGTTGACACTCATACTTTACTCCAGCCAAAGGGACTAATTCAAATGAAAGTTTACATTGCCATCTAATTATTGTGCATAGTCTACATATGTTGCTCCAGTACTCTTCTCACTATACGGATGCACTAGATATACCCTACTTCTAAAGGGTATTTTTTAAGCCCGATAGAACTTACGAAAGTGTTAACTGTCAAATGAAAAGTCATACTGCGATCACTTATTGACATTTTTTATCAGTATACTCTGGCAAATCATCATAAATTGATTGACGCTTGCACAGCGCTAACAATTATCCAAATTTACTTTGAAAATCAGTCAGTCGATTAGCGCAACTTATAGACGACTGTTTTACTTATAGCAAAAATGTGTTCAGCGTTGGGGCATATTTTTGATTTAACCAGTTTCTTAATAAACAAAATTGCCGCATAGGGAGTGAGACAAATTCACAACAGACTCTACAGACTCCATTACATCCAAAAAAATGCATAGTTTTTTGCGGTTTTTACGCTGATGACACCATTGGACCTTATTTCTACTAAAATTAAGCTGGAGCTCGCGTTACGGTCAATTCATATCGTTACCTACGTTATTTGTTTGAAAAATATGGATGACATTGAGATGTGGTTTCAACAGGATGGCGCTACGTGCCATACGGTGACCGCAATTATCGATTTATTCAAATCAAAATTTGGCGATAACTTGATTTCAAGAAATGGACCTGTCAATTGGCCACCAAGGTCGTGCGATTTGACACCTCTCGATTATTTCCTGTGGGACCACGTGTTGTCACTGATTTCTGCTTATAAACCAGCAACAATTGACGCCTTGGAAGCCAACCTTGTTCGTGTTGTTCGTGACATACGTCCAGCAATGCTAGATAATGTGGCTCAAAATTAGACGCCCAGAATGCCACGGTGTCCATATGCCTCGAAATCGCTTTCAAATGTTAATTTGTGGATTAAAATTTACTTTTTTGTGTTATTTTGTACAATTTCAAATTCTTTCGGGTTTAAAAAAAAGTACCCTTTATTTGGTAGCAAATATGGTGACCACTGGATTTGGTAGCAAATGTCGTGACGATGAACTCGACACCTTCAATAATTTTAATATAGTACTAGATACTGAAGGTTCACAATGGATGGTGTATCATAAAGACCCTGTTGTGATATATACAATATTTGAACTGCGGGTCTATAAAATCACAAACGCGGAAAGGAAAGGAATATTAGGAAGTCTAGCTTCGTTGCTCTTACTGGTTGCATAACGAAAATCCTTGAGAGTTATCATAGAAGAGGAACTGTTGTTGCTGATGATTTCAAGCCAGCACTCATTATCACACTCCAGGTCACCAACACAATCTAAATTCACCCCCTGATAAGTATGAAGTGGATGTTTTTCCAATTTTCCTTAATTCAGGTCAATGTACCATTTCCGCCAACTTTTAACTCTCCGGACTTTGCAAAATTTCATGGACAGCTAAGAAACTTTTAAGTTTTATCTAAGAAAAAGCTCGTTGGGCCAAGCACAAGGGTTTCTTTCGGCATTTCAATTGGAAACTATGTTAATAATGTCAATGACATAGCGTAAACATAATTAAGCTGGGTATCAAAACCTTCATTCCATTAAACAAAACGTTGATTAAAACTAAGGAAAATTCTTAGTTTTATCAGAAGAAGAAACATTTAGAGCCTATCGTAATAACAAAAATGCTAAAACTGATAGCTATACAAATGGTCGAAATCTACGTGTGAGTAGTTGAAGAAAGGGGGTTTGAACTACGATGAAAACGAAAGGGGGTTTGAACTCGATGAAAATGAATAGGGATTTGAACTACGATGAAAATGAATGGGGATTTGATTTTTACAAAATTTTTCATTGTTTTAAAAAATTCTTATCGCACACATTTTTTTTCCACGGTGATTCCTCTTTGCTGTTATTTTCATGCCTATAGAAAAATTTTTAAAAAATTATTTTTCATTGTTTTGACAAAAATTTTTATCGCGCACATTTTTTTTCCACGTTGATTCCTCTTTCACATCGTTTTCATACGGGTAAGAAATTTTTATTGTAGAAAATTTATTTTTCAGTGTTTTGAAAAATGTTTCTAGTTTCCAAAAATGTACTTTAGGAAAAATTATAAATATATTCTGATTTCTAAAAATAATGCAGTATTTTGTCGGTTTTTATCAGACAATCTACATCCGTTATTTTTATTTTTTTGTAAAAAGAAAAGTTTTTTATTGTTAAAATTTGGCTTAGAAATAATAGGTTTTAAGAAATTTATAGTTTTCAAAAAAACTTTAAAAACAAAGGAATAGAAATCTACTTTTTCGTCATTTTCATGCTGATAGAATAATTATAAAAGCTAAAAGTATAGTTTTCTTAATATTTGAATACATCCGGCCTTGTTCTAGAAAGAAGGCTACATGCATTGTTTCCGTTATGATTGTAGAAAATAATTTTAATTTAAATATTTCATACAAAATCTGTTTCATAAAACTTTAATAAATTTAAAAATTGATTATGAATAAGGCCTTTATTTTAGAAATAATAGTTTTAAGAATAATTTTGAAAAATGGTAGCAATAGTTTTTAATTTTAAGATGTTGAAAATTTATTTTTCATTGTCTTGAAATAAAAAAATTTAATGCGTCAATAGAAATGAATCGCTCACATTTTTTGGAATTTCTCATTTTTATGCAGGATGAAGCAAATGTTTTTTTCGATCAGTAAAATTTTAGGTCTAGAATCGAGTCATACATCCGGCACGATTGTTTTAAAGAAATATTATTTACACAGTTTCCGTTGTGATTGTAGAAAACAAGATATACTTGTATAGAATTATAGAGGACGACAACACCCCATATTGTTTGGAAAATGATAAAACATTTCTGGATTTAAAGACGATGACGAATCCTCATATCACAACATACTTATAATAAATTTTTTCTAAATATTTTAAACAAATATGTATAAATACTGAGTTTTAAAGCAGTAACTATTCAGTAGAAGTCAAACATTCAATTGAAAATAAAAAGAAATATGACCTCCACAATGACGAACAGAGATATTGTAGCCGCCTTCAACAAATTGAGGAGCAAACCATACTGCTCCGTAAAGGATATTGAAACTGGTAAGCCGTATAAGGTTATTAGGATGTATCGTCACAACAACAAATATGGAAATGTTGTGATAGCGGAGTTAGAGGAGTGGATGCTATACCTTCCAAAAAGATATAACGCTTTGGAAGATGCTGCTATTGAGGGGACCTCTGAGGAGCAATTTCTGTTGAGCAAAAAGACGGATATAATAACTGGGAACTATATCATCGAATTAGAAGAGATTGGTGAATATGGAAATTCGTTAGAAGCAGATGATGATGATCTGATGTTTATCCCCAACGCACAACCCTACTTTGGCTGGGAAAGTAGCAAAAAAGCTAAACATTAAATAATAATAATAATAATTATAATTATAATAATAGAAATAATAAAAAATATATAAAACAAAAAAAAATGTTAGTTTTTTAATTTATTTTATTTTTTTTTTTTTATATAAAGATAGAACAAATTTTAAAATTTACTATTCTTATTAGCATAGCTGTTTTGAAATGATGTCTCGCATAACTATTATACAATTTTTAAAGGATTTTGAGGGATATATTTTTTTAGAGCATCTGGAATTAATCAAACATTTCCTAAAGTTAATAGATGAAAGTGAAAAAAATGATGATTATAAATGTGGATTTATAAGTTGCTTACAAGAAGATGTTGAACTGATTCCTGAACGATATGAAATAAACTTTGAAAAGCAAAAGAAAATGATTGAAGACTTAATAAAAAAATATTATTTATTATCAAAATACTTTTATACCATATGAAAATTAAATAAAAAGCATTTTTTAAAAGAGTTTTGTTTGTATTTATTTATTTATTTTTTTTTTTATATAGAAATTCTAGACACAAGTGTCCACAATTAAATGTATTATATTGTTGTTTTCGCTTATGATTGTATTTGATGTTTTTTCCCAAATATTTTATGATTTCCAACGGTGGTTGTAAATTTCCAAAACTATCAAAATATTCCAAATCATTATTGTTTTTATAATATGCTACCCAATGAGTGCCACTACCAGTTGAAGAATCCAAATTAACTATTCCACACTCTACTTGTTTAGATTGTTTTGGAAGCATATCTCGCATAAATACGCCTCTAAAGTTAGGAATATTTCTATTAGCAAACTTCATGATATCTGCATCTGTAAGTGGTCTGTTGGGTAGCATATTTAATAGTTTTTTGAATTTTTACAAATTATACCATAACCTCTCTTGTATGGTTTAAGATATAGTCCTTTTCCCATGGCAATAGATTCCATTGCTTTATTGTGACGTGTAGATTCATCTATTTTTTTCTTAGCATTTTTAGCAGAGGTAACAGCTTTTGCAATTGATGTAGCTCCCGAAGTTATACTGCCTAGTGCTCCAAGTGCAGTTAAAATTGGAATAAGTGGTAAGAATCCTCCAGTTTTGGGAAGTTTTATAATCCGTGGAACAATGACATTATGTTTATTTCCTTTAAATGATTTACTAATAACTTTTTGAGCAATTTTAATAGCATCTTGTATATCCTGAGGTTTCTCTTTCTTCAACATATTGGTAGCAGTTTTAATAGTTTTCAAAAACAGTTTTTTATTACAGAACTGTTTTTTGTTTTGGAGTCCCATACCAAGTTTTGTTTTTGTCTTCATTGCATTGGTCACTATATATGCACTTGTCTTTTCACCAATACTACTATCTTTTGCTAAAACTCTTTCCCAAGCTCTTTCAGTTAAAATTTTGTCAGCTTGATTGCGTTCTGTTGAATCATTACTTTGCGAATAAGCTATATCATGTTCTCTACAAGCAGAATCTAATGGATTAATACCTTTATCTCCTCTAGCTAAACGTTTTTTTAGTTTTGTTCCTGGTCCACAAAATTGATATCCTGGTATATGAAGCTCTATTGGTAAAACGTCTATTAAATTATTTAATATACCTTGTCCTCTCATAACTTTTTTTGAAATGAATAAAATATTAATGTGTAACATCTTATATATACTTTGACAAACAAAAAAAATTATTAGTTACCAAAATGCGTTTAATAAAACAAGACAAAAACATTTCCGTGAGAAACATGGACTTTTCTACTGATGCAAACACAAAACTACGTCATAGTAGTTTATTACCGAACAGCATTAGGGCTCTAATTGTTGGTCCATCTAATTGTGGGAAGACTAATGTTATGCTTAGTCTCATTGAAAGTCCGAATGGTTTAAAATTTGAGAACATATATTTATATTCAAAATCGCTCTATCAACCAAAATATCAGTACTTGGAAAAACTCATTGCACCTATAACAGGGATGGGATATTTTACATTTAGTGATAATGAGAGTGTTATACCACCTGATGAAGCCAAAAATAATTCACTAATGATATTCGATGATGTTGCTTGCGAGAAACAAAATAATATACGATCATATTTTTGTATGGGTCGCCACAGAAATGTTGATTCTTTTTACTTATGTCAAACATATACAAGAATTCCTAAACATTTGATTCGAGACAACGCAAATATGATAATTATGTTCAAACAGGATGAATTAAATATGCGTCATGTTTATAATGATCACGTTGGAACAGATATGGCATTTGAAAAATTTTTTGATTTGTGTCGTGAATGTTGGCAAGACAAATTTGGCTTTTTAGTAATTAGCAAAGATAATGAGATGAATGGTGGGAGATATAGAAAATTTTTTGATAACTTTATTCAATTATAAATGCTGTTCATGAGCTGTTCAACGCTGTTCATGAGCTGTTCAAAGCTGTTCATGAGCCGTTAAAAGCTGTTCATGAGCTGTTCATGAGCTGTTCAAAGCTGTTCATGAGCCGTTAAAAGCTGTTCATGAGCTGTTCATGAGCTGTTCAAAGCTGTTCATGAGCCGTTAAAAGCTGTTCATGAGCTGTTTAAAGCCGTTCATGAGCTGTTGAAAGCTGGTCATGAGCTATTCAAAGCTGTTCCAAAGCTGATAATAGTTGAATAAAAAGAATGTGCAAAACAGTTTTACCATTATTACTATTATTAACTTGCAAGCAACGGTATTGATCTGATCTCCCAGAGCTATATTAAGATGAATGAACAACTACTTAAAGAATTAATAAAGACTCGATCTGTTTTAAAACAAAAATATCGAAGTTTAAAAGTTGGTGAAACTGAAAAAGACGAGATATTAGCAAAAACATTTAAGCCAATAACTGAACCATTAAAAGAACTTGTGAAAAATAACAACACTCAATATGATAAACCTAAAGCAGAAAATATTTACACTCAAAACAATTCTTTCGATTTCAATAATATGTTGTCTAAAGTTGAAACGAGTACTCCTAAGAAAGACATACAACTTAAAGATGATGAAAACAGTAACGATACAAACAGTGTAGATTCGACATTTAATTCAGCTAATAATTCATCTAATGTTATTGACTTATCATTACTGCAGAAAAATAAATTGCTTGATACAACATATGGTCCACATAAAAACTCATATAATGTTTGGAAGTTTGGTAATAGCGATATAGAAATAAATGAAGAAAAAATTAACATTGGAAATCAAAATTGGGCCGTTACACCAGGCTTGATTCAATTATTGTTTCATAAAGAACCAACAAATTATGAACCATATGAGTTGGATATTTATAAAAATATTTTGATTAAAACCAATGCACACAAAAGACAATTTAATTCCAAAAATCAAATTAAGGGCACTAAGAGCAAAAAGTACAACACTATTATAAAAAAATTGTTTAAGGATGAAATTTCTATAACACCAAAAAGATCATTAAGATCACAAACGCATAAAGGAAACGGAATGATTATGAATGTCAATAATGAAAGACCCAACTATATATACTGGAACGATCCTAATGAATTAGTAGATCGACTTAGACTATTGGTTGCATCGGAAGGCGCGGGACACAATAATCATCGCAATGAAATTAATTCAATTTTAGAGGAATTGCAAGAAGCAAATATTATTGCGTAGAAAGCAATAATCATAAATAAATAGTGGAAGGATAACAAAATATGCCTGTTGATAAGTTTGGTCATCACTCAAAGAGTCAAAACAATTTTATAAAAAATGAGAAAAATAAAAGAAAAATTCGTCAAGTTGTTGGACTTGTGTTGGATAAAAATAATAACATTAATGTTCAAAACAAAAGGATCACAAATGTTTCGTTTCCTACACAAGAAAAAGACGCTGTTAATAAACATTACTTGGGAACAGAAATCAGACAATTGCAACAAGATTTAACAACATTGAATAAACAAGAATATAAAAAACTTGATGGAAAACTTAATAATATTGATAATTCAATACAAAACATGATATCTCATAGAGAAATGTCTTTAAAATTACATTTTAGTGAACAGATCGAAACGCTGTTAGAGAAAGTACAAAGACTGGAGAATTTTGTTTTTACGTCAATAATTACAAAAAGTGAACCGCCAAGCAGTACAGATCCAATAAAAAAGAAATATAAAATAAAATATTAATACAATTCAAGTATGGATGAAAAACGAGAGTTGGTTATTGAGCTTCATTCCCAAGTAAGGAAAAATTTTAAACGACGGAGAGTAATAATGAAGGGTATTGATGATTTATGGCAAGCGGATTTAGTTGAAATGGGAAATTACTCTACATATAATAAAGGATTTAAATATTTATTAACAGTCATCGATACCTTTTCAAAATTTGCTTGGATTCGACCACTAAAATCTAAAACGGCTATAAATGTTACAAATGCTATGAATGACATATTTAATTTAGGCCGTATACCAAAAAATTTGCAAACAGATGATGGAAAAGAATTTTTCAACAACTTATTCAAAAACCTAATGACAAAATATAAAATTAATCACTATTCTACTTACAGCATTATGAAAGCCTCAATTGTAGAACGATTTAACAGAACTCTGAAAGGTATGATGTGGAAAGAATTTAGTTACAATGGCTCATATCATTGGGTTGATTTGTATGAAAAACTAATTATTGATTATAACAAAAAAATCCATCGAGTTATCAAAATGGCTCCTATTGACGTAAAACCTTCTAATGAAAAATTATTGTTAAATACCGTTTATAACCATATAAAAATATTTAAGAAAAACAAGTTTAATATTGGTGACAATGTACGCATTAGCAAATATAAACATTGTTTTGAAAAAGGGTATACTCCAAATTGGACAACAGAAATATTTAAAATCAAACATATTAAAATTACATATCCAACGACATATATTTTAGAAGACTATATGGGAAATCCTATTAAAGGTGGATTCTATGAAGAGGAGCTACTATCAACCAGATATCCAAATACGTATCTTGTGGAAAAGGTTATAAGAATAAAAAATAATCGTGCTTTTGTTAAATGGTTGGGATTTACAAATGATCACAACTCTTGGATTAATAAAAACGAAATATTGTAATAAATTTCTTATATCTATTAAGTTTATAAATAAATAAAATATATTTTAAAACAAAAAAAATGTATATGTTTTTATTCATTCCATTTTTAGTATTCAATATGTCTATTACATTAACTTTGAACGGAAACTCGTCAATTTTAACTGCAAATTATTTTCCACCCATAGCATTGGAAGAGGATTATGAATGTTCACTTATAGATTTTCATACATATAATAGCATACCCAATGTCGATGAGGATAATAATTTGTTTCATATTGGGGATAACATTATTGAAATTCCTATTGGTTCCTATGAGCTGGAAGATATTGCAGATTATTTAGAAAGTGAATATGAACATTTGACTAATGGTGAAAAATCGATTAAAATAGAAGCCAATAACAATACAATGAGAGTTGAAATAACTACTTCTCATGATTCAATATATTTCAATAAAAAAAGAACAATTGGAAAGTTAATGGGTTTTAACAAAAAAACTTTAAACGGGGGTTCCAATTATCTCTCTGAACTACCCGTAAATATTCTCAAAGTGAATACAATACGTATTGATTGTAATATCGCTGTTGGATCTTATATAAATGGAGAAAGGGCACATACAATTCATGAATTTGGAATAAATGTTTCCCCAGGATATAAAATGGATGAAATTCCACGAAACTTAATCTATTTACCTCTAAACACCAAAGAGATAAGTTCTATCGCGGTCACTATTGTAGATCAAAATAGTGAGTTTATAAATTTTCGTGGTGAAAATATTACTCTTCGTCTTCATTTACGACCCAAACAATAATGATTATATACAATAAAAACGTTGTTGTTAGAATGAGGAGAGACATTAGTGTGTTGAACACTGCATCAGCAAGAACAACCTTAAACGCATCAAAACTGACCGAAGCAAATAAACAATTCCTAAAATCCTTGAATTTTATTTTAAAGAATAATGACTGACATAATTAATGTTTTAGAAAAACCAATGATAGATGAAAGAATCATAAAAAAAGACTATCATACATATACACCGTATATTCAATCATTTAATAATAATGATGAAATTCGTATTTCAATACAAAATCAAGATTTATATGTTTTACCGAGTGAAAGCTTTTTGTATATTGAAGGTACTGTGTTAGATGCTACAAGTGGTCTAAAATCGAAAAACTTTAAATTGAAAAATAATTTTGTACCCAATTTATTTGAGGAGATTCGTTATGAGCTTAATGGCGTTGAAATAGATCGCACTCGACATTTGGGTGTTTCTAGCACAATTAAAAATTATCTATCCCTAAATGACAGCGAAAGTATTATGATGGGGAATGCAAGCTGGTCTTATGATAAAGACATCGATGTTGGTGAAGGATTTTTCAACTTTTATGTCCCGCTTAAATCATTATTAGGATTTGCTGAGGATTATAATAAAATTATGTTAAATTGTAAACATGAATTAATATTATTACGTACCAAAAATGATGATAATATTGTAAATTCTAATCAAACTAGTGAAAAACCAAAAATTACAATTCAAAATATTAGTTGGAGAATTCCGCATGTAAAACTTTCGGATTATGCTAAACTGAACACAATAAAAATTATTAATAGTGGAAATGTGTTGCCAATAGCATTTCGTAGTTGGGATTGCCACTACCATCCTCAACTATCAGCATCACAAAATCATATTTGGAATGTAAAACTAGCTGCAAACAGAGAACGTCCACGTTTTGTACTAATTGCTTTTAAACATAACAATAAGCTTACCCATTCAAATCTTAACAATATTAAAGTACATTTAAATTCAGACTCATATCCCTATGATGACTTAAATGTTAAATTTGATAATCAACGTTTTGCCATTCTATACGATATGTATGTTAAGTTTCAACAAAATTTCTATATGAGGGAGGCTCAACCACTCCTCTCAGCTGAAGAATTTAAGGAAAAAGCACCTATAATCGTGATTGATGTCAGTCATCAAAATGAAGCAGTCACAACAGGCCCAATTGATATAAAAGTTGAGTTTTCTACAGATAAAATAGTAGCGGCTAATACATCTGCATACTGTTTACTCATACACGATCGTTTAATCGAATACTCACCGCTTACAGCTTCCGTCAAAAAAATTGTTTAAACAGTTAATCAACATTTTAATATTATAAATTATTTCTTTTTATTTGTTTCAAAATTAATTCATTTTAACTTATATTTATATAATATATACAGCAAAAAATAAATAAATAAATAATTAAATAAATTTATAAAATAAAACAAAGTGGATTTTTATTACTTAATATTCTAATTGCATAAATATTTCATCATCATCGTCAGAAAATAAAATACTATTATTTTTATTATTGCTTATATCAATTTCCATTAACATTTCATCATCAGAATCAGAAAATATAATATTATTATTTGCGTTTTCTTCTATACCTAAAAATATTTCATCATTTCCATCATTATCCCAATTGTTTAATAAATTTTCTTCGCCTGATTTTTGTACAATATTACTATTGTCCTCTTCTAAATAATTTGCAATATCATGCAATTCAAAGTCATCTTCTTTTAGTTTGTAATGCCCCCAAGCATATGTCTGTATACCGTCAAACTTTATATATCTTTTGTCGTCATTATAGCTTAAGACAACTTTTTCAATTTTTTGTGTATATATTTGGTGTTGATACGTTCTAAATGTATACATTGAATCACTATAAATATTTTTTGAATATAAACACTTTTTATAATCGGTTAATGTTACCCTATCTAATGCCATTTTTTTAACGCCCTTTGATTTTTTTATTTCATCATTATTATCATTCTTAATGGAATACATTTTAGCTCTCAAACCTACAAATTCTCTCATAATCACTCCACAGTTTTCATCCTTCATCATTCCTAAAATTTTTTTATTTACAAGTGGCAAATTAAAAATATTTTGCGGATGATAATCAGACGTATCAAAACGATGAAGTAAATCATTTTCTATATCTTTATAAAAATCTTCAGTCCTAATTGTGTATATAAATGAATCTGTATCCATATAATTTAAATGTATTTTACTATTATATTTCGGTTTCATATAATTGTAATGAAAATCGTACATTTTCAACTTAGAAACTTCTAAAATACTAAATCCTAAGTACATAGGTTTATTGCACTTTACACTCATACGTTTTAATTGTACAGCAAACATGTCATCTCCAAACCTAGACATACTGTGAAAATTTAGTTGAGCAATATGAGCTCGTGCTTCCCTATGATTTCTTCTTTCAGATTCCCACTTTGTAACTATGTACACAGACTTCCTTTTTTCTACATTTTCCATGGTCTTTCCATAGACAGCATTATTCAATAATTTAAAGAAATCTTTTTCAAAAGCATTAGATGCTCTACTCCTATGAAATGTATTCAAGTCTATGTATGATTTAAGCCATGGTGCCTGTTTAAATTTTATGACTCTATGGATTTTTTTCAAAATCATTCCATTTTCTATGCACTGTTTTAATACTCTATAATGTATAGAATATTTTGTTTTATTTGTTAAGTCGGCAATCAACTTTTCATTAATCATTGGAGCAATAATTTTATTCTCCGGACAAAAAGGTAAATCATTATGATAGTCATGTAATACTTCTGGATATTCTAAATCTACTTCCAAAATATATCCTTCATTAGCCTCGTCGTCTATTGTAAGAATATCGAGGTTATCAATTTCCTCATTATTTAACCATATAAAGTCAGAGAAGGGTAAATATTGAGACATTGCCCACCCATATAGATTATTGGCATCTAAATACATCAAGTATTGAGAGGGCTTTTTTGCATCATAATCGCTCATGTACTTATTATTGGCTACAGAATGTCTTAATGAGCATTGTACAAGTCCACCTCTAATCCCCATTTTTATCATGTTGTACATGTCAACATCAGTTATTAATTCCAGTCTTATTTTTGTTGATTTTAACATAGCGTCCCACGATAAACCTGGTGCCGTATAATAATGACATGGGTCTAAATCATAAATTTTTTTACAAATTTTTCGGAAATTTTCAAAAATGTCAGCCAAAATAAGCGTATCACTTTTAACATATAATTCAGTGTAATCAAGAAGTGTTTTGCAATTAAAAGTTTCCCATACTTTTTTTGCATGTTCGAAATCTTCTAAATTACACTCTTTATTTGTTAAAAGATTTTTAAATTCAGTCCGTTCAGGGAGGTTTCCTTCAGAAAGTTTTGAAAAGGAGTCTATATATGAATATGGATATATGCCTTTTCTTCTTATAAGATCAAACTCAGCTTCATTAGGGAAATATTTTTTAATGATTTTAAAATCATTCGAAGCTAAGTTTGATGATAGTGCATCTAAACTGGAAGCCATAAACCTAAATGAGTCTACAAATCGTATTTGAAAACCATCGTTTTCAATTGGTACATTTTTTGTGATGGAAATATAAGTTTCTTTATTTATGGGAATTATTTCTATGGTACCTTCAACTTTGCCTAATTCCCTTATAAATAAATGACTGTCATATGAGGATAAATTATGGAAAAACACTGGTATAATTTTTTTAATTTTGAAATTAATATTACAATGATTATGAAGGGCACTCCTAAAACAACCAGTTAAGTGACAATGATCATGAACTCTATCATCACCCAAAGGTTTTCCACAAAGTGAACAATCTATGCAAGTTCTAAACCGTTCGTTTTCTTCATTTGTTAAATTTTTCATTGGGACAACTTTGTTTAAATAATTTTTAAAAATGTATGTTGTGTCTTTAAGCAATTCCCTGACAAATACTTGGGGGCTATCTAATCCACTATAAGTTAATGACTTTGAATAATTGTCATTATAGCTACACTTAATATAATAACTAAATGAACAGGGAATGTGTTTTTGTTCATTAATTGTTTTATGACTAACCCTACTGTTAATTTTTTCTAATAGACATTCAAAGTCTGCGTATACAACGAATGGCACTTCTAAATTATTAGCCATATTTTGAAATTCAATATACTTATCTTCAACTGCAGGCATTGTAGTTATCATTTGTAAACATCCATCTTTATGCCGGATAACCATTTCAGGATCTTGCGAATAATTTAAGCATGTCATGCAAAAATGAACGCTATTTTTGCTATTGCTTAAAGATGACCTCAGAAATCTGAAAGAAATAAAACCATATAAATATTTACATAATAATAATAATAATAAAAAAATATATTTATATTACCTTGACAAATCTTTAATGAGAACATAATGTCTTTTGCTGCAATCCTCGTTCTCAAGCAACATCAAACTTATGTGAATTTTTCTATATTTATCACAACATCTGTATGGACCAACAATTTGATTTCCTTTCACGTCAAATCCAAATACATTTATGCTTATAAATGGATTTTGTGCCTCAAATATTGAAATATCCTTCAAATCTAGAGGAAATTTCATATTTTCGAAATTCAGTGTAATTCCATTTGCATATATAATCTGGTCTGCAATATTTTCAATATTGTAGGAGGAGCAAATCATAGATTTTTTGTAGTTGCTTGGAGCCTTTAATGCAGCTATAACACACCATTTGAAGCAAAACGCATCCTCATTTTTAATATTAAGACATGCATTTAGCTTCATTAATTTATAAGGAAGTTCAATGTAACTAGATCCTCGAATTATGTTATGTTGATTTATATTTATATTTAAATATTTAATTTCCAACAATGCCCATCCACTATCACGTTCCTGGAACTCTGCCATTTTATTTTTTAAATCTTCAGCTTTTTTCAAGTAAATATTTCTTAGTGTGTGAGATCGGTTTACTGCTGTCATTTTTGTTACATGAACCATTTTTTCAATTTTTTCTACATCTTCACTTATTTTGATGTATATGCATTCCAATTCGAAATTGCATTTAAAATTTATTTGTTTTGCTAGAGAGTGTTTTAATATGTTTAAAACATCTTCCTCTGCTTTTTCCAAAAATTCTTCCAGATATATGTCATCTATTTTAGGGTTTGTATATGTATATACTTCAACCCTTTCCATAAAGTCACTGGATCGTAAAGAAATGTTAGATGTTAAATGTCCATTTCCGCTTTCCTTATGTTGTCTCGTTCTTAAATGATGACCCCAATCCAGTCTTCCAACATCGAGTTTACATATTGTGCAATGTATTAAGCTCTGGTGGGTTTTTGTATGATTTTCCAACCCTTTGATGGTTCTAAAATTTCTCCCACAAATATTACAATCTAGGATCACGGTGGGTTGTACAAGATGTACCTTCATATGTTTTTTAAACAACAATTTCCCTTTAAAATGTAGTCCACACTGTTCACAGGAGAACATATTCGATGTTCCCCAATTCCTTTTATGTTGAGATGTTTTGTGAATATGTAATGCACTTAATGTTGAAAATGTTTCAGTGCATGATTTACACTCAAATCTAGATTCCCGTCCCTCATTGCGTCTCATCATCTCCATCATCGATTTTGCTGCAGCAGATGTTGAAGGAGTATTATCCATGAATAGATCCATTTTTTAGTATACGTTTTTTAGTTTTTTTAAACAAATTTAGGTTTTATTAAACAAATTTATGTTTTAATTCGTTCGAGTGTTAATTCAAACTGTCGTTAGTTAAAAAAATCTTATAAAATTTAACTTTTCAAAAATATATGTGCATATATATGTATATGAAAACTAAATTTTAATATAAAATTCCACTAATGAATACATATGCTTGTTATATTTAGGACATAGCGTTTTGAAGAGTTTTTTCTAAAATCATATCAGCATATTCAATGGTACTTTACAATCACACAATATTGGGGTGTTCTCGCCGTCTACAATTCCAGACAAGTATATCTTGTTTTCTACAATCACAACGGAAACTGTGTAAATGTTCTTTCTTTAAAAATTGTGCCGGATGTCTGACTCAATTCTAGACCTAAAACCAAACAATATTGGGGTGTTCTCGCCGTCTACAATTCCAGACAAGTATATCTTATTTTCTACAATCACAGCGGAAACTGTGTAAATAATATTTCTTTAAAACAATCGTGCCGGATGTATGACTCGATTCTAGACCTAAAATTTTAATGATCGAAAAAAACATTTGCTTCATCCTGCATAAAAATGAGAAACTCCAAAAAATGTGAGCGATTCATTTCTATTGACGCATTAAATTTTTTTTTTTTTCAAGACAATGAAAAATAAATTTTCAACATCTTAAAATTAAAAACTATTGCTATCATTTTTCAAAATTATTCTTAAAACTATTATTTCTAAAATAAAGGCCTTATTCATAATCAATTTTTAAATTTATTAAAGATTTATGAAACAGATTCTGTATGAAATATTTAAATTAAAATTATTTTCAACAATCATAACGGAAACAATGCATGTAGCCTTCTTTCTAGAACAAGGCCGGATGTATTCAAATATTAAGAAAACTATACTTTTAGCTTTTATAATTATTCTATCAGCATGAAAATGACGAAAAAGTAGATTTCTATTCCTTTGTTTTTAAAGTTTTTTTGAAAACTATAAATTTCTTAAAACCTATTATTTCTAAGCCAAATTTTAACAATAAAAAACTTTTCTTTTTACAAAAAAATAAAAATAACGGATGTAGATTGTCTGATAAAAACCGACAAAATACTGCATTATTTTTAGAAATCAGAATATATTTATAATTTTTCCTAAAGTACATTTTTGGAAACTAGAAACATTTTTCAAAACACTGAAAAATAAATTTTCTACAATAAAAATTTCTTACCCGTATGAAAACGATGTGAAAGAGGAATCAACGTGGAAAAAAAATGTGCGCGATAAAAATTTTTGTCAAAACAATGAAAAATAATTTTTTAAAAATTTTTCTATAGGCATGAAAATAACAGCAAAGAGGAATCACCGTGGAAAAAAAATGTGTGCGATAAGAATTTTTTAAAACAATGAAAAATTTTGTAAAAATCAAATCCCCATTCATTTTCATCGTAGTTCAAATCCCTATTCATTTTCATCGAGTTCAAACCCCCTTTCGTTTTCATCGTAGTTCAAACCCCCTTTCTTCAACTACTCGTGTGCCAAAAGGCTAAGGCGTGAAAAACCTTCACACGAGCTGCGCCCTCAAGCTAAAGTTCTTACTGCTACTGGGGCAGTTTCTCAATTTATATTATTGGAAATGATAGCTAAAGCAAGTGACCTGCTTGATATTTAAAGCAAGTAATTCGAACTTATCAATCACTGCCCGAACTCAAAAGAGTTTCAGTAACTATAGCACCTAGTTGAATATTTGGAGTCCAGCATTTTACCTAGCGAAAGCCAGTTTCGTTTTAATAGAAGACGATCTAGGGGAAGCTTGCTAGCCTTCTGAAAGGAAAGATTATGTCGTTCACTTCACCGTTCCCTTCACCTTCACCGAAGGTAAAGCGGCGGCATAGATAATTCCGAGGCATTAAGTCTTGCATGTTTCAATTTTATAGAAAGCTTTTGCATTTGGATTTGGTTACAACTTCTATCGATTTATATCAAGATTTTTCAAAGATTGCTTAATAATGTGGAACTACGATTGAATTTAATTTTGTTGTATAAGGAGTGAGATCGTAAAATTCTTAACACACGTTTTTCATTAAAACTTTTAACCCTAGTATTATTTGATCAAGATACCTTTGTAAAGCATGTCAGTTATTATGTTTAATGTCAATTATATTCATTTGTTGTTAATCTGATTAAAATATTTTCAACAAAACCCAACTTGGTCCTACAAAAAGTTGGCCAAGCATTCAAAGGTCTGCTATTAAACTGTTTCCAATGTTATTAAACAGTACCGGGAGAACTTGTCCGTTGATAGAAAACCTGGTTCAGGTAGAAGGAATGGTCCACATGATATTTCTAAAGCCAAAAAAAAATATAAAGCATTTTCAAAAGAGCAGGAAGGAAAGCAGCCCGGTTAGATCAGTGCTCGGACTATTTGGTACGAAAAGTTGAAGCTAATATAAGTTTAAAAACATACAAGGCTCAAAAAGTTCCTGACAGGAACTCTGCTAAAAATGTAGAGGCCAAAAACAAAGCACGGAAATTGAAGTCAAGTTTTATAAAAAAAAAATATTCTTGCTGCATAATATATGACGAAACGTATGTTCTGGCAGATTTTTCGCAACTTCCTTGTCAAAAATTTTATGTTGCTGATGCTCGAGGGAATGTTGAAAAAAAGTTTAGGACCCAAAATCAAATAAAAATTCCCAAAAAGTAATTGGTATGGCAAGCAATATGCAGTTGCGGCAAAAGAAGCCAATTATTTGTTACAGCGGGCTTATAAATACCGAAATTTACATCAAGGAATGTTTACAATGATGCTATCCATGATGCTTCCATTCATAAGACTTCATAATGTGTCCACTTATTTTTGGCCTGCCTTGGCATCCTGTCACTATGGTAAACAAGCCCTTGAGTGGTACAAGAGCCATAATATGGTATTTGTACCAAGAGAGGCAAATCCTCCAAACTGCCTGGAGCTAAGGCCAGTGAAGAGATATTGGGCTATTGTTAAAAGAGAATTGAAGAGCGCAAAAAAGGTGTCCAAAAGTGTGGTAGATTTTAAACAGAGACGGACTACTTGTTCGAGCAAAGTGACAGAAAGCACATAAAAACGTTAATGGAAGGGTTTCCCAAAAAGGTTCAAAACTTCATCACTAGTGATTAAAACTATAAAATATTTTTTTTTTTTTGGGAAGTTGTTATAATAATTTCAATCAAATAAAAAAAAATTAAAACTGTAAGTTTAGTGATTTCGTCTTTATTAACATATATGTATGTTAAGAATTTTTCGATCTCACTCCTTAAAATGAACTTCAATTGAACTATATTTTGGAATATAAAAGGAACTACGATTGAACTAAATTTTGGAATATAAAAGGAACTAAGATTAGACTAAATTTTGGAATATAAAGGGAACTACTATTGAACTTAATTCTGAGATATAAAAGGAACTACGATTGAACTTAGTTTATGAATATAAAAGGAACTTCGATTGAACTAAATTTTGGAATATAAGAGGAACTATGATTGAACATAATTTTGGAATATAAAGGGAACTACTATTGAACTCATTTTTGGAATATAAAGGAACTATGATTGAACTTAATTTAGGAATATAAAGGGAACTATGATTGAACCAAATTTTGGGATATAAAAGGAACTACGATTGAACTTAGTTAATGAATATAAAAGGAACTTCGATTGAACTAAATTTTGGAATATAAGAGGAACTATGATTAAACATAATATAAAATGAATTACGATTGAATATAAAATGAATTACGATTGAATTAAATTTTGGAATAAAAAGTAATTACGATTGAGCTAAATTTTGGAATATAAAGGGAACCACGATAGAACATAATTTAGTAATACATAAGGAGCTACGACTGAACTTAATTTTGAAATATAAAGGGAACTACGATTGAACTTTGGAATATTAAAACTACTATTGGAAATTAAATGAAACTATGATTGATGACAATTTTGGATTAGAAAAGGAACTACTAACTACAAAAGGAATG
This sequence comes from Calliphora vomitoria, assembly GCA_942486065.2. Taxonomy (NCBI): domain Eukaryota; kingdom Metazoa; phylum Arthropoda; class Insecta; order Diptera; family Calliphoridae; genus Calliphora; species Calliphora vomitoria. Next base: position 85,705,492 of record OW818030.2, on the reverse strand, counting down.
ACTAATGTGACATAATTTCTCTTGTTCACAGTACACTAAAAACCAAATTATTAAAACTCATATTATCTGTCAAAGAAAAACAGTCGTCAACGTTCAAAATAATACAACAAAAGTGCGCCAAATTAGCCTAGCTGATGTGTGAAACCCATTTTTTACATATTAATGTGTCAATTCCATGTCTAGGAAAACAAATTTACACACCACTGTTCTCATTGTTGATTGCCAATGTCATTAAAGAAGCGGAAATGAAGATGTTCTCGTCATCGTTTCTCCTCATCCTTATATTTGCTTCGGCTTTTGTTTGCAACAAATTGTCATAAAAATTACAATACAAAGTAAGTTAGAGCATAAAAAAAGAACAATGTACGCTAAAGAGTTTTTATTTTTATTTTTGCACAATTTAAGCAGGAACTTACACTTCCCCCTTTTCTGGATAAATGGCCTCCTTAATCATATGCACACACTAAACACACAAACACACATAGGCCCAGGGATGCAGGGGAACTGGCATAAAATGCCACACATTATGTTTAACTAATGGAGTGATAAAAGTAATATAAATAAAATAAAATACGAAAAAAAGTATAAGAAATACCAAAACAGCAACTGATTGAACACAGAGGCATATCGTAAAAGTAACGATAATGACGAAATTTGTTTTCGTTTTTTTCTTCATCATGTATTTATAGACAATTTAAATATTATTTGCGGTAACAAACATAACAATTCTTTTGATGTCTGGCCCTGGAAGGCAATAGAGTATATAGACATACAAAATACATGAATACTGGTATTTAAAGTTTATTATTACTTTTCGTTCTGTTCTTATTATTGCTACTTTTTTTATTTTATGGAATTTGTTTTGCATATAAAAGGATTTCAATTTTTTCTCTTTTTCAGATTTTTGTTACTTTTTAAGGTAATTTTTATTTCAATCTTTTTAACAGCAGTTTCTTTTTTTTGTTATAACAAAGTGTTTTGTAGATAGATGTGTAGCAAGCAGTGGTAGAATGTTTGCAATTTGAAAGTTATTTGTTTGTTTGTTTGTGCTGTGAAAATGCTGTTTCAGCACCTGCACTAGCAATAGCATGTCAGCTCCAACACAGACTCTTTGTACAACAAAATATCCAGTGAGCAATTGTTTACCTTTTTTCTATACAAACAAACAAACAAACAAACAAACAAAAAAACTCCCTGCTATCCAGTATGATATTACTTATTTAGATTTTTGTTTGTTGTGGAGTTGTGTAGATTTTTTATTGTTAGAAAAATTATTAAATTGCAACTAAAGCAGAAGAAGCTGGAAACTCTTAAACGGAAATTTAATAATAAAGTGGTGATTAGAGATCCCAAAGGTCCCAAATATGAACTTTAACAAATATTTGAAAATGTATGTTAAGCTATTTAACATTTTTTTGTTTAATGGAACGATTGTGTTCTACTACAATTTTGTGGTAGGAAATGGAGAAAAAGAATCACAAACAAGATTTCAATGCATTAGGAGATTAATGGGGATCCTAACTATAGAGGCAATTCAGGGGAAAGGCTCTGTTCTTAATTATTTGCTTAAGCTTTACAAATTAATGCGAAAACTGCAATGCATCAGCATGCACCTGAGTCATAGAAGAGCAGCGATTGTGGACATCCTCTAATTCACAACAAGCTCAATTTTGGTATTCCTTAGGACCATGGAATTCTCCAACCCTATATTAATTCAGAATTTAGAGTAAGTATTGCGATAGACCAGTAAGATCGAATGGTATAGGTGAGCTAGCCTTTAATACTACTCGGGCAATACATATTGGGTGTATAACTTAAAAATGCTTGATTTATCTTTTGAACGCGGTTTTTGTTTTCAGTAACTTATATGACATTTTGAAGGGTATATACTTATTCTCACTTAGTTGCCAATCGAATGATTCGGTTGCACACATAGAATTTTTCGGTTCTATCAACAGATATTCAGTTGAAAAAGAAGAATTTCGGTTGAAGCAACCAAACTTTTATTATCCCTTCCAGAATTTTGTAGCCACAACTGTAAAATTCGGTCACTAAGGTAGAATCATTCGATTGGCAACAAATTCGGTTGCTATCTGTTTCTGTTTTCTCTGTGTAAAAGGAAAGTTTTGCTTTACTTCTTTAATTTGAAAAAAAGAGCCGCTGAAGCACATCAAAGCTTATGGTGAATGTGTTTCATCGGTTTCAACACGTAAGTCAAAGATCGCCCAGGCCAGCCAAATTGTTGTCAAACTCAACAAGAGCTTGCCAAATCATTGGCAGGATTCATTCAAAAGCAGGGAAATTGGGTACCACACGAATTGAATCCCAGAGATCTTGAAAGACTATTTTACATATCCGATATGATGTTTGAACGCTACACAGAGAAAACAGATTCGTGATGGCAACCGAATTTGTTGCCAATCGAATGATTCTATCTTGGTGACCGAATTGTACAGTTGTGGCTACAAAATTTTAAAAGGGGTAATAAAAGATTGGTTGCTTCAACCCAACTGCTGAATTTCTGTTGATAGAACCGAAAAATTCGATGTGTGCAACCGAATCATTCAATTGGCATGAAAATCGGTTGCTACTACAAATATGTTTTCTCTGTGTATAAAAGAAAATCTTTTTTGCACCGAATCATTGCTTGCGATGAAAAATCGATCCATTACGATAACCCGAAGCATAAGAGATCGTATATGAACCCCGGCCAACCAGCCGAATCGACACCAAAGGTAATTCTCTGTATTTGGTGGGAGCAAAAGGGTCCTATATATCTATTATGAGCTGCTGATATCTGACCAGACCATCACAGGGAACCTATACCGAACACAACTAATTCGTTTTAAGCGAGCATTGGCCGAAAAGCGGCCAGAATATGCGGGCAGACATGAAACCGTAATATTCCATCATGACAATACTCGGCCACCATTTCGAAGGTAGTCAATGTGATTTATCTCTTTCACGACCATAAGACTATTTGGATAAAAGTAATTATTTTTTCTATTTAATGTGAATCAGTTAGCGCCAAGAAAACTTATTTTGAAATTAAAACAAAACAAATTTTATCGGATTTAATGGAATTTTGGTCGTAAAGTGCAAATGTTCGTTCCACATACTCATGTTTATGGACTACATATCAATGAACGGAACATGAATAATGATTTTATAATAAAAATGCACCCACCAGGCCTAATATATATCCCGATATAAAATTTAAAAAATCAGTTTTACACTTAAAAAGACTTGGGCACAATTCTTGTACACAGTACCAAAATAAAACTGTCAATTTTCAAAGACAATAAAAAATAAATGCTATAGCCGAACTTGTTTTAATCTAAATACATTAATAAGAGACACGTTTACGAACTAATACAAATTAAAATGGCACCCATTAAATTTTTCGTTATTTAGTTATTCAATATTTTTATGTTGCGTATATCCCAAAAACAGACGCCATGACTTTATTGGCTGACAAACCCACCTTGGCCTATTTTGGCGCCCTGAAAATCCCACTCTTTTGACTGCTGTTTGGTCTCTGATATGTTGTGGTGGATCCACGGTTAGAAAACACCACAAAACTCATCCATATTGCTGTTGAACAACGCTAAATACTCCTGCGAAATTGTGAGACGATGGCGTTTATGATCGATTGTGAGCAAACGCGGCAACCATATTGCGGAGAGCTTTCTCATACCCGAGTGATCCTTCAAAAATAAAACCACTGAGACATGTTAGATGCCTATGGCTTCTACAATCATTCGCACTTTCAATCTCCGATCGGCCAACAACTTATCTTTATTTTTTTATTTGTGTCGCATGTAGAGACCTCATCAGGGCGTTTAGAATGTTCGCCATCTTCCGTAGTTGTACGGCTACAACGAAATTAAGCAAACCACTTTTTTACCATTGAAATTGATGGTGCAGAGTTCCCATTGTATTTATCAAGCTTAGCCTTGGTATAAGTGATAGAGTTTTTTTCCGAAAAAATAATGCTTAATGAGCACATGAAATTCACATCTATCCATTTTATACTCAAGTCACGCGGTAGTCTGCTATCAATGGCTGTCACAATACAAACTAAAAGACGTAGCTTGTTCAAATTTTGACAAGAGTCAAATGACATATGCCTGTTGACAGGAGCAGTGTTGCTCTTTCAGTTAAGAGGCGGGAAATTCAAAAATTCACGCCCTTGTTTTATAATTTGGATTCCATTGTATTTCTGATTTCATATGATTAAAATTAAATCCACAATTTAAAAAAAAAGCTATGTCTTTGTTCACTGAATGAGAAAGACTGTGTACTTAATTAATTAAGTATTATTTGTTTCCCAAATATACGTCACAATTTTAAGAAAAATTGTTTTTTATCTTTCATCTACCCTCATGCATATAGACAATTCCATTATGTAGAACGTGACCGTCTGACACATTTAAAGTGAAAAAAGTCAAAATAAAACGGATTTCACTTATAACTCTAAATTAGCCCTATAATTGGTGTAAAGGTTTATTTTTGGACAATTTTATAATTGCAAAAAACCAAGGCATTCGGACGTGACAAAAACAGAAGTGGTTTTCAAAGCCATCAATATTTCTAAGTGACTAATTTTAGAACGTTTTGCTTTGATGTCTCTTAAATGTGTTCTTCAGTAGTTATTTGCCTGGTGACACCCAGGGCTGATTCATATTTCAACTGCATTTCGATCGCGAATATTGAGAGAATATTTCCATAAAATCGTATGACTTAAAAATGAGGGATTTTTTAAAATTTTTAGGTTTTATTTTGAAACATTTGTACAATATAAATTTATTCAAAGTACTGGCCATTGTAAGCTATGATCTTTTCTCATATTTTTTGCAACATATGGATTCCGAGCCAAAAGAACTTTGAGGCCAAGAACAAATCAAGACAATATCGGATTTTCTGTTCGAAAGTGAAGCGTACCCAGAGACAGCGTTCTGCATCGATGGATAGACTATAAAGCGGGTGAGACAAAACTTCCCAACCACATCATTCTAAGTAGTTTTTAATAGTTTTGGAATATTACGGTTTCATGTCTGACCGCATATTCTGGGCGTTTTTCGGCCAATACTCGCTTCAAACCAATCAGTTGTAATCGATACAGGTTCCATGTGATGGCCTGGCTAGATTTCAGCAGTTGATAATAGATAGGACCCTCCAAATAGAGAGAATTACTTTAGTGCCATGGAAATTTGGCTTTGGTATCGCTTCGGCTGGTTGTTGGGGCTTAACGTACGATCTCTTAAGCTTCGGGTTATCGTAATAGATCCATTTTTCATCGTAAGTGATGATTCGGTGCAAAAATTATATTCTTTTATAGCGTTCAAGCAACATTTCGGACATGCAAAATTGTCTTTCAAGGTCTCTGGGCTTCAATTCGTATGATACTCAATTTTTATGCTTTTGGATAAATCCTGCTGCTCGCAAACGTTTTGAAATGGCAGCTTGAGTATCTCCCAATGATTTTTCGCTTGTTAGGTTTTACAACAATCTTCATAGAGCAATGCCTCCAATTCTTGGTCTTCAAACTTTTTTGGCTGCCCTGGGCGATATTTGTCTTCCATGTCCAAATCTCCACTTATGAACCACACTAACCAGCTCTCGCACGTTGAAAGCGATGGAACACATTCACCATAAGCTTTGGTGAGCAATCGGTGTGCCTCAGCGGCACTTTTTTATGACGATTCGTTGATACAAAATTCGACATTTTCGAAGCAAATAAAACTTTGTTGTTTACACTATAATGTTTAATAACTAAGTGAGAATTAATTACTGATATGTACCCTTCAAAATGACACATAAGTTATTTAAAACTAAACCGCGTTCATAAGATACATCATCCCAATATTATTTTGAAAATGTTTTAAAACTTTGTTCCTGAAAAAATTATACTTTACTGACTATACTCGTATAAATATAGAAAGTGAAAAAATACCCATTATGCAATCAAATCTTTCATTAACCAAATTTTGCCATAAATTTCCAATCATTCATAATTTAAGCCAACAAAACATAATATGTATACAAAACCTACAAAGAAAACCAATCCAACCCCTCCTTTTAGAGTTACAACTACATAATCATCACTCATCGTTTTACCAATTTCCATTGAAAAGTAATTGTTTGTACAAAAACCACAATATAGTTTACAAAATTGCAAAGTTTTAACACCAGAAAAAATTGAAAAAAATACAGACCACATTTAAGGGTTAAAAAGAAAATCATGTGTGAAATTTTTCATTTTAGTTTTTTGCACAGTTTTCAATCTTTTTTTTTTTTTTTGTTTTCCTTGTTGGGCATGCGACTTCAAACAGTTAGAGTAGAAAATTTATTTCTGGAACACACAGAGATAGGTAATGGTGGTCACCGGTAATCAAACAGACACATAGAACATTCTAAGGTGTGTGTAGAAGTGAGAGTGGAGTTTTTTTTTTTTTTTTTTGTTTGTTTGGAAAATACAATTTAGGTTAGTTTATCATACAAACAGCAAACATGCAACATACAGCCAGCAACAATAATTGAGAACTAAAATTGATATATAAATGGATATGGAGCCAAAATAAACTTTAGAAAAACATAGAAAAAAATCTTATAGAGAAACTGGCAGTCAATAAAAAAAAAACATCTAAACAGAAAAACTACTTTTGAAAATTTTAATATTTTTGTGTGTGTTTTTAAGCCAATTAGCTAAATTTTTTATAGCATTCATCAAATTGAAATAAGAATTTCGCTCCAAAACACAAATACAATAACAGAGCCTAATAAAACACTCATACACACACTCACCCACTTATCTATATAGTAGCAAGTTTTTTTTTTAATTTATATTTTTTATAAATAAAACACCCTTAACAATACTTCTAGAAAAAAAACTAAAACACCAAGGAACTAAAAAAACTACATACGTATGCACATAAAAACATATGTATGTTCACTGAAGTCCTTGTGTTGACAGTTTTCATTTTGATGCTCACTCTACACTGACGCCTGCTTCTCTCCCTAAGCGGGCACTCACCGGCACTTGTACAGCGAGATAAAAAAAAAATTTTTGACAAATATAGACATTTTTCACCTAAACTCATGACAGAAATAGTAACACTCTTTTATACCAAGAACCGTTATCATGTAGAGTAAGTGGTTGAGTGTGTGTGAGTGTGAATTTGCACATTCACCCATACACTAAACGTGTATGGCCAGAGAGTGAAGGCGGGGTGCAAAAACTATGTAGTTGTTAACGCAATTTATACAATATTTTTTTAACTTAGCAGGCTACTATTTTTTAGCTATAAAAGGTGTAACAACCACAAATGTAGAGACAGACACACAATCATATTTATTGTCAATTTATTTGTGACAAACGAGTGGCCAGATGTGTAAGAATACAATCTAATTCCCTTTAGGATTCTTGTCTAATGATCCTAAGTAATTATTTTGTTCTGTTTAGAAGCTATCTCGCTCTTCCCGTTTTATACCCGTCATCAAGATTGAGTTTGTCATTATATTTGTAACACATCGAAATATTGCTGGTAGAAACAACAATTATGATGAAATGTTGAACCTTTTTCGGAAACGTTTTTATAGTGCTTTCTGTCACTTTGCTCGAACAGGTAGTCCATCTCCGTTTAAAATCTACCACACTTTTTGACACCTTTTTTGTGCTCTTCAATTATCTTTTAATAAGAGCCCAAGAACTTTATGTGAAATTTTGTCTGCTTTGGGTCCTATACTTTTCTTCAACATTCCCTCGAGCATACGTTTCGTCATCCATTATGCAGCAAGAATATTTTTTTATAAAACTTGACTTCAATTTCCGTGCTCTGTTTTTGGCCTCTAAATTTTTACCAGCGTTCCTGTCAGGAACTTTTTGAGCCTTGTATGTTTTCAAATCTGCATTAGCTTTAACTTTTCGTAGCAAATAGTCCGAGCACTGAGCTAACCGGGCTGCTTTCCTACCGGATGTGTTGGGAGATCTTTTGAAAATGTTTTCTATTTTTTTTTTGGCTTTAGAAACATCATGTGAACCATTCCTTCTACCTAAACCAGGTTTTCTATCAACGGACAAGTTCTCCCGGTACTGTTGAATAACAGTGGAAACACTTTGACGGCAGACCTTTGAATGCTTGGCCAACTTTTTGTAGGACCATGTTGGGTTTTGTTAAAAATGTATTTTTGTACGCACTTTTTTCTGGTCATTCTTTTTAATCAGATTAACAACAAATTAATATAATTGACATTAAACATAATAACTGACATGTTTTATAAAGGTAAATTGATCAAAAAAAATCAAACTTGTTTTTTAATGAAAAACGTGTGTTAAGAATTTTCCGATCTCACTCCTTAACATATATCTCATTTTATAATTATTGAACATTATAGTGTAAACAACAAAGTTTTTTTTTGCTTCGAATATGTCGTATGCGGGAAGTTTTGATTTACTTCTTTAATTTGAAAAAAAAAAAGTACCACTGAAGCACACTGATTGCTCACCGAAGCTTATGGTGAATGTGTTTCATCGGATTCAACGTACGAGAGATGGTTTGATCGGTTCAGAAGTGAAGATTTTGACACGAAAGACAAAGATCGGCGAGGTCAGCCAAAAAAGTTTGAAGACCAAGAATTGGAGGCATTACTCCATGAAAAGTGTTGATAAACTCAACAATAGCTTGCAAAATCATTGGGTGCTACTCAATCAGCAATTTCGAAACGTTTGCAAGCAGCAGGATTCATCCATAAGCAGGGAAATGGGGTACCATACAAATTGAAGCTAAGAGACTTTGAAAGACGATTTTTTATGTTTGAAATGCTGCTTCAACGTTAAAAAAAAAAAACATAATTTTTGCACCGCATCATTACTTGCGTTGAAAATGGATCCATTACAAAAACCCGAAGCGTAAGAAATCGTATATGAAGCCCGACCAACCAGCCGAATCGACATCAAAGCCAAATACCCATGGCGCTAAAGTAATGCTATATTTAGAGCTGCTGAAATCTGCCCAGACCAACACATGTACCGAATACAACTGATTCGTTTGAAGCGAACATTGACCGAAAAATGCCCAGAATATGCGGTCAGACTGAAACCGTAATATTCCATCATGACAACGCTAAAAATTATTTAGAAAGCAGTGGTTGGCAAGTTTTGCTCCGTTCGACTACACAGAGAAAACTGATTTGTAGTGGCAACCGAATTTGCTGCCAATCGAATGATTCTAGCTCAGTGGCAGAATTTTCAAAAGGGGTAACAAAATTTCAGAAGGAGTAACAAAAGTTTGGTTGCTACAACTGACTTTCTATTGATAGAGCCGAAAAATTCTATGTGAGCAACCGAATTATACGATTGGCAACAAATTATGTTGCTACTACTGTTTTCTCTGTGTACTGTTAGTTTCGATCGATGCAGAACGACATTTTCAATTGGATTTTACTCCGAACTCTGAGCAGGAGTATCCAGAACCCTACCGCAGTTGCAGAGAAGCCATGTCCTTACCAAATGAGCCTTGTGTTTGGGGTCATTAGCCTGATAAAATTTTAAATTTGGCTTCCTATCAGTATAAAACCCAAATCTATTCGCTATATTAACAAGATGGTGTTCTCAATAAAAAAAAAACCTCACACTCCGTTACTAGATATTCAGCCCAACCCTTACCTAAAGTTTTCCAAATTTTACAGTTGGAATTATGTTTTATCTTTCCAATGCTTTTAAAGATTTTTTCCATACTCTATTCGGTCCATCATTGTAGCAAAGCATCATTTTGGTTTCGTCTTAAAATATAACGTCATCCCAGTAGTCGTCAGATTTTGAAATATGCGTTACAGCAAAAGATTTTGGCTTCGTCTCAAAATAAAACGTCATCCCAGTAGTAGTCAGATTTTGAAATATGCGTTACAGCGAAAGATAATCGTATTTCTTTATGTTGGATGAATAGTCAAAACTTGCCTTACCGTTTCCTGAGAGGCTGTCACACTACATTCTTTTTTAAGTTCATACGCAAGCGTTCTTTTGGATACCCAACGGTTTTCGTCTACCTTTATTCGTAGAACACGTTCTGTACTCTCCGAAATTTAAAATATTATAGAATGTAAAATACCTGTTTACACAAAAGATGCGATACTTATTCAACTCTGCCTTCTCGCAGAAGATGTTCAAGAAGGGCAAAAAATGTCAAACACAATCAAAATTGTTGACTCTCTATAATACCATTTATTTTACACTCTCTATTTTATAATCTTTATTATATGAAACCAAAGGTACAAAGTCCTTTATAACATTTGATGTTGTAAAGTTAGCGTGAAGGAGTTTCTTTTTATATATAAAACTGTACACGTGATACTTTAACGTATATTCTTTAGGTTTTTTGCTGAATTCAATAAGAATATTTTCCGTAGTAACCCTCTGTAAAGGTTTCCTAAGCAGACCTTCAATTCAATCAGACCTATAATTTAAAGGGTTTTTAATAGAAGTTCCTATATAGACATTCTGTGAAGCATTACGCGGAGGTCTCCTTACAGGTCTTAAATGAAAGACCTTCTAATATACCTTCTATCAGTGCTCTAACAGAAGTAAGGCTTTCAATGACAAGCCGTATAAAATTGAAACGATTTTACAATGCGCTGGGTGTCCTTTTATCTACAAAATAAGCCCTCTTTACTGCATCTTTTTCCCGCAGGTAAAACAAACACACACATAAACTGTGTAGCTTTATGAAAGTAATACTTATAACTGGTTTTATGCAGATTGTGCTGCTATAATTCTTATACAGTTTATTTTTTTTTACTTAAGTAGTCACACTTTGATTTAATTTTTAGATAAGTAATCAGAGTTTTATAATAAAATGGAGAACTATTATTGCCATCGTGCTGCTCTTTAGTTTGCCGATTGTAAGAACTCCCGAACTAACCGTAGCATAGAGTTATCGTAACTGATTGTAAGAACTCCCGAATTTTTTCTTACATTCGTATTTTAGTAATCGTAGTCAAATTCAAGAACTCCCGAAGTCTTCTTGAATTAGTTGTAGCGTAGCCGATTGTAAGAACTCCCGAATTCTTCTTTTCTTCAATATAGTTTACCCGATTGTAAGAACTTCCGAATATTATTAAATGCTATTAAACAATCCGAACTATTTTCCATACCCGACTACATACTCTTGTTTGTTTTCTTTTTTCAGAAATGTGTCGATTATGGATGACAACCGAACTTCAGTTGCGTTGTCAGTTGCCTACTTGATATTACAGATGGCAGCTATTATTTCTGTTGGAAAACTGGCAACCAAAAATTGTTCGTGTTTTTTCACAATTGGGTTACTAGCACCCCAACGCTTCACCAGTCAACTTGTTCACTGACTCCGTCGATTCATCACCGCATAAATTCTACGTCTCATCGCTACAAATTTTCATCGTTCAACGCATTTGAATTGCTGAATAACTTCATAGATTTAAGTACTTAATAAGTAGATTATAGAATTCAATGAATTCAACTAACGCAGACCAGCTGGGTCACCATGAACTGCAATATGCATGTTCGGTCTTATCAACCACCTGCTTTCCCTAATAAAGGCGTCTATGCACCTTAGTTCCTTCACAGATAACCCGGAGAGGTTACTAAAGGATCGCTCACCTAAAAGTCTGGCACGTAGATAGCCCAGGGTCGGACAATTAAAAAAGTAGTGTAGGATGGTTTCTTCCTCATTCTGACAACTTCTGGAGAAGTCGTGATAAGGTAACCCAAGTCTTACAGAATGGGAACCGAAAGTACAATGTCCGGTGATCATCGCCACCATACTGCTAAGTCGTAGTCGAAGTAGATACGACGTGCGGTTGCAGTCCAACGCAGGCCATATCATCCTCGTAATGAAACATGAAACCCCACCTTGTTTGGGAAAGTTCGTAATATTCGTCATGTATTCGTTTCTTGCAAGTTGACAACAGAATTGATGGTATAAAAGTTTCGCCACAGCCTATATAACAATCTTACTTGTTTACTTTCCCTATGTCTAAAAACAAATACTCACATACACATATAATTGGTCAATAGGAAGGAATATAGGAATAGGATAACTACAAATTAGGATAGATACTGTACCACAAACAGTAAGACTCTGGAGGCGCTAATGGAAAATATTTTCCAGGCTGTCAAAAACTAAACTCTTAGTCTAGGGAAGAACATGATACTGATACATAAGGAGTGAGTTCGTAAAATTCTTAACACACGTTTTTCATTAAAACTTTTAACCCAAGTTTTATTTGATTTTTTAGTATTAATTATATTCATTTGTTGTTCATTCAAAGGTCTGCCGTCAGACTGTTTCCAATGTCATTAAACAGTACCGGGAGAACTTGTCCGTTGATAGAAAACCTGGTTCAGGTAGAAGGAATGGTCCACATGATGTTTCTAAAGCCAAAAAAATGGAAAGAATTTTCAAAAGAGCTCCCAACATATCCGATAGGAAAGCAGCCCGGTTAGCTTAGTGCTCGAACTATTTGGTACGAAAAGTTAAAGCTAATGCAGGTTTAAAACATACAAGGCTCAAAAAGTTCCTGACGGGAACGCTGCTAAAAATTTAGAGGCTAAAAACAGAGCATGAAAATTTAAGTTAAGAATTTTTCGATCTCACTCCTTATATCAAATATAAGTACCTATCACAGATAGGCAGTTAAAAGCATCCTTCCCTTTAAATCACCAGGTCCAACGGACTCACATGAAAAAACTAATACTCTCATGTCATGATTCCTGATAATCATCATGATCTGCTCTCGTTTGTCTCATATCTTGTTCACTTCATTGGAGAATATTTTTTATGATGAAATAGTTAGACATTTGTCTAACTTGATCCAACAACATATGACAACATTTATGTATTAAGCTGGTGGCAACATCAATATCCAGTCAACTAAAGGAAGCGATTTTTTTTTTGTTTGAGCCTCCTCTAATATTTGTGCTGTTGTTTTTGTTCAGGTTGTTGTGAACAGTTACATTTCACAGACACCTGTACTTGTAAGTCCAACCATCCATTCATGTAGAATTGTTTCATTCATTCAAACACACTCTCAAACACTCATATAGAAATACATATCTTTGGCTTAGTATGCAAACAAGCTAAGTCCGTTTTTACAAATTTTACAGCACAAACAAAAAGCGGTTTAAAAACCTGGGTTATAATGATAAATATTCACAGTTTAGAAAAGTGTGTTGACAACTTATAAAACATTTTTGGGACTTTTTTGTGGATTCAGCACATTTCCTTACAAAGTTATTTGTTGATTTTTATAGTTTTAACTCTGTTATTGGATTTTAAGTCTCTATAGTCACTAAAGTTGCCCTCAAAAGGCCGTGGAGCAACTTAAACTTATTCAAAAACTTAAAACTTATTCAAAAAGTATATCACGATATAACGACAACATGTCGTTCGTTATACCGAGATTAACCTGTAATTGTTAACTCTTTTACGCAAACAGTGTATTTTTACTTGATCTAGTGTTTTTTATTAAAATCTCAATTTTCATAAAAACTGGACTTAGCACATTTGCTCACTAAGCTAATGATATGTGGAAACACTCAAACATACACATACACACTTATACAGATGTCATCTAAAATTCCAATTAAGTTACAATTTGTTCGTTGAAAAGCAAGCTCAATATGGTGTTTGTGTCTGTATGTTCGTTCAACTTATTCACTGTTGTTGCTGTATCGTAAAAATGTCATAAAACAATTTCATCTTCATGGTATACTATACACTTTAAACAATTAAATTATGTACATGGAGTAAAATTGATTTTCATTCCAAACAAAACACAAATACTTTTTTTTTCTTTTTTTGTTCCGTGTTCGGAAAACAATTTATATTCGAAATTATCTGTCAACGTTCTCAAGGGATTAAGTACATAGATGGGAATTTTATTGAGAATGATTGTAAGCTAGCAGTTTAATGTTTGAGTATTAGAGAATGGTATGAGGTTAATCTTTTTATTGTAGGCATCAAAATATTTGTAATTTTAGAAGTACATATTTCGAATTTAATTATTTTATACATTTAATTAAGGAATACTAATTCATGACATACATATGTACATTAGGGTGGCCCCGTTTGTATGGAGAAAAAATAAGGTATCGATGTTTCCGCCTAAAATGAAAATTTGATTCATTCTAAGACTACCTTTTGAAATTTTTTCGTCCTTGAGTCAATATTTGGCGAGCTGGATCAAAGGATAAAAAGGTCCTTTTTTGAGGTTTTTTACATTTTCTCCATATTTCTTCCAAAGGAAGTATATGTAAGTTTGATATCATATAAAAGGTCTTTAAAAGACGCATTCAATAGGTTATTAGAATCTTAAAAAAAAAAAATTAAAATTCAAAAACTTTAAAAACTTTAAAAATTTTCGACAAAATTTTAGTTTTTTTTTAATTTTTTCATAGAATTTATTCAAATAAATATATGAAATTCTTGATCATAAACATAATGTAATTTCACCGAAATGGTGAAAGCTTATAAAATTTGAGTTATTTTGATGCCCATTACATATACTAAGAATTGAGTATACAGAGATTGTCAGATAGGGATGAAATTAGGTTTAAACAAATTTGAATAAACATTGAACTGGACTGAATTTTAAAAAACGAGAAAAACCGTTTCGGTGAAATTACATTATGTTTATGATCAAGAAATTTCATCTATATATTTGAATAAATTCTATGAAAAAATTAAAAAAAACTAAAATTTTGTCGAAAATTTTTAAAATTTTTAAATAAAATTTTTTTTTTTTTAAATTTTTAATAACCAATTGAATGCGTCTCTCAAAGACCTTTCACATGATACCAAATTTACATATACTTCCTTTGGAAGAAATATGGAGAAAATGTAAAAAACCTCAAAAAAGGACCTTTTTATCCTTTGATCCAGCTCGCCAAATATTGATCTCAGGACGAAAAAATTTCAAAACGTAGTCTTAAAATGAATCAAATTTTAATTTTAGTCGGGAACATCCGCAACTTTAATTTTGGGGCCACCCTAATGTACATAGTTCATATGGAGTCAAAAATTAATTTCACAAATTTACCTACATGTTATTACAGAATTGTTCCACTGACATTTGAATGCTGAACAAATACTATATATATAAATATGTATATGAATTTGCATATTAATACGATTTGAAATATCTTTTTTTGTTAGCAAATACCTTTCCTTTTTGAAATATATTTACAAGATAAAAAAATTAGCAACTTTTATAATCTCACTTTTTTAATTCCCCCGTAATACAACTTCACTTAAACTCAGAAATGTATCCCAACTTAACCCTGAAAACATCTAATAAATCTCAGTTAAAGATTTACCTCAAAACTACTAATACATATTAACAGACATACACACACATAATGTAAAAGTGTAACAAGTATTTCTGCAAAAACCATAGACTTAAATTCATTGGAAATAAACAAAATCGATAAAATACACAATTCTAAAACATATAAAGGTATAAGAATCCAAACCAATATCAACAAGCATAATCCAACTTCATACCTACGAATTTATTGTATAAAGATTTCTTCTCCTAGAAAAAGAAAACATAAAAATAAGCAATATCCACAAATATGCTTCTGAAGTTCAGGTAATTTTCAATGGAATTTTATATTAAACTTAAATAGTTGTTTGCTAGTAAAACAAACAAACACTATCGACAAGTGCCTACAATATATAAAGAGAATAGATAACAAATATACCAAAAAAAAATAAAAAAAACTATAAAATTCGAAGTATGTATGCAGTTTAAAGAGCTGCAGCTGATGATACTTTAGGTTCTTGTTCTATTCTAATTCTGTTCTAGTTCTGTTCTAGTTATGTTCTAGTTCTGTTCTAGTTCTGTTCTAGTTCTGTTCTAGTTCTGTTATAGTTCTGTTCTAGTTCTGTTCTAGTTCTGTTCTAGTTCTGTTCTAGTTCTGTTCTAGTTCTGTTCTAGTTCTGTTCTAGTTCTGTTATAGTTCTGTTCTAGTTCTGTTCTAGTTCTGTTCTAGTTCTGTTCTAGTTCTGTTCTAGTTCTGTTCTAGTTCTGTTCTAGTTCTGTTCTAGTTCTGTTCTAGTTCTGTTCTAGTTCTGTTCTAGTTCTGTTCTAGTTCTGTTCTAGTTCTGTTCTAGTTCTGTTCTAGTTCTGTTCTAGTTCTGTTCTAGTTCTGTTCTAGTTCTGTTCTAGTTCTGTTCTAGTTCTGTTCTAGTTCTGTTCTAGTTCTGTTCTAGTTCTGTTCTAGTTCTGTTCTAGTTCTGTTCTAGTTCTGTTCTAGTTCTGTTCTAGTTCTGTTCTAGTTCTGTTCTAGTTCTGTTCTAGTTCTGTTCTAGTTCTGTTCTAGTTCTGTTCTAGTTCTGTTCTAGTTCTGTTCTAGTTCTGTTCTAGTTCTGTTCTAGTTCTGTTCTACTACTTTTATGTAGAGTATACGAAATTGCCCCTTGTATTTATATTGCTATTACACTGCAATTGATTTTGATACCCAGCATTTAACAATAGAACAATTGATTTCTACTTTCATTCTTAAATATTTTTTTATATTTTGGATTCTATACATATTGGGAATTCTTAGTCTTTTCTTTAACTCGTACGCAATGATTGCGAAATTTTTTTGTTGTTGGTATTGTAATGAAAGTTAGAAGCAATAAATTGCACAATATTTCCTAGTTTCTAAATTTTTTTCTTGGCTTTCTTGGATTGTATTCAAAGAGCAAAAAATGAGTAGAAAATATTTTTCAGGTTTGTACTAACAAAGAATTTTCTCCAATTTTTTTTTTTTTTTTTTTTTTGCATACACAGTCTATAGACTGAACTTTAGTGTTTGGTGGTGGTAGAATATAAAACCAAAAAGAAAGAAATTGCGAAATATTTGTACCAAAGTGGAAGAAAAAGCATTATATTCAACCTTGAAACTTCTTTGGCACTTTTTTAGTACGAGAGGTCTATTATAGTCATTATTACATTAGAAATGTTATGATTTTTTTATAAACGTATATTTTTTTGCCCAGAAAACTAACAATAGCAAAAGTTCTTTTTTAAATGCCTGACAACTTAAAAACGCATGAAAAAAATTGTTTGTAAACTGTAGACAGAACTAAATATTTTTCTTGACAGCGATAGTAATAAGTTTTAGCTTGTTTGTATGCAGCGTAGAAGTTTAACAGGATGACAATCATAACTTGAGGTTCCATTTTAAATTGTGCAAATACGACAATAATAATTTGTTTAGAAAAATGTGACAATGACATTCATTGTTAAAGTGTCAGGTAGACAAGTTTTGGCAATAAAGTTTATTGAAAAGGAAAAATAACCATTGCCTGAGTTTTAGAAGAAATGCTGCATAAATCATAATACCATTAATAGACTGCATTGGGGCCAAATGTAGAACATTTATATCTGAAGTAAAATTAAAAAATAACCTAAATGGAACTAAACTAGAACTGAACTAGAACAGAACAGAACTAGAACTGAACTAGAACTGAACTAGAACTGAACTAGAACTGAACTAGAACTGAACTAGAACTGAACTAGAACAGAACTAGAACTGAACTAGAACTGAACTAGAACTAAACTAGAACTGAACTAGAACTGAACTAGAACTGAACTAGAACTGAACTAGAACTGAACTAGAACTGAACTAGAACTGAACTAGAACTGAACTAGAACTGAACTAGAACTGAACTAGAACTGAACTATAACTGAACTAGAACTGAACTAGAACTGAACTAGAACTGAACTAGAACTGAACTAGAACTGAACTAGAACTGAACTAGAACTAGAACTGAACTAGAACTGAACTAGAACTGAACTAGAACTGAACTAGAACTGAACTAGAACTAGAACTGAACTAGAACTGAACTAGAACTGAACTAGAACTGAACTAGAACTGAACTAGAACTAGAACTGAACTGAACTAGAACTGAACTAGAACTGAACTAGAACTGAACTAGAACTGAACTAGAACTGAACTAGAACTGAACTAGAACTGAACTAGAACTGAACTAGAACTGAACTAGAACTGAACTAGAACTGAACTAGAACTGAACTAGAACTGAACTAGAACTGAACTAGAACTGAACTGAACTAGAACTGAACTAGAACTGAACTAGAACTGAAGTAGAACTGAACTAGAACTGAACTAGAACTGAACTAGAACTGAACTAGAACTGAACTAGAACTGAACTAGAACTGAACTAGAACTGAACTAGAACTGAACTGAACTAGAACTGAACTAGAACTGAACTAGAACTGAAGTAGAACTGAACTAGAACTGAACTAGAACTGAACTAGAACTGAACTAGAACTGAACTAGAACTGAACTAGAACTGAACTAGAACTGAACTAGAACTGAACTAGAACTGAACTAGAACTGAACTAGAACTGAACTAGAACTGAACTAGAACTGAACTAGAACTGAACTAGAACTGAACTAGAACTGAACTAGAACTGAACTAGAACTGAACTAGAACTGAACTGAACTAGAACTGAACTAGAACTGAACTAGAACTGAACTAGAACTGAACTAGAACTGAACTAGAACTGAACTAGAACTGAACTAGAACTGAACTAGAACTGAACTAGAACTGAACTAGAACTGAACTAGAACTGAACTAGAACTGAACTAGAACTGAACTAGAACTGAACTAGAACTGAACTAGAACTGAACTAGAACTGAACTAGAACTGAACTAGAACTGAACTAGAACTGAACTAGAACTGAACTAGAACTGAACTAGAACTGAACTAGA
This sequence comes from Calliphora vomitoria, assembly GCA_942486065.2. NCBI lineage: Eukaryota > Metazoa > Arthropoda > Insecta > Diptera > Calliphoridae > Calliphora > Calliphora vomitoria. Next base: position 85,686,729 of record OW818030.2, on the reverse strand, counting down.
ACTGAACTAGAACTGAACTAGAACTGAACTAGAACTGAACTAGAACTGAACTGAACTAGAACTGAACTAGAACTGAACTAGAACTGAACTAGAACTGAACTAGAACTGAACTAGAACTGAACTAGAACTGAACTAGAACTGAACTAGAACTGAACTAGAACTGAACTAGAACTGAACTAGAACTGAACTAGAACTGAACTAGAACTGAACTAGAACTGAACTAGAACTGAACTAGAACTGAACTAGAACTGAACTGAACTAGAACTGAACTAGAACTGAACTAGAACTGAACTAGAACTGAACTAGAACTGAACTAGAACTGAACTAGAACTGAACTAGAACTGAACTAGAACTGAACTAGAACTGAACTAGAACTGAACTAGAACTGAACTAGAACTGAACTAGAACTGAACTAGAACTGAACTAGAACTGAACTAGAACTGAACTAGAACTGAACTAGAACTGAACTAGAACTGAACTAGAACTGAACTAGAACTGAACTAGAACTGAACTAGAACTGAACTAGAACTGAACTAGAACTGAACTAGAACTGAACTAGAACTGAACTAGAACTGACCTAGAACTGAACTAGAACTGAACTAGAACTAGAACTAGAACTGAACTAAAACTTAAGGCTCTAAAAAGGATGTAATCTACGTTAAACTGCTTATTCTACCTCTTAAACCATATTTTCAACTGTCTATAAAAATTTACTTGAACAATTTGTAAGTCCACTTGTCTTTAGTTTACTTTATATGTAACACTCTATAGAATTTAATGATAATGGTGTACTTAAATACGAGATTTCATGTAATAACGATAAACATCTTAATTATAAGAAAACAAGTGTTTATTATTCAAAAACAATGATATTCCTCGAATCTATTCTTTACACACACCTTAGGCGGAGTTAAAACAATATTGAAAACTTGAAATTTTGTTTTTTTGTTAGTTCTTTAGATCACAGCTATTCAATATTGCTGCCTGGACTCACTAATTCACTCTCATACATAATATACAAAATTACATGTGTATTAGTATGTAAACATCTGTATGTGTGTAGAGACGTATTGACTTTTGTTGTATGAGCTGAATTGAAATTGCTTAATTTAGCAAATAATTTGCAACAAATTGTTTTTTGGGTTTTCCAAACAACATTTAACGTAAACAAGATATAAAAACCCTCAAGCTGAAAGTAAAACAGACTTATTGAACAATAGAAAACAGGGACGCACAATAAATGATGATGACGAAAACGACAATGAGAAAGTTTAAGATACACATACATACGTGGACAACTTACTAGAAAAAAAAGTGCGCCGAACACACTCTAGTATACAGTATTTTTGCAAAGCAGTCACAAAAACAAATTTTTGCCGAACGTATGGGCGCCTTTTAAAATTTTTCTTATATCTTTGGCATTTACAATCGGAAAGTTAGAAAATTAAAGCTCACAAGAAATCATTAAACTCTTTCTAACCTTATAGCAAAACATTGGTCATCTTGAGACAAAAACATTGATATATCGTACTTTAAGATCCGATTGCAAATGCCAAAGATATACCGAAAAATTTAAAAAGGCGAACTCTACGTTCGGCAAAAAAAAAATTGCATTAGGATTTTTCTTTTTTAGGTACGGTCTAGTGGACATAATTGGGATAATGAAAACATTGTTGGTGCATTAATAAAATATAGTAAGATTTAAACAAAATCAGGATGCAATGACACATCTACGGCTCTCTATGCCATATTTTATAAACATCACAAATCAAACATCATGTACACCAACAAAAGCACCACTATACAGCCTCCATTCAACATTTCAGCAACACACATACTTAAACACTTTTAGAGCACGCAATTAACTGTATTGATTGTTCTGAGCATTTCAAATAAAACTTTTTACAAACACTCACAAAACCAAGGATGCCATCACATTACATCTGCCACAACTTAAGAGACTGAAATGGAGAGACCTATTTTCTATACAAGGAAAATGTTTCAGGGAGAAAACAGCAAAACAACAATTCCCTTAAGGACAAAGTGGACGATAATGTAGTCATAATGTGTAAAAGTACGTGTCAGTGTATGCAAAATCCTGTGTGTCAAGATTCAATAGGAAAAAATTTTTTCGAAGTGACAAAAAGGCTAAACAATTTCCTATTTTACATCTTTCATTAATTTTTTGCTGATTTTGTGGTTGCTTTGTGTTATCTTTTACGACAGCAATCTGAAAAGTTCTTTTAAAAAGAGTTAAATTCCCTAAAACAGAACTAGAACAGAACTAGAACTAGAACAGAACAGAACTAGAACTAGAACTAGAACTAGAACTAGAACTAGAACTAGAACTAGAACTAGAACTAGAACTAGAACTAGAACAGAACTAGAACAGAACTAGAACAGAACTAGAACAGAACTAGAATAGAACTAGAACAGAACTAGAACAGAACTAGAACAGAACTAGAACAGAACTAGAACAGAACTAGAACAGAACTAGAACAGAACTAGAACAGAACTAGAACAGAACTAGAACAGAACTAGAACAGAACTAGAACAGAACTAGAACAGAACTAGAACAGAACTAGAACAGAACTAGAACAGAACTAGAACAGAACTAGAACAGAACTAGAACAGAACTAGAACAGAACTAGAACAGAACTAGAACAGAACTAGAACAGAACTAGAACAGAACTAGAACAGAACTAGAACAGAACTAGAACAGAACTAGAACAGAACTAGAACAGAACTAGAACAGAACTAGAACAGAACTAGAACAGAACTAGAACAGAACTAGAACAGAACTAGAACAGAACTAGAACAGAACTAGAACAGAACTAGAACAGAACTAGAACAGAACTAGAACAGAACTAGAACAGAACTAGAACAGAACTAGAACAGAACTAGAACAGAACTAGAACAGAACTAGAACAGAACTAGAACAGAACTAGAACAGAACTAGAACAGAACTAGAACAGAACTAGAACAGAACTAGAACAGAACTAGAACAGAACTAGAACAGAACTAGAACAGAACTAGAACAGAACTAGAACAGAACTAGAACAGAACTAGAACAGAACTAGAACAGAACTAGAACAGAACTAGAACAGAACTAGAACAGAACTAGAACAGAACTAGAACAGAACTAGAACAGAACTAGAACAGAACTAGAACAGAACTAGAACAGAACTAGAACAGAACTAGAACAGAACTAGAACAGAACTAGAACAGAACTAGAACAGAACTAGAACAGAACTAGAACAGAACTAGAACAGAACTAGAACAGAACTAGAACAGAACTAGAACAGAACTAGAACAGAACTAGAACAGAACTAGAACAGAACTAGAACAGAACTAGAACAGAACTAGAACAGAACTAGAACAGAACTAGAACAGAACTAGAACAGAACTAGAACAGAACTAGAACAGAACTAGAACAGAACTAGAACAGAACTAGAACAGAACTAGAACAGAACTAGAACAGAACTAGAACAGAACTAGAACAGAACTAGAACAGAACTAGAACAGAACTAGAACAGAACTAGAACAGAACAGAACTAGAACAGAACTAGAACAGAACTAGAACAGAACTAGAACAGAACTAGAACAGAACTAGAACAGAACTAGAACAGAACTAGAACAGAACTAGAACAGAACTAGAACAGAACTAGAACAGAACTAGAACAGAACTAGAACAGAACTAGAACAGAACTAGAACAGAACTAGAACAGAACTAGAACAGAACTAGAACAGAACTAGAACAGAACTAGAACAGAACTAGAACAGAACTAGAACAGAACTAGAACAGAACTAGAACAGAACTAGAACAGAACTAGAACAGAACTAGAACAGAACTAGAACAGAACTAGAACAGAACTAGAACAGAACTAGAACAGAACTAGAACAGAACTAGAACAGAACTAGAACAGAACTAGAACAGAACTTGAACAGAACTAGAACAGAACTAGAACAGAACTAGAACAGAACTAGAACAGAACTAGAACAGAACTAGAACAGAACTAGAACAGAACTAGAACAGAACTAGAACAGAACTAGAACAGAACTAGAACAGAACTAGAACAGAACTAGAACAGAACTAGAACAGAACTAGAACAGAACTAGAACAGAACTAGAACAGAACTAGAACAGAACTAGAACAGAACTAGAACAGAACTAGAACAGAACTAGAACAGAACTAGAACAGAACTAGAACAGAACTAGAACAGAACTAGAACAGAACTAGAACAGAACTAGAACAGAACTAGAACAGAACTAGAACAGAACTAGAACAGAACTAGAACAGAACTAGAACAGAACTAGAACAGAACTAGAACAGAACTAGAACAGAACTAGAACAGAACTAGAACAGAACTAGAACAGAACTAGAACAGAACTAGAACAGAACTAGAACAGAACTAGAACAGAACTAGAACAGAACTAGAACAGAACTAGAACAGAACTAGAACAGAACTAGAACAGAACTAGAACAGAACTAGAACAGAACTAGAACAGAACTAGAACAGAACTAGAACAGAACTAGAACAGAACTAGAACAGAACTAGAACAGAACTAGAACAGAAGTAGAACAGAACTAGAACCGAATTATTGATAATTTTTTATATGTTTACATTTTGAGAAAATGTTGAACATATTGATTGTTTAGCACTTCTCGTGTTGGCCTCTTTATCTACAACCTGTCTGTCCCATTACTTGACCATTTACTGCTAAATTACAATTTGTATTTTAATTTTTGTTGCTTTTTTCTCACTCACTTTCTACTTTTTGTTGCCTTGTCGGTGTCTTATATCGTTTTATTTTGTCTTTATTGGCCAACAAAATTGTAATGCTGCTTTAAGCCTTTTGTTAATGGGGCTTAAATTCTTGTCATTGTTGCTGATGATGCTACTGCTGCTGCTGCTCTTTTTGAGACTTTTTATCGATCTGATTGAGACAACACAGTTTACACTTGTATTGTATTGTGTTTGTTCGTTTGTTTACTTGTAATTGTGTATTGTAAAAGTATTTGCTGTTGTATACAGAGTACACGAAGATACTTATTTGTAATGACATTGTCGGTGGTTTTAATCCAACTATGCAGCAAAATTAAAAAAAAAAGGAAGTTAAATTTTTGTTCGATTTAAAGAAATCGATATGTAAATAAATTGCAATATATAAATAAATTGTCAATAGAAATTGGAGTTAAAGAGATTTGTAAAAATTGTAGAAACAGATTTTACTTTAAAGAAATAAATGTTTAAAGGTTAATTTTCTTATTTGTTATTTTTGTAACAAGAGAGTTAAGTTTATTCATAAAATGTTGACTAGGTTGGCTTTGTCAATATTAGTGTAACTTTTGAACAACTATGAATTATTTAATGTTTCTTTATTTCAATGCCACGCCAATTTACTACCTACCTAACTTCTTTGTAAAACAAAATACAAAGGAATATGCAGAAATACATATTTATTTAAACAAAAAAAAAACGCAATATATCCTCTCATCGTTGGCCTCGTTAAAATAAATTCAAGATCCCTAGAGGTAAATTTACATAACCAGTATTTATTCATTTCAATACAATTGTTAGAGGCCGATTTTTTTACAAAAGAAAACTGAATTTTTATTGAAAACTAGTGGCGAAAATATCGTTTATCTGTAAACACTCATATTTCTCACCAGCAATTTATTTGGTGAGAGGCAGTGAAAGGGTAAAAAGTCGTTTATACTCTTTTGTAGAATATGTTCATACCATCTACTTATATACAGGCGCGGATCCAGGTCAATCATTTGGGGGGGAACTAATTAAAAATGTATTTTAAATGTTTTCATTTTTTCCTTTTTTTTAAACTTTTGTGTTTTGGGGGGGGGATTCCTTTTTTCACCTCCCTGCATCCGCGCCTATATATGTATGGGCTTGCTCATAGTCTAGATGGTTATAGTATGCCTCTATACTGGGCATAGGCTGTCTATAAGTTGTCTCCATCTTTGTCTATTCGTTGCCAGGTCCTTGATGTCGCCGATGTTGTTAGGCGTACGTCCTAGGCTCACTGACATCTCGATAACTTCTTGTTTTTAGGGCGTCTTCTTTTCGTGCTACCTTGTGGGTTGTAGTCAAATGCATGATTACATGTCTCCTCAGGAGGTTTCCAGAGAGTGTTACCGATCTATCCACATTTTCTTCTACAGATTCCAGTAATAATGTACTCTACTTCCGACTTGCCCAAAGTAGTTCATTGGATATTGTACAGGATCAAAAGATTTTAAAGTTTCTTCGAGACATCTGTAAACAAAAACTCGTAGTTTGTATTTAATACCTTCGGAAACGAACAAAGTTTCGCATCCATAGAGTAATACAGCTAAGACTTGTGATTTTAATATTTAGATTTTGGTCGTTACGCTATATATAGTAGAGTTGCAGACCTTGTTGAGTTGAGTGAAAGCTCTAATTGCCTTTTATTATTCGGCTTTCGACATATTTGACTTCTAGCCCACAGCTAGAAGTTTTATTCGTCGTTCACATATTTCGCAAGCCCTGTGTTAAATAGTCATGCTTGCAAGACTATAGTTTCTTCCTTTTTGTTTGTTATTTGTTTGCAAATGTAAATGCATGCCGGCAGGATATTAAATTTCAATTGCTGTTTTTGTTGTCTGCTTAAACACTTCTTTTAGTGTGTTGAAAGGATAAGAAAAATTTTTAAATTTGTATTGAAAATACACATACATACGAGTATAAGGGTGATTTTGTAATGTAGGATATGTTGAAATTTAAAATTATTAAGATAATGAATAAATCCCCTCAATACATTATAAATGTAAAAAAAAATTCAAATGAGTAAATTAATGGACAATATTGGCATTTATTATGGAATCCAGATGGATGGCATGAACTCTTTAAGAGATAAGATGAATGACTAAGGAATCACAATGTTCTCTCGATATACATTCGATTTTAATACCAATACCATTACGCCAAGAGTCCCGATATGGTATCAGCATAGTATAGAGGCGTTTGTACATCTCGACAAGAAAGGTATAATATTCTATACATTCTAAGCCATCAAATACAAAAATCTTACACCAGACAGACCGCCCAGTTAGTAGGCATCTCCTTCTGTTATAGTATTCTCAAAGAAGACATTTTGAAGAATTGGACAACTGGTGCAGTGTGTTTTCATTCAGCGATATTTTGGTCTATTTTCCAATTCTTTACAATGCTTCTTTATCAGCAGAAAACGAAAACAGCGACAGTCTAAAGACTTCTTCACTCGTTTTATGATATTTAGTATGTAGCTCATGATCCCAAGACATTTGACTTTGTCAAAAACGATAACAAATTTTACACCATCCAACTCATTTAGGTGAAGTAACCCAGCAGTTCTAGCAGACAGTCCCGAACTAGTGATTTTACCCATCATTTAGGGTGGGAACTAGTTACTTCAATAGCTAAGTGACTAGTTATTTTAACACGTGCATGCCCTTGACCCTTTTTGACTACAATGAGACTGACTAATAACAGGTCCAAAGTAGTCAACGCATTGGATTCACATATCGGTTAAATAACGTCAGTTACCTTACTAGCTACCTAACTGGTAACTTTATCAGCAACATAACTAATTATTTTAACATGTACGGGTGCTAATTGACCTCAAAAAGTCAGCTAAAAAGACATATCATAGGTAGTCCAATAAACTATAGCTTGTAAACAAAACTTTCTTCAACTACTCTCCAATGGATTGTTTCTGGTGGGTAAAATAACTACTTCCTAAAGTGCAGTACAAAATAAACGTGATATAAAGTGACTTCACTATATGTTACTAAGAGACACTAAAGTGACTATTGACTTCATGATATTTTTTTTTTTTTTTTTTTTTTTTTTTTTTTTTAAATTTTTTTAGGAGACCAGAAAAATGAGCTAGAACTGAACTAGAACTGAACTAGATCTGAACTAGAACTGAATTAGAACTGAATTAGAACTGAACTAGAACTGAACTAGAACTGAACTAGAACTGAACTTGAACTGAACTAGAACTGAACTAGAACTGAACTAGAACTGAACTAGAACTGAACTAGAACTGAACTTGAACTAGAACTGAACTAGAACTGAACTAGAACTGAACTAGAACTGAACTAGAACTGAACTAGAACTGAACTAGAACTGAACTAGAACTGAACTAGAACTGAACTAGAACTGAACTAGAACTGAACTAGAACTGAACTAGAACTGAACTAGAACTGAACTAGAACTGAACTAGAACTGAACTAGAACTGAACTAGAACTGAACTAGAACTGAACTAGAACTGAACTAGAACTGAACTAGAACTGAACTAGAACTGAACTAGAACTGAACTAGAACTGAACTAGAACTGAACTAGAACTGAACTAGAACTGAACTAGAACTGAACTAGAACTGAACTAGAACTGAACTAGAACTGAACTAGAACTGAACTAGAACTGAACTAGAACTGAACTAGAACTGAACTAGAACTGAACTAGAACTGAACTAGAACTGAACTAGAACTGAACTAGAACTGAACTAGAACTGAACTAGAACTGAACTAGAACTGAACTAGAACTGAACTAGAACTGAACTAGAACTGAACTAGAACTGAACTAGAACTGAACTAGAACTGAACTAGAACTGAACTAGAACTGAACTAGAACTGAACTAGAACTGAACTAGAACTGAACTAGAACTGAACTAGAACTGAACTAGAACTGAACTAGAACTGAACTAGAACTGAACTAGAACTAGAACTGAACTAGAACTGAACTAGAACTGAACTAGAACTGAACTAGAACTGAACTAGAACTGAACTAGAACTGAACTAGAACTGAACTAGAACTGAACTTGAACTAGAACTGAACTAGAACTTTTTTTTTTTTTTTTTTTTTTTTTTTATTTTATTTGAAAAATTAGTTTACAATGATTTCTTAAATTAAAACCCGCAAAGCTTTTCGCTTGACTGCAGGGAGTATTATATACTAGGAAATTCTTTATTTACATTTCATTTTTATTTCTAATGGAATTTAAAATATTATATATGTATATTTTATTTTTCAATTTAAACTACTTATTGCAAATTTATGAAATAATTTTTGATAAGTTTATTTCTTTTAAAATAATTTTGTTCGTTAATTATATTTATTGGTATATGATTGAAAATAGTTGGCAATGTTACATGGAGTGTGCTTCTACCGTATTCGTTCGTAAATCGGTCAACCTTGAACCTTGGAATATCAGTATGCATAAGCAAAAATAAAATTTACTTGTATGAGAATTAAATCAACACAATTTGTATAAAACCAGTTTGAACAAATTACTCACACAACACGTTTAAAGTGACTACACTCCAGATTACTTAGAGACACTTAAGTGACAATTGTCTTCACCCTAGATTACCTGGAATGTATAAAGTAACCAATTGTCTTCTCTCTGCACTACAACGAGCACATACGTGTCAAATGACCAAAATATATAAATTGGAGTCAGCCAATTGATAAGACATTTGTGACGATTACTGGCTGGGAAATACCCCTATATAATGGGAAGAAATTTGCTTTGCTACATCACATGATGAGAACTTCACAGGAATGGTACCACATATATTATAGCACTGGTTTGAGAGCCATATTCCATAAAAGTAGTTCCGGAGTTCCTTTATAGAAAAAGCGGGTTATATTGTCATAATGCAAAACCTTAATTAACAATTAAAAGTATCAGCAATTAATTTCATAAAACCCATTTCCAAAAAATTAAAAGCCTTGTTTCTAATATTGCAAAATTTTTGAATTTATTACAAGTATTTTGTATGGAAATTTAGTTTTATAAGCGTTTTATCAAATTAAAAAGTAAAAATTTCAAACTTTTTCTTTAAAATTATAATAAAATTTAAATTTTAATGCATTCTTTCACAAACACTTGCTATTTTCTCATTTAAATATCCGAACCCATAGAGAAATATACATAGGACGGAAATTCTACTATCAAAGACCTAACTCAATTCTCAAAAACATAAGTGGTGAAAATGTATTAGTAATAAAAACTATTTGAAAACATGTGAGTTTTTTCTAGTTTCCGCTCTATGTTTATCTATGTATTAGGACGAACGGCCCGATTTTTAATAACCAGTTTTTTTGGTGTTCGAATATCGAAGAAACCGGGTTGTCCTCGTATATTCGGTTTTTTCTAAAAGTATGTTTTTATTTTAGTGTATTAAAAACTTTAAAAATATTCAAAATTCATAAAAACTTTTTTTAAAACAAATACTCCAACCGTAGAGCGGAAACTCTCTTGTCAAAGACCTAACTCAATTGTCAAAAACCTAAATGGTGAGAAGGAATGGTCTACATGATGTTTCTAAAAAAAATAGAAAGCATTTTCAAAAGAGCTCCCAACACATCTAGTAGGAAAGCAGCACGGTTAGCTCACTGCTCAGATTATTTGGTGTGAAAAGTTAAAGCCAATGCAGGTTTAAAAGCATACAAGGCTCAAAAAGTTCCTGGCAGGAACGCTGCTAAAACTTTAGAGGCCAAAAACAGAGCACGGAAATTGAAGTCAAATTTTATAAAAAAAAAAATATGCCTGCTGCATAATGGATGACGAAACGTATGTTCTGGCAGATTTTTCGCAGCTTCCGCGTCAAAATTTGGATGTTGCTGATGCTCGTTGTAGAAAAGTTTAGGACCCAAAAGTAGACAAAATTTCCCAAAAAGTTCTTGGTATGGCAAGTAATATGCAGTTGCGGCAAAAGAAGTCAATCATTTGTTACTACGGGCTCTATAAATACCGAAATTTACATCAAGGAATGTTTACAAAAAAGGATGTTTCCATTCATAAGACTTCTTAATGTGTCCACTTATTTTTGGCCTGCCTTGGCATCCTGTCACTATGGTAAACAAGCCCTTGAGTGCTACAAGAACAATAATGTGGTATTTGTACCAAGAGAGGCAAATCCTCCAAACTACCCGGAGCTAAGGCCAGTGGAGAGATATTGGGCTTTTGTTAAAAGAGAATTGAAGAGCACAAAAAAGGTGTCCGAAAGTGTGGCAGATTTTAAACGGAGATGTACTAATTGTTCGAACGAAGTGACAGAAAGCACTATAAAAACGTTAGTGGAAGGGTTTCCGAAAAAGGTTAAAAATTTAGTGGTTTCGTTTTTATTAACATATATGTATGTTAACAATTTTTCGATCTCACTCCTTATGTCCGAAACAACGAAAAATTTATTTTTTTTAATTTTTCTGACATACAATTTTTGGGGTTTGAAATTAAAACTGAAAAAACACCATTGTATGTTTTGGTATTGAAAATTATTAAAAAAGAAATCAAATAACTTTAATTTTTTGTAAAAATTATAGAATAAATAGCGGAAAATATTTCTATAAAATGATCAAATTCAAAACTCAAAATTCTTTAGAAAATGTTGTTTTTGAGCATATGAATACTTGATTCAATTATGAGGTAATTGAAATCAGTTCAATATGTGATAAATATTTGAATTGAAAATGTTTAGGAAATAGTTTTTTCTGTAAATATATGACATTTGTTGACAGGACAAAGTTGTCTGAGCAAAAGCACTAACAATTTTGTCAGAACAAAGGAATAACACAAATAAATAGAATAGTAAAATAAATACTTGATAGTTTTTTATCTTGACAACCATTTTGATGTTTATCATGACAAAAATCGACCAAATTTAGTAACGATTGGTCCATAATTTTCCATAGCTCCCATATAAGGACAATTCTTGAATATTTCATTAATACGCATACATTTTTAAAATATGTTAGTACCCATATAAAATTCACAATAAATCATACTACCAAATATTGTGATGTTCAGTCCATAATATATCATAGCTCCCACTTCCGAAAATATGGTTGGTTTTAAAATAACTTATATATATACGAAAGTCATGTCACCAAATCTTATAACGCTCGATCCATAATTAGTCATAGCTCCTATAAAACGCCCACATTCTAAAATCATTTTAACGAGTATAAATTTCTTAAAAATGTTGGTATCCAAATAAAATTCAATACAAATATGTTTCATATTCATAGTTATACAGAAGATACGCCACCTAATTTTATGGTGATCAATCCATAATTAGTCATAGCTCCCATATAAATTTAAAAAAAAATAGAGAAAACACATTTATGAAAAAGAGTATCTCCACAATATTCAATGCAATGCATTAACTACATTTACATTTTCTCTATGTGCGCATCATTGTTCTAGTGTAGCATACTAAGCGTATGAATTATATTTAATTAAAATGCATGCAAAATATTACTTATCCGTTAGTGCAGTGAGAGAATCAAGGGCAAATTGAATAAGTATTATATTGAGCACATTCTTTAACTAAAGGTTTTCTTAACCCTGCTGTTAGGTTAGAAAAATCTAACGAATGTAGGGTTAATGGACCATTTGGTCCATATAAACTGCTAATGTAAAAAACAAGTCTGGGATTCCACTTTTTTATTATCATTTTTTTTTAATCAACATAGATTTAATATGTAAGAAGCTCAAATCCCCTCTTTGGATTTTTATTGTCAAGAAGCTCAAATATTTGCAAATGCTTGGTACACTTTGTGTGCAGTTTTTTTAATAAAACAGACGTGTTCTACTTACGACATGGCAAACTTGAACGAAGATGAAGTACAAGAACTGCTCACTGCAGAAAGTGACTTCGATATTTCAGATTCGGAAGTTGATTATATTTTAGAAAACATATAAAACAAACTAATAAATACGTTTTTTCAATAAATGTAAAAAAAAATGAAAGCAAACCGAAGAAAATATACTATGAACCAAATGGTCCCATAACTCAAGATTCGTCATTTTTTATTTTACTCAGTCCTGTTTTAAGTTAGATCCTTGAATTTTTGTATATAGCATTGGTTTATAAAAAGATCACGTGAAGTAAAAACTAAGTCAGTTTATATCACCGTTCAAAAATTACAAAGGAAACAATTAAAAAATTGGACCAAATGGGTTTAACCTAACAGCAGGGTTAAATGACTAGTATTTAGTATATTTTTATACGCTAGACCATAGTGGCAAGGGTATAGGTATATAAAGGGAAATTCCTCGTGATTTTTTTTACCGATCACTCATGACTCATATCAAACAGTTTTGTCATGTTTGTTCAGTATCGTTTGCAAGTCATTACGTAAAGACTCACACCACAATAGCGTCTCTGTGAGAAAAGTTTTTCGCAGAATTCAAGGAACTTACTGTGCGCATAATCGACTTACTGAAACCACTAATGCCAACAGCATTCGGGTGAATTAATGACCTTGTTGAGAAATCATTTTGGTGAGCACTTAACCCTCTAATGCTAATTTCTAAAAAAATTACTAAAAACGTTAATAATAATTTTTTTATGCCAAATTTGGGCATCTGATTTCAAAAACAACATTTAAAAGTTTGTACAATCAAAGGTTTACCTGCCTGGTGGGAAAAACTAAATGAGTGCTTAAGGCACCCTTTGGGGCTTTGGAGATTGAAACATAGTCGGGTTTTAGTTAGTATAGTTTGTCAAATCAGATCATTTTAAACACTTCACAGTGCGGCACCTTTGTCCGGCCAAAAGTCGAAAAAACAAGTTTTTGGTTGCCGGTTTTTTTTTTCATTGGGTTGGTTAAAGAAATGCTCCATAAGATGACAAATTATCATAGTAAGGTCCCTTGCCTCAAATGCCCTTCATAATTTCAGTTTGAAGTAGGCCTTCACTCGAACGGCACACTACAGTAGGAAAGATCGGCTAGTAGACGCTTCCGTTAAACAAGTGTCAAAGTTGTTGTAATCAAGCAAATCAAACGAAACAAAATAGATTCTACAGCTGAAGGTAAGTACAATACGTAAAATCTAAATCTGAATGTAAATTTCTAAATAGTAAATTGTTAGAAAGTGATATGTAAGGACTATTTTTTATTTTTTAAACAAAATTGATGTGATAATAGTAAATTGTTAGAAAGTGATATGTAAGGACTATTTTTTATTTTTTAAACAAAATTGATGTGATTGAGTGAAATTCTTTTATTCCTGCTCTCTAAGCTATTGGAGGTAATAAGTAAAAGTATTATGTAACAAATAAATAACAAATAACAAATTCAGCTGCTCGAATCTGCACGTTGCCCTACGTTCGGCTACATGAACCAGAAAAAAACAAATCTGATACTAAACAGTCTATTTTAGGTCGGTCAGAAGTGAGTTTTTCTGGCTCTTCCGATCGCAGTAGGCGCAGAAAAACTAAAAATCTACGAGCAAAAGTAACGACTAAAGAACTTCTTTATTCTGCGAAAAGTAAATTGCTGGCCGAAGGTAAAACATCCCCATATTGCATTTCACCATTGTTAATTTGTAAACTTTTAATAAATTTTCAATTATATCAAACCTAATAATATCAAAACAAAAACTTTTAATCAATTAGCAAATTTATTTAATTGTTTACAAGTTTTTTCGTATGAAATGACGCCATATTAGGTCGGCCATTTTGAATTTGATAATTCTGATAACGGATTCGTACTAAGCGACCCCAAAAACCCCCATATACCAATTTGTAAATCATTTCTACTTTTAGCCGGACAAAAGTGCCTTTGGCCGCACTGTGCGCTTGTTCACTCGACCAGCCATTTCTAAAAATGTTATGTAAAAAATTGCAAATCAAAGCAAAGAAAACCAGACAACATTTTGCTATATGAGGGAAAAACTGAGGCAGCAAAACTATTCTGCAATGTACAAGAGTGTTTAAAGGGACTCATCAATTTATCAAATATAAGTATACTTTTTAAGGAAGAAAATATGATTGCAATCGGGAAACTTTAAAACACTTTAATAACACAACATGGACTTCCCATAGTTTTTTGGTCGTTAATGCACTTAGTTTGTAAAAAGTGCAGTAAATAAGAAAGAATAGAGCTTTTATTAAAATATTTAAGTACGTTTTTTTGAAACTGTTACAAGAGTTTTTGAAATAAAAAATCAGTTATATTTGCATTTATTGGCATTTTTGCGATGAGTGCCTTGAGGCATATTTAAGCATTAGAGGATTAATTTCAGGTTTTGCTACGGTAATTGGCCACCTAGATCATGCGATATCACACCTTTGGACTATTTTCTCTGAGGATATGTAAAATCCGTATCCCGAAATAAGTTCCATACATGATTGATATTGACCCACAAATGGCGACTAACTCGACTTTTTTACCAATATTTTATTAAACATTTTTTTTCACCAAATTTTTTTTAATTTTTTCACTAAATTTTATATTTTTACCAAAATTTTATTTTCGCAGAATTTTTTTTTACACCAAACATTTTTGTTTACTTTGTTGAAAGGTGTATAAGATTCGTCATAGCCGAATATACTTAGCAGTCTTAGTCCTGGTTCACATACGTCAAGATTACTTGAGCAAGTCTTGATTTTATAGAAGATAGAGGAGAGATGATTGGAAAGATTTTCCTCTTTTTCTTCCTCTCTCTTCTCTAAACTTAAGACTTACTCAAGTAAATTTGATGTGTGTGAACCAGCTCTTACTTGTTATATGTAATTCAGAAAAATTCAAAGAAAACAATAATCTAATAACTAATGCTCTTTAGCTTTACTTTTTTTAGCCATCTTTTCAAATTAAGTACTCCCCAGCAATATGCAACTGCCCTCACATGCTACATACAAATGCATCCACAACAACACATCCATTTTTAAATAGACACATGCTGTATTGAGAGAGAGTAGAGTAAAAAAAAAGTGGTGCATTTATACATATAAAATGATTTTCAATTTCGATAAAAGTGCAAAGAAATCGAAATTAATGGAGAAAAAAATCTTAAGGGAAAATGAAGTAAAACGAACAACTTAAACTAAGAAAACAAGAAGAAAAAAAATAAGAAGGAAATAATAATAAAAAGAAAACAAATCGTTGCATTAATTTTCAATATAGTTTTCCTTCCTGCACATGCACAGTTTTCCTCTTAACAAACTCAAGAACAAAAGGAAAACAGCCAGAACAACAGTTTAAGAAACGGTAAAAAATGATTTTGAGTGTTTGAATTTGCTGAAGAAGATATAGAAAAATCATCAGACACAAACAAAAGCACACATTCTCTTTCTGTCATACACATTCAAACATAAAAGCAAACAAAAAATTATTTTTTCTTTTAAACTTCATTTCTTACTTTACTGCTAAATTTATAAAAATGTAATAAAAAGGTCTGTGTATGAGAGTTTATAATGTAAGTGAATGAAATGAAATGAGTTTACTAAATGTATTTGTCAATATTTCAATTTTCAATTGTAACCAATTTGTGTGCGATTTTTATAGTATTTTCTTTTTTATTTTTTGTTTTTGCTCTGTTTTAAATTTATTATTGTCTTTTTTCCATATTTTCAATTTACTGAGAGAAGATCAATTTTACGTTTTTTCCCCCCCATTTTATTGTTGTTTTTCATAAAATTTTATCATCATCTACATTTATTACTGAGGTGCTCTTTTATTTCAATTTAACGAGTTTTGAGGCAAAGAACTTTATGAATTGTTTGGTTTTTTATGTTTTTGTTGTTGCTAAACTTAAACAATTCTTTGTTCTAAGTTGCAATTTGCCTGATAAATTGTAGTGAAGCAATTGAATGGCAATAAAATTGGAAAACCAGAGTATGGATTTAAAGTACATATTTAGCAATTTTCAATATTTTTGTTTTAAATAAATGTAAAAATTTGTATTTATGCACATACATACCTGGAGAAAGGAACAAGACATAGGGTAATATAGAGAAGAGGTGTAATTGTCAAAAACCTAACTCTTGCAATAACAAAATACATGTTAGTTAGTATTTTGTTGTTGTTTCAGACATTGATTTGTTGTGTTTTTGTTTGACAATACGAAATGTCTCCTCTCTATGTATAATTCTCCATGGAACAAGATTTATGTTTATTATTCGATATTACCTGTAAAGAAATTTAAAAATTGCAATTATTAACCAAATTTTGTGTTTAATTTAAATTATTAATTGAATCTATTAATCACAGATTACACAGATATGAATCCGCTGGTTCCTGTAACATGACAATAGAAAACAAACAATAGAAAATGGTTGTGGCTTGGGAAGAGGGACAAATGTATATCACACTAGTTGCCTATTGAAAAGCGTATTTTTTTCTCTCGCTCTGCAAACCACAACCATTGAAAAGTGGATGTAGAACGTCAAAACAACCATACGGTTCGATATTACTTTTTTGAGAACTGTCATTTGTTTCATATCTGTAATAATATGTGCTATTAATATTATATTCAGCGAAAGAAAATAAAAAAAGGTGTAGGCGAATTCAAAAATTTTGTAAAAAGTTTAGCCTTGTCAAAATTCATTTAAATTGACAGCTGTGACGTAGGCTACAAGCAACCTGAAATCAAATTTACTTTTCAACAAAGAGTGAGTCAGAAAAAACATTTACACACTATTCCAGCCAAAACTTATCTTTGGTCCAACAAATTTTTATTATTTTATCACGTTAGTTTTGAATTCTTTTTTATAATCGTTATTCTTTATTGAATCTTTCTTTAAAGAAATTAACAAAAATTATTATAAAACTTAACCTAAACTAAAACTAAAGTTGTTATTGCCGCTGCACAGTGGGGCAGAATCAAATAAATCTGGCATTTCTAAACGGCTGGTCCGATCGGGATAAAATTTGACATGGGCGTAGCCAAGGAGCATTCAAGTTTAAGTTATTAAAATGCACCCTACAAATGCTCCAGGGGCGGCGCAATGGAGACTCAAAGTAGGGCACCTTCGACATGTAAAATGTTTAAACACGTGCCATTTTTATGTTTCCCATCCGATTCCAAAGATTTGTATTTTTTTGGAAAGCGCTCAGCTAGGTCTTGTGCTATTTACCTCTTATAATTTCCGAGTTATAGGCATTTCAAAATTGAACTTTTAAAATTTTGCCATACCCTGATCCGCTATAGGGCATACTTTTGAACCGAATGAACTCAAATTTTCGTTAGTTAGACAACTAAACTACCAATAATATTCAAAAGATTTCAGAGCAATATCAATTATGGATCCAAAAATAAACAATTTTCAATTTAAAAATTCAAAAAATAGTAGATTTTTGCAGTTTTTTGGTCGAAAAGGTTCTTTAAGAACATATAACAATTTTATATTTTTCTGTAAGGTATTTTTACGGAGAATATCTTG
This sequence comes from Calliphora vomitoria, assembly GCA_942486065.2. Lineage (NCBI taxonomy): Eukaryota > Metazoa > Arthropoda > Insecta > Diptera > Calliphoridae > Calliphora > Calliphora vomitoria. The sequence continues at coordinate 85,668,527 of OW818030.2, read as the reverse complement.
GTATAAAAGACATGTCCTGTTTTTCGAATATGTCGGCCCTACGCCCTTCGGAATTTGACCCATTTTTTATCAAAATTTTAACTTTCCTCCACATGTTCTAAAATCCCAAAGTTATGATAAGAAAACAGAAAGCAGCTTTGGATACCATACTGTGTTTCGTATTTATCCCCAAAGTATTTTCCCAGTCCCGAAGGAAATGTGGACCCTATGTGTAAAATTGTTAAAAATTCCATTTTTGGGATTTTCGTTCCAATTTTTAGGAATTGCGGGATGTCCTTTGACCTTTTGACGTGTTTAACTGATTTGTACAAAAGAACTTTGTACTCCAAGTCTAGGGCAGACCGTATGCCAATTAACCAGGGCAATTGAACTGACTGTAATTTTATTTGTGTAACCTTGACATTAATATGGTGTTTCCATCAAGATGGATATCGAGATATTTCACATGGCTCTGTTCTGGAATTTTAATATTTTGTATCTGTATGGAAGGACAACTTGCTCGTCTTAAGCCTAGTACTGTTCATATTTGCGAAAAATTTTATATACAACAATTGATCAGCTGTTGGTTTTAATTTCATGCGATAGAAGTGCTGTTTATGCTATTTCGTGTGGAAAATTAGGGTTGCCTGATGTATTTCACATGTTTTCCATAATAAGAACAGAGTACTGCTTTTGCAAAATTTGGCATATATTTTCGCATATATTTCATTTAAAATATTTTATATGTAGTTTGACAGAAGTTCGCACGAAATTTTGAACAGAGTACTTAGCTTTAGAGTAAATGTAACGTGAGTACATTTTGTCGCATTGACTTTTAGTTTCCATTTGTCCAGCCATTTTTTCTGATGTGAGACTGGAGTTGTTCAGAGGCTATTGAGGGGTATTCCTGTATACTTACAAAAGCGGTATTGTCCGGAATTTGGAAAGAACTTTCTATTATGTAATTGTTAAGCAGTTTATGTTCCTAATTCAGAAACACGAAAGGAAAACAATTTTAAAATTTTTTGTATGAAAATCACTAAATTTTTAATTAATTTTTGATTGTTTTTCATACAGAAATTTTAAAATTGTTTTCCTTTCGTGTTTCTGAATTAGGCCCTATGTAACTATATACATTCGCAGGTAGTTATATAATAATTTTGTGTATTATTCCATCGGGCCAGACTTTATCGAAGGCTTGAGATATGTCAATTAATAATGCAGAGCAATACTGCTTGCTCTCGAAGGTTTTCCGGATAAGAGTAGTTATCCGATGTACCTGTTCGATAGTACTTTGCTTCCTTCTGAAACTAAATTGATGGTCAGGAATAATGCAATTATCGTTAAAATGTACTATAAGGCTTTCAAGCAACAGCTTTTCAAAAAGTTTCGAGAATATTGACAACAGGCTAATGGGACGGTATGATGTCACTTGAGTGACATCTTTTTTTCGATTTGTTTATACATAGTATCGAGTTAAAGATGATCAAAATAATTCTTAGTGTCAGGCAGGTTACTTATTATTGTGGTGATTTACCTGCCTTTAGATATTTAATTGTCGTCTTCACGGCAGAACCAGAATTTTATTGGGCGTGGCACCACATTATTTACAATGTTAGCACTAATAGAAAAATTATAGGTGAATGCCGCGATTTTTTCCCATTCTCCTTTCTGGAGGCGTATTGGTGATTCATATACAATGGGGCATTGCAAAAATAAAGTAAAATTTTCACTGCTTTCCAGAGACTATAATCAGTTATCTTAGTAGGGTCTAAGTCTTTGGGATAATTTCTCAGACTTGATTCTTTGGTACTGGTTAAGTTTTACCTTTACGCTCGGGGATCGCGATTGTTTCCATTGACGTCTAAATATTAGCTTTTCTTTAATAAGAGACTCAATGTTTCTAGGACATTTTGAATGTCTGTAATTCTCGAAGGTGACTAGGGGCGTAGACACATTAACAGCGTTTGTTAAAATATCTGTAAATATATCGACTGCGGATTGTACTTCATGTTCATTTTTCAATGACATGTTTTGTGGCAAGTGTGAGCTGACATACATTGTATACTTTAGGGAAACAAGGACAATAGTTTTCCAAGTAGCTTAGAGCATATAATAATGTTAAAATTGTGAGCGAGTGGTCTGATGAGAGATCCAGTGAAGGGATCATTGAAAACAATCCATTATGGACTTTCAAAATAGTATCAAAATATCTGAAGGTTTGTCGTCACACTGTTTCAATAGCCATTAAACAGTATAAGGATGACTTGGACATTGAAAGAAAACCTGGATCTGGAAGATAAAAAGGCCTAACACATATTTTTAAGGCAAAAGAAGTCGATCAACTATTTCGAAAAACACTTCTATCAGAAATGCAGCTCGTAAAGTTAAATGCACTGATTCTTTTGTGCGCAGACCAAAAGCTAATGCTGGGTTGAAGTCGTCTAAAGTTCAGAAAATTCCAGATCGCAATGCTGTAAAGAACTTAGAAGGAAAAGAACGAGCGAACAAATTGAGGTAAAATTTTATAAAACAAAAAATACACCTTTTTTAGTAAGATCTTCTTATGCTAAATTCCCAATTTTATGTGATGGATGACGACTGTCAGACTTTTCACAACTTCTGTGTCAAGATTTTTACTTATGTGGGTGATGGACTAGGTAATGTTCAAGAACAATACTTCACAAAGAACGAACGAAATTCCCCAAGAATTTTATTGTGTGGCAAACCATTTGCAGTTGTAGCAAAAGAAGACAATTATTTGTGATATTAGGCACGATAAACACAGAAATATATATTACGGAGTGTCTACAAAAACGGCGTTAACCTTTCTTAAAACACCACAGAGTACCTTCATACTTCTGGCCCAATTTAGCATCATGCCACTATGAAAAAAAGGTCCTTGAGTGGTATTCAAACAATAATGTAAATTTTGTACCACGGGAGGCAAATCCACCCAACTGTCTACAACTTCGGCCTGTGTAAAGGTATTTGGTTCTTGTAAAAAAAGAATTAAAGAACACAGGAAATGTATTCCAGGACATGTCCGATTTTAAGCGTAAGTAGACCACCTCGTTCAAAAAGTTGACGGAAGCAACTATACAATGTTTAACGGGAGGATTTCCGAAAAGAGAGGATAAATTTATAAATAATGAGTAATATGACAATATTTCAATCTTTAATGAGAAATAATGAACGGTTTAAGTTTTATTTAATTTAATACAAGTATAAGTCTTTCTTTTGCACACTCTATAATACGCCTTCTTTGTAATTGAAATGCTGTCACTGTCACTATTTGTGTAGGTTTAGTAAGTTTGAAGTTGGCGGTACTGTGCTCACATAAATATGACACAAGAGTTCTAGCGGGCTGTATTGCAGTGCCTTTCACACCTTCATCTTGTGCCTTAGGATCGGCATTATGATCAATCGTGAATTATATGAGGCGCCATTAGTCGTTTTTAGCCTCTGAATACCTTTTAACTTTCTCAGCTGCCACTGCTGTTAGAATTTATGAACAAGTTTCGCAAGCTTTGTTGACTTCATGTAAAACGACTGGTCAATTACACTTCTCCACCTTCGTTGAGTGATATATTCAAAGCAGCCAAAACGTTACAGGCTACTCGAAAATTCGGATAACCATACACATGAGAAAATGCAGGTTCTTTCAATAAAGAAACCCAATCACATCTTGACACAGCAGTTCATCTAGCGATATTATCGTAGGAGTCGTCTAAACTACAACAATATTTTCACATAAAGTGGATAAGGTCTGCACAAATAATAATTTCCATGCGGTCTTTTAAAATTGGCCATCTTAATTACTAATAAGTAAACACAGAATTTCTCTCTACACACATACAAACAAAAAAAATCTATTTCAATTCATAATATTTCCCCAAATTTATTTAGCATGTTCTTACAAGGTTGGTTCCTTGTTATTCGTTTCGCTTGTCAGTGAGATGATTATCGTCTGTTCATGAGGTTATAAATCAACTGATTTTCTTTGGCTTTTGTGTTACACAAAAAAAATTTATACACTTATATATTTTTTTTTTTCTTATTTTATCTTTACTTTTGTACTTTGTTTTCTTATATTTCTAATACGTTTCTTTTTACTGTCTTGAAGTCCCCTGGCAATTTTCTTTTTTAAATTGTTTCATTTCCTTAATGTACTTAAATACAGAGTAGAGTCGGTTCGGTCGATCTTGTATGTATGTAAGTTGTATGTGTATTTAATATAAATTTTCTGGTTTTGTTGCAGTTTTTTTTTTTGTCTGTGTAATATAGACTATAAAATAATTTTTCTCTAGAGTGAAAGGATTTTGTTCAGAAAAGGAGTTGCTTTTCTTTACGTCTTAGTTTATATTATTTGCTGTTGAGTTGTTATATACCTTTAAAGTACAGTGCAGGAAAAAAGTTTTTGATTTCCTTTACAGTATTTATAATTATTATAATCTTTTATAAGTATACAAATTAATATTTATTTTATAATCAGTAAACAATACAAAAGAATTTGTTTTATTTCGCTTTGTTAGTAAAATTTTATACTGCACTGTAGCTTTTGCCCAACCATGACAAATGATGTCTAAATATTGAGTAAATAATGACTTGTTGGAGTAGTTCAGTCTATTGGCCCTGTTCTTTTTTCTATGTTTAGTTTTTGAAAATACCAAATTTTATGATTTTATTACTTTCATTGAAAGTAAATATGCTTTTAGTTTAGTAATTTTTTTATTGCAGTAAATGATAAATGATATAAACTCTTTTTTTTCATAATTTTAAATGTTATTACTTAAGTTAAGAAATGTTAAAGGAAACATAAGAATGTTATTAAAAATTATTAAGGTTTCCAAGAACTAATAAGAGAATTTACAAAATAAGCTATTTAATATTAAATATTGTACACCGTAAGAGTGTTATATCCGGCTGTGCCGAATCCTACCCATATGATATAGGGCTTATATGGGATAAAGAAAGATTAAGGTTCATATAAATATTGTTTATTTGCAATTTCATAACAATTAATTATTATTAGACAATTATGAATTTCTGAGGGGGGCCTTGTAGGGGCGCCATTCATTACAGTATAATTTCAGAGCACTTAGAATTAGTTTGTGCATAATTGTATCAGGATTGCCTTATAATCAACATATTTATGACTGCTCAATCATTATTCCGGTGGTGGGGGGCAGAGACCTGCGCCGACTATATTTCACGGCGGCGGCAGCTGACTCCAAACAATTTCAGCGGCGGCTCAAAGCCGGCTGTCAGCCGACAAAAGAATAATTACTCCAATTGTAAAAAATTAAAAATGTTAAATGGGAAATTCCGAAAATTTTGTGGAATAATAAGGAACTTTAATCAAAAACGGCGGCTGATTTCAAGCCGATTTAAGCCCCAAACATTTCGGCGGCGGCGGCTTTTAAAATTAGTCGGTGGCTCAGCTCATCCGGCTTACTGCCGTTCGGCGCAAGTCTCTGGTGAGGGGTAGTGAAAATAATGGTTTTTGTCCATTTTCAAAACCAAGCAAACCTTATCAACAATATGTTTTCAAAAGACAGACAGACGGACGGACGTAACTAGATCGTCTTAGAATCTTATGAGGATACAGAATATAAATACTTTTTGTTTCTACGACCAATATTTTGATATATTACATACGGAATGGCAAAATCAATATACCCCCATCGTTTTTGATGTTGGATATAAAAATAAAAACATTTGAGCATTTTAATATTCATACCATTACTAAAGGCTGATTTCGATTATTTCTAGGAGATTGGACTCAATTTTGTCGATGGAGTACAAAGTCCTAATGTGGGCCACTAAAAACAGTTGGAGGATATTCATGTCAACCTTTTGTTTTGTTATCACAGCACATGCCTCAGTACTAAGGTTCCTATTCGGGAATATTTTTTTTAGAAATTTCTGTGTTTACTAGGGTAGTCAATCGATTAACCGTTAATCGGTTAATCGATTAATTTTGATCGGTTAACTGTTCGAATAATTTAAAATTAGCGATTTTCAAATAACAAATAATGTCGATTAACCGATATTTCTTTTTTTTTGCACTTTATATAGAAATATAGTATAGCACAAAATTGCAACTAAGGAATTTGGAAATGAACTTTTTCTTTTATCATAAACTAAACTGAGAATTCACAATCTAAAAAACTCCAAAAAGGACTCCAATGGTATAATTGAGAATTTTATATGAGAAATTGGATATTCTTTATCATGCCTTACTTTTGATTTCTCCAACATCTAATCAGTGAGAGAGCTTTTTTTAAGTCAAGTTTTAATAAAACTAATGAAAAAAATCCTTTAAAAGGAAAACATTTCAATTATATTTTTTTTTTTTAAAGCTTATTTTCTCCCTAAAATCCTAAAAAAAAACTCACGTGTGCATAAAAAAGGTCACAAATACCATATTTTTGTTTTGATATTACTTATTTCGTTTTATTGAATTGTTATATTTTGTTTGTTTTTTATGATTTTTTTCCTTTTTTTTTTAATAAAATGCCTAAATGGGTATACAAAATTCGTGTTTTTTTTTCAATTTAAAATTAAAATAGAAATTATTCGGTTAATCGAATAATTTAAAATTAACCGATTATTAACCGATTAAATCTAACCCCCATTTATTTATTTGCTCGATTAACCGATTAATCAAGAAATCCGATTAATTGAGTACCCTAGAGTTTACAGTAGTATTTCAGCACTGATTCACTCTGATTTGTTGCCAATCAAATGATTCTATTATATCCATTGATTTGTTTAGTTGTGGTAACCGAATTTACTGATAATTAAATGATTTCTGTTTCTTGTATCGAAAAAATCTATAGGAATTCCCGGGAAATTTTTCGCTACTCATTTAGAAAAGAGATATGTGTAAGTAGTGATAACCTTATTTAAGTGGATAATCTGCATACAAATCGTCGCAAAATGAAATGATACAAAGTAATCTTTATTCCCAAGACTGGCTGTGGAAATATTGGCTGAACAAAACGTTAGAAAGGAATTTATATAAGGCAAATACTTGAGAGTTCTTCTCAGCTATTCAGTAACAGTAGGGACCATGGAGAAATCACTGAAATTTGAGCAATATACTAGAATATTTCTTTAGACATAGGAGTCATCACCAACAGGCTCTAGAGAATCAAAATATGGATAATATTTATGTTGTACTCATCGCTAGTCTTGGTAATATCGAGAAGTCGAAACAAATTGGAAGCGGAACTCCCAACTGTGTGGTATGTCTTCTATTTCTGACATCCGCATAAAGCTAGTTTATTTCAAGTGGAGATATTGGCAATCAAGGCATCAATTTTAAAATACTTCTTCCAAAAATTATTGTCGTGGCTGCCGGGACTACGGAAAGTAGTATACAATTTTAATCTTACAAGAGTTGCTCAATAAGTCCACGACTTTTTGAATTTCCCGGCACCTAACTGAAAGGTCAACACTGGTCGAGTCAGCAGGCATCTGTCAGTTGACTCCTGTCAAATTTTAAACAAGCTGCGTCTGCGGATTAAGCATTATTATGCTCCATCAATTTCAATGGTAATAAATAAGAAAGTATAGACGAGCAAGCCCGACTCCCATATGGGAGTTATGAAACATTGTTGGCCGATCGGTACTAAATTTGGTAGTACGAGTTCTGCTTATGTTAATAAAAACATATGTGCGAATTTTACCGAATTATCTTTAAAATTGCAACCTGTAGTTTTATTACAAGGTTTACATGGACGGACAGACGGAAATCGTTTAATCGACTCAGAAAGTGATCCTGAGCAAATTGGTATACTTTAAAGAGGGTATTAGAACAATTTATAAAATTCTCGATATTGTGTTGGCCGATCGGAAATTGAAATTGTGAGAGATTGTGGACCATAGGCATCTCACATAGCTTGGTGGATTTAATTTTGAATGATCACTGGGGTATGGAGTTGGGATTATTAGCTCAGTAAAGTGACCGCTCTTTTCAGCTTAGCTCACTCAAAGCTAATTTACATAGCTCATTAGTATAGTATGTTGCATACGATCATATACGTAATAAACTCACATTCGTTTTATTTTTGTTTGCACAACACTCACTTTTCAATGTGAGTGAAGGGATTTTACGGCATTGAAGAGTGAAATGAATGTGCTTGTGCTTGTGCAGCCCAAAAGTGAATACTAAAAGAAATGTGTGAATGCTACAAAATCGCTCAGTGCTGAGCTGAAAACGCTCAGTACTATAAGCGATTCACTTCGCACAGTTGAGTGAATAGTTCAATTGAACTAGGAATTCGCCCTATTCTCCGGATTTAGCCCTAAATGACTTTTTCTTGTTTCGAAACCTGAAGAAACATCTCGGCGGAAAGATATTTGACTTCAACGATGAAATTATCTCACAAAAAATACCTCGACAAATCTTATTTTTTTGGAAAGGACAAAGTGCATAGAACTCTAAGGAGACTATATTGAGAAATAAAATAATTTTTTATCCAAAAACCTGTGTTTCATTCAAAAAGTCCGTGACCACCCTCTTGGAACTGAGTGTTTGGAGTTCAGAGACGAAAACTTTTGGTCACTCTAGACGAACGATGTTATGAGTCCAGAGAATCATGATAATGTTACAACCTCTTGCACTATGGAAACATTATCGTTCAAGGTGCTAGGTTTGAGTGCCAAAGCTGATGGCGTGCATTGTAGTTCTATAAAACCAAAGATGTCGAACCAACCAATAAAGTTCTGATGTCGGGTTCTGAATTTGAAGTCTCCACGATCAGCGAGAACGTTGCAACTATGCAGACTACCATTGCGGAGAACCTACTACTCGATACGGTGATGTTAGACAACCTAGTGCTCTATGGTAGCATAATCGTTCAATCTGCAGAAAGTATATTAGGTAATTTGTTCTGCCAACGACGCACCTGTATGGTCTTTCATTAGGTTTGAGTACCACAGTTGATGGTGTGCTAGGTTGAAATATATATCAGCATCTATTAAGGTTCTTATGTTGCTAGGTTGAATCGGATGCTTGCTTCTGGTGCGGACTTTTCGAATGAGAACGTTGCAACTTTGCAGGCTATAACTCCAGAGAAACTACTACTCGCTATGCTCATGCCAGGCAATCTAGTGTTCTATGAGGGTATAATCGGTCATGATGCAGGAGGTGGGTAAATTTGTTCGTTTAGCGGTTTTATTTGTAGTTATAACATCTACATAGTTTAAAATATTTCAATATTGATTTATTTTCTTTAATTTAATTTAAATATTTTAGCAACATCATTGTATTTAAACAAGAAGTTTATTTATTTATCATTGTGTAAATACCGTAGTATGTAAATTATTTTAAAATACAATAATAAAATGAATTGTTAAAATATTCTAAAATCAATGTATATGACTATTTTTCAACACTGCTTCAACCATTTAATTTGTTAAATAATGTATATTACCAATAGAGCCAACTGACCAAATATATGGAACTTATGTTCATTCTTATTTCCCTTCTAAACTAAATGGCAAAATTAGGTCACTTTGTGATCACATATAATTTCCATCAGATATTTGTTGAGTGAAAATATAAAGTTGGCTACATCATTGTTAATATGCATTTAAATGGAAAAAGGAACTTATTTGATGAATAGACTTTTGAGTAAAAATCTTAAAGCACCTACAACCTGTGAACATACGTTGAAATGAAAAAAGGACATTATTTCGTGATCACCCATAATTCTATTTTAATATCAATCATTTGAGTGGATATCTAAAATCACTGCTAAAACGTTTAAACGGAATATTGGCGTTATTTTGTAATCGAGCTAATTTTCCACCAAAAATTGATTTTCTCTGAAACTATTTTTCAGTTTTGAAAAACCAAAGTCTTAAATTCTTAAATATTTGGTCAGTTGGGAGAAATTAGCATAACTTTCATTTAAAATCAATTTTCTGTCTGCATCATTAGAGAGTAGAGAAGTTTACATGTATTTTGTTGGCTACGACTAAAATTTACGAGTCATACAAGATGCAGGTTGTCATATTTTAATATTTAAGCATATTTTTAATAAAATACAGAACAGCTCGTATGTAAAAGTAAATGATTGAAAGTGTGTGTAAATGATATTGGTTATTTACCAGCTTACACACACATCCTGTGGCATAAACAGTTTATTGGGTAATTATAATATTCAGGCACTTAGAAAAATATAAAGATATAATTATTTAAAAGAGAAAGTATCATTATTTAGCTTGTGATAAAGGTTAGGATAACAAGAAGTTAGAGAATCTTTATTCAGTACCCATCAAAGGATGAACCCATGCTTATTATAAAGCCCCTAATTTACTCCAGTTCAATGCTTCATAGTTCAAAAAAATCATCGTATCGTTGACAAACTCATTCAGGATATGCTGTTTGCTAAAATGCGAATACATTATTCTTAAACACCGTAGAGTTAAACTAAGAGTTTGTTTAGGTAGTCCATTTTTACATTGCCAACTCTTTCTAACACCTGGTTGAGAGAAGTACAACTCAATGTTGTCGTTGGAGTACAAAATTTTTTTTTAAATTGTTTTAAATTTTTTTTTTTTTCGAAATTGTTTTTTTTTAATTTTTTCCAATTTTCTTTTTTAAATTTTTAAAAAAAAATATTTCCAAATTTTTTTTATATTTATTAGTGAAAAAAAATTTTGTTTTAAAAAAAAATATTCGGGTTAAAAAATAATTTTCCCGATTTTGACACATTGTAGGTCCAAATTACCTTATATAAGTTGTTGCAATGGACTTTGAAATATATATCATTAGATATCCATATTGTCTATATTAATAACTTAGTAATCCAGATATAGATCAAAAATAGGCCAAAAATCGAGGTTGTCCCGGTTTTTTCCTTATATCTCAGCCATTTGTGGGCCGATTTTCTCGATTTTAAATAGCAACCGAGCCGGAAGAATTCCCGATATATTGATGTATCAATTATGTTTGTAAGTTGTTTGGGGGCTACGGAAAGTTGATTTCAACATACAGACGGACAGACGGACATGGCTATATCGCTATATATATCCAGAATATATATACTTTGTGGGGTCGCAAATGAAAAATGTAGAAATTACAAACGGAATGACAAACTTATATATACCCTTACCACTCATGGTGAAGGGTATAATAAATAAAAAGACAAATGAAGGTGGGATGACTAGAACTACAATTAGGCACTTTTCGAAAAGTGTTTTCATCAATAAACATTAAGATCATTATGAATATTTCATCTGAATCTATAGCCTTAATGGTTTAGCTTAATTTGTAAAACTCTTTTGTTGAACTGTAAAACCATTAAGTTTACGAATATCTCTTGGATGCTCAATCAAATCCTAGTTGGAAAAATCAAATCAACTTTCAAGTTTTATTTAATTTAGCCATGTAGCCATTTTATCCGCATTTACTCATTGACCAAGCTGTTCATTTTTGGGTTCTGCTGATCAATTCTATAATCTATTGATATAATGGTCCACAGAAAATAATCTCCCTGAAATTGTATGTTGACCATAGTGATTACTTTGAAAGTGTTTTCGGTACCAGTATCTCTTTATCATGGGTCACATGTCAGTCAATTAGGTGGATCACAAATAGTCAAGCATTTTTATATTCATAATCATAATCTAATTGCCTTCTTCTCTATAGCTAATCACAGAAATTCCCATAATATCCGTAAAAATGCAACTCTAGATATTTCATAAAACTTCTACAAACGTTTCTTACAGTTTATTTCCTTTTTGAATGAATCAACAAATCAACACTGTAAAATTGTCCTGTACATGGGCATGTGTAGTTTTTAGCCCCAATAAAATTCTTTAATATTAATATAAAGCAAATTTTGTAAAGCATTTAGTTCAACAATATTCCTCATGTTTGTTCATGTTGCAACAGAATGAAATAAAGCTTGCAGATGCATAGATGGACATAGCATAAATGTATTTGTGTGCATCTTAAACATTATACAGCATATGATTTCCATCATCACATATAAAATAAAATAATGATGTAAATCTTCCAAGGAGCATATTGAACGAGTAGAGTAAACCAAACCCATCTATACTACCACTACTAAAGCCGAAGCTATTACAACTACTGCTGCACTGTTGTGTGTGTGTGTGTGTGTGAGAATGTGTAGCAGACAAACCGATGCAATAGATAATGTGGCGATTTAACAACAATGTTGCATGCCACATAAAGCTGTTTTAAGAGTATGCAGAACATCGTAAGCGGTATGAACTTGTAGGCGAAGGACTTACCAGGAATTGCGTAACATAGATAATAACAATTATTTGAGGAGTTGTTGGGGCAAGTAGACTTAAGGATGACTCTAAAAGTAGAATTTTATTTTCCGATCATTTTGGGTGCTGATGGCAATGGTATTTAAAAGACATGTGCAAGCAACCGTTGGATTGTACGAATGTAGTACATGTCCTGCCAAACACATTCATGGTTAGTTTACCGTCGAAAATCTGGTGTTTAATTGCGACATTACATTCAATGCTGTGTTTAAAAAACAGTGGATTTCTTTCGAAATCACATCTGCACTACGTTGATTTTGAAAGGCAAATAGGACGAGTAACAGGATTATTCCTTTTGCATCGTCTCTATAGATTAATAGTTTATGATCGATATTTTCAAGTTTATCTACAAGGAAAAGAATATAATGTCCTGAAGAATTATGTATGTAGCAATGCCTGTGTTAATCCAGTACGTTTTGCAGAATTCTTAATGGTGATGAGCCCGATCTACAAAACTCTTGTGGAAAAGTTTCACCGAAACATCTTTTGAATTTGGTATAAGTATGTCTTTTAGACTCCCAAATGGATGTAGTATTCTTCAGGCCATAAGGGGAGCGGTCAACTGGCTCGTATATCTGGTAGGGATATACGTATATATACTGACAGTAAAGCCGCAATTAAATCGCTGATATGTGTTTATATAACATCAAGTATAGTCCAGGAATGCTGGGCATCCTTAAATGAGATGGCGAGTCATTCAACAATTGTACTCACTAGGGTACGTGGACACAGGGATAATCAAGGCAATTATATTGCTAATAACTTGACGAAAAAAGAAGCCTTGATGTCTGAAGATGAGATAGATATCCTATGTGGCATTCCGTTGTCAACGTGTAAACAACAAATATCTAAATAATGCCTATTCTGAACTTGCTCAGACAAGGTGGGAGAATGAATCGACTTGTGGTATTACGAGGATGATATGCGGTTGGACTGTAAACGCACTTCGTACTTGGTATCAAATGAATACGACTTAGCAATATCGTGGCGGTGATCACCGGGCTTTGCACTATTGGCCCCCATGCTGCAAGTTTTGGACTGTCTCACTATGATTTCTGTAGGAGTTGTCAAAATGAGAAGGAGGTAAAGAACATTTTACACTTCTTTTGTAATTGTGCGGTACTATGTGATATACCACAAAAACTCTTCCTGTCCTGATTTATGTACCGATTACAAAAATGATGATAACAGTTTAAGCCAACGAAGTACGAGATTCCTGTGGATAATATAAAGACACTGCATCTCCTATCTATAACATTCTTGAATATTTTGCAGCTGAAAATCTGGTTTTCGTGAATAGCTTTCGAAATCACATATACATGATGTTCTCTTTAAGTATTGTTAATTTTAATTATATGCTGTTTTAAGCTACCGTGTCTACAGTTGATGATCGGTTTGTAATCACTTAGTTTGACATTGATATCCTAAAGGGTTTCGGCAAGGAAGACTATGTGGCAGTAGTTATTAATAATGAATTCCGTACAGTGGAAAAATAGTGGATTTTATAAAGACCCGACAGAACATTGTCGAATACATAGTTTACAGTTGAAAATCAGGTTTTCATAGATTTCTGTCGAAATCACGTCGACGTCACGTTAATTTAAAGAGTATTCTGAATATGTTCTTGTTTAATTATGTGCAATTTTAATCTAACATATCTACGACCGAAGAAGGACGCTATTAATACTATGGTGATGCTGTAGATTTTGAAGACGAGCGATTGAGATGTGACGTTTAGCAGATAGCTTTTTTCTTAAACGTCTAAGGTAACACCACGAAGATCGTCCTCTCCAATGCAGCATAGATATTTCATCTAAACCTATAGTCCTCAATTCTTTAACTTAAATAGTAAGTTAAATGGTTTGTTAACCTCTAAAACTATTAATTTTACAAACATTTTGGACAATATTGATTGAGCGCCCCTCTTTCAGGATGGTACATTTTGCATAATCTTTTAAGTAGACGACATATAGGGAAATGAAGTGTAGCAGGAGGATTCTTTCTAAAACGTCTACGCAACAGGTATTAACATAAAGAATGTCCTGTTCGAATTTCACTGACTGTTATTCCTTTCAAAGTGAGATAATTAGAACTACAATTAGGCTCTTTTTGAAAAGATCAGCATAGATATTCCATCTGAGCCTATAGTCTTTACTCTGAAACTATTCTTGTTTTGTCAACCTGTATGAACGACTGATATGGTGGATATCGTGGTTGATACAATAGGTCTGCTGTTATCGACAGTTTTTTTCCTAAAGAAATGTTTGATGTTTGTTACAGATGTCATTGTCCGGGTGTGTCTCCAATCGTTTCAATGCGATGGTCCAATTTTTAGAGAACGTTATACACACCATTGAGCATTGCTGCCTCGACTAAGAAGAGCGTTTCGACATTTTATTACCCAATGTTTGATTTGAATAGTTCCAGGTGTTCATTACAATTAGTATCGCAACTGCCTCTGCGTTGTCAATCTTTTCGTTTCGTGGTAAAGTTCCAATTCACATGAGAACGTCATGCCACCGATTATAGATGCTTCGACTTGGAAGATCGGGATCATTACTGCTTTACGATCACTCGGAATTTCCTGGTTTTAAATATTGTATCGGTTCGAAAAATCGTTGAAATGGCGTTTGGTGAACACCTCAAGAAATCCAGGTATCCCTCAATATAAGTTTGGCTGTATAGAAGAGTTGTAGGTTAAACTACTTCCTAATGTGGCTGCAATCGTATGGTATGAGAGCTCTATACCATACGATTCTTTCGATATTCGATGCCATTACATCATTTCAAAGAATATTTTAGCGGTTAAGAGATTTTGGATAAGTTTTTTTTCGGCTTCGGCTGTTGTTGTTGAAAATTCTTCCCTTGGGGAAAAAAATTGCGGTTGTTGCAGCTGTCCTTGGATTGACAATTATTGGCCAACTATGACTAACGTTGTTGCGAGGCGGAAATCCAATTGAGGCAGACATCCAATTGTCATGCTTACCAGCGATTATCGACTAGGAAAAGCGGATTCACTAATAGTTTACACTTTCTCTAGGCATTTTAAAAATTGTATGGTTTCGAAAAATCTACTACTTTCTGTACATAAATTGGATTCTTCAATCTGCTCAGCAAACAATTTTTGTTTTCTCTAATGATCGATTTCAAGAGATGTGTGTTAAAATGGCCTGAGGAGACAGGCATTTAAGAAGGGATCTTATAAAAGGATGGTAGTTGGTTTAACTACTGCCTAATGAATATACGTGGGTATTTTGGAATACTGTCAGGTGGCACTTCTGTCACTTAAATCCTATAATACATTTACTTAATCAGATAGTGTAAGGAAAAACTTTTAAGCCAGATTGTCTATCTAACATTACTTTATTCTCTGTTTCTGCGCATAAGGACTAATACGACAATAAGGAGGTATATGAGCTGACCAAAGAAGTATACGCTTAAATGTCTCTGATGCAGTAGATTCTGACAATAGGTGCCGCACAACGGAAACATTGAAGAATGACAGAACATTTTGGCCCTGATTAAATGAGTATACAACTTTTGAATAGGAAAATGAAGGACATATCAGTGTTAACAGATCACTGGACTATCGAATTTCCATTCAACAGTTACTGTCTCAGCGGTAAGTAAGAAGCAGTTTATCACGTCCTCTGTTAATGTCCGGATCTTCATTTCTGGGTTCTGGTACCAACTTCATTATCTCAGCTCAACTTATGGGTGAAAATGCAAGATTTTACCACGAAATTTTGTGTTTCAAATGATATTAAACGCTGCTACAAGTATTTGTGCTAACTTTCATTAGGATCCTTATATACAACATAGTCGGATTTAAGATTTAAGGTACAAAAGATAACTTGTAGGTACAAATCCTAAATCTTAATAAATCATAACAAACATACTGATATATTCAATTTGAAATCATGTCTTAGTATAGAGTTACATTTCCCTTTAAAAAGGAAATCTCAGCATACAGAAACCTACATTGTACACAAACATAAAAGAACACACGCTTCAAGGATGATTCAAATATACATACATGAATGAATGAATAACTTTCCATAAACATATAGTACATAGAAGATGTTGCATAAATTTTTATTAGTTCCTAAACATCAACTCATACAACATGCATACATTAATTCAAACTCCTGTATTGGCTTTCTGTGTACATACATATGTATATGATTCTGTTGTCTGCATGACAGCCTGAGATGATAGATTTTGTATGTTAAGAGTTTTCTTTCCTTTTACCTTTTAAACAAATATAGGTATTTTGAGCATTTTAAGTAATGCCATAGACATTCTCGTATATCCTAAAGATGTTTTATAATCTATTTTAAGATATTTTGTAGGCTTAACCTACTTACCAACCAGAGTAAATACTGCTGGTATTTAGGAATAACTGATTTTGTGGACCAACTAACTTATACAATGTTAATTGGAGAAAGTTTTTTTTTTTTCTTTTTTTTATGTTGCATTGTTAAAGATGAATATAATTTGTCGAATATTAAGACTGACCATAGGTATTGGTATGTGATAAAGATAATTTTGGTAATGGTTAATTTTGTTAATAGGTAGGCAAAGAAAAAGGAGATGATTTTCTTCTATATATATAAACATACAAAAGTGCAATTAATAAAGCAACAGAGTTTAGAAAATTTAAGATTTCTCGCTCAATAAATATATTTAAAATTACTATTGATAGCATTAGAGATGAGGCATTCGATTAAATTTTTTCATTTTATTAATTTTATCATTTATAATACCGCATACGGTAGAGAGATCTTTATAATTTAAACAATATACAATGACAGCCTTCTTAGACATAGAGCTAGCCAAAGAATAAATACATAGAAGGCAAGGAAAGAGAAATATCAATGAAAAAACAAATTAGATAACATTTTACACAAAAGGTATTACAACAAATAAATACATGGCAATACATTCTTATGAATTAGGTTTTTGACAACAGACTTAAGTTTTTGCACTCAGATACCTATCTAAGTAGTTGGTATCTATGAAGGGAGCTTTCATGTTGAAATCACAACTTTGTATTCCAACAAGGTGGTCTCAAATTCCGTTCTCTTAAAGATCAAAACGGGTCACTGGATGATAGGTATATACTAACCAACCTTAGTGAGTTATCTCTAAGTCTAGACTTAATTTCATACTGAGACACCTCACTGTTACAGGTTTGATTTAGTAGCATTCTACATCTATAAAGTGGTCAATACGAAGTCCTTTCAACGCTACTTGACTGTTTGCGCGTAATGCACTACCACGTTACCAACCAAGCTTAGCAAGATAATTTTAAAACTTAAACATGCTTAGCCAAGAGTTTCATTCACATACAGTTAATATTGTGTGAAGAATTTTATCCCTTTTGATACCCATAAACTGACTCAACAAACTTGAACTTGAGGAATTTTTTGAAAGAATTGGTAAACAATTCAATCGTGGTGTTTTAACGATAAATACAGATGATCAATCATGAAACCAAACTTCAGTGGACCATATGGGTATTTTAAAACGATTTAAATTCCACAAAACTTGTTCGTTTAGGAAATTGTCACACATTTCTTTTGAATAACTACCATTAGATCAACGTAGAATGATCACTTCGGAATGGTATACTATATTGTGTTTGCCAGAAGTATTTGGAAAAATTAGGAAAATTTAATACAAAATACAGATCAATCGCCACCACAGTTTCAGTACATAGATAAACAGATAGATTTGAAGGGATGTGTACTATAAGAACTTAACTTCCACTAGGAGACCCATATGATCCATTGTGATACCCTTTAGAAATATAACTAGATGTGATGAGAAGAAATGAAATTGGAAAGGAAAAAAAGAAAGAAGTCGGGTGATACAAAGATAAATAAAATGAAAAACCCAGTGAAAAGAAAAGTACAGGAAATAAGTATTCCCAAGGAAGTAGGGATTCCCAGAGTCCTTTTACCTAAAATAGCCAGCCTAGCCGTTTTTTGCCTGTAATCTAGGACAGTTACACAGAATCTGTTCCACAGTTTCTAGTTTCTCAATATCCTCGCACAACCTACAGAAGTACTGTGTGCTCATATCCCATTTACAAAGGTTCCAATTGAGCAGTGCCCGGTTATCACTCCTACTAAAGATCTGAGTGCTGCCTGAATATCTACATAAATTGTCACTATAGACCCCTCTGAACCGTGTGCCCTTATTAAAACCGTGACCTTCTATATCGCTGGGATCTCTGCCTGGAAGACGCCGCATTCGTCTGGAAGTCTGCAGGACACTTTGATGTCCTCATCTACTACATAATCTCCGGATCCAGTGCCAGATTAAATTTTGGACTCATCTGTGAAAACTGCACCCCCTTCAAACAGCTGTGCTGAGGTGTGCTACCGATGGCAGCAGTTATGCCCATGGAAGCACATCTCTGAACTTTACTAAGAAGGTATTTTCCTACAACTACTTATTCTCCCACCAAACCAGGCAACCATAAGTAATAATGAGCCTTACAAGCGATGTGAAAATCCATTTATCATGCCTGGTCATGGTCCCCAATTCTTACCAATAGAATTTCTGCATGTGTAATAGCCTTAAGCATTTCCTTAGTATTCTTCATCCATGATAAATTGATATCATGGTCCCTAAATACTTGGATCCTTCTGATAAAGTCAGCTCAACTCTTCTATTTACGGCAAATTAAAATTCCCTATCTTATATTTTCTGGTAAAGTGTAGTAAATTTGCTTTCGTTGGGTTTACACCCAGCCCATTGAGGTAACTAACCTTCACTGGTCTGTAAGGAGATTACGGGAGATGAAACCCACACTGTCATTATTGACCTTAATGGCAACTCAGAGGCGTGTATCACTTCCAGTTTTGAGTTTTGACTAAGTTCGCCAAGCTTGCGAATTGAGGACCTTAAGAATTCTTATTGCCACAATTTACAATATTGGCGCTCTTAGCCCAATCAGCACCTTTGAAGGATACATCCTCCGAAATGTCACTATAAACGGCGATCTCGTCTAAGAGCCTACCAACTGCCATAGATCGATACTGATATTCCCATCAATACCTTTGTTGTGGAATGCCGAACACTCCTAGCTATGTTTTCTTAAGGTCCCCTTTACGGAGTACCTTAAGGGAACTTGCCGGAAGTTTCCCTGCACTCTTCAAACTTGGTACCTGTGCAGGTTACGGTGATGTCCTACTGCCATCCACAGCTCATGCTGAAGGCCTGAGTGCTTCAGCAGTTGGAACACCAGGTTCAGGTTAAGTAACTTTTACAGCACATTAAAAATATGGAAGTGCTGGATAATTCTCCGTACAATTTAGATTTGCACCCAAAATAAATTGTAAGATAAACATTTGTCGACATTTATAGAAGCGGTTTATGCATTTAAAGCAGTTGTTTCTCTTTTGAAGAGGAAGAGGTTTTTCATGGAGACTATTTTGGACTTTTACATCGTTTAGTTACGACATATAAAAATATTGGTGTTTGTGATATACGTAATTCACTTAATTGGATAATTGTAATATCATGATTTCAACAGAAATTGAAGAGGGAAGAACGAGGAAGACTAAAACACTATTTCTGAATGAGAGTAGAATGCTTATCGAGGGGTTTCTTGCTGGCCAATACCTACAATAATCTCCTTAATGGATGAGTAACCAAATTGGTTTGTATGCCAAATGTTTGAAGGAAAATGAAACGATGGAAAACATTATATGTGAATGCATTATTTCATGTAATTTGTGTTTTCTGATGATTTTAAATGGTCATCTCCAAAATGTAAACTGTGTATTCTCATTGGAAGCGTTTTACAAAGCTTGAAACGACTTCCAAATATCCTTTGGGTGTGGCGGTATTAGTTGTAGGAATATATCTTTAATACTAATACTAACAGGGAATATATAATACTTGATACTTGGTTGTACAAAGGAGATGATCTCTCTAGCATTGCATCACAATGAACCATTGAGAATAAGTGTTTCACACACAGTACTAACTTTCTAATAGTCGAACTACTTGTTACGAATATAAAGTAATAAATGTGACTGCAATTATCGACCATGGCCACCTTTAAATCATATTTTAATCCATACATTTATTTATAAATTTTACTGTATTTATCTGTATAAACTTTCAAATGTTTAATTAAGCAAATGATCATAGATAAATACACATAGATCGGAAACTCTCCTGTCAAAGACCTAACTCAGTTGTCAAAAACCTAAGTGGTGAGAATGTGTTAGTAGAAAAAACTATGTGAAAACAAAAACAACACTCGTATGTGTAAAATTTTTGAGTAATTTTTTTGTTTGAGTTTTTTTCTAGTTTCCGCTCTATGTTTCTTTATGCAAATGATTTAAGTTAAATTAATTAAACTACAATAAAACAATAAATAAATTATAGAAATGTTTCTGATATTCATACATTAATATAAACACACTTTAAATAAAAAAAATCAACTCAACAATTTGACATCACAACACAAAACCAAACAACAAAAGACAACATTTACAAAATTTGTCATAAAATTTGTTATAAAAATTGTTGTGGTTGCACTTCTGACAAAATATTGTTGTTCGAAATAAATTTAATTGAAATTAAAGGAAAGCAGAGAAGAAATTAAACAAATGTTGGCCCACTTAGCAAAATCTATTACAAATCAAACCACAAAATATATAAAACTCTCTAAAAATACAAAAATGGTTTCGTGTCTCAATCAATTTTACAGCAGTAACTCCTCACCATCAGATTTTGAAATTGTTGATGTAAATATTGATAAAATGATGAATGAAGATGATGAGTTTGCCTCGAATTACAATTATGAAGCGGAACCCCAACAAATAATATCAAGTGGTGAAGTTGGTGTGGCTCCAGTAGATGTAGATCCTTGGATTGATGAGGAGTTGGAGAAAGCTGGTACTGTCGATATGGAATATGTAGAGAAATTTAGGGAAGAGATTCACTATCCCGAACCACCCAAGGAACGTACGGGTTATTATGAATTTGAGGGTATTAAGATTTGGTTGCCTAAGAAAATGTTAACTCCAGCCACCTATCGTTATCGCTTGGAGGAGGGGGAGGAAGAATCATTGCCGGATGATATACGTATTTGTAAATTTGAGAAATTTAAACCATCCTCATAATTGTTATATGCAAATAACGCTTAATATTTGCTTTGTTTTAGTTATTTTTGTTATTAAATCTGTTTCAGCTTTTTGAATAAAAATCTTTAATAGTCAATTAATTTGTAAAAAGAATATTGGTAAGTTGAATACTTAGACAACCGAGTCAAGAAGCTTAAAGTTTGATTATTCATATATCTAAAAGAAAACGATTTTTATGTGTAAAAAATAGCTTTAAAACTTCCTTAAATCAGTAAAGGAACTTATTTCACTGGCATTTCTGTCAAATATAAGCAGCAAAGTGGCTGGGAAACTGGCTGGCATATAAATCCTCACTGAATAATTTTAAGAACCTTACGAAAAACGCGAAAAGGAAATCCTCGAGGGACTTCCGTAGCGGCGTGGAAGGATCCTCTTAGACTAACCGATTACGTAAAATTCGATCAACGTCTCCGGTTGCACCAAGTTATATTCAGAAACCCTGTGGTAGATGGACTCTGAATAGTAATGAGACACTTGAGGTCTTGCTTGATTATTATTTTCCAGGCTGCCTCCCAGTCAGTGATGAGACTGTGAATAGAACTGCTGAATCTGCTGTCCCGTATGATAAATCTGTTCTGGTGAACAGGGAAAGAATACGTTGGGCAATTAAAAGCCCAATGCATGGCATCATCCCTGCTGATGAGTGGTACCATAGCTCACCAATATATACTGAGTGTGTATCAGATGGTCAAATAAAACTACACGGTGGACGAGATCTAGAGTCATCTTCATCGGCGACTCACACTAAACCAAAGGATTATAGACCAATTAGTCTTGCATCCTTTCTGCTGAAAATCCTAGAGAGAGTGATTAATGTACATATGAGAATGAACATTCCCAATATGTACCAAGGGTAGATCTGTGGAAACAGCTTTACATTCGCTAGTCGGCTAAATTGAAGAGTAGCTATCGCATACGGAGTATTTACTTGTTGCCTTCCCCGATATAGAAGGTGCTTTTAATAATGTCAGGTAGCATTAGTGTCTCAACTGTGGCTAATCATGGAACCCCGCAGGGAGGTGTACTATCTATCACCACTTCTGTGGAACATGGCAATGAATACCCTGTCATAAAAATGGATAGCAGACGGTGCGGTGTTAATATCTGGTAATAGCTGTATGGAATCTGCATTAAGTACACTGAGCGAATGGAGTGTTTCGTGTGGACTTAGTGTGAACCCCCGAACGACGGAAATGGTTCTTTTTGTTAGGAGGTACAATATCGATAATCTTAGGGATAGTGCAAAATATCTTGGCGTCATTCTAGATAAATGATTATCCTGGCATTTAAACATTCAGAACAGGATTAACAAGTGTATGTGGCCATATACTCTTGCAAGAGGGCAATTGATACTAACTGGGCCGAAGGGTATCAATTGGGTCTTCAAAGCAGTTCTTAAACCCATTCTGTTCTATGGAGTACTGGTGTGGTGACATGCCTCGGAGATTGCTACTCACCGGAAGGCCGTTGAACAAGTTCTAAGGACTATTGTGATACTGATTACAAACGCTGTAAGTACTACCTCCTCTAAGACACTTTTTACTATTTAAAACTGGTTACCAGTTGATTTGGTGGTGATACAAATGACTCTCAATTCAGCTGTGAGACTGAATGCAGGCTGCTTGTGGTCTGGTAAGGACCTTGGGCACTCTAAGATACTGAATTACTATGGGCACATCTAAAGCAATGACGGTTACTGCATCGCAAAACCATTGTTTGACATGCATTTCCACGTTATAATCCCGAACAGGGATATATGGCTGTGCGGAATCTACCCCCCTGGCGATGTCATATACTGTCGGCTCTAAAGGGGTGATGAGGTCGGTGGAGGTTTCTTTATCGAGAATTATTGGTCAAAATCCTACTTCAGGCTACCTAACTTCTGCACTGCTCTTCGGCGGAAATTATTTATATAAAACGTATATTTACATACAGTAGGGCTGCCGTTAACGGAAAAGTGGGTGTCTTCACGACAACTAGGTTAGCCGAGAAATACTGGGTATCCCTAAATGAAATAGCGAGACATTCTAGGATAAGGCTTATATGGGTCCCTGGGCATGATAGAAATTGTAATTGAATTTCCCTTGCAAAATGTAAGCAGAGACTATATGAAACTTCATAGAACAGGTGGACTAATACGATTCCGTCTTGACCAAAAAAATGGCCAAATGCCTACTTTATTACAGGGCACAGTATAATTGGAACACATGCTGGAAGATTGCGCCTACGGTATAACGATTACTGTTGAAGCTGTCGAAACGTAGAAGAGGAGGAGACTGTGCCCCTCATATTCAGCCAATGGCCGGCTCTGACAAACTTGAGGGAACGTATGCTAGGAACCCCATTCTTATCGTGTTAAGATGAGCTATCAAGGATGAATCTAAGACCGGTCCACTTCTTCATCAGAGAATCTGGAAACAACAAACATTATGCTGTTTTCTTCTTGGGCATCATAATGGTATCAGTTTTGAATGGAAGCTGCTTGACGAGTGGCTGCCCGTGAAACCTAACATTGTTTATAAGCGTTTAATCGTGAAAAAGGAATCGATCTGTGATCACTTACCAAATATCGACATTTTACATGAAAAACTCATAAAAACTGTAATCGTTAATAACTTGGAAAATATGTGTTTAATTGAACAAAGTAGCCGTTACCAATGTATCACAAAGCTTTTGTTATTTTTGCATATTAACTAAAAAACGTCCATTAAATTTAATTTATATTTGAAAATGAACAACGGTTTTCATTATATGAAATCTTTTTATTCACATTTTCATTCATGTTTTTTGATTTAAAAATTTTTTTCTTTGAAAATAAAATTTATTACTTTTTCAAAATAAATTCAGTTTGACAAAACCCAACTACTAATAGATAAATAAAAATCAGCTGTGTTGTTGATTTCACCCATAGAGAAATATACATAGAGCGGAAACTCTTCTGTCAAAGACCTAACTCAGTTGTCAAAAACCTAAGGGCATCATTTTATAAAACGAGATGTTTGGAAACGTAAGCAATTTGTATGAAGAATACTGGGAAAAGGGTTTAAAACTTGACTATTTTCTATAGAATTTTATTTTAACGTTTGTCGTTTCGTTTTATAAAATTAGACCCTAAGTGCTGAGAATGTATTAGTAAAAAAAACAATGTGAAAACAAAAATTTTGGTTTGAGTTTTTTCCTAGTTTCCCCTCTTGTTGTTTCTCTATGGTTTCACCTTACTTAGTGCATCCTGGAAATACGTTTGAAGCTAAAATTTGACTTAAGAAAGAACTACGATTGAAGCTAAAAATTAACTTAAGAAAGAACTACAAATTAAGCTAAAATTTGACATAAGAAATATATACGATTGAAGCTAAAATTTAACTAAAGATAGAGCTACTAACGTATGCGAAATGAAATTGCAACAAAACAGAAAACGCTATATTTTTTTCCAACGTTAAAACAAATAACATATAAAACCTTTATAAAATAGCCCATTGTGTCGATTTAATGTAAGCAACAAATTTATTATATTCATGTACTTTTGTGGCAGTTATGGTTGAAAATACCGATGTTTGCACTTTTCTGACCTCCTATTTGAGATTCATGGTCTTATTTTTCTCGATTTTTATTTTAAATAATCTACAAAAACTCTTCTATTTAAAAAGGTCCAAAAACTCTCATATTATTTTTAATTTAAAGAAATTGGGACATTTTTTCACTTTAGAAAGTCTGGAATTTGAAGAGTGTTGGAAAACATCATAATCGTCAGGGCGTGACAGTTGGATGATGGAACAGTTAAGAACTTTCTTTAAAAAAAAAAAAAATAATCTCTGATGTTTCTTTATATGAAATGATTAATTTTGTGTGCACATTTCATAATTATGAAATGATAAAAGATTATGTTCTACTTTGCACATCTTATTAATAATAGTTTTATTTTCTTCCAAAAAAGTCCACTTCTCTGCCTTTCACTGCCACTTGATGTAAAATATAATAAATTGTTCCCGATGAAAATAGATAAAATATGAAAAAAATTACAAATGTTTTTTCAAGGTAGTTCTTATTTTGTTAACATTTTGAAATAACTAAAAAACTAAATAACTTTCTTTGGGGCCACTTCACGTGGCCCCAAAGGAAGAAGTCGCAAAGTGTTAAATCACAAGATCTCTTCGAGAGAAAACACGGCCCGGAAACTTTTCCCGAAAAAGAGCAATAGTTTCGTTGCGTGTGTGGCACGTAGCGCCGTCTTGTTGAAAGTAAACGTTGCCCAGACTATAAGAAATCATTAATCTCCTCTTGATAGCGCATAGGACGAGGAATGGACAAACCTGGATTTTCTTCAACACTTTGGGCTACAGCTGCAATATTCTCAGTTGTTCTTAAGCGACGTGCACGGGTTTTATTCTTCACATCACTAACTTGTCCCAACAGCTCGAATTTGTCCACCAATTTCTGTATTGCGGTCCGGCAAGGTGCTTCACGACAATCCAAAAATGCTTTAGTTTTGCGAACTGTGACTGCAAGATTTTCACCATTTTTGTAGTGAATTTTAATTTCAATGATTTGTTGAAGCGTGTATCGTTCCATTTTTAGTACTGGCGTAGTTTCTACTTGTCAGATGTCAAAGAATAAAAGCTTCAAAAGTGACAGCTACCGAAATACCGGGTGATTCAAAATAACACCTCTTGCTGGAAAACCCTATGTCTTATACAATTTCTAGGTCTGTTCATCATATCAATTCATTTGATAGCAGGAAAGTTGCTCATATATTAATTCTTATTATATCCAGGCAATAAGTTATGTTGTAGATTATAATGCATATTTTAGTTATAATAACATGTTTATTATACATATTTGCATATTTTTATTGACAACAAAAACAGATTATTTTAAAATAGATTATGAATGAACTGAACTGTTCATGAATTTTTTTTAACAGCAAATGTTTAGATTAATGTAATAATGGTTAAGGTAATATGATAAAAATGCATTAAGAATGAAGAAATTATAGTAAAAAGAGTAACCTAATATCAAATACAACCCAATCATGAATAAAAAATCTGTGGGAGTTTTTTCCCTTTTGATAATTTAATAGCTTAAACGACAGATTAAATTAAAAAAAAAAAAACATGAGACACCCTGGCAAAAAAAAGAGTTGTTAATAAATGAAAATGGAATAAATTGAATGTTAAAAATAAAAATAGTGTATAAAAGAAATCAAATGGAAGAAGTAACATGTTAGTAAATGGAGTATTTATAATAGCTTTCATTAGTAACAAGAACTATTACGGATTTCTAGAGTAATTGAACGTCATTTTAATGAAAACAGTTTAAAATAGTCTTTCAGCCCAATTATGAATAAAAAATTCCCTGGGAGTTTATTCCCCGGGAGTTTTTTCCCATTGAATTTGAATAGGAAAAATGGGAAAAGGGAAAAAACTCCCGGGGAATTATTATTCATAATTGGGCTGTTTAAAAATGAAATATTTTGTGTGAAATTTAAAAATCTTAGAAGCTTGGATCCCAGTTAATGATTTTATTTATTCCTTAAAAAAAATATCAAAAATATTTAACAAAACTTAACACTATTTAAAAAATTTCTTTAAAAAAAATAATAAAACCCTTTTTTAAAAAATTCGTTTTTTTAACTTTTGTTAAAATTATATGAAAATTATTTAAATAAATGTTTGTAAACGGAAAACGACTTTTACCCCAACACATTTTGCTGAGGCACATGTAAAATCTTTCATGAAAGTTTTCAAAAGTGAACGCAGTAAGCTTTTGACAAACTTCATCTTAAAATCGAGGGGGCCATTAAAAACATTAGTATAAAAAAGCATATCTGTATAATTTCTTTGAAAAGTTAAATCGATTGGTGAACCAATACATGTTAGCTTATAATTATTCAGCTAAATTCAAAAATACTATTAAAAATATATTATCTTTTCTAGAGATCGTGTATGTATATCGCGATTAAAATTTTTAGAATACATGTGATTTTGAAGACTCGATAACGTAAATATGAATACTTTATAGTAATAGAGTAACAAATGCTTTTATACGCTGATGCATTACACTTAAATTAACTTAAAATATTATATTTTTTATCATTTTTAAACCGTGATAACTTTTGAGCCCCTTAGAAAAAAAATGTGAAACAAATTTGAACATAAAAAATTTACCTTTTCTCAATTTTTCTTTCTCTTCTTCGCCCCAGCCGCTGAAGAACTTGCTGATGAATTTTTCGATTTTCTTTTACCCACTAATTCCTCACTATTTCCATCGTCATCTTCCTGTTTGCCTGTCTTCACTTCACGATTAACTTTATAGGCTGCTGTCATGCGTTTAATATTCTCTTTGTGTATAACGTCATGATTAACAATGCGATGTGGATAGTCAGTGCCCAAAACACAACCATATTTACGCTGATCCGCCAAGGAAACCTTCCAAGGTTCATAAATTGCACCTGCTGGATATTTGGCCAGTTCGGGTACATATTTACGTATGTACGCACCAGATGGATCCGTTTTCTTGCCAAATGCCACCGGACTATAAACACGAAAGTATTGGTGGAAAAATGCGGATGCTGACAGCCACATCCAATTGCCGGCATTAAGAGCCCAATCTTGATCGAGTAAAAGTTCTTCGAAAACTTTTTGACCCTCTTCCCAAGAGATCCACAGATCACCGCGTGTCAGGAAACAGGCCACCGCATGTCTGGCTAAATGATGTATCCAGCCTTCCTGCCTCAGCTGGCGCATAATGGCATCAATGAAGGGGTAACCAGTGCGAGCAAAAGTCCAAGCCTCTAAATGTTTGTCATTGGTTTGCCAGGGTATTTGTAGGCAAAAGGAATTACACATCATGCGATCAAAGTTGGGTTCATAAGCAGCAGCGGTGTAGTAGAATTCACGCCACATCAATTGACCCATTAAAGAAACGGGTGGCTTGGAATGTTTAGCTTGGCGCTTTAACACATTATTTAATTGTTGGTAAAACAGTCTAGAACTTAAGCAGCCAAATTTTAAGTAGGGACTTAATACTGTAGTACTGGGCTCCAATGAGTTGGGATGAGTTTTAGGTTTTTCAAAAGCTGCCACCCAAGTTTCATCAGCTAATGAGGACGACAAACGTTTTAAGGCCTCAGTTTCACCTGTAAATGTAATAAAGTTAAATTAATATTATATTAAACAATAAAATACTACCTCCAGGAAACTTTAAAGGTCCCAATTCTTCTGGCTTCTTTACTAAATCCTCTAAAGCAGGCACACAATAACAATTTGCGTCTTTTTCTTCCCAAGAATCGCTTGGAGGCAAAGAACAATTCAAACTTTCTGGTTTCTCTTCGGGTACAGGCACTTTTAATTTCTCCACTAAGGACAAGAACTTCTGATAAGTCAAGGGCGCTTTGCCCAGATTCTTTTGTATGACCACCTGAGGATTGTACACAGTATGGGAGCAGTATGTTAAGACTTCTACTTTAAACTGTTAGGCAAATCTTGAATTTCTTTATCGCGTTTAATACTATAAGGCTCTATATCTTCTTCATATGATAAAATCTCTGTTTTCCATTCCTCAAACAGACGAGGAAACACATTCTTAGGATTTCCTCGGACTACATACAATTGTGAGTTTAAGGTCTTTAGTTGCTGATGCAAATCTTCGAGTGATTGTTGCAGGAAACGCCAACGATTGGCTCCCACCTTTAGCCACTGTATTATACCGGGATCTAATATGAATATAGGCCGTACACAATATTTTTCCGGCTCCTTTTGGGCCTTCTCGAAAACTTTTTTTAAAGCAGGATTATCATGCACACGTAAACCTTTACGGAACCAATGAATTAAAGTACACTTTTCCGACATTATTTTAACCGATAACGTTACTTTTAATACGATTTTAAAATTTACCAAGAATTTGCGAAATCACTCCGAAAAAAAAGCGGAACATCTGTTTGAGAGACGTGTTTATTGAGTAATTTGCCGCCAATCAAAAGACAACGAAACACAGCAGCTAGGTTTTTAAGTGTTGTAAAATGATTTTTAAAGAAATACTACTTATTTATAGCGGTTTTTTAGATTCAAATTTGAAAAAGAGCGTTAAATATAATATTTACTTAAATACAATATTTTCAAATACAGGAATCATTTAGTAATTTCAATACAAAACTTTTTGATTTTCTTTCAATATCAACGTCAAATTTGAAGTTCAATTCAATTGCCGAAATTAACTAATTTTGTCTCGGAACGACTTTTACATTTTTTTTGTATGTCAAATTAAATATGTGTAATGTCAAGTTTATGTGAATAGAATATTATCGTTATTTCAATATTTTATTTTGAAAAAATGTTAGTAATTTTTTTAATAGTTAGTAAAACTGACGAGTCAAGATTTGCGAAAATTTAAAAACCAAATTATAAAGAGATTTTAAAGACGGATTGAAATAAAAAATAAATCTGGCAACAAATTAGCAGTTTTGAAAATTATAAACAAATTTCATGAGACAGGTACTGAAAAACCTCTACACTTGAGATAAAATAAAACTACACCACGGCAATATATTTTAATAGAAAGAGAGTTTAAGAAATATAAGTCATTGATAATAAATTCAGCGCAATCTAGCTTAATAAAGGGCTTTAAAACTGCTTAAGTTCATGATTGACTACACTTCCAATAATTTTATATCAATAAAGTTATATTTACTTAATTTCGATTATTCACTAGCGGTATTCACAATGTAGAGTACTTGGCCTAGTAAAAAAGTAGAAAAGCTATTTATTGACAAACATTTCAATTTCTAATGTATTTTGTTTTTAGTTTTTTGATATTGTGCTCTTTTACTACATTACCAGGCCAAGTACTCTACATTGTGAATACCGCTACTAAAACTTGGAATTACAAATGGCACCCTTTAATTTAATTTGCACAACTATGGTATTTAAACGTTTACCAACACTTTTTTATTTGTTTACCTATAAAATACACGTCAGTTTACTCTCAGCGATTGTCAGAATTCTTGACATTTATTTTTTTTAGAGAATTTTTTCATTTAGTTGTTTTTGCGCGACCGATGAAATATAACACGTTCATATACTCCACACACAAAAGCCTGCAAAAATCTAAATAATTTATAAAATTTTCTTTATTTTCTTAAGAAATTGTTTAAATATATTGTGCTACATCGAAATGAATTAATGTGCAAAAAGAAAAGTAAAAAGTAACAAAGAAATTCAGTGATTTTTCTGTTCGTAATACGAAATGAAATATGAAGTGAAAGCATAAATGCCAAGAGTGAGAGAGTAAAGTGCCAAAAAGCAAATGAAAAAAAAAATAGCAAAAAGTCAATGGGAAAAATAAAATAATTAATGTTTTCTGTTTAGTAGAGAGTGCAAAAAAATAAGAATAGTTATTAATTTTAAAAATAAATAAAATGCGGTTAAATTTACATTTGACTCATTGGAGTTTGCTGTTTATAACATTAATTTCGAGGTAAAATTGCTAATGATAAAATTGAAGAAGAGGAAGAAAACGCAGACAATGCAAAAATTATGTTATTGCTGTAGTTTCTATATTCTCTCTCATTTAAGCTCATATTAATTGTCATGTTGTTGTTGGTATTTTACCATGGAAAATAATTTGTATTTCTTGTTTTGCAGTTGCTTCCTGTTTTATGTTGTTGCTTCTGAGAATGCAAAATATGTAACAACAAAACATCTGAGAGACGTCTCAGTGGCGTCCAATGCCCACATACCTCCTACCCAACCAACTACTGCAACGTCATCAACAACAGCAGCAACAAAAACACCAACATTACAATCTGCCGGTGTAACAAATGCACCTGCAGCAGGTGATGAAAGAAACCATGATAAAAATGCTCTAAATGAGGACAAAATTGATAAAATTCTACCCAATTATAAAAAAGTGAAGAAATTGATATCTGAACAACAACCCGCATCTTTACAAAGTGATGATATTGCTTCTGCTATAACATCTGAGCCCTCCCCACCAGAAGCTCACATTTTATCAACGCCATCTATAATGAATAGTGTTGAACATTCGGAAACGACTGATGAAATAATCAAGTCTAGTAGTGATAGTGTATTAGATGGTGATGACGATGATAATAATATTAATAGTAATAGTGTAGAAAATAAAAATGTATTCAATACAATTGATACAACAGATTCAGAAAATGTTAAAGCAAATAATGAAATTCATTCATCAATTGAGGAGCCAACTAATAACAATTTACCACAACAAGTGCCTGACGTGGAACAACCAGCTGAACAGGGAATAAAAATACAGCAACACGTACAAGATGACAATGCTGATATGGCAAATGGGTAAGTTTATGACCACACAGAGATTAGTTAAGCATGATAGTCACTTCATTTTAGCGATAACATGCTGAGTACTGAGATGTATAATAAACAAATACCTATGTAATTCTAAATGATTTGGCGAATTATAGTACTAGAGATTTTATACTTAAATATTTGTTATTTATTTTTAAAATATAAAAATAGTTTAATAGTGTGCTTGTATAACATGCTGAATAGCTTATAAATTCTTTAGGGTATTAATCAGTTAAGTATTTCGATAAATATTATGCATTTACATATACGCAAGAAACTAGAATTTTTTAGCAATTTTCGGACTATTATTGTACTCATCAGCAAAAAGATGGGAGGTATATTGATTTTGTTATTACATTTGTAATATTGGTCTTTGATTCTCAAAGGTATAATATATCCTGGGTCTTTACAAGATTTTAAGACGATTTAGCTGAATCCATCTGTTGACTACACGATGGGCCTGTAGGGAAGGACCTAGAAGGATGAAAATTTAAAAGAAAAATATTCCCTGTTGGTCAAAAATACATTTTAGAAAAAATATCCGTCCGCCGTTTAAAAAATAAAATACGATAGGGCCTGAACCAGTAGACATAGAAACTTATGTATCCAAAAATAATTAAAATATGTTAAACGATTTGAATTAAAATATATAAAAACTTTGTTCGGGCCTGCCACTATACATATTTTTTGCCCAATTAAAATTTAAATCTATGAATCTAACAAGACGATATTTACCACGGATATTTTCTAATAATAGAAAATATTAAATTAAACAAATCGGGTGAACCAGATAAATGTTTTGTATATAATATTCTTCCTTGTTATACCCTTCACCATGATTGGTAATACAGTCGAACTTCCCTATAATGAATCTTGACGGGACCAGAAAATCACTTCATTATATAGAAACTTCATTATACAGAAATTATATATTTCCCCCACTTTTTATTTAAAATAATTATAATACCAAATAACAAAACCATTATATAAAATTATATTTTTTTCCATTTTTTTTTAAATAATCAGGTATTTTAGTTTGGATTACACATTTCTCTTCCTCAACAAAACCTTCTAATACATTAAGAGATTTAAATACATTAGTCGTCACGTTACTCCTCATCTCCACAAAAGTACTTTTTGCTACAATACCATGCCGTTTTTTGAATTTGTCTAACCATCCTGTGCTAGCTCCAAAATCTTCGCGTCCCAATGCATCAGCGAACTCTTTGGCTTTTTGCTTTATTAATGGCCCAGATATAGGAAGATTCCTATCACGTGCGGCAGTTACCCATTTGAGCATTGCTTCATCAATATCCTCAAAAAGGCAGGTTCGAAGCCTTTTGCGTTTAGTGCTGTGGCTTTCTTTTTTTTTTTTTGTTCTTATTTTCCTCTTTTGGGAATCCCCTCATTATATGTGGCATCTTTCTCGGTACACAGAGTTATTAGTATGCGTAACTGAAAATTGTTTGAAAAATTCATTATATGGAGACAAAAACGCATGTGAGTCAAATATTACACCTGCAAAATTGCTTCATTGTATAGAATACTTCATTATAAGGAGATCAAAAACAATGAAATTGGAACGGAAAAAGTTGTGTGTTTGAAATCAATTCATAATAGGGAGAGCTTCATTGTAAAGAAGTTCACTATAGAGAAGTTCGACTGTATATAAGTTTGACATTGCGTTTGTAATTTCTACATTTTTTGTTGAAATCAACATTCCGATAAACCCAAATATATCGTCATGGTTCCGTTGCTACCTGAAATCGAGAAGGACAGCCACAATGGCTGAGATATAAGTAATGGGTCGATTATGGATGAAAACCGAACTTCAGTTGCGTTGCCAGAGGGCAACCACAAATTTCTGGTTGCCAATTTGGCAACAGAAATGATAGCAGCCGGTTGACATCTGTAATACCATTTAGGCAACTGACAACGCAACTGAAGTTCGGTTGCCATCCATAATCGACCCATAAAAAACCAAGACTACTTTGATTTTTTCACCACAATATTTTTTTTGTCGACATTTTAGTTATGAGATGTTAACCTATGACAATCGATATATAAGAAACAGACGCTAGTGTAATGGATGTGAAAGGTCAATCGAAAATACATAGACGGAATCAAAAACCTTTTTTATTTAAACATATGTACATATTAACAATAATGAATAATTCATTAAAAAAAGTTTACAGAAAAGTCTAATGACCGAGTTTAATAAACAAAATTTCGATTTGATTTGACAAACAAAGCTAATTTTATCATTTGGACTTTTATCATATTTATGATTAATATTTTAATTTGAACCCTATTTAATTTAAGACTATAAAAAGTCAAGCACAAAGGCTCATTTTATGAATCATTTTATGTTTTAAATTAAAAATAATTTTTTATCAAAATACTTTTAATACAATTTAATACATATAAGGAGTGAGATCGAAAATATTTACTCATTTTAATCAGATTAACAACAAATGAACATAATTGACATTAAACTTAACAACTGACATACTTCATAAGGGTAACTTGATCAAAAAAGTTTTAATTTTGCTAATATTCATTAATGATCTACTATCTTGTATTAAGAATTCCAAAATATTAATGTATGCTATTATGACGTTAAGATCTTCCTTAGCTTAAATCACTCTAACCAATGTTCCTTACTTCAAGCTGGTCTGGATAATTTTAGCCATTGGTGCAATAAGAATTTGATAAAATGTAAACAAATGGCATACAGATGAAGTCCAGTAGTCTGTAGATAATCAGCATCAACTAGATAAAGTTAAGGTATTCCCGGATTTTGGCGTATTACTTGATAAATTATTTTTTAATTCTCACATTTCACAAACTATTAATAATGCCAAAGGGGTATTATGTGTGGAAAAGAATTTGATGATCCTTATGTGAAACCAATTTTAGAATATGCTTGTGTTGTCTGGGATCCACAATACGAAATCTATATAAGGAAAATTATAACCCTCCAAAAACAATTATTTTATTTTGCCTCTGCAAACTCTCATGGAATCCTAAATTTAATCTACCATCATATGAAAATCGGTTAGTCCTTGTTAAACTCCCTACTGTAGGAGAATATATATGAATATCTCATTTATGTTTAATTTAATGAATGGGGTAGGTTTGGTAGGGGTGTACACCCTGTGTACTTCCACTCGGAGACCATGAGCCCATTGTGATTCCCTTCATTAAGTGAATTTTATAGTTAAGAGAGAAGAGTCCAAAAAAACCACCTAGTGAAAGAAAAAGAGAAAGAAAGAGAGTAAGATTTTCATTGCGGGTTCGGAATTGCCGTAGAACGTCCCTTAAATAGCCACCCTATTCCTCTAATGAAATCTAGTATGTTGCACAGTTTAAAGCCAGCAACATTACTGAGTTTGCCCAGAAATCTGTTTCATAGCCATTTAAGTCTAAGACTCTGTAACCTAGGGCAGTTGCACATGATATGTTCCACTGTCTCTAGCTCGTCTAAATCCCCACACACCCTACAAAAATCCTGCGTGTCGTTATCCCATTTGCCTTTGAAGGCCCCAATTGCGCATTGACCGGTTATCACTACTACTAAAATCTTTAGATTATATCTATCCAACTCTATCAGTGCTCTGGTTACTTTAGCATTCAGTTTTGTCCAAAGGCCCTGAACACTTTACAATCGGTCCTACTGCTCCAGGATTGGTTGGTATAGTACCGGAATCTTTCATAAATTGACCTGTAGTAGTGACAAATAGGTGGTTTTACCCACCTATCCCTGGTATCATGATCTAGATCAGAACCATGTCTAGCCAATTCATCTGCTACCTCATTTCCCACAGTGCGCCGGCACCCAACACAATCTTATTGAATAGTGTACCAATAACTCCTTGAGAGCTCTCCTACAGTCCTCCACTATGCTGGAATCAATTAAATGACATTCCACGGTGTGTATTCACTCTGTGGCTTTTCAGATCGCGTAGATCTCCCTGGAAGACGCTGCAATCGTTAGAGAGTCTATATGAGCGCTTGATATCAGTGTCGACCAGATAAACTCCGGCCCCGTACCAGTGTCCATCTTGGATCCGTCAGTGAAAACTGCACCCCCATCGAACAGTTGAGCGGATCCATCCCCGTTATCCCTACTAGGGAACCCTACTGGGGGTGATGCCTCGAAATTGAAGGTCGTGACCCTATAGTCAGAGATTCCAGATGGAATACTTACCTGAACGATAACGCCTACCTCATACAATATCTTAGTGTGATCTACCCGCAAAGGTTTTACTAAAGAAGACTCGAGTAGTCTAAGTAAGTTCCTTGCTGCCACACTCTCCACATAGTCCTCAATGGGTAGTAGGTTTAGGATTATAACCAAGGCCGCCTGCGGGGTACTGCCAATGGCACCTGTGATGCCCAGACATGCAGACCTTTGAGCTTTGTTGAGTATAACCCTATTGCTACTTTTCCCCACTACCTCTCACCATAACGTACAACCATAAGTAATAATAGGTCTAACAACCGATGTGTAGATCCAATTAACCATACTTGGTCGCAGACCGCAATTTTTGTCAATCGAGTTCCTGCATGTATAGAAGGCATTCAGGGCCTTCTTTAATCTTTCTTGAGTATTTATTTTTCAAGTCAATTTACTGTCAAGGAAAGTAAATACTTGGCTCCCCCTGATAAACTCAGCTCAACGTCGTCTAATTTCTGCAGGCAGAAGCTCTCCGCCTTATATTTCCTGGTAAATAACACCAGTTCCGTTTTTGATGGGTTTACCCCCAACCCGTTAGTTTTAGCCCAGGACGAGAGGTCGCCAAGCGATACCTGCATGATGTCACTGATAGTGGTTAGAAACTTTCGCATAGGCGACTATCTTCCTACCCTTAGATTCAAAGATTTTAAGAATAGAGTTTACCGCCAGTAACCACTGGAGAGGAGAAAGAACTCCACCTTGTGGTGTGCCCCTGGTAACCCTTCTTCTGATCATATCGTCCCCTAGGGTTGAGTTGATAATCCTGATTTCCAGCATTAAGACTATCCAACTTACCTGGAAGTCGTTAACCCTAGGTTTCACTAACGAATCCCTAATTGCCTCTATCTTTATGTTATTAAAGGCGCTTTCTATGTCCACAAACGCAGCTAAATGGGATAACTAATTCGTAATTCCTACTCCGCAAAATCGATTTCATAGTTCCAAATCGTCCAACAAGAAATTATATTCCTCTTGAGCTCCAATATTCCGTTCAAATTATGCAAACTTTGGTCCGATACGTAGAGTTTGGGCCCAATTCAACAATTCATATCATCTTATTGACTTTTCGACTGATCCTAATATCATTAAAAAGAGTATTCATTTACTAAGCTGATAGCATTCATCATTGTGTTTTCTAAACTATAATTAAATAGATTTTAATTAAGATTTAAGAATTATGCAGTAAGAAATTGTGATTTCATTGGCGAATTAAATAAATAAATAGAATTAGTTCCTTACTGAAGCACTAACATTTTTTTTAATTCAAATCCATTACAAAATAGCTTTAAAAATGTATTGAATGATTAAATTTTTCTTCAATACAAATCTATTACGAAAAGGCTTAACAAAATGAATTTAAAAACACTTTGTAAATCAATAAAAGCTAAATAATAACATAACAGAATGAAGACAAACTATTTTAATTCAATTTGTATTAGATTTGAATTAACAAAAATTTAATTATTCAAAGGTTCAATGAATTCTGTTATAAATTTCCATTATAAATTAATTCTACGATTAATAGAGTATAATTAAATAAAACCTTTGACTGGGGCTATTGCATTAGATGTTGGGACTGGATTAATGGAATGAATGGCTGGCTTTTGTATTTCCGAATTAAGATTTTACCTCCATTAACACATAGAACCATTATTACAACTTGCCTTTATGTTCGTAATAGTAAAAGTTAACTTTAAAGCTACCTTTTTCTATTACTTAAAGTTACCTGTAATAATGGCCCATAGTCTGGTTATGTGTTAACTAATAGTTATACAGTCGGTTAAATTATTTTTGTATGAAAACTATCAGTATAACTATTAGTTGACACATAACCAGACTTCGTGTTAATGGGGGTTAGTGAATTTAGCTCTAATTGAATTAATTAATTTGAATCTCTGTTTAATATTATTGAAATGGAGACAATTAGAAGGCGTATTTTAAAAACCAAATAAACTAATTATCATAAGAACCAACAAAATATTAAAATTTCACTAAATTCTATTAAACACCTACTTAAATGCAGTTGTCTATTTATCGGTTATTTTAGTTGACATTTCTTATTGCTAATACATTTAATATTTTAACACAAATCTTTTAATTTATAACAATATTTTCCTTTCTCCTTTTGAAAAATCATTGATGCTTAAGCTTGCGACAAAATAATTGATTTTTGAAATTCAATGGATGTACTGGTATTTTTTATTTTTATTTTTGTTTAATACTCTTATACTATATATTTTAGTTGGCATTTTAGTTTGTATTTTGCGACCAATATTGTTAAACATTGTTTGCATAATTTTGCCAACTAATAAATTATTGGATAAATACGTTGGAGTTGCGAGCTAGCTAGCTAGCTAGATTGAGCGAGTATTATTATTATTATTATTAGTTGGCAGTTGTTGTAAGTTGGGAGGGAGATTTTACCAGAAGGCATAATTGTCATAAACAATCCTACAGCGCCAGTCCGTGCGCTAGTGTCAGTCGTCAGTCGTTGTCCCGCTATTGTTGTTGTATTCATTTTCAACCTACATAAAGGCCATGTCAAAACACAACATAATTATTTTCAATACAATTTCACTCAATGAAAAATGTTTTTTCCAAGGATCTGCCTTTAAGAAAAGTGCGTTGGTGTGGCTGAGTCGGCGGCGGTTTCGCTTTTTAAACAACTTACAATATAGTTTTTTTTTTTTTTGTATGCATTGTTTTCAGCCACAACAACTGACTATTTTCTTTTTAACAATGAATTTTTTAAATGAAAAACTAAATAATACTAAAAATCGCGCCACCTTGCCAGCATAGAAAATTGGAAAGTAAAAAAGTCTAATAAAAATCACACGCTTTAGTAAAGGTGGCGTAGGTTGATCTCATATAATCATAACACTATATACTGCTTTAGTGATCCCCGTAGTAGTATCAAACGTAAACCTGACCCACACCAATGATGTGCTAATATTGTTGCAGTTTGTAGCGTTTTATTATTCGTTTTTTTTTTTTTTTTTTTTGTTATTTTTTTTTTTTTTGTATTATTTCTTGGCTCATTTTGCATTTGCTTTGGGTTATTGCGCAAAACAGCTACAGCAACAACAACAAACGAAACAGCTACAAAATTATACAAATTTAACATAAATTTCAATTATTTATTGAATTTAAATCTTAAAGAGATTTTACAAAACCAAAAAAAAAAAACAATTGGAAAACATGCAATTTTTCTTTGTATCAACAAATATATATATTTTTTTTCTTAAGGTTTCACCGATTTTTTTAATTCGGCGGAAGCTTAGAAATAATTTTATAATAAAGTTGAAAAAGGTATCCAAATAAGAGTTAATTGTTTGCATGCTGTTAACTATGGAACTTACTTGTTATGATCTGATTTTTGGTAAGGTTTCTTAAACGTATTCTAACTGTAATTATTCATAGATTAAGCTACAAAACAAACAGTTAAGTTAACATTGGTTTAGATTCATAGAACTTAACTGGTTGCTAGCTGGAGTGTAACTCATGTAAATCTAGCTCTAAACTGAAATTAAATTAGTTTTTTAAATAACAAAACACATTGGTTTAGATTCGTTTAACTTAACTGATTGCTAGCCGGAGTTTAGGTGAAGTTTAACACATGAACATTTATCGTTTAAGTCATGAATTCAAATTATCAATCGGTAGGTTTGTTAAGGTTTATAGGAATATTGTTTGACTAACTTAAAGCTAAATTCAACTCTCATTATATCTAGTTTAAACTACAAAACAAAGTTTAGTTAACATTGTTTTGGGTTCGTTTAACTTCTCTGATTGCTAGCCCGTGTTTAGCTTAACAAAATCTAGATCTAAATCATGTTAAACACATGAAACGTTTTCGATTAAATAATGCATTAAAATTATCCAATGTATGTCCCGGTCCACACTGTGAAACATTTGCTGCAAAACATTTTTAAATTCTCTTTTGAAACTGCATTCGTGTCCACACAGTGTTTTGGCATTTCTGTGCAGAACGAATAAATGTGGATGACATACTCAACAAAAACTTCATGTACATGAAACAGAGTACCCTTTTCCATTCCTCTTTCCCCTTTCATCGACAAGCTCAAATCTTTTGCAGCAAATGTTTCACAGTATGGATGGGGAATAAGGAGAAGTAATCAGTAGGTTGATTGTGGTCCAACCAGAGTTAATCTTTAACTGTTAACCTCTGGTTGGACCACAATCAACCTTACTTCTCCTTACTGTGGATAATTTTAAGTATGTTTAGATTAATAGCTTTTATTGAGATAAACACCTATTAAACGTTTAAAGTTGTGTACTGAGTGATTGATTTAAACCAGCACAAATATGAACAACTCTATGGTCGTGATCTTTTTTGATTAGTTCGCCAGTTACCGATTACCAAATTCTTTACCACCAATCATCTTATGAATGCAAACAGAGATTTGACAAAAGAGGAGGAAATGCAGATCTGGGAAGAATATTACATTAAATTGCTGTCTTCATCAAATCGATACACAGACTTGACAACATACAACAAAGAGCTTCGTATTCTCAGCGCTGAAATCTTATATTGCCTACACTTGGTATGATAATGGTTAATAAAATAAATTCGCACATAAGAAACAAAAGATTACCAAACTATTTCGCACCTAAACTGTGATTCTGCTGTTTTTTTTTTCTTTCTTGGACCAGCACTCAGGGGTTTACCCCTACTCATGCAAAGCATTGTGTTGGAACTAGGAAAATATGTTATGGGAGGGAGGATAGAGGGAGTAGTGTTTGTGGACATTTGATTTGAATTTTCCTATATTGAAAGTGACAGGAAAGACTTCGGGAGGAAGCTTATTCCACATACGGACAGTACGGCTAAAGAACGAATTTTCCCTGTAATGTATTGTGCGATCCACTGTCGACAACGAATTGATGAGCCCGTGCCGAAGAACGTGTGTTACGTAAAAAACTACGGGTTTCG
This sequence comes from Calliphora vomitoria, assembly GCA_942486065.2. Taxonomy (NCBI): domain Eukaryota; kingdom Metazoa; phylum Arthropoda; class Insecta; order Diptera; family Calliphoridae; genus Calliphora; species Calliphora vomitoria. Next base: position 85,627,526 of record OW818030.2, on the reverse strand, counting down.
GGAACAAGTTCCCTAATTTCAGCAGAGCACATACCATTGTAGTATCGGTAGAACAGTGAAACACAACCCACATAGCGACGATGTTCCAGTGAGTCAGTAGATCTGGATACCCTTCTGTCACCGATAAGCACCTTCGACCTCTCCTGCACGCGGTCGAGTAACGCCAAAATAGACTTTGAAGCACCGCCCCACACATGAGAGTTGTATTCCATTTTCGGTTGGATATAAATGGTGTAAATAGTAAGGAGATCAGATGGAGTGAAGTAGATCTTACACCGTTTTAGAAAACCAAGGCACTTGAATGCTTCTTTCGACACTCGAAAAATTTGTTTTGTCCAGCGGACATCGCACTGAATACTCATGCCTAGAACATCAAGAGCTTCTGATACCTTAATATTTACACCACCCATAAAAATAGATGAATCAACATGGTCTGTTGTACGTTTGTGTGCTATTCGCACAACCCCATTCAGAGATTGTTACAAGATCTTGGTTAAGCGTATCATTCATGTTTTGCCTCATTGCCCCAATCTCCGACAGGATTGGTCTATAATTGAATGCATATGAATGGCAAATGTTGCTGTCATCTGCAAAATAGTAGATAGGGTTGAAAGTTTGACGTAGAAGTTCGTTTATAAAGATAAGAAATAGAGTAGGAGAAAGGACGGAGCCTTGCGGTACCTCTGAATTGATCTTGAACTCGTTTGATGAGATTCCATCTATAACAATTCCTATAGTACGATCTCTGAGAAAGCTCGATATAAATCAAGAGAAGTTATTATCGACACCAAGTATGCATAACTGTACGCAAGGGATGGATCAACGACGATATAATGTCATGAGTATTCCAGCGACTTCCATTACGCAGACGATATATGCCTCCTTGTATACAGATACTCCGACTTACCGGAAGTTGGCGGGCTGATAATAAATATACTCAAGATGCGCCGACTTCAGCTCCTTTAAAGGTATTTAAAGATCAACACTCATATCCAGAAGTACACAAATTCGAATATTCAATTCGTGCATTAAATTAGTTGTGCTATACGGATGCGAACATTTGAACACACCGAGAAAGGAGTTATAAGCATTTATTAACCGCTGCTTGCGAAAAACCATCTGCGTCTTTTGGCCTAATACGATCTCCATGAGGACTCTTTGGGCAATTACAAATCAAGAGCCTGTCATTGCAAAAATCCGCCGGCGCAGGTGGATGGGGATACGCCACACGTTCAGAAAACATCAAGACAATATTACCCGTACATCCCTTGATTGAAAGTCACAGGTAAGCCGCAGAAGAGGAAGGGGTTCGAATTTTCGAATTTGATTTCGAACATGATATGTCATCAGGTTTATCCCAAATAGCAACATATTCGGTTTACGAGAACTGGTTCAAAATTCAATTACAAATTTTGACTTAAACAAACAAACATTGCAAGTTAAATAAAAGCTGTTTAAAAAGAATACCATTTTATTCAATATTTTTCGAAATTCGGCCGTACTGCCAATAATACTAGTATTATTTATTTTTTTGTTGTCTCAACAATATTACGTTTTATGCATTTATTAAACCCTTAAGCCACCCATAAAGTGTTGTTTGTATGTCTCTCTATCGATCGGTCTGTCTGTCTGCCTGCCTATCTATTGGTTTGTCTGTCTCTCTGTATATTTTAAATATACTAGTATTTTTTTGTAATAATAATTTCTTCTCTCTTTCAATTAAATAAACGTACATATTTATAAATGCATTTTAAGGAGGGAAAATCACTTTTGATCTCATTGTCATGGGAAATGTCATGATCCAAAGACATTATTTAATGTGTGGCATGACGTTTTCTTTTCAAAACTCAAAGTGTAAATACAAATAAAAAAGCAAAAAAAAAAAAAAAAAACTATGAATATTTATTATGAAATTAATTCAGTTTTGGCATAATGCAAAACAAAAATAGATATAGATACAAATTAGGAAGACAGCAAAAAATTAAATGCAAAAACCGGTAGTCTGTTAGGAAAATGTTTAAAACTGAAGAGATTTTGATTGTAATAAGCTAATTTGAATTGTAATTGGAGGGGAGGTACTCTTAGTGGGATAAGTTAAATGTTTGTTAAATTTAATTTAAAAGTGTACTTTATAAGAGTTTGAAACAATTTTTGAAGCATATTTTTTTAATTCTAAAGTAGCATTGGGAGCATATTAACCTCTACTTCAGGATTGAAAGAATAAAGGCAGTAAAGCAAATGATGTATCATTTTGACTAATTTTCTTGAGCAAAACCTAGATATAAGAGCTGACTTTGTCGTATGTGTAAAAAACTTCTTCACAACAAATGATGATGTGTCATTTGCATTGGCCGGTCCATGTTGTTCCAATTACATTGCTTGTTTTAAGAAATTATCGTTTTCTTCAAAATGGAACTTCCACTATCAAAATTTTCTGTGTTCGGATGTGACACTGTAAAGATATGGCATTTTTTGTATGAAACAAAAAAATGTTATTGTTTTTGACTTGTCGTAAATTATGACACCACATTAATTTAATAATCCATGAATTCATACTTGTGACGACTTTTAAACTGCTTTTAAAGCGCCGCGTTACAATTTTCAAAACAATTTTTTTTTTCACAATTCTGTCGAATGGTCTGCACTTTCGTCTGTTTTAGAGCTTTATTTTTGAGAGAATGTTATTTCAAAGACGAATCTTGTTCAGGCCAGCTTTGTGCGTTATTAATAGAGACGATATTAATTCAGCGTTAGTACTTAGATGTCGCCCAATTTTCTTAGTATATACAGAGAAGAATCCGACACGGAAAGCAATGATATTTGTGGCAAAATTGAGATCGGGTTTTACACACAACTTGTCAGATACCTCACGACACCCCTACATATTGAGAAGTAGAATTCTTACAGCTTGACCGCATTGCCCCTAGCTGTTAAATCAACAAATACAATTGATATTTTCAAAAATCTTCTTCGCTCATTACAATTTTCTTATTTGTCGAATTGGGCCTTTTTATGCTCAGCAAGTATTTCGTCGTAGGGAAATTTGCTTTCTGGATCACTTTTGCCCTATAGAATAACATAGGAAATCTTACCACGTTATTTTCCTACTACCATTTGTAGCAACGGTTTTGGAATATCTGCCATCCCCACTATACCTGAAAGAGCATTTCCCGCTGCCCACATACCAGGTTGACTGCAAGGAGGCAATAACACAACAAAAGCTCTTAATTTGATTACGCCGCAGATCTTCAACGGCCTCATTAAGCAATGTCTCTGTCAACGTACAATTATTGTTGCATTGGAATTATCCATAGTCTTTCTCGCGTTCGATCTATCCATGCTGATTTGTAACATGACGAACTCTAACTCTCCCTAAGGACAAGTGTACACAAGCGTTCATTGAGTTCAGAGCACTTCCAAATATCGCTTGATAAAAAAAGCTAATTTTGCTAGAATTACTGCAACCACCAAGAAGTCTCAATTGTGTTGCACTGCTTTCTCATCTGGTGTAAACAGCGATCATAATAACTGCGGGGTTATTGTGTACTTCAATAGGAAAGAAAACATTTTCGAATTTCCATGTATAAGGGATTCGAATGATTTTCTTTTCGAATCGAATTGCAGAACGAGCTCCCTGGCCACCATTGCAGACTTTTTGCAGGCAAGTAACTTAACGATGTATCTGTTCAGCTCTTGGACCTAAGAAGTAAGAAAAATACGGATCCATACGGTGCAAAATCTGTTCACTTTTCCCTGCAAGCCATCTACATCAACGAATAGTTGAGAAACCGTAAGAAGGATTTTTCTAGTTCTCGCTAGAATCTCTTGGGTATAAACAAAGATACGATAGTAGCAACAGACTGCTCCCCATTACTCAGTCATGATATCGTTTGTGGATCATCATCATGAGGATACCAGAATATAGTGTGTTGTCAAACGGTTCCTGTTGGCTTGTAACTTGCCTAGTCACCCAATTCATCACATTATAATACAGGATTCTCTTCCACAACACATACGTATGGACTGTCGACGTTATAGTAATGACTTCCAGGAAGACATTTCCTACGACGTGGAAGGATTGGCTATTGCGACTGCTCTGAAAACATTGCATCGAATGGTGGTATTCGAAGCCATTAATGGTTAAAGATCAGAGGCACCAGAGGTTATTTACCTGTAAACAACACGAACCTCAAAGAAGTTCATAAAAATTATAAAATAAGAACAAAATAGAGAACATAGAAAGAATGTTCGAAACATGTTCTTTATCATAATAATAAAAATCATGTCTTCTGTAAGTGAGAGGAGGGTTATAGTCCCCTACAGAACTAGTTTATAGTGAATTCTCAGTTTTGTGTTTGTTTTCTAGCTTATAATTGGTAATTCTAATTCTAAGAATCGCCTTTATCGAAAAAAGTGTTAGCAGTATAATAGCACGAAATATTCAAAACCCCATCACAAATTACGCTTATGCCAAAAAAAAAACAGCCGCATCCAAGAACTTCCAATCGATATTTACCTTCATATAGGAATCCGGAACTGCCGTTCTCTACTCCCGAGAATTTAGTTTTGGTACTTAACCATTTATGAAAGTATAAATTATAGGTTAACAAAACGACAGCATGTGGAAAATGTAAATACGAAGCCAAACATTAAGCCAATGCGAGAGAGAGATGCAAAACTCTCCAAGGTAGAGAAAAAAGTTCGGCCTGATTACACTTAAGCAATTATGACAATAATATTTTCTTCATTCAGAGTTGAAGAACGACTGCAATATTTTACTGGGATCACTATCGTTTTTTAATTTGGTTCAACTTATCGCATAAAATTCGTGAGATATAATCAAACTGAACTCTTAAATTTGAGCTAAATTTCTAGTGTTACTATAACTTCCAAGTCTAAAGCAAATGATTTTTCTCATTGTGTTTAGTTAAAAACTTAAAAAAAAACTGACCTTTATATTTATTTCAACACCTGTGTGACATTTTCGTGTTAAACAATTATTTGTGTTCCAATAAGGTAAATAAAAAGTATGTATGTATTAAGTATAAGAAAAAAGGAATTTATTTTTCTAGTATATGACATTTACTCAAAACTATTTGCGTGATCTTTAAGAATTGTTTACAGTGCTATTAAATGACCACTAAAAATTTACTAAAATATTTGGGCATTTCTTTATATGACATGCTATTCATTTTTGCTCCATAGCCTCTCATTACGAATTTATTTCTTTGTTTATCATTTTTTTCTTTTTTGACAAAAACACACGTGCCTTTAATTACTTGTTGTGTGTTCTGTTATTGTTGCAAGGAATTCTATTAATAAATATAAAAATTCTTATTTATGAATGCTTCTTTATGGGTGAGTTTAGTATCTTTCTTGTTTAACTAAAGTATTTGAAATATAAATATTTTCAACATTTCTTTGTTTTTTTTTCCTCTACCAACTAGTAAATATAACATCCGCTGATTTTTTTTTAAATAAGTATGTACAAAGATTTGTACATATTAAACTTTGGTATTGTTATTGTTGTAGCTGCTGCTGGTTAAATATTATAATTATTTTTGCTAGAAATTCTTATCAACACAACGCACTTGAACTGCTGTAAATACAAGTATTTAATCTTTTGTTTATTTATTACTTGAGAATGGGAAATTTAGAAAATTCAAACTATTTAAGTGAACAAATTTCGAAGTTTTTTTATTGAAGATTTTCAAAGTCAATGTCGTGTTTTTATTTCAAAATATCGTTTAAAGAATTAATAATATTAATGGGTTTTTATTTGTTTGTTTTGTTGTTACAATTAGTTTTAATGAAATTGTTGATTTCAAAATATTTTGCTGTTGTATTAAACTAATTTGAGTATAAACAAGTAAGAGAGCTATATTCGGCTGTGCCGAATCAGATATACCCTTCACCAAATTATACTTTAAAATAAAAATTTTAAATATTTTTAGGTAAACAAAATTAAAATTTTTTTTCTCAGAATTTCTAAATTTTTTTTTTTTTTATTTTGTTTTCAAATTTTTTTTTTTAATTTTCCAATTTTTAAAAAAAAAAAATTTATTTTTTAGTAGAAAAAAATGTATGACGGGCTAAAAAATATGTTTCCCGATTTTGACCCATCGTAGGTCCAAATTACTATAACCTTATATACATCGTTGCAATGGACTTTGATATCTATCATTAGATATCCATATTGTCTATACACAGAGAATACAGATTCGTGATAGCAACCGAATTTGTTGCCAATCGAATGATTCTGCCTTAGTGACCGAATTTTACATTGGCGGGTACAACATTTTAGAAGTGGTAACAAAAGTTTGGTTGCTTCAACCGAAATTCTTCTTTATCAACTGACTTTCTGTTTATGTTTGCAACCGAATCATTCGATTGGCAACAAATTCGGTTGCTATCACGAATCTGTTTTCTCTGTGTATTAATGACTTAGTAATCCAGATATAGATCATTAATAGGCCAAAAATCGAGATTGTCCTGGTTTTTCTTTATATCTCAGCCATTTGTTGGCCGATTTCCTTGATTTTAAATATCGAACGAGCCGGAAGAATTCCTGATATATTGATGTATCAATTATGTTTGTAAGTTATTTGGGAGGTACGAAAAATTGATTTCAACATACAGACGGACATGGCTATATCGACTTCGCTATGTATAACGACACAGAATATATATACTTTGTAGGGTGGCAAATGAAAAATGTAGAAATTACAAACGGAATGACAAACTTATATATAGCCACTCATGATGAAGGGTATACAAAATATGACATTTAGCTTAAATGGGGGATTTGAATGAATTTTAAGTACAGATGATTCACAAATTGAGGAAGTGATGAATGACTTTTGTCAAAAATAATTTCAGTAAATAGAATATAACCAGGGCAATTTTAAATATGCTCAAAAAATTAAAAATAAGCAAGCAGAAGAAATTTGGTTACAAAGTACAATAAAATTTTGTAAATTTTTAAAAATTTATTGGGTGTTTGTCTTATTTTGAAACATTTGTAAAATATGAATTAATTCAAAGTATTGGCCATTGTTAGCTATGACCTTTTTCCATATTCCTGGCAACATATGGATTCTGAGCCAAAAGTACTGCTAAGGAATCATTTGAGGCCAAGAACGAATTTAGCCAATTTCGGATTCTCTATTCTAAAGTAAAGCGTATCCCAATGAGAGCGTTCTGCATGGATCGAATAACTAGTCGGACGGGGCACGATCTGGACTATAAAGAGGGTGAGGCAAAACTTCCAAATCACTTCATTCTAAATATTTTTCATAATATTGGTCCCACCAAATACAGTGCATTTCCTTAGCGCCATGGATATTTAACTTTGGTGTCGATTCGGCTGGTTGTCCGGGCTTCACGTACGATCTCTTACGCTTCGGGTTATCGTAATGGATCCATTTTTAATCGCAAATAATGATTTGGTGCAAAAATTATTTTCTTTTATAGCGTTCAAGCCATCTATTATAAATCCCGCATTTTTAAGGCATACACCCAATACACTATTTGGTAGTGAGTGGTGGTTTCCCAGCACATTATTTTATTATGGACCTACAATGGGTCAAAATCGGGAAAAATATTTTTTAACCCGATTTTTTTTTACCAAAAAAAATTATTTTTCATATATTTTTTTTCAAAAAAAAAATGTGGAAAAAAATTAAAAAAAAAAACATTTTTAGAATTTTGAAAAACAATTTTGAAAAAAAAATATTTTTTTAAATTTTGAAAAAAAAAAATTCTTTTGTTTACATAAAAATATTTAAATGCTTTATTTTAAAGTATAATTTGGTGAAGGGTGTATAAGATTCGGCACAGACGAATATAGCTCTCTTACTTGTTATTATACTGGTTGGTAATGAACTTTTGCATTTATCACAGCTTTCTAATGTGTTTGACTGAAAATCATATTATATTAATTTATATGTTTATGTTAAAACCATTGTTAATTTACATACATAGAGCAGTAAGTAAGCAGCTAGAATTTCAAACACAAAAAATACAATCGAGCATGCCGGTTCAACTCCCACACAAGACAATTTTTTTTTTTATTCTTAGCCAACATTATTTGAAAAGAACACGTTATTCGCTTACAAAACTAAATTTTTTTCAGAAAAAATACAAAGAAGGTAAAAAGCAGAATAAAGGCATATGCCAGAAAAGAAAACGCCATTAGATTTTCGTAGTGTTACTTTTACAATATTTTTCTATAGATTGTCGTCGTATTTTAAACTACCTAATACTTTGTGGCAATTAGTGGCAATTTAAAATTCACTGCTACAAAAAATCCCCTATTTATAAAGATTTACCAAAGACATTATTTGCAAAAAGAAAGGAAGACCCCTGAAAAAAACTTTTCTTTTTTTTAATGGGAAAAAACATAAAATATTTCAAAATTAATGTTTATAATTGCAATTATGCCATCAATCATGTAGATTTTAAATGTCGTTAAATAAAAGGAAAAACAAATTCAAGCAAATCGGCAATAATTTTTTTTATAGCACAAAATTAAACACAAACAAAAAAAACCCAACAATCTCTAAGAGTATTTTTTTGTTGCTTTGTTTTGTTTTGACGCATGCATATTAAATTACTTCAATGTACTAATAGAGTCTAAAGTGGAAGTAAAATAAATACTGCTGAAAACAATCGATGACGGTCTATTTTTAAGGTAAATTGAAAGTAAATATTGAATAATATTGATTGTTAACTATTGAATGACCTTGAACTTTAAATGAATAAGTTTGTATTGAAAAGTCTTTGTAGTAAACTATTTTTGTATTTTTTATTATTACGAATTATTGAAATCTCACACTAAAATAACTATTTAACCAATAGAATGCTCTTTAAATTTAATGAGTCCATACGAAAACAGCTAGTCGTATCGAAACCGACCGAAATCGATCCGATCATTATCTTGGGCCTAATCTGAAACTAACCCAATCCCAAAAATGTTAAATGTTGATCTAAATGTTAAAGCAGGTTTCAGCACATTTTTGAGGTGTGCTATAGCTTGGTGAACTTGTGTTCAATTCTATATTTTCAGATAATTCATTCACATTCCAGCAAGAATCAATCAATATTCTTAACAAAGATCAGATTGTTGGATCTTGCAGAGTGTTTCGATTGTTTCACAAACATTTTGGCACGAGTTTTTTTTTTTTTTGCAAGATTGAATACTTACAAAACATTTATCATTTTACTTTGATATCATTGGTTTGTATAGTTGCTTATGTAGCTTAGATATTTAGAAATTGCAGTTTCTCTTAAGACGGGAACTGTATCAACTTCGATGAGTGAAGTATGTTCTAATCTTACTATGCAGTCCTGTTGCAAACTGTATTCAATTATGGTTACAAGAAACTATCACGACTATATTTTCTGTCGGATTTTATAAAACAGAAAGGTTATTCCCAATTGCATATTATATTCTTGAAAATTTAAAATGATTAGTCAGATATCTGCATGTTTGTACGCAGAATGTTAGTTCCATTCATCTATTGAAGGGTACTCCTTCAACTCCGAGCTCCTTATTACTATGATCAGCTTCTTGGCTATTAGAAATATTTGTTACAGTATACTTTCCCCTCTATCCTTCTTCTGGTTCTACTTTCTTCCTGATCCACATTAAGAAGATCTACTTCTTGGGTATTACAAATAGTTTGTATAATATAATATCCCCTCTATCATTCCCTCCTATTACCTTCTGTCTGATTATCCCATTATTTTCATTGTGTTGTCACGGATTTAACAACAACATAACAACATGTTTAATGAATTAAAATAACACCTCAACACTTTCCATACTAAGGATAAGTGGTATTTTTTATTGATTGGCATTTATTTTGTTACCCCCTACTTACAAATCTGCAAAGTTTTACATACGAACTAGCTTGTAGTCTAATTTTTTTTGCTGTTCCACCTTTCTTCTATGTACCGGGGGGGTGGTTCCAGTTCATCCTCATTTGTTTTGCATATTTCCAATTTATTAAAAAATGTGGCTCTTACAAACACCCACATTTGTTGTAAAGCTAAAATAAATCAATCAATATTGCTTAAATTTGTATATGTACGTTGCATCTTACAAACTAAGTATTACGAAGTATATGGCGCGAAAAAAGCAACAGCTAAATATATTAATATTAGTATATAAATTGTTCATGTTACCGTAATGACTCAACTTATTATGGGACATCATTTTTAACACTCAACTTTAATGTACTACACTGCTACTACAACGATTCGTTTGAATTTGCCATTTATAAACTATATTCAATCACTGGCAATAGATAAGTTATAAATGATGTGGCAAAGAATAAGTGGAACGAAGGAGATTAGTATTTGAAGAGGAGCGTACGGCGTAAAAATTTTATCATTTCCACGACTCATCAGAATGACCTGAGTTTAATCAACTACTAATTTGATCAGACTTGTAAGTGATGCTTCTTTTAGACATTCCAGATCATGTTGGGGGTTCATGCCGAGATATTTAAGTTTACTGTATTTTCGGTCGGGACAGTTGCATAGAAAGTATTGTACTGATTCTTCGTCCACTTCGTCTGAACAACTTATGCAGTAATTATTTCGAGGGTAATGCATATGCTGCGATATCATACAGTGCCCGTAAGACTGACGGAGTTTCTATATAAAACCTGGAGAGTCCTGGTTCTTTTCGTGTTAGAAAGGTCTAGAGCATTTTAGATACTCTACAAGTGGGAACTGTGGATCATCTGAATTCTTATCTGTTTGAGTGCCATTCGTCGATCAAGTTCGATACTGGAACCAAAGTTATGTGAATGTCCCCATGCGCCACAAATTCATCCACAGATGACCCGTTTGTTGCCCATTCGTCAGCAATTTCATTACCCGGGATATCTTGTGTTCTGTAGCCCATATTAACTCGAAATGGTTGAATGAATGAATCGAGAAGACAGAAAACAAATTATTGAGGCAAGATTTTATGGAGTTCCCATCAAAGGCAGGAGGGTCCTGATTCTTTCACGTGTTTGAAAGGTTTAAAACATTTTAAGTACTCTACAAGTGATAATTGTGGAGTACCATAAGTTCCGTCTTTTGGAGCGCCCATTCTGTGATCAAGTTCGATACTTCAACCAAAGGTATATTCATCCAGAGAATACCCGTTTGTTGTGCATTCGTCAATTGCAATCGAGAAGTCATTTGGAACTTATAGCGTTGTAATTGATGTCCTTGACTAATTCTGTCTCGTATTACAAATGTCCGGATAGGTATTAATACTTCGCAGCTGGTAATTGTGGAGCACCTGAGTTCCGTCTCATAGAGTTTAATACTGCAACCAAAGTTAGCTGTGCGCCAAAAATTCATGCAGAGATGACCCGTTTGTAGCCCATTCGTCAGTAATTTCATTACCCTGGATGTCCTCTTGTCGCGGATACCATATTCACTCGATATGGTGATGTCTAAGCAAGGACAGAAATGACTGCAATCAAGAATTCATTTCGACAGTAGTATGTTGGAATTGAGTGCCTTATTTGATATAATGGTGTCCATATTGGACGACGCCGCGAGATGAAACTCTCAAATCGTTCCCGTGCCCGTATCGATGCCGTAAATTTTCGCTTGAAACACGGTACTGTTGTTCGGCAGCCTGATGGAAATCCTAAGTCCAAGTTCAGTATAAACTGTGATGGTATTATCCAAAAGGACTTATTTCCTTGTCGAAATTCTACCCTAAAAATTTCATAGAAATTTCTTAGTATGGTGCTACATATATCCAATATGATCGTGATTCCTTGAGTTTAATAGCTGACTTCGCAGAAAGGTCATAATATTGGTGTTGAAGGTCGTAGATTCTTAGAAAATTCACATGTAATTGGATTGGCCATTAGGTGATGTTTACAACTGAGCGTATCAGAAAGTTTACAACATTCTGCTATAGACAGATTTATTTATAATCAATACCTAAAGGTCACGAAATGGTGATGAAGGTTGTAGATCCTTTTAAAGTTCACTTGTATTTAGATCACCATTTAGGTGAGGTTAACAGCTGATACCAAAACGGAAGGAAGAATACTCGTTGAGTATTGAGAAAGTTTACTACATTCAGCTGTGGTCCGATTAATTTGTATATAACCGACACCAAAAGGTCACAAAAATAGAAGCTAAGACAGTTCTTGGACCTCCATTTAGATGAGGTTAACAATTGATACCAAAATGGCGCGAAGAATACACATAACTTTATTCTGACAAAATCTTTACAATATCCGATCTGATCCTGCTACTTAAACTTGTTTCTCATATTATGCATCACTCTGTAGATAAATGCATACATGTGGCATAATGTCCAGACATCCATCTTTTCAATTCAGAGAAATATACAAATGTTAAATCGTTAACTAAATGAATATACATAATATATTGTATGTTTGTGTGTAGATATGTACGTATGTATATTAATGTCTCCAGTAGGTATAAATGTATGTAAAAGTATTAATAAATGTGTTCATGTATATTTTAACTTTCAATTGTAAGTGATGTTAACGATTTTTTTCTATTTTCTTTATATTATTTTTTTTTCTGTTTGTGTGCAAAAGAGTTGCGCTTGATTTGAAATTGAAAGATGATTTTGACAGTCAAATTTATCACTACACTTTTAAATACATACATGGCATTTTCCTATATTATTTTTATTATTATTTTTTTTTTTTTTTTGTTGCTTGTATTTTATCAAATGAAAATTGAAGTCTATAACTTTAACTACCATGTTAATTAAGCAATTTTAATAAGTAAAATAAAAAAAAAAAAATCGTCATGTTACACATGTCTGGATAAGATTTTGTTTATTTTTCTTTCTTTCTTACGTTCGTATTACACTTTCGCGTTTTATATGTGTATTTTCGGAGGATATTCGTAATTTAATTTGATGGACAAAGAGAGGCAAAAATTATTTAAAGCTTTATTTCTTTGTAGTTAATTTACACTTGTACATTTATGAATATTTTGTTGTTATTTTAGCTGTTTGTCAAAACTTTCACTTTTTTTTTTTGCTGTTTTTTTCCTAGAAACTTAAAATCCTTAAAGTTTTGTTTGATACACACAATTTAACACTTTCCATCTGGAGAAGATGAAGAAATAAATAATAAAACTAAACAAAACTAAAATTATTACACAAAAATTACTTTCATGTGATATTTATTTGTTGGTTGGCTGGCTGGCTGGCTGGCTGACTGTTTTGGTTAGTTTTGTTTGTATTGTATCTTTTTTTAACTTCATCTATCCTTCACTGTGATCTTGTTTTAACGATTTGTTTCTTATTATCACCAAATTAAATGATTATGATCTTAACTTGGCTAAATGATGATTGTTAGTGTTGCTTTTGAAGTTGTGTTGCGTTTGCAGCTGCTACAGTAGGTGAAGAAATAGTGCAAATGTTTAACATTGAGATCGGCTAGGTTGGCTCACAGCATGTTTGAATGGAATTGTATCTGTGGAGACGAGAATGAAGAGGGGGAAATATTGTTCCATCTCTGTTACTGATTTTTCTACTTCTGGCGCCAAAAGAACCTATTTTTAAAACAGTTCGTGTAAGTTTGTGATTGAAGCACTCTATCTCTGTCCTTGGTATCACAATAGATATTTTAGTTCATTTATTTGCGGTTATGTTCCTGCCACAAACTAAACAAGAGTCAATGTAACAGGTGGCGCAAAAGTAATCCTCCTATCAGAAAATGCTATAAATTTTGCCGATTATTGGTCAAATAAATAGTCAGCAATATTCCGCGTTCTTGAGCAGTGTAGCGTAACATTGTTTATTAACGTGTATTTCGCATGTGTTTACTACACAAATGTCAAAACAGAACTGACATTAGGGGCCTCGCAAAATTTATAGCATTTTCTGATAGGAGGATAACTTTTGCACCACCTTGTATTTGATTGTTGATTTCATGGAAATATTTTTCGTTTCTTTCCATTGGTTCTCCTTGTATGACTTCAGAGAAATCCTGATATCTTTCATAACGTGGACCAATTTCTTCCTCTGAGATAACACGGGATGCCGTATATGACAAACATACCCATGGAAAGAAGGCGAGTTCGTTATAAAGCTTCAATATATCTCCCAATTCGTTGTCCGAAGATTGGACAGTTAAGTAAACGAAGACCGCCAATCCAATGAAGATAATTCGTGGCATAAAATGTGTATAAGAACGATAATTTTCTCAGATCCGTGATTTGGTTACGGAACTCCACTGCTCAGCCATCTCTTAATGAAATGAGTGCCAGTCAAGTGTTGTTTTCGTTCTCATTTATGTGGATTTCAGAATATACATTTACGGCAGTTTAGAAAGCATCATGGAAACAACACGAGGTCGCTATAAAGCTCATAATATACTCCATTTCTATGTTCAATAGGTTAGAAAAAACGTCGAAGGCTGTCGATCCAATGGAGATAATTCATGGCATAAGATGTACATAATGACTTTCTCCTTCTCATTATCCGAGATTTAGCCCCGAACCCAACTGCTCAGTCATCTCGTAGAGAGATGAACAGCAATCGATGGATATTTTCGTTCTCATTAACGGAGATTTCAGGATAAATATTTACATCAGTTTAGGAGAAGACATTCGATCACATCCGGTGTCTACAATTTCCGTAGTTGACAAAAACTCTCCCTGAAACAATAAAATGATCCGGGTGAATGCTTGATATACAATAATGAGTTTTAAATCCCTGGAGTATAATTTATAGCTCAAATAATCATGCAAGTTGGAGCTTTCTGCGTATAAGTTAATCTCACTTCTTTCTACTATGTCGCCAAACATCCCGGGTGGAATCAGTGTCGTATTGAATCGTTCTCTACAGGGTAGATACGATCAACCATCCAATCCGAATCTTCAGTACCCAGTCTATGGCGAAAGTTAACGTGGACGAATTGTAGAGTTCATACTCTCCTTCATCAGAAAGAAATCCGCAAGCAATAGGTTTTGGAGCATCCTAAGGCCTAACGCCATTTCGCCAAAAACAGCCAAACTTAAACGTAGAGGAATTGTCGAGTTCATTGCCTTCTCCTTCATTTATCATTAGGAGTGTATCCGAAAATAGTGTGCAAAAAGCATCAGTTATATATAGGGTCACCAAGTGATAACCGTATGACCCAGTGAACAATCTTTGAAGCCAGACAACTTGAAGGAGTTAATAGCAACTTTAGCTTTCTTCACCCGATACATGACATTTAGTATGAAGCTCAACATACTATATAGAATGACAGAAGAATTTGACACAGTCGTTAGGTTTTATCTCGATGCCATTCAAAACGATGTGTTAAAAGTATAATGTTCCTCGTAAAGAGAAGGAGTAAAGTTTTACTGAGACTTATGAGTTTTTCGAATTAACCAATCTATTCAGACACATGGACACATGAACTGTTTCATCCACCACTGTATATCCTTCCTGTTGATTTGTAATCACCTTTTTGTGTGTGTTAATCCAAACAGAAATACGATTAATTCAGTTTTTTTTTCTTCTTTCTACTTTACACTGGCATTAACTATTTTTCGTTGAATGTTGTTAATATTTTGATATTGTTGTTGTCGCCGTCAGTGTTGTTATTGCTGTTTTTTTTTTACTGTTTCGTTAAGTGGCAATTTTTCTCCTCTATATGATGTTTAATCGATTGTGACTGCATTTATTTGTAAGTCACAAATGCAAATTATCGGCGAAATGAAAAACAAAACACACAATTTTATGATCAAACGTTTGATTGAAATGCCATTTCGCTTTCAAAGAAAAAAAAAGAAGGCGCTTAGATTAGGGTGAACCTTGAAATTGGGTATATTGTTTTACTTAATAATTAAGTTAAAATTTATGTTTGGAAAAGATAGGGCAGCAATGTTTCTTAAGGTACAAGTCAGTGGGATGTGCCTCAAATCTAATTGTATATCCTTTTGACACGCATACTTTTAAACCAAATGTATATTTGAGAAGGTTAGGGGTGACATTAGGGCATTTTCATGACGACATGATCAAACCTCTTCAAATTCTATGTGATGTCATTTAGTAGTCTCGTTCAACATGTTTTACAATTTCGCTTAGGTTAGTTCAGTAGTAAAGACCATATTAATGTCACAGATATCTGTATAAAGTGCTAGAATTAGAAACATTCCATATATCCAAGGAATCCCTTACGTGGCTACTTCGGTAATATTTATCCAAATACATTTTAATTTAGAGTAGGGCATATTATTGCTTCCACACTCTTCAATTGAGGAATTATATAGCAAATGTACAATAGGTAAAATATTTATTTTCCCTTCAGTTGTAATTCCAACAAACAAAGGAGCACCCTAATAGAAACCTCTAGGTACACTGCATTTAATAATTGAACATACTTTTGTAAAGCATCACTTAATTTACCAACATGAAACTTAAACATAATTAAAAGTAATCAAATCAAATCATATTGTTTAATTAATATTTATTAAGAGACATGCGTACATTTTGTTTTATAATCAGACAACTTAATTACATGATACTGATTGACAATACTACATAACAAAATATACCTTAGCAACTAAACTTAGAATGAAAAAGTAAAGATTGTTAACGAAAAATCAGTTACATTTTGAAATGAAAAAATCTAAGCATACAAAATACATGTCAACAGATTATTCTATTCTCGACGTCCAGCTATAAAGTTTTGTTTTAACCGAAATACGTTTAATGTAAGAATGTTGAGAGAATGCCATATTTTGCATCCTTGTTCTTATATGATCATCTAAAATCCTCTCTAGACTGTTTAGCATGTAGTTATTTGCTTCACTATGTTGAGTTTTTCCAGTTGTTTTACTACTGTAATATACTTTTTTTTATATTTCCTTAATTTACTCCACTATAGAGCATAAGTCTTCTACAAGATTATTCCACCTACTCCTATATCTGCGATATATTTAAATTTCTTCTCATGACGTGTCCAATTTTTCTCTCGGTCAGGATTGTTCGGCGCAATGTTGGTCTACTACTGACTCCATTTCCATTTTTGTTCTCCTTACATCTTCATGATTTTCATGGACGCCATATCTCTGTTGCTGTTCAAAGTGACAGCGTTAGTGGTGAAGGTTTTATGATTATTCCTTTCGATCATGCTTGCGCGAAAATCTTTCTTGATCAGGATGGTTCGGCGCAATGTTGTTCTTCTACTGCCTTGCAGATTCCACTTCAGTTCTATATTTTCTTTGGATTAGTCTCTTCATTTACTTTGGATTAGTTTCTGTAGACTATGTGCAATCCATTTCCATTCCATTTTTGTCTCCTTATCAAAGTACGCCTTTCATCTTTTGGACGTCATATATTTGTCATGATGCTTTCCTATATGACAGCGTTAGTAGTGAAGGTTTTATGATTATTCCTTTCGATCATCCTTGCGGAAAACGTTCTCCTTGCGGTAAACGATCATCCTTGCGGGAAACAGCCTTGCAGATTCCACTTCAGCTCTACATTTACATTGGATTAGTCTCTACATTTACTTTGGATTAGTTCGCTTAGACTATGTGGAATCCATTTCCATTTTTGCCCCCTTATCAAAGTACTCCTTCCATTTTCTGGATTTTTATGGACTCCATATCTCTATCATGATGCTATCCAATGTGACAACGTTGGTAGTAAAGGTTTTATGATTATTCCTTTCGCTCATCCTCGTCGCCTAACTTCTATCAGATATGATTAATTGGTTTCATCAGAGAATGCAGAAATTACAATGTGCTTTTCTAATTTTCCTATCTCTAATCCATGCTTTACAGCTTCCACTCCACCGCTTCTCTACATTTACTTTGCAACCCAATCCTTCTCCATTTCTTTTCTCCTTAGCTGGGTTTTTCTCCATATACCATTTTTACATATCTCAAGATTAAAGGTGATAGGTGCAGCCTTGTTTTACGCCAGCGTTGGTAGTTAAGGTTTTGTGATTATTCCTTTTAATGATCCTTCCAGCAATCGCTCTTGTTGTCAAGCTTCTATCAGAAATGAACGGTGACTGATTCCGGAACTGATCGCAGGTTCAGTTTGTAATATTTTGGCTGGCATGCCGTCTTCGCCCTGTGCTTTGTTTATTTCAGTGAAGTTATCTGAAACATGATAGGAGGGTCTGCACTTATAACTTCCATCACTGTCGAGGAGTGAGCAGCGTATGATAGATTAATTTCATTGTCATTATATATATTACTAGCATTTTCTAAGTACTCCTTTCATCTTCTGGGTTGTTGTGGTTAAAATTGTGCTAGGCGAATCGACATATGATTTGCTATAATTATGGCTTCCCCCACGAGTGTATCAAAGAACTTTCATTCCCCGGCACGAACAGATCGTTTTACTGTTTTAGCTACAACGCTATATTGAGCCCTAAGTCTGCAGTTTTCCTTCTTCTGCAAGCCTGTTGACTTCAAATCGCTAAAAGTTGTGTTTTTTTGCACATCCATTAGTGAAGTTATCCATCGATAACGAATACAAATGATCTATATGATTTTTGGTGTTTTCGCCTCCGATGTCAAGGTTGAACACCTGTCATGCCTAATTTCCACACAATGTCTGCTTATTATAGTCTTTGCATCTATATTATTGGTACCAGTTTTGTTTAAAGTTACAGCTAATTGTTCATAGAAGACCTTCTTTGAGCTTTTCTCGTGGTTGCATAATATTGGATTAACGATCATTGTATTAACTTCTTTTTATTACTCTAAATATCATGATAGCCACGAACTGAAATATTCATATGTATCTTCTTTCCCACGTTCATATCAATATTCTAGTGTGTTTCCATTCGATGATATAAATTTCATTTATTACCTAGTATTTCCAGGTTGTATATTGAAAACTGTGTCTCTAGCTGGACAAGCCTTGTTGTGTCTTTAAGAGTTCTAACAATCCATTGTTCTTTTTCGTGAGTCAAGAATCGTCAACGGGCTCTTGAGTAAGTTTCGCAAATCGTTTCGAATTCGGATAGGCAGGTGATTGATCCACCATATCCCATGCGAGGATTGGATGAAAAATGCTACTTTGTGCTTTCGTATGCTTCAGTTAGTTCGATGAGAAGTATTAGTTGTATTAATTATAGATAACCATATTTATAGATAACCATATTCATTTTTCACTTAAACGTTACTTTTTAATACTGAACAATTCAAATGAAAAACTTTTTTCGCTTACAATCTCTATGCTAATGTAGGAATTTTAAGATTTATTAAAAGGCATCCCACGCTAGAAATAATATACAAACATAGGGCTTGCTTTAATCTTTATCATAATTCATTGAAAAGAAAGTTCAAATGTCAGCATGCGGAACGGTCTAATAAATTCCACATCATACTCTTAAATTGGTATCAATAAAACCTTGACTTTTGCGGAAAGTTAAGAACAGAAACAATAGTTTAAATTAAAAGGGCCCAAAATTAAAACTTTAGAATGAGAAATTAAACTTTATTTAAAATTTCGTCAACGTAGAGTTGATTTTTCTAAACACTGTCAAATTATATAGATTAATTTTGTTTGTTTCATTCATTTCTTGGCTGGTTCATTCATGGTTTTTTTTTGTGTAGTTAGTTATAAGTAAGTAAATAAGTAAGTGACTTGCACCGATAATATAATTAAGTTTATTTATTTTGTCGATTATTTAATGTCTTTTTTCTTTTCACAATCTCTCGCTCTCAGCGGGCATAATTTTGATCAATGTCTAAGTTATGTGTCTATTTTGACACATGATTTGATATATTATTAGTTTTGTTATTGTATGTATTTCAACTTTACTTTGAAATAAAATCAACTGTGCGACGACGATGATGATGATGATGATGACGACGACGACTACCATTAAATATTTTCCAACCATAAATATTTTAACGAAGAAAATATACGAAAATTACTTGAAATTACAGACTCACTCACTCACTTAACTTACATTTTCCTCCTATTAATGGTTTTTCGCATAAAAACTATTTCAGTTTAGTTTAAAGTTTTTTTTTTTTTTTTTTTTTTTTTGTTTTCTGTTCATCTTTGTAGTTGTCTTCTCTCGGTTTTGTTTATAAATCACATCATTATTTCATACATTTTCATACAAAAGATCACCATTTGTTCATTCATCTATCAAATCCTTTCATTTTCCTAATGACTACTACTACTATTTCTACTCTACTACAAATACTGCTACTTTTAGCCGCTGGTACAACTAAAATAGTTAGTAGACAGACAGACATACCGACTTTGAGTCTCATGGAGTTAAGAGTTTGTCCACCACCAACACCAACCCACAACTACCAAATCGCAACTATTCAATTTTAACTACATATCATTAGTCAGAGATTGAAAGGAAGTGATTCTTTACTCGGATGTTTGAAGAACTTGAATGTGTGAATGTTGTAAAATGTACATTTATTCGAAGCGCTTCGGTATAAATGATCGTGAAGGAGTGCTTTGAAAATTGTATTATGCTCTTGCTCCGCCGAATACTTCTGCCTTCCAGGGACTATAGTATGTTTTAAAATATACAAAATTTGGGTCTATGTACTCTTCCAAGGATCGTAAAAATAAGCATATTAATACGACAGTAACTATTCGATGTATGTAAATAGTAGGAGATTAACTGTTGGTTGTTCTTGTTGTAACATCACTGCTGTCGTTGAAAGTTCTGACCAACTGAGACTCAGGTCGTTCCGGAGCGAATTAAAAGACAAATTAAAAAGACATGTATGAAACGTCTTGTGGAGGAATATAGAAACAGCTATAGCTGAGTTGACAATCTTTGGGCGGGAGAGATTCAAGTTGTTCCGGAGCAAAGATCCAATTGTCGTGGGAACTTAGGAAGTGTTGTTAAATGTTTGATGTTGTATCGCTTATATTTAAAAAAATTAAAAGGAAAATTAAGAATATGATCCAAAACTTAAGAACATGTCTTCTTGGAATGTCTTATGAAGGAATATTCAAAATCCTTGAACTTTTTTAACATAACCTCAAATATACATTCTTGAACTCCCAGTGCACGATTTCATTCTTTAAAATTCATGCACTACAGTATGTTTAGTATCTCAAATATTTTCTTGACCATGTAGTCTTTTTTTTTTTTTTTTTTCTTTTGCACATTTTGTATTTAATTTTTCTTCCCAAAAAAACAGAAATTCCCGCAATGTTTGTTTATTATTATTTTGTTGATTCAGACCGGTTCCATACAAACTTTACTCCACAACAATCTAGCAACAACAGCAATAGTGTATGAGATATTAACTGAACTCAACGATTGTTTATAAATGACTATCATGCCGGCATTTTTTTAATATACAAATATATGTATAATTTTTTTTATTTTTGTATTTCTGTTGAATCTTTTTTTTTCATTCATTCAATACATATTTTTATTTTAAGCCGGCATCTCTGATTAGCTTTTATTTTACCTCTAGACACTTACATAGACAGTCAGCCGAAACCAGACAGACAACGAAACAGTTGAGATTTGAATGAAACGAAACGAGTGAGCGAATGAACGAAGAAAGATTGAATAAACCAGGCGAAGGAACCTACAATTCCGTTCAAAATGCAAAAAAATGCAGATATTGTTAAAAGTCTGTAGGTGGATAAGAAAAATGAAATACACCAAAAATATACATATAGTTGAAGTATGTTAAATGTACGTATACGTAGATACGATTATTTTCCTTGATGATTAAGGGTTTTGGAATGGGGGCATGATTTTTTTCTTTCTTGTTTTTGGGACAAGGAAAAAGTGGGAGATTAAGAAGGGATATTTGAGAAGTTGAAGTTTTTTCTTAATTCGTAGAAATATTCGGTGGAAATTGACAGCTTATTATCCGCATCCTTTCAGTTTCCTAGAGAGAATAGAAGCCTCAGGATCCCAGTTGCGTCATTGACCATATGATTTCTTGATAGATCAGCAAAGCAGAGTAAGATATGGAAGACGGTTTTACTTGTCGCTCTAATTATTCATCTTTCTTAGTTTGACAAGTTCGACAGTAATCATAAAGAGTGAAAATACTCTGGAGCTTTGTCCCCTAATCGCAGTTACCCAATATCATTAATTGCTCGTGAGAGAATCTACTAGTTACCGATGTTTTTCGACAACCGTAAACATATTATTAGCAATCAATTTGGACTAAGCAAATCCATACAATGAATTATCAACATACAGTGTGTACTCAAGATATGCCAGGCGAGAATAATTAACGATCCTCTCTCCAACATCGATCCTTACCTATATATTACCAGGGCAATATCCATGCTCTGAAAACAGAATCAGAGCTTCCATTGCATATCTCAAGATATCAGTAAGAGAACAGCCATCATTTGTTGAACTATATAAATGTCGAATAGACACTCGTCGGTATTCTGCAATATCGTAGTTAATATTACGCATGTTTAATCGACGAATACTGTATAAATCAGACAGTCCCATATAAAATCATTCTACACAAATGCCTACAATAACCATAAACATCCTCTTCGAGTTCTTGATGAACACCTTAAAGTTGGAGTAATGGTTATCGAGCTTATGTAATCAAATTTGATATTAGAATGTATTTTCACATATAAAATCGCAATCCGGTCGTGAACTATGCATTATTTTCATTATATTTCACTCTTAATCTGAAAGTTAGTTCCTTTGCCAAGAGTTTCACCTGCAACCAATTCATCATAATGAAAAATGCTTTTGATGGAGCTGTATAATCTGCTAAATGTTAATAACTTTTTAGAAGATTTGGCTAATATGAAGAATATCCACGGCTAGTCTTCGCCGAAGCAACGGAAAGAGGTACGAACCTTAAACAGTTGCCTTTAACTTTTAAATATTTAAAAAAACAATTCCCTTATTTGGTTGAATTGGACCCTAAACTAAATATAGTAACGCCTGGAAGTGTGTCATATTTCGAGATTTCCATGAGAGAACAGCCAGTATTTATTGGACAATATAAATAACAAATTTATATCAAAATTCTCCAATATTCCATAGTACCGTAGTAATTTGCCACATGTTTAATGAACGAACATACGCGTTTTCTATCCAAAAGCCTACACTTACCTCTTTAAGACCTCCGTAAACACCATTAAATCTATTCCCAGTGGGTCCCTATATAAATTGTTGCATTCTGTTGCTCATGATTGAACCAATTTTTAAGAAAAGATTTTTTACCGTTGCCACTAAAATACGCTTTCAACTGGCTGATCCGATTGACATTAAATTTCACATATGCATAGCAGAGGAGTATCCGATTTCAAGTTTTAACGACGGACTCCATAGACCCCTCAGGAGCGGCGATGTGGTTCCAAATAGGGCACTTTAGACATTGTTAGACTATAGTGACTCGTCCAAAATCAATTTTTTTTACAGAGAATACTTGTGTTTGGTATCGTCGGAAAAGTAATTAAGAACTGAGATCGAAAAAATCTTAACACACGTTTTTCATGAAAACTTTTAACCCAAGGATTATTTGATTTTCTTTGATCATGTTACCTTTGTAAAGCATGTCAGTTATTATGCTCATTTGTTGTTAATCTGATTAAAATGAGTAACGTACTAAATTTATTAAATATTTTCAAAAACACCCAACTTGGTCCTACAAAAAGTTGGCAAAATAATCAAAGGTCTGCCGTCAAACTGATTTCAATATTATTAAACTGTATCGGGAGAACTTACCCGTTGATAGAAAACCTGGTTCATGTAGAAGGAATGGACCACATGATGTTTCTAAAGCCAATAAATAGAAAGCATTTTTAAAAGAGCTTCCAACACATCCCTTAGAAAAGCAGTCCGGTTAGCTCAGTACTCAGACTATTTGATACGAAAAGTTAAAGCCAATGCAGGTTTAAAAACATACAAGCCTCTGCCAAAAATTTAGAAGCGAAAGACAGAGAACGGAAATTGAAGTCAAATTTTATACAAAAAATATACCTGCTGCATAATGGATGACGAAACGTATGTATGGAAAATTTTTCGTAGCTTCCGGATCAAAAGTTTTATGTTGTTGATGCTCGAGGAAATGTTGTAGATAAGTTTAGGACCCAAAAACAGAAATTTTTTCCAAGAAGTTCTTGGCATGGCAAGAATAATGCAGTTGCGGCAAAAGAAGCCAAACATTTTTTACAAAGGGCTCTATAAATAACGAAATTTACGTCAAGGAATGTTTACAAAACAGGATGCTTCCATTCATAAGACTTCTTAATGTGTCCACTTATTTTTGGCCTGTTTTGGCATCCTGTCACTATGGTTAGCAAGGTCTTGAGTGGCACAAGAACAATAATGTGGTATTTGTACCAAAATCGGCAAATTCTCCAAACTGCCTGGAGCTAAGGCCAGTGGACAGATATTGCGATCTTGTTAAAAGAGAATTGAAGAGCACAAATAATAAATTCAATGAAATAAAAAAACATCAAAACTGTAGATTTAATGGTTTCTTTTTAGGATAAAAAATAACACTTCCACAATTTCAGAAATAATAAAAAAAAATAGAATTTTAGGATTTTTCCAATTGGGACCGCAATTGGGTCGAGGCTGATAAAAGGCTTATAGGGCATTTTCATAACATACTACATACATATATACTACATACATATATACTACATACATATAAAATTGTATTCCGTTAGGGATTCTCTGCTTTGGAATTGTGTAAACAAATATACTAAATCTGAAATTTCGACACAAAATGGGTTAACAATTTGCGCACATTTTCTATGTTGCAATAATTTTGTTGTTAAAAAACTTTGCAAATAACTATTTTATTAGTAATTCAAAGGGAGAACAGTGGAGTTTTTCAGATACACTAAAATTTAATAAGATTACTTTAAATGCAGAATTTACCTTCATGCATCGCTATAGCATTTTATTTAATATTTTATTACTCTCCATAACTATTGTTAATTTCTAATTATTTTCTTTTTTTTTCAGGTAAGTTAATATTTAAATGTTTTGAATGGCACTACAATGTATTAAACAGGTTCAAGGTAAATTAATTATTAATAAATTCCCACCGGCATAGTCTTTCAAATTTTTATCGAATATTAAAATCTAAACTTTTATAAAGGAAAATCAAAGATTTTGGAATTTTAAAGGAGAAACGTCTTTGAATATAATTAATTGAATACAAATACTTATATTTTATTGTAAAATATATAAGCATACTGTAAAAACAGTTTCCTGAGTCTACAGGGCATCTAAATGTGAGCTGAAACATGGTCTAAAATTAACATAAATATATATATTTTTTTTTTTGGAAATTAATAGAAATTTCGAAAAGTTTCAGTTTGTATCGTCGCATATTTATTTTAAATGTAGTTTCTGCGGTTTAGCATTCCTCATTATATAATGTTATTAATGCTTTAAAAACATAGACAACAGCAGGCAATCTTCTCCCTGTAATCAGCTACTTAATCATAATAAAAAAGGACAGCAACATCGTAATCAGCTGAGATTGAAGTTTGACGTTTCCATATATGTTGTTTATTGTCCCCAACTAATATAGAAATTAGCTTAAGTTGGCTACAGCGGCAACGGTACGTCTTCATATAAACGTATGTATTTTAATTTTGACAGATTGTGATCGATAGCCTGCTGTAGTTAATGTGTTAAAAGCTTAATATGATATTTTAATTTCATAAGTATATTTATTTCCATGACTTATGATTAATATTGAATTTCTTCTCTTTATACTAAACAAATATGAATCATACGCCACTATTGGGTGTATGACTTGAAAATAGGTGATTTTTTAAAAATTTTTAGCATTTTTTTTGGAAACATTTGTGCAATATAAATTTGTTCAAAATATTGACCATTGTTAGCTATTACCTTTTCCCATCATTCTGGCAACATATGGATTTCGAGCCAAAAGAACTGCTCATATTTTTAGGCCAAGAACGAATCAAGCCAATATCGGATACTCTGTTCCAATGTGAAGCGTATACCAGATAGAGCATTCTACATCGATTAAAACTAATAGTAGTCGGACGAGGCACGGAATGGACTATAAAGCGGGTGAGGCAAAACTTCCCAACCACTCCATTCTAAATACTTTCTAACGGTATTGCAACATGTGGCGGATCGTTATCTTTTTTTTGGATGAATCATGCTGCTCGCAAACGTTTTGAAATTGCTGCGAGTGCCTTCCAATGATTTTGCAAGCTCTT
Organism: Calliphora vomitoria; assembly: GCA_942486065.2. Taxonomy (NCBI): domain Eukaryota; kingdom Metazoa; phylum Arthropoda; class Insecta; order Diptera; family Calliphoridae; genus Calliphora; species Calliphora vomitoria. The sequence goes on along the minus strand of OW818030.2, from coordinate 85,601,353 downwards.
GTTGAGTTTTACAACAATCTCCAAGGAGAAATGCCTCCAATTCTTGGGCTTCAAACTTTTTTTGGCTGGCCACATTTAGCTGTTTAAATAAACAAATTTTCTTTATTTTCCCATTTATCCTAATATGAGAAACCCTACAATGACTGCGAACAGAATATTTGCTTGAATTATTTTAATTTTTATTTTATTACATCGATTGAATAATTAAAATTTAAAACTTTTTTTTATTTAGCTTTTCAATAAAAATGTAAATCATCTTATGGAAATAGTTCAAATGCTTTCTCCACTTCATATTTGAACAATACGTACTTAGAAATATTGGATAGAAAAAATTGACCTTGATCACAGCACAAAAATAATGTTCCCACTCTATAGTTTTTTTTTTTTTTTTTTTTTTTTTTTTTTTGTTTTAGCCATATTTAATATCTTAGAAATAAAATTATATAACTTTTTGTTGTTGTTGTTGTTTCTTTATCTTGAAAACTTTTACTACCAATAGCAATAATGTTGTACGTACGTACTAGCCAGGCATACTTTGAACTCATTGAACATTTGTTGCAAGCAGTCAACAAATAAATAAAACACCAAGAAAACATTAAGTATGTGCTCATGCAATACTTCATTTTGTCAAGATATACATATTCGAACATTTTATTTGGTTGGTTAATGTTTTTAATTTTTTTTTTCTTTTTTTATTTCTTAGTTTACCGCCATCAAGTGTTTCATTTTCACTTTTAACATATTTGTATGCTTAGTTTTTTTCGCCTTCAAAAATACTATGTTACAGGGTATTACAGTTATTCGATAACGTTTGGTAACGGTCAAACGGAAGTTGAACAATAGTCTGTACTTAAGCTAAGAAAGACATTCAAAGTACAAAGTACCTTTATTTTTAAATGTGGTGTATAATCTGAGATAGTTTTTCTATAGTGGGGTAATTTCTTAATTGAGTGAAGAAATTGAGCTAGATTTTCTGGTAATAAGAGCCAGAAGTATGTTATTTAAACAAATCGTTTTGTTTATATAATATTAAGGGTTTATCTTTATAAATAATAATTAAATTATCATTTAAGTTTTTAAAAAAAGAGAGGAGAGACTAGATTTCCCAATCGAGAAAAGTTTCCAGGTAAATTTATAATTTCTGTGCAGATAAAATAGATTCGTTTTGATTTGTTGCCACATACAAATATTAGCCCCTGGAAATTAATGTTTACAATGTATAATTGTATTATTTTCTTAAAGATATCGCCGAATTCCCAAACTAATTTAAAAAAGATCTCAAAAATAGGAATTTTAATATTTTTGACCATCGGAACCACATTTGGTCCGAGGCTGGTAAAAGGCGCATATGCTTTACAATTTTCTTATTTTTTTTGGAATTTCGCAAATAGATTCCACATTTGCCCCGGGACTGGTAAAATTATATTTGAATTCGGATAGGCCTGTGATATTTTAGGCGTACCTTTCATAAATATAAAAACTTTATAAGTTCCTTAAAAAAATACAAATATTCAACATTTTCTCAATTTTCGAAATCGATTATATTTTGACACGCTTTAAAGATTAAGAATTTTGTACAACGCACAGAGGGATGAAATTTGCACCGAGAATTATATGGACTTAATTAAAGTCCATATATATATACTATATACAGTATCGGCCATAACTAAAGCACCCGCTCAGTGAATTTTTTTTCATACTATATTTTTTTTTTTTTTATAAAAACAAAGTTTTTAATTTCTATTATGTTTTATTTTCAATTGTTGATATATTTAATATTGATAAACAAATACTTTTAAAGTTAATCTTTCTATAAGAAGTAACTTTAAATCAAAATATATTTGAAGCTAAAAAATAAAACGGACAAAACTAAAGCACCCCTTCATGGATTTAATATAAAAATTGTTTTAATTTATATTTTGTTGCAAATCCTTTGTTTTGGATGACACAAGCACATCTCTTAGGCATAGAATATATTAAGTTTTTTATGGTGTCTTGCGATATTCCTTCCCAGGCTATAATAACGGCTTACAATAAATCGTGAAAATTGCTGATCCTTATTTCAGCAATTTTCACGATTTATTTTCATTTTAACAAATTCCCACAAGTTCGTAATAGGATTGAAACCGGGAGATTGAGCAGGCCAATGAAGAACTTGAATCTTATTGCTCTGTATCCAAGTCTTACAAACTTTGGAGGTGTGCATAGGATCGTTATCCTCTTGGAACCTCCATATAAGTGGCATATCTTCAGTGGCATAAGACAACATTACATCTTTCAATATATCACGGTACATGAACCGATCCATATTCCCATTAACTTTATGAATTGGCCAAATTCCTTGACCAGAAAAGCAACCCCAGGCCATTACATTGCCCCCCTCCATGTTTAATTGTTCCTATGCAATACTTAGAATTCAGTCTTTCTCCTTTTGGTCTGGGTACACGCCTTATTCCATCGGAACTTTTTAATTTGTTTTTGGATTCGTCAGAGAACAGTACTGTCTTCCATTTTTGGACACTCCAGTGGGCTTTGGCAAACTCCAGTCTAGCTTTCTTGTTCTTAGCTGATATAAACGGTTTTTTTGTTGGTCGTCGGCTGAATAATTCTGCTTCTACTATTCTTCTACGGATTGTTCTTTCGCTAACGCATAATCTTAAACTTGTTCTTACTTGACTAGCAGATGCTGTAGGATCTTTTTGTATTGCTCCTTTGATCAAGGAATCATCATATCGTGTGGTTTTACGGAGGCGTCCTCCAGAATGACCCGGTGAAATACGACCATTCTGCAAAAACTTTGGAATCAGCCAGGAAATAATTGATCTGTTAATTGAATATTTTTTACTCAATTCAAGCCGTGATAAGCCCGCCTTCCAGTCTTCACTGGAGTACTTGTTCCTTGCCATCCACTGTTTTTTCACCATAAACTGTATAAAACTTAAATTATACAGACTATGCCTTCCTTTATTTTTATCTTCAGGAATTTTGAAATGCATCCGCTGTGAGTCCCGTTAACTGACATTGCAAATATGCAGAAAAATAGTCAAATTTCTAAACATCTTATAAGGGGGTGCTTTTGTTTTGTCCGTCGTGTATGTTTTATAATTTTAAATTAATTGTTCATAAAATTATCCTTTCCTAAATGAGCACTATATGAACATGAACAATATAAGTTAATAAAATATATACAAAATACATCCCAAAAAACCTTTTTTTATCAAAAAAAAATATGATATGAAAAATTCCATTGAGGGGGTGCTTTAGTTATGGCCAATACTGTACATAGATATGAACTTTTTTGATTTTCGTTTATCATTCGAAAAAAACTTTTAAGTTTTCGTCCTGTTCCGAAAACTTCCGAGAACTAGTTTTAATTATTTTAATCGAAACAAGACACTCCCACCCATAGAATAAAATATACCGGAAGGAGAGAGTAATATCAATGGAAAATTACTCTCTTTTCACACATACATTATCATGAATTAGGTTTTTGACAACAGAGGTTTTTGACAACAAATATGTTAAAGTTAAATTGTATTATCAGGAAAATTATACATATATAAACTACTGAATTGCGTGAAAATATAAGTAAATTTTTGTTTAACACCCTTGCATGGACCTTACTTAAATTTTTTAAAAATAAAATACAATTTTTCTTAAAACTATAAGTGCACATTTCATCTTTAAACATTTCTCTTTAAAACTGCATCATTTGATTTTTAAAATTGAGTGGTCGAAAAATAGGGTTTTTGACATCAAAACGCTGTTCTTAAAGGGTCTTTGGGGTCCGTCGTCAAAAAATGAACTGGTATACTCCTCTGTTACGCCTAAGTGAAATGTCATACCTATGGAATTAGCAAATTACAAATGGCTGATTTATTTCCAATAAAGTTTGATTCTGCCCCACTGTGCATCCTGATCTGCATCCGATTCCAGTCAAAGTATCTTTTATGATATGAAATGGAACCATATCTTGGCCTGAAACCATTATATTGTCACCGCTTTACTTGACTGTACTTGGAGTCCAGTCTCTTTCCATGTTTTACAAAAGTTCACCCATCACTGTCTCCTTAGTTGTATTTGGATTATACCACAGAATGAATCATTGCTAAAATATTTTTAAACAAAGCGCCTATCTGAAACTAATTTTATTTTCTACAAATATTTATATAGATTCTATAAATTTTTTTGTTTGATTTTTATTTTAATACAACACATGGGATTTATTCATCTTACCTACATTGGCTAGTTTTGTTTGCATGTGTGTTTTTACGATAAGTTGATATAATTCTCACTTGGTTAAATATAATTCTTAAATAAGTAGTTCTGTTTTTTGTCAAAGACTTTGCAATTTATGATTTGTCTGATAAACAGACAGACGCATTTGCTCTGCGGCTAACAGTTCTAGAACTAATTTCCAGTTTAAGATTTTTGCTGATTTATTAATATTTAGCACAGATCGTTTTTTACATTAAAAACCGACTATTATTTTGATTTTTAAATTTAGGCAAATCTTGAAAGTATTTTTGACTTCGGGTTAATAAAATAAATATTGAAATAACGACGATTTTTATATCGTTTTCTTACATACTAATTTTGTTTTTGTCTTCTTTATTGTAGAAGTTTAAAGGTTTCCATTGCTTTGCCAATGCTAAAAAAATATAACCTCCTTCTATAAATGTATTTTTCTTAAACTTTAATTATTGAAAATGCTGAAATTTACTATATTTGAATAGAAAAACTAGTAAATCATTTTTTTGAAAACTAGAAGAGACCCCAATGCAAATTTATAGTTGTCATCTGAAATATGCTTTTACCTGGGCTAAGAATAGCTTAGGTTTTGGTTTAGGTTTTTCTTACATCTATTCCATTCTAGGTTACATGGATCTAGAATCAAGGGAAATGTAATTTAATTTTAAAATTAATTTATGGTATTTATCTGATAGTTTAATTAGATTTTTTTCTAAATTGTCGTAGAAAGGTCCATGACTTTTTTAATTTTTCCTGTCAACAAACATCTGTCAGTTGGCTTCTGTCCAAATTTGAGCAATCTCCGTAATTTGGTTTGGGTTTGACAGCCATTGATAGCAGACTACCGCGTGATTTGAGGAGAAAATGGAAAAAAAGTGAGTTTCGTGTGATCATTAACACCCGAAACAATTGAAAAATTCACGATATGGTTTTGGCCGAGCGAGATATTGTGGAAGCCATAGCCATCTCACATGACTCCGTTGTTTCAATTTTGAATGTTCACTTTTCTCACAATCAACCACAAACGCAATCGTGTACAAACTTCTCAGCAGTGTTTGGCGTTGTTCAACCGCATAATGTACGAGTTTTTGAGCCGTTCCGTAACCGTGGATCCACCAGAACACACAAGACCAAACAGCAATCAAAACTGTGGGTCTCTCGGGGTGAATCGGCGACAAAGAAGGCCAAAGAGGTTTTGTCAGCCAATAAAGTCATGGCGACCGTTTTTTTGGGATGTACGATCTACACTCAATGCGAATATTGTGCCAACTTATTGGGTAGATTTAATGAGGATTTTTCACCAGGACAATACCAGAGTGCACGCATGTGCAGTTTCCATGGCAAAAATCCATTAAGCAATCTACGAATTGCTCCCTCATCTTAGCTATTCTCCGGAATTAGCCCCGAGTGACTATTTCTTGTTTCCAAACCTGAAGAAATGGCTCTGTGGAATGAGATTTGACTCCAACGATCATATCACAAACAAATATCTATTTGGATGACCTCGACAAATCTTATTTTTTGGAAGGGATACACAAATTAGAGAAACGTAGGACAAAGTATATAGAGCTCAAAGGAGGCCTATGTTTCATTTAAAAAGTCACAAAGTATTCTTATATATCAGAATATTTATAGTAATTGCTTTTGATTTTCGATTCTATTGATGCAACTAATGTCAGTATTATACAATTATGAATAAAACATAAATTTATCTATTTTATGATTATGAGATTTTTTTTTGGTTTGTTTGTCCATTTATTAACAAATGTTGTTAATCAAAAAAATAAATAGAAATGAATAATAACAATTTTTATATACAATACACTATAGTGGATTTAATAAACGTAATTTTTTATTTTATTATGTGAACATTATAGTAAAAGACAGACAGACCGACGGCGGACGGACGGACAGACACACAATAAGACATAGATAAATACTTGAAAACATGATTTTTTTTCTTCTATGCATTTAATCTTACTTCCTTATGAAAACAGCAACAACTACAATAAAAAAAAAATACAAAAAATTATAAATATAAATAAAATTAACAACCGACACTTGTTGACAATCAATGTTTCATCTTCACGCAACAAATTTGCCACTAACAGACACAAAAATGTTTGTTCGTAAACCGATTTACGTGTAATAAAGTATCTATAATCTCAGTAGTTGTCATATGTAGGCATCCACAAAATGCCACCAGCGCCAGCATCTCTTACCAGCAGCAACACCAGCTAGCTACATAGCACTACTCCACCTCGAAATCGACTTAGATACGAACAATACATGCGAGTGCTGTGCACTCGCTCTAACAAATTTCTATGCAAAAATGTTGTCTCTTAAAAATTATTAATATAAAACTGAGAAAAAAAAAAACAACATAAAATATTAAAGAAACAAGTAAGAGTCTTGTCGAATCTTGTATACCCACCATCAATATGTAGGTTTGCCATTCTAGGGGGGGACTTGAATCAGTAATGGTCCGAACTGTACAGAATTCGATAGAGGGATTAATTTCTGAAGACTTTAAATGACTTATGTCGAAATTTATGTTAATATCATTATATACACAGAGGAAACAGATTCGTGATAGCAACCGAATTTGTTGCCAATCGAATGATTCGGTTGCACACAGAGAATTTTTAGGTTCTATCAACAGAAAGACAGTAAACAAAGAAGAATTTCGGTTAAAGCAATAAAACTTTTGTTACCCCTTTTAATATTTTGTAGCCACAACTGTAAAATTCGGTCACAACGGTAGAATCATTCCGTTGCTATCACGAATCTGTTTTCTCTGTGTAAGTACTTATATAGTTAAATATGAAATTGTTCCATCTTTCTGGGAAAATATGGATTCCAAGCCAGAAGAACTGTTTATATTTTGAAGCCTAATGTGAAAGTGAAGAACATACCAGAGAGCGTTCGCGTCGATCGAAACAAATAGTAGTCGGACGGGACACGGTCTGGACTATAAAGCGGGTGAGGCAAAACTTCCCAACCACTTCATTTTAAATAGTTTTTAACAGAAATTGCAACATGTGGCCGAGTGTTGTTATGATGGAATATTACGGTTTCATGTCTGGCCGCATATTCTGGGTGTTTTTTGACCCATGCTCGAATCAATTGCGTTCCGTACAGGTTCCCTGTGATGGTCTGATTGATTTCAGCAGCTCATAATAGATAGAACCCTTTTGCTCTGGTTAGCCGGGCTTCACATGTGATCTCTTAGGCTTTTGGTTATCGTAATCGATCCATTTTTAATCGCAAGTAATGATTCGGTACAAAAATGATTTTCTTTTATAGTGTTCAAGCAGCATTTCAGACATGCTTACATCGTCTTTCAAGGTCTCTCGGTTTCAATTCGTATGGTACCCAATTTCCCTGCTATTGGATGAATCCTGCTGCTCCCAAAGGTTTTGAAATTGCTGCTTGAGTAGCTCCCAATGATTTTGCAATAAGACAGATATGTACCCTTCTAAATGACATATAAGTTAATAAAAACCAAAACCGCGTACAAAAGATACGCCATCTAAGTATTGTTAATCCTGCATTTATATGGATGCTCACAATAGTTGGTAGAAAGACCGTGATATTAATTATTATAAGACAATTATGAATGTTGAAGTAATTCTCGGGACAAATGTTGCTCGATTTTCGCCATACTTTAGAGTATAATTTCAAAGTACTTAGAAATAATTTGAGCAACAATTTATCAGGATTTACGCATAATCAACATATTTATGACTGCTCAAACAATATGGGGGCTAGGTGAAATATTGCCCATTTTCAATATCAAACATTTGTCAAGAATTTAAGCCAGCTAGCTCCTTTTGTTTGGGCCCTATCGAGTTTTCAACAGACATACAGTTATACGTCTTTGAATCTTATGAGGACCTAGAATATATACATACTAATGTCAGTATGCGACAAGTATTTTAATGTGTTACAAATCGAATGACAAAATCAATATAACCCATCTTTTTTTAGGTATAAAAATATGTATGATGGCAAGCATTTGTAAAAGATGGATTTATTTAATTTGAATTACATGAAAAATCTGATTTGATTAGATGATTTGCATAAAAACTTATTAATCAAACATACTATTTATTATACAATTATAAAGACTATGAGTGAATATAAAACGAGAGAAATATAGTCATGATATGAGATGTGTAAATTCATATAAACGCTTAATCCATGAAACCGATGGAAAGACGAAGGAAAAAAGAAATCCGCTTGCAGAGTTTTAGGGGTAATAAAATGTCAAATAATGCTATAAAACGAACATTTAATTATTAGTTAAAATTGAATTTTTTTTTTTTTAAGTGTTTTTGTTAAAATTCATTTAAGTGTTTTAATACATTGTGGCCACAAATAGAGGCAGCTATTTGTAATTTATTGCCAATTTTAATGTTGTATAATAGTTATGTTGCCGCAAAAATTGTGGTGCATTGAATTTAAAATGGTAAACATTATGTTAATGAAGTTGAATTAACAAAATTAACAGTTTTATTAAAAATTCGGTCGTCACTATTAACATTTATTAAATTTTCGTAGCCGGGGGGTAATTCCAAAATATATCGAACCAAAAATAAAGTTTTAAATATTTCTTTAATTGATTTGAGTTTGTTAAAAATTAAATGGCTTATAAACCGAGACTATATAGTGGTTTATATTTTATAGCGGTTTATATTTTATAGCCCTCTAAAGCTGGACATCGGATCTCGGACATTTTTAAGAAAAATTAGCATTGTTTACGTGCACGCAGAGAAAACATCGTTCGACATGGTTATGACAACTATACTGTGTTCTTTGTAACAATATATTATTGTTGTACACAAATAATTTAATTTCAACAATATTTTAGTTACTGTAAACATTTGTATGTTTATCGCAATTATAAATTTGAGTATGGTTCACTGAAACATAATACTTTTTCAAATAACTAAAGAATGATTGATGAGCAAACATATTATATTGGGTGTATGACTTAAGGATGTGGATTTTTTTCTAATTTTTAGCTTTTATTTTGAAACATTTGTACAATATATATTAATTCAATATATTGGATATTGTTTGTTATGACCTTTTCCCATCTTTCTGGCAACATATGAATTTCGAGCCAAAAGAACTGCTCATCTTTTGAGGCCAAGCACTTATCAAGCGAAGGATACTCTAGTCCAAAGTGAAACTTATCCCCGAGAGTGGGCGTTCTGCATCGATCGAAACAAATGGTAGTCAGACGGGCAGAGTCTGGACTATAAGGTGGGTGAGGCAAAACTTCCCAACCACTTCATTCTTAATACTTTTTAACAGGTATTGCAACATGTGGCCGAGCGTTGGCAAGATGGAATATTACGGTTTCATATCTAGCCGCATATTCTGGGCGTTTTTTTGGCCAATGCTTGCTTCAAACGAATCAGTTACGTTCGGTACAAGTTTCCTGTAATGGTCTGGTCAGATTTCATCAGCTCATAATAGATAGGACCCTTTTGCTCCCACCAAGTACAGAGAATTAACTTAGCGCCATGGATATATGGCTTTGGTATCGATTCGGCTTATTGGCCAGGATTCACATATGATCTCTTAGGCTTCGGGTTATCGTAATGGATTCATTTTTCATCGCAAGTAATGATTCGGTGCAAAAATTATATTCTTTCATAGCGTTCACCATTATTTCGGAAACGCAAAAATCGTATTTCAAGGTCTCTTGGCTTCAATTCGTATGGTATCTAATTCTCTGCTGCTCGTAAACGTTTTGAAATTGCTCTTTAGTAGCTCCTAATGATTATGCAAACTCTTGTTGAGTTTTATAACAATTTTCATGAAGTATTGCCTCCAATACTTGGTTTTCAAACTTGTTTGGCTTGTTTGGATAAATCCTGCTGCTTTGAAATTGCTGTTTGAGTAGCTCCTAATGATTATGCAAGCTCTTCTTGAGTTTTACAACAATTTTCATGGAGTATTGTCTCCAATTCTTGGTCATCAAACTTTTTTGGCTTGTTTGGGCGATCTTTGTTTTCCGTGTCAAAATCAGCACTTCTGAACCGCACAAACCATCTCTGCACGTTGAAACCGATGGAACACTTTCACCATAAGCTTCGGTGGCTTCAGCGGAACTTTTTTTTTTTTTTTAAATAAAAGAAGTAAAGCAAAATTTCCCGCATATGACAAAATTCCACATTTTCGAAGCAAAAAAAAAACTTTGTTGTTTACTCTATAATGTTCAATAACTAAAGGGTTTTTCAACAGGGACGCCACAAAAATAGACCGATATGGACAGCAAACGATGTCATATCTTTTGCCGCTCTTTTGACATTTCTCTTCAGTAAGGTTTGTCATATCATGATGGAAAATTATTAAAATTTACTACCGAAATTCGGAGTCAGTGGCCTCAACGTTAAGAGCGTTACGTCCAATTTATGGTCGTCATAATCATACTACCAGATCAACAATTGAGCGTCTAGTGGAAAATGGCACAGGCACAGTACAAAATGTTCCCGTGCCAATGAGACAAAGAAGTGCCCGTAGTGTCGAGAATTTTGCGAAAAGATCTTGGCCTACTTCCTTACAAGATCAAATTGACGCAAGAACTGAAGCCGCTTGACCACCATGTTCGTATGTTCGTGAATTGGGCTGAGCAACAACTTGAAAATAATTCGGATTTTCATCGAAAAATCATCTTCAGCGATGAGGTTCATTTCTGGCTGAATGGCTTCGTCAGTAAACAAAATATGCGTTATTGGTCAGACAGCAATCCAAACGTACTCCATGAGTCATCATTGCATTCCGAAAAAATTACGGTTTGGCGCGGTTTATGGGCCGGCGGCGTCATTGGGCCGTACTACTTCCGTGATGATTAAGACCGGCACGTTACTGTGAATGGGAATCGCTGCCGTTCAATGATAATAGAATATTTTTGGCCCCAATTGGATGATATGGACCACAAGCCACATAGCGAAACAATCAATTTATTGGAAACCAAGTTTGGAGAACGTTTTATCTCACGAAATGGTCCAGTCGATTGGCCGCCTCGGTCGTGCGATTTGACGCCGTTAGACTATTTCCTGTGGGGCTACGTCAAGCGACGATTGATGAACTTTGTACGAATATCGAACGTGAAGTTGCAGCAGTATCGGCCGATTTATGCTTGAAAACGGTCGAAAATTGGGTTCAGCGTCTGGACTTTTGCAAGCGTGCCCGTGGTGGCGATGCAAAAGAAATCGAGTTCCATACATAATGGCATCGAACGTACTTTCACTGGAATAAAGAAGTTCAAAAGATGGGGTATCTATTGTAAATCCCCACTATTAAAATCTTTGGCTTTAGACAAAACACAAAAAATCGAAAGCGTTTAAAAATGTCCCAGGTGCCCAAATTTGTGACCCACGCGAAACAATCAAAGATTTGCCGTCAAACTGACTGCAATGTTATTAAACAGTATCGGGAGAACTTGTCCGTTGATATAAAACCTGGTTCATGTAGAAGGAATGGTCCACATGATGTTTCTAAAGCCAATAAATAGAAAGAGCTCCGTTAGAAAAGTACTCGGACTATTTGGTACGAAACGTTAAAGCCAATGCAGGTTAAAAAACATACAAGGTTAAAAAAGTTTCTGACAGGACTCTGTTATGGAAAAATTTTCGCAGCTTCCGGGTCAATATTTATATGTTGCTGATGCTCGAGGGAATGTTGTAGAAAATTTTAGGACCCAAAAGCAGAAAACTGCCAAAAAGTTCTTGTCATGGCAAGCAATATGCAGTTGCTCCAAAAGAAGCCAAACATTTATTACAAAGGCCTCTATAAATACCGAAATTTACATCAAGGAATGTTTACAAAAGAGGATGCTTCCATTCATAAGACTTCTTAATCTATCCACTTATTTTTGTTCTGATTTGGCATCCTGTCACTATGGTAAGCAAGGTCTTGAGTGGTACAAGAACCATAATGTGGTATTTGTACCAAGAGAAAGAAATCCTCCAAACTGCCTGGAGTTAAGTCCAGGGGAGAGATATTGGACTCTTGTTAGAAGAGAATTGAAGAGCACAAAAAAGGTGTACAAAAGTGTGGTAGATTTTAAATGGAGATGGACAACCTGTTCGAACAAAGTGACACAAAACACTATAAAGTAAAAGGTTCATTAATTCATTACTAGTGATTAGAACTATAAAAATATTTTTTTTGTAAATTGTAATAATAATTTCAATCAAATAAAAAAAAAATCAAAATTGTAAGTTTAGTGGCTTAATATGTATGTTAAGATTTTTTCCATCTCAATCCTTATTTCCAAAATATTTTATTTTTTTGCCTCACCCTGTCTTAAGAATGTTTACATTTTTGAATTTCGATTTATACAAAATTTAGATTTAGCAAAGTTTATAACAGAAAATATGTATTGTAAGAAATAGTTTATGCTCACAAAAGCAAAAGTTGACAATATTTGAAATATTTGTACCTTTTTTATAAATTACAAAATAAATTTAAAAACTATTTAACTTATGAACTAAACCTTGCCCTAAAGCAGCTTCATTTCTTTTAAAGTTTTGTTCATGGAAAAAAATAAAACCAAAAGAAAACAGAGGCTTATTGTGACACTTTTAATCTTTATGCACATTTTAATAAAAAATCAATATTCATTTTCTCTTTTAGGTATAAAAAAATTAAACAAAAAGTTATAAAAACCAAACACCTTCCATTTCTTTAATTACATTTACAAATTGACCAAATGTCAAACATATCAATTCACCTTTACAGATGTTCATTCAATATGCGAATAAATATTTAACTTATTATATTATTATTTGTAAAATACAAATACATACTGCTTTTAAACATATGTGTATAAATACACAATTATGCATAGATTTTTAAATAAAAAATAAAGTTTTTGAAAAAAAAAGAAGAAAATCCAAAGGCAGAACACTTAAAAACACACATACATCCCACAAATGTGTAAATGTTTTTTTTTTTCTTTTATTTCATACAAATGTTTGACATGCCATTTCCTTAAAATATGGGTAGTAAATTTGCAACCCACCATTACTACCCAATATTGTTTGTTTGTTGTGTTGTTTTGTTTTGTCCGTATCTACGTATTTCATAGATATATTTTCGTTAATGCTTTTCATATTGAGATACAATGATGTCAAAAGGGAGTCAGAAGGTGAATTTATTATAACGCTTTTCAGTAGCTTTTCTTTTCAGTTTTTTTAATAAAGACATTTATATAATAATTTTGTGTTTCTTTTTTTTATTATTTGTTTATTTACTAATTTATTTAAACGTATAATTTTGTTTAACACTTTATGTTGCAGTTGCTGCTTTTATAGGGATCTAATTTGATATTAGGACTTTTTTTTTTATAAATCATTTTGAATAGTTGTGTTGAAGAAAAAAAAAATCACAATTTGTTAAATTGTTTCTCCATTTAACTATAATTTTATTTCAGTAGATGTGTTGCTTTTTTTTTGTTGCCTTCGTCTTGAATTGTTTCTCGTAGACATGCAGACCTACTCATTTGCACTCAACTTCCAGTTGCTACTGCTGGTTATTTGGTTGCTGCCATCATGTGCCGGCATTCCCAACTTCACCAACAGCAGCTGCAGTTTTAAAACGAAACGAAAGAAAAATATAAACAACAATAATCGCAGCAGCAACAACTACACCGGCTGTGGCAGCAACAGCAACAACAACTACGACTACAACACAAACAAAAGTGTGTTTTTCTTACAATATTTACTTGAATGTTGTGTTTTCCATTTCAATATGAGGCCACCCAATAAATAATTTCGAATTGTTGCTGCTCATTCATGTTATGAAATTATATTGTATGGCTAAACTATAGAATAGTAAACGAGGGTTAATTCTTATGTTTTGAGAAAAGTTTGACTTTATACCATTTCTCAAGTGCGAAGTTCGGTTTTTCCTAATCCACAGGCGAACATTTGCTTCGTGTGCCAACTCATTTATCATGCCATTCGAATGATTCAGGCTTAATAATTTTAATTTTTTAATTGTTGAAGATATATTTGGAATGTTAAAAGAAATATTTAATTTGGACAGTCCAAAAAATGTAGCTAAGTATTAAGTATTTCTTTAAACAATTTAAATTTAGCTTCAATAGTAGGTTTTTATACCCTCCAAATTTAGCTTAAATCGTAGCTCCTTTTAAAGTACAAATTTAGGACAATCATTAGTCTTTATACAGTCCAAATATAGCTTCAATCATAGGTTTTATACAGTCCAAATGTCGATTCAATAATATATGTTTATACAGTACATATTAAACTTCAATCGTAGGGTTTATACAGTCCAAATGTTTCATTAATCGTCGGACTTTATACGCTCCATATTTAGCTTGAATCGTAGGGGTTTCTATAGTCCTCATTTAGCTTCAATCGTAGGTCTTTATATAATCCAAATGTATCTTTAATCGTCGGTCTTTATACGCTCCATATTTAGCTTGAATCGTAGGGGTTTCTACAGTCCACATTTAGCTTCATTCGTGGGTCTTTATATAGTCCAAATATAGCTTCAATCGTAAGTCTTTATAGAGTCCAAATTTAGCTTCAATCTTAGGTCTTGATACAGTCCAAATTTAGCTTCAATCGTGGGTCTTTATATAGTCCAAATATAGCTTTAATCGTAAGTCTTTATAGAGTCCATATTATGCTTCAATCGTAGGGTTTATACAGTCCAGATGTGTCTTTAATCGTCGGACTTTATACGCTCCATATTTAGCTTGAATCGTAGGTCTTTATATAGTCCAAATATAGCTTCAATCATAAGTATTTATATAGTCCAAATTTAGCTTCAATCGTAGGTCTTGATTCAGTCCAAATTTAGCTTCAATCGTGGGTCTTTATATAGTCCAAATATAGCTTCAATCATAGGTTTTGATACAGTCCAAATTTACCTTGAATCGTAGGGGTTTATACAGTCCAAATTTAGCTTCAATCGTGGGTCTTTATATAGTCCAAATTTAGCTTCAATCGTGGTTCTTTATATAGTCCAAATATAGCTTCAATCGTAAGTCTTTATAGAGTCCAAATTTAGCTTCAATCGTAGGTCTTGATACAGTTCAAATTTAGCTTTAATCGTAAGTCTTCCTTCATTTCAAATTTAGCTTTGATTGTAGGTATTTATACAGTCCAAATTTAGCTTTAATTATAAGTCTTTATACAGTTCAAATTTAGCTATAATCGTGGGTATTTATACAGTCCAAATGTAGCTTCACTCGTAGGTTTTATACAGTCCAAATTTATCATTAATCCTAGGCTTTATACAGTCCAAATTCATATTTAATCATAGGTATTTATACAGTCCAAATTTATCATCAATCGTAGGCTTTATACTGTCCACATTTAGCTTGAATTGTGGGTCTTTATAGAGTCCAAATTTAGCTTCAATAGTATTCCTTTAAACAGCCCAAATTTAGCTTCAATCGTAGGTCTTTATACAGTCCAAATTTAGCTTCAATCGTAAGTCTTTATAGAGTCCAAATTTAGCTTCAATCGTAGGTATTAATACAGTCCAAATTTAGCTTCAATTGTAGGTCTTCATACAGTCCTAGTTTAGCTTCAATCGTAGGTCTTCATACAGTCCTAATTTAGCTTCACTCGTAGGTCTTTATACAGTCCAAATTTAGCTTCAATCGTAGGTCTTCATACAGTCCTAATTTAGCTTCACTCGTAGGTCTTTATACAGTCCAAATTTATCATCAATCGTAGACTTTATACAAGAAAAATTTTGATTCAATCATAGGTCCTTATACAGTCCAAATTTATCATCAATCGTAGGCCTTATACAGTCCAAATTTATCATCAATCGTAGGCTTTATACAAGAAAAATTTTGATTCAATCATTGGTCTTTATACAGTCCTAATTTAACATCAATCATTGGCTTTATCCAGTGCAAATTTAACTTCAATCGTAGGTCCTTTGACAGGCTTTTAATTAAAGTTAAAATTGGCGCTAAATTTGGACTACATAAACACAATTGACTGATCTTTATTGACAAGTATTTAATAACTTTGTTTATATATTGCACCATTCAACATTATTTACATGTTGGGTTATGTCAACATACATAGTTGCTTTTATAGTCTATACTGTCTAGAGTGCTTGTTTGTCTATCTATCGCAATGTCTGCCTGTTTGGCCGTCCCTCCAATTGTCTTGAAAAAGTGTTGTGTCGTATCTAGTATCTAGAGTGTTGTGGTGGCTGTTTGGCTGGCTGGCTCGTTGGCTGAATGGCTGGCTAGCTGGCTGGCAGACTGGATGGATGGATAGAAAGATAGATGTACGAGCAAGTATGTGCATTTGATGGTGTCTCGCCTCATACTCAAATACACTTGATTTGCAACAAAACCAATTCAAACAATTCAGTTCTCATTTAGTTTTACGTACGTTCAGTACGTACGTGCGTCGGTCTACCACCGGTCGTTAACCGTACGCTCGTTCGATATTATTAACTAACTGCAGCATCACAGCAAAACAATAACAATACGGCTATAAAAAATATCCTTAACGGTTTAAAAAACACACATGTGCTGAAGGATATTTTTTTTCCTTTTTGTTCGTATTAAACGGAACATTTTTTTCTTTCTTGTTTAAGTTTATCTATCCCTTTTATTATTTTCCTACGTTAAGAAGAAAAAAAAAACAAAGTTGTTAATTGAATTATTTCAAGGATTTAATTTGATCCTTTGATTAAGCATTAAAGAGTGAGTGCCTGCTGTGCACAAGTTTTTTTTTGTTTGGTTTCGGTTTTCAAGTGTAAAGAAGTGTACATAATAAAAGTATTGAATTTTTTAAATTGTTAAAAAATTTGTAAGTGACTATTATGGTGGATAGAGCAACGAGCTCCTTACTGAAAGCTACATATAAATGCTACATGTTGCATGCTGACTTCCTTGCTGCAGCAGTTGTTGTTGTTGTGTTGAGGATTCAAAATAACATTATTTCAATGTCATTGTACATATGTTGTAGCACACTTGTTGATTTGATATTTTTTATTTTTTATTTTAAATTAAAGCAGTTAAATTGAGTGTGTTTATAATTTTTTTTTTTTACTTATTTTTGTATTTATTTGTTTTATAAGAAATTTTTAAATGTTTTTTCTTTTGAATTGTGTAATAATTTTAAATTGTCACCGTGTAGAGTTTCCATTTTTATATAAATTTATTATATGAAACTCCCCCCATTTAATTAAAATATTTATTACAGTCTCAGTTTTAAAGATATTTATAAAATAAAAAAAAAAAAAAAAGATTACAAACATAAATACTTACTACGACGAATACATGTTTTGGTATTTTATTTCAATTACTTTTGAGATAAATATACTTTAAAGTCACCAATTAATCTTATGAGTGGTTTTTACATGCTCTAGCTGTTAACTTTTAATACGCGCCTCTATGTGCTTTAAAGATAATATTAAGTGTATCAAAGTGTTTACAAAAAAATAAAAAATGGTTAATAAAGTGGTATATATTAGTTTTTTTTTTTTTTTTTTTGCAAAGAACGTGCCATAGACATTTAAAGTATATAAATGGATTTCCACAGAAGAGATGATTAGTTTAAATTTAAATTAATAAAAATGTCCGGAAATGTGAAATATTTTAAACATATTATATTTCTAAACTCATTAAATTATTTTAAAAGTTTTTCGACCGTAAGACTTTAAATAGTCTACAGAGCAAGACATTAAACAGCTTCAATCGCATTTCTTAATTTAATTCAAAATAATCGTCAATCAAAAGTCTTTAAACATTCCATATTTTGCTTATTGTAAGTCTTTATACATTTAAATTTAAGCTTCAATCGTAGGTTTTTATATATTCCAAATTTAGCTTCAATCTAGGTCTTTATGCAGTCCAAATTTAGCTTCAAACGGAAATTTCTGCAGTTCATTTTATACAGACAAATTTTAGGTTCAATCGAAGGACTTTATGCGAAAGTCTTTATGCAGTATAAATTTAGCTTCAATCTAGGTCTTAATACAGATTATATTTATTGCTTCAAATGTTGGACTTTATACAGTCCATATTTAGTTTCAATCGTAGGTATTTATACAGTAAAATTTTAGCTACAATCGAAAGACTTTTACAATCCCCATTTAACAATAATCGAAAGATTTTATATATTCTTAATTTAACACCAATCAAAGTCTTTGTAAGTCTATACTTTGCTTGAAATGTAGGACATTATGCAGTTCAAATTTTAGCTTTAATTATAGGTTTAAATGCAGCCCAAATTTTGCTTCAATTGTAGGACTTTACAAATTTGAAATCCATCTTCAATACTAGGACTTTATACAGCTTGAATTTAGCTTCAATCGTAGGACTTTATACAGCCTGAAATTAGCTTCAATTGTAGGTAGTTATACAGTCCAAATTTATCTTTAATCGTAGCGGTTTATACAGCCAAATTTTAGATTCAGTCGTTGGCATTTATACACTCAATTTTTACAGTCAAATTTTAGCTTCAATCGTAGGAGATTATACATCCTGAATTTAGCTTCAATGGTAGGTCTTTATACAGTACAAATTTGGCTTCAATAGTATTTCTTTAAACAGTCTAAATTTAGTGTTAATCTTAGGGTTTATACAGTCCAAATTTTGGCTTCAATCGTAGGATTGCTCAATTGAATGTCTGCTTTTAGCTTCAACCGTAGGTGTTAAGTCTATTAAGTTAATCCTTAATCGTAAGACTTTATATAATCCGAATTAATCTTTAATCAAGGTCTTTATAGAGTAAAATTTTAGATATATTAGTAGGTTTTTATACAATCTAAATTTAGTTTCAATTTAGGGGTTTTATATATTAATTTTATTTTTAATTTAGTCCAAAGATATTTAAAATTTTATTTGAGTTGTAGGACTTTACACAGTTGAAATTTAGCTTCACTCTTTATACTATATACAATTCATATTTTGATCTAAATATGGAACTTTATACAGTTGGAAAGCTTCACTCTTTATACTTTATACAGTTCATATTTTGCTTCAAATGTAGAAGTTTATACAGCTGAAATATAGCTTTGATCGTAAGACTTTAGATTGTTACAATGTTGTTCCATCATGAGACTTTATACAGTCCAATTTTTTTAAATTTTTTTAGGCTACAATAGAAATTTAGTTTTAATCTCAAGTCGTTATTGGAATTTTCATTAAGTGTAAATTTAGCTCCAATAGTATATCTTTAAAAAGTTCAAATTTAGCGTCAATCGTAAATCTTTATAGAGACCAAATTCATCTTTAATCATAGGTTTATGTTTGGTTAAAATTCTGCGTTAAACTTTTATTAAAACAGTCCAAATTTAGCTTCAATCATTAGGTAAATGTTTAGTTTAAATTTGGCTTCAACAGATTTCTTTAAACAGTCAAAATTTGGCAATCAGTCGTAGGTCTTTATACAGTCCAAATATTGCTTCAGTAGTACTTCTTTAGACAATCCAAATTTAGCTTCAATCGTAGTTTTGTATAATGTCCAATCTAAACTTCATTAGTAGTTAAGTCCAAATTTAGCTTCAATTCTAGGTTTTTATACAGTGCAAATTTCGCTTCAATTTAAAGACTTTAAACTATCAAAATATATCTTCAAACAAAAGACATTAAAGTTTAAACTATTCAAATGTATCTTCAATTATTGGTTTATGTTAAGTTTAAAGTGTTTATACAGTCTTAATTTTTCTAATCTTTCATCCCATGTAGCCTATCAAAAATTCCCTATTGCCAATTGAAATCCCCTCTTACCTGTTTTGTGTAGTTTTTTCATTACATATTTTTCTTTTTTTCACTCTCTTTAAAAAACAAATTGTTATGATTTAATATAGTGTTTTAAGGTGTATAATCACATTATTTAAACAATTATGACCATTTAACGGCATAATACTCGTACATACGCGTTTCTATTATTTCACTTACTTTTAGTTTTCAATTTTTTATATATAGTTTACAACAAAAAAACCAAACAAATATTTAATTTAAATTAATGTAAAAAAAAACCAAACCACTACTGTTTGTTTTCGTATTACATTTGTGTTCAACACCATGGGTAAAAAAAAACAGTGGAGTTTTACGAGTATTATTACTATTAAAGCAGATTTTGAAAAAAAAAAAAACATTTTTTTTTTTGGAAAATATCAAACAAAAACATGAAATAATAAGCTTATTATATATAACTGTGTAATTATGGGAGATTAAATACTCTGCGTTAATGGTGGCGGGATATAAGAAATAATTTTAGTAAAAGTTTGGAACAATTACTTTGTGTGTTAAGCTTTGTTTAAAAAAAAATCCTTTGTGAAATATTAGTGTTACAATTTATAGTACACATAGAAAGTGGATTCTTTTTGAAACCAGATTTTTTTTTTCATTTTGTTTCAATTGTATAAATAAATGTAATTGAAATACGAAGAGTCATTGGCCCATCAAGCTTAAAAAGGATGAACACTTGTGGAAGACTTGTTATTAGTAATAACAAATTGATTCAATAAATCAATTGATTTTGATATTCTTCAATCAACAATAATCACTTTTGCCTTATCCTGTACGTTGCTTAAAAACTTCTTAATTTAGTAAGTTTAGTTGGAAGCATGTCTTCTCAATTTCGCTGTTTTAAGAATTCGAGACACTTGAATGATTCATTGTTATACCCATTAATACCACCCATAAATATAAAGCAGTTTTACAAAAAGTCTACAGTAATTTTCTCTAATGTATAATTACTTGACCAGGCGTGGATCCAGGGGGTTGAAAAAAGGAAATCCAAAAGGTTTTAATATAAAAAAGGAATCCAGGTCAACCCCAATGGTTGACCTGGATCCGTGCCTGTACTTCACTAAATACAAATTAAATATCTGGGGAGTTTTCGACACTTGTAATGCTAAGAGAAGTCAATTGGTTACTTATACATCACAGGTAATATATCGTGAAGTCAATTGTTACTTTATTATATCTAAGTAATCAAAGTTGTAGCCACTTTAAACTTTAGACATCAGTTTTTAATCCAGCAGATGTAATATATTGGAGAGTAAGTGTCCTTTTATAATCCGGAGTTTAGTCTTAGGCTCAATTGACTTCCACCTATGACACGATCATGTTGGCTGCTTTATACATACTGGACAATGTATCGTGATTTTTACTTTATTGTATCTAAGTAATCTAGGGCGTAGTCACAGCAGAAATAATCAATTGGAGAGTCAATTATCAATAAGTGTCCTTTTGTAATCCGAAGTTTTGTGTTTCAGTCAATTGACTTCCGTCTAGAACACGATGCTGAACCAAAAATATGCAGGGGTTCTCATATAGCAATTCAGTTTTATTTGATTCCATAGTTTTTGGAAATACTTATAGTTTTTCTGGATATAAAATAACCATATTCTTAAGTTACAACTTCAAATTATTGCAAGTATGTTGTTTTGAAATTGATTTTAAAATATTTTCTTTTATATAAAAGATATATGTTTTACCTTTCAAACAGAAGAGCCTTTTTGAAAATCCGTTAAAAAAATGCCTGTGAGATTATGTTTCAAAAACAATATTTTTTCAAAAATTTTAATTTTCCTTACGCTTTAAGTTGATCGTGATCACTTACTAGTAGTGATCTTAAATTTTAGGTATAATCTCTAGTTCGAAACAGTAACCAAGAACAGCTAGGAATGTATTTGCTCGTATTTAATAATATGTACTGCTTCGGGGCCATCACTTCCAACAGGCTCTGCATATAATCGAATTAATTGTTTGAGACATGTTTCTGGTAACTTCTGCATTAAAATTCTGTACAACACATACGACATACCCTCCAATGAAATATTTAATGCAATTCATTCATTATTAATGCCAAATTTAGCTGTCATCTACAGAAGACGATATAGAGTTGGAAGTTTGACATAGGTAGTCATTTAGAAAGATAAGAAGTTGGTTGGTTAACGTGGTAGCAAACAGTCTAGTAGAGTCGAAAGTATTAGACAAGAGTACACCACTCTTCATATATGTTAATGTACTAAATCCAACCTGTAGCCGTGATATATCTCAGTAGGTCTTATAGCTGGCCCCAGATAACTCACAATGGTTAGTTAGTATGTAATTGCCCAAATCTTGAAAGTTAGGACCTGGCATTCGCTAAGAAGGTGGAAAACCATTTTCTCATTATCTTTATTCTGGCAACCGCGACAATGGTCGTTTCACGTTGATACTGTCATATATCTTTTTTTTTCATTAAAGAAAGGCCACATCAACTTTCCTACCCTATTATCAGACTTTTGAAGATACTACCTTTAATAGTGTTAGTGATATTCAAAGCACATCTCATTATGGCTAACTCGTCGGCGCAGAGAAAAAAACTAAAGTAATGTTTGATAGACGATTCAGCCTTGACTGCTCTTTCTTACAATGACAGACTAATAGAGACGTGGTGATATATGAGTTGAGTCTGTCACTCTATCGATGTCTGTCGATGAAAATACCTTTATTCCCTCAAATTTTTCTGTAATATATTAACTTGCGTGATTCCAAATATTTCAAATATTATTTCATCCTCAAATACACTACATTCTTTTGGAAGACGATGTGTGAGAGCTTATCTCTGAGAATACTTCAGATCCAACGCTACAGCTAATTTTTGAACCATCTGTATATATCCTGGTGTCATAGTCAAGGTTACTCCTGCACCTCTCAACTCTGGAGTGAGTCTGTATGTGATTGATTGAAGATCGGGGACAATAGGCCTAAAATTCTCTCATGGCCATATGTTCTCGGTCTCCCACATCCCGTTGTAAGAATTGGATGCACTTCCGCTGTGTACATCCATTTAACTTTGTTAGGATTAAGTCCCCATTTTATACCGAATATCTTGCGACAAATGTAATCAGCTACTGTTGCCTTCTTGTCTTTGTGTTGAGTATTCAGACTCCATGATAATTTAGAGACCAGTAAAACATCTAGATAGTTCGTTGTTTCTTAATCGCAGAAGTCTGATGTTTGGAATCTTGGTAAGATTTTCTTATGCTAAATTCCCAATTTTATTGATAAATTCACTGAAATTTATTGTTGGGGAATAAGCTAGTTCCTATGCGCATTTCATTGGTTGCTTAGGCCAGATCATCAGGGAACCTTTTCCCAAAAGGCTTTAGAAAAACTAAATATATTATACAAATAAAACTATAGAGTGAATGAGAATTACAGACACTCAAGCTTTTTTTGTAAAAATATTAAAGCTTAAACAAGACACCAACAATAAACAGTGATTTTATCTTTTCTTACATTCTCTACTACAATTGGTTGGTTTCTTGCCGACACGAACTATCGGGTTTACCTCAAATCATTGGCATGATGTTACTTATCACACCCGGAGACAATCCCGATACTAATGTCGTTGCATATCACTACATCGTCCTCATATGCAACGACATTTATTCCATATTTGTCCGTTTCAATAAGTATCGAGAATCGAGACCTTGGAGTGTACCACGCCCAACAAGCTGGGAGGATAAAGAACGGAGCCTTATGATATTCTTGAATTAATAGGGAGCCCTTTAAACACTACAATGAAAAATCTCTCTACATCAGTGGAGTAACCCTCATATTCTCTATATCTGGAACATGGGACTAGGGAATAAAACAGGCTAATATTTGAAAGATTCCGTGACTCCACCAAACAATCCTGGAATAGTAGGACGGATTGTTAAGTGTATTTTGGCCAAAAATGGATGTAAAGGCAACAACACATTAATTGGGTTGGATAGGTCTGTAGAGTTCTAGTAGGAGTGATAACCGGTCACTGCTTAATTGGAGTCTATATAGGTTAATGGAATAATAAAAATCCTTTGTGCTTTTTATAGGATGTGGGTGGTATAGAGGAGTTGCACATTATGTGCAACTATCCGGGAGTACAGGGTCATAGATTTAAATGGCTAGGTAACAGATTTCTAAATGAACTTGGAAATATTGCTGGCTGTAAATTGAGTAAAATACTAGGTCTTATCAGGGGAATAGGTTGGCTATTTAAAGGATATTCTACGGTGAGTTTTTTCCCTCTTTATGCAGATTTGGAATTTTCTTTTTGTTTCTCCATTTGCTATCTCTAAGTTACTGCCTTTCTTCTTCTTCTTTTTTTCTTCATGTCCGCCTTTTACAGGAATGGCATTATTTTACTCTGACTCTTGAAGGGAATCACAATGGATCATAAGGTCTCTGAGTGAAAGTACACATAATGCACATCTCTTCCAAACTAAACTAAAAGTGAAGGCAACGTACTAATTTCTCTGTATTTGTCAAAACAGAAAAATCAAAAAGGAAAAAGTAATAGAATACTCTAAAGTACCATTGGAAAAATGAAAAAGTTCCCCTTTGCCTAACTATTACATCATACAGATATATACGAACTAATTTTGAAAAGTAAAAATGTCTGAAATACTATTGGAAATAGTGTAATTTTAATAGAAACTAATAGATTTCAGAGATTGATATTGCTACAGAGCGACTCAAACCTACTACTTCATGCTTGGCACACAAATCAAGCTGCCAAGCACAATTTAGTTGCCACAACGAAATTTCAAACACAGATTTTAAACTTAGAATACTGCATTTTTTTCGTTATTTTTTAAATATAGGTTACAGCCAACAACAATTATTTAATGAATAAATATGCGTACTACAAACTTTCCCATTTCATAAATCATTATTAAAATAAACAATTTTTCTTCGCTAGATGTACTTTACATGCATATGTATTTTAAACCTTGCAAAAAAAAAAAACCAAAACTTTAAACTCTTCTGATAGTTGCGATAAAAAAAACCATTTTAAAAATCGATCATAAAAATATAAGACAGCCATCTGTCCCAAAATGTTACAAACAACAAAGATAACTAACGTATGTACATACAAACAATTTTGTATAATTTACACTTTTTTTTTTATAAAAAGTTGTTATTTTACTTTCGTTGTAAGGAAATTTTTGGTTTCATCTAAAACTACAACTGCTACTCAGTGTCTATCGCCCGTCTTACTGTTTCATTTACAACAATTTTTGCCTAAATGAGATTTGTGGAAAATTTTTATTTAAAATTTATGAATTCAAATAAAGAAATAAAAATAGACAGAGATGCAGAAGAAAAAAAACGCCAGAGTTATAGGTAATAAATATTTGGATTTATGGTTGGCAACTTTATTACGTTACACCCTCCCACAATGTCGGAGTTACACTTACACTTTTTAAATTGCCCCAAAATGAATTCCGCACTATAAAATTTTAAATTTGCATAGCCGCAATTTTTGGTTATAGATTTTTATTGTGTGTTTTTTTTATGTTTACCACCAATACAGTAATTACTATTTTATGGGGGAAAAATACGTTATTAAAAAATCGTTTTATTTCAACAAAAGTTAAAAGTACTTGTACATTTACTTTAAATACCTCAGTGTCTGTGCAACAATTAAAACACTTTTTTGTCATTCTATTAAATTATACAGAGATAAAGTTGGCATAAAGAGTTAATTAATGAAATTTTGAAAATGTCATTAAAAAAGAGAGGCTAAGTTTTTGAAGAAAGTTAAGAAATTAAAAGTTTTGTAGTATACGATCGATAATTGGAAAGTTTTTGGTAAAATCATATAGATAAGCAAACAAGGTTTCCAATATACAATTTCCTATAAGAATCCTCAATGACTTGCTAAAATCTTTTGTATACATTCATGGCGTTATCTTTTTTTAAATATGAATATGCTTTTATCATCCCTAAAAAGAAGCGAAATGTCACAGAACAAGTCATGGAGCAACTTGATGAGTCCATAAATCATCTGGACATAGTTTAACGCTGGGACTGTTGCTGAAATCTGACCTCAGTTGTTTCAGAACGATTCTTGTTTTATGCTACAGAATTTTATTGGCATTTGCTATAAGCTATTGGCAACCTCCAAGTACGACATGTCGTTCAAGCCGTCAAGTGTGTGCTGCGATCAAATGGATCCAGCACATAAATCCGTATGCTCTCCTCGTACATACGTAGCTCCTGTCTGATATCAATTTGTTAATATATATCTTAAAAATATAGCTCGATAAAGCTCAGGAATATAATGAAAAATTGTCCCGAAGCTAAACAAATTCCCAAACTCCGAAGCCAATAAGCTTTAAAGTAGAAATGCCCAGTTTTCCAGAAGCTAAACTCCTTTTTGAAGCACTTCGACTACAAACAATTTCGATCTGTCTATATTTGGTTGTTTATCGTTATAATTCACAGTTCAACAGTCAAGTAGAGTCGAAAGAGCCCCGTTGAAATATTCCTTAGATCATAATAGATGCTATTGGGTAAGTTAATAAATCCAACCTGTAGCCGTGATATATCTCTGGACGCAGATAACTCACCAAGGTTAGTTAGTATGTATTTGCCCCGGAATCTGTATCTCTTGACAGTTAGGGCCAGGTATTCGCAGATAAGTCGGAAAATCGTTTCCTCTTTTTCTCTGACCTTACAACTCCGACAATAGTCGTTGAAGCGAAATCCAAGTCGACTTGCATGCTTACCTAGCAATCAGTGACCCAGTTAATCAGTTAATACTGCCAACGAACTTGATATATCCCTCCGGTAGCGGTTTATAAATTGTATAGTGTAAAGTGTTATAGTTTTTCAATCAAAGATACCAACCTCAGCTTGACCATCCTACAATTTACCTCGTCTATTTTCAGTCCATTGAAGAAAGTTTCTGAATATACAACCTATGCGGAATTGATACTGATACTCCGTTAAATATATTTAAAGCATATCCCTTTCTAGATAATTCGTTCGCTCTATCAAAGTTCATATGTGGAGTAATATAGTGAATAGTTTAATTCAAGATCGACGATAATAGACCTAAAATTCCCGCATTCCCATATGTTCTCGATGTCCAACATCCAGATGCATTAAGCATTCTACACTGCTGGTAGAAGAGGCCATTATGGGGAAGTCAATAGGAACGTGGAACACTAGAGATTTCAATGCATGCAAATCTCTGAACATTATATAGCTGGTCTACGACACATTTTCTCCTAGGTGTACTGCAACACCATAACAGAGATCCATATGTAAGAGTAGCACGTACTACAGCTGTATACATCCATTTAACTATGTTAGGACTAAGTCCCCATTTTATACAGAATATCTTAGGACAGGTTTACTAGGCTTTCATTGTCTTCTTGACTCATCAATAAGCACCAAAGCCAGAAAAATTCATGCTTTTGAACATTTTGTTGGAATTTGACTTGAAAATTCAATATTTTTTCAAAACAAAAACATATAGCTTGAATTTATGTTTTCTTTTTACTGAATAATGTTATTGAAATAAAGTGTAATACAACTGTAATTCAATTGTTTGACTATAATTCAATGCTTTAATTACACTTGCTTTCATCTTGAATTCCAGTATAAATGTTTATTGCGTCTGTGTTGAGTATTTAGTTTTCATGATAATTTAGAGTTCAGGATAATAGATATTTCGCAGCGTTCTGATGCTTGGAATCTTGGTTTTTGTATTGCTTGGGTTTACCCCCAGACCACTTTTTGTAGCCCAGTTCCTGAGTAGCCCCAACACATTTGACATGATGTCAGTTATCACATCCGAGAACAACTCCGATCCATCACTTAGGCAACAATTTGTATCAATATCAATCAAGTTATCAACGATAAGCCAAAGCTAAGCCACCCTGTAGTGTGCCACGTCCAACTTGATTGGACTTAAAGCTGTTTCCAAGACTTGCTGTGGTAACTATTCTTGATTTCAACATGGATACTAACCAGTAGCTAATGTGCTCTTCAACACGAAGATTAATAAAAGCTTGTAGAATTATAAGAGTCATTGAAAGCTACATCTATGTCTAAGAATGGTGCCATTGTATATGGTTCAAATTCGAGAGACATCTCTGTAACTCTTACAACCTCATGTACCGCTGTTTCCGTAGAGCGACCTTCAAGATAGGTGCCTTCTCATTGACCTATCTGTGTATGTATCTTTCAAAAGTTCTAAGTAGAAAGATGAAAGACTTGTGGGATGAAATTTCTTCGCTTTTGAATAAATGACATCTCTGTAACTCTTTAGAGAGTTCTAAGTTGAAAAGATGAAAGACTTATGGGACGAAACTCCTTTGCATTTTAATGAATGACTTCTCTGTAACTCTTACATCCTCATATACAGCTGCTTCCGTATAGCGACGTTCAAGATAGGCGCCTTCTTATTGCCTTATATGAGAATATGGTTTAAATTCGAGAGAATCTCTGTAACTCTTATAACCTTATGTACAGCTGTTTCCGTAGGGCGACCTTCAAGATAGGCGACTTCTCATTGACCGATCGGTGTATGTATCTTTCAAAAGTTCTAAGCTGAAAAGATGATAGACTTATGGGACGAAACTCCTTCGCATTTTTATGAATTCTTTTACCGATTTCGGAAATTAATACGACCTTGGCCCTACTACAGTTGACATGGTTAAGAGAGAGGCAGAGCGTAAATATTCTATCTATTCCTCTAGGCGCCTAGCAGTATTCTGGGCAAAATAGCATCAGGCCCAGGTGACTTGGTGAAACATGAAAAATCAATCTATCTTAACTTCGACATGTTCAAGCTCTCGCTTTTTGGGACAGAAACCTCGTATATGGACCAGAATTAGAACACAATATACAATTTCGACTACATGCAATTTCGATAAATCTATCTACACATTTAAATGTTCCAACTATCACTCTCGTAGACCTCGAATATTGGACAAATTTAGAACACTACACACAACTTCCTTAGAATAGTTTAAACTATAGTTCTCTGAGACCTCGAATATTGACCAGATTTAGAACACTACACACAATTTCGACTATAAATAATTTTGATCAGTCTATCTTCACTTCGATAAGTTCAAACTTTGGCTCTATTAGGACATTATGACAATATGACATGATAGGAGACCTTGTGAATTGACCAAGTATTTCAATAGATTTAAAATTTTCTAATTTGCTCACACATTTTAGATCTTAAATAAAATAAACCATTCCAGATTTCTATTTTAACTTTTAAATTCCATCTTGTTTATTTCCAACTGACAATTTCTCTTACTTATCAAATGCGCTATAATTATAACAATTAAAATTAAAAAAAAGAAATATTTTTAAAACAAAAACACGAAAAATTGGCTGCTCAACATGTCGCCACTGATAAAATTTGTCAAAATTTGTCTAACATTCCAAGTTTCCATGTTCATTTCGTCCCTGTCTGAGTAATAAATTATAAATTAAATTCTTACCTTTAAACAAATACACAGCAACAGTTCCATATACACGTTTTATAAATAGTTTCAGTTTGTTAATGGGTCATAAAACAAAATAATAATGATCATGATATATAAAATAAGAAAAAAAAATATATGAGTCTCTAGAATCTATTAAAGAATTATTAAAAAACCTTCAACATTTATCACAGCTGCGTTGGGTGTCTACATGAGAGAGTAAGTTTATTTTTTATTTTTTTTTTTTTTTTTGTGAAAAATTCCATAAATATTTTGTTGATTTAATTCAAGACAAATTGCAAATTATGTTTTATATATTTTTTTTTTCGTATTTTTTGGAGTTTTTAAATAGATACGAGTACCACACTCGCTCGTTGGTTCTTGTAGAAGCTAAAAGGCAAAGCAAATGACAAGCCTTTTGTAAATTTGAATGAAAGAATGAATGAAATGAATTCCTTGCTCATGTTTCATGTTAAAATATTGTGTTATTGGTTGTAAATTTTCTTGTTAATCGTTTTTCTTTCCGTAGAACATATGTTGGTGGTAATAGCGATAACTGCTTGTTGCATAATGGAATCTAGTACTCACTCTTGTCTTGTCTATGGCTTGGGATTTGTTTTTTGTAAAGGAATTCTGTTGAAATTTCGTTTATATTTTTTTTTTTAGGTTATGGATTTTTGCTGTAGGTGGAAGTTTTTTTTTATTATTTTTGGGTACTTAATTTATAGCTGCGTATGTACAAATTGTTATTATGTTTTTATAAATCATATGGATAAGAATTTTTGTGGTTTTTTGGGGAAAATATGGCTTTTAATTGAGAAATACTTAAAAAAAAAAAAAGTTTAAAACATTATTAATGACGATAATGAAAATGGTTTACGTATACTATTAGTAAACAGCACAGTGGGGCGGTTTGCAAAATAAATGGTATTATAAATATTGGACTTACAAATTAGAATATCAATCTGTATAGAATTTTGAACATCAATAGAGAAGGAATTATGGAATCTACGGATTCCAAGGATAAGAGTTAGTACTCATGCTTAGATCAATGAAATTTGCCTAATGTTTTTTTTTTTTAAATTCTGTTAATGAGGATCAAACTACAGTTTTGCTTGCTTCTGAGGCATTTTTTTTTAAATTCCGATCCTGGTCAGCCTATGATCCCCCAACTTAATGTTTTGAGCATTCCAGAGAAATGATGTTAAGCTATTAAGGAGTGAGATCGAAAAATTCTTAACATGCATATATGTTAATAAAAATTAAACCACTAAACTTACAGCTTTGATTTCTTTTTTATTTGATTATCACCATTTACAAAAAAAAATATTTTTATAATTCTAATCACTAGTGATGCACCTTTTTCGGAAACCTTCCATTAAGGTTTTTATAGTGCTTTCTGTCACTTTGTTCGAACACGTTATCCATCGTCGTTTCTACCACACTTTTGGACACCTTTTTTTTGCTCTTCAATTCTATTTTAACAAGAGCTCAATATCTCTACACTGGCCTTAGCTCCGGCAGTTTGGAGGCTTTGCCTCTCTTGGTACAAATAACACATTATTGTTTTTGTACCACTCAAGAACAGTGACAGGGTGCCAAAACAGGCCAAAAATATGTGGACACATTAAGAAGTCTTATGAATGGAAGCATCCTCTTTTGTAAACATTCCTTAATGTAAATTTCAGTATTTATAGAACCATTTGTAACAAATGTTTGGCTTCTTTTGCCGCAACTGCATATTGCTTGCCATACCAAGAACTCTTTGGGAATTTTCTGCTTTTGGGTCCTAGACTTTTCTATAACATTTTCTCGAGCATCAGCAACATAAAAATATTGACCCGGTAGCTGTGGAAAATTTTCCAAATTCTCCCGATACTGTTTCATAGCATTGGAATCAGTTTGACGGCAGACCAAGTTGGGTTTTGTTGAAAATATTTAATAATTTTAGTATGCACTTTTTTCTGGTCACTCATTTTAATTAGATTAACAATTAATGGACATAATTGTCATTAAACATAATAACTGACATGTTTTACAAAGGTAACTTGATCAAAAAAAAAAAAAATCAAATAATACTTGGTTTAAAAGTTTTAATGAAAAACGTGTGTTAAGAATTTTTCGATCTCAGTCCTTATATGGATAGCTTCCTTCAATTAAATGGATTATTATACTCAAGCTTAGATCAACAACATTTGTTTTACTATTTTTCCAAGTACTCTTTATGAGGATCAATCTACACTTTTGCTTGACATTACAGCATTTTTTAATTCCGATCTATAACAGCTTAGGTTTGACGGTTATTTTTACTTATTTCTCTAAAGAAATCTTGCATCAAATTATGGAGGAGAATTCCTAATTATCCATTCTATGTTGCTCTTATGGTAAGAAGCACAGTGATGTTTAAGGTTATGGAGAGCATTACACTGTTATCTGTATGAGTTCACAAGGGCAATATTGCTGATTCGAAGTGATTCCTCAGATGTTAATAAATTTAACATTGCCAAAGTTATCTTTGGGCTGCTTCATAGAGTGTTGTCATCTTTGTACTTTCTCTATTTTTAGTTAATCCATTCCCTATCAATTACTCTAGTTTTAGCAAGAAATAAAAACCAAAGCAATAAAATCATAGTGGCAGAGAAAGTGAATTTCTACTCTTCCACGCCAAATTTCCAAAGCCGTAATTTCTTTGGGAAATATTTTCGATTAGTCATGTCCTGTATCTTGGCTCATATTTTTTCATGCATGATTCACTCAGTCTTGAACTGTGCCTATGTAGATGGACCAGAAGATGGATATCTTTTCACAATATACTCCACTAACTGTACCATTCTCTTTATTTGAACTAAACTCATAAACCTTCATTCCTTTGATATTGCGATTTTCTGCCAATCAGTTATCTCTTTCTGGTATAACTGTGGTAATCTCCTTGTCGCAGACAATTTGAGTCGTCATCATATATTCAGTTCTAATATTTTTAATGTGATATTTAGAGTAGTGACCATTACTCAACACTCAACACTTGATACATTTTCATGAATCTAAGTTCCATTTCTATTAGCCTGCTCCTGTACTGCTCAACTATTTGTAAAAAATAAAGTAACATTGATATTTATGTCCGCAAAAAAGTGATAAATGTACCAGGATTGCTTTATAGAGGGCAACTGCATTGCTAATTACTTGGAGAAAAGAGGCGCCTTGATATGTGAATCTGAGATTGACTCCTTTGTGGCACTCCGTTGTCCTTTTGCAAACAACGGGTAAGTGATGCCTACTATGAACTTTCTCAGACTCGATGGATGAATGAATCTACTTGTGCTATCACAAGAATGACTGGACTATAAGCTCATGTCTTATCTACTTGAAATGCTGGAAGACTTCGGCTGCCTGAGTTGTCGAAGTGATTACCGGTACTAGGAGATCAGCGTGCTAGGTTCTTAGGGAAGCGCAGCTTTAGTAGCCTCCCTGAATTATCTGATAAGGAATTGAAATGCCTACATTAGGAAGATCAGATCACTATTAATGCCGAATATGCGAATCGCACCGCAGGTTGTCGCTGAATCCGTCGAATGACACTCTCATTCACTCTCTCCTCTATTTTCTATCTTTTTTTGCGACCTTCAGCTTATACTATAAATCTTCTTGAATCCGTCGGATGACGGTCTCATTCACCCTTTCCTCTATTGTTTATCTTCTTTTGCGACCTTCAACGTATACATACTATAAAACTTCCAACATCGTCTTTAACTTACACTCATCTCTTGTATTTTCTATCCTTCGCTCTTCTCTCTATTTTCTTCTACTTATAGGTAACACAAAGGGCACTTTTAATGGTCCCAAGTGAGCTGTGTAAATTTCCTTTTGGGTGACTATCTCTTAAACGTAACCAAACCAGGATTGACTAAATTAAGTTTCACGTTTTTTCCTATTAATTACTGACAGGAAACAAATCTGACATTTCTTAATGGCTGATCGGATTGAAATAAAATTTCACATAGACGTAATAGAGGAGTTTAGAAGTTTAGACGACGTAAACCATAGACCCCTAAGGTCCCCCGCTGTGTGGTCTCAAAGTAGGGAACCTCACATTACCAAATTTATAGATTTTGTTCAAAATCAAAGATTTTAATACATTCTTAAAGCCTTCGATTAGTGCTATAAAAATATACCTGCTGTTTATCTGTTATAGTTCAACATTTTACCATAATTTCGTCCGGTTGAGCGATTTCATGTAAATTGTTCCGGTTCTTTAAACAATAAATTAAAGAATTATATGAAAAGGTTTCAAATCGATTACGAGTTCAAAAATAATCAAAATTAAAAATGAAAATTTTTTGCCGAAGTTCTTTGTTTTCTAAAAAAAAATATTTTTCAGGAACTTATAATGTTTACAAAACTCCTAAAATTTACTAATAGGATTTACACTAGGTCCTTCCGAATTTCAACTATTTTGTATCTTAATTTTAAATTTTGACTAAGTGATCTATTTATGGCTAGAATTCCCAAAAAAACACTAAAATTTAGATGTTTTTATTGTTTTTTGAGGATTTGATATTCCTAAATCGTATATTTGTTTCCATCTTTACATATTCTATCAAAAAGTGTACCAACGTAAGTAATTTGGAATTCTCTAATGTCACAATTTGTGTCTAAATTTAAAGTATCGTTTAAATATCAACTGAGGGTATTCAAAATTTCTGGGCCCTACGTATTATGAACAGTCAGACAGACGACGGATATAGCTAGATCGTCTTATGAGGACCTAGAATATATAATTTTTAGTAGATCTGCGACAAATATTTTGATGTGTTACAAACGGAATGACAAAATCATATCAAATAAATAGTAAAAACCGAACATAAGTAATTCAAAATTATTTAAAGCAAAGGATTTTAGTATGTTTTTTTTTAAGACTCCTGTAAAATTTTTGAAATGGTATTTGGCACGTTTGCACTATAAGCTAACGAAATACATTTCACCTTTATGAATTGAACTATGATTTGCATTAAACTTTAACTATAAAATACACATTTCAATGCTTACATTTCAATACTTTTTCTCTCAATCCACATTTTCAAATGAAAATTGTTACACATTTTATTTTCTTTTGTTAACATGTTTTATTAACCGCTTCCGTTTTAAGCCATTTTCTATGGATTGATGTCTGCATGTATGAACTACAAATGAGTATAAATTAATGAATTTTACACATTTTTCTCATAATTCATGCTCACAGTTCGCTGGCTTTTTTTTTTTTTTTTTTTGCTGAAACTAAATTTTCGTCATAAATGATTTTAATTATGAGCTTTGAAAAAAAATAAGTGTTTCAATTAGTGATTTATTTTTAATGTGTATCTTTTTTTGTTGTAGTTGTTTTCTTTATTTTTTTGTTGATCTTTTACAACATGCTACAACAGGTTGCATAATATTTTACCATACCCATCATAATCTGTCCAAAAAAAAAAAAAAAAAAAAAAAAAAAGACGCACACGTTTGTGGTCTTTATATTTGAGCACAACATTGGGGTTTAGTTAATGTTGTAAACTAAAATGCTTAGCAGACGATTAGACGATTTACTAACAGGCGGTTATAATGATTTGCAACCTTTTTCTATGTTCATATGTGTGCGATTTTCTACTACATTACGCCCTTATACTCAATAAATGGAGTAACGTATGTTAAGTATTAAGTTATATACAACATATGTATGTTGCAACTTTGGAGGTTAGAAGAAGTGTGGCTGTTGTAATAAAGTGATCTAAAAATCATAGATTATTGGCAAAATGTCAATATTTTAGCTGTATATTTAACTAGAGTTTATTTGATCAAACTGAAATTTGTGTTCTATGAACATTAATTTGAATTGAATTTTCTGATTCTGTTTTTGATGCACAATCTTCAATTTTAATAATTTTAACGAGTTTCACTTATATTCGTGTTACGCTCATCTGAAGTGGCTATGTATAGCGTTTGGCCTCTGGTGGCTTCTAGTACCGAAGTGTGATTTAGACACAATAGCTTTATGTTTCATTTACACTTTTCTTAATGTTTATTATTATCATATAGGGTATTCAATATTCGAATAAGCCCAATTGCTGTTAACTTTTTTCTTTGGTTTTTGTTTACATGTTCTAATTGTGTTTACATTAAACATTGCATTATTTCTAAATACACAGACTATATTAACACAATGTTTGCATAAAACAAGATTAAATTACATGGTTTGACAGCTTTCGTGAGGGAAGTAACCCCTTTATGCTAGATCCAAATATAGCTTTGATATTTAAATATAATTGATTGACTATAATTAATAGTTGAATATTTGCTTGGGGGAATTCTTTGATAGATTAAGTGATTTTCGGAATTGAATGGAGTTATGATCCATTTGTTAAAGTTTAAATATTGATAAAATATTTTAAGTAAACATTGCTAAAATATTTAGACAAAAAAGTAATGAATTCACTATTTTTTTATAAAATTATCATTTCTACTACTATTTTAAAATTGAAAAGTAATAATGTTTTCAAGTTTAATTCTATACGCTAAATAAGTCTCATTGACAATTTTAGTCAATTTACTACTTTTTATTAAAAACTACTAAATAATTTCGTACTTTTGATAGTTTTTTAAAAAAGATATGATTTCTTAAAAGTTTAAACTTTGTGAAAATATAGTGTAGAGAAAAAATTTTAATTCTATAATTTATTAAAATGGTAGTATTTCTACTACTATTTAAATAATAATGTTTTTAAACATATTTTAATAAGTTTAAATAATTACCTTAAACATTTTAATAAATTTACTACTTTTTCTTAAAAAGTGCTAAATAATTTAATACTTTATGTCAAATTTTTATAAAAAATAAAGCTTTCGGAATGTTTAAATTTTGGTAAAGTATATTGTAGCAAAACAACTAATGAATTCACAACTTTTTTGGAAAAGGGTAGTATTTCTACTACTATTTTAAAATTTAAAAATAATAATGTTTTTTAACTTTCTTTTTAACGTTTAAAACATTACCTTAAACATTTTAGTAGTTTTACTACTTTTTATTAAAAAGTACTAAATAGTTTCGTACTTTTTTAAATTTTTTATAAAAAACATAGTTTTCGGAATGTTTAAATTTGGTAAAGTATATTGTAGCAAAACAACTATTGAATTCACAACTTCTTTTGAAAAGGGTAGTATTTCCACTACTATTTTAAAATTTAAAAATAATAAAATTTTTAAACTTACTTTTAAACGTTTAAAACATTCCCTTAAACATTTTAGTAGATTTACTACTTTTTTTAAAAAAGTACTAAATAGTTTCGTACTTTTTTGAAATTGTTTAAAAAAAAGTAGTATTTCCTCTATAGTTTTGCACTTTATACAAAATTTTTATAAAAAAATGTATTTTCTTAAACCTTCAATTATTTTTTAAAAAGGTAGTATTTCTACAACTATTTCAAAATTTTAAAAATAGTAATGTTTTCATGTCTATTTAAATACATGAATGAATTCTAATAAAAATGTACTACTTTTACATTATTACATTTTTTAAAAAATGTAGTATTTCCACTGCTATTATAAAATTGCCAAATAATAATGTTTTCAAGTATATTTTAATACACTGAATAAAAAAGATGTACTACTTAATTTAGCACTTCATGCGAAATTTTTATAAAAAATATAATTATTTTTTAAAAGTCTATTTAAATTGTTATGAAGTTTAATACTTTTAAAAAAGTACTAAATATTTTACTACTTTTTGCAACATTTAAAAAAAAAAATACATTTTCTTGCAGTTAAAATGTTGGTAAAATATATTGTAGACAAAAAAAAAATAATGAATACAAAATTATTTTGTAAAAGTAGTATTTCTACTACTATTTTGAAATCGAAAAATAATAATGTTATTAAGTTTACTTTTATACGCTTAATAAATTCCATTAAACATTTTAGTTAATTTACTACTTTTTGAAAAGTAAAAGTACTAAATAATTTCGTACTTTTTGACAAAATTTTATAAAATTTACTTTTTTTAAATGTTTTAATTTTGTGAAAATATAGTGTACACAATACAGTTCAAATTTAATAATTTTTTTAAAAAGTAGTATCTCTACTACTTATTTAAACTTGAAAACATATAGAGTTTCATACTTACTTTTAAACAATTATTGAATTTTATCAGACATTTTATGCAATTTACTATTTTTTTTTTTAAGTATTCAATACATTTATTATAAAAGTACTATTTTTACTACTATTTTTAAATTGAAAGATAATAATATTTTTAAGTTTACTTTTATACGTTAAATAAATAACATTAAAAATTTTAAGTAATTTATAACTAAATAATTTATGGCTACTTCCCTTTCATAGTTTTGCTAGCACCAAAAATAAATCTACAATATATAAATACTAAATATTTTCAATTTTTTTTTTAACTTCCTTATATAATAAACTGGTTTTCTATTGTAAGTTACTATATACATAAATTTTTTTTTATTTTGAAAATGATTTAAATGCATTTTTCCAAAATTTTACTTCACATATTTTTGGCATACATTTTCATAAAACGTGTGTAGGAATTGAAAACCAAACAAACATGTTTTTTTTTTTTAAATATACTTACGTACTACATGTATATATATATTTAATTTTTATTTGTCGTAATGACTAATAAAATTTTGTCAACAAAATGATAAATAAATAAATATATAACCTTTCACAATAAATTGCGAATTAACCCCCAAATTTTAAGTAAAAATATATAAAACAATGTTAAAAATAGATTTTTAATTATGTGTGTTAAATGTTGAAAAATATTAAATTTGTTTTTGAATAATGCCCATTATTTATTATGCTTGATTCCCATGAATTAAATTAATACAAATAAACTACGCCTAAGTATAAATAAATCTAAAAACAGTACCGCAAAACAACATAAGTATAAGATTAGAGGTTAATAAACTTTTAATTGAATGCATTTTATTTGTATAATGAAATATTATAAAAAGAAATTAATTTCTTTTTAACAAAAAAACTGATAATTATTAACACTTTTGTATTACGTACGTTTACACTGACAATGACTTAAACAAAAATTTACTTTCAATTAATTCATCAATAATGTATGCCTAATATTTCTTTTTTTTTATTGATACGATTATTAACGCCGATTGTAAATAAATATTTTATTTTATTAAAGAAATATTTGCACTTTTATTGAAATCATGATAAGAATTTCTTATCGTGATTTCTAAATGAATGAAAATTATTTTCTTTCATATATTTTTTTGAGTAGACTTTTCGAATAATTTTAAACACACTAACTTTATGTGGGACAACTTAAAAATTTAAAGTAAACAATTTAATTCTAATATTTCATTTTAATTTTAGACATTTAGAACATTTTTAAATAAAGCAAATTGAATTTATTAACCGTGCCCTTGAAATGGGACATTTTTATGGCTTTAGTACTTATTTAGGTTTGATTTTGGCCACATTTATTCCAGCAATTAATATTGTTATTTGTAAAGCAATTTTAATCATTCATTTTGGAAATCAATTCTAAACTAATTTAATAACAAATTTAATTGATATTTTAATTAGATCACCTAGTTAGTTCTAAAGGGTTCAAGTTTCTCTTTTAGAAAAAGTTCACATTAAAGTGGCAGTTTTTTATAAAATGTTTAAACTAGAACCTGTTCATATGGCCTTGAAACCAAAAATTCAAACATTTGAAAGTATTGTTGGAGTTTAACTGAAATTCGAAGAGATTTATATATTAAACTTGAAAAATCTTGGGAAAAGGTAGATTATTTTCTAGCAAGAATCATGGTTTGAATTAATGAATGGGTGTAATTGGGTGTATAACCTAAAAATTCGAGATTTTTTCAAATTATTAGCTTTTATTTAGAAACATTTATACAATATAAATTTATTCAAAGTATTGGCCATTGTTAGCTATGAGCTTTTCCCATCATTCTAGCAACATATGGATTCCGAGTCCAAAGAACTGCTAGGTTTATCTGTTCCAAAGTGAAGCTTTCCGCATCGATCAAAACAAATAGTAGTCGGACGGGGCACGGTCTGTACTATAAAACGGGAGAGGCAAAACTTCCCAACGACTTCATTCTAAATACTTCTTAACAGGGCAACATGAAGCCGAGCGTTACTATGGAATATTACGGTTTCATGTCTGGTCGCTTTTTCTGGCCGTTTTTCGGTCAATGCTCGCTTCAATCGAATCAATTACGTTTGGTGATGATATTGTCAGATTTCAGCTTCTTATAAAAAGGGTCATATCCCTTTTGCTCTCACCAAATAGAGATTCGGCTGGTTGGCCGGGCTTCACATTCGATATCTTGCGCTTCAAGTTATTGTAATTGATCCATTTTCATCGCAAGTAATGATTCGCCACAAAAAGGATTTTCTTTTATAGCGTTCAAGCATCATTTCGGACATGCAAAAATAGTCTTCCAAGGTCTCTCGGCTTCAATTCGTATAGTGCCTAATTTCCCTGGTTTTGGATGAATCCTAAGCAGAGAAATTGCTGCTTGAGTAGCTCCCAATTATTTTGCAACCTCTTGTTGAGTTTGACAACAATTGGAGTAATGCCTCCAATTCTTGGTATTCAAACTTTTTTGGATGGCCTGGACGATCTTTGTCTTCCATCTAAAAATCAACAATTCTGAACAAACCATCTCTCGCACATTGAAACCGATGGTACACACTCACCATAAGCTTTGGTGAGCAATCGGTGTATTTATAGTATATACGGAAGTCATGTCACCTAATTTTATGATGATCGGTCCCTAATTCGACATAGCTCCCATATAAGGCTCACTTCCGAAAATAACTTTAACGAGCATAAATCTCTTAAAAAAAGTTGGTATCCACATATAATTTCACAAAAATAAGTCTCATATTCCCATGAATCACACGAACTAATCTCATGGCGATAATTGATCATAGGCCCACTTCCGAAAATCACTCACGAATATTAACTATTTAAATTTTAAAAGAAAAATGTTTTTGCTCATTTACTCAGAGTAGGGTATTGTATGGTCGGGCTTGACCCGACTTAAGCTTTTTTGTAAGAGATTTGAATTGGAAAAAAAAATTAAATCATTCAATACATTTTTTAAGCTATTGTTACCAATTTGCAATAGCCATTTGAATTTAACGGTCTGTAACGACTGCCTGCAGCATTCATTATGTTTATAAACACGTCCATCAGTAGAAGCTTCTACTTATCAACAATGTTGATAGCATGAGGTTATTAGCATTGTTTATAAGTATGGCAACACTAAACATTTAAGCTGCTAACATTAACATCGAAAGCTCTAGAATTCGAATATACTAGTTTGTTCGTTAAGATCATTGTAGAAGATTCACGAAAGATGGCGTGTGTATAAATAGTGGCAGAGGTTTGCCAGTCGTTAGTGAGTTTATCATAGGCGCTGTTAGAGTTAACATTAACTGTCTTGTACATTTAAATTTGTACATTATAAAGTTTGTGTGCATTTCTGCGAATTGATAAACATGTATAAAGACACTGAGTGACTGTTTGAACTGTTGTTGTTGTACATTTTAAATAAATAAAGAGTTGTTACAATTTTAAACAACTAAAACAACCAACGTTTTAAAAAGGTTAAAACGTAACACTATTTTGTAATGGATTAGAATTTAAGAAAATCTGAATGATTCAATAAGGAATTAATTCTATAAAGAATGAATTTGCAAAGGAATGAATTGAATATATTTGAAGTGCAAGGGAATTAAGCCTATGAATTAATTCATAATAAATTAATTAACGGAATGGTTAAGAGATAAAATTTAATTTGATTTGATTTAGAATTAAGAATTAAATCTTTCGAACCTTTGTGTATAGCCAATATATTAAGATATGTCCCCTTTTACAAAGCAGAAATTTAACGCCAGACAGACGAAGTTTGTTGGCGAGGGGTTGAAGAGGTAGAGTGTGTAGTACACAGGTTTAGGTTAGTTCAAAAGAGAATGAGAAAAATGTCTGCCTTTCAATTTCTGCATTGTAAAGGGGTACTTTGGGCTGATGCTGGATTTTACTGGTTCAAGGAATATTTGAAAGGTGATGTTCCCTTTGAATCACACAACTCAACATTTACATTAAATTTAATTTTATTCAACTGATTTTGAATTTTTTTTTTTTTTTTAAACTGAAAAAGTTTACAAGAAATTCCTACTTTGGTCACGTAAGTCTTTTGCTAATTCCATTATATGCACTTCTTGATGCCACACTAGAAGCAGTAAATTCCGCTTAGAGATAATATTCAATAAATATTCTGCAATGATTCTTGAAATCATCTTTTAAAATTCCAACATATTTTATTTTTTCTATTTTCTCAAAGTGCACAGCAAATACGTTTCCATATAATGAAATAGTTTAAACTATATTTGATAAAAATGTGTTGTATATGAAGTTATTTATAGATTTTAAATTATTTACAAAACAATGTTTATATCAAAGTAAAAGAAATGGTTAAATAGTATAAATATGACAAGGTTTCTTTTAGCGATAAATGCTTGAAAACATGCATAAATAATATAATTTCAAAATTAAAAAAACAAGTAAACAAAAACAACAGCAAATAGCAAATGTGTCATTATCACAATTATTTGAATGAACATGTTTAACAAAACTAAAAACAGATTAAAATAAAATCAAAAATAAACAAAATAATTGAAATAAACAAATATAAAAAAGAAAAAACTAAAA
Source organism: Calliphora vomitoria (assembly GCA_942486065.2). Lineage (NCBI taxonomy): Eukaryota > Metazoa > Arthropoda > Insecta > Diptera > Calliphoridae > Calliphora > Calliphora vomitoria. The sequence goes on along the minus strand of OW818030.2, from coordinate 85,559,100 downwards.
ACTAAAACCATCAACAAAAATTCTGTGGGTGTATTAAGAATGAAATTTTAAATAAATTTACTATAAAATGTATTATTCGGTCATGAAAAAGTTCTCGCAGAATTACCATTGTGTCTCTCGCGGTATGAGCTGTAGCTCCAATTTGCTGGAACCATATGTCAGGATTATTGAGAATTACAGGATGTAAAAATGTTTCCAACATAGTCAGATATACCGCCCCGGAGAGGGTTTCTGTTTTCCCAGCATCGTTTTTGAAGAAATATGGACCGATAACTCCATCAGCCATAATTCCACACCACACCATGCTCTAGAATTTTGGGTACCCCAAATTCGACAGTTCTGTTTATTAACATATCCATTTAAATGAAAATGTGCTTCATCGCTCATAATGAGATTGTTCAAAAACTTGTAATTTTCTCTCTCTAGCAATATTAATCTATTGGCATATTGTAGCAGTTGTGATGTAACCCTAGGCAATAATTCTTCAGTCAATTGAATTGTATATGGAAACATCCGCAGATTAACTGCGGCGATGATCTGGAAATTTCCAATTGATTAGCATGTAAACGCGTAGACTCAGATGGATTCGTGTGGACACTTTCTCTTACAGCATCCACAGCTTTTCCAGTGCGAACAGGACGAGCAACAGTTCTTCGTGGTTCATTACCTACTGAACCCTGATTCTCAAAACGATTGAACAATTTTTACACGTTCTTGCATTGAGTATGATGACATGGTTTAATTTAATCCATGTTCAGTTGTTAATCTTTTATTTATAAGATTGGGACTTTGAACTGCTTTTGTTTGGGGATAGGTTATTTTCTTGGAAATATTTTCAATATTTAGGTGAATGATCTAAATCGTTACGATTCGGCTTGCCACAAAGTTGGGCATTTTGAAAGGGTTTTGGGCGGAGAAAACTGTGTTTGGGGGATAGATAGAATAGACTATCTAGACTCTCAAACAAGCTATTTGTGTTTATTTAAACAAATCTTCAGAGATTTTACGGACTTAAAATATTTAGACTATCGTTGCTTTTATTATCTATTAAGTAGGACAATTAAATATCTATAATTGAGAATGTTCTTGGAACAGAAATTAGAAATATTGATCCAATAGAGATAAATCAGCGTGTAGCGAGCATCTGTTAAGACCTTATCTGTTTTAAAAGTAAAGTTACCGTGTTTGAACTAGTTGATAAATTGAGGTTTGGGAGTATAGTATCTCCTCATGTTATCAGCTCTGCAACTTAAGCTTATTCTTTCATTTTGTCAACACAACGGCTCTGAAGTGTATTTTTTACTCTTCAGTGTAGTTGAGTTCCCGTTAGCAGAGACATCTCTGAAGGTTCGTTGTATAATCTCTATTCAGAGTGTTCTCCGTTCATGATTGACAACAATTTTAGCGTCAGCTGCGCCACAATAACCCATCAATACTGGGAAGTAAAGCGCTCACATCAAGTTAGCGCTCTGTTCTTATGCTACCATTAAGAGAGAGAGAGAGCTGCATTACACGGTTATTGTCTTCAAATAACCTCGGAACACTATCTTTATGAGGAGTCATAGGCTTTACCGGTCAAGAAATACGCCATATTGACGTAACATTTTCTCCAGGGATGTAAGGACTGAGATCGAAAAATTCTTAACACACGTTTTTCATTACAACTTTTAACCCTAGTATTATTTGATTTTTTTTGTTTTGATGATGTTACCTTTGTAAAGCATGTCAGTTATTATGTTTACTGTCAATTATATTCATTTGATGTTAATCTGATTAAAATGAGTGAGCAGAAAAAAGTGCGTATCAAAGTTATTAAATATTTTCAACAAAAACCCAACAAAGTTGGCCAAACAATCAAAGGTCTGCCGTCAAACTGTTTCCAATGTTATTAAACAGTATCGGGAGTCCGTTGATAGAAACCCTGGTTCAGGTAGAAGGAATGATCCACATGATGTTTCTAAATCCAAAAAAATAAAAAGAAAGCATTTTCAAATGAGCTCTCAATACTCAGTGTTCAGTGTTTGGACTATTTGGTACGAAAATTTAAAGCCAATGCAGGTTTAAAAACATACAAGGCTCAAAAAGTTCTTAACAGGAACGCTGTTAAAAATTTAGAGGCCGAAAACAGAGCACGGAAATTGAAGTCAAGTTTTATAAAAAAATATTCCTACTGCATAATGGATGACGAAACGTATGTTCTGGCAGATTTGTCGCAGCTTCCGGGTCAAAATTTGTATGTTGCTGAAGCTCGAGGGAATGTTGAAGAAAAGTTTAGTACCCAAAAGCACATAAAATTTCCCAAAAAGTTGTTGGTATGGCAAACATTTGTTACAAAGGGCTCTATGAATACCGAAATTTACATCAAGGAATGTTTACAAAAAAGGATGCTTCCATTCATAAGACTTCTTAATGTGTCCACTAATTTTTGGCCTGATTTGGCATCATATCACTATGGTAAGCAAGGTCTTGAGTGGTACAAGAACAAAAGTGTTATTTGTACCTGGAGCTAAGGCCAGTGGAGAGATATTAGGCTCTTGTTGAAAGAGAATTGAAGAGCACAAAAAGATGTCCAAAAGTGTGGTAGATTTTAAACGGAGACCTGTTCGAACAAAGTGACAGAAAGCTCAATAAAAACCTTAATGGAAGCGTTTCCGGAAAAGGTTCAAAAATTCATCACTATTGATTAGAACTATAAAATAATATTTTTTGTAAGTTGTAATAATAATTTAAATCAAGGTTTAGTGGTTTCTTTTTTAATAACATTTATGTATATTAAAAATTTTTCGATCTCACTCCTTATTAGATAGATATAGATATAAAGGTGGAAACTAAATTATTGGTAAATTTTCTATTTTAAATGTTTTTTTTTTTTTTGTAAAAAATATAAAATCGTTACTTTCAAGGAAGCAAAACTCTCTAACTATAAGAGATAAATAGCAGGCATGTTATTTTTACAGTCATAATCGAGGGCATTACGAATATAAGTATTAAAATCTTTGAGTTTAAAAGAACCACACGAAATATGCAAGCGTTTAAAAAAGTTTCATGTCTGAGGTACCCTGTTTTGAGACCCCACAGCGCTGCTTCTGGGGTATGTGAGGTCCGTTATCAGAACTTATACTTAAATTTCATGCCAATTAGATCAGTAAGTTAGATTGTTTAAATATTTGCTTAAAATGTTTAAAGCGTGCTTGGAAGAAAACGTTCAAAAATAGGTAAAATTTTGCCAGATTACAATAATTTGCAAAGACACCCTCGTACCCAACAAAACTACCCGCACTCGATATTGCAATTTTATCTATAAACATGTTTTTATTTAATTTTCGAAGTTGTCGATATGCACGAGTAAAATGCCACTATATTACCTAAATTTGTTGTTTATTGTTTTTTTTTTTATATATTTTAAACACAAAACAATTTTTACGAGTATCTGGTGCGCTTAAATGGAAAACAAAAAAACAAAAAAACAAAAACAGTTTTGTTAAAGGCCAAAAAGAGGTAAAATTTAGCTTAAACATCTGTATTTACAAACAAAATTGTTAATTTACAAAACACTTTACTCTGGTGACAATAATAAATAATACAACAACAACAAAAATTATCAAAAGAAATTTTTTTGTTTTGTTTAGTTTAGTTTTCTTTAAGTACAAGTATTTAATACTATTTTTTTATATTTATTGTATTTACAAGATTGTTTTTTTTTTTTTTTTTTGCTCTGTACGAAAAACAGGCCGCAAATACATTAGTGGTTGTAACAGGCAACAGGTGGTTATATGTTGTTTGGCACTGATATGAAATTTTAAAATACTAAGTAGTAGTACCTTAATTTACTAAATAGCATTTAAATGTTAAACATTTTCATTTTAATATATGTACAACTTTCCATGACTTATCATCAACGCCAGCTAACAGTAAACAATTGAAACGAAAATAAAATAATAATAATAAAAAAAAAAGTATAATAAAAATAACTGACTGACGTGGCTTTCAGTAAGCGGAGTATTGAGGTTTTAACTTCACCTGTTTGTGTTGCTCTATTTACCAGTGTGAAGTGTATCAAATCGGTTCTGAAAACTAAAATGTTATTGTGTTAATTTCTTCTTTTTAGAATAGAATTTTTTACATACGTCAAACGTGAAGAAATTTAATTGTGCCAAAATGTTAATACAAATATTGACAAATTTCATAAGTTGTGAGTTTAAGAAAATCAAAACGAATTTAACCATGTTTTTGATTTTCTTTTGGATTATATGGTTTTCACAGATTTTAGCCATTTCTACCATGTTTATGAGGTAAACATATATTTACTACAATATTATTATAATACAATTACTTTATTTTTAAAATTACAACATTTCCAAATTGTATTTCAAAAATTTTGAATTGAATTTCAGAATTTTCGAATTGAATTTCAAAAAAAATGGAAAATTCATATATGAAATAAGAAATTTCTGAAATATATTTGGAATTTTCTGAAATACAAATGAAAAATTCTGATATATAATTGGAAATTTCTAAAATAGAATTAGAACTTTTTGAAATTCAACTCGAAATTTCTGAACTACATATAGGTATTTCTAAATTTGTTTTAAAGTTCTAAATTTCTAAATTAAAATGTATACATATGTTTAATAATAAGTTAATCTTTAGAAGGTGTGTTAATTAAACACCATTACTTAAAATCTGTAATTCATTCTATATTTATTATTTATCAATCATTAATATGTATATTTAATAATGTATATTTTACTTTCTTAATCTTTCCCTTGTAGTTTGCCTGATATCACTGATATACCCACAGTTACTGTAACGGAATTACCATTGGAAGTTTTGCAACAACCGCAAAATACTTTGGATTCGGTTATAATTGATGATGGTGGTGGCGATAGATCTTCCGAAGAAAGAGTCAATCGTACAATTGAGGTTATACCAGAGACAGAAGAGGAAATTCAAAAAGGTAAGTGAAAAGCAATAAACTTAAACAAAAAATACTAAACCAAATAAGAAATATAGAAAATTGTACTCAAAAACGAAAATACATATAAGTTGACATAATTCTTAATTCAAGGACTGAGATCGTCCTAAATAGTGTAAAAGTTTAATATTATAACGTTTGATTTATAGAAGCGACTTTTATGCAATTTTCTATATATCAGCGAAAATATATTTAATTAAAAAGTTTAGAATTATTCATTTTTTACCCTACACCACCATAGTAGGAAGGGTATTATGCATTTGTGTTGATATTTGTAATTCCCAAAAATATTTGTCTTTAAAGTATACCCATATACCCGACTCAGAATCACTTTCTAAGTCAATTAAACGATGCCCATCCGTCCGTCCGTCGGGCTGGCTGGCTGTCCATGCAAACAGGCAAAGTACAGTCCGCAAGTTTGAAGATATTTCGATAAAATTTGGCACACACACTTTCGGCCCAAGGACAGAGCCATTTGAAACTGACGGAAATCGGTCCATTAGTTCACATAACCCTCGGTCCATTATTTTCTCCCCAAATAGGATTTCATCGATCATAAATGTTTAATTTATAAAGGTATCTACTCAAATTTCGCTCCAAATGAATTTTACATAAACGGAAGTCATGTTACCAAATTTTATGACGATCAGTCCACAAAATCTCACAAAAAAATGGTATTCATACAGAATTCAATAGAAATAAGTTTCATATAGACATAAATCACACGACCTAATTTCATGGCGATTAATCATTGGACCGTAATTGGTAAGAAATTAAAATATTGAAATTTTAAAGGAATAATGTTTTTGCTCAATTATTCAGTGTATGGTATTACACCAAATTTCATATCAATCGAGTTATTGTTGCAATATTATTAACAATTTGATTAATATGGAGGTTAATTCCGAGGAATTGTACTATTTCAACAGGATGAGTTCATAAAACCAATGGACTTATGCCTCCACATGTTAGGCACTTGTTTTACAGGGCAGAATCTTATTGGCTTCTGCTATCGGCGATGGGTGACCTAAAGTACGACATTCATACAGTAGCCTGTTACTGGGGAATTGAGAGTGTCTCTTTGAATTTCTCTCAATGCTGTGAAGTACAAATTTTGAAATTTTGAACCTTTTTCGGAAACCCTTCCATTATGGTTTTTATAATGCTTTCTGCCACATTGTTCGAACAGGTTGTCCATCTCCGTTTAAAATCTACCACACTTTTGGACACCTTTTTTGTGCTCTTCAATTTTCTTTTAACAATATCCCAATAACTCTCCACTGGCCTTAGCTCCAGGCAGTTTGAAGGATTTGCCTCTCTAAGTACAAATAACACATTATTGTTCTTGTACCACTCAAGACCTTGCTTACCATAGTGACAGGATGCCAAATCAGGCCAAAAATAAGTGGACACATTAAGAAGTCTTATGAATGGAAGCATCCTTTTTTGTAAACATTCCTTGATGTAAATTTCAGCATTTATAGAGCCCTTTGTAACAAATGTTTGACGCAACTGCATATTGCTTGCCATACCAAGAACTTTTTGGGAAATTTTATGTGCTTTTGGGTTCTAAACTTTTCTTCAACATTCCCTCGAGCTTCAGCAACATACAAATTTTGACCCGGAAGCTGCGACAAATCTGCCAGAACATACGTTTCGTCATCCATTATGCAGTAGGAATATTTTTTTATAAAATTTCCGTGCTCTATTTTCTGCCTCTAAATTTTCAACAGCGTTCCTGTCAAGAACAGTTTGAGCCTTGTATGTTTTTAAGCCTGCATTGGCTTTAAATTTTCGTACCAAATAGTCCAAACACTGAGCTTACCGGGATGCTTTCCTAGCGGATGTATTGTTTGACGGCAGACCTTTGATTGTTTGGCCAACTTTTTGTAGAACAAAGTTGGGTTTTTGTTGAAAATATTTAATAACTTTGATACGCACTTTTTTCTGGTCACTCATTTTAATCAGATTAACATCAAATGAATATAATTGACAGTAAACATAATAACTGACATGCTTTACAAAGGTAACATCATCAAAACAAAAAAATCAAATAATACTAGGGTTAAAAGTTGTAATGAAAAACGTGTGTTGAGAAAATGTTACGTCAATATGGCGTATTTCTTGACCGGTAAAGCCTATGACTCCTCATAAAGATACTGTTCCGAGGATATTTGAAGACAATAACCGTGTAATACAGCTCTCTCTCTCTTAATGGTAGCATAAGAACAGGCGCTCACTTGATGTGAGCGCTCTACTTCCCAGTATTGATGGGTTATTGTGGAGCAGCTGACGCTAGAATTGTTGGCAATCATGAATGGAGACCACTCTGAATAGAGATTATACTCCGAACCTTCAGAGATGTCTCTGCTAACGGGAACTCAACTACACTGAAAAGTATAAAATACACTTCAGAGCCGTTGTGTTGACAAAATGAAAGAATAAGCTTAAGTTGCATAGCTGATAACATGAGCAGACATTATACTCCCAAACCTCAATTTATCAACTAGTTCAAACACAGTAACTTTACTTGTAAAACAGATAAGGTCTTACCAGATGCTTGGCCGCACGCTGATCTATCTCTGTTGGATCAATATTTATAATTTATGTTCCAAGAACATGCTTAATTATAAATATTTAATTGTTCTACTTAATAGATAATAAAAGCATCGATAGTCTAAATATTTTAAGTCCATAAAATCTGCGAATTTTTGTTTAAATAAACACAAACAGCTTGTTTGAGAGTCTAGATAGTCTATTCTATCTATCCCCCAAACACAGTTTTCTCCGCCCAAAACCCTTTCAAAATGCCCAACTTTGTGGGAAAATGCCCGAGTCTGGCAAGCCGGATCGTGACGATTTAGATCATTCAACTAAATATTGAAAATATTTCCAAGAAAATAACCTATCCCCAAACAAAGCATTCCAAATCTTATAAATTAAAGATTAACAACTGAACATGGATTAAATTTACTTTCGGCAATGTGTATGACTCTCAATTTTACTTGCATTTACATTCTCGCATACAATTCTATTTCAGAACCTCAGCCAATTTCTCTTACATGTCTGTTCTACAAACTCAGAGTAAATATTTAATTGCAATATGTATTTAATATCTTGCACACACAATCTGTATTTATTTCAAAAGCTTCGTGCTTGTAAAATATTGAAATGTTTTAATGTTAAAAAATTATGAATTAAATTGCATGCAACATTTGGGACGATCTCAATCTTTACTAACAACATATATCAGCATCCTTTATTCAACACTTTTTCATAACAAAATATTTAAAATTTTAAACAAAAATTCAAATAAAACTGCGCCCAATATTTACTTAGGACGATCTCAGTCTTTATTAAAAACATACTTATCTACATCCATTATTCAGCAATTTTACATAACAGGATAATAAATTAGTTCGGGCTAATGGATTGTAGGGAGAATTAATTTTAACAATAAAAACATCAAAACTATTTTGTTGTAAAACTATAAAATCGTTAAGAATTTATTTAAAAGAATCACAAATTAAAAATCCCTATTTCTTACAGATGAACAAATTGTGAAAATAAACGATTCTGGTGGTGGTGGTGGTGGTGAAGGTAGCGCAGATTCCATACAACCCACACCAACGACTGCATCACCCATAACGGACGACCAAGAAGTAATCTCATCAACGAATAACATTCCAACAGACACGAATAACATAAACACAACACAATCATCAATAAATGCTAGTGTAGAACAACAACAGCAACAACAAAATGCCAGTTCATCGACCTCCGCTAGTCAAGTGAATCTCACCGCTGCCGAAGAGGTTCCAATGCCGGTTTTCTCCGAGTGGGCACAAAAACAAATGGAGGCAGCAGAAAAACAGCAAGCTCTCGAACAGGAGCAAACTGTCAACAATTCGGCACAACGTAAAAACAATACAAATGGTAATGGCAAACCAACAGCTCTTAAAATAAGAGCGAAAAATTACGCATCTCCCGATTGTGGGGCTAAAATAATAGCCTCCAGCGCATACACATCCAATGCTGGGGCTGTTTTGAGTTCATCGAAAGATGAGTACATGTTAAGTTTATGTGGCAATCGCATTTGGTTTGTTGTAGAATTATGTGAAGCTATACAAGCGCAAAAAATCGATTTTGCCAATTTTGAACTTTACTCTTCATCGCCGCAGAACTTTACAGTGGCTGTTTCGAAGCGCTTCCCCACCAGAGAATGGTCGAATGTGGGACGATTTGAGGCTGAAGACAAACGTGCTGTACAGAGTTTCGATTTGCACCCCCATTTATTTGGTAAATTTGTGCGTGTCGATATAAACTCGCACTATTCCAAAGAACATTTTTGTACTTTGTCTTTATTTCGTGTGTTTGGCACGTCAGAATTTGAGGCTTTTGAGACTGAGAATCATCCAAATGATGATTTAGATGATTTTGACGATGAGTATTTGCTGGAGCAGAACACGGTTAAACATGCCGAATCAAATCTATTTAAATCCGCCTCAGATGCCGTGTTGTCCATCGTGAAAAAAGCCACTGAAGTGCTGGGAAAACCAGCTAATAATCAAAATCAAACATTTAAAACACAACCAAAGTCTGTAGTTTGTCGCACTCCCATTTACGGCCTATTCAGTTGTGCTGAGTGTCCAACGTCACTGGTGGAAAAGATAAATAATATTTTGACGTGTGAATTCTCCCAACTGAATTCGTTGTTGAGCAACAAAGGCATACGAAATGATTTGCTAAATACACAAATATGTGCCAAACTGTATGGTATTGAAACTAAACAAGTATTAACGACACAAAAAGACATTAAGAAGAGTTTTTATGTCAACATTTTACCAAACGAATATGTGGGGGCATTATGTCAACTATTGGCCAGGCCTAAAACACTTGGCGAAAAACCGAACAATTCATATGTTGAGGAAACAAATCAACACAATGAAGCTACAGAATTGCCCTCAAATTTAACAATTGATAAAAAGTTTGGCAAGGAAGACTTAAATCTACTGGATCATCCCGAAAAGAAGCTTATGAAACCAGAAATCCCCACCGTGCCCGTCGAGCCAACCAAACCATCTACAAATAAATCACCTGAAGTTGTGGAAACATCCACAGACATCAATCTAGATGATAATCAACAATTGCCTAGACCCCTGGAACCTGAAGCACAATTAGAAGCTACTACGTTACCCCCTAAAATTATACAAAAACCTAACTTACCTGATACTAATATATTTAATGTACCTGCCGATGAACCATCATCAACAGAGATTGAAGTACCTGTTGCCGATCCAGACACCCCAACTTCAGTTGAAAACTTTGAACAAGCCGCCACTACTGCACCAACCACTACAACACCCTCTCCTACGCCTGCATCCAATATAGACCCAGTTAATGCACAACCTAAAAGTGAAGAAGATTCAAATTCATGGGATAACATAGATAATTTATTGACAACTGTGCCTTCCACTATCGTCGGGGGTTCTGCCCAATACAATCAGCCGAAAAACTCGAATGGTCCTCAGTCGGAAAGTGTTTTTATACGTCTTTCAAACCGAATTAAGGTAGGTGTTTTATTAATGATTGTACGTTGTGTTATTTTCAGCCTAAAATTTATTTTTTACCCTGACACAGTTTTTGTAAGGGTGATTTCGTTTTTCGTTATAGTTTTACTTTTCGTTGTGATGAACTTGGGATTTCATGTTTTCTTTTTCATTTTATATATATTCTTTTTTAAACATGTTACATTACAAGGTGTGTATGTTTAATAGGAAATTTGCGTGTTTTCATATATTTTATTATAGTTTTCCTTTAAAAAAAAAGGAACTTTGATTTTGGTTACCAAGATAGTTAGTTAAAAAAACGAAAAGTTATTTGAAATTATTACGATATTACAAGTCAATAATACAGTGGTACAGTTTTATAATTCGAAAAAATTGGTTTTAATTTCCTTAATATCGTCGTCTGACTGTCCATATAAACCTTGTGCACAAAGTATAGGTGAAAATTGTAAGATATTTCGATCAAATTAGTCACATTAAACTGGTTGAATTCATTCTTTATAGAGTTAGTTACTTATTGAATCATTCAAATTATCTTTAATTGAAATCCATTACAAAATAGCTTTATAATAATTATTTAATAAAATACGGATAGAGGCTATAAGGGATTCGTTAGTTTAACTTAGGGTTCACGACTTCCTGGTGAGTTGGATAGTTTCAATGCTGGATGGCAGAATTATCAACTTAGCCCTAGGGGACGATAAAATCAGAAGGAGAGTTCTTTCTCCTCTTTTGTGGATAATGACGTTAAACTCTATTCTCAAATTCTTAGAGTCTAAAGATAGGATGACGTGGTGATTCTGATTAGAGGGAAGTTTCCCTCCACTATCAGTGACATCATGCTGAAAGCACTTGGTGACCTCTCCTCCTGGGTAAGCAACTATACGCCATTGAGCTGATTTTATCAGGGGGAGCCAAGTATTTATGGACCTTCCTTGATTGCAAATTATCCTGGAAAATAAATACTCAGGAAAAATTAAGGAAGGGCCTTAATGCCTACTGTACATGCAAGAACTCCTTTGGCAAGAATTGAGGTTTGCGACCAAGTATGGTAAATTGGATCTATACATCTGTTGTTAGGCCTATTATTTCTTATGGTTGTACTGTGTGGTATTCAACAAAGCTCAAAGGTGTGCATGTCTAGGTATAAGAGATGCCTTGGATATCATCTTAAATCTACTACCTATTGAGAACTATGTTGAGAGTGTGGCGGCAAGGAACTTACTTAGGCTGTTTGAGTCCTTGTTAGTGAAACCATTGCGGGTAGGTCACACTAGGAAATTGTATGAGGCAGGATATTATTCTCACGGGAATCTCTGATCATATGGTCGCGACCTTTAACTTCGGAGCCTCGCGCCAGTAAAATTCCCCAGTAGGAAGTGATAGATTGAATCCGATCAACTGTTCGAAGGGGGTGCAATTTTCAATGATAGATCCAAGATGGACTCCGGTACAGGGGCCGGGGTTTATATGGTCGACAAATATATTAAACGGTCATATAGATTTTCTGACGAATGCTGCGTCTTCCAGACAGAGATCTTCGCGTTCTGAAAATCCACGTAGTTGATAAATGCACGCATTATATCAGGCGGCACTTAAGGCTTTGAAAACTCATATAATACATTGTAGGATAGAAGAGGATTATAGGAGAGCTCTTGAAGAGTTATTAATACACTACTCAATTAGATTGTGTTGGGTACCAGGTCACTGTAACATACAGGGAAATGAGGTAGCAGATAAACTGGCCAGACATGGCTCAAATCTGGAGCATGGTACTACATGCTAATATTAAAACGATTCCGTGACTCCACCAATCAATCCTGGAATAGTAGGACAGATTGTCAAGTGTCCAGGGCCTTTTGGCCAAAACTGTTTACAAAGGCAAACAAAATGGGATAATGGCACACAGGATTTTTCTAAGGTGTGTGGGGATATAGAGGAGTTGGAGACAGTAGAGTCCAAGATTTAAATGGCTAGGTACTAGATTCCTAGATGAACTTGGAAGTGTTGCAGGCTGTAAATTGATTAACATACTAGATTTTATCAGGGGAATAGGATGGCTATTTAAAGGATATCCTACGGTGAATTGAAATCTGTAACCACTTTATGCAGATTTGGATTTTTCTTTTTGTTTCCCCTTTTGCTATCTCTAAGACACTACCTTCATTCTTCTTTCATTTCTTTATGTCCCCTTTTTCTTTGTATCTGAAGGGAATCACAATGGACCTTCTGTTATGAATTAATTCCAACGTTGAATAAATTGAATGAAGCTAAAATTAGATGTTAGGAATGGATTTATGGCATAATTGGCAAAATTTTTTTTAATTCCGAATAAAGATTTTAATGATTTAAGCTCAAATTGAATTAATTGGGAGCTCTGTCGGAAATTAACAAATTATTGCGAAATCTAGGTTTTCCATTAATTGTCTGAAAATAGATTGCCGCCTACAGATCGTATTTCTGCAATAAAAGAAACAATTCTCGGAAGAGATAAGACCATTAAATTTTCTTCCATATGCCAAGTATGGCTAGTACTAGTAACTGAATATAAACTTTTAATTTCAAATTATTTTGGGGGTTATTTTGTAACTCTTTTCGAAACAAAAATCTTTCGAAAATTGTTCCTTTTGTATCGAACTAAAAATAAGAAAGATATTTAACACAAATGAGGAAGTATCTTCAGATTAAGCTGGCACTACATCCATACTGGAATTAAATATCGAATTCAACTTTATATCTATATCAAATTCTACTTTATATTACTTTCATTCCACTGTACTGTGCAATTTTAACCTTCTTTCACATTTCCATCATACACACCCTCAGCATTCTGACTACATGTAGGTACTTCTAGTGTCATAAGCCTATTCCCAGACTAACGTACAGACAAACAAACATACACAAACAGTTTCTAAAATATTAGGTTTACGATACTCTTACGAGTATTTGCATGCGTGTTCTTTAAAGACCTTAGACTTTGTTACTAAACTAAGTATATAGAGAACAACAAAAATTACAGCAATTATTATTCTCCATTTTACTAACTTTTTTTGTTTTACTCAATTCTACCACTTTTTTTAGGCTCTTGAGCGTAACATGTCTCTGTCTGGCCAATACCTAGAAGAACTATCACGTCGCTATAAAAAACAAGTCGAAGAATTGCATCAGACTCTGACACAACAAATTCAAACGGTACGCACACTGGAGGAAGAAAATCGACGTCATCATGAACTCGAACAATCATACGCCGAACGCAATACACAACTCAAGAATGAATTGGATGACCTGAAATTACATGTGCATGCCTGTATTGTGGTCATAATATTTGTGGGAGCATTTGTCTTTTTTGTACTAATGGTGGGCATACTTTTCTATCGTGCGCTAAGAAGAGAAACCAAGGAAGTGTTGTCGATCTACGACAAGGGTAGCAAAAAGAAAAATGAGGTGACGGCAAGCGTAACAAACTCGCAAAAGAAAATCAATCGACGAAAATCCTTTGAAGATTTTTCGGAACGTGACCAGGATGCCTCAAATGTGAGTGGTGGTTATGTTGTGGACAAGTTTAGAAGGCCTAGTGAAGCGGCCATGTTAATTTTAAAAGAGTGTAAAGGAGATGGCACGCTGGTTAAGAGTGAGCTGCAGGAAGGAGAGGAGTGTGTCCCCAATAATCCCACAACATCAACAACACGCCAGCGTAAAATATCCGTATGTTATGGTAGCAATAGTAATATTAATCAAGCAAATAATCAAAGTGCCGGTCTACCACCCATACATCCGCAAAAAACCCATATAAAGCGTAAAGGTGAAAAACACTCATGGCCCAATACAGCTCAAGCTCAATTACAAGCCTGGCAGCACTTGGAAGAACTAAATGCTGATGATCACATAGGAGGTAAGTACTTAGTTTATATTATAAATACTTAATACATAAGCTAAACAAAGAAACATTATTTAATTCGTTTGTTTAAAGATTCTGCAGAAATTTCATCAATGAGGGTTAAGAAGCCTTCCGGCTTAAATGGTAAATCGAAAAAGAAAAAGGAATCACAAAGTTTTAAACGCCAGCAGTCTTCGCCAGCCGACACTTCTCTACAACTTAGTAGTAGTACGACTCCACCGGAATTAAAAGGTGCCGAATTCGATGAACGCCTTATGTTAGATGAAGATGATTTAGACAATTTCATACCCAATGCTGACTTAGCCTATAATGAGTTTATGCCCGATGGCCCCCGAGGTTATCAATGCGTAAATCCTAATTCAAATGCCAACAATCCTGCCTCGAAAAAAACATCCGCCAGCAAACAGTTGGTGGATAGCAACTTGAAAAAATCACGCCGCCTATCTTCGCCAGTTTTCTTTAAATCACCATTTACAAAAAGTCTTAAAGGTAAAATTTCCAACAGCAATAAATCAAATCCAGCTCATGAGTCCACATCATGGGAATGGTATCGTTTAAAAAAATCAGCTTCATCTGCATCATCTGGTGGTGGTGGCGGCCAAATGGCCACTTCCATTTCTAATAGCACTAATAACGCATTTTTACGTGTCTCACCTAATGCCAGCTTGGATTCATCTTCTCTGTCCGAAATTAATTTCCCCACTAATTCTACCGAAAACTCATTTCGCATATTAGAAGAAGCCATTTTATCATCAGGTGAAAGTGCCATTACGACAGCAACAACAGCTTCATCGAACTGTAAGAAATCATCGTCGGGTGGCATTAGCAGTAGTAGCAATAGTAATCGTAGTTCAAGTTCAAATTCATCGACGCAATCGAAAAAGAAAAATCGAAGTTTTAACAAAATTTTCCGTAAAGTATTTTAATTAAGCAAAGGAAAATTATAGCATGTTAAAACTGAAAAAAAATCCATTAAATAAGAGAGAGGCATATTATTGTGTAAATATTTGATATTATTATATGAATATTAAAAGATTTTTCTATTGATTTGAATCTCTATTTTGAATCAGCTTTTGCAAACGTTTTCATATATACACACATACATAAATGCATTATATACAATTTTATTGAATTATAAGAAACAGTTTACACATTTAAGGCTGTTAACAATTGTTAATAACTACAAAAATATAACCCAGTGTATAGTTAAATACATGTTAAACTTATTTTTTATTTTTTAATTTTTCATTCTTAGCTTTTTATTAAATTTGTGTTTATTAAACATTTTGTAAAAAAAAGAAAACATTCCTTTCTAAAACATTTCGTTAAGTTAGTTTAGATTAACATAAGTTTAGTTAACATTTGTCGCCATTTATTAATTAAAAGTTTTAGTTTCTATAGTTGAGTTTTTATTTTTGAAAATAAATGTTTATTTATTCGATATAATTGCATATCAATGTTGGATTACAGAGATTATTATTGCTTCTCAAGTACTTTTCTTTGCGGACATATTTTTCAATTAGAGGTCGTAAATAGGTTCCTAATCGAGAAAATTTTAACGAAAATTCTGAGTTAGAGTATTATTTCTGCACAGATAAAACAAATTCGTTTTGATTTGTTGCTAATCGAATGATTCGATTATATCCCAGGATTTTTTTTGATACTTGCAGCAGAAAATCAGTTGACACAAATGATTTACGATTTAACCCTTTGCCTGTCCCCATACAAAAAAAAATTTTATGTCATACGTCCAAAGTTTTTTTGTTAATTAAAAAATAATATAATTTGTGAATCATATGTGATGCACGGACGTGTAAAAGAAACTTGCTGTGAATCATATGTGATGCACAGGACTGGGAAAGGGTTAAATAACCGAATTTTTGTCACCCTAAAGAAAATTGTTCAGCCGCAAAAGAAAAATTCTGTCTTTTAGACTCAATCGTTTGATTAGCAATAAATTCGGTTATCAACAATTTTCTCTGTGTGACAAAGACTGAAAAATGTTTATTTCTAGTTGGTCGACTTAATACAATTTGAGCTTTTAAGTTGTTAAGCTGCTTAAAATTAAAACTTCTAAGGATATTCGCATTTAGAGTAAATAATGACAATAATACTGGTTTATATTTGAAAAAGTTCTGTTTCGAAAGGAATTACGTTTTTTTTTACTGATTTAAATTGTTTAATAAAAGTATTGAATTATCACCCATTATTTGAAACACTTTTCTTTTTTTTTTGCTGAATTAATAACAAACAATTCCGGGGAATGAATAGATTTTTATAATCACCCCTATCGCGAATCAATATTTTACATTGTTCACGTGAAAAAATTCGTCATGTTGTGAAATTTTTAGATGGAATTTTGTAAACAATAAACAGGTGTTACGAACAAAATCAACTATTGTAAATGAAAAGTTCATGGGAATATCACGATAGCAATTTTCACTCCAAGGGAAATGGATATTTCATGGGAACATAAATATCACATGTATTGCCGATAGTGATGAATATTTCCCAGGAAAAATTAGGAAAATCGTTTTACAATTTAAACTTGAAACGAAAAGTTTTTTTTTAACTTAGATCACCAATAATATTAACTGTTCTATTGAATTTTTTAAATGACTATAATTGTATAGAAGTATTTACATAAATTAATCGAAAAAAGTTGGTAATTTAGAAACTTGACAAAAGAAGCATGACGACTCAAAAATCATTGTTCCACTTCTCTTTAAAGAATGATCTTTAGAAAAGATCGCATTAGAAGGTTTTACATAACCCTGCAGGAAATGCCAATAGTGAAATTGTAGTGATGTACTACTGAACATTGTCAGCAGTACTACTGACCAGATATATCCCAACCAATTCAATCTTCTATTGACATTTAACATTAGCTTGTCATTGATGATCCATCAGTAGACTGTAACTCTACTGACTAGGTAGTTATTTTCTATACCTATTGACTGAGCAGCATAATAAAAATAAATAAAAAAAACTATTGACGAATTCGTTAACAATGTCACTAGAAATACACTAGAACTGTGGTCTCTAACGTATCTCTACTCACGCTTAGAGGAAAGTAGTCGACATTTTAACTAGAACAATTCTCGATAGAGAAATATTCACCCTTATCGTGGTTGAAGTAAACGTCATACGCCTACGACTGTTTCGTACTAGATTAAAGAAACCGTTTGCATTTTAACCTTAATCTAGTACGAAACAGTCGTATGCGTAAGACGTTTACGCCAACCACGATAAGGATGATTGTTGACTACAGGATAAGAATTTTTTTCCGTCGGCATTATATAATAAAAATGTTTTTGAGTACGGAAATAAATTCGAGTTAATCTACATATGCATTCTTTATCGGTACGATTTTATTAAGAAATTTCATTGAATATTTATGGCCTGCTTGAAGGCTTGTTCCAATTATGCCATGGCTTTAAACTGACTCTTATTACAATTTCCGATTATATTAAGGCAGACTGACCAGTACTTGTTATTTTTGTAGGTTTGGTTGAATCGTTGTAGTATAAATTTTCTATATTACAGTAGTTTTGGATTATTATTATGGATTAAATATCGAAAAGTCTAATTTAACTAGTTTACAAGGTTTTTGTTCATGATGTGAAACATATATGGGTGTGTTACTTTAGGCCGTCAAACTTCGGCAAAAATATTGAAAAAAATCCAGGATGTCAGAAAGAAAATACTAAGAAATAACATTAAAATTTTAACAAAAAATTAAAAATGATCAGTGTTAATTCTTTTTTTTATATTTTCATTTGTCGCCCTCACGACACTTCAACGATAGTCCCTAGCATACGCCCATGTTCTGAAAAATACAGCGTTTTCAAATCGCAAAACGCATTTCAAGCATGTTCTGAAAACCACGCGATTTGCTATTCGTTTCAGTATTCCTTAGCGGTTTGAAAACGCAAAATTTCTAGCGTTTTTTGTTATCAGCGTTTTGAAATCACCATGAGTGGCAAGGGTATATATAAGTTTGTCATTCCGTTTGTAATTTCTACATTTTTCATTTGCGACCCCACAAAGTATATATATTCTGGATCGTTATAGATAGCGAAGTCGATATAGCCATGTCCGTCTGTCCGTCTGTATGTTGAAATCAACTTTCCGTAGCCCCCAAATAACTTACAAACATAATTTATACTATGTCGGGAATTCTTCCGACTCGGACGCTATTTAAAATCGAGAAAATCGGCCCACAAATGGCTGAGAGATAAGGAAAAAACCGGGACAACCTCGATTTTTGGTCTATTTTTTATCTATATCTGGATTACTAAGTCATAAATATGGACAATATGGATATCTAATGATAGATATTTCAAAGTCCATTGCAACGATGTATATAAGGCTATAGTAATTTGGACCTACAATGGGTCAAAATCGGGAAAAATATTTTTTAACCCGAATTTTTTTTTACAAAAAAAAATTTTTTTCATTAACTTTTTTTCACTAATAAATTTAAAAAAAATTATTAAACAATCAAAAAAAAAATTTTAAAAAATTAAAAAAAAAATTGAAAAAAATTAAAACAAAACAATTTTGAAAAAAAAAAAAATTTTTAAATTTTGAAAAACAATTTAGAAAATTTAAAAAAAAAATTTAATTTTGTTTACCTAAAAATATTTAAAATTTTTATTTTAAAGTATAATTTGGTGAAGGGTATATAAGAATCGGCACAGCCGAATATAGCTCTCTTACTTGTTTATTTTAATTTTCAAAAATTATTACGAAAATTAGGGAAAATTTTTTTATAAAGTTTCAAATCCAAAAAAGAAATGTGTATGCATGCGGGTAGATGAAAAATAAAAACCTATTTTTCATGAAATTTTGAAGTATAGTCAGGGAACAAAATTAGTTAATTAAGTACGGTACCTGCCTTTCTCAAAAATAGTATGTTGCTTCATTTAATGAAGAAAAAAAAAATATTTTTTTTTTTTATAAACTTGTGTTATCAAAGACTTTTTCGATATTTAATTAAGTAGGTTATCTATATCCTTTCAGACTTTTTACAAATAATTGAATTATATATACATTTATAGAAATACCATTCTCACAACATTTCCATATTTGCTTTAACAGCTACTGATAATGTCATCAACGAAAACCAAGTATTAATTGGCTACTTTAAAAACTTTGCCATCGATATTACACAATTTATAACTGCTAATTGTTCTTACAAAAGTCCTGTATAAACAAATAACGTTATTTTTTTATATATATATATTTCAGCTAAACATTTAAAACTAACGCTAAGAAAATTCAAATATAATGAAAATCTATAAATACTTGCATATGTTGCTTCATATATAAGTGAACTTATTAAACAAATCACTGTTAAACATTTAATTAGTTATAATTTGTACAACACTCTTTTCTAAAATCATTAATTAATTTTTATTAATTATTAATAGAGTTTTCCTAACACAATAGCAACAGCAATTAACACAATTTTTGGTTATATTTAATAATTTATTGTTTTTTAATTTATTCTATTGATTTTTCTATTTTATTTCTAGTTGGTGACTTAAGTAAAACGTAAAACAAACTAAATAAATACTTCAAACGAAAGAAAAAAATTCTGAAATTGTAATTACCAAAAACAAAAAACAAAATGTATTTTTCTCTTTAGTGTTAATGAATATAATTATAAAAATTAATAAATTGTGACTGCATTTTTTGTAAGTAGTAAATGGTTTTAAGGCAAAAACCAACAAACAAACAAACAATTGTTAATATTTTGTTGTTGTTAATAAAACATATTTTCGAAACTAAAAACTTGACATTTTTTCCACACATCAAGTGAGCAAAATTATATGAAAAACATTATTCCAATTAATTTAAAAGAAATAATGTAATAAATAAATGATATATTGTTTTTTTGAATAAATGATTCAATTAATAAGTATGTATTTACAATTATTATTACTAAAATAAATACTGATTGATTTAAGTTCCTTGTTTATTGACTTAAAAAAAAAAAAAATATTTTTTTCATACGTTTGACTGCATATTTTCTCCCTTTATATTCATTTTTACATTTTGCATATATAAATAAATAACATTTAGAATTACATACATATTTAAGTTAATTGTTATAATTTCATTATTTTTATTTTAAATTTTTCTCATCATTTTTATTTTTTTTTTTTTTGCTTCTTATTTGTTATTATATTCTATAAGTTATTTATTAGTAATTTTGTTTAATTGAGTTTTTAATTTATTTTAACTATTCTTTGTAAACAAAAAAATTTTATAATAAAATTTTTAGATAATTTAAAAAAAAGAAAAATAATATTTGCATTTTAATTAAATGTTATTCATTTTATAGCAACAACTCAAATCACATTTTATAATTTTAAATTTTTAAAATTAAACATACCCGAAACTAACTTCATAACTATAATTTAACTTGGCAAAATAAAACATGTAACTGTGGTAAGAAGTTTTAAATTAAATTGGTTATATTAGTTTGACAAAATGCTATGTAAAGATTAGGAAATTTAAAACTGTATTACGGAATACCGATTATTAAAGTAATTAAACAGCGGAATCTGAAGATGCTAAAACAAATTCGAACGTAATTTGTGACAAACGAAATTTGTGACAGTACTGATAACTAAAATGTTAAATATTTTTATTAAAAATTCGTAATTGAATTTTGAACCAGTTCTCGTAGCCCAAATAGGCAAAAATTTGGCATTCATGCATACAGCTGATGACAATGCAATATTATATTCGAAGTTATGTTCAAAATATTTTTAAAACTGGTAAAATAATCTGTAGATCATGCATTAACCTGATGACAATGCAATATTGTGTTCGAAAATTCGAACTTGTGTTTTTTCGAATTTTTTTTTTTTATAAAGCATTAAATTAATCTCTAAATCTTGAGGATTCTCAAAAAAATAAATTTTTTTGAGAAATTTCTTACGTTTTCCAACTTCGAACTCAAAAATTTTGAAAAAAAAAAATTCTAAATGTTCATCAAAATACATATTTTCAATATGGTATCAGAATATAAATTTAAAGAATTTTAAAATATGTTCGTAAGTAGTAAGTAAAATAATAAAATACTCTAAATAGAATAGACTTCAAACTAATTATTACATTATACAAATTATATAATATTTTGGGGTCATTGTCGTTCTGGAACCTGTAAACTAGGAGCATATTTAGCAGGTTAGTGGTTTATTTTAGAGAAGACATAGCAGCCAAGACCAGTCTCATTTGCCCTACGGCTAACAGTTCCAGAACTAAATTCCTAGTTTAGAATTTCTTAAACTCTTGCTATTAAATAATCTTGTTTTGAAGTTTTATGAGGTCTTCATTCCAAATGTTCAATTTTCACAGTAGCTGTCTCATAGAATTTGTTCATAATTTAGCTGATTTATTAATTTGATGTTTATCACAGAATGTTTTTTATATCAATCCAGATTGACTTCAGCTATTTTTATAAACTATTTTGTCTAAAAACGTTTAAATTTGCATAGAAAAACTAGCACATTTTAAACTTGTCTTAGAAATATACATATCTGACCAAAATATGTGAACTCGTTTGATAACAACACGAACACAGATTCGGTTAACAGAAGAGGGGGATAGTCTATGAAAAAATGCTTTGCGATTTGTTAATATCATAAATAAAAATATCACATTTGAAAGCACTGATAAATATTTATTTATCCATTTACAATTATGTATAAAAATTCTTTTAAACTTTACTACAATTTATTATGAATAAAATTACCATTATTTTACAATTTCAAATCATTCATAAAATCAGTCACATCCAACATATCCTCATGGTTTAGTTTTGTGGCCTTCACAGCAGCATTTAAATTTCGACCCGATGAGCTCAAGAATTTCTTCCAATTTTTAAGATTTGTTAATTTTTCATTATTCGTGCAATAAACAACTTCGTTTATGTCCTCTTCGAGTTTATAGGTGCACAACGAGGGGAAAACTTTCTTAAGGGATTCAAGAGCATTGGCACGTAATGCTTCATCGCGACAAACTAAATTAAGAATAAATACACCTCTATCACCGATAATGCTCTTGATATTCGCTAAAACTGTATCGGCTAAGAATGTAGGTGGTGGACAACTCATGCCTAATGATAAATCTTTGCTGTCAACATCAAATAAAACAGCATCGAAGTGACGACCTGAAAGGAATTTGTAAATATATTCATATTTAAAACGTTTTAGATTATATAATACCAACCTTCCTTTTTGCAAGTTTCTAGAAAAACTAAACCATCATCAATAACCACATGTAGTCGTTTATCTTGTTTAAGTTCAAAGTGTTGTTCGGCCACCTCCAACATAATGGGATCTATTTCGACTGCGGTAACACACACATTTCTATTTATAAAAATGTTTTTAAAAATTAATAAGTTTTTTTTTCTGTGAATCAAAAATTCTACTTACGGCAATGCTGCATGTAAAAAGCTACATAAACCTCCGCCACCCAAACCCACAACTAAAACATTTTTAAGTTCATTATTTTGTTTAGGGCCTGCGGTGGCCATTTGTACACCCACCGACATGTACAAATGATGTTGACACGCCAAATAGCCAAAATCTATTTTTTTGCGGTCAAATTTATTTGGATCTTTTGATTTTACTGTAATTAATATTTTGATTGAATTTGTGAAAAAAAAAAATAAAAAAAAATATTAAATTTTAATTAGGTAAATATTTAAACATTTTTAGATTCATCTTTTGATACTAACTCGTTTTAACCAGTGCTTCTGACTGTATTACAAGTTGATTATTTAAAAATACTAATCGTCGTAAAAGTTTGCCATCAGCATCTGCAATTTCTTCTACGCGAAAATCTCCAGATAATTTAGAAAATCCACAAACTAAAGTTTCACGTTTTCCCACATCTGAACCAAGTGATAAGAAAGGTATCTACATATGATAGCAATAAAGCAATATTTTGTTGATACATTTCTTATTTAAAATAGTTTGAGAAAAATCCTTCAAATACCTGCTCTTTTAAGCCTAACGGAGCTAAACTTTTAACATTATCCGACAATTCCGATTTGACTGCATCTAAAGACTCATACACTTGATCTCTGTGTAATGTTACGACAGCCATACGTTGGAATTTAGCTGAAGCTTGCAGCTTTTTACGGCCTTCTGTGGTAGCAAACAGCCATTCAATTTCTCTGCAAAATACTAACTATAGTATAAAAAAGTAAGACTACTATATTCAGCTGTGCCGAATCTTAAATAACCTTCAAAATGAGATCAATTTTCTGGTGAAAATTTCTTAAAAAAAACTTTTGGAAAACAAATTTAGTTAAAAAAAAAAGGTTAAAATATGTAAACAATCGAGGTATTCATGGTTTTTTGTTTATATTTCATAGCAACCGAACAAGGACTATAAGCGATATATGTATGGCATTATCAATCATGTTTGTAAATTATTTAGGGGTATTAGGTAAGTTGATTTCAACAGACAGAGGGATATGACTATATCGACTCCTCTATCTATCGAGGTATTCATGGTTTTTTGTTTATATTTCATAGCAACCGAACAAGGACTATAAGGGTTATGTATGGCATTATCAATCATGTTTGTAAATTATTTAGGGGTATTCGGTAAGTTGATTTCAACAGACAGAGGGATATGGCTATATCGACTCCTCTATCTATCGAGGTATTCATGGTTTTTTGTTTATATTTCATAGCAACCGAACCAGGACTATAAGCGATATATGTATGGCATTATCAATCATGTTTGTAAATTATTTAGGGGTATTAGGTAAGTTGATTTCAACAGACAGAGGGATATTGCTATATCGACTCCTCTATCTATCGAGGTATTCATGGTTTTTTGTTTATATTTCATAGAAAACGAACCGGGACTATAAGCAATATATGTATGACATTATCAATCATGTTTGTAAATTATTTAGGGGTATTCGGTAAGTTGATTTCAACAGACAGAGGGATATGACTATATCGACTACTCTATCTATAACGATGCAGAATATACATATATACTATTTTATATAACCTTGAAGGGTATAATAACTATAAAATATTATTTACTAACCTTCCTTGGGGCACAATAAATGCAGCATATTTTCCGAAACCTCTTGCTGGTGGTTGATCTAATATGTGTATAGTATAACGTGGATTTGTTTCGCCTGGCTTACACAATTCCATTGTAACTTCATTGTGACCAGCTATATTACTGCGCGCCAAACCATTGCATACCAGGGCAGCTCGTTGTACAGATGCTACAGCATTTTCCAATTCTTGTGCGGATGTTAAACGTTGAATTTTATCACTACCAGAACTGAATTCTAAAATCTGTGTGAAAATAATACAAAGGTTCAAAAGAATTAATTCTTAATATAATTTTAAATTTTTTATTGAATTAAGCAAAAATTAAATTAATTAATTCGAAATTCTGACATAATATTGCTTCCCAGGGAAAATGGTATTAGTTCCACAACTAGATTTTTTTGTTTGGCGTTGGGATGAATCAATGATTTTTGTTTGTAGTTGTCATCTCCAGAACTGGTTCTAGAGAAGCGATGTGGATCTAGCACACGTTATTTAGAACAGTTCTGGAACCAGTTCTTTAACCAATGATATTTGTTTAAAATTATTATCCTCGGAACTACACCATTTCCAAATGTATTTCAGAAGTTTCTAACTGTATTTCAGAAAATTCCAGTTGAATTTCAGAAATTTCCAAATATTATTTCAGAAACTTCTAATTGTATTTCACAATTTTCCAATTGTATTTCAGAAATTTCCATTTGTATTTCAGAAAATTCTAAAAGCAATACCAATGGAAATTTCTGAAATATTAATAGAAAATTCTGAAATACAAATAGATATTTCCGAAAAACAATTTGAAAATTCTGAAATACAAATGGAAATTAAAATATTCTGAAACACAAAAACTTTTAATACCAAGGATTTTAGAACGTTTTTTGGGTCTTCTGTAAGATTTGTGAAAATAGACTTAGCACATTTGCACACTAAGCTAACGATATTTTTAAAGGCTTTTATAGACGGCAATACTGAGTATTAATACTTTTTAAATATAAAATATTATTAAAATAATATTTTAAATTTAATCATTATAAAAATATTTTTGTATTAATTGTTGATGTTTTTCTACAAATGTTATTTATTATTTATAATTTCTTCACGATAATTGTTTGTCTTATTTGTATTTATAAACTAGCTGACCGCACAGGCTTCGCCCGTTATCTATTTACTAATGTTAGTTCTTCAAGTTTCTCCAAAAAATTTATTTTATTATGAAAAATGAGAAGTGAAAAGGAGGCAATATATTAAAAATTAAAATTTCCGAATTTTTGAATTTTTTTTCTTTACAAACCATCTCCTGAACATATCAAATCGAATAAAAAAAAATCATCCAAATCGCTCCAGCCGTTCTCACGTGATGACATTACATACATGGACCGTTTCATTTTTATATATATAGAATACATACGCAACACATATGGAAATAAAAACTTTTTGAATTGTTTTAACAAATTTATAAATTCCGACCGTAAATCAAAAAAATCATTTGTAATTTTTGAAAATCGAATACAATTTTTCTTTAGACTATAAAATTGTATTATGATACATACGTTTTCGTCAAATATTAATACTCAGTATTGCCGTCTATAAAAGCCTTAATTTCTATTACTCAAAGTATATTTATACAAAAAACTAATTTTAATTAATTTTTTTCCAAAAAATTTGTTCCAGAAATAAGAGTTCTATATAAATACTATATTTTAAAACAAATTCTGAAAATGTTCATGGGTTGAAATTTAAAAAAATTTAAATGTCTTTACCAGGATGCACTAAGTAAGGTGAAATCAACAACACAGCTAATTTTTATTTATCTATTTTGAAAGTGCTTGGGTTTTGTCAAACTGAATTTATTTTGAAAAAATAAATTTTATTTCAAAGAAAAAAAATTTTAAATCAAAAAAACTTGAATGAAAATGGGAATAAAAAGATTTCATATAATGAAATTTGTATAAAGCACTATTAAACCGTTGTTCTTCTTCCAATATAATTTAAATTTAACGGCCGTTTTTTAATTAATATGCCAAAATAAAATTGGTTTATTTTTTATTTGACAAATTCAATTTTGACAAAAACCTATGCACTTGTCAGCAAGAAATATTGTGTTTGTTGTCGAAACGCTCTCACCTTACTTATTACATCATGGTCTGTACTGATAATGTAAAGGCCTGCTGAAAAACAATATTTTTGTTTCTATCGGCTCAGAATTGGTGGAGCATGTAGTTCCTTTAAAAAACCCTAATTCTTAACTTTTGCGCAAAGTTCCATTTAATACGTTACTTACCGGCATGGGTAGCGCTTTAAATTTGGTAGCAACCAAAGCAAAAACTGGCATTGAAACAGCATCTGGATTATCTGAATTTTTCTCTTGATTAGCTTTCTCCGCATCCAAACAGTGAACAATACGCAGCATAAAGGAGTTTTTAGGAAAATATTCAATAACATATTTCAAAATATGTTCTTGCAGCAAAGAAATACATAAATAACGGCCTCCCGTTCTTAAAACTCTGCTAATTTCTTTAAAATACTTTTCCACTGTTTCTTTTACGTCCTGCGTATCGTCAACAAACAATGCATCTAGAGTACCTTTATCTAAAGCTACCGAAAATTGTTCATCCTCAAACGACATCTGTGTGGCATCCATTTGCAAGAATTTCATGTCGGCTCGAGTACGGGTGTTGATTTCCTGCATTTTCTTAATTGCCACTGCCGAGATATCAATATTGACAATACCTCTATGAAATGAAAATGAAACCAATAAGAATTGCTTTATGTTTATCATTATTTTATATTTACCTAAATCCTGAATCGTACATATCCATACTTAGCTTGGAATTACCACAACCAAGCATGAGGATTTTATCATTGTTCTTAACATACTTGTGTATTTGTTCACATAATTCCAAATACTCGCCATACCTTAAAAATATTTAAACAAATAGTTAAAAACTTGGAGTAATTTTCCTTTGTGTCTATTGATACCAACCATTCAAAGGCCTTTTCTCCACGCTTCTTGAAGAAAGCATTCCAATAGTCCGTTTGTGCGAATTCTTCATGAGATTTTGGCAACAGATTCATGTTAAATGTGTTATTTTTTTTTATTTATTTATAAATCGGCGTGTTTATTATTTTAATAACAAAAATTCCTATGATGGAAACACATGCGACTCAAACAGTGCCACCAAGGCGAATTCATACAAGGTGGTGGCAGTTCTACAAAAACAACAACTTGTATAACAAAAGTAAAAAAATATATGAAATATAAAAACATGTTTTGACAGACGCTAGAACCAAACAAGCGAAAAATATGTAATCAGCTGTCTAACTGACTCCACCTTGTATAAATTCGCCTTGAGTGCCACAAAGTGTAACAGTGCTGCCAGGTATTCTAATATTTTTCTTCTGGATTCCGGAAAAATGCTGAAGGTTCCAAAGGATGTGTGCAAAACTGAAGGAAAAAATTGTAGAAACTGTTCGATATTGAAATGATTAGGTTTTCACGAGTCTTTTGTTAGAAAAGTTTTCTAAAATGACTTAACGAACATTTTTTCGAAGAGTTTTCTATATAAACTTTCGACTATTTTCCTAAAGAACACTTTTATAGCTTTTAATTTTTTACGTTTAATGAAAATACAGAAATTATTTAATTAAATGTAATATGTACATATTTACGCCTATATTTTAGCATACACTGGAAAAAATGCAAGTGTACCAAATGGCAGGTTTTTATTTTATTTCTGTACATATTTAGTTTTAGTGTACTGTTGCAATTAAGTATTTATTTAACAATCTAAAATGGTCGACTTTTTCTACATTTATCGACTATTCGATTTATTTTAGTTAATCTATTTTTTTGGAAAAACGTAATCGGTTGTTCAACTTCGAACAAGCGACTTATAGAACTCTAGTTTAATTAACGGTCATTTATGGGCGTTGCTACATAGATAGTGCAGTCAGTGGTAATCTTATTACATATTTAAATATACAATTATTTTAATAGTAATTTTATAAATAATTTCCTATTAATAATTTTAGGAAAATCCATATATGTATATTTAAATATATTGTGGTTATGTTATTATTAATTATAAACATTTTTAGTATTAATTCTTAATAATATCTTAATAATAATTTGTTGAATAAATAAAAATATTGTGCATACATATTATAATGTATATTAATTTAAATATAAATATATTTCAAAAATAAATGTACACGATTTTTGTTTTAATAGACTGCAGTCTATGCAGTAATCATGATTACTTGTTGAAGAGCTGGTCAGCTTATACATAAAATTTTGACATTTTATTGACAACTCAAAAAAAAAACAAGGAATAGAAAAAATGATAGGAATTTTTAGGAAAATTATAACTTATCTTGTATTGAGTTAATTAAAAAATAAACTAATAATAAAAATAATACAAATTAATTAAATACACACTACAGTAAAGTAGTTTTTGTATTTGTAAACATACAAATGTAGTGATGTGAATTCCTCGAAATAAATTAATTGTGCAAGTTCAAAGACGAAAGAAAATCTTTACCACGTACTACACATAAACTACATAAATACGCCTTCAACAATAGAATTGAGCTTAAAATCGAGTGTGTTCTGGGAGGGATGCTTATTTACAATATAAATATTTTTAATTATTATCCGTAGTGTTTTGTTTAATAAATACATAAATTAATAACTAAGAAATAAGTAATTTTTGGAAACAAAACATGTCTCGGCCGGACTACGAACAAACCATTTTACATCACAGTTATTTGTTAGTACTATTAAGAGGTGTTGGACCATCCAAACCCAGAACATTACAAAAAGCTTTCGACAAGGTCAGGCGAGTGAACAATGTGAAAATAATTGGTATGTGTAAGACACTCGTCCGGATAATTTTGAGAAATATATTTATATTTTTTTTTAGATTCTAGTGGTCTAACAAGAGATATATGGATACGATATATCCATGATCATCCGGTAGAGAATAATGATTGGGGAGATTTTCAAACTCATCGCCGTTTGTTGGGCCTGGTTACCATAGGCAAATTTGACAGCCAGCAGGAGTTAAATGAACTGTGTCGACAACACGAATCGCTCAAAGTTCGTTATGGCAGTACTTTATATGATTCGAGAGCCATATTTTTCGGTCCATCCCCCTTAGAAGACGACAAAGCTTCTGTAGCCACAATTGCAAATAATTTAGATGATGAAGCAGATGATTCTAAGCAATTGCATACAAATCAGAGCAGTACCCCAAAACGTTTACAAGATGAATTTACTACACCGTCCAATTTTAAGGCTCAAGCATTCTTCTATAGGGAAAATGAAATGTGTGCCGATTTAGAAGGTCATATGACTGATTTTGTTAACGCTTTATTTTGGGTATTGGAATCGAGACGTTTGGAGCGTTCGAGGGAAAAAGTAGAAAAATGTTCACTTTTAACAGCACCCTTTGAAAAGCGGGATTTTGTTGGTTTAGATATGGAATCGAGGAATAATCGTAAGCGTGTTGTAGGCAGAGTAACAAAAAATCTGGCAGATCTTTCTTTACAAGCTGGTTTGCTAGAAGACGCCTTAAGTTTATACCACAGTGCCTGTGACACTTTAAGGTCAATTAACGATCTCTTGTGGGAAGGTGCTGCTGAAGAAGGTCTTTGTTCGGCATCAGTGTGTTTACTTTATCCTCAACTGAGAGCCGATGAGATTTTACATCGGAATGCTTCCCTACAAGAGGGTTCGCCTCTTAAGGGTACTCCCGAAAAGTGGCGACAAAGTGAAATAACCAAGCGTTATAATGCCAGCGAAAAGTCTATACAAGAAAATCCCGAAAGCGGTTCAACATCACCAACTCACCCACAGCAACCATCACATTCGGCCTCAAATTCATCGGTTTCATCCATACTAACTACATCCACATTATCCCAAGCTTCTACCAACTCAACATCATCTTCGTCTTCCACCTCCACAATATCAGCAGCCAATCACCGTCCCGGTCAACATTCGGATTTGCCTGGCAATATCTTGAAGCCCGATGAAATTTTGATTTATTTCAAAAATGCCATAATAAATTATAGCAAATATCGTAATGCTGCTATAGTAGAGATTGAGGCGGCCTTTAAAGCAGCCCGCATATTTATAGAACAAAATCGTCCCTTGGATGTGGCAATGTGTTTGCAAAATATTTTATATATTAATCACTCAATGACCGAAGCAGATCGTATTAAAAGTTTTGAGGTGATGACTTCACTCTACCAACAAATCGGATATAGACGAAAAGCGGCCTTCTTTCAACGCCTAGCAGCTTTGAAACACGTTCACCAGAATTCCTCAAATCCTGATTGGTCACAGACGTATCGCCTCATGTTGTCTAGTTTTCCCGGCTACATGCTGTCCCTAGATCCTTTAGAGGTGCTCGAAACCAATTCGGGTTGGCCTTGTTTACAAATTGATTTATTACAGTCCCTTATCACAGCAGCTAAACGTTTGGGTCATTCGACTTTAGCCACTAGACACATGACATTTCTATTACAAACACAATGGCATAATATGACAGCCACGGAACAAAGTGAAATGGCTGTACAACTGCAGGTTTTATACTAGTTTTCTTAAAATGAATTTATTATTATGTTGCATATTTTTTATTTTTCAGAATTTAAGTGCCCAGTGTGAGGGCTCTCCTGTTCCTTTAGTGTTGGAAAATGGTACTATTATACCCCCAGCTAATCTAACGGACCTACCATTCTGTTTGGATATTGTGGTCAAGGATTTGCCAGCGCATTTAAAACCTCAGCGCATAAAAATTGTCAAAGCTGACAGTGGTCCATTTTTGTTTACTCCACTGCAATTCAATTCTATTGATAGAAGAGATAAAAATAAAGATAAACACAAAATTTGTAAGTTTTGGATTTGGAAATTAAAAATGTTTAAAAACTATTATTTAATTTTTTACAGCATTTTTTTGGGTACAAAACAATATAAGCGAAGTAACGGTGCGACTGCGAAATCCATTACCCTTCGAATTGACCGTGTGCGACATGCGTTTGCTAACTAATGGTATTGTTTTTAAATCTCTACCACAGACTATAGTATTACAACCACAAGTGCCAACATATGTAACCTTACATGGAACTCCAATAGAGGTGGGGCAATTAGAGATTCAAGGTTATAGTACTCACACTTTGGGTGTAAAATCCAATTGTCGCATGAAACACATGAAGGAGAGACATTTTCCTCAGAATTTCTTGGTCGATGTAATACCAGCACTGCCAACTGTTACAGTTAAAACATCTTTACCCCAAACAGCCACTTTTAGTAGTATGTCGGGGGCGGAGAGTGTGATAACAACAGCCAGCTTGACACTTTACAATGGGGAATCGTCTACGTGCATTATAACAATAACAAATGATAGTGAAATACCGGTGGAACATTTGGAAGTAAATATAACATCGAATATTGAACAGGACATACAAAAGAAAATATTTAAAATTAATGAAGATTTGCAGGTAATTTTTACAATATTTTTAGTGTTAGAAATCTTTATAAATGTTTTTTTTTTTCTTTTAAAGTCTAAATTACCAATTGCTCCAAAATGCAGTAAAGATTTTGCGGTGGACATTTTTGCTGAGGCGGATTTTATATGTCCCATAGTTAATCAACATACAGTCTCTTCAATACATTCCACAAATACACATCCATATGATCATTCACAACATACCCTGCAATATTCCTCAAATTTATCAGCCTCCAGTCATGCAAGTTTGCCATCACGTGTTGGTTCCCCAAGTCAGCATTCTTCATCCACGCGTCGCAATGATACAGCATACAGCAGTTTTCGTTCTACAACATCCACTTCAACTGCTCAGCATTCGTTGGCCGCTTTGAGTTTAACAACGGCTGACGCAAATTCATTGAGCAATCAGGCTCAACATGTAGAAGCTCAATTTCGTATAAAATATTCTGGCGGTGATGCAATGCAAGAAGGATATTGCCGCCAATGTTCGGTGTATTTCAAACTTGAACTCATACAAAGTGCTCAAATAACAAGTTGGGATGTTTTGCCGGCTGAAGTGTAAGTTAATGTGCTGGAGTAAACATTAAGTATTTATTTACCCTTCACTCTGAGTGATAAGGGTATATATAAGTTTGTCATTCCATTTGTAATTCAACATTTCTCAATTATCGATGTCCATCTGTCTGTTGAAATCGACTTTCCGAAGCCCCCAAACATAACGCATTTTAACTTGTTTAATTGCAGGCCCTCACAATTTTATTTGGTTTTGGATATCACAAATTTAACTGCTCAAGAGATGACGCTCAATTATACAAATAATAAAAATATTTCAATGGAGGCTAAAGACAGTTGTCGAGTTCCCATACCGGTAGATCGGTGTTCTGTTGAACAAGTCTGGGCTGCCAGAGAAGCAGAAATGGCCGAAAATATGGAAAAAGGTTGGTACTGATGTTTTGCTATTTAAATCAATTATGTAAATAATTTAATTACAGAACTCTGTTTTCGTACGGACATGGGCTCCTTTAATGATTCTGTAAGCCGTTTGTGTTCAAAACATATTGCGGAAAGAGTAAACATTAATTGGTCATTAACTGGCACTGACATACAGGGCATAGCTTCTTTGAAGGGCATTGTTCTGACACCAACTATGATTGATTTGTGCACGGTATCGCCTTTACAATGGAGTAAGTTATTATTCAAATTAAATAAATATTTGTTTTAATATATATACTTTTTTAAATTTTAATAGATATCTTATTTAAAAGTCAACCTGTACAACCTCAATCTGAAGTAATTTGTACAGCAGGCCAAAGTTCCATACTCAGCATCACCGTTTGCAATCAATCGGTTCAACCTTTGAATAACTTAATACTCACCATAAAATTTTATCAGGACTATTTAAATGGCACAGAAAATTATAATTTAGAAACAAGAGTAGCTATTTCAGGCCCAAATAGGTAAGATTTTTAGCATCTCAAGCCTTTATATATACAAATATATATTTAAACTATAAATATTTTCCACACGTAGAGTTCGTATACCAATTTTACGAAAAGATGAAAAAGCCAATCATGAATGCACTGTATTATTTTTTACACCTGGACGTTTTAAGACTAGCATACAATGCCACGCTAAACCACAAAATTTAGGTACGGCGCCTACACACAACTCTTTTCTCTCCCGGTCGTGTCCTGTGCCACAGCCAACTGAGAATAGCCTTCATATTACTCTAAACGATATAACAGTTGGTGCTCAAAGTTACCACGAACAGCAAGAACATGTGTGGAAATTTATACCACCCATCGAGGTGACCGTTGTTGAACAACAATAAAGTGGTGGTGTGAATAATAATGGAATTATTATGATCTTAACAAATTTAAAACCTATTATTTTTAAGTCTGTAAATAAGTATTTCTATAATTCAATTATTTTTCTAGTTTAAATAATTTGATAGCCTTGTCTCTTGTATTTCCAATACGAATTTTAGGAATTTATTCAACTGAAGTTGCCAATTCTATAATTACTTTAAAAACTTTCAAATAAACGATGAGGGTATATTAAGTGATATTTTTTTATTTTAATAAAAGGAAAAGCGTGAAAGCATAAAGCAATTGTTACTAAAAGCATAAACAAATAAATATAAAGAAACTATGTATTGTTGTATTAAGCAATTAAATATTTATATGCTTGTATAAATTATTATACAAATAAAATATAATACTATACATATAACCGTAAATAACATTTAGAAGTTTTATTAATTTGTATACCCTTCACCATGAGTAGTGGTAAGTGCATTTATAAGTTTGTAATTTCTACTTTTTTTCATTTGCGACAGTGAGTCCAAATAGGGAAACAATTTTTTGCTTCGGTTGCTATTTTTTGCTTCGGTTGCTATTAAAAATGCTATTAACTCGATTTTTTTTTTCACGAAAAAAATTTACTTTTCGGCAAAAAATTTTGTTTAGCAAACATTTTTATTTCACCAAAAATGTTTATTTTTTTATTTTATTTATTGTAATATAGATAAAAAGCCATTTAGACTAATTCAAATATACATATATGTATGTATTACAAAGCTCTATTCCTGAATTAATAATACATTTTACACATAACTAAAAAAATATAAATAAAATAAAAATCCATACTAAATATATCAACCGCTTAAGAACTGAACACAAACCGATTGAGAAGTAAACTTTTTATGCATTTCTGACATACCAAAAAATACTCGTTCTTTTTTCCATTTAAAAGTTTCTGTTGTATGTATGTAGCAAAACATTTTATTCCATTCATCATAAATAATTTACCAGATTCGAAAAATGTTATTATTTTTTCAAAAACATATTTCATTTTATTCATAAACGTATTAATTTTCCACAATTTTTCCATTCCATTCATTAAACATTTACTTAATAATTACAAAATTTGTTTTTTTATTTTTGTAAATGATTAAAATAAAAACAAAAACATTTTGGATTAGATTTGAATTAACAAATACTTAATCTATCTTAGGTTGAACTAATCATATTATAAATTAATTACATTATGAATTAATTCAACAATGAATGAATTCTATTCAAATAAAAACCTTTGAATGAAGCTAACGAATTACCCACCTATTCATAAACTGACTTAAAATTTGTCAAAAATTTATGAAAAGAATTTGTAAAAATTGTTTATGAATATGGGTGTTATGTTTTTGGTAATGAATTTATGGAATGAATTGTTGATATTTTTTTAAAACTAATACATTTCTAAATATTGAAATAAATCTGAGACTTACGTTAGCGCGTATGACAATTGACACTTATTTCAGCATATCCCGAAAATAATTAACAACACTTTTATAAATTTGACTCTCAACGTCTAAAAAAAATGCATCATAATCACAGTCAACTTCAATCTGTACCAATTTTTCTAAAGTCTTTACACCTGGATATGATGTTATGCGTGGTTTTATCTTTAATGCTCGGAACAGGTCCATAGCATGAGCTTGGTCATTTGATTCATAGTTTTGGCTTTTAATAATTTCCCATGCCGATTTTATCAAATGGCTGTGAAATTTTGAAAAATAATTATGACGGTCGGCCAACAATATGCCTGGTGCTGTTTCACCCAAACCTGTGTCGGAAAGTTCTCGATAAGTCTTGAACTTATGGTATCGTTCATATTCCACATCATCTATTGTAGAATCCATTGAAGCAACTTGCATTTGATGGTCCAAAGGTTGAGTGTTCTTTAATGAAATTAATATTTGTATTAATAACATAATATACAAAGAACATATTAATAAATTTATCTTAAATAATAAATTATATTTTGTTAATTTTTTTGTTTTGCATAATATCAGTTTAGAACTTTCAGATTCCAAGCATTTTTCGATATATAGGTATAAACATTTTTAGATCAACATCTCTATTTTATGGAGGTATAAAAATAAAACAAAAACTTTCACTTTTTTTAAATAATTTTATGTTTTTTTTTAAATATATTAAAAAGCTTATGTATATTCTGAAACTACGTTGAAAATTCATGAACATTTTGAAATTTTTTTTCAAAGTTTTTAAGTTTGAGTTACATGTTAAAATTGTTTTAAAATAAAACAAAAATTGTTTTTTATAAAACTTTAACATATTTAAAAATTGCTCGAACATAAGTTCGATTTTTTAATTTCAATTTCGAACATCATTTTGCATTTTAGTGGTCTAGATGTAATCTGTGTTTCTAGATATCTATGTTAACAGCTTTAAAAATGTTTCGAACAGAATATTGCAATGTCAACAGGTGTATTCACGAATGCCAAATTTAAGCTTAACTGGTTTAAAAATTCAGTTATAAATTTTGACATAAATATACAAATAAACCATAATTTAAAATCATGGAATTTGTAATATAAATTTGTTATTCGGCAAATGGCGGCATAAGGAACAAATCAAGATCCCAGTAACAGTTTATATTTTTAAAATTTTTTTCTCTTAACATTCATATTTTCTGTATTTTCGGCAGGACAAAGGACTTTAAACACTTTTTCTGTATATCAACATTTTCTGAAGTACATACTGTCATATAAATTCAAAAAGGAATTTTTGGTTCCCTATGTTAATGAACAGTACCATACTCCTAAACTAAAAGAGAGTGATCAAAAATTTTAACGTTTTGTGCTTAAGACCCAAATCTCATCGCCAAAATTTTCAAGGAGTGGTTATTGTATAACGTGCCTAAGCTGTTCCAGACCTTAACCCAATAGAAAACCTCCGAACAAATGTAATTGAACCTCTTGTAAACTCCATGAAAATGTGACTAGAGGACGTAATTAAGCTGAATGGAGGGCCAACAAAATATTAAGTTTTTATTTTCAGATTTTGGTAATATAAAATAGAGCGTTATCCATCGACTGTTTACTAATTTTTTACTGTTGTTTTTAGGTGCTTGTTTCTTTTTCCCTTAAATTTATCACGCAATCAATTTTTATGTTCAAAGTTTTTTAAAATAATAAAAGATTAAACTATAATTTCAATAACATTGTGAACAAAAAACTACATCACTACATTTTGAATCTAAAAAGCATTTAGCGTAGAGTTTCCAAAAAACCGAAGAATTTCAAAACCGCGGTTTCGGTTTTAAAAAATTTAAAACCGATCGGTTTCGGTTCGGTTTTGTGATAATTTATTAACTATTAAATCTGTGATAATATAGGAACTGCTATACGGATATTTGAAAATAACTAAGACTTTGATACAAACATTTTGCATTATTTAGCCTGCGAAAGGTAGCCTGCTACATCATCTGAAGCAATCATTGTAATACAATTTCAAAAATTTAAACAAATCTTAAGATATTTTTACCGATCTGTGTTTAGAGATATTGGATAAATAATTGGATAAAAAAGTATGTTTCTCTTTTCTAAATTTAAAATTTTTCTAGTGAAAATAGATTAAAAGTGATAACCGAAGAAAAATTGTCGGTTTCGGTTTCGGTTTTAAGCCTTGAAAAATCGCGGTTTCGGTTAAAACCGAATTGGAAACTCTAATTTAGCGTATGCCGACAATACAGAAAATGTGAATATTAACAGCAAACAAATTATGAAAAAGTGTTACAGGGATCTTGATTTGTTCCCTAATGGCTACATATATTACAAATTAATGAATGAAACTTTTTATATTACTTGAATTTAAATAAAATAACGTTTTGTCAAATGAATATAATCACTACTTACATCTGCGATGACATTCAACATGGCCAATGCCGCAATTTGTTTTGCATCTTTTTTCTTCTCCGATACTCCATACCGTTTTATGGACGCCAAACTGCACACAGCCACGAATTCAGGTGTATCTGGCGTACCGCCTTGTTGTATAATTTCAAATATCGGCAAGGGATGTTCATGTTGTACACAATAATCTCGAAGTGTTACAATCATATCTGTTGCTGGTATTTCCATATGCTCAACCTGCTGTATTTCATCAATGTCTGGACATTTCTTACGTAGTTTTTTTATTAAATTGTGGGCGGCTAAATGTTTTGCATCCCTTTTCGATCTTCCAGTACCATCAGCTTCAATATCCATTATTTTGGCTCGACAAATAAATGCACCACCCTCTTCGGAATCAATGTAGTCGTAGACGGGCGGTGGGAGTTTATGTTTAGCACAGTATTCCTGTATGGCTGATACCGATGATTTGGGCAACATTTCACTATCAATTTGATACCTTTCGTAAATTCGTGATTCCCGTGTTTGAAAAGTTATTTGTATGACTAGTGCGACTATTTTATATTTTGTGTTGTTTTTATAGTTCTGTTTACACTAAAAACAAGTCAGTACGACAAAAACAACAAGGAAAATTTATTTATATTAAAGAGTTTTGTACTGTCAACCACGTCTGACTCAAGGCGAATTCATATAAGGTGTACTCGTCCCTACAACAAATACAACAATACAAAAACAACATACATTTTTGTTTTTGCTTTTCATCCCATCTGTCAAAAAATACAAGTGCGGCGAATTCAATATTAAACTGGAATTTAACAACAAACCAGTGTAAGTTTTATATTTATTGCTTTATTTAATGTGTAGGATGTTAAAATGTTCGATGAAGAGTTCAAACGCGTGGAGAAACAGAAGAAATTGAATATAAAACAATAGGAAAAAAGTGGACGCATCAAAAACACACAAGCACAAACACACACATATATATGACGCGCACCAATATTAACACAAATTTTGACAGTTGAGATGAAACAGCTGACGATCAGCTGGTCTAACGAGTACACCTTATATGAATTCGCCTTGGTCTGACTGTTATTTGCAAGGCGAATTTATAGAAGCTGACCTCAGAAGAACAGCTGTTAATTTTTTTTATTCACTTGTTTAGATGCAAGACGAATTCATAGGTGACAAAAACAACAGGTACTTTGTTTTTGTTAAAAGATAAGTGAACTGTCAAAGTTGCCTGTTGTTGTTTTTGCTTTTGGGTTTTTTTGTATTTTTCGCCACAACAAATACAAGTGAATTGACAGTTGACTTGCTAAACGACTGAATATAAAAAATAATCAGCTGTTTCATCGCAGTCACATTTATAAGTGTGCCCTGATCTGTGCCTAACATTACACTTAATTCGCCTTGAACACAGAGAAAATGGAGAAGAGTTGCCAACCGCTATTAGTAATCATTCAATTATTTAGGTGTTATTAAGTCAATAAGTCAACTTTTCATAAATACAAAAAGTCGAACTATCATAAATACCTAAAGTTTAAAAGTTGACTACTCAAAAATTCGAAGTTCGAATTATTGACTTTTAAAATTCGAAATGTCGAGTTTGTGTTTCAACTATAGAACACTAATAAGGATATATGTAAGTTTGTACTTTTTTCATGTGTGAACCCATACAGTATGTATTTTTGAAGACCCCAAATATCCTAAATACTCCGGCTCATATTAATACATCAGACATTAATTCTAAATTATGCAAATATGTAGTGACTGGTAAATCGATTTTTAAAATGGTTGAGCGAAAATTTGGAGATCAATTATAAGCTTTTCATACCATTCACTAATATGATGTTTACCAAAATATATACATTTTTTTACTTAGAAGAAAATTATCTTTTAGATTTATAGAAAAAATATATTAATATATCAGTTGTGATTAACGCCATAAATAATTCTTGCACCAACAATTTATTTTACCTATTCAATTTGGTTTTAAGTATATTAAGGGCACTGATACACGTGTAATATCTGTTAACCGCGGTCCAGTATCGCGATATTTATTGAACGTGTAGCATGCAGTATTGATGGATCGTAGAATAGGTAGCCTAATATTCTGAAATCCAGATCGCTATCCAAATATAATACCTAAGTAGAAATGTATATAAGATTTGGCTAAAATAAATATATCCACTTTAACTCGTTATAATTATATAATTTTAACCATCGGTTAGTCGCAACTGATCTGGTTGATACAAGCAAAAAAATTGTAAATTTTTTTAAATTCCCTAAATTTTAAGCAATTTCTTTATAAAAACTTTGAATTTAATATTGTTTTTATGTTAACGAAATAAAAAGTGAAGCGATTATTTTCAAACGCGGTTTTTTCTTTATTGATATCAATTTAATACATTGCGACTAGTCTCGATAGAAAATTATTGCAACTAACTGACGGTTAATAATATTTTCTTACAAGTTAAAAAATAAAAAAAACAGCAGTATAAATGTACAAATAGATTTTATTTACCAAAAACATAACTATGATTTTAGGTAAACGTCTTAATAAACATCATAACCATACATGGGTCCCTCCATATAAGCTCTATGCTGATCCGGGGAATTACGTCTAATACGACGTCCAATAGGTTCCAAGTCATTATAACATTTTGGAAATACTCTTTCAACTGCTTCAATAGCCTCCGTTCTTGTGACATTACGAACAGCTAAAACAGAAGCTAAAGCTTTTGATTTAACACAATTCTGTATAATAAAAATTCCAATTCAGAAAAGTAAAAAAATACAAACAAAATTATCTATTTACCTGATGAGTTTCTTTGATATCGAACAATGATGCATCACCTTGCATCATGGCACTTAAGAAAGAGCAATGTGCTAAATTAGCTGCTCTAATTTCAGTGCAAGCCAAATGATCTATATTACGAAAATCCAAATCGTTGTTGCAATAGTCGAACATGTGAATCATTTCATGTGTTAGAACGCCTTGTACCATGCCTTCTTTTTTAGCCATATTCTGACAGACTACAATTTGGTTGAGAACAGGATCGTAGCCTCCAGTTACAGAAGAATCACATACCTCACAAGAAATGTGTCTTCTCAAGTCTATTGGACAACCGGAACTTTTTAAAGCGCCCATCATTAATTTAACAAGAGGGCTATTTTTAACACACCAATAAACATTGCGCTCACATTTAATTTTATCCATATTCTCGTGACCTTCGAAGCCCATTAAAATCCTTGACCATTTTGGTTTGAATTCTTCACCACGACGTTCAGGATACAAGTCATAGCCCCACTCTTTTTTTGTTTTCTTTTCACTGGTTGCTTCTGAATTGCTGCTTTCTGGTGGCACCTCGGGAGTGGATTTCTTGGGAGAAGACGTATTACTTAGATCTAGCCCTGGTATTTCTTCCTGAGATTTTGCTTCTGCTTTAGTGAAAAATCCCATTTTAAGTCAAAATTATAAAATTTTTATATCCCTATTCCAATTTTGTTTTCATTCGGTGAGTTAAATAATAGTATTTTTTCGTTTCCATATGTTTAACAGCTGTGGTATTAAAAAGGTTTTAATAGTTGGCAACGCTAAAATAAATGTCGATAATAGTGTTTTAAACCAAAAGCAACACTGTATTTTTGAAAGCGCAAAAAATTAAACGCCATTATTAAAAAGAACACAAAGCCGAAAAGTTTGGATGTTAAAGATTTTATTTCATACACGCAAAAATTAAAGATTTTTTTTTAATATTAAAAAACAATTTTGATTTAACAAAATGTCTCAGTTCAATTTCTTTAACGAAATTAATAGTGCACTTACCATGGACGGGGAGATCACTCGTGGACCAGCTCCTAGGTGGCAAAAGAAATTGGAAGCATCCACCGCTAGTTTAAATGGGAGCATAAATGCTACACGTTCCGTACTTTCGGTCTCATATAACACCAGTTTTTCAGGTGTTAATCCTCCCACAAAAACACCAGGCAAAAATGCTGAGGGCAAAACAAAGAAGACACCAACACCAAATAAAGGTTCAAAGACGCCAGGAGGAGGTGACAGATTTATACCCAATCGTGGAACTACAAATTTCGAATTAGGTCATTATTTGGTAAGTAGGAAAGGACAAACTTTGAATATGCAATTGTTTATTAAGGATATTTCAGATAAAACAAGAACAGGATAAATCTGAAAATGACGAAGAGAATGAAAGCAATTCTAATAATGCCAACAAAATGACGCCAGCTAAGGCTGAAAGGCAAAAATTAATTTCAGATTCTATGCAAGTAGCTGATGGTAAAACTACGCGAATTCTATCGTATCAAAATAAGGCCCCAGCGGCTCCAGAGTCACATATTAATCCCTTGAAGGTAGTTTATTCCATTAAAACTCCGATATCGACTAAAAGTGGTTCACGTTATATACCCACTACATCCGACCGCATTTTGGATGCTCCGGACATTATTAATGATTATTGTAAGTATAACATAATAAATAAAATATAATTATACTAAAATACTCCTTTATATTTGCACTATAGATCTAAATCTGTTGGATTGGAGCGCTGACAACATAGTAACAGTGGCATTGGGAAATGCGGTTTATCTTTGGAATGCTGTTACCGGTAATATTGAGCAATTGGTGGAATACGAGGAGGGTGATCACGCTTGTGCTTTAGCCTGGATTCAAGAGGGACAAATTTTAGCCATTGGTAATAATACGGGAGCTGTGGAACTATGGGACTGTTCTAAAATAAAACGCCTACGTGTAATGGATGGCCACTCGGCACGTGTTGGCTCTTTAGCTTGGAATTCATTTTTGGTGTCATCTGGAAGTCGTGACGGCACCATTATACATCACGATGTCAGGGCCCGTGAACATAAAGTAGCTAATCTGGCTGGACACACACAGGAAGTATGCGGTCTTAAGTGGTCTACTGACTTTAAATACCTTGCCAGTGGCGGCAATGATAACTTGGTAAATGTTTGGACGGCTGCTAGTGGTGGTGTTGGTACTGGCAATGATCCTTTACATGTTCTAAACCAACATCAAGCCGCTGTGCGAGCTTTAGCCTGGTGTCCTTGGCAGCCTAATGTTTTAGCAACCGGTGGCGGTACTGCTGATAGATGTATTAAGTTTTGGAATGTCAATAATGGATCATTAATAAATTCGGTTGATTCCAAGTCCCAGGTATGTGCTTTGTTATGGTCTCGCAACTTTAAGGAACTCATTTCGGCGCATGGTTTTGCTAACAACCAACTTACAATATGGAAATATCCATCGATGGTAAAACAAGCTGAACTGACCGGTCACACTTCAAGAGTTTTGCAAATGGCCTTATCCCCAGATGGTAGTACTGTTATTAGTGCTGGTGCCGATGAAACTCTACGCTTATGGAATTGTTTTGCACCGGATCCTCATACAGCTAAAAAGTCCAGTTCAGTTACCAGTAAAGCTAAACAAAGTGTTTTTCGTCAGAGTATACGTTAATATGGCGATTGAAGTCTTAACTATACTCTAGTAAATTTATTTTGTTTAAATATATTTTGAACATAAAAAGAATTTTTTTTTTTTTTTTAGAATTTTGTTTGTATTCTTCTATAAATTATATATCCCCTAATTTTTGTCTATTTTATTATTTCTATTATAACATGTAACATTATGA
Organism: Calliphora vomitoria; assembly: GCA_942486065.2. Lineage (NCBI taxonomy): Eukaryota > Metazoa > Arthropoda > Insecta > Diptera > Calliphoridae > Calliphora > Calliphora vomitoria. The sequence goes on along the minus strand of OW818030.2, from coordinate 85,515,664 downwards.
CTAAATGCCTTTTTGATAAGTTTGTTAATTATGTATGGCAATTGTATTTGAATTTATCTATGTATTAACTTGTAAGTTTTTAAATAAAATTTAATGATCAATGACAAACAATTTTAGAATTCTTTTAAAAAATAATAAAGCTTAAAAGGTAAAAATTCTAAAATACGAATTTTAGATCAAATCCACAACATACATTGGTATAAAAATAAAAAAATTTTAATAAATACATAGGTAGACCAACATAAAATTTAAATGCTTAAATACCGGATATATGGATCGTTATAAAATATTTCAGGCCGGTTACTGCGTAACTCAATCCGAAAATGTTCGAAATTATGTGCTAAGTACATTGTAATTCGAAACCATTTCCTTTCAAATTGAATTAGGGAGTAACCCCCAGTATTTATCGAAACAAAGCAAGTAAAAGTAAACGCGCAGTTAAAATTGTAAAATTAAGATCTACCAAAAATAGATCTGTGTTTTTATACCCAACACTAGCTAGTGGGGAGGGTATTATGCGTTTGTGTGTTTTCTAACTATGTCCGTCCGTCTGTCTGTCCATGTAATATTGTGCGCTAAGTACCTATTCCGTTTTTTATGGCCCAAGGATCGTTACAAATCGGTCCATTATTACTTATAGCCCCCATACAAATGACCTCCCGAATTAGAACTATTTTCTCATAAATATATGTGATTTATATTGGTATCCATATAAATTTATCCACAAATACGTAATATATAAAAATAAATCATATTTAAAAAGTGGTTGCAGATCGATACATAACTGAGCATAGCCTACTTCCGAAATTCACTCATGAAGAACAAATTATTGAAATTTTAAACAAAAGGTGCTTTTGCACATCTACTCAGTGTATGGTCGGTTAAGTCTGACCACACATTTTATCAAAAAAGGTGTTCGGCGCACAAACATTTTAGAAATTATATATGTGATTTTAAACTGTTTACTAAGTGATCGTCCATTTCAAATCACCTACATATTTATGTAAAAAATATTTTTGCGAAATTTTAAATAAATTCCGTCAATGAATAATTTGGTGTGTTCTTTAAAAATTTGTATAGTAAAATTATATATTTTATAAAAATAATATTTAACATTTTAAATCCACTTCTTCTGATGAAATTAATTTTTTATTTTTTGTGATTTTCCGCTCTTGATTTAGTTGTTCGAAATTTTTTTATAACACAAACTGCGCAGCTAACTATTAAAGATCAAAGATTTAGTTTCTTAAGTTATCAGGCTTGTCAAATATTTTATTCGGTATCAATTCCGTAGTTTTTATTTCGATCGATTTCGTTTTAGGTTCTTCAGATTCCGTTTAATTTGTTAATTCCAAAAATAGTGAAGTTTTTGGTACAATGAAATATCAATTCCACTTTGAAAATTGAAAGAGGTTTCATCCGAAAGAATTTTTCGTTTAGCTTTTTCTGAAGAAGCGAAGTTTGGAATTAATTCTAAATTCTGTGACAGGCCTGTATATTGAAACAGTCAATAATTTAATAGCAGGGACATAACTGTTACAACCAATATTGGAAAAATCCTGAAATAATTGTTTTTCAATAATTTTTTAAAAAAATGGTCTGTGAATAATATTATTTTATAATGGTTATGGGAGTTTTTCGAATATTTAAAATCACACCGAAAAATACTAAAATTTCAAATTTAGAGAACAGTCAGAATACGTGTGATTTAAAACCGGTTAGTGATTTGAAATCACGATGATTTTAGAACAGGATTTTAGAACAGTATCGAATTACCGCATTCGATATCGAGTAAAATCGATCGTAATGTTCATATTTGAGATTACGGCATTCGATATCGAGCATGAAATTTAGTACATTTTGTTATAATAACGATATCGAAATTATTTTTCGATACGATAGTGCATTCGATCTCGAATGCGGTAATTCGGCCCAGGCCTGATAGTTAGAAATTTTTAAACAATGAATATTGATTTAAAGTTATTTAAATTAAACACATATTTTTTACGTTCAGTTAACATATATTCGTCTAAACTTCTTTACAGATATTTTTTGATATACATATATGTATGTATGTGTTAATATATTTTTCTTTATTTGTATCTATATAATATTTTTTACATGAATATTCTATAACATACTACATACTAGTAGACTATTAGTACATTAATACTTAATTTAATATGTTATTTACCAATATATAGGCCAATGTATTAAGGTATATGTATGTATCATCTATTTTTATGTAATTTTTCATTATTGTATACGATTTGTTTATTTAATGAATATGTATTGGTATTTGTTAACCTGTAATTACTATATGAGGATTATATATATAGTATATGAATTTATGTACCTACATACATACATGAAATGAATTTCATCCGATTTTTTTTTTTTGCATGATATTACAAATATATGAATATATGTTTAATACATACTATGTATATATATATAGTGCCATTATGTATGTTTGTTTATATATTTTACGAGTGTAGTGTTATGTATACATATATTTCACTCTCTTAAATTGTATGCAAGTATGTGTATATTTTTGAAAATGTATAAAATATTAATAAATTATTGTATTCTCTCTGATGTATGTAAATATGTAAATTTTATTTTGTTGTAGGTGTTCTAATTTTATTGCATCTAGGAATCTAAGTTAGTTGATGATTTTTGTAGTATATTATTGTTTTTTTTTTTTAATAAGTAATTTTAAAAAATATTTAATTTTGATCCCTGCTGATTTTAAAAAAGAAAATTAGTTTATTGTAAAAATCGTAGGTATATAAAAATTAGCATATGAAAAAATTGATGGAAAACATTTCGCTTGTAAATAAACATATTTAAAAATAAGTGTGTTATATTCGGGTGTGCTGAATCTCATATGCGCTTCACCAAAGAATGATTTAATTTTTTAAAAGTTTTTATTTTTTTTTTTTTTTAATTTTTTGGTAAAAATTAATTTTTGACGAAAAAAAAATATTGGTTGGTGAAAAATAATTTTTGGTAAACAAAATTCGGGTTAAAAAATTTTTTTTTTTTTCGATTTTGACTAATTTTTGGTCCGAGTTTTTTTATATACATGTGTATATCGATGAAAAGGTCTTTGAAATGTCCATATTGTCTATGTTAATGACTCAGTAACTCAGATATAGATAACAAAAAGGTAAAAAATCGAGGTTTTTGCTTATGTCTCAGCCATTTGTGGGACGATTTCCCCAGAATTTAAATAGAGCAAAAGAACCAGCGCTACACCCGATATATTGATGCATCTACAATGTATGTAAGTTATGTTGGGGCTTCGGAAAGCTGATTTCAACAGACAGATGAACATTGATATATCGCTTCCGCAATCTATAACGATTAAGAATATATATACTTTATGGTGTCACAAATGAAAAATGTGGAAATTACAAACTCATGGTGAAGGATATAAATAGTACATTGATGGAAAATAGTTCGCTTTGAAATAAACACATTTAAAAACTAGCACAATTTAATTTTTAAATTATGGGCTCTATAACAATACAGAACTGGATCTAATATTTTTATCTCTAAACCACATTTTACTTTTTCTAATAATTTTTGGTCGAATAAATAGTATTTACTGAATATTCATTATTACTTATTCTGAGTCATTTTATCCAATAGCTATTTTTGTACGTAAATATACACTAAAAAAATCAACTTAATTTTTAAAATTTTGATTTCATTTACTTTTAATGCACATAAATTTAAGAACATTCAAATGACATAAATAATATTTAAACCATTTTTCCCCATTTCGCTTTAACAGTTTGAAATAATTCTGAATTGTTATGATTTTGGTGCCGTAATAATTATCAAGTATGTTATTTATTTTCTTAAAATATAACCAAAAGTTTCGTCACTGAAACGATGTGTAAGGTAAAGTTACCGATTATTCCAAAGATAGAAGAAATCTGAGATAAGGATAAAAAAACTCGCTGACCGCCCACTGTTAAAAACAAGTTATGGCCTAAACGAGTAGAGCTTGAAAGATAAAATATGGCGTGAATATTTCCGAAATTAGAGAATTATTAAAAATAAAAATCAAGTTTCAATTTTTGGTACTTGTTTGTTAAAGAAGTTATTTTGCATAAAAATTTGTGAAAATATTTGATAAATTCATAGAAAATCGCAGTGAAAATTATTGCAAACAATTTCGTCCCTAAATAGCTGATCACCACTATATATGTATTAGTCGGAAAAGTGAAATAAGCGCGCTTTAACTTTTGAAATAAGTTTCATTATTCTTCAAACTAGTTAACTTGAGTATGATATTGAAAGTCGGCCGATGAACGAAATTTTAATTTATTCGTGTACTTAGGCCGACTGAAGAGATATATTCCTTTGAATATTGAACTCCAATGGGCTCGATTATTTAAGTAAAGAATGAAATGAATAGTTTAAAAATGTATGAAATTTTATTTACAATTGTCTTGCTCACTTATAGAATTAGTTTAGTAAGCAAACACTATTATAATATGCATTGGATGTGCCAAAGTATCAAAATTATTTGATTTAATTTTCTTAGAAAGTAATTGGAGAGAATCTATTATCTTTAGTGCTAACAACTCACAACCAAGTAAACATATGCGGCATCCATTTCAACGAAATTACATTTTATATTTTTATGTAATTCGAGTGATTTAAAAAACTAGCGATTTTTAAAATCGAATAATTGAAAAATTGTTCTGTAAACCGAATCCATGTACGTTTTCTGTTTAAAATGAATTCATAAATTTTGGTGCTCTGTAAATCGAATACACATGATTTACTCGTTTTACTTTCGAGTAAACAATGTTCGAAATTTACAGAACATCAATTTGTCAATTATTCGTCTTTGGAAATTTCTAGTTTTTGAAATCACTCGATTTACAGATCTTTGGGTAACGAAATATCTTATAGATCGAAATTACAGATCAAAAATATAATGTACTTAATTTTTAATTCTTATTTAAACAAAAGTCTCTAAACTTTTACTGAAGCAACAAAATATGTTGAAATGGTAATTTTCTCGATATCGAAGTTAGTTAGTAGACAAAAAAACACAATTTTTTAAATTCTGGCCATTAAAACGCATCTTTTGGATGGTATTTCTATAACAAAATAATGGTAGAATATATTGTAAATCGACGACATAAAATCATATTTTTATTAAAAATTGGGATAATATTCGTGTATAAATTTGCATTTTGGAGTAAAATATAACAAATCTACAAATTGGTGCCTTTTTACAGCAAAATTATTGATTCGTATAGATAATTAGTCTTCATTTGTCTTTGCGTATAAATCCTTAAATTCTCTTAGAAAAATCTGTATGTAAAAAATTTGTTGACAGAAACATGGCAGTACAAGAAAATAACAAATAAATAGGTTTTTTTATAATATCTTTTTATATTTCTTATTTATGTAACAGAATTCTAGTCGATAGGCTATAATCGGTTCCAATTTTTCAAATTTTGGTTTTATTATGGTTTTTATTTGAGATAAAATATGAAAAATGACTAAAAAACCATCTAAGAATGCTAGTATTCACCAAAGTGTAGTTTATGATGATTTAAAATTTAGTTGGAAAACAAATTTTGGGTTAAAAAATATGTTTGCCTATTTTGACCCATTGTCGCTTCAGATTTCTATGTTATATACGTCATTAGTTAGCCGATACAGTTTCATTATAGATACCCGATTATGTATTTTCTTTAACTTGTTTGTGGAGTAAAATGTTTACATTTGTTATCTATAATATTTATGGAAAACATACTAAAATCTAACAAAGTGTTATAGGCGATTTTCATAAAATCAAAATGTAAATAAATAAAAAAAAAAAAATCTAAATCAGAAGATACTTTTGTTCAACAAGTGTGGTTGTTTTATAGTTGATAGATACTTTTCTTTAGAAATAAATAAAATGCAAGTTTTAATACATTATTTTTAGTGTTTTTTTTTTTTTTTTTTTTTTTGCATTTAACAACTTATATTTGTTATTTTTTTATTATGACATAAGTGAACTTGTGAGAGAGAGATTAAAAATATAATTTGAAAAAAAAAGAAGAAATTAATATTAATTATGAAAATAACCATATATATTTTTTTCGGATAAATGAGTTTAAACAAAAATTGTGGTTGATGAATTCGATTATTATGCATTTAATTCATTTGGGTTTATTGTTAATTTAATATATTTATATAAATACGTTTTTCTAAAATCTAATAGTTTTTATTTTTGTTTTAATTATATATATCTCTTATAATATATTTCAAAGTATGTATTAATATTATGCTGTATGTAGTACATATCATTTAATAATTTTAAAAATATTTAAAGCATATTTTAAGGTTAAAAAAAAACAATGGGGTTATTATAAACATTTCAACCATTTGTGTTCTAATAAAAAAAATTACTGAATATTTTTTTTAATAATGATTATTATGGCGTTTTATAACTGCCGTTTTTAAAACAATAATCAAATGTTTTAAATTTTTTTTTAAATTCTTTCAACAATAGTAGCCCAGCTACTATGAACTATAGCAAAATTATACAATCGAAAAATAATTTTAATAATTTTAGTGGGTGGAAATAATTATAAAAAATAAACATGAATAGGAAGCATTATTGCACAAAAATCAACAAAAACATTTTAAATATTAAGTATAAACAAATTTCTTTAGATACAATTTTGACAATTGTTGCATTTCATTAAACAAATTTATAAAGAACACAAATGGAAAAGTCGTGTTAAGATTAAAATAAAAAATATATATGTATATATATATAAAATTAAATGTTCCTTTAATAAAATATTATAGTATGTATATGTTTTATAGAAAACAACAATATTAAAGTAATAAACTAATATATTAAAAGATATTATACAAGTTTTAGTTTCAAAAATTAATTGTCGACCCATACAATACATTGACATGTTTGTTGTAAATAACAAAAAAACCATTACCCAACAGCAAAAACGAAATAAATACTTTTAATTAACTCTAAATATTTTGTCATTATAGAATATTATAGAAATATTATAAAAACTTAAAAGTAGTTTCGTAGTATAATTCATTAAATTGCTCAAACGAAATACTAGTTTATATTTATTTGGTTTTATAAACCAAAAATGAAAAAGGTTTAGAAACTAACAAAAAATATATTTTTGAAAATCTATTTTCTATATAATAATACATATAAAATAAGCAATAACCAAAGTGTTAAGAGGCCATTAGGCATTCAAATATATGTATATGACGAAAAGCTTGACAACTAAAAATGTCTTTGAACTACGTGTTCAAACGATTTTCCGAATGTTGCTATATTCATTATCTGAATTTTTGCACATTTCCTGTGAACATTAAACAATTCTATACAGAAACGTTCATATAATATTCAAAGGTATTGATATTTTTCAAATAAAGTTTTCAACATTTTTAATATTGCATTTTTTGTTTCAATTACGCAAAATATCAAATGTCCAATGTAAAAAAAGTTTGTCGGCACGTATATATGTGAACTAGAAAATTTCAAAGCTGGTGGCGGATCACAGTTTCAAGAATTGAAATAATATTAAATAAAAATAATTACCTTTCTTAAACAGAAAACAACTTATAGGCTTTGTGTGTTTTAATAATTTGCTACCAAGTAATTAAATTGTTATTTTGCTGTTGCTGTTGCTGTTGATGTTTTTGTTAGTAAACAACGGGATGTTGTTCAACATTAGCGGGCATATGCTGCAATTGTTGCATTGTGGCACGGGCCAAAGCTTCCTGATCGGTTTGTATCAAAGCGATTGGCACTTGTGGTGGTTGCTGTTGAGTTTGTGTTTGCTGTTGTTGAGATGGCTGTTGTTGTTGTTGCTGTTGTTGGTGAGCGGCAGCAACGACAGTAACATTTGAAGCTGTTTGCTGTTGTTGATGATGGGCTTGCTGTTGAGTCTGCTGTTGTTGTTGCTGCTGCTGCTGCTGTTGATGATGATGTTGGCGTTGTTGCTCTTGATGCTGTTGTTGCTGCTGCTGCTGCTGTTGCTGCTGCTGTTGTTGTATTTGCTGATGAGCTGCAGCCGCAGCTGCTTGCTGTATAGACAATTGTAATAATTGATTTTGCTGGTGCTGTTGTTGTTGCTGCTGTTGTAAAACTTGTTGATGTGCTGTCACCTGTTGTTGCTGCTGCTGCTGTTGTTGTTGCTGCTGCTGTTGCTGGTGTGTAGTTACTACTTGTTGTTGCTGCTGTTGTTGCAATTGTTGTTGCTGCACTTGTGTTTGCGGCTGTGTCGCTTGTTTTTGTGTAGCATGAGATGTTATAGTTGACGTTACTAAAGGCGTCAAACCCGTTGTTAGTTGCACTGTATTTGCCGCTGCTCCTGCTGTTATTTGTTGTATGGTATGCATGGTTGGAGCTGAAGTTTGTAGAGGATCTAATGTTTAAGATATATTTTTATTTTAATAAAATTATAATTATACATATATAAGTACGTAGTAAATGTTTTAATAAGAAGTCAAATAATTGCTTTTCTATAATGTGCGTTTTAGTAAAAAAGTAAGAATGCCTAATCTTATATACCCCTTTAACAAAATAAGATAAATATTGAAAACAATAAATAAATAAATAAATTTCTGTGAATTTATCAATAAAATTGGGAATTTAGCATAAGAAAATCTTACTAAAATAATTCTTTTGGGAATATATTTTTTTTAAATATTAGACGAAATTTTTTTTTATGAAAAACAATTAGAAACCATTTTTCTAAAAAAAATGTTTGTGATAAATCGGTAAACAAATCAATGAAGTCGTTTGCTATTTGTGGGCCGATATTTCTATAAGTCGAACAACCGGCCCTTGAAAGTCAATAAGTCGACTAACTAGAAAATGTCGAATAGTCGATAAAAGTCGATTTTTTATTTCTAACTAGCTTGACCCGGTGCGCTCGCTACCCCTGTCGATGTAAAAATCGGTTCAGCCGTTTAGTTATTATTGTTTAAAAACTAAAGGTACCAATTTTACCCGTTTTTCCTCCTTTTTATCCCTTTCTGGTCCAAGTATTGAAAAAATTTATAGCCTATTGACGCTTCCAAGTAAGGATCTATCTACGTTCCAAATTTCAATAAAATCGGTTCAGCCGTTTAGGCGTGATGCTCAAACAAACAAACAAACAAATAAACAAACAAACTTACAAAGACATTTATATATTTATATAGATTGTAAACATTTTATAGAATGTATTCTTCTCATCAATAAATCCAGCAACAATATAGTTTTCATATTCAAATATTTAAAAAAGTCGTAAGTTCGAAAATCGAATTTGTAAAAATCGAAAAGTCGACTTTTTGTTTCAACATAGACACACGTTAAAGTTTTTTACACATATTGCTTGTCAAAATTCATTTAAATTGACAACTGTGAAGTAGGCTGCACGCAACTTGAAAGCAATTTTTATCACTATGCTTATTACTTTTATTCATAAACATATCTATCTATATAAAAATGAAATGGTCCATGTATGTAATGTCATCACGTGAGAACGGCTGGAGCGATTTGAAATGCTCCTGAACATGGTTTGTAAAGAAAAAAATCAAAAATTCGGAAATTTAAATTTTTAATATATTGCCTCCTTTTCACTTCTCATTTTTCATAATAATATACATTTTTTGGAGAAACTTGAAGAACTAACATTAGTAAATAGATAACGGACGAAGCCGTTGCGGCCAGCTAGTTTACAATAATTTCATATATAGAACGAATATAAAATATTTGTAAAAAACTGTAAAAAAACCTATGGGGGCAGAATATCTGTAAAAAAAAACTACAACAAAATATATCGGCAGAATATTAGCAAAAGGAAAAACAACAAATTGCTTAAAAAAATGTAATCCTCTGTTTTCTTGATTATAAATTGAAAGAAAAATTGAAATTAAATTTAAAAGTGTGAGTGTATCAAAACTTGAACTTGTAACCCCCCAAGTAACATATATGTTCAATTTGTTAGCTATCTAGATACTATTTTTTTCGATAATATCAATACTAATAACACTTGAAACATGACTTACGATTTCTCGTAAAATAGATTACTTGTGTATCGAGATTTATGATAATTTTCCATTTATTGAAGAGACATCAAAAATTTGATTTGTGATTTCGAATAACAAAATTCTCGTAACTATATTGACTTACTAATACTAAAGTTATTAGGTGCTTCGACTAACAAACAGAAGTACGAAAATTGTTGAATCGAATCCGTTAAGATATTTACAGACGACGATGCTGAGTATTAATATTTGTGAAAAACGTATGTATCATAATATACATCGTCTAAACAAAAATTGTATTCAATTTTCAAATAATACAATTGTTTTTTTATTTACGGTCGGTATTCATACATTTTTTAAAACATACCAAAAACTTTTTATTTTAATACGTATCGGACATGTATTTATAAATACAAATAAGACCGAGCGCGGATCCAGGTCAACCATTTGGGTAAATAAATTAAAATTTATTTTACATTTTTATTTTTTCCTTTTTTATATTAAAACTTTTCGGTTTTGGCGGGGGATAATTTCCTTTTTTCACCCCCCTGTATCCGCGTAAGATAAACAAAGAATGTAAAGAAAATATAATAAATAAATAAAATTTGTCGAAAAACATCAATAATAATAATACCTGTAAACACCATATGTATTTTTCAAAATTATTTAAAAATATTTGGTCAATTCACAAGGTATTTTATCAGTCATATTGTCATAATGTCCTAATATATCACGACGCGGCGGCTCGGCTTAACCAACTCTTAGGCATTCGGTTGGTATCTGCTGGTTTGTTACAATGTCACAGTAAACATAGCACTGAAAGTACTATTATTTTAGGACATTTTTTGCTTGAAAAGCAATAAAAACCATTGTGAAATATTAGGACATTATGACATAAGAGACCTTGTGAATTGACCAATTATAAATATATATAGTATTAATTAGAGTTGGGCATAATCGTTATTTATTGTTCATTTTTATTCAAAACAAATAAATGAAGAAGTTTGTTCTTTTTGCTTAGTTTTTTTCTTTTTTATTCTGCGGAGTTTGACTGAACTAAATGATTGAATGATTTCACTGTGAATGTGTTTGCAGATACTGTACAAAACGAACAGATAGTCCCGGTCCACACTGTGAAACATTTGCTGCAAAACATTTTTAAATTCTCTTTTGGAACTGCATTCGTGTCCACACAGTGAAGTTTTTGCTTTTCAGTTTTTGACATTTCTGTACAGAACGAATATGAACGAATAAATGTGGATGACGTACTCAACAAAAACTTCATGTACATGAAACAGAGTACCCTTTTCCATTCCTCTTTCCCCTTTCATCGACAAACTCAAATGTTTTGCAGCAAATGTTTCACAGTATGGATGGGGACATAACAACTGCTTTTGGAAACAAATTTGGATTTAATAAAATTCAAACAACTTAAATGCCATTTAACTAAGTTTTTCATAATATAGGTTTCAAACATCTACAGTATTATTAAACGAACAAAAAGAACAAGAAGACAGAACAACTTCACACTGTTCACTTGGCTGAATTGTGCAATTGAACTTGTTCGTTAATGAACAACCCAACTCTAGTACTAATACACAGTATTATCGTCTGTAAATACCTTTATTGATACTTTTATGATTGTCTAAGTAAATGATATAAAAAACAATTAGTTAAACTTACTTAATTCACTGATAACTGGTTTAATTTCCTGTTTAATTTGAGGCAAAACTCCTGCTGGTATAACTGGATGTGGCACTGGGGGTGGTGGCATTGGAGCATTTGGGTGATTCATTTTCATGTGACGCTTCAAATTTCCTCTTTCGACAAACGCTTTACTACATAATGTACAAGCATGCGGTTTCTCGCCGGAGTGAGAGCGCATGTGGGATACCAAATGTCCTAAAATTAAATGAAATTTACATTAAACAATTAATGAATGACTTTACATCCTTTATCATTTTGTTAAGAACCGCTATAGTTCAAAATTTATATATAATTCTTATTATTTTTTTAGAAACACATTCCGACACTAGCTTACCTTTGCAAATAAATGTTTTGGGACATTTTTCGCACGTAAATGGTCTCTCCATTTCTTGACCCTTAGTATGACTACGTTGATGGAAGAGTAAATTACCCTTAAGCGGAAATGATTTTCCACATGTTTCACAGGCAAATGGCCGATCACCCGTATGGCAGCGGGACATGTGATTTATCAAATGTTCTTTGCGCGTAAATGGTTTATTGCAGACATTGCAACAATGTGGATTATCACTAGAATGTTGACGCATGTGATTGTTGAGATGTTCCTTGCGTGTGAAGGTTTTCTGACAATATTCACACTTGTGCGGCGAATCACCTGTGTGCAAACGTATGTGATTCGTAAGATGCTCCTTCCGTGTAAAAGTCTTTTTGCAATAGCTGCAACGATGCGGTGACTCGCCAGTATGCTGGCGCACATGATTCGTTAAGTGCTCTTTGCGCGTAAACGTTTTCGTACAGAATGTACACTTGTGTGGCGATTCGCCGGTATGCTGACGCACATGATTGACCATGTGATCTTTTCGCGTAAACGCTTTGGTGCAATAAGTGCACTTAAAGGGTGTTTCACCAGTGTGTTGACGTATATGATTGACTAAATGTTCTTTGCGCGTAAACGTTTTCATGCAGTATGTACAACGATGCGGTGATTCCCCAGTATGTTGACGTACATGATTCAATAAATGTTCTTTACGCGTAAAAGTTTTCGAACAGAAATCACAGCGATGAGGAGTTTCTCCTAAAACATAAATTTTTTAAATGGTAAATGTCGCCTTTGGTATTAAATAGAAAGTATATTAACAAACCTGTATGCCATAATATGTGATTAGTAAAATGCTCTTTACGACTAAAACTTTTGCCACAAATTTCGCAACGAAATGGTGTATCATTTGTATGCGAACGCATATGATTTGCTAAATGTTCTTTACGTGTATACTTTTTACCACATACTTCGCATTGATGAGGTGTTTGACCTAAAATTAAAATAATGTTAGAATTTTGAAATCGTAAAAGAATTTTGAAATCGTATAAGTTCAATTAAAAAAAACATATTTGTTGGTAAAAAGTTTTTCGGTGTGAAAAAATGTTATTCTATTCAAGTAAGAAAAATGTATACTTTAAGATAAAGATTCAAAACAAGTTTTGTTGAAAAATAATTTTTGGTGAAACTATTTTTTGTAAAAAGATAGTATATAGTGTATATAGACTATAGTGGGTGTATTGATATGTCAATCATATACGTATGTTATTTGGGGGCCTCGGAATTTGATTTCATCATACAGACGATATCTTTTTAATTTCAAAACCAAAAAGAAATAAAATCCATCTGAATTCAGTTTCAACGATTCTTCAAAATTTTTGATTTTCCTCACATGCACTTACCACTCATGGTGGAGGGTATAAAAAAGTTTTTATTGGATCAATTTGTGATTTTAAATGAGAAAGTATTTAACAAATTGCTTCAAAAGTTTCTCCTATGTCCCACAGTAATTTCAATATGCCGACCAGACAAGATAATTCTAGGGTTTGACACTTATTACACTGATCCACATAAATATCAGAACGTAAACAAATAAATATTTCTTTCCGTGTACTTACCAGTGTGCCACATATAGTGATTAACATAGTGTTCTTTGCGCGTAAATGATTTCTTACAGATTTCGCAACGATGCGGAGTCTCTCCCGTGTGCTTACGCACATGATTTACCATGTGCTCTTTGCGTGTAAATGTTTTAGCACAATATTGGCACCGGAATGGGGTTTCACCAGTGTGCGAGCGGAAATGATTTTCCAAATGTTCTTTGCGGGCAAATGTTTTCTGACATATCGTGCAGGCAAATGGTTTGTCCGTTGAATGGCGCTTCATGTGACGCTCCAAAGAGGCATTGTTGGCAAAAACATTGAAACACACCAAACAAGTAAACATTGGTCCACCGATATGTATCTTGCCATGCCGTGTAAGATCCTGTGAGGTAAAAAAGCCCTGACCACAGACTTGACAATTGAAAGGTTTACGTTCAGTGTGGTAACGACGATGAACGATTAACTGATATCGGAAGGCAAACATTTTTCCGCATATGTCGCAAACATGTTCACCGGTAGACACTACTGTGCCATCGGGCGCTAAAGTAACAGTATTTTGGTCTACATTTGCAATACCCCCTTCCATTTTCGGCATTAGCAGGCCACCAGCAGTCACACCAGCAGTCGTTGCAGTAGATGTTACTGCAGTATTGGCGTTTGTAGCAATGGCTGTTGTTAAGTTAGCCGCTGTACTAGTTGTAGCAACCACACCACCCGAACCTACAGTACTTGTACTGGTGGATTCTGTTATAGGGACACTATTGGTTACCACAGTTACACCAGTTGTATTATTAACCTCAGCTGCACTTGTGGTAGTGGCGGAAACCGCTGCAGCAATATTATTATTTGCAGTGGATGGTAAGGATGCATGGGCTGCTGCCAAGGGATGATTCATAACATCACCGTGTAGTTTACCAAAAACTTCATGATAGGTAAATAGTTGAGATATATCTTCGATATTTACTTTATACATTTCAATGCCGGGATGTAATTTTCCGCTCATGACTACGCTACCATCATCTTTAATTTCTGTTTTGGGTGCACCTAGTGTTATGGTAGTGGCCCCAGAGGTAGCCGGGCTGCCAGAGGATGCTGCAGTTGATATGTGCTGCATAATGATCTGTTGATTGGTTGCAGTTATTTTGCCATTGGAAGCGAAAGGTTTTTCGTCTTTTATGGCCTGATCGCTTGATTGTAAAACAGCAACATGTTGTTGCTGTTGTTGGCTCATCTGTTGTTGCTGCTGTTGTTGTTGTTGCTGACGATTATCCTCTGCATTATTTAAGGCTTGATATGAATATGACAAGAGGTTAAATATAATTATTATTTGTAGTATTTGAAAAACATACCATGAACATGCAACTGTTGCTGCTGCTGCTGTTGTTGCTGCTGCTGCTGATGTTCAGCTACATGCCTTTGCTGCTGCTGCTGTTGTTGTTGCTGCTGTGCCTGTGTTGTTATAATGGTGCCATTTGGCAGTTGTTGTCCTATTCCCGCTTGAGATAACATTTGGGTTTGTGGTATTTGCAGCGTTCCCGCACTGCTAGAAACTGCCTCGGTTTTTGTAACCACGGTTGGGCTGCCGGCAGTTGTGGATATAGCACGCACTAATGTTGATGAAGGCACTCCTGCTATAGATGTTTGTGTGTGCGTTATACCTGCCACGTTATATTGAGTCGCTTGACCTGGCGCTCCTTGAAAGTTTGTCACAACCCAATATTTACCCAACTGAAAAAATGAGACATACATAAAATAATTATTATTTTTGAAATTTCCAACAAAAATATCAAATACAAGGAACAACAGGAAAAAAAAATTATTACATCGATGATATTTTCTGAAGATGTACAATCGGAAAACGTAATGATTTATATTTCTTAATTTTTATTTAAAAACCTTAATTTTAATAATTATTACCGGCTTCGCTCGGTAGCTATTTACAAATGTTAGTTCTTCAAGTTTCTCCAACAAATATCTCTTATTAAGAAAAATAAGAAGTGAAAAGGAGGCAATTATTAAAAACTTAAATTTCCGAATTTTTCTTCTTTACAAATAACCTCCTGAAAATTTCGAATCGAATAAAAAAAATCAGCTAAATGGCTCCAGCCGTTCTCACATGATACCATTACAAACATGGTCCATTTCATTTTTATATATATTGATTCATCATTTAAGTATTATTTTTGTTTAAATTATAATGACCCAATAAGCAAAAAAGACCTAAAAATTGAAGCACAAACATTTTGTTAGAATTTAAAGAATTCGGAATTAAAAAATATCAGCCATTGATTTCATAAATCCATTCATTCATAGGATTTTATTTGAATAGAATTCATTCATTGTTGAATAAATTCATAATAGAATTCATTCAAAATTTTATTAATTTTTTGTTAATTCAAATCTAAAATTGAAATATTTTTTTTCATTCAGTTTTGTTTTTGTTTAGCTTTTAATCAATTACAAAGTGAATTGAAAAAATTGACTTAAGCCTTTTTGTAATAGATTTGAATTAATGGGCATTTTAATGCTTCAATAAAAAATTAATTCTAAATGTAATGAATTCAATACATTTTAAGTACAAAGGAGTTAAGCCTATGAATTAATTCATATCATATTTGATGAACTTTAAAAGGAAACAGATTATGAATATTGAATTTGATAATCATCAAAATAATAATAAATTTGACATAAACAAATAACAAAATCTCGAAATGGAAGACATTGTGCTAAACATTATTATAAATATACAACTTGTTCTATTAATTATAATATATTAAAAGTCATATATAATCACTTTATTTTATTATCGCTATATTCATTCGTTCTAGAACTAGTATTAGCTCCACAATACCATATTTCCTGGAAAATGAGGGAAATTTTGGGAAATACAATTGGAAAATTACACTCTGATTTTTTTTTTACATTTTTACACAACAAACACAAGAAAAAAATTCCACAAAAAGTTGTATTTTTAACAAACTATAACCTAGTGTAAAAAATCAGAGTGTAATTTTTCATTTTTTTGAAATGAATTCCCTCAATAAGTTTTATTTTTTAAACAAAAACTAAAACTCAACAATAATTTTTATTTTCTAATCATGGCAGAATCAACCAGGTACAATTAATAGAAAGTATGTTCTCAATTATACATTCCTTATAGAAAAGAAAATTTGAAAAAAACAAAACGAAATGTCTAAGAGAAAAATAAATTAGTTTGTGGTTGTATTAAAAAAATATTTATGTATTTAAATTTTTTCGTAAAATATTTAATAAAAATTGAAATGTGTCCAAATAAATGTGTTGTTTTTAATATAAGGTGTAAAACATCGCGGAAACAAAATAAAAATTGATGAGAGTAAATGCGTTATTCGACGTTGTAGGGGTAAATATTGACAACTCTCCGTAATAATTGTACCTGGTTGATTCTGCCATGATTTTCTAATGAAAAAAAGTTACTTGAAAAATATTTATGTATTAAAATTCCAGTTTTATAATATACTTATGTAACTTATAATCTTACGGTCTCTAATATATTGACATATAAAGGTGCAAACAAAAAGATTCCTTTACATATTCCGATTTAAAAATTTCAGTCAGAATTTATAGAAAATTTAAGATTTTTTGATACTTTTTCTTATATATATAAGTATATATCACAAAGAACGTGTGTGTGGGATACGATTCCAATTCGTATATAACGTTTTTATCTGTAACATACTTATGCTAAATATTCTTGTATTTAGATCTTACATTTTGTGAATTATTGGCTAACAGTGTTCCCGTTGTAGACGTTGGAGTTGTAGGACCAGCACTACTAAGCAACAAAGGCGAGCTTGCAGCTTGATTTACATTATGATGTAGATGATGCTGATGGTGATGATGATGCAGCAAATGTGTATCATGTGCAGACACTAAAGTGGTGCTCATGGGCACAACAACTGAACTAGAAGCCACATCCCCAGTAGATGGTGTTGTTGTTGTCGGATTTGTGGAAGTTATAGTTGGTTGATGGTTTATTATATGTTTATGCTCAACAATTGTTGATGGTGTTGTTGTCGTCGTTGATGACATTGTTAAGGATATCGGTGTGGTCGTTATGTGGTTTATACCACCGCCCGTAGTACCACTTTGGTTACCATTAACATTCGGCGTAGACATATAGTGTGGAGATGTTTGATTTGGTTGTTGAACAACAGTTAAAATATGACGCGACTGTAACATTATTAGATTTTTACATTCAATTTATAAGTATATGTATGTTAAGGGCCTGATTCAGAAACACGAACGGAAATCAATTTTTAAATGTTTATATGAAAAACAAAAATTAGAAAACTGAGTGCTTTTCTTACAAAAATTTTAAAAGTCTGAATTGTTTTCCGGTCTTATTTCAGAATCAGGCCCTAAGTTCTCCAACAATAGTTTTGATATTATTAGTTTTACGACAATTACAATAAAATAATGTATGTTGTAATGTGTATTAAATGTGTTAAGATTATTATGACAACAATATACATCTTATGAGATTTTCTTCTATTTTTATTGTTTCTTTATAAAAAGTAGATTTTCTTACTTTAAATATGAAAGTAATTAATTATTTATTATGCGATGTAAATGGATTTAGTATGTAAAGTGAATGTTAATTGAAAACTAATGTACATATTTATACACCATATACACATAAGGTATTACATACAATGGAAATAATGCGTTTGTGTGTTTTGTAATCGCAAATGTCGTGAATATAGTATGTAGTGTCATTTATACGTATGTTCTGTATTCAATCGTATGTTTAAGCGTTATCACTATTAAATATATATACATACATATATACATATATACATTTTTTACAGGACCTCTATAGATATCAGATTATTGAATAAATCTACTTCAAGCCCCATTTTCACGATGTCTGGTTATGTTTTAACTTAAAGTTATACTCTCTGTTAAAATAATGTTTGTATGAAAGCTGTCAGTACAACTTAGGTTAAAAAAAAAAATAACTAGACATTGTGAAAATGGGGCTTAAAGTAGGGCGTGATTCCAAGAAATATATATTTTTAGATATATATATTTATATACATTGACGATTAATTTAGAATTAAGGGCTTAAAAAGTTTAAGAATAAATGTATACATATATTTATTACAAATTGGATAAACAAATTATCCTCAAATCATTCTCAAAATCTAACGTTATAAAAAAGTTTGGTTTATTATAATCACACTGTTCTAAAAATGTTGGAATACATTTTTTTTTTTCAAAATTCGTTTCGTTTTTTAGAAAAATAACAAGTTATAACTATAAATAACCAAAACAACGATATTGGCGGATAGACAGACAGACATCGAATTCCATACTTGAATGTAGTGTCATCCATAAGTTTAAAAATCAGTTTTTTTTTAAGTCTTGGTTTTTTGGATTTCCTTTTGTATTTAGCTTATTTTTGCACCATTCAATAGTATGGTGTATAGCTGTGTTATCAATCTGACTTCAAAGTTTTGTTTACAAAAAAAAATAATTGACACATAGATATTAATAAATGCATACATAAAAAATTAATGATGTCTTTATGTACTAAATTAGAACAATGGTTTATTTTTACTTTATATTATTATGTAAGGTCTTAAATCTAAATATGGATACATTAGCCAATTGATGTTTTATTTATTCCTCACACACGTTATTTGTGATATGTATTACATTTAATTAAGAGCAATCTATAAGTTATAGTCAATGGAGATGATGATGCTATTTATATTACATACATTTTATATGAACATTTAAATAAGTTTTAAGCTAAACACATAGCAGACATACATACGTACACATAAATAAATGCAATGATAATTAAAACTCACACTTAAGCTAATGCTAATTATATTCTACATACATATGTAGGTACTTTAGTGAAACTCTGTAGTTATCTTCTTTATATATATGTACATATGTACCTACATACATATTTATGTATGCATTTATATAATACAATTATACTTTGTTACGCGAACAGCAAAATCCCCACCCACTACTCAACTCAGTATGTTAATCGATTTTAATTTCATTATAACAAAAAGGGGTTCATTGTTTTAAATCATTCAATATGTTTCCTATTTCTATACTCATTCTCTGTTTAACTTAGAAATATTTCTGCAATACATATACATACATATACGTATGTTATATTTTCTAAGGATAATGTTCCCATTTAGTTGAGGATATACTAACAATTAGAACAAAAAATATTTCAATAAAGTACAAACATAACATATTTTCATTAGTTTTCCATTAATTTATACTTTTGAAATTTTGCAATATACATAGTACATATAAATTTATATTCCGTATAACAAACATTTTTTCAATTATTTTGTTTAAATCAATTATTCATTTCGTAAACAAATTATTGCAGAAAAATCCTAAAACAACTTAAGTCACATTTACTCAAATCTTCTTATTCTTTTGTGAATCTGCAGCAGAAAAGCAGTTGTCGGCGGCACTCATATTCACCAGAGGTCGAATTAAATCGGAAATAAAATAAGAAACATAAATCACAATAAATATCTGTTCATATTACAACAGAGAAAGAAAGATGTATGTCGACCACTGCACAAAGGAGTATTTCGACAATCCCAGAAGGCCATCTACATCAAGTCCTTCATGCTCCAAAATCCTGGCATGAATTTCAGTTAAAGTGATTTCACCCTCTAGGGTGCTGTCCGTTTACCCTACACCGCCCGGACGTTTCCCTTGTTTTTATTTTCATTATTTTTGGATCAATTCAGTAAACTATCCTTTGACTATCACATTGATGTATTGCACTGTAAGGTGTTTGGTATTCTGCGTAAGATATACTGGTCTAACATGTATTTGCCATTACGTATTAGGTATAGTATGGCTCATTCATTATCAATGTCGTTGATTTTATATGGTCTTGAGGTTTACTCAGGCACTGACTGGCTCAATACGTTTTAGAAGGATTAAAGGTATACATATTTAATTCTGTTGTCCGATTTGTTTATAATGTTAAGCGTCGTGAACATATTTCAAATTTTGTTCATTGTTTTATTGGATGACTTTGTTAAACATCGAAATATGATATTATTTTATAATATAATCAAATTCGAAAGACCACTTGTACGGTATAAATTATTTACATTCTCACGATCCATTAGAAATCCACAAATTTGTATACCCAGAATTTCTACTTCTTTCTTTGACAAATCATTTGTTGTGAGAATTGCTAGGCTGTGGAATATTTTACCTTATTCCTTGCGTATTTTTCGCAATCTGTTTCGTTTAAAAATTTTGGAATTTTTATCTAGTGCTACTCATTGATGATTTACTTGCGATTTTAAGTACACTAACAGTTTGCCACTGATGGGACCTATTAAGGATTATTTTAATGTTCCAATTTATATGTTATTGCGGCGTGGGAGCCACAAATCTTTAACTGTATATATTAAATGTATATTAATTTATATTTAACTAATATTTTATAATTAATTTACATATATTATCAAGAATGATACTTTTATATTATTGTTTTACCTCAGGTGTTATTACTATGTAATATTGTTATTTTGGCCATTTAGGCTTAATATTACAGAAATAAAATGAAAATGAAATTCTGTTCTCACGAGTGAGCACGTAAAAAATCGGATCATCCACGCGGTGGCGGCGTGCGTGGACTAGGCAACTAATCATAATAACGTATTACCCTGATGCTGAGGGGAGCTGTTAGCGGCTAGTTTAATTCAACAATCACTAACCATCAAGGTTCTCAGCACTGCTCAGCACTTGACCTTAAAAGTGGATTTCTCATCATTGATTAAAGTTTTCTATGGCCGGTAAATAATTTTTGTCGAATTACGGACATTCAATGACTTGTTTAATAACTAATGTCATATTTACTAACATTCATTGCGGGTTTTATTTAACACTTCATATAATTGTAATAAATTAACCTATGTACGTTGAAAATTATTTTTAATAAACCCAATTCATAGATCTTAATTATAAAAGTTGAAAAGTTAATAAAAGTCTATGTTTAAATGCTAATATGAATATTCAAATTTAAAATAATGTAAGTGTACGACATTTTTTTTTTACAAATTAAATATGCATTTTAAACACAAAATGAATTAATGACTACATTTACAAATGTATTGAGTATGCAAGAAATGTTTTTTTTAGTATATTTTTTACCTCATTTAATTGGGATTGTTGTTGCTGCTGCTGTTGTTGTTGTTGTTGCAAAGGCGAATGACGATTTTGTTGCTGTTGCGGATCATAGCCATTTGATGTTGCAACTGCTGAAACAGTTGTGGTAGCTGTATTTGATAATGTTGCTGCTGCTGCCGCTGTTGTTGACTCACCAGGAGTTGTTGCATTAGCAATTGCATTATCAGTATTCATTTTTTAAATAACCGCAACCTAGTAAAAGTTGGCAACATTGTTATTGCAACTAACAGGTTTTGCTAAAAAATACAAATTAAAATTTATTTTTAAGATATTTATGTTAAATTTAAAAATAATTGATGTTTTTCTTTGTTATAGAAACTGATTAATAAAGTTATAGTTAAATAAGTTAATCAATCAACTCTTGTTTTTAATTTTCACTTTAATTTTTCAATATTCTAATTGAATGAGCACAATTGTATGCTTCATTACATTTTAAGTTTTATATTAATCAAACATTTTTTTGGTTTAATTTGTAATCGTCTTTCTCATTTTTTACTTAAATAATGCTTACCTCCATTATCACAATGTATAGTTAGTTATGTTTTAACCTAAAGTTATACTGACTGTTTTCATACAAATATTTGTTTAACCTACAGTATAACTATATGTTAGCAGACATTGTCATAATGGGGTTATTTGTATTATGGCTTCTATTTGTTTACTAACTCACTCCTATGATAGAGTCATTTAGTTCTTTTGATGGTGATATTTAATAACGAAATACTGCATTCTGAATTAGATTTGGGCATAATCGTTCATTTTACTGATTGATAATTTTTGTTGACAACAAATAAATGAACAAGTTTGTTCTTTATGTTCAGTTAATTTTTATTCTGAACTAATTGCTTGAACGATTTCTCTGTGAATATTTTTTTAGACAGTGAACAAAATAATCTGGTGACAGACTACTGCTTTCGAAAACTTATTTTGCCTATTATTAGCATGACTTTTAATAATAATAAAAACAAAAAGGTAATTTATTAAATTTTGAACTAGTTTGTTCTTTATGTTTTATTCTGAACTAAGTGCTTGAACGATTTCTATGTGAATGTTTTTTAGACAGTGAGCAAAATAATCTGGTGACATACTACTGCTTTCGAAAACTTATTTTACCTATTATTAGCATGACTTTTAATAATAATAAAAAAAAGGTAATTTATTAAATTTTGAACTAGTTCCTTTATGAACAATCCAACTTTATTCTGAATGCTTGTGTTAAAAAAAAAAATAACATAATAAGGTGGTTCACATCACCACTTTTTCTCTTGCGATATATATAGTTTTTACAAACATTACAACAAAAAAATTGTTTGCTATATTTAAGAATATTTCAGATATATGGGAAAATTTGAGTAAATTTTTGTCTATGTTAATGACTTAGTAATCCAGATATAGATAAAAAATAGGTCAAAAATCGAGGTAGATGTAGTTTTCTGCTTATATCTCAGCCTTTTGTGGCCGATTTTCCCGAATTAAAACAAATTAAATTTTTTGCCGAGTTTAATAAAATTTCGGTCTGAATTTCTCTGGCGTTTATATGCCATTGGAAAGGTCTTTGAAATGTCTTTCATTAGATATGCCTATTGTCTATATTAATGACTTAGTAACCCAGATATATGTCAACAATCGAGGTAGACGTGGACCGATTTTCCCAAATTTAAAACAATTATATACCTATATAGAATATGTTAACTTTATGGTGTCAGAAATCAATGAGGTAGAAATTACAAACGAAATGACAAACTTACCACTCATTGTAAAGACTATAAAAACTATAAAGATTTACGAACTCTATAGCCTCCAATGAAACAGAATTGCTATACGAGAACCCCTGCATGTTTGTGGGGTAGCATAGTGTAATTTAACCACTGTACCTAAACCTAATGAGAATTATTGCAATTGTATATGTTAAAGTCCAGTAAAATGAAACGATATTCGCTCTATAGATTAAACATCGGCATATAACGATAATACACATCTCGTTTTTTGTTATTGTTGCTGTTTTAAAACATATTCATTAATACGTTCAGTTTACTTCATACCTTCCACCTCCTTCTCCTCAGCACTTTGTACCACACTCCATCTACTCTATCGTCGTTCTTTCTTTATTTACTTCATATATTGTATTTTATTTATTTCCATTAAATTTCAAACAAGAAGAAAAATTAACAAAGAAGAAAAAAAAACACAAAGGTTTCGTTTCACTCTTGCCAATGCCGCCGCCTAAAGCTAAAATAAAAGCACAGAACAAAAAACATCATTCTTCCACATTATATTGGCTGGTTGGTTGGTTGGTTGGCCGGGTGTATATTAGTGAGTGTTTGATTGTTTGTTTGGTTGTTTGTGTATGGGACAAGTCCCCCCACAAGAAAATCGTGAGACGTTTGTTTAAAAATGCGCTCCAAAATTATAGACACAAAAACTAACAACCATATGATGCAAGTCAACTTGCAAAAGCGCAGGATAGAGAAAATTTTAATGAAAAACGTTTTATGAAATTGTGAGAAATTTCAATTTTTTTTTATTTTTGTTTTAATTGCTCGAAGAGAGTGAGTGATAAATAATGTTTAATTTAGTCATACATACATATTAAAATATACATCCATACATACATTTCTATATTCATATAAATATACATACATGTATATTTTTGTAGATTCTGCTTTGTTATTTATTCACTTTTATTGTATTTTTTGTTTAATTTTGTTTTATATCTTTGGTTTCGTTTTAATTAGAGTGCACTTCATAATTGCTAAATAAATAGCAAAGTAGAAACAAAATTATAAATACTATAGCATTGATAATTTTCATACAATGTTTTCGGTGTTGGATTTTACTTAAGTTTAAACTAATTATTTTTAAACAATTTTTTGTGTATTGAATTATATTTATTAATATTATAAAAAAATGACTTCTTCAGAATTATATCTAGTTTGCATATAGATATCATCTCCTTACAGTCATATCAAAATTGCTTGGCAGATTTAATGGATTGCATTTTATGATTCTGACGATATTTCGATCGTCCTGAGGTGCAGTTTTTCGCTTGCAGTCTCTATTTTCTATTTTTTCTTACTATTCAATAGCGTTTGATATAGAATTGTATATATGGACAAGATTTTCCTTATCTTATGAACTTTAAAATAAATTTTCGCTAAGCAATTTATTGCGCGGCCCACTAAAACAGTTATTATAGAAAAACGAACGATATTTAACATTAAATATACAATAAATGCAACATATTTAACTGAATTGTACTTTACTCTTAAAAAATATTTGAGTTCTTTAAAAACAAATTAAAACAAATGAATACAATAATCCAGCACTGCTATTTCAATGTTGATAAAAAAAATATATATTGTCATATATAAGTGGCTTTATTTCCGAAGTTATCATTAGTTTAACGAAAAGATTACATCACAAACATGTGAAATATTCGGCTATGCCGAATTTTATATACCCTTCACCTTTGATGTGCATGCATTAGTTGCCCACTTTCAGCGTATATCATCCTAAATATATCAAGAAAACTTTTAAAAATTTTACATTTAATTACTGACGAACAGATTATATTGTAGAAGTTACAAACGAAATGACAATGTTATATATACCCTTTTCACGAAGGTGAAGGGTATAAAAACAACAACGCCAAATGAAACGAAACACCAAAAAAACGAAATACGCAAAGCAATGAAACCAACACACATCTAAAGATACACTTTGTTGCTTTTTTGTCAAAGCATGCAATAAATTGTTTTTTTTTTAATGAAAATTTTAGAGCTTGTCTCAGATTTTTGCTCATATCTCGAAAGCATGTCTTACAGAATTATTGAAGATTTGGATCCCGAAGAAATCTTGGGTCTTCAGAAAATTGATTTCAACAGACGGACATGGCTTCATCGACTCCGCTATCTATAAGGATTTTGCTGATTTTAAATAGGAAACTTCTCGAAAGCATGTCTTACAGAATTATTGAAGATTTGGATCCCGAATATATCTGGAGTCTTCAGAAAATTGATTTCAACAGACGGACATGGCTTCATCGACTCCACTATCTATAAGGATCCAGAATATATATACTATATATAAAAATGTACTGGCTTGAACGATTATTGATATAAACAACATTTTAAGTTTAAAATTTTTAAAGGGTTGTTAATTATTCGAGTATTTTAATCGGATACAATTTTCTTATAATTTTTTATTATTCGTGTCTTCGACTAATAAAACGAATAATGAGTTAAAAAATATTATTCGAATAATTTAATACAATATATTTAAAGTCAGATAATTTTTAATAATTTGTTAACAAAGAATAATATTTTTTTTATTATTTTATGAAATAATACCAAAGTATTTTGAAATTCATATGTCTTTCGGTAAATTTTTAAGGCGCTTGATTAAATCTATATCTATATAAATATATAAATGTCTTTGTAAGTTTGTTTGTTTGTTTGTTTATTTGTTTGTTTGTTTGTTTGTTTGAGCATCACGCCTAAACGGCTGAACCGATTTTATTGAAATTTTGAACGTAGATAGATCCTTACTTGGAAGCGTCAATAGGCTATAAATTTGTTCAATACTTGGACCAGAAAGGGATAAAAAGGGGGGGAAACGGGTAAAATTGGTACCCTTAGTTTTTAAACAATAATTACTAAACGGCTGAACCGATTTTTACATCGACAGGGGTAGCGAAGCGCACCGGGTCAAGCTAGTAAATATATAAATGTCTTTGTAAGTTTGTTTGTTTGAGCATCACGCCTAAACGGTTGAACCGATTTTATTGAAATTTGGAACGTAGATAGATGTTTACTTGGAAGCGTCAATAGGCTATAACTATTTTCAATACTTAGACCAGAAAGGGATAAACAGGGGGAAAAACTGGTAAAATTGGTACCTTTAATTCTTAAACAATAATTACTAAACGGCTAAACCGTTTTTACTACGACAGGGGTAGCAAAGCGCACCGGGTCAAGCTAGTAGATTATAAATTCTATTTATAACGTTTAATGTTTATTGAACACTGATACTAACTCTATTGGAGATACTTTAAACATTCGTAGGTCTTTAGTAGTTACAAGATTTTCTTTTGTTAGATTGCACAATTTTCAGATATTGGAAAAAGAATGTAGAAAGGCATTTCTAATAAAATGTTCAATGTAACTAACTTGGAATAAAATTATTAACAATTGGTTTTGTTTCGTTCATATAGTCAAAATAACTTTTAGTTTGAAAATATCGATTATTCGATTAATGGACATTTATTGGTCGAATAATTTTTTATTCTAAACTGAAAAATGTTATTAATTTGAATAAAAAATATATTTTTTCCACGATTATTCGAAGAAGAACAATATTATATACACAGTATGCATATTAAGCTTAAGAAATAAAACGAAATACCGTGGATCAAACTAAATATCAAAATTGAGCATCCCCATGAAATTACACAAACTTTTTCTAAAACTACTAATCAACTATTTTAAATAACTTTATTTAAAAAATATTTTCCAGAAGTTCGCTTTATTTGCGATAACGACTGTTTACAGTAGAAAGAATTCACTGTAATTGATGTTTATTTATTAATACTCCCCTTAAATATGATGTTGTATTCATTAGTGTTATAACTTTTTTTTGGATCTCAAAATACCTTGAAAATTAAATTTTACGAAGAAAAGTTCAAAATTATTTTTCAAAAAAAAAAAGGTTTAAGCTCGCATAAACGATTAATGAAGAATTTGCGTAGGTGTTTTGGAGATTTGTCCCCAAAGATGGGGATGTGGAAAGACTTTTGGGGACAGACAAATTCGATTGGGGACTGGTCATTTTATTGGGAACAAAGTAATTAAAATAATTATATTTACTTATCAGTGCAGTTATATTTTCAAGACATCTAATATTATACAATTTTAACATTCAATTTAGAATGTGCAAACATTTTAAAAATTTACAAACAGATAAATATAAAATTAAATTATGAAATTCAATTCCAGTTATACTTCTGTAATTTCGAATCAAATTTTCAATTAAATGTTCTCAAAAAAACTAATTCCTAAGAATTTTAGCTTCAAGGAACCATTTAAATGTTATAATACCTTATTTTATCGGATATTAGCCAATAAATATTTATTATTTTTGCCGATATTTTTAATTTTGGTTGGGGACAGAGATAAAAGTACCTGACGACACAGTAGGCGGGAGATTCTGCAAACAGTCAAAATGAATTCGCAGTGGATATTTATATAAAATAATGCCTGCAAAAATGTTTGATGTGTCTTATCAAAAGTCATAATTCTTGAGTAAAATTTAGACATGATATTATTTTTTATTTGTTCAGTCGAGCCCATATATACATATGATTAATAATGTATAAATTGTAATGTTTATATAAATATAACGACATTAAAATATAATAATACTAAAAGTAACAATATATCTCAAAACAGTACTCGATATGCGACACCTTAAATTTTAATCTTCTAAACTCCTGGTGCGATTGCAAAATTACGTATGAACGAATCGATGAGATCATAGGGATTAAGAAAATTAAATTAAATACAAGATGAGAATTCTACCACATCTGGATAGGAAACCTTTGTACGAAGGTATCGAAATTCCTTTTTATTTCACTAAGTTATCTCTTATAGTTTAAAAGATATATAAGTTAAAATGGACTTAATTGTTTTTCATATTTTTCAAAGATTTTTTCAAAATATCGTAAAAAGAACTGCTTTAAAAAATTACTAATAAGAAATTATTAAATCAATTTAAATTCAAAGTTTATCATTAACATTAATATTTTCAATTTATGTAACAAGTAATATTAGCTGATACAAAGGTCAGAGAATTAAGGGTTTCAAGAAAAACTATTGATAATTCAATAATCTTGATTTCTCTAAAGTAACATTTGATTGGATATATTTCTTTGTAATAATATTTAAATTACATTAATTGTTTAAGGTGAGGCAACATCCTTTTGGAAACAGTCCAATAAAGAATGTTACCAATTCAGTTAGAAATATTGATAATATCTGACAATCCGCTTCTCCACATATGCTGTCTTTATATTCCTTGTGGTCATAGTCAACTATTGTATGATATTTTGTGCAATATGTATGTACTTATTTAATTTTTAGTAAAAACAGTGCTAAATTATTGCGAGAAAAAATGCAAATGAAAATTAAATTCATTTTTTTTAATTTTGAATCAAAAAAAAATAAAACAATAACGAGTTTTCAACATAGGAGTAACATTTTTATAGAATTTTTTATCAAATGTTCGTTCTTTCTATAATATTTAATAATTTAGCTCAAAACCGAAAACGATATATCGGCAACCGCGATTTAAATTTTTTCAGTTTTTGGAAACTCTATAAATTCAGTTTTTTAATAAATAATTCTGAGAACTCTCATTTTGTTTCAGCACGTTATTAAAGAATCTGAGAATTTTTCTTTCTCCATTAACCTTAAACATTTTGAAAAGCTTAAGAGTCCTATGTAATTATTTTTTATCAAATAAGACTAATCAACAATGTTTCCATATTTCCCGTATTGATTATCTTTTTATAAGAAGATAAATTATATATTTCCTTTGCTCATCAGCTATTTCGCTTGCTTTCATTATATGGTGAAATTTTAAGAACTGCGAATGGAAATTTAATTATTTCCCCTAATCAACTTTTAATTTTAATTTAAAATCCACTCAAATATTTAAATTTTATTATGAATTAGTATTTTAAATTCAAACATTTTTAAAATTAGGAAATAAATGCTTTTTTAACATATGGTTGAAATTTTTGGCTGTTTATATATGTTCATTAAAAATAAGAAATCCAAAAGTGAAAAATTGGCTTATATATAATAATGAAAATATACTAGAAATGTTAATTTAAAAACGTATCTTTGAATTTTAAAATGTATACTCCTAACTCTTAATTCTCTCTAAATTAAATTAAAATACAAATAAATATTCAAACTCGATTTTGTATATCATACGACATTATAAGACATCAATCAATATGTTGTAAGAAAAATTTTGAATTGAAATTTGTTAATTTAAATGTATGCATTAAAATATGTATATAAAAGTCACTATACACTTGAAAAACATTCAAACGACAAGATACAAAAATAAAATGATAAAAAATAAATAAAGCACTGACATTACTCGTAAATATACAATTTGTTTGTCTGTTTGTTTTTTTTTTACAATTATTGCTTTTGCTTTAGAATGACACGATGACGTTCATAAGTTTTTACTTGCTGTTTGCCTGCTTCTTGCTTGCCTGACTTGATTTTGCCTCTTTGCTATACTTTTTCGTTTGTTTTTCTCTGTGTGTGTTTTTATTATTTATTTATATGTATAGCTTTCGTATATTGTATATATTCTCCTCTATTTGTCTAATTTTTATTCCAATTGAAATTTTTTGTTCGTTTTTTATTTTTTTCTAATTTACACTTTGCTCTCTTAATTTTTTTATACATATATGACAAATACACATATTTAATGCACTGATTAAATTGAATATAGAATTTTTTTGTTTTAAGTTTTTTCCATATAGGTACATAATTTAAATTTAATTAAAAATAAGTTTTTCGTTAAATTAAAATTATATTTAAATTGCTTTAAGCAGCTGTTAATAAAAATTATTCAATACTTTAATAATTGTATATGTTATATGTATACAATTCTTATAGAATGAATAATACGTCATTTGAATAATATCTAAAGCTTTTTTATATAGTATATTATATCTGTACATGCATAAGTATTATTTTATTATATTCATAATTATTAATTTCTACCTAAATACACCAAAAAAAATACCAGTAATTAGTGGATGTCTGCAAAAACGAAGAATGTTTAACAGTCAAAGTAGAAAAAAATCAAAATATTTCTTTTTTTTAATTTTGTATGTAGAATAAAATGAATACAACACACTCAGTACGTAAGCGGAGGTGAGGCGCGATTTAAGGTGCGTAGACTATATTGAACTGCTAAAGTCAATGAGAATTTTTTTACAAGGCACCGAATCTGAACAATGTTGATGACGAGACGTAGCCGAATACACAGAGACGAACAACACGAAGACTCACACAATGAATTTTATGATGGTATTTGCTTATTATTATTCTTGTTGTATTTGTTGTTGTTGTTCGCTACATAATATGTGCTTATTGGAAAAGAGAAGAGGGAAAATACATCAAGCAGCCAACGTTGTCAACTTGGTGCTTTCATAAACAATTTAATCGCTGAAAACTTAAAATAAAATTAAGAATTTTCAGATGTATAAGAAACTTAAAATAGTTCACTGGATCAGCAAGAAGCTAATATTTAAAACGTTTTTAAAAGTCTATTTCTTGTAATACGGCATTTTTGGTAATCTGTTGTAGAAGTAATCAAAAACGATGAGCATCGATGTTCTGAATACTGGAAAATTCAGAAAAAATGCTTGAATGATGTCAAGCCCCAAATCAATATATCCGCTATACAAATGGCTGAAAAACATGACTACATCGATTATTTTTTACCTATTTTTGATATACATATATTTGGATTACTAACAAAACATGCAACTTTTCAAGAATAAAGACGATTTTTTAAATATTTCCTCCAATTTAGATTTCAAATATTAATATTTTTTGTTAAAGAGAGTTTATCCAGAGTATTACGTAAAGCAATACAAAGTTATTCTTAACATTTATTGCGATATTTTTGAAGAACATTTGATTTTTTTTTTTTGGTTTTAGAAAGCACATACCATAGAGAAAATATACATAGAGCGAAAACTCTCCTGTCAAAGACCTAACTCAGTTGTCAAAAACCTAAGTGGTGAGAATGTATTAGTAAAAAAACTATGTGATAACAAAAACAACACTTGTATGTGTAACTTTTTCGAGTAATTTTTTTAAGTTTTTTTCTAGTTTCCGCTCTATGTATATTTTCTCTATGGCTCATACGTTAAGGTATTGTAAGAATTTTTGAAATGTTAGCATATTATTATGTTTTTAATTAATAAACAAAAAATAAATTTTAGTAAAATAATGATGCAATTAAAAACAAAAAGCTATTGAAAATTTTACTATTTTTAGAAAATCGCCTTTGAGCGGGCAGAAACAACTAAAAGCCATAATTCTAATATGTTTTTTATATAAAAATATATATTTTATGTCATTCATAGTAATATAAAATGCTATAACCTTTTCCCATCTTTCTGACAACATTTGGATTTCGAGATAAAGGAATTGTTCATCTTTTGAGGCCAAGAATGAATCAAGCTAATTGCGGCACATTTTTTCAAAATAAAGTAAAGCAAAACTTTCCGTATATGACGCTTTATTGGTAAAAAAATTTGTAATTTTCGGAGAAAACAAAAAAAAAAAAACTTTGTTGATGGTATAAACAACAAAGTTTTTTCAAGTTCAATAACTAAGTAAGAATAATTAAAAGATATGTATCATTAAATACAAAAACCGCGTACAAAAGATACGCCATCTATTGTAAATCTTGCAGTCATATACCCAATACTATGTTGGACCACTCCCTTAAGTAGGGTGCATGTATTTATTGATTTTTAAATTTCTTATTAATCATTTTTGAAGCCAGTTTTGGTCAAATATGTAAAAATATTAATTTTTTTTTTAATTTTTGAGAAATACTAAAAAGGATTAACTAAATTTTTGCAATAACAACGTTTTACGTATTATTTTGCAAGTTATTAGAATAGGAGATTTATTTTTAGAAAAATATTAAGAAGATATTTGTGAAAAACTAAATATAAAATAAATACAAAATACGAAAATTTCAAAAAGAAAAAAATTTTATGCCAATCAATTTTTTAAATTTTGTTTTTAAGTTAACATTTTTTTGGTCAAAAAACTTATTATGGCGTTAAATACGTCATTGCAAAGGTCTGTGAAATATATATCATTAGATATCCATATTGTCTATATTAATCACTTAGTAATCTAGATATAAATAGATCAATAATACGTCAACAAATCGAGTTTGTCCTGGTATTTTCCTTATATTTCAACCATTTGTGGTCCAATTTTATCGATTTTAAATAAACCGGATCTATAGCGGATATATTGATGTATGCACACAAAAAAATCCATAGGTTATATTTCGTAAAAATATAGTATAACTTTAACTAAGCGTATTTACAAAGTTTCTTAGTTAATATAACTAAAATTTTAGATAATTTCATACACTTTTGCACCAAAAATATTTTCAATTGACAATAAAATAAACGAATAAGATACCAAACATCAAATTGCTAATTCCAATAGCTATGTATATTACATAGTTTTTAGATAAAGTGTATTGTTAGTATTACCTATTGTCATAGATAATAAAAGTCAGTTTTTCATTTTCATATAAAAAGAAATTACTATTTAAGCTTAGTTAATATAGCCTCGATTCATTTTTTGTGTGTGAATCACTCCGCTATTTATAAAGATCTAGAATATACTTTGTGGGGTCGCAATTGAAAAATGTAGAAATTACAAACGGAATGAAAAATTTATATATGTATGTATACATTTCCACTCATGGTGAAGGGTAATAAAGTGATTTAGGGAAAACAAAAATTTGTTTGTCGACAGTCCATATTTTCCGACTTATGGGCTTAATAATGATAGGTATTATTGTACACTAAATTGTAACCAAGATTTATAGCCTTAATTAAAGATATCATATAACCCTATTACTTTTAAAATCTGTTCTGTTGGTAGTCGAAGTGCGGCTTCGAATAAAAAAGTTTTCTTGACTGCTGTCCTTGGCCGAGCGTAATAGTTTTAAACTCTGTGGCATACAATTGTTTTCTTTAACGACCCATAACTCGAGAATAAGAAAGTAGATATGTCCGTATGATTTGTTAAATGAAAGCCTTAATTAAGTCTTGTGAATAAAATTATTATAAAACAAGTTAGAAAGTATAGCCGGTCAAGCCCGACCATATGATACCCTACACCGAGATGATTATAAACAGGTTTAATTTAAAATTTATATTGCAGCTATGACTAATTATTTGGTGACATGACTTTTTTACAGCTTGCATTTGCCCACAGATTAAAGTCCCTTCGCAATACAGAAAATATGAATATTAACCAAAAACAAATTATGAAAATATAAACTGTTACTGGGATGTTGATTTGTTCCAATTTTCCGTATATTATAAAATAAATAAAGATAAATGCATCGTTTTTCAAATACATACATATAAACGTTACTAATAAAAAATTTAACGATTTTACTTTTTCTGAAGAGTTGGCAACATTGTGGATGTATATATAGTTTTGTTTCTATTTTTCTTATTGGGGAAGGCGCACAAAACGAATAAGAATTTTTGTTTGTTGATGTGTAGTACGTTTGTTGCGCTTCTTTGACATTTCTATTTGATTTATTAAATGTAGTTTTTGGGGGAATTTTCTAAAAAAGGGGACAAAAGTGGATTTATTTTGTTTACAAATATAAAAATAAAAGAAAAATATTAGCTATTGAAATTAAACAAGATACAATTAATAAACATATTTAGCCAATGTTTTTATTGATAAAATTGTATACTTTTTTAACGTTAGACCTTAAAGTTTTACAAAAAAGGTATTTATTTCTTTATAATTTAGTTTAGATATTTAAATTTATTCACACTTCCCGGAAAGGGGGAAATCTAAATATCAACACAGATGAAAATTTTAAGAACGCATGTCCAATGCAAAAAATATTAACGATTTTTACGCGCATTTTTAACCAACATATGTTTCGAAAATATATATTTCAAATAGTTCAAAATGAATGCTAAATTTTAATAAAAAAAATATTTGTACATACCTGCAATATTTGGTTGCTAAATAAATTGTATACTTTTTAATTTTCTATTCCACTTTGTTCATTCTTAAATACCAATTAGAATGCAGGCAGTACCACTCCTTACTCCACACACAATCAATTGATGTATATATGAGCTTGTTTGTAGTTGTTATTTTTCGTCTTATTTTCTTTTTCTTCTATTCTCATTTACTCATTTATAAAACTAATCGGGCATAAAGAAAAAAAAACACATACGAAAAAAATTAATGGCTACCGCAACCCGAGCAACGTCTCACGTAATAATCACTTTTAGAATTTGATTTATTTTAATAAAATTATTGTATTTTTAATTTTATAATAACATCTATTTACATATTTCAATTATTTTCAACTTGTTTAAAAAAAATACCAATAAGAATTTAGTCGAGCTTTAGCTTTTTTCACTTTTTCAATAGCAACACTTTGTTATATTCATTTCCACGTGAAAAACTGTTTTATATTTTGTTTATACATGTAATAACACATTTTAGAAATATGCATGTTTTGAAATAAATTGTTATTAATTCTTGATTAAGTTGCATTAATTTTTTTAATTAGAATTAAAAAAATAACAACCAACTTATAAGAAAACTGCGACTTTGTGTTAAAGAATTTTTTTCATAACTATACGCTAAGCGAAAATACCATAAAGAGAAATGTCAAAAAATAAAATTCCTCTAAACGACCTACCCCATACAGTACTTTGTGCTTAAACTTTAGCTGACAGCAACGTATTTGGTATTTTGTAAATGTGTTTTGAAAGCAAAAAATCTTTTACAACAACTTTTTGTGTTTTCTAGTATTGTTGACAATTTATTAAAAAAATAATGGGCCAGATTTAAATATTTTCAACTCAAAGTAAACAAAAATTTGAGAGAAAATGCGGTTTCAAAGCAAAATATAACCTATAGTTAATACATGAAAAATTTCAAAATTTCAAAAATGTTCAGGTATAGACACTATTTATTAGTGATATGACATAATTTTTAGTGATTTTGCTCCGACAACTTTATCTTGACAACAAACATCATTAATTGTTAGGCGTATTCATTATGAGGTGGTGTCAATATCACACGTGTTTATTCACAAGCAAGGCGTATTAACAAGGTGAGTGCATAAGATCAGCTGTTTCTTAATTCGCCGTGGTTTAATGTAAGTCTTCTGTCAAACTA
This sequence comes from Calliphora vomitoria, assembly GCA_942486065.2. NCBI lineage: Eukaryota > Metazoa > Arthropoda > Insecta > Diptera > Calliphoridae > Calliphora > Calliphora vomitoria. Next base: position 85,479,731 of record OW818030.2, on the reverse strand, counting down.
TGTTTATGTTTACATTTGTTATTGTAAATAACATAATAATATTTTAATTCGCCTTGATTTTGACATTCGTTCTACATTTTAACAAAAACAAAATGCCTGTTGTTTTTGCATTGTTGTATTTGTTGTCGGGACGCACTCACCTTGTTAATTCGCCTTGTTCACAAGTAAAGATGCTCGAGCTGTCAAATTAACTAGCGTTTGTTTTTTTGAATATTACAACAATCGTAAAACACAAACAAGAGGTAGACGTTGACGACTTTAACAACTCAAATTAAGCCGCCGTGTTGACTTAACCAGCACAAAAGAAGCCGCCGAGAGGTTTTTAATATGTACTTTTTCGAAGAAAATGTATACAATTAATGTATGATAAAAAGTTCCTTAAACTTTTTCATTATTTTTTAATGGACTTGATAAAAATGAAGCATTGTAGAAAACATAGGATATATAAAAATGTATACGAATTATGCCGCCGGAAACAAATAATACAGCCGCCGCCGCCAAAATTTTTAGGTCGACTTGTTTATCTGGCCACAACAGTAAGAAAAACAAAGACGTAATAAGTGGAAAACTGTAAAATTTTCAATAAAAACAATATTAAAAATTAGTTTAATCAGTGATAAACTTAAAGAAACATAAATATTTAATAAAATAAAGTGAAAATTAGTGATTATATGTTTAAATAACAAAAAGATAATTTCACCATATTTGGTTGTGAAAAAAACAATTTTAAACGGCATGTAATTAGTTTGTTGTTGTTTTTTTAACACAAGAGAAAGTGTGGAACACGAAATCAAAAAGTGTGCGAAGTAATTTTTCCAAAAAGGGGGTGTTACAAGGGCAAAAGGGTCGTCGTCGTGATTTCGTAAAGGAATTTGTCATTCCGTGAATCATAGATAAACTAGAATCAACATGCTGAAAAACACGTAAAAATTATAACTAAATTACTCATTAAAATATAAATCCACTTACATGATAACATAATACATATATATATGTACATGAAAACAAAGTTAAGGAAAATGATACAAAAAAATAAATATTAATTTGTGCAATGAAATAATATTATAAGGAGTTTAACGAAACAGATGCGCTCGCTAAAGTTGCATTGCAATTTTGGCGAACAAGGTGCAAAACAGGCGAAACAAAAGTGGTTTGTCAACTTGTGGCGTCGTCAACTGGTAGCCAAATAACCAAACAACCAGCCACTCAGCCAACCCCGTACACAAAGTACAGAATAAGAAAAAAACTACATATATAATTGAAAGAACTAAAAAAACAAATAAGAAATAAAAGAACAGTTGCATTGCATCAATTGTGGCTAGAAGGAGTAAAAGAACGTTAGTATAACTTTTCGTTTAATATCATCGCCTCAAGCCAAATTGTAGAGAACTAAGGCAACAGAGACATACATATTTGTTGATTGTTGATTCAGGAACAGTTTTCATTTATATCATTCATATTATCATGGCCACAGTTACGCGTAGTGCTAGTAACAGTCCATTGATATCATTGAATTCACCATTGGACCCCAGCTTGTTTCCATTAAAATCAATCAATGATGTTGTGAATTTTTTCAAACGTTCATTGGAACTGTACCATACACAAAATGTGGAGCCCGATTTGACATTGTTATCAATTGTAGCTGGCTACATTGAATTGTCTCTTACAACCGGAGATGCTGCCCAAGCAGCAGCTGCTTCAGCTGCCGAACATGCATCTTCCTCGTTATCACATGCAGTAACTCCATCATCTTTGGCTGGTATTGTGGGCAGTGGTTTATCGGCGGCAGGTGTGTATTGTTAAATTTAATGTTTTTTTTTTTTCTCTGTTGCTTTATGCATTTTGTATGCTTTTGTTATCAATGTGAATTTTTGTTTTTGTTCTGTAAGTTCAAGGTGTTTCAATTCATCTTTGTTCCTCTTGAAATATTGCCATGCTGTTTTTTAATAAATCGCAAAGCAGACGTTAAAAGTTTTGAAAATTGTTTTCATTCAAATTTTTTTTATATAAGCGATAAAAGGAAAAGTTTCGATTACAAATTAATTTTTGAACCTTTACTATTCTTTTTTTCATGGCCATACAAAATTTCAAGTTCAACATAATTTCGAAATTCGCTTTAGTTTTGTGTTTATATAGATAGGTTCAAGGCTTATATTTCTAAATACATAGATGCGTGTAAAATACCCAAAGTAAAACTGTTAATGTCAAAAAATCATCATAGTCAAAGGATATCCATTTTCTAAAGAGTTTACTTAAATATGACCTATTGTACGAAAAAGCATATACCTATATATAAAATTCAGAATGGGAACGTGTTCTCGAGATAATTGAAATTTAAGGATATACCTATTTGAAAAAAAAATATATATATATATTTAGTTAGTATTTGTCCGATTTTTATTAAAAACTTGGTCTTATATAAATCGTAGGGACTACAGTTTTATAAGTATATCACCAAAATCTCTTTTCCTTGGGAAATAAATTTGCTTCCAAAAAAATTAATAATAAACCATATTTTGAAGTTTGTTGATATTTCTTTGAAATATATTTTTTGAGATATCATTTGTTCAAGGATAATTTTGTGCTCAAAAGAAGAGACATTTTAAGCAAATGTATTGAAACTATGATACATAACCATTCCTATGATACCAATATTGTAAAAATTGGAAAAAGGGATTAAAAGTTATATAAAATTGAAATTGAGCGATTTTATATAATTCTTATATAATAATTAAACTTTGAAACTCGATAAAAGACACACCAAAGCGAATTTAAAATTATTAAACAACTTAAAATTTTGTGTGACCATAAATATCGTGTATTAACAAATGTTTTAACAAATTTGAAGCGGGTAAGGTCCGATGCCTTATCGAAAAATGTTGTTTCCTCCCATACGTATATTATAAAAATCATCTATAACTGCGCCAATATAGTATATTATTTTTGTACGATTATTAAATAAAGGACACAAAATTTAATATATTACAAAATTATTTTCAGCAAACAGCGACATAATTACAGGCAATTCTGTACCATTTCCTGAAGTCACCTACGAACTGGTATCGGGTCTATACAAAAAATTTCAAAGTATACTTTCGATTGTGGAAAAACCGAAAATATCATCAACCTGCAATAGCCGACAGGCTACCAGAGAAGTTATTAAAAAGGTATCGGACGTAATTTGGCATTCCTTAATACGCAGCAGCTATAAAGATCGTGCACACTTACAAAATCTATACAGTTATTTGTCGGGAAATAAGTTGGATTGTTTTGGTGTGGCATTGGCTGTAGTAGCTGGTTGTCAACTCTTGGGATATAGAGATGTACGTTTAGCTATATCGGAAGATCACGCCTGGGTGGTTTTTGGTAATAAAAAATTGGAAACTATAGAAATAACCTGGCATGGTAAAGGCAGTGAAGATAAACGCGGTCAGGATATAACGTCTGGCATAGAGTCAGGTTCATGGCTATATTTAGGGGGACTAGCTGTGGTATGTGATAAGCCCATGGAAGTTGCAGCCATAGCATCGGCTATAAATATTTCATTATCTGCCAATAGTGATTGTGTTGAAGTGCAAGAACTACAGCAACGATTATTATGGTTGCTTTATGATATGGGTCACTTAAGAAAATATCCAATGGCATTAGGTGGGTTATTTTCACTTTAATATTCTTTTAATTTAAATGTATGTAATATGTTTACGTTTGATTAGGTACTCTCGGTGAATTGGAAGAAATAAATCCTACTTCAAAACGGGTAACCTGCGAACAACTTTATCGAGAGGCTATAGAATCGGCCAAGGCACACTATAAGAACCATCATGTTTATCCCTATACGTATCAGGGTAACTATTATAATCGTTTAAATAAGTATCGTGATGCTTTTGCTGCTTGGGCTAATGCGGCCGATGTTATACGCTTGTACACCTATCAGTGTCGTGACGATGAAGAAATCTACAAAGAACTTCTCGATATAGCCAATGAAATGATACCGTATGTTATGAAAACAGAAAGTTCCGGTCACTCGGCTCGCAGCATATTGCGAGATTCTGAAGTTTTTGCCAATCTATTAAGATTTTATGATGGCATTTGCCAGTGGGAAGAGGATAGCTTAACGCCGATTCTACACATTGGCTGGGCTAAACCTCTGGTGAATAATATATGTAAATTTGATTATGATGTACGCTCTCAGGTTGTTATTAAAGTACCCGAAGATGAACCGCAGGCGGTTCGTGGTTCGAGTGCACAAACAACAGTGGACCAAACTGGTCATGAAGATACTACAAATGAGGCTAAAGCACAAAAATCTAACACGAGTGACACGAGCTCATCACTGCATATCGAGGGAAATAATAATTTAGTTAAAAAAGATGAGGTGAGTTCAAAAAGAAAATTAAATTCAAGGCTTTGTCATGAAAAATTATAATAAAACGGGTACAGTGCTCGCTTAAAAATAAAACTTGAGGCAGTGGTTGTTGTTGAAACTTTATTGTGAATAAAATAATATTAAAGTAGGATTATTTTTTTATTATGAAAAATTATCAATTAATAACATTATTTTTCCCACTACATTTTTCAGAAATCAAATGATGGCAAAAAATGTGAAATGCCAACAACATTGGCCGATTTGACAGCAGCATGTGGAGAAAAAATTCTAAATCCCGACTTTCTGCTACAAGGTGGCGGCCAACCATTTGCGGAACAACAAAAACTAAACAATCAACATGACGAGACCACCAACGGTACGGATAAGAAAGCAAACATTTCAAAAAATGAGGCACCAACGGCCACATCCTCAGGAAATCCAGATACAACAAAAACAACTACACTAACAACAGACTGTAATTTGAGCAATACGCGAACAGAACAATCATCATCCTCATCATCGTCATTAATACCCCCAATTCTGACGGCACCGACGCCTGTGATAGACGAAGAAGATCCTTTGCATTACATGTTTAAGAGACCGGTTATAACGTTGTATAGTCAAAAAATGAAGGGTTTAAAAGACTTGTTACTGGCTGAAAAATTAAACACTCATGCGATATCGTTACAAGTGACCGCACAATCGGTAGCGAGCAAAAAGATACGTGGCGTTGATAAACTAGGTAATCATACTACAAATTCTACTTATTCAACAGTTAATATATCAAGTACTACAGATTCCTCAACAGCGGGCGATTCAATTGCAGTCTCTCGGCCGAAACGTACCAGAAGGGAATGAGTTCAGTGTAATAATTGCTGCTGTGACAGCGGGCTGTGCCAGTGGTAAGTTTGTTTTCAGGCTACAAAAAAATACAAACTAATCTTTGCTAAGTAGGCTTTTTAGTGAAATTACAAACAAACAAGAAATAAGGCTAGACATTTTAGGAATCTATAGGGGTGTGGGTATGTGTTAATAATGAATTTTAGTTCGCTGGAGTTAAAGAAAAAAAGAGAGAGAGAGAGAAGGTAAGACACATGTTTTTTTCTTAACAAAAAATTTGTTAACTAATGTGCAAAGAAAATGAAGTCTAAACTGAAAATCGTTAAAAGAATTAAATATTTATAACCTCATTTGAAAAAAAAAACTACAGTAATGTATTGAGTTTATTATAATTTTCTTTAATTTATAAATTTCAATCTTTAGTGTACAATTAAAAAAAAAAAAATTAAATGCATTTTTTCATTTTTTATAAATGCTTTTTGCCAGTGCACACTCCTTTTTTAATTAGCTAACCAATATTTAGTTTATATTATTATAATTTAAGAAAAACTAAATTTTATTTATCTTTCCATGATTTTTATGGTGCTCAAATTATTTTACTTTTTTATGATTAAACAAACCACTTTATTTACTATATATTACTACATATACATATTTTTAAATTTTTTATATTTATGTTTACCTGCAAATGCATATGTATTTTTTTAATTATTTATCTTTATTTCGTTTAAAAATAACTTTCATAAAGATTTGAAGCTTTTTTAATTTTTGCAATCACCCAGCATAAAAACTGCAGCAACTGAACACGTTGTTTTTGTAATTTCGAGTGAAACACCATTGGATATTACAAGTGGTTGTCATAGGGGGCAAGTGATCCAAACTGATGTATTAAAAGTACACTGACTGTAATATTTTATAAAAGTTTGTAGTTCTTGGTGCACCGGTGAATATCTATTTATCGTTTTTTAATTTTAAAATTTTTATAGTTTCATTTTAATGTCCATTTTACATACTTACTTGGAAGCAGGTTTGTAGGTTTGTGTGTATTTTATTCTGTTTTAATCATAGGTTTTGTTTGCTCGCTTTCAACTGACAGTTTATTCCCTTACTGTACTGCATCTTAGAAGCGCTTTTTTCGAAGTAGACAAATTTAAAAACAGATTTTTAAGATAATTTCAGATTTATTGATAGCAATGCAAAGTAGAAATATGAAAATTAATAATGGAATATGATGTGGGCAAATATCCACTTCCAGCTCGACGGCAAAAAATTTTGACTCACATTTTGCTAAATCTCTTTAATTATATCCTCAGTGTTCGCCGAATTTCATTTTTGAGACCATCTGTGGTTTTAATTCGCCTCGGCCAAATCCAGAAATTACCCGATCGGAAAATATCTCAACTGAATTGTTTGGCCGGCTGTTTGGACAATTCGCTAAAGTTGCATGCGTCCATAGCATTCCATGGTTAACATTTCCGAAGTTTGTACTAAATAAATGTCAAAGTATGACAGCTCAATTCTTGACATTTCATAATTTGACAGCGAATTTATCTTATAACCTCAAATGATAGAACTGTTATAAGAACATGTGCTAAGACTAATACACATGGTAACAGTACAGAATACTGCACCAGCTGTTAATTGTGTCAGTGTTGAAAATTCATTGAGGACTTTATTGCATCTATGGGTTCCGTGACCGCAATTTAATGCAATATTTTTTTAGCGTTTGACAGGGACAGAAATGTGTCTAAGATTTACGTGGGTACCTGCCGCATAGGATTAATCCCACGGTGGTCTTAACACCGGATAGAAACGATGCGTCTATCACCGCCATTGAATGACTTGCAAGGTACACTCAATTGGCAACTTCTTGTACAATGATTGCACAGATCAATGTACAATCCCCTTGCTCGAGAGCTCGGGCTATCTAATCCCTGCCATCCATAGCTAGCTAGCCAACTGACCAGCCCAGGACAATTATCAAAGCTGCAACATACGGCCTGGTAATCCAGTCCAATGTATGGTCTCTGACTTCAAAAGTTCCCAGTCGATAAAAGTCAAAGTGAGTGTACTGATATCACACACTTTTGACCTCGAGCACAAACGCCAGTTGGTATCTGCTACTTTCAATGGCTCTGTTGAGTCAGCAACAGCTCCTAGTAAGATACATTTGGTAGTCCGAAATTTAGCACAAGTCCAAATATCAGTCCTTTAACCATCGATCTTCTCCCCGCTTTGGGTTTCAACCACAACCATAGCGTACCTCACCGAAGTGACCTCACCAATGGTCCTACAGGACCGAAGTCCTGGGGCAAAGGACCCCCGCTATACTAGATAAGACTCTAGTCAGCTGCGAATTTAATAAATTAAATTCTTACCAGGAATGAGGTCCGTGCACCTCGGAGCCCCGGTTTCGCTCCATATTTCCCCTTGAGGCATAACATCAAGGTGTGGAGCTCACCAAGATGCTTATCCATGCCCCAAGGGGGCGGTTTGACAGGAACAATCGGTATACGTTGGAAGTAACCGATTGTGTCTTCTGTCAAAATTTGATTGTTGTAGTAGTGACTTGGCTGGCGATTCGGTGAGTGCGAATATGATTGAATTCTGGGCACATTAGACTCTTTTTTAACCAAAATATTTTGTATACATTCTTCCGTGTTCTAAGGAATGAAAGCAATTGCTTTTAAGGATAATGTTTGGTGTAGAAATTTTAGTTTATTGATACCAGTTCATTTAACACAGCAAAAACATCACCCTGGATCATTTGCTCGACTAACCGCTATATATGAAAGTTTTATAATTCAATTAGCTTGGGTTTAAATCTTATTGTTTAAAGATAATTGCATCAAATCTCTTAATACATAAGTATATTTATGTTCTATATACATGCTAGTTTATGCGTAGTACTTGTCTTTTATTATACATACTTCCTAATACTTTTTGTGATATGTTTTTTTATTTTAATTTTATTTTACAAACAATTACTAAATAATTTTTATATGTTCAATTAGTAAATCAATTATTTCCTTATTATTTCCCACAATTGTTATCGCAATAATTCAAGCACAAAATATACAAAATAACGCTCAATGTTAAAAAAAAACACTATTAATTTACTTTTTTTTATTTATTTTTGGAAAACAAATCTTATTGCATTAAAGCCAATCTTTTTAATCCTTTTTTCTTGAAAAGTATTTGTTAAATAATTGATTGATAATAAACATTTAAAATGAATTTTGTTAAAGACAGTCTGTGATGTATTGAAAATATAACAAATAAAGAAATATTTAAGAAAAAAATCCAGCACACTAATTAATATTTAACTAACTTATTATATTTTTTTGTAACTATAATAAAAATCTATTTAATTCTATTCTCATTAAATAACTATGTACATGGATAAGATGATTTAGTTGTTGTCTGGGACTGTGATTCTGTAATGAAGCTTTTTATTCCTAAGTAAGGTTTTTCTTTCTAGAAGTTTTAAATGTTAGTAAAACTATTTCTTAACATATAATATAAATTGCAATGTTTACAAGAACCAAACAATGATAAAAGACTACAATTTTAAGTAGGAATTACGGTCCTGTTTTTTTTTGTTTGAATACATTTTCGTAAAAAAAAAAAAATTAAAAATAAATGTTGAATGTTTAATTAAAAGTAAAAATTATTGAATATATATACACTTACATATATATGAAAACAAAACAAACAAAAAAAATATATAACAAATCATTATTTAGTATTAAGTGAAAAACAAATCATTAAACCTTAAAATATGTTTGGCGAAAAAAAAAAATATATATTAATTACTACAATATATATATGAAATTACTTTATTTTCTTAAAATTTATATCAACTAACAAATATTACATACTACAAAAAAAAACTTTTTGGAAAATTGTATTTTTATATTCAAAATTATATTAAACAAATATTTATGTTAACAACAAATCAAATAATGTCTGGGGAAAAAAATCGTATTATTTTTTTATGTCAAACACTACTTAATAAACGCACTTAAATTAATAAAACAAAAAAATATATATACAAAAATAATAATAAAAAAAAAAAAAATACTAAAAAAAGAAAAAAGAAATACATAGTTCCGCGTATACTTTATACACACTCTTTTATGCAACAATTAACAATTGAAATTTTAAATAGAACCATAATAGTACATATTTAACCAGCTTAGCTCAATATTAATTAATTAAAAGGATACATACATAATAATTTACAATATCGAATTACTAAATCAAAATAAATACCTAATAAAATAGTTCTTTTTTTCCCTTCAACTCCCTCAATAATAACAAATATACAACCTATACATATAAAACTCCATAAATGTTTAAAATGTTACAAAAAAATAAAATAAAAGAAACCAACAATAAAGCTGAAAAAACTATGTTAAAATTATCCGAAACGGATTTATTTCACAATTTTTTTTGTTATCTTTCAATTATTTTTAAACTTTAAAATAAAAAAACTGTGAATTACGATCCAGAATTTGTTTTATTTCATTCAATTAATTAGGGAAAATATTTAAATTATGTTATTTAATTATTTTTGTTTTAGGAATAAAATAATTTTTTTGTAAATTGTTTGCTGTTATTATCAAAATTCTGCAAAATACCAGGCTTTCAGAAATTAATAGCAAAACGATTATGATTTTTTAAATTATTTGGTAATGCCTTAAGGTATGCTTTATATTCATCCATTTTAATTATTAGTTTTAATCATGTGTCCAATGTCTGTAGATTTGTTTATGTCTTAAGGTATGCTTTATATTTTCTTTAAAATACTAACAATAAATATGTTATACGCCTACGCTTCAAAGCTGGACTATTAGTATTTCAGCAACATTTTTAAATAAAATGTTAAATGAAACAAAATTTAAATTTGTTTGTTGACCTGAAGATATAAGTTATAACTTGAAAACTAATATTTTATAAAATTTTAGTATAATTTTTCGACCTTTTTATAAATTTTAGTTATATTTAATTGAGTATTTTAAATAATATTTATATTTAATTAACACTATAACTAAAATTTATAAAAACGGTCACAAAATTAGACTAAAATTTTATAAAATATTAGTTTTCATTTAGTCAATTATTTTACAACGCAATTATCTATAACCCTACGTCTCAATTTGTTTACTTAGCGGAAAATTTATTGTCCACACATGAATTTGACTCGTGCGATCAGGAGGTTTACATTGACAAAAGCTTCTAAACAAGACAAATTTATAAGCACGCAAAAACTTTTTCACTAATGGAATAAATTTATGGCTAGTCAAAACGGGAGATAATTCACAATTCCTTTTATAAACTATCAGTTTATATCATACATTACATGACACTTATAAAAACTTGGCAGCATTTCTGTGTTATCGTTAACACAATTCAGCGGTTTTCTAAGTCATATTGGGAAAAAAGCGCTAGATTGGTGAGTATTACTTTTAGGTAATTTTTAAATTTAATTTGATTAAAATTGTAGGCTTTTATCCAAACTTTTTACCAACTATTAAGACAAAGTGGTTGACGCCAAAGCTGATGTATATAACCCAGGCGACAGATATGCAATATCTTCTTTTATGCGAGATTGCAGGTAATGCACTGTCATTTTGGTCTTAAGCTGTTGTCATCACTGCTAGAATACAACTCTGTAAAGAAGCAAAAGAAAAAGTTTGTTTACATTTTTGAAAGTAACGCGCTATAAAATAAAAATACATAAATTTTAATAAATATTAGATATTTTTTGGGCAGAAATGTTAACCAAGGAAGATGTTGATAGTTGGAATAAGTTATTTCCAGATTGTCAAATAAATAAAACAACTTTAAGCAATCCAACTGAACATTTCCTTACCAATGCACTAGTGGGCTATTTGCGGCACTTTGGCTACAAGATAGAGCCTCCATTTAATCTTAATGCTGAAAATAAAGAAAACAATAGAGAAACACGATTATTTCTCATTAAATTAGCCCGACAGATTGATCATTTCTTAAAAATCACAGATAAAATCTATTCATTTACATATTATGATTTAATACGGCCAAGTAAGTTTTCAAAAGTGTCCAAGGGAATCAAAATTAAATGATTTTCTTTATAGCTCCTAAGAAGACGGCACACATGTTGTATATACTTCTTAATTATTATTACTACTACAATCTGTACAAGGAGAATGTTTTTAAAATGGCCGGTGAAAGAATACACAAATTGGAAGAGTTGATGGGCCTTGTAGATGATAAACGTCGCGATAATGAGCTTAGAAGAGAGGAAAACAAAAATATGAAATCGACAATAGAGAATTTAATGGAAGAAGTTCCGATGGCTCGTACCAAACATAAAGAATTGGAAAAGAAAAGGTCTCAGCAGGAGGAAGAATTCCAAAAACTGAATCACACCTATCAAGAACTTAAGGAGAAACTGAATCATTTGGAAGAGCAAAAGAAAATTTTACGTAAACGTGTTGTAGCCGATGACGAATCTAAGGAATTGCATAAACAACTGCAGCAGCTGAAATTGGAAATAGCTGAACAAAAGGAAATAGAATTATCGAATGCCTCGAATTTGAATGAGTGCAAAGATAGCTATGCAAAGTTACAAAAATTAAGTAAAGAAATTGAAAAAGCCAATGAAATTATACCTTTACGTTTAATAGAACAAGTGCAAGAAACCAACAAGCAGTTGTCACGAGCTCAAAAAGAGGAGCACGATTTACAACGCCAACACAAAAGTTTACTGCAAGAAATTGAGGAAGAGAATCAAACAAGATGTTCGCTGGAACAGGAGGAACAAAATAAAAAACAAGAATATGAATTAAAACAACAGGAACACATGAAGACACTAATTTCTAAACAAAATATGTTGACACAAAAAATCAAACATAAAACACAATTGGAGGAAGAGGAGCACATTTCCGAGTGTCAACTGGAAGAGCAGAAAGATATAGCCCAGTACTTGGTTGAAAACATTTCGGAGATTTTGGAGTCTTATGAAGATTAATCGAGTTGTTTTAATTTTCTTTTTTTATTTATATTATTTTCAAATAAACTTACAAAAACTGCTTAAATTACAAATTGTTTTGTTTTAGTTTTTCTTTACGTTTCCATGGCTTGCTTTTCTAAATGTGCCTTAAGTTGAACATTGAAATCGTCTTCGACATTATCATCATCCCAATTGTCTTCCCAAACGTTTACTTCATCCTCATCTTCTTGCACAGCATTAAAGTCTAAAAATGCAAACAAATTTTATACACACATGCTAAGAAAAAAATTTGGCCCGTATACTACCTTCAGCGGGAAACTCCTCAAATTCATCATCTTCTTCCAATAAACCCAAATCACCTTTAGTGGTCTTTTCCTTGTCAGCAGACATGTTTTATTTATAAAAGTCTTTGTAACAAATTATTCAGTTCAGTAAGCTAGAGTTTTTGCAAATTAATTTTCCACAATTTCTCTGTGTTCACTATTTTCGCTTGGCAGTTGAATAAATTTGTTTTGCCGAGTCATCTGTCAAACTGTATACAAGGTGACTCAAGTAATGTTGATATACGTATGAAATGTGAAACAATATTTTTGTGATTTGTGGAGTTCAACCGAATATTCGGTTTGGAGGGTTGTTTGTTTTATTTTTTTTTTTATATTTTGAAGGGTTGTTTGTTTTAGTTTTGTGACGGACCTTGACAGAGAGTGGATCTGGCACGCTGGTGGTCGCACAGCATTAGCTCGTCGGATGTGGGATAGGTTCTTGTCCACTCAGTTCGCCAACATTTAATAAATTTTCGTGCCATCAAAAAGTAACATTTAACATTGGACAGTACACTACGAGTTGCAATACCTAGTATATCAGACGGACATGCGACATGGTTTTGTAATCATATGGTAGGAAGTTGCGTTTACCAGTGAAGACTTGGTCGGAGTTGTCTTCGAAGGTTGCCCTCCCCTATTATGGCACTATTTCAGCCAACCTTGGCTTCTGGTCACCTTTACTTTCCATTCTAGAAGCCCCTATTTCACACTTACATTGCCTTTTTATTTTAATTCACATCATTACCTGTTGGTTTCGTTTACTCCTCCATGACTACATACAATATCATTTTCAAATTTCAAAAATATATATAAACATTACTTTTATTTTCCTAATAATATAATAACAACAATGTAATAACAATAATATAATAATAGTAATACTGATATAATAACTATAATATAATAATATAATAACAATAATATATTAACAAAAATATATTAACAACAATTAAATAACAAAAGTATATTAACAAAATTTTAATAATTAATTGATAATAATTTTTAAAAGCAAATAGAGTATATAACGATCAAAAAGAAATAATATTTATAGTTTAAAGACAAATGTTATAAATTTTATAGTTATGTTAACAAAATTATAATCAAACAAGTTAATGAAGAATTGGAATTAACTATAAAATGTGTAATATTAAGTAATATTAAGATATAATTGTTCGTTTTCTTTTTATGTTTGTTTCCACTATTTCATTATCAAATATAGAATTATTATTTATATTTGTTTTTAATCATATATCTAGATTTTCCTTAGTTTAAGTATTCATTGAACTATATATAAGCTGAGTTTAGCATTAATTTGTATATATGTTCAATAAGTTCTTAAACAAGTTTGTAAGTGTATATTTTATTTCATAAATTTAGTATTTAGAATTGTTTTCTATAAATTGGTTAATTTGATATTATTTTGTTTATTTGTATTTTGTGTTATTTATTTATTTATTTATTTATTTATTTATTTATTTATTTATTTATTTATTTATTTATTTATTTATTTATTTATTTATTTATTTATTTATTTATTTATTTATTTATTTATTTATTTATTTATTTATTTATTTATTTATTTATTTATTTATTTATTTATTTATTTATTTATTTATTTATTTATTTATTTATTTATTTATTTATTTATTTATTTATTTATTTATTTATTTATTTATTTATTTATTTATTTATTTATTTATTTATTTATTTATTTCGAAATTAGATAATGAATGTTTTTATTCGGATTATTATCTCATTTCAAACATAAAACAAAGTTAAACATTATTTGTAAATTATTTTCTAATTAAGATGTTTTCTTAATTCTGTTTACAATTTACAAAATAAATGTTAAAATATAATGAAAACGAAGTATATACTATTATTATCCTAAACATAAATGAGAAAATACTTAATATTTTGATGATTATTATTAATTTTGTTTTTAGTTTAATAAGTTTTTAAATAAATTTTTAAAGTATTTGTACGAAATAGATTAATTATGTATAGTTTAATTGTGGAATTTACGTTACTTTTATTTTATATTATTCTTATTTTTTTTATATGTACATGCATTGATATCTCTGTTTTCGTTTGTTTGTAAAATGTATAACAATTTAGAATCTCTTTTCACAATTCATAAATAAAATGTTTTAGAAAAGAAACTGATCTTAGATTTTTATACAGAGAAAAAGATTTCAATGCATATACATAGATAATTATTTTAATTTAGTACGTATATCATAAATAAGTTATATAATACTAACAATTAGATAACATAGATTTGTATTTTAGTTATTTTCTTATAAATATTCACAGATATTAACATTGAAACATTAGACCAATAATTTCTTAATTTGAAGGACAAATAAGTTATTTTAGTTTTTCTTTCTTAGGCAGGTTAATTCAAAACAACAGATAATTTTAAGTAGTTTACAAATATTATGTAACAGTATATAATTTGAGTGGTGTCAAGGTCAAATATAGGTAATTCGTTTAGTCACAGGTTAGAGACGATATTTGGTAATAAATTTTAATAAGCTAAATATATATATATATATAATCAGTGGTATATTGGTGTTTTTAGCTCAATGTCCTATTTGTCTATATTGGCTTACCCAGACCTGACTTATCTTTTACTCAGCGTTCAAGTTCCTCTTACGGTATAGTTTTAGCAGACCCTCTATTGTGACCAGACATTCTTTTAGTTTCGGTGAGTGTCTTCACTGACCAATTATAGCTTAAGTTTTTCCTCAATAGATGGCATTGCCTTCATTTCCTTTTGTTTCTGCCTATTTACTGAAAAACAACATTCTGAATATAAATACCTAATTTTCTTTTTGAAACAATTTTCTCTATATAAAGCTGCAATTATAATTTAATTCTAATCCTGTTCTGTAAGGATTGAATTTAACTACAATTGTGCTTTATAACTTTATAATAAAACACATAATTTTAACACATTAACTTCTTCATTATCTTGCAATCAATATTTTACATTAAGTAAATTAGGTATTCTTCCTTAGTTCTTTAAATATTATATTGAAAGCAGGTTTCTGAAGACAAATTATGTAAAATTCTGTTTTATTATAATCGAAATTTTCCATAACTTTTAACGTTTCTCGCACTTTTCTTACCTTGTATGTATTAAAAATCCTATAAAATTTAATGTAGTTTGAACTTCTATTAAATTATTTCAGTTTTACTTCTATTAAATTATTTTTTTATCATTTAATTGTATTTTAACACACTATACCACTATTTACTTCCTTTCCCTTAGGAGTTCTTTTAATGTTTAAACTGTAAAGTATTTGTGTGTAGTCATTAAAGCGATCATACGATATTTGCCTATCATGACCACAGAATACGAACGTTACAAGCTACGTATATTTGTTGTTTTACGTTGGTATGTCAAGTTCAAGGTAAGGTCATTGTCAGTGGTTTCATTATTTAGTCTTATACTGTATGTTTATTGTGAATGACTATCATCTTACCACAGGACATATCTGCCCTCTGGTGTCACGTGGCAAACATACATATTTGCTTTTAGAACCATTGGCGAATATCAATGATCAAAACAAAAACAATTAAAAAATATCTAAACAGCTTTGGAAAGATTTGTCAGTGTTTTGTTGAAATAAAATTTAGAAAATTTAAATAAAAAAAGGAAAATAAAAATTGTATTTATTTACAAGTGACCGTCACAAAGCCTGTTTTTGTATCAGAGCCTGTGGAGAGACAAAAATAGGGAACTAAACGAAGTCCGGGAACGTTTGTTTACAATGAACGAGATAAAAAAAATGTAATGCTGACCTTGAACTTGAAATATTTCGTAAACAAAAAGCATCTGTTTATATGTTTCAAGGTTGACAAACAAAACATAAAAAACGTATATGAAAATAAACAAAAGGCTAACAACACGCAGTAAGTATTTGACCAAATTTTAAAATTTGCTATTTTGATATATTTTAAACTAAATTTATATATTTTCAGATTCAATCTTTACTTTAAATGACTAATTTTGCCGTGGGTGCAGTTGCATTAAAAAAAAACTTAAAAATATTGTAGCAAAACAAATAGTGTTCGGTGTTTCATATCAAATCGTATCAATTCACTACTGATTGCAAAACTATATTGTCACAATATATTAATATTGGATTTTTTTCTTGTCTCCTTAGTTTCATAACGTCCAAATCTTCAATACCCACCTGGCTTTGTGCATACCAATTGTGTGAATACATCAACAATTACCAACGGATAAATATATTCAACCATATGGGAAATATGTCTAGCCTGAGTTTAATCTACATTCAAGTGAGTAAAGTTAAGTACTTTTCATGACCCAATAGTTTTCCTATTGTACTTAATTATAATGACAATACTATCATGTTCAGATTCCATAGTAACTAAGTTCTATTGAGAGGTATCCTTTCTATAACTATTCTTGAAAACGGTAGCAATTCTCTTTATCTCCGCTGTATTTTTCTATAGAAAGTGAATAAGAACTTTCAATCAAATCTGAAATTTGTATTTTATTTAGTGTAGCTGCTGTTTTAATAATCATTACCACTCAATTCGGTTCAAATATAAACTAATTTGGCTTGAGATTTTACTATCCTCGAATTCTAGATTATCCTAAAAAAGAACTAAAATCATTTAGATAAAAAGACAAAAATTATGTTTGGACAATATTCGAATTTGGTTCCTATACAGATATGATGTTTTCATGCCTCAAATTCAGTTTCTATATATGCAGTTTTCTGGTAAAATCAAGTATTTAAAATTTGTCCTATCGAATTGAAATTGATTTCAAATGGTTATTTTTCCTTAGTAACAGAAAATCGATAACATATATCAACAATAAATAGCAGTGACAGCTAAGTCTTAGGTTCTCAATTGTCATTTTCATTCAATACGTAACTATTATGGATCGACTCTGAAATCGTACATATTCTTAAAGAGATTTATTGTTTAAGATGCTGTGCATGGACTACACCGATCAATTGCCCTTTTAGGTTCTCCACTTCATATTGATTTTGCCCAATTCGTCTACGTATGCGGCATTTCAACCATGGCCTGCATAATTTGGCATTTATAGCTTTTGAAAAGTTGCTCTGTACAAAGTTTTTTCGGTAGACTTCTTGGCCCTCTCTGAAATTTACTATTTTAGATCTTTTGTTATAAGATCTAGCATTTCTTTCATACGCCGCATGCATCTTATCCTTCATTTTCTGGTGTATTATTTGCATTTGACCAGGTTTAGGTAATATTAGTGTTTCACCATCTTCGATGCAATTAAGTTTCCTCATGATCTCGTACGCATCAGCATGAGTTATCATATTATACCCTGTCAAAGCAAAGTATGGTGTTACACCTGTAGATGCATGGACACTTGTTCTTAATGAATTTTCAATCTTGCTTAGGTTTTCATCCCACCTAGATTGGTCCTCTTGCAGGTAACTCCTTATACTGGACAGAATCGATTGGTTTACCCTTTCACTGGCATTTGCTTGTGGGGCGTGTATAGGTGATCTTATGTGTTTAATTCCAAACGTCTGCATCAATTCTTTAAATGTTTCTGATGTGAATTGTTTCCCGTTGTCCGAATGGAGTTGTTCTGGAACACCAAATTTGTAGAACACTTCATCTATTAGGAATTTATTAACGACTTTTGTTGTAGCTTTAGCCAATGCTTTCAGCAATACGAATTTCGTTTTGTGATCTAAGACTATAAAAATAAAAGTATTTCCAGCTTTTGTTCTGGGATATGGACCTAGAAAGTCTATATAAACTTTTTGAAAAGGTCGTTGAGTTACAACTTCATTTCCCATAACTGGTCTTAGTGTTTGTTTTGGATGTTTAATTTCCTTACAAACATCACAGGTTTTTACATAATCACGTATATCTTTTACCATCGATGGCCAATAGAAAAATTCTCTTACGTTATATAAGGTTTTTGCAGTTCCTCCATGAGACGTGTTGTTTATGTGCGCTTTTCTTACAATTTCGTGCTTTAAAGCTTCTGGCAACCATATCTTCCAACAATTGTTTTCATAATCTTCATCTTCTCGATTGAATTTCACCTTTTTGTAGATTATATTGTCCAAAATTTTTAGGTCTGGTAACCTTTCTTGATTTTGTAAGATTGTATCCATTATAGAAGTATACTGGGGATTTTTAAACTCTTCAGAATCAAAGTTTAGTATTTTGTTCTGTTCCAATTGGAGTTCTTCCATATCGAGTCTGGATAGCATATCTGGAACTACATTTTTACTGCCTTTTCGGTGTTCGATGTTGAATTTAAAACTTTGCAGCTTTAAGCTCCACCTGGCAAGTCTTCCATTAAGGTCCTGTTGTCTCATCAACCACTTCAATGATGAATGATCTGTTATGACCGTAAAATCCATCAGTTCGATGTATTGTCTAAACTTTTCAATGGCTAACACGACGGCTAAGCACTCTTTTTCTGTTGTGGAGTAGTTCTTTTGGGCCT
Source organism: Calliphora vomitoria (assembly GCA_942486065.2). NCBI lineage: Eukaryota > Metazoa > Arthropoda > Insecta > Diptera > Calliphoridae > Calliphora > Calliphora vomitoria. The sequence goes on along the minus strand of OW818030.2, from coordinate 85,460,712 downwards.
TATTTAGTTTTTTTGAGAAATATTCTATCGGATGTTCTCCTCCATCTTCATCCTTCTGAAACAGAACTGCTCCCACTCCCACATTTGATGCATCGCATTGCACATAGAAGTGTTTTTCAAAATCCGGACTTAAAAGTATTGGGCTGGAAACTAGGCGTTGCTTTAATTCGTCGAATGCTATTTTGGCTTCTGGAGTTAGGACAAACTTAGATGATTTTTTTAGCGTATCGGTTAATGGTGCTGTGATGGTAGAGAAGTCGTGAAGGAATCTACGATACCAACCTACTGTACCCAAGAATTTTCTTACATCCTTTGCTGTTTTTGGCGGATTTATGTTCAAAATTGCTTCGATTTTACCTCTATCTGGCTTGAGCATTCCTCCTCCAACGATATAACCGAGGTATTTTAGTTCTTTATGACAAAATTTAGATTTTTCCATATTTATCGTGAGTCCAGCGGCTGTTAGTCTGTCTCCTACAACTTTTAGTAGTTCCATGTGGCTTTCAAAGTCGCTTGACACCACTAGCAGATCATCTAGGTAGACGAAGATCTTGTCTTTCAATTCAGATGGCACCACTTTGTCCATCAGTCGACACAAGCGTTGTGCAGCATTGCACAGGCCAAATGGCATTACTTTAAACTGGTAATGTGGCCTTCCTTGAACTGTGAATGCTGTTTTTGGGCGGCTTGATTCCTCTAAAGGAATCTGCCAAAATGCATCCTTTAGGTCTATCGCTGATATATAATGTGTGTCTCCTAAACGTGCTAGTAAACCATCAATGTTTGGAAGGGGGTACGCATCCTTTTTAGTAACTTTGTTTAGCTCTCTCGCATCCAAACATAATCTGTTTTTGTTAGGTTTAATAACTAAAGTGGTCCTATTATTCCATTCTGCTTCTTTTGCGATTTCTATTACATCTAATTCTAACATCCTGTCCAGCTCTGCGTATGTTAATTTTTGAACCGCGGGACTTACCGGGTAGTAACGCATCTTCTTTGGTGTGGCGTCTCCCGTCTCTATGATGTGCATCTCTAGATTCGTTTTACCTAATCCATATTTTGTATGACATTTGAAATGTTGTTTAACTTCCTCTAAAATGTTAAGTTGTCGTTCATTTAACTGGTGAATTTTGCAATTTTCCTCAATATCTAACGAGATTTCATTTATAGAACGATTTTGAGTGCATATTTTTATTCCGATTTGTTTCCAAAAATCGTATCCTAAAATCAATTCCTGCTGTAAATTTGGGACTAAATAGAGTACTATTTCCTTCTTTTCTAAACCTACATTAGCTAAAACTTTGACTTTCCCTATTATTTGGTGTCCATTACCATCCGCTGTTCTTATCGCAGATTTGAAATCTAATATTTTACAGGCCATTCTCTTAACGTTTTCAAAGCAATTTTTCCCTAAGCAGCTTATAGAAGCTCCGCTGTCCATTAGTCCTTTTAACGTTATACCGTTAATCTCTAGGTCCATGTATGGTCGTATGTCTGTGTCCGATTCAAGTCGAGTTGAAGCAATTTCTCTTCTCTCTGCCTTTCTATTTCTATATCTATCCCTAGTCTTAATGATTTTTTCATTTCTTTTCGGAACAAAATCACTAAATATTCTCTCTCGAACTTTTTCGTAATTTGCTAAACGTTGATCGTACGATAAAAATTGAGATTTAGAGTTGTTGTTCAGATTAGGTGTTTGTTGTATTCCTAAACTCATATTGTTATCAGTATTGTCATGTGTTTGGTTGTTTTCTTTAACTATATCTCTTTCCAAATTTTCATCTATTGTTCTAAGCTTATTGTTGACATTATTATTGTTGTCTGGTAATGTTGGTTTCTGCGGATTTGTTACTGGTTTACTTATGAACATGCCGCACCAGTTCTCACCATGTTCTTCTACTGGTTTCCCGAACATCTTGGACATTTGGGTGTTATCACCTTCTCGAACCCACATTTGTAACAGAAAAGGTTTCTCTGTTCGGAGTTACAATCAACAAACGAGTGTCCTACTACTTTGCAGTTCCAGCAAATCAATTGTCTGGGTGAGTTAAGTTTAATTGCCTCAACATCGTTTGTTTGGTTTTCCATTGTATGTTCGAAATCCACTTCGTTGACACGCCTGTTGTTGTATGAACGAATATTGTGTCTTTTAGATATATTCCTTTCGGCTCTTCTACATTCTTCCAACAAATGATCAAAGGTGTTGATGTTTATGGGGTAGATCAATTGATAAATTCCATCCTTAAGGTTATCTTTAACAATTCTTACCAATTCCTGCTCTCTTACATCTCTACTGAGTTGATTTTTTAGTGTGATAATTTCTCCAATGAATGCTTCAGAGGGCTCCGAGGGATGTTGCCTTCTTTCCATAATGCATCTCTGAATCTCGGAATCACTTTCAAATCTTCTAAATTTGCGGATAAGATTGTATTTGAGTTGTGGCCATTCGCAATATGGGTTTTCGCGACGGAAAGTCCAAAACCATTCATGGGCGCTTCCAGATAGCAAGTGGTGAAAACCTTTCATCAAAGTAGCCATTGGACAATTATAATCCAATTGTAAAGATTCCACTCTGAAGACGAAGTCCTCTACGGTGAATGACTTTCGGCTGCCATCGAACTTTATTCCCCATTTTTCCAGTTCTAATGGAGTGTTTATGCGCTGATAAGATTGTACATTCTGAAATGTAATCGGCTGTTGTTGTTGTTGATGCTGTTGATGGTTTTGTTGGTTTTGCTGATATTGTTGATTTTGTGTTGAAACGTATTGTGGCCTATTGTTTGAATTTTCTTCGAGGTTTCTTATCTGCGTTGGCTGACTGGGTGTTATATTCATCGAATCAAACGAACAATTTCGTTCGGTTCTCACAACTTCCCGAACTATTTGTGGAACCATTTGTTGTAGCGTCTCCTTGACTTGCGTCAAGATGGCTGCTTGTGATGCTCCAACTGATGCACTAACGTAATCACACAGAGTTAAACCATCGTTGTTTATAACTGTTTCATTTCCATTTCCTACATTCTGGTTTAAATTTAACACTCGTTGCGAATTGTATTGTTGCCTAACTTCCTGAGCAAACTGAGAACTAAACTGCGGTGAAGTGATAGTCGTGTCTGTATTCGGTGAGGATGTCATTGGCGGATTAGTTACCGGAATTTGTGGGAATGCTAAAGACATTAGTGTGGGAATAGCATTTGTTGTCATGGTTGTAGTATGAGTAGTATTGGTATTAGCTGTTGTTGTTGTTGTCGATCTAGCAGGTATAGATCTATTCTGATCCTGATTCCTGTTTTTGTTTCTTGATCTCAATTCACGACCTTCCATTTTAACAAAAATAATACTAACAAAAAAAACCAGAAAACAAAAACTGCTAGTTACGAGGGCTAAGGTAACAAAAAAACTAGGATTCAGCTTAACTCAACCTTTAGGATCTGGACTATTATTATATCAACTAAAAAAAACTAATAATAAACCTAAAAAAATAGTTAAACAATATTCTGTTTTGCTGTGTAATAATAAACAAACAAAAACAAAGGACTTAAGAAACGAGCGCAATTTGTTAAATATGATATTTAACAAAAGATAAACAAAATAATTTTTTGAAATGATAAAATTAGAATTAATAAGCAGTCTATAAGTATGAGTACGTGTGTCCAATTGTACTTGTACAAAATAACAATTTTAGTGTTTTAGAATATTAGTTAACATGCACAATATGTAAACAAAACAATGTATATATATTAGTAAATATTTTGAAAAATTATTAGTTAAGTTATTTAGATATGTATATAGTTTTAGGAATTTAAATAATATTCAAATATAACAAATATATTATTTAATTGTTTTTCTTGATTTTCTATTTTTAGGATACAGGTTTGATGTGAATCGGCAAAGGACTTAGTAAGGTGTGGTTTACGCTGGTAACCTCCATTTCTACAAACATAACTAAATATTTTAAGCATTTTAAGTCTCTATGAATTTAATCATAAGTTAAATGCTATGTTTAAATAGTTTTCTTTGTATCAAACAAACTTATAACGTTTTTGTTTTCTTTTCAGGAAACTAAATAAAGTTTTCTCATATGTGAATAAGATGTTTTTAATTCAATTTACAAATTGTATTTGTACGGACGCGAAACTTAGTCAAAACACGGGACGATACTACATTTATTGAACTTCATAGACCTCCTCTCCTTGTATCTATTGGAGTCGCAAATAAACTATTGACTTTTTAGTCTGAAAGTTTATGACTTACTCCAATGGATGCAAATCGATTTGATCTACTCAGTTCTTCAATATTGGAATCTTTCTGAAAACGAACGCCGCTACACAGGCATGATGTTGTTTATTTAACATCTTGCTCATACGTTGGGCGCCAAAATGTGACGAACCTTGACAGAGAGTGGATCTGGCACGCTGGTGGTCGCACAGCATTAGCTCGTCGGATGTGGGATAGGTTCTTGTCCACTCAGTTCGCCAACATTTAATAAATTTTCGTGCCATCAAAAAGTAACATTTAACATTGGACAGTACACTACGAGTTGCAATACCTAGTATATCAGACGGACATGCGACATGGTTTTGTAATCATATGGTAGGAAGTTGCGTTTACCAGTGAAGACTTGGTCGGAGTTGTCTTCGAAGGTTGCCCTCCCCTATTATGGCACTATTTCAGCCAACCTTGGCTTCTGGTCACCTTTACTTTCCATTCTAGAAGCCCCTATTTCACACTTACATTGCCTTTTTATTTTAATTCACATCATTACCTGTTGGTTTCGTTTACTCCTCCATGACTACATACAATATCATTTTCAAATTTCAAAAATATATATAAACATTACTTTTATTTTCCTAATAATATAATAACAACAATGTAATAACAATAATATAATAATAGTAATACTGATATAATAACTATAATATAATAATATAATAACAATAATATATTAACAAAAATATATTAACAACAATTAAATAACAAAAGTATATTAACAAAATTTTAATAATTAATTGATAATAATTTTTAAAAGCAAATAGAGTATATAACGATCAAAAAGAAATAATATTTATAGTTTAAAGACAAATGTTATAAATTTTATAGTTATGTTAACAAAATTATAATCAAACAAGTTAATGAAGAATTGGAATTAACTATAAAATGTGTAATATTAAGTAATATTAAGATATAATTGTTCGTTTTCTTTTTATGTTTGTTTCCACTATTTCATTATCAAATATAGAATTATTATTTATATTTGTTTTTAATCATATATCTAGATTTTCCTTAGTTTAAGTATTCATTGAACTATATATAAGCTGAGTTTAGCATTAATTTGTATATATGTTCAATAAGTTCTTAAACAAGTTTGTAAGTGTATATTTTATTTCATAAATTTAGTATTTAGAATTGTTTTCTATAAATTGGTTAATTTGATATTATTTTGTTTATTTGTATTTTGTGTTATTTATTTATTTATTTATTTATTTATTTATTTATTTATTTATTTATTTATTTATTTATTTATTTATTTATTTATTTATTTATTTATTTATTTATTTATTTATTTATTTATTTATTTATTTATTTATTTATTTATTTATTTATTTATTTATTTATTTATTTATTTCGAAATTAGATAATGAATGTTTTTATTCGGATTATTATCTCATTTCAAACATAAAACAAAGTTAAACATTATTTGTAAATTATTTTCTAATTAAGATGTTTTCTTAATTCTGTTTACAATTTACAAAATAAATGTTAAAATATAATGAAAACGAAGTATATACTATTATTATCCTAAACATAAATGAGAAAATACTTAATATTTTGATGATTATTATTAATTTTGTTTTTAGTTTAATAAGTTTTTAAATAAATTTTTAAAGTATTTGTACGAAATAGATTAATTATGTATAGTTTAATTGTGGAATTTACGTTACTTTTATTTTATATTATTCTTATTTTTTTTATATGTACATGCATTGATATCTCTGTTTTCGTTTGTTTGTAAAATGTATAACAATTTAGAATCTCTTTTCACAATTCATAAATAAAATGTTTTAGAAAAGAAACTGATCTTAGATTTTTATACAGAGAAAAAGATTTCAATGCATATACATAGATAATTATTTTAATTTAGTACGTATATCATAAATAAGTTATATAATACTAACAATTAGATAACATAGATTTGTATTTTAGTTATTTTCTTATAAATATTCACAGATATTAACATTGAAACATTAGACCAATAATTTCTTAATTTGAAGGACAAATAAGTTATTTTAGTTTTTCTTTCTTAGGCAGGTTAATTCAAAACAACAGATAATTTTAAGTAGTTTACAAATATTATGTAACAGTATATAATTTGAGTGGTGTCAAGGTCAAATATAGGTAATTCGTTTAGTCACAGGTTAGAGACGATATTTGGTAATAAATTTTAATAAGCTAAATATATATATATATATAATCAGTGGTATATTGGTGTTTTTAGCTCAATGTCCTATTTGTCTATATTGGCTTACCCAGACCTGACTTATCTTTTACTCAGCGTTCAAGTTCCTCTTACGGTATAGTTTTAGCAGACCCTCTATTGTGACCAGACATTCTTTTAGTTTCGGTGAGTGTCTTCACTGACCAATTATAGCTTAAGTTTTTCCTCAATAGATGGCATTGCCTTCATTTCCTTTTGTTTCTGCCTATTTACTGAAAAACAACATTCTGAATATAAATACCTAATTTTCTTTTTGAAACAATTTTCTCTATATAAAGCTGCAATTATAATTTAATTCTAATCCTGTTCTGTAAGGATTGAATTTAACTACAATTGTGCTTTATAACTTTATAATAAAACACATAATTTTAACACATTAACTTCTTCATTATCTTGCAATCAATATTTTACATTAAGTAAATTAGGTATTCTTCCTTAGTTCTTTAAATATTATATTGAAAGCAGGTTTCTGAAGACAAATTATGTAAAATTCTGTTTTATTATAATCGAAATTTTCCATAACTTTTAACGTTTCTCGCACTTTTCTTACCTTGTATGTATTAAAAATCCTATAAAATTTAATGTAGTTTGAACTTCTATTAAATTATTTCAGTTTTACTTCTATTAAATTATTTTTTTATCATTTAATTGTATTTTAACACACTATACCACTATTTACTTCCTTTCCCTTAGGAGTTCTTTTAATGTTTAAACTGTAAAGTATTTGTGTGTAGTCATTAAAGCGATCATACGATATTTGCCTATCATGACCACAGAATACGAACGTTACAAGCTACGTATATTTGTTGTTTTACGTTGGTATGTCAAGTTCAAGGTAAGGTCATTGTCAGTGGTTTCATTATTTAGTCTTATACTGTATGTTTATTGTGAATGACTATCATCTTACCACAGGACATATCTGCCCTCTGGTGTCACGTGGCAAACATACATATTTGCTTTTAGAACCATTGGCGAATATCAATGATCAAAACAAAAACAATTAAAAAATATCTAAACAGCTTTGGAAAGATTTGTCAGTGTTTTGTTGAAATAAAATTTAGAAAATTTAAATAAAAAAAGGAAAATAAAAATTGTATTTATTTACAAGTGACCGTCACAGTTTTTCATAATGTGGTCTAAATGAAATAAATTGTAGGATGATAGGTCTTTTAGAAATACTTATGAGATAACCAGGGGATAAATGGCAGATATAAGCCAAAAACATGTTAAAAAAAAAAATGATTTTCAATCAAATTTGTTTTCACCAAAGGGAATATACGATTTTCTTGTGTGTAGGTAGACCTACGTTTTCCGAACCAACGGACTTAAATGTTTTATCAATTTATCAGATATATTCTGATGAATTTTTCTATTGAATATCGTCCTACAAAAAGGCTGAGATAAGTTAAACTGTGCAGCCTATAGACAAAAAGAACGTTTCGAGTTTACCGAACTTCTTTACACAAAGTATACAGAGGTGTCAAATTTGACGTTTCAAAAAATCAAAATCAGATGAAAGGGCAGTTCTCTTAAAAAGGGATAGCAAATATTTTGTACTACAATATCAGTGATGTGTTAAAGCAAAACGCTATATACAACGCGAATATGGTAGACAAAGTAATGTAATCAAAACAAACAAATAACCAAAACAAAACAATGAAAAGGGCAGTTTATAAAGAAAGAGACGAATAGAAAACAAGATTATTTTCTGTCTCGTGACACCTCTGTATACTCTGTGCTTCTTTATAAGTTCTCTTCTAACAGTTACATTTATGCCCAGATAAAAAAGATTCGTTGTGATTTGGCAATCGAATGTTTCGAAAAATCAACTAACACAGAAGAATTATGATTTAAATAACCGAATTTGTGTCACCCTAACAGCCAGAACAAATTTAGCAATAAATTCGATTATCACAACAAACATATTTTTCTCAGTATGACAAATACCGCAAAATCTTTATTTTAAACATGCAAATTGTTATTTTAAGTTCTTAAAGGAATTATTAAGACTTCTAACGATATTCGTATTCATATCAAATAATGACAACGAAAAAGCTTAACATTAAGACTTCTAAGGATATATGTATTTAGATCAAATAATGACAAGAAAAAGTTCTGAGCGAATTGCTCATTTTTTCCAGATTTAACTTAGTCCTTAAATAAACATTATTCAATTTTGACCAATTATTTGAAAACTTTTACTGGTTTTTGACTTAATTTCTTAAACTCTCTTGCTATTAAATTCATTTTTTTAGAGTAGTTTTCGAGGTCTTCCTTCTAAATGTTGAGTTTTTACAATATCAGCATAAACCAGTGACTTCACTTGGCCCCACAGGTTGCAGTTGCCGTATTGTACGTAGCGCCATCCTTTTGCAACCACATCCCGCCCGGATCAATATCATCTATATGTTCAAACAAAAAATCATTGATCATGGTGCGGTAATGCTATTCATTGACCGTAACGCGAGCTCCGGCTTCATTTTTGAAGAAATAAGGATCGATGATGCCAACAAACGGTGCATTTTTCTGGTTGTTAACAGACCCGTTAAGCCAAATCGCTGAACACAATTTTGCGATAAAACACTTTTTGACATTTATGATAATTTTACTCTGGTAAATCATCATGAATAGATTGACGCTTGAACAATGCTACCAAATTATCCAAATTTACTTTAAAAATCTGTCATCGATTCACGCAAATCGTGAGCGCAGTATAGCACTTCGTTTGACAGTTAACTTTTTTGTAAGTTCTAGCGGAATTAAAAAGACACCCTTAATAATTGGTAAAAGGTTACATTTTTGAAAATTGGAATATAGCGGATATATCATGTATGAACTTATTTGGGAGCTTCGGAAAGTTGAATTCAACGGACATGGCCATATTTACTTTGCCATCTATTACGACACCCTTACCGTAATGTTTGTTGGGATGTACCTAACGTTGCTGTATATGTGTTTAGGTATGATTTGTATGTTGAAAAAGTGGCCAAACGTTGAATTTTAATTTTAAAAAACCACAGAACAACAAAGAATAATTTAATAAATTATATTAGCATGTACTATCAACAAATGAATCAAAATGATACGCAAAACTCTTAAAAACTATCTTACTCAGTTCTCAATTTTATACAATAAATTGAGCCTTAAATTTGAATAATAGACAGCTTAAATTAACACACATTTGTTTTAAGTATTTTAACGTGTGGCGTTAAGTTTGAATCCATTTATGGAACATGAAAATTAAAAGTTTTTTAAAATCGTATAAATTAAAGGAGTTTTTTTTAAATAAAACAAAAAAAAAAACATACGTTTGTTTTAACATTGTAGTTTAAAACTACTCTCAAAAAAAAATGTAATTAAATTCGGGTTGTGCTATTGTGACATTTGAAACTTCGGATAATATTAACCCGTGTCGCATTGGCCAAATCACCAATGATGAATATATCGTTCAGGGACTGTCCCGAACTAGAGTGATTTCACCTATCCTTTAGGCTTAAAACCAGTTACATAACTAGTTACGGGAATAGTTATTTTAACATGTACACGTCCCTTTTTTATTACAATGAAACTGTCTAATAGCTGGTCCAAAGTAGTCAACGCATTGGATTCTCATACCGGTTACATAGAGTCAGTTACCTTACTAGCTACCTAAATGGTAACTTGATCAGCTATTTAACTAGTTATATTAACATGTACGGGTTCTAATTAACCTAGCCTTTACACATGCAAGTAACGGTTCGAAAAACTCAACACATTCATAGTTCTGCATAAACACAATCACACATGTATGTGTAAATTTACACACGCATGTAAGGGTCTGTAAGGAGACCTGCCGCGTAATGCCTGACAGACCCAGCAGTTAAGCAAGTAGTCAATGTATCCCTTATAGACAGTAATCGTCATAAATGTTTTATCACTTGGATGACTCCAATTTATATATTTTGGTCACTTGAGACGTATGTGCTCTTTGTAGTGCAGATATAAGACAATTGGTTACTTTATACATCCGAGATAATTTAGCGTGGGGACAATTGTCACTTAAGTGTCTCTAAGTAATCTGTAGTGTAGTCACTTTAAACATGTTGTGTGATGATTCGTTCAAACTGCAGTTTGAAGACATGAATACATTAATGTCTTCATATTAACATCTATTAAAAACCCTGAAAATGAATTTAACATAAAACCTAAAGAATGGACTTTAAAATATCACGTGTGTAGTTTTTTATATAAAAAAACTCCTTCACGCGAACTTCACAACTTCAAATGTTATAAAAGACTCAATTATTTAGAAGAATTTGCACCTTCTTCTGGTTTCATGTAACAGTTTATAATAAAGAGAGAGCAAAATACATATATAGTATTATAGAGAGACAATAATTGCAAAACCAATCATGTTTGAATATTAAATAAAGGTTTGTTAGATCTTATTTTGCAATGCAATATTGATTGTGTATGAGAAGCACAGCCCTTCTTGAACGTCTTCTGAGAGCAGGCAGAGTAGAATGAATATCGCATCTTTTAGAAAATAGTCAGTTAAAAATACATCTCATAGACAAACAAACCTTAATCCGACAATTATATCAACACAATTTGTATTGATATAATTGCTCACAAAAAAGTACAGTACAAAGTAAACGTTTAAAGTGACTACACTCTAGATTACATAGAGATATTTAACTGACAATTGACTTCACACTAGATTACCAGGGATGTTTAAAGTAACCAATTTGCATTTCTCTGAACTACAAAGAGCACATTTATGTCAAATGAACCAAATATATATCAATAGGAGTCTGCTATTATTGACAATTACTGTCTATAAGGGATACATTGATTACTTACTTAACTGCTAGGTTGTTTTATCAAAATGGGTATTCTGTTCCGTCAACGTTCAGGGCGCTTCGCTAATTTTACGGTGCTGTCCATTTCTGGTCCATATTTCTTTGAAAACGACGTTGGCAACGCCAGGCTATAGGTTGATGATTACCATCCTCTTTTGGTCTGAATTGGATGAGCTGGATAACAACGACACATGCGTGCCACACAGCTCATGTCACATTGGACATGGCACGAGCGATTTGAGGTAATAGTCATCTCACGTGGAGGTGATGTGTACTGGCCACTGAGATCGTGCGTTTTGACCCTGTTAGACTTTACGAAGAAGCCACAAAACACAGCGGCCATCAAAGCCAACATAACCCATGTCATTGCTCAAATTCAGCCTTATTAATGCGCCAGAGTTATGGAAAATTTGACATTTCGGATGAGCGCCATCCAGCGAAGCTGCGGGGCACCCTTGCACAATGTTATATTCCATACATAATGGCATCGATAGGAAGGCATAAAAAAAAGAAGAAAAATGTTTGTTTTTGTTTTCACATATATTTATTTTCTAATATATTCTCACCACTTAGGTTTTTGACAACTGAGTTAGGGCTTTGACAGGAGAGTTTCCGATCTATGTGTAACTATCTTTGACTGAGGGTTTTAATGCCAGTTATGCAAAATTAGTTTTTACATAAAGAAATTTTAAAAATCTATAATCTAATCTCCAAAATCCAAATATAAAAAAAACGAACCCATATTTTGTAAAAAAAAAAAAAAAAATACCAAGGTTGGCTACCATGACCCTAAAATATCATTTGAGCTGAAATATCATTATTTATATTTATTACTATTATTTATTACTGTTACCTTTTAATCCTTTCGTATCGGTAAGAAATATCCAAAAAGCAAGGTTGGCTGCCGATTCGAAACAGTAAAATTTTAGCTTATTTCGGAAACGGTATTTTAGCGATAACTGTAGTTGCTGTTATTTCGGTAACAACATATTAACGGCAATTTATGTCTGACTTAAAGTTTTAATAAAATTTTAATAAATTCAAAATCAGCTGACATATACAAATTTGTTTTTGTTTTCATACAAATTCTATTGTTTCACAATTTGAGCTTAATTTATTAAAATCTTAATTCGGATGAAAACAAAATCAGCCATTCTTTCCATAAATCCTAGTTCTTTAGCTTCATTTAAAGACTCTTATTTGAGTAGAATTTCAAACGAATAAAAAAGTTTGAAGATAATTCGCACACACTTTGTTTTATTTAAATTTAAAGATAGGAAGCGCTTAATGAAAGACTTTTTATGAGATTTGAAGTATGAGTTTCTATGTGCTAAAACAAATGAAGTAGAAGTTATTTAGTTAAGCATACATTTGTTAGTAACGCAAATTATTGGTTCTTCTACATGGGTGTTGGAAGTGGTTGTAATACCACTAATTCAAAGAAAGTTACTAAAGAATTTGAAGTTGTTGTTATATTCTAAAAATATACCTGGTTATGTGTAAAATTTTCAGATTTTGGTAAAGAATATTGTTACGTTTTCTCCTTTTGAAAACGTTTGGTTTATTTCCTTCAAATAAACCGTATACTTTTGATTGCAAATAAAAAGCAGTTTAAAATTTGTAACAGCTCTTTGTTTATTTAAAATGTACAAAAACAACATTTCAAATAGCAATCAGTGTCTTTATACACGTTTATCAATTCGCAGAAATACACACACACTTTATAAGGTACCAACTTAAATGTACAAGACAGTTTATGTTAACTCTAACAGCGCCATCTTTCATGAATTCTCTTAACGGACAAACTAGTATGTTCGAATTCTAGAGCCTTCGATGTCAATGTTATCAGCTTAAACATTTAGTGTTGCCATACTTATAAACAATGTTAAACTGCATGCTACTGATGGACGTGTTTATAAACATGATGAATGTTGCAGGCAGTCGTTACAGACCGTTAAATTCAAATCGTTATTGCACATTCGTAAAAATATTAAAAAGGAGGTTAAGCCGAATATAATTTCAAAACAAATATGTATGTATGTTTGATTTTATATAGATATTTATTAAGATGTTAAGCATGTGTACGACGCTCTTCTGATAAAACTGCGAAAAGCATGTTTCAATTTTAAATAAGTATTTATGCAAACTATCTGGTCTTAAAAATTATTATTTTATGAACTAGACACTATATAATTTGAATTATAAATTAAAGTTTATAAGCACTTTATATTTTTAGACAATTACGATTGTAAGATGATTGAATGACAAGACAAATTCAATTAATATAAATATGTAGATTTAATACCAGTACGTGTAGCAACTAAAAATATAAATGTAGTTAATAGTTATTTTTGTATTTTGTTTATACAAAAAATGTCGCACAATTATTTATCAAAGAGTTAAATAAACAACATATTGTAGCAAAAATAATAGCTCAGTTATCAGTCGCTGTTAAAGACCATTCTCTTTGCGTCTTTATCAAATCGCTTCGAAAAAACTAACAAGCCCCTTGTTATGTACTAGTAGTTAATTTAAATTTTTGAGTATGAACAAAATGTTACAATCTGTATAAAAAAAAACCTCTATTTTTTGCGCGATTCGTATCCCCCAGACACCTCACACATTTCAGCGTTTATCTCTCGCTCATTTTTGATTAGAATTTGTAAATAAAAATTTTAAACAAATTTTCATTAGTTGAAATTTTGCATTAGTTTCTTTATTTCTATGTTTTTTTTTTTCATTCGTGTGTGTACATTGTTTGAAAAACGCGATTCACATTAAAGAAATTCTTCAGTAGTTGTTGATCGTTAGAAGTGTGAATTTCAAATTTTGCGAATATATATACTATTATATTTCAAAGTGACAACAAAATAATTGAATTTAGTTTTGTTTAGTAAGTGTTTTTTATAAATATTTTTAAATTAAATTGATAATAAAAAAAGTGTGTTTGTGCAAAAAGAGATTTATATAAATTATTACGATTATATGTTTAAAACAAAAAAAAAAAAAACTAAATTTGTTAAATTGAACAATTGACCGTGTTTCCAAAAGATGGACGGACACAAGCAGTTAGTTAACAAACTAAATAACTAACTGTCAAAACAAGAATATGGAAAATTACAAAATTTCAAGAAAAATTTTATTTTTTTAAATTTAATAAATTTAATTGGCTTAAATAATTAGCCTTGACACTTTTGCGTTTATTTATCAGTTATTGATAACCAATGTTGTGAAATTATCTTTAGACAAAGTTCAATTGCAAATACTTAGGTTTGGTTAAAATGTTTGCTAAATCTGTTTGAAACTGGCTCTTCTAGTTGAAGACTTTGGTTAAGAAGTCTTAACTTCTAGGTTTTCGTTTAAAAATTAAGAAATGTGTAACTTTATATGCTTGTACTTACTTCAGTGTTATTAATAAGTTTAAATTAAAACAAATTTAACATTTGTTATGTTTTTGTTAAGTACTGAAGGCATGAACAAAAGAAGAAGAAAAATTGTTGTTTTTGTTTTCACATATATTTATTTACTAATATATTCTCACCACTTAGGTTTTTGACAACTGAGTTAGGTCTTTGACAGTAGAGTTTCCGATCTATGTATAGCTATCTATGACTGAGGGTTTTAATGCCAGTTATGCAAAATTAGTTTTTACATAAAGAAAGTTTAAAAATCTATAATCTAATCTCCAAAATCCAAATATAAAAAAAACGAACGCATATTTTGTAAAAAAATACCAAGGTTGGCTACCATGACCCTAAAATATCATTTGAGCTCAAATATCATTATTTATATTTATTACTATTATTTATTACTGTTATCTTTTAATCCTTTCGAATCGGTAAGAAATATCCAAAAAGCAAGGTTGGCTGCCGATTCGAAACAGTAAAATGAATCGGTGTAAGTGGTATTGGAAACGATATTTTAACTTATTTCGGTAACAGTATTTTAGCGATAACTGTAGTTGCTGTTATTTTGATAACATTATTTTAACGATAACGGCAATTTATGTCTGACTTAAAGTTTTAATAAAATTTTAATAAATTCAAAATCAGCTGACATATACAAATTTGTTTTCATACAAATTCTATTGTTTCACAATTTGAGATTAATTTATTAAAATCTTAATTCGGAATTAAAAAAAAATCAGATATTCTTTCCATAAATCCTAATTCTTTAGCTTCATTTAAAAACTCTTATTTGAGTAGAATTCTATCATCATTGAATTAATTCATAGCAGAATTCATTCAACTTTTGAATAATTTAAATTTTTGTTAATTTTCTGAGTCTTCATAAGATTCTAAGACAATCTAGCGTTGTCCGTCCGTCTGTTGATATACGATAGGGCCCAAACGAAAGCAGCTAACTTGCTGAAATTTTCCACAAATACCCTTTGTTGATATGGTTTGCTTGGTATTGAAAACCCTTATACAAATGTCCCACCGCACCCCCATTTCTACCAACTTTTGTGAGGATCGGTCCATAATTGACCTTACCAGCCACTTAATTCCTATAAAAAAAGTATTTCATTATCACACATTGATGATGGGTACATACGATTTGGCGCAGTCGAAAATAACGCTCTTACTTGTTGTACTCTTCACAATGAGTGGCAAGGCTATACAGTATCGGCCATAACTAAAGCACCCCCTCAATGAATTTTTTTCATACTATATTTTTCTTATAAAAACAAAGTTTTAAATTTCTATTAAGTATGTATTATTTTCAATTGTTAATATATTTACTATTGATAAACAAATACTTTTAAAGTTAATCTTTCTGTAAGAGGTAACTTTAAATCAAAAAATATTTGAAGCTAGAAAATAAAACGGTCAAAACTAAAGCACCCCTTCATGTACATAATATAAAATTTTTTGTAATTTATATTTTGTGGCAAATCCTTTGTTTTGGATGACACAAGCACATCTCTTAGGCATAGAATATATTAAGTTTTTTATGGTGTCTTGCGATATTCCTTCCCAGGCTATAATAACGACTTGAAATAAATCGTGAAAATTGCTGATTCATATTTCGGCAATTTTTACGATTTATTTTCATATTAACAAATTCCCACAAGTGCGCAATAGGATTAAAATCGGGAGATTGGGCAGGCCAATGAAGAACTTGAATCTTACAAACTTTGGAGGTGTGCTTTGGATCGTTATCCTGTTGGAACCTGCCTATAAGTGGCATCTCTTCACTGGCATAAGACAACATTACATCTTTCAATATATCACCGTACATGAACCGATCCATAATCCCATTAACTTTATGAATTGGCCCAATTCCTTGACCAGTAAAGCAACCCCAGGCCACTACATTGCCCCCCTCCATGTTTAATTGTTCCTATGCAACACTTAGGATTCAGTCTCAACACTTAGGATTCAGTACACGTCTTATTCCATCGGAACTTTTTAATTTGTATTTGAATTAGCCAGAGAACAGTACAGTCTTCCATTTTTGGACACTCCAGTCGATGTGGGATTTGGCAAACTCTAGTCTAGTTTTCTTGTTCTTAGCTGATATAAACGGTTTTCTTGCTGGTCGTCCGATGAATAACCTGCTTCTACTGCTCTTCTAAGGATTGTTCTTTCGCTAACGCATAATCTTAAACTTGTACTTACATGACTAGCTAATGCTGTAGGATCTTTTTGCATTGCTCCTTTGATCAAGGAATCATCATATCGTGTGGTTTTACGCGGGCGTACTCCAGAATGCCCTGGTGATATACGACCAGTCTGCAAAAACTTTGGAATCAGCCGGGAAATAACTGTTTGAATATTGTTTACTCAATTCATTCCGTGATAAGCCCGGCTTCCAGTCTTCAATAAATTTAATTTTAAATTCACTGGAGTACTTGTTCCTTGCCATCTATTGTTTTTTCACAATATACTGTATAGAACTTAAATTATACAAACTACGCCTTCCTTTATTTTGATCTTCTGGAATTTTTAAATGCATCCGTTGTGAATCCCGTTAACTGACATTGCAAAAATCCAGTAGCATAGGCAAATTTTTAAACATCTTATAAGATGTTGCGTTTTGTGTTTTTGTATGATTTATCATTTTAAATTGTTCATAAAATTATCCTTTCCTAAATGAACACGATATGAACATCAACAATATAAGTTAATAAAATATATACAAAATACATCCCAAAAAAACCTTTTTTATCCCAAAAAATTATGATATGAAAAAATCCATTGAGGGGGTGCTTTAGTTATGGCCAATACTGTATATAAGTTTGTCATTCCGTTTGTAATTTCTACATTTTTTATTAGCGACCCTATAAAGTATATATATTCTGGATTGTTATAGATAGAGAAGACGATAAAGCCATGTTCGTCTGTCCGTCCATATGTTGAAATCAATTTTCCGTAGCCCTTAAATAACTTACATAAATGATTCATACATCAATATATCGGGAATTCTTCCGGTTCGGTTGCTATTTAAAATCGAGAAAATCGGCCAACACATGGCTGAGATATAAGGAAAAAACCGAGACAACCACGAGTTTTGGTCTATTTTTGATCTATATCTGGGTTACTAAGTCATTAATATGGACAATATGGATATCTAATGATAGATATTTCAAAGTCCATTGCAACGATATATATAAAATAAGTTGGATCTACAATTGGTCAAAATCGGGAAAAAAAATTTTTAACCCGAATTTTAAAAAAAAAATTTTTTTTAAATTTAAAAAAAATTTAAAATAATTTTGAAAAAAATTTACTTTGTTTACTAAAAATATTTAAAAATTTTATTTTAAAGTTTAATTTGGTGTAGGGTATATAAGATTCGGCACAGCCGAATATAGCTCTCTTACTTGTTTTTCATTCAATTTGATTTTAATAATTTACAAAATGAATTAAAAAATATTGACTTTTTATAACAGATTTGAATTGAACAACAATTTAATCATTCAATACATTTTTAAAGCTATTTTGTAGTTGATTTTAATGATTCAATTTGGAATTAATTCTATTGTATAAAGTATGAATTCTTCAAGGACACCAAATTAATTCGTGCTGAATGCTTTAATGGAATTGTTAAGAGAATATATTTAATTTGATTTTGAAAATTGAATTAATTCTTTCGAAGCTTTGAATTCAATAAACTCCATTATTGAAATCAAAAAATTGTATTTTCATAATTTAAAATTATTTAAAGTATAGCGGTAACGGTATTTAGAGGTAACTTTATTAACGAATGTATATGTAACGGTAATTGCAGTTATTTTGGTAATGAACTGAAAGAGTATTTTAATATTAACATTTTCCTCCCAAAATTGAGAAACATCAGAGATTTCATCTGATCATCAAAATTTGTCTGTATTTCTAGTGCCCGCAGTCTATTTCTATTCAAAATTTTAATTGGTTTTGGACCACATCCAGTTTTTTTTTTAAATAAATATTTAAGACGAATTCAAGCTCACAATAAGTATTTATTTATTTAAGTTTAAATAGCTGTAAAAGTATTACATACATAGTTCAAATAGTTTACAACAAAATATTGTTTAAGCACGTTTTTTTTTGTAATTATCAACTAATGATGGAAGTATGAATTACTATTTTTTTTTTAATTTTTTGCTTCCGTATTAATTATTGTGTTGTACAATAAATTAGCACAATAAAATGTTTTTAAATAATTCAGCAATTGTGAAAATAGACCAAATTTCTAATACAAAATTTTCAACTCAACCCATATCTCAAATTAAGACATCCTGAGCATGGCTTTGAGAGAGAAGTGAGAGTGCAAAATACTTTTACATTTTAAGTATTAATATAAAAACAAATTGTTTGAACATTTAGTTCTGCTATTCTCAAACAAAACAAATAATCTTTTAAAACATACGGTCAATATAATGGAAACTTTTTGAAATATTCAATAAAATTTATATTTTTTAGTATATCCCTAATATATACTTATAAATTAACAAAAAAAACTGGATACTGGACCCAATTGTGTACTTGGGGTCAAGTATCTTTCCCTTCGACCGCCTTAAAATGTTCTCCTATCACTGTCTCTTAAAGCCCCGTTTATATTTTCTCACAAGTAATATGATCTGTCGAATGACAATTTCACAAATAAATGTTCCTCAATAGAGCTTAAATAGTTTCACTCCTTAAACATGGATACCAACACCAATTCCATATTATAGTCACATGTGTAGGATATCATATGGTCGGTAAGCCGAACCACTGTATGACTAAAGTCAATTGAAAATGCTGTATTACTACATACATACTATGTGTAGTATAAAACTTAGTAATATTGTATTTAAAGAATTATTAATTTGTCATTAAATTAAACCTTTAAAACAGCCACAGATCATATTCTCATAATAAATTATACAACTATTTCTTCTATGTAGAAAACATTTCAGAGGGATGTTTATAATTTGCAGATATATTAAAAACGATATTTAATTACTATTGAAATAGTGTATAAAATAAAAATATTGAATATAAAAACTAATATGCCACCAGAACAATAGCGGTATTCATGATGTGGAGCCGTTGGCCTAGTAAAAAAAGCAGAAGAGCTATTTATTGATAAATATTTATATTTCTACATTGTGAATACCGCGAATATCTATATCTATCAGAAAATGCTATAAATTTTGCGATTGGCCCCTAATGTCAGTTCTGTTTTGACATTTGTGCAGTAAACACATGCGAAATATACGTTAATAAACAATGTTATGCTACACTGCTCCAGAACACGGAATATTGCTGACTATTTATTTGACCAATAATCGGCAAAATTTATAGCATTTTCTGATAGGAGGATTACTTTTGCGCCACCTGTTATATGGACTGAGATTGAACAATTTATAACATTTGTTTTAAATTTTTGTTTGTTTGTTTGAGCATCACGCCTAAACGGCTGAACCGATTTTATTGAAATTTGGAACGTAGATAGATCCTTACTTGGAAGCGTCAATAGGCTATAAATACTTGGACCAGAAAGGGATAAAAAGGGGGAAAAACGGGTAAAATTGGTACCTTTAGTTTTTAAACAATAATTACTAAACGGCTGAACCGATTTTTACATCGACAGGGGTAGCGAAGCGCACAGGGTCAAGCTAGTATCTATATAAATATATAAATGTCTTTGTAAGTTTGTTTGTTTATTTGTTTGAGCATCACGCCTAAACGGCTGAATCGATTTTATTGAAATTTTGAACGTAGATAGATCCTTACTTGGAAGCGTCAATCGTAGTTTAGTTCTTAAACAATAAGGGCCTGTTTCACGATGTCAAAAGAAAAATGAGTCGAAAAAATTTGTATGAAAAACACTTAGTTTTTAAAATTCTTTCGAATAGTTTTCATACAAATTTGTTCGAATCATTTTTCTTTCGACATCGTGAAACAGGCCTTAAATACTAAACGGCCGAAACGATTTTACTGAAATTTCCAACATAGACTACGACAGGGGTAGCGAAGCGCACCGGGTCAAGCTAGTATGTTAATAAAAATGAAACCACTAAACTTACAGTTTTGAATCTTTCTGTATTTGATTGAAATTGTTGTTACAATTTACAAAAAAAATTATTTTTATAGTTCTAATCACTAATGATGAAATTTTGAACCTTTATCGAAAACACTTCCATTATGGTTTTTATAGTGCTTTATGTCACTTTGTTCGAACAGGTTGTGCATCTCCGTCCACACTTTTGGACACCTTTTTTGCGCTCTTCAATTATCTTTTAACAAGATCTTTCCATAGGACTCAGCTCCAGGCATTTTGGAGAAATTGCCTCTCTTGGTACAAATACCACATTATTGTTCTTGTACCACTCAAGACCTTCCTTACCATAGTGACAGATGCCAAATCAGGCCAAAAATAAATGGACACGTTAAGAAGTCTTATGAATGGAAACATCCTTTTTTGTAAACATTCCTTGATGTAAACTTCGGTATTTATAGAGCCCTTTGTAACAAATGTTTGGCTTTTTTACCCCAACTGCATATTGCTTGCCATACCAAGAACTTTTTGGGAAATTTTGTCTGCTTTTGGGTCCTAAACTTTTCTTCAACATTCCCTCGAGCATCTGCAACATAAAAAAATTGACCCAGAAGCTGCGAAAAATCTGCCAGAACATACGTTTCGTCATCCATTATGCAGCAGGAATATTTTTTTTTTTTATAAAATTTGACTTGAATTTCCGTGCTCTGTTTTTGGCCTCTAAATTTTTAGCAGAGTTCCTGTCAGGAACTTTTTGAGCCTTGTATGGTTTTAAACCTTCATTGGCTTTAATTTTTCGTACCAAATAGTCCAAGTAATGACCTAATCGGGCTGCTTTCCTACCGGAGTTGTTGTGAGCTCTTTTGAAAATGCTTTCTATTTATTGGCTTTTGAAACATCATGTGAACCATTCCTTGTACCTGAACCAGGTTTTCTATCAACGGACAAGTTCTCCCGGTACAGTTTAATAACATTGGAAACAGTTTGATAGCAGACCTTTGATTGTTTGGCCAACTTTTTATAGGACCAAGTTGGATTTTGTTGAAAATATTTAATAATTTTAGTACGCACTATTTTCTGGTCACTCATTTTAATCAGATTAACAACAAATGAACATTATTAGCATTTAACATAATAACTGACATGCTTTACAAAGGTAACAAGATAAAAAATAAAATCAAATAATACTTGGGTTAAAAGTTTTAATGTAAAATGTGTGTTAAGAATTTTTCAATCTCAGTCCTTATTAGTGTGAGACCAGCGTTACCATATATCAAAGTTGAATTTGCGTCACCATTGGCGGGTTAATTAGTTCAATGCATCGCCGCTGTGAAGCAGTAATAAAAAATAAGGGATATCCAACAAAATATTGATTCAATAAAAGTGTTAAAATTTATACTAAGTTTCCATTAGTTTGTCAACACCATGATAATGAATACTGTTTACTTAGTATGTTTTCTATTTTCAGAATTTAATTAATTATGTTTTGATTACTTGTTGTTGATATAAGTATTAATGAAATACTAAAAAATATAAATTGCTTAAGAATTTGTTTGTATTGTGACCTTAAAATTTAAAAAAGTTTCTGATGAATTGTCAACCGTTGTATATTTGAAAACCATCCAAAATAATCTCTCAAAAAAAACAGCCTTATTCATGATGAATGCACAAGATGGACTTGAAAAAATTCCGTTAAGTAAAGATGGTGACGCAGGATATGTTAAGAATTTGCTGAAACTTTAAAGCATTAAATATTTTGGTAATACATTAAAAAAGTTTAAGTGGAATTCAGATTCGTTTAATACAACGAAACTATTGTATCTGTGTGCTAAAAAATAATTCATAATACCGGGAAAGAAGTCCAGATATCACAAATGAGTTCAATGAATTGTTTTTTTTTTCGCAGATTCATGTACATTCTAACTTAACTGATTAATTGTTCAGTTAATTATTTGATATACAGTATTTAATCTTTGTTTTTTGTTTTCATTGTATAACACTCATTCGAAATGACGTGCAAAAATTAGTGACCACGCGCGACATATATAAATAAAAATCTGTTTTTTTTTTACGTTCATTACAATTATTGGGGAACTTAAATGATAGAGAAATTCTGACGTAGTAAAAATAAAAGATTATTTTGATAACAATTGTTAACAACAGCTTTTTTAATTTAATATTTTTGATGTGTTTTGTTTTAGGTGCTTAAGTGAATTGGTCTAGTAGAAAATTATTAATCATAAAATTTCAAATGTTTTGCAAATAATTTTAAATGTAAAAATAAAACATTAATAACTAATTTTTAAATTAGGGTACCTAATGATATTTTTGTTTACCTAGTAATTGAACAAATTTTAAGCCAGAGCTTCAAATAAATTAATTCAATTTAAGCTTAATTCGATTTCAACGGACATCACACTGTATTCTTGTGATATTGTCTTTAAGAGCTGCAAGAGTCTGAGGCTTGTTGACATAAACCCGCGACTTCAAAAAGCCCCACAAAAAGAAGTCTGGAGCGGTCAAATCAGGCGATCTTCCTGGCCAGTGCAAATCGCCAAAACGGGAGATTAGGCGCCCAGGAAATGCATCCTTCAGCATATCGTTTGTGGCACGTGCAGTGTGTGCTGTTGCACCGTCCTTTTGGAACCACATGTTTTCCAATCCCAATTCATCAAGTTGCGGCAAAAAGAACTCGTTGATCATTGCTCTGTAGCGCTCACCATTCACAGTAACAGTTTGGATCGCGACGTCTTCGAAGAAAAAAGGTCCGATGACTCCTCCAGCGAAAACAGCACACCATACAGTGACTTTGAGCGGGTGTAATGGCTCTTCGTGGGTTACACGCCGATTTTCAGTGCCCCAGAAGCGTAAATTTAGCTTATTTACGTAAACGCTAAGATGAAAATGGGCCTCATCACTCATGATTATTTTTGATGAAAAATCCTCTTCCTCTTGGTGGTGATTAAGGATGGCTTGAGCGTATGTTAGACGCGATTGGCGGTCAGCAGCTAACAGCTGATGCACCGTCTGGACTTTGTACGGAAACATCTTCAAATCTTGTACCAAAATTCGCTGTAAAGACCGTCGACTGATACCCATTTGCGTGGCACGTCGTCAGGTCGATGTCAACGGCGCTTCCATGACATCCTCGGCTACAGCAGCAATATTCTCTGCAGAACGGCTACTTTGGGGTCTGCCACGCATGGCAGCATCTCGTGTTGTGCCAGTATCTTCGAGGAGAGCGGCTAAACGTCGCAGTGTTTCACCAGTAGGCGTTGGACGGCCAGGATATCTGCGACGAAATTCACGTTGTGCCAAAGTCACCGACCGATTATTGGTCAAATAAATAGTCAGCAAAACATTGTTTATTAACGTGTATTTCGCATGTGTTAACTACACAAATGTCAAAACAGAACTGACATTAGGGGCCAATCGCAAAATTTATAGCATTTTCTGATAGGAGGATTACTTTTGCGCCACCTTGTATATCCCTAAATTTCAATTATCTCGAAAACCCTCCATGGATCTTGCAATGGCTCATATTTAAGGAAAGTCTTTGGAAAATTAAAAGGGTTTTTAATATGATATCAACAATTATAAAATCTGCCTAACAGGTCTAAAGTTATTAACAGTTTTTCTTTAGGAATTTTGCACGCATCTATTAAAAACTATGAATTTGAACCTATATAAAAAACAAACTTAAACGAATTTCGAAATTTTGGAAAATTCAGAGAGTAAAGGTTCAAAATTTATTAAACCCTTCACCTTCGGGAATTCTTCTTTTTTCACTAGCAAATTAAAAAAAAAAAAAAAAAATCTTTTATAAAAAAAAATCTTTTATAAAATTTTTTTTTTTTAAACAATTTTGAAAAAAATTTTAATTTTGTTTACCTAAAAATACTTTTTATTTTAAAGTATAATTTGGTGAAGGGTATATAAGATTCGGCACAGCCGAATATAGGTCCCTTACTTGTTTTTTTATAAAATTTTTTTGCTTTTTAATCATTTACAAAATGAATTGAATTTGCAATAGGTTTGAATTAAAAATTGTATCATTCAATATATTTTATTAAGCCATTTTGTAATGGATTTGATTTAAAGAAAACTTGAATAATTCAAAAAAGAATTAATTCTATAAATAATTAGTTCTCAAAGGAATCAATTCAATACGGTTGAAGAACTAAGGAATTATGCCTAGGAATAAATTCGTAATGATTTCTTTAAAGGAATAGTTAAGAGAAAACAAATTAATTCTATTTTGAAAACTAAATAAAAAATTAATTCTTTCGAACATCACAATTAATCTAATTATTTTAAGAGAAACTCTGTCGTCAGTGGTTTAATTTTAATATAAACTTAAAAACAAATTTATTTATTTTATTTCATCATCAATAACAATAACAAATTTAGCTTTTAAAAACTTTTAAAATATTATTTTTTTTTTTCAATTTACAGAAATTATGGCCGATGTTCCGAGAATAATAGATCTACCCTCAGTTATAGAACCCCATTTAAAGGGTGCTAAATTGGTATCGTATGCCAGTCGTTACCTTACCAAGGCCGGCGATAATTATGGCAGTGTTATGTTGGCAATTATGGCCAATATACAAAAACCTTCCGGAGAAATTGAAGAACTACCACTGGTGGCTAAATTACCACCCCTAACGAACGAGTTATTTTGGGAAATGTTCCAACCGGAACGCACATGTCTTACGGAAAATGCTGTTTATAAATATTTAAGTCCTGCCTTGCGTTCATTACAACTGGAAGCTGGTATTGCAGAAAATGAAATATTTGAGGGATTTCCAGAGTATTTTGGCAGTCGTATATCATTAAATCCAAATGCCGAGAAAGTAGATCGAGATGCAGTGCTGGTGCAGGAAAATCTCCAGACATCTGGCTTTAAGGCTGGCAATCGTCATAAGCCTTTTGATTTGGCCCACACAAAATTGATTTTAGGCGAAATGGCCAAATATCATGCACTGCCAATTGCATTGAGATTAAAAAAACCGGAAGTGTTTAATAAGTTTATCAGGCCTTATTTTAAAAAGTTTAATATGAATACTGGAATGGCGCCGGAGGTTAAAGCTCAAATGGAAGCGGTAAGTTTAAAAACTTATTCATTCATTAATTTATTTTATAGTAATTTTAAACTTTTCTAAAAAATTTCTAGGAATTATATCAAGAAGTGGCCAATGCTACCAACAATAATGCCAACTGTGTGGAACGTGTCAAGGAGCTTATGCAGGAGTATGATATCTTTGTGGCCAAACCGGAGAAAGAAGATGACCTATTTACCTCAATAGTGCATTGTGATATGTGGATTAATAATATAATGATACAGTATGGTAAGACTTAACAAAATTTATATATAAGTAATAATTAAACAAACATTTTACTTAAAGATGAATGCAGCCAACCCAGTAAAGTGAAATTTGTTGATTTCCAAATATCCCAGTATGAAAGTTGTGTGCACGATATTATTTTCTTGCTATTTTCGAGTGTAGAAATTTCTGTGCTGGAATATCATGTTGATGAGCTGTTACAATTCTATTATCAGACATTTATAGAATGTTTAAAATCTGTTAATATTTCCACCAATGAATATTCTTTTGTCGGGTAAGTAGGTGGGGTTGCGGGTGAAGTAAACGTATTTAATAACAAGACTTGATATTGTTAATTGAAACGTGATTGGGTTTTGTTCTGTTTTATTGCAAAAAAAAAAAAAACATTTGGAAAAATAAACTTGTACAAATTAAAAATTTTTATTGCTTGCCTTGGTAAAATTGTTCATTTATCATCATGTTTTTTTTTTCTTTTCTCTTTCATCTGTAATATGATCACAAATATTGTATAAATTTAAGCTTATTCCTATTTAAAACAACAGCATTTTAAATTTTGTTTTAATCTTATCTTTTTTTAAAACAAAATTTTTAATTTTCTTTTTAGTTTCATGAAGGAATTACACAAATGTGCAGGCATTGAAATTTGTCATGCTCTTTTTATGACTAAAATTATATTGGCCGATAACAGCACCATGCCCGATGATTATAAG
This sequence comes from Calliphora vomitoria, assembly GCA_942486065.2. Classification (NCBI taxonomy): domain Eukaryota; kingdom Metazoa; phylum Arthropoda; class Insecta; order Diptera; family Calliphoridae; genus Calliphora; species Calliphora vomitoria. The sequence goes on along the minus strand of OW818030.2, from coordinate 85,433,849 downwards.
GACATAAATATGGATGTTTTAAGTCGTAATGTGGGTAAAAAGAATATTACAGAGAAAACTGCTGATATTATACGGATTGGCCAGAAATATAGATTTTTCTATAAAGACTAAGGGATTTTAGAATTAAATAAGATGAGACAGTTTATTTGTTTTATAAAAATGATCTAGTTGAGCCAAAAAATAATAAATATTAGTTTTAAGTTAAGAAATTATACATAAATAAACCAAAAAAGAAAACAAGTATTTTTAATATGTAGGAAATGTTTTGATATTGTTTGTTATTTTTGAAACTTTAAATTTTTGCATACCCTCATCTCCTCTCCCTATAAGGTCAATATTAATTCAAAACTACATAAATCTCTTCTGTAGCCATGCTAAGCTTTGATAAAATCGGTATGTGTATCCGTTTAGAAACATTTATTTAAATTTTTTTATACATTTCACCATGAGTGGCAAGGGTATATACAAGGTGGCGCAAAAGTAAACTTCCGATGTTTTTTGACTGTAATTAAAAAAAAAAAAATGAAAAACTTTGATTCTTCTTGTGGATTATTTTTATTTGGTCTTTTAATTTTTTTTACATCAAGTCGAGAATATGATGTCATGTAAATGGCCGCCGCCACAGTTGATTGTCATTTGAGCTCTTTTTATGGCATTTTCCATCACTTTGACCAAAACTTCCGGCGATAGGTCCTCACATTCTTGACGGATATTGTCTTTAAGAGCTGCAAGAGTCTGAGGCTTGTTGACATAAACCCGCGACTTCAAAAAGCCCCACAAAAAGAAGACTGGAGCGGTCAAATCAGGCGATCTTGCTGGCCGGTGCAAATCGCCAAAACGGGAGATTAGGCGCCCGGGAAATGCATCCTTCAGCATATCGGTTGTGGCACGTGCAGTGTGTGCCGTTGCACCGTCCTGTTGGAACCACATGTTTTCCAATCCCAATTCATCAAGTTGCGGCAAAAAGAACTCGTTGATCATTGCTCTGTAGCGCTCACCATTCACTGTAACCGTTTGGCCCGCGACGTCTTCGAAGAAAAAAGGTCCGATGACTCCTCCAGCGAAAACAGCACACCATACAGTGACTTTTAGCGGGTTTAATGGCTCTTCGTGGGTTACACGCGGATTTTCAGTGCCCCAGAAGCGTAAATTTTGCTTATTTACGTACCCGCTAAGATGGAAATGGGCCTAATCACACATGATTATTTTTGATGAAAAATCATCTTCCTCTTGGCTTCCTCTTCTTGATGGCTTGAGCGTATGTTAGACGCGATTGGCGGTCAGCAGCTAACAGCTGATGCACCGTCTGGACTTTGTACGGAAACATCTTCAAATCTAGTACCAAAATTCGCTGTAAAGACCGTCGACTGATACCCATTTGCGTGGCACGTTGTCTGGTCGATGTCGACGGCGCTTCCATGACATGACATTCTCTGCAGAACGGCTACTCCGGGGTCTGCCACGCATGGCAGCATCTCGTGTTGTGCCAGTCTCTTCGAGGAGAGCGGCTAAACGTCGCAGTGTTTCACCAGTAGGCGTTGGACGGCCAGGAAATCTGCGACGAAATTCACGTTGTGTACGTGTATTTCACATGTGTTTACTACACAAATGTCAAAACAGAACTGACATTAGGGGCCAATCGCAAAATTTATAGCATTTTCTGATAGGAGGATTACTTTTGCGCCACCTTGTATATAGAAGATAGAGTCTGCCGCATAGATCCGGTTGAATTTGAGTGATATCCTACATTTTGATGGTATTTAAATTGTCAACATACTATATATCTCTTGAACTAAAATATATAACCCACACATGTAAGCGAGTCATTGGGATAAGAACTTGGTGATTTTTGTAGGCCGGAGGGAAGCAACCTTAGGGCCTCTCACTAGCGCCCATTTCAACTACGAACCCCTGTAAATGCAAATCAACTCAAAAAAACTCATCCGAATCGTTCACGAGCTACCGAATTATTTCAAAAATCAAGGCCGCCTCAAACTGTTAACAAGGTTGGCTACACTGGTAAAACTTTAACTGTTACATTATATGTTTATGATTAGTTTTAAAAATATTTTATAATTTAAAGTATGCTACATTTACATAAATATGTCATTATAAATTCGATCAAGCATTTAGTTTAAATTATAATTGAAATAATAAATAAACAGCGGACAGACTGTAGCAGACTGCCTTTGCTTCAATTAGACAATGACATGCCAAAAGTACGTATAATACAATAATAAATAATTAAAAAAACATTACACCAAATAAAGAAATTCCCAATAATAACAATAGTAAACACCAAAAAATATCAATGAGTATTTGGCTACAGACAATTTATAAAAAATGTTAACAAATGTATATGCATATCGCAACAGCTTGATAACATTAATGTTGATAACCATAATATTACATAGTCAAGGAGCAACCAATAAAGATGTAAGTTTATCAGACAGTTAACATAATAAACATTATTTTAATTAACATTTCATTAGAATTTCTGTTATGCTATTGTGTTTTTGAATACCTCATGGACTGATCGTAGACCTGAGTTTATAGTCAATATGACATTTCACGAACACGGCAGTATACGTTCGCTGACCTGGGTCAACAAAGATATTGAGGCGCCGATTGTAAAATTGAAAATTCTACAAACAGATTTTAACCAAAAAATTAGCACTCTGTATAATGTCACGACTCGTTTATGTGATTTGCATCAATTAACCAATAGGATTTCCATGTTTAAACAAGCTTTTCAGACGGCTCTCAAACAGGGCAACTACTCCTTGTCCTGTCCCATGAAGCAGGGTTTCTATGTTATGGATAATGTACGTGTTGGTTTGCGTAATCCGGTGTTGGGATTTTTGTATCGTCCCAAAACTAGTTACACTATTGTGGGTGGTCTGTACGAGGAGGCAGCCAATAAGAGTATTGTGGATTTGACAACCTATAAGTTAATATTTAAAATTGCAAGAAAGTCATGTAAAGAATCTTAAGTGTAAATCTCAAATGTAAAACTATGACTATTTTCAATATAGAGTTGTTGGCAATATACTGTAAACTATTCCAAATATTGGATTTATGATTTCTTTTTAAATCTTAACACTGAGTACACTTCGCTGTGGAACCTGGCCTTAAATTGTCTGCTAATGAAACTAGGGGTCTCTGTCTGGTGGAAGGCAATGGATAGGGCCTCAAATCGTATACTCTTTGAGAGGGTATTAAGAAGCATGGTAATCCTGATAACTGGAGCATTGCGAACTACAGCGACGAAGTCGCTCTTCATTCTACTCTACTGGATACCACTAGATCTAATGGCCAGAAAACCGGCATTGAACACGGCCTTCAGGCTTATCTTCATGATCATATTGATTACTGCACTCCCAAACCCGGTTTCTCAATCCCATCCAATATGGAATCTGTCGATGGCCTCCCTGCTGATAAAATGAGGCTAACCATCTATACGGATGGGTCTAAAAAGGGGAACAGAGTGGCCGGTGATGTATACATCCCTGAATTTGGAATAAGAATGTCTTTAGACTTCCAAATGGATGTAGCATTCTTCAGGCCGAAATATCGGCTATCAAGAGAGCGGATCAGATATTACAGTGTATCTGGTAGGCATATCCGTATATATACTAACAGTAAAGTCGCAATTAACTCCCTGATAGGTGTATATACAACAGCCTATATGGACCATTTAAGGGCATCCTTAAATGAGATGACGAGACATTTGACAGTTGTACTCACATGGGTACGTGAACACAGGGAGAATGAAGGCAATTGTATTGCTGATTACTTGGCAGGATTAGGAGCCTTGTTGTCGGAAAACGAGATAGACTCCCTCTGCGGAATTCCGCTGTGAACCTGCAAGAAACGAATACATGACGCATATTACGAACTTGCCCAAACGAGGTGGGGTAATGAATCCACCTGTGCTATTACGAGTATGATATGACCTGCGTTGGACTGTAGACACACGTCATATCTACTTTGACTACAACGAATACGACTCAGCAATATGGTGGCGATGATCACCGGACATTGCATTTTCGGTCCCCATGCTGCAAGACTAACCCAAGTCTTATAACGACTTCTGCAGAAGTTGTCAGAATGAGGAAGAGGAAGAAACTATTCTACACTTTCTTTGTAATTGTTCGGCACTTGGCGATCTACGGGCCAAACGCCTTTATTAGGGAAAGCAGGTGGTTGATATGACCGGACATGCAAATTGCACCTCATGGTGACTTGGCAACTGCGTTATCTGACTCTCAGGATCTTCTCCTCTAACTCCTCCCATTTCTTTCAATTTTCTCCTCTTGTCTACTAAATCTATAGAATTCCTTTCTTCTACTTCTATTTCTCTCCTCTCTCTGTTTTCATTCTCTTTCAGGTACCACAAAAGAAACGATTATTGGACCAAGTGAGCTGCACCAACGAAGGTTTTGGACGGCTGCCTGATAACCTGACCTTACACACGTGGCCTAAGATCAACTTTTTTCCATTTACGCCCATATTAATTACTACAGACCTGACATTTATGGCTGTTTGCGAAACTCAAGTTAGTGAATGGGTCGATCCATTGGATTTTCTTGTACCTGAATATCACACTACTACGCACAGTGGTTTAGAAACTTTTTTTTTTGGAAATAATTCGGTATCTCGGGATCTATTGGAGATATTATTACAAAATTTCACGTGGTTAGAGCTGAGGTGTTTTTGAGTTGAATTACATTTGTTCAGCTTCCTAAGGGTAATACGGGCCAGTTTGTTCCCCCTCAAAGTTGGTCACCTCGGGTCTCAAAATTTTTTAAAAAATCCCCAAAAATTCATTTATGATCCGAATGAGCTGAAATTTAAAATATAAATAGTCCTTGAGAAGATCTACAAAAAATACGCTTACATGTCTAGGTTATCTCCTTCAGTTGAAGAGATATTTAGGTTTATTTATTTTTTTTTTTTAATTTTGCTCGATTTTTTTTGGTTTTTTAGATATGGCGGCCCTACGGAGGGTCGAATTTTTTTTCAAAATATCAGCTATATTGGCAATAAAATTCTAAATAAAATAAAAAAAACTTGGTAACAGTTATCTCGTCCGTGTAAAAAGTTACACGCATCCAAAGTTGGAACATGTAAAATGGGCCTAATTTTTTACGATTTTTCCTAAAAAAGTCCCTATATTTTTTCTTTTGTAGAAACAAATTTTCTTTGGGACTATATACAATTTTTATATGTTCCGGAAAGAAAACTTAATGCAAAAGCATGTAAAGTAAAATTGGGCTCACTTAAGCGGACACAGTATCCCCCAGACCTATCCAAACTTGGACAATTTTAAAAAAAATATTTAGGTTTCAGTAAAAAATTCTAAAAAGGCAAAGCACCGATCCTCGAAAAAGTTCCGTATTTGTATAACCCTATATGTTGTTTAAATACTTAGAAAGTTGTTTTACTATCACACGGTAAATAGCGTCACAGTAGGCACTTTTCTAAAAAAAACTCAGTTTTTGGAACACATTTTCCCCGTTTTAGGAATTTCGGTATTTGAAAATAAAAAATGTCAAAAATTATAATGTCATTAATTTAAGGACATTTGGATCTAAATTACTTGCCAATTTTGTTATGATATCTTTAACCGTTAAAATTTTACATTAAATCAAATTTTATATTTTTCTTCATGGAAAATCACCATATTATAATTTTTTTAGTTTTTAAGGTAAATGAGGTTTCAAAAATTTATAAAATTACTTAATTTTTCTAAATTATCAATCTTCAAGTCCTAAGGTTTTCAACAGTATCAAATACTTATATAAAAAGCCTTTTTTTACTCCTCAGAAGTTCCACAAACCTTACTCCCTTCGGAAAATTTGTACATTTTTTCATATATTTCATGCAAAATGTTACTAACATATCAAATGTAAATTCTGAATTCAAACATACACTGACTTAACAGAATGTTTGGTGTAACAGATTTTGCATGCAATATATGAAAAAACGTAAAAAAATTTCAAAGGGGGCAAGGTTTGTAGTAGTAGATATATGCTTTTTATATAAGTATTTGATATTGGTAAAAACCTTAGGACTTGTAGATTCATATTTTAATAAAATTAAAGAATTTAATTAATTTTTTGAACGTCATTTACCTTAAAAACTAAAAAAATTATAATATGGTGATTTTCCATGAAGAAAAATATAAAATTTGATTTAATGTAAAATTTTAACGGTTAAAGATATCATAACAAAATTGGCAAGTAATTTAGATCCAAATGTCCTTAAATTAATGACATTATAATTTTTGACATTTTTTATTTTCAAATACCGAAATTCCTAAAACGGGGAAAATGTGTTCCAAAAACTGAGTTTTTTTTAGAAAAGTGCCTACTGTGACGCTATTTACCGTGTGATAGTAAAACAACTTTCTAAGTATTTAAACAACATATAGGGTTATACAAATAGGGAACTTTTTCGAGGATCGGTGCTTTGCCTTTTTAGAATTTTTTACTGAAACCTAAATATTTTTTTTAAAATTGTCCAAGTTTGGATAGGTCTGGGGGATACTGTGTCCGCTTAAGTGAGCCCAATTTTACTTTACACGCTTTTGCATTAAGTTTTCTTTCCGGAACATATAAAAATTGTATATAGTCCCAAAGAAAATTTGTTTCTACAAAAGAAAAAATATAGGGACTTTTTTAGGAAAAATCGTAAAAAATTAGGCCCATTTTACATGTTCCAACTTTGGATGCGTGTAACTTTTTACACGGACGAGATAACTGTTACCAAGTTTTTTTTATTTTATTTAGAATTTTATTGCCAATATAGCTGATATTTTGAAAAAAAATTCGACCCTCCGTAGGGCCGCCATATCTAAAAAACAAAAAAAAATCGAGCAAAATTAAAAAAAAATAAATAAATAAACCTAAATATCTCTTCAACTGAAGAAGATAACCTAGACATGTAAGCGTATTTTTTGTAGATCTTCTCAAGTACTATTTATATTTTAAATTTCAGCTCATTCGGATCATAAATGAATTTTTGGGAATTTTTTTAAAAATTTTGAGACCCGAGGTGACCAACTTTGAGGGGGCACAAACTGGCCCGTATTACCCCTAGGAAGCTGAACAAATGTAGTTCAACTCAAAAACACCTCAGCTCTAACCATGTGAAATTTTGTAATAATATCTCCAATAGTTCCCGAGATACCGAATTATTTCCAAAAAAAAAAGTTTCTAAACCACTGTGCTACGGCTTTTACCACGAATAGGGGTCATGCTGTTTATGTGCTTGACAGTTTATTATATCAACCGCAGAACCATTTAAATAACATTGACCCCGAGTTTACCACTATTTGGCTAAAACTCAAGATCTGCTCACAGACCAAATATATGTGCTTTCTGTACCGGAGTCCTAACATAGGAAGATATGCTTCTTCCCATAATAGATTCGATGCACTCTCCAATACCATTTCCAAAATTTTGGAAGTACATCCAGACACAGAAATCATCATAGCTGGTGACTTCAATGTACATAATATCTCCTGGCTTGTACACTCTAGCCATACTTCTGCCGAGGGCCAATATTCTGAACTTTTTGCGGTATATAACCATCATACTCAGTTAATAATTGAACCTAAGAATATTTTCAACCGTGTTGGGGTGAAAGGTAACATACCTGACTTATTTTTGAATTCTCACCCAGAAAAATATCCTTGCTCCCATGGGAAATTCCAACCATAGCACCATATCCACCTCATACTCGTACTTTGCCCCCAAGGATTCCCCGAACGCTTCTCCTGAACGTTTAGTGTTTCATTACGGTAAGCCACACTCGAATGAGCACAAAAGTTTCGATAACATTGACGTAGCTGTCGAGATGGTAGTTAACACGGTTTTGTTGGGGTATGAAGAACATACTCGATCGCGAAAGGCTTATCTACGAACATTGCATACATTGCAAAAAAAACAGCAAAAGTTTCTGGTCCTTTGTCAAGAGGATTTGGAACAACACTGGCACCTCAATTCCTCCACTTCTTGCGGGTGATTGTATCGTAAACGAAGCTAAGGAAAAAGCAAAGCTTTTGGCAAGAATATTCTCAAAAAATTTATTTCTTCGCGACTGCAATCAATCGGTGCCTGTGATACCCACTCTATCTTGTATTATGCCTAAAATATTCTTCAGAACTCGGGCAGTTAAGAAAGTTCTATCCGGACTCAAGGTGAACCTTCACTAAGAAAACTTTTCTACCTTTCATATCAATCTAGGATTCTCCCCAATTGTTGGAAGGCTGACAACGTCCAGCCAATCCCTAAAAAAGGCGACCTTATCAAACCGGAACAACGTCAACAAACACAACTCCCTGCTTCCTCCTTCCCATAACTTTATTTCCAAACATCAACACAATTCACTACATATATAGGGGTGTCCCTAAGTATTGGTCAATATATCCCTAATAGACAGTAATTGTCACTAATGTCTGTTCACTTGGCTGACTCCAATTCATATATTTTGGATCATTTATCAAGTATGTTACCTTGTAGTCCAGAGAGAAGTCAATTGGTTACATTATACATTCCATGTAATCTAGCATGAGGACAATTGTCACTTTAGAGTATCTACGTAATGTATTGCACTTTTTTTATGAGTAAACTGGTTTTATACAAATTATCTATATAAATATATAAATGTCTTTGTAAGTTTGTTTATTTGTTTGTTTGTTTGAGCATCACGCCTAAACGGCTGAATCGATTTTATTGAAATTTGGAACGTAGATAGATCCTTACTTGGAAGCGTCAATAGGCTATAACTTTTTTCAATACTTGGACCAGAAAGGGGTAAACAGGGTAAAATTGGTACCTTTAGTTCTTAAACAATAAATACTAAACGGCCGAAACGATTTTATTGAAATTTCCAACATAGACTACGACAGGGGTAGCGAAGCGCATCGGGTCAAGCTAGTTTTGATATAATTCTCATACAGTTTATTTTCTTTTTGCTTAAGTTTACTGACATCTCATGTAAGCTAGAGTGAAGTCGATAGTCACTTAAGTGTCTCAAAGTAACCTAGAGTGTAGTTGCTTTAAAACGTTTATTTTGTGCTGAACTTTAAAAAGTAATTATTTTACCCACCAGATGTAATCTATTGGTGAGTTGTAGGAGGAAGGTTTGTTAACAATCAGTCAGTTATTGGACTGTCTCTGTGATCTATTTATAAATTTTAATTTATCTAAGAAATATACATATGTATATATTTGCTAAGAGGTCATGTTTTTGAAAATTCACTCACTGTATAATGTAATTACAATTATTACATGTACGAAAGTGAAATTATTCCATTACTCATAATTTTATTGAAAACAATTAAAAATCCATAAACTATAATAAATTATAACATTTTAATTCAACATACATACGTATTATTTTATTTATTTTATGATAACTAATTTCGAAAAATCATGTACAATACGAAATCTCTTGTAGTTCTAATAATTTATATAGTATTTTATCATGTCACACCAACTACCAGCAAAAATGTAAGTATTAAACAATTAAATCTAGCTAAAAAAAATATAATATTAACAAAATTAAATATTCCTTACAGGACTTTTGCTATACACTCACATTTTTGGAACACTCATGGACCGATCGTAGACCCGAATTTAAAATGAATATGACATTTAACAATCATGGTTTTATGCGTATACTAAACTGGCTTGAAAGAGACATACTTTCGCCGATAACTCGTCTAGTAATTTTACAAAAGGATTGTTGTGATAAAACCATTACACTCTATAATATAACAACGCGTTTGTGTGATATTCCGCAATTTATCAACAAATTACCCATGTTTAAGGAAAGCATATTGAAGGCTCTTAAACCCGGGAATTATACGTTTGAATGCCCTTTGAAAAGAGGATTTTACGTTATGGATAATATTCGCGTTAATAGACGTAATCCACTGTTGGCTATTATGTATCGACCCAGTAGAATTTTTACTTTTATAGGTGGTTTGTATGAGACAACTGCCAATAAGAGTCTAATGCCATTTATAACGTATAGATTTTCGGTGAAAATTGTTAAGAAATTGTGTAAGGATTTTTAAATACTAATATTGTTAATTAATAAATAAATAAATTATTACTTCATGATAAAAATAACACAAAGTTTTAAAAAAAAAATAATAAGAATTATGTCAGCATTGTTAAATTTATAGACAATAATTGGTTAAGAATACAAAAGCTAAATTGAAATTTCCTTTTTGAGGAAATTTCACAACATTTCACGGCCCTGGGAAAACTGGTTATGGGAGGGAGGGTAGAGGTAGTAGTGTTTGTGTACATTTGATTTGAATTTTCATATATTGAAAGTGACAGGAAATACTTTAAATACTTCAGCAGGAAGCTTATTCCACATACGGACAGTACGGCTAAAGAACGAATTTTCCCTGTAATGTGTTGTGCGATCCACTGTCCAGTCGACGACGAATTGATGAGCCGTTGCAGAGCACATTCCATTGTAGTATCAGTAGAACAGTGAAATGGCATTCCAGTGAGTCAATAGAGCTGGATACCCCACTGTCATTGAAGGTGCTTACCTTCGCCCTCTCCTGTAACTCCAAAATAAACTTCGCAGCACCGGCCCATAAATGAGAGTTGTATTCCATTTTAGGTCGGATATGAGTGGTGTAAATAGTAAGGAGATCTGATGAAGTGAAGGCTCCTGAATGCTTCTTTCGACACTTGAAAAATGTGTTTTGTCCAGCGGACATCGCACTGAATTCTCATGCCTAGAACATCGAGAGCTTCTGATTCCTTAATATTTACACCACCCATAAAAACAGATGAAGCAACATGATGTGTGCGTTTGAGATTGTCACAAGATCTTAGTTGAGATTGTCACAAGATCTTAGTTAAGCTTAAACTGGGAGTATTGAAGGAACCACTGGAAGTATTAAAGGAACCACGATTGCTTTAAAACTGAGAGTATTAAAGGAACCACGATTGCTTTAAAACTGGAAGAATTAAAGGAACCACTGGGAGTATTAAAGGAACCACTGGGAGCATTAAAGGAACCACGATTGCTTTAAAACTAGGAGTATTAAAGAAACCTCTAGGAGTATTAAAGGAACCACGATTGCTGTAAAACTGGAAGAATTAAAGGAACCACTGGGAGTATTAAAGGAACCACTGGGAGTATTTAAGGAACCACGATTGCTTTTAAACTGGGAGTATTAAAGGAACCACTGGGAGTATTAAAGGAACCACGATTGCTTTAAAACTGGGAGTATTAAAGGAACCGCGATTGCTTTAAAACTGGGAGTATTAAAGGAACCACTGGGAGTATTAAAGGAACCACGATTAAGCGTTCATGCTTTGCCTCATTGCCACAATCACCGACAGTCTTGCACTATAATTGAATGAATGTGAATCGCAAATGTTGCTGTCATCTACAAAAGAATAAATAGTGTTGAAAGTTTGATGTAGAAGTTCGTTTAGGAAGATAAGAAAAAGTGTAGGAGAAAGGACGGAGCATTGCGGTACCCCTGAATTGATCTTGAACTCGGTTGATGAGATTCCATATACAACAACTCGTATAGAGCGATCTCTGAGAAAGCTTGATATAAATCCAGAGATTACCGACACCAAAAGCAACAAGTTTTGATAAAAGCCCACTATGGGGTGTGCTATAAGAGCCACCATAACTTTGGAAAGTGCAGAATAAATTGCTATAGGGCGATCATTTTCAGGATCTCTCCCTTTTTAGGAATTTACGTTACATTCTCAACCTTCCAACATACAGGAAATTTGCCGTCACGGTATAAAGTGCTGAAAAGGTTAGCTAATGGGCGAGCTGGCGTCGAAGAACACTGCTTCAAGACCAGTGCTGGTATACCATTAGGCCCAGGAGACTTTTTTTATGTTTAGATCCGTTAAAACCTCTTTAACTGCGCGAAAGAATCCATTCGGCATAGTAACTGATACTCTTTCCAGCTCGGGTAGTGGTTGATTGCTTTCCGGTAAGTTCGAATTATTAGCAAATACTTAATTGAAAAGGTTCCGGGTCAGTGAATTGATTCCCCTAAAAGAGTAGGAATTGAGGAACTCGCTTTATCCTTTATTCATTGAGAGATTTATAAGATAACATTATAAGTAATCAGTTTGACTTATTTATAATCCCCCCGCGAAAGAACCTCTTATTTCTAAAAAACCGTACTGTTGGTATACAATTTGCTAAAGAACATTTAAACACATCGATAGGCCTTTCAAACGAATGCAAAATTTTGATGATATCTCACACACACTTTGTTTTATTGAAATTTAAAGATAGGTAGCGCTTAATGAAACATCCTTTATAAGGACCGGTACCTTAAAATTTTGTGGTATAATTTAAAATATTATGAAACTCATCTGTACAACATTGTGTGTCTGTATTAGACTTTTTAAGAGATTTATTAGTTTTAAAGTTTTTTTTTCAAATGTGGGCGATATATAGGAGCTATGATCCATTATGGACTGATCGTCAAAAAGTTTAGTAGATTGATTTCTGACCATATAAAACATATTTGAGTAAAATTGTATGCTCGTTATAGTGATTTTGGAGGGGGCTTATATGAGAGCTTTTACTAATTATGGACCGATCGTTATAAAATTTCGTTCATATGAGACTGTGTTGAATTTTATTTCGATACCAGCATTTTTAAGACATTTATGCTGGATAAATTGATTTTCGGAAGTGTAAGGCCCACTTCCTGTAATATCCCACTGTAATTTATTTAGATGTCGATATAATAAAGATATTTTTGAGAGCTTAACTACTTTCAGATAGGGCAGTTGTATGGCGGCTAGGAGTAGTAATGGTCCAATTCTAACCAAATTCAATAGGCTTGGGGTTTAATTGCCCAAATTTGAGCCAAATTTTGTCGTATTATCTTTGAACTTGAGAACGGACATCGCTTAATCGACTCTGAAAGTGATCCTAAGCAGAATGGTATGCTTTTTGATGGATGTTAGGACAATTACAAACAAACATCAGCACTGCCCCAATATACACTCAATACAATAATAAAAACGATTAAGGAAAAGTCTAAAAATAACTACGTTATGAAAATTATAATGTTAAACTCACCCAAACAGCAAACCTGTAATAATTGCCTCAACTGTTTGCATTAAATAACAGCGCCTAAAAGTATGCCTGCAATAAATAAAAAAAGTACAAACATTTATTGTTAGTGTTGCCATTTGCTACTAAATTTAGCAGACTAAAATGTAACTGAATTGTTTTTAGCTCAATGAAACGATTAAATTTTAATTTTTAGCATATTTTCTTAAATTTTAATGATTAATGAACCCATTTAAACATTTTGTGTTTTGAAGGATTGACCTGAAAACATTATAATCAGAACAATAAGCAAAACACCTATATAACTTTAAAAAAATTCAAAGTGTTGGATTAACATAGGAAGTAGTTAAACAATTTATAATTATTAAGTAATTGCTACAAATACGCCTATACAAAACGTGCTATAAAAATTACATGCTGCAGCAATTAAATATTTAAAATCACAAGTCAATGGTTTATTTAACACAGTATAAGTACATACAAGCAAAACAAATAAAATCACATTACAGCAATTGTTTTGAAAAGACAAGTATCAACGATTTTAAATTGTTGTTATTAATTAATTATCAACACCATACTCTTACATATAATATATGGGGGATGGTGTTGGGGCCGCCACTTACATATTTTGTCTGATTGTGCAAACTATAACAAAAGCAGGCAGACAAACGACACCAGCAAACCAATTAAACAAATGTTTGAACTTCTCCCCACTGTACCAGACCAGTTTGCCAAGAGTGCTCAGCCAACAAGGGTTATAAAAGTGCAACGACTTGTAACAAAATAATTGTTATCACACACTCAGTTGTACGCTGAACAATTTGACACAGAAAAAAAAAAACAAATGATATGAAACGAGGAACAGACATTCATTCAACAGTTAAAGGAGAATAATTTGATGGATGATTTACGAAAATCAAATACATTCGTTTATGTCAATAAAAGTTTAGTGAAAAGGCGACTTTAACAAGTGCCTTGTGAAATACTATAATTAAATGTCTAGTTGAGTTTTTTTATATTAAATAATGTTCTTATTTTAATAGATTTGTACAGATACATATATACATATGGTTTCTATAGTTTTGTATAAGTTTCATTCCTCACATCTTTTGTGGGGAAAGTAATTTTCTATCTTTTGGGATAGTTGAATGCGACTAACAATCACTTTTGCTTTTACTATGCTCTACAATTACTTGCTTCTCACTGTTTGCATGTTAGTTCCAAATGTAATTCATTTGCATTGAATTGTTCAAACTCCATAAACTTATTTTTATAAAGCTTAATTAAGTTTTGGTGCTATATAAGAAAGTACATTCATGAGACATGATTTCATTGAGGTTCCTGCTTCCTCGGATTGCTTAGTAGTAGCACACCCTGTCAAACCAATTGACAGTTTCTGGGTCTGACAATATTCGTCTCAAGGGACTGGATCATTTCTGTTTTATGTACGAAACATCGGGATGTATGGCATGATGAGTAATCCTGCTGAAACTGATTATCCAAGTTAATTTAAGGCCATAAAAAATCTGGATGCTGTAATAGAAAGCTGTAAAGAGCTAAGTCAATACGAGCTTGTATATATATATATATTATGTCCTGTGGTTACTATTGGGAACAAAGGGCCACAACGAATCTATTCCATTCGATTCGGTTTGATGATATTTGTTTTACTTCTCTCCAGCTTAGATTACTACGGCTGACTTCGATGTCCAGTTGCCGACGCCATGTGTGTAACGGTCTGCCTACTCTTCGTGTCATACCCTGTGGGTTCCAGTCAATGGCAATTTTAGCTGTGTCATCTGAAGGCCTGCGCAGCGTGTGACCAATCCAGCGACATTTGCGGTTCAATATAATAATATGGACTGGCCGCTGAATTGTTTGTCTCCAGAGTTCCATATAACATATAGTGTTAAGCCAGAAAACTTTTAATATTCTTCGGAGACATAGGAGCACAGACTTGACACAAGAGTTAAAGAGACCAATCTTGGTGTTCTTGGATATGGCAAAAGATGCTTGGTTGGCTTTTGAGATTCGGTACGCTACATCTTTGCTGGAGCCACCTGTGTTTGTTAAGATGCTGCCTAGGTAGCAAAATGACGAGACTTCTTCAAGTTCATTGTTCCCTATGAAAGGAGGCATATATCATCCGCTTACTCGAGGCTCTCGAGTTGTTGGTTAAGACCCCAGTTTATGCCTCTATTAGCTTGAGTAGAATTTGGAATAATAACATCTAGCTCGATATTAAAAAGCAAAGCAGACAGCACTCAGCCCTGGCGGACACCTGCTACAACATCAAAACTATTGCTCAAAGCGTTATTGTGGACAACACGACATTTAACATCACGATATAGAGTTTTGATTCAGCGTATCAAATGCTTTTTCAAAGTCGATAAACAGAAGGTAAAACGGAGAGCGTAGTTCCGTAGATTGCTCTATAATTATTCGTAGACTATTGATGTGGCCAACGCAGGATTTTTGGGGCCGGAAGCCAGATTGTTCTGGCCTTAGATCCCTTAGTACAGTGTCGGATATTATCCGGTTAATGATTTACGCTATGATCTTATTCACTGCACTAAGGATGGTAATGGCCCGCCAGTTTTTGCAGTTTTCCTTCAAATTTGGATCAAGTTCATGTGTGAGCCAGAAGTTCTGAATAAGGGGAAGCAATATGTTCGCTGTAGTATGGGGATCGGCTTTAAGCATCTCGGGCGATATGATGTCGGCTCCAGGGGCCTTGTATGGGAACAATCAAAGACCGAATCATTCGAAATACTAATGGGTGGACAATTTCCAAGTTGTAGAGACGATGGGAATGAATGTCTGCCAGAGTTATTTATAGGAAACAATGTGAATATATCCTCAATACTGGAAATCCTAAGCGGCTTAAGGGTTGATCAAACGAATAACTATTATGCTAATGGAGAGGACCATAAAGTTTGGGTGAACAGAAGGGTAGTTTATGTCAAGAGGAAGTCCACAGGAGTGAGATATATCGCTTCTCTTGTGGTACCTTTTTATTATTTAGACTCAGTAAGATCGTATATGCGGATGACATCCTGCTCCCTATGAAAGGAACACTTTTTACTACTATAAGTGAAATCATGGAATCAGTATTGTACTTATTACTATCATGTGCCATGCATTATGTCCTGGCCGTCAATCCGAACTGGAACTTTTTACCAGATAGTATGAAATTCTAGATTTAAGTTCGATTTGTTTTTATTACTCGGATATTTTTGAAGGAAGGTTTTAGACTCCAAGCTCTCGTGTGGACGTAATGCTGAAAGTCTGCTTCTTTCTACACATTTAAAAAGGCCTTTGGGGAAATCTGAGGTTTAAAACCTTATACTCTCAAGCAGTCTGGAGATGTTACTTGATACTTTTATCGAAAACAACTCCCCTAAGTCTGTCCTATGACTCAAAGGCTCAGGTAGATTGTGGCAAGCACGTTTTGGGCAATATTGGGCTGGAAATCGCATGTGGTGCCTACACGATTATGTGACATTGGTCTGTACTGATGACGCAAAACATGCACTGGTTGGGAAAATTTATCTTGGTTTCTATAATTCAACCATTGATATTGTTACGAATTTGCAATAGCGATTTGAATTTAACAGTCTGTAACGACTGCCTGCAGCATTCATCATGTTTATAAACACGTCCATCAGTAGAAGCTTCTACTTATCAACAATGTTGATAGCATGCGATTATTAGCAACGTTTATAAGTATGGCAACACTAAATGTTTAAGCTGCTAACATTAACATCGAAAGCTCTAGAGCATTGTAGAAGATTCACGATAGATGGCGCGGGTATAAATAGTGCCAGAGGTTGCAGTAGTGAGTGAGTTTATCATTGGCGCTGTTAGAGTTAACATCAACTGTCTTGTACGTTTAAGTTTGTATATTGTAAAGTGCGTGTGTATTTCTGCGAATTGATAAATGTGTATAAAGACACTGAGTGACTATTTGAACTGTTGTTGTTGTACATTTTAAATAAATAAGGAGCTGTTACAAATTTTAAACTACTAAACGGCTTTTATTTGCAAGCAAAAGCATCCGGTTTATTTAAAGGAAATAAACCAACGTAACAATATCATGATGAACTTGGCCTCTTGGTTTCTCTTAGGCTTCCCAAAATTTAAGGCGTTATCCATTGTGAGCGAAAAAGCTCTCAATTCCAATGTGACAAGGATGAAATGTCTATTAGATTACTTCATAGACTGACCTTTAGTTGAGATTTTGAATATGATAAATGTGTGGGCACTCATAGAATCATGGTCTACCATTGAAGAATATCCAAAATTATCTGACCTTCTTGATCCAGTTGTCCCGGTACTTAAAGTCAGGGATATTTATATAAATTTGCATACAATTTTGAATATGCTCTACGAATGGGCACTCAGATATTCGTAATCTACAACTGTAGAATATCCAAATGCTCAAAGCCTTCATTGGTACGGGAAACCAATACTCTCTGACTCGTAGTAGGCAAGCGAGAGCATTAAGAGAGTCGTGGTCTACGATTGAAGAATATCCAAATGCTTTGACTTTCTTTGGCACGGGAATACGATCGGATTACTTATAGCATTCTCACGTTATGGTTGAACATATGGCTTAAATTACGTAATAACTACTGCAAACGTTCTTTGAACAACAAGGAGGATTATCGCTAAAACACATTCTATGTAATAGGCTCGCTCTAACAGAGAGCAGACTTAGATATCTTCGTATGAACTTTTTTCATGTACTGGACTCTCTCAGGTACCTGTCGCAGATGAATCTTATTTAGGGAGGTCGATTTTAATTCAATATTTATGTAATTTTAGAATATTATAATGGGTTGTGGAGTGTACTGGATAATAGCGACTGACCCATGTAACCTAACCTTGAGAATGACTTGAGATTAATATTTCACATCAAATTAAAAATCATCCTCAAATTGAATTTAAATGAGAAATTCAATCCTCTGTTTAGGTTTGAGAAACCTTTGAGAATTACGTTTAATGATTAAAAATATAATTTCTCAAATTTTTGACTTAGGTTTTATTTGATGGCCTCATTTCGGCCATATCTTTTGAAGACACGCACATTTTGCGCAACACAGTAGTCAATTTCGAAGAAGTCGTCGCAATTAAAAAAATATATCATCATTTGCTTTCAATGCTTTGTTAAAAAGTTGACTGACTTACTTATTGAATTAATACATTTTTTATGTGTTTATAGTTAGTGTTTATTTACAATGCTTTTAACTATATAGATAATAATTATTTAATATTAATTTGTATTACTCTTTATTTAAAAATACAAAAGCTGGTGTATTTTTAAAAGGGGAAACGAACTTTTTTCATTAAATATTTCACTAATTGCGTGTGTTGAAACAAAAAAATTCCAGAAATAAAAGTCCAACAAGTTCTTTTGTTAAACATGGCGAATTTTTACTTCTTTGTAAATTGGGGGATTTTGTAGGAAAAACAATATAATTATAATGAATTTTTTATTTAAATTTTGTGAAAAGCCAATAAATATTTATACTAGACTAAATTAAACAATTTAAGGGGAAAATGTATTTCCTGAAATTAAAATCCAATGTATGAAATGAAAAGTTTATTTTCATAGAATGTATTATTCGCTTGTATCAATATGTAAATATGTTGTTCTTAAAGACAGAATACAAAAATATTTAAAGCTTTAAAGAAAAAAATGTTGCAACCACAAATTAAAAATTCTGTTGCTGATACTAACAGATGCAGGGAAAGAAAGAATTTAACCAAATGTTAGCTCAATAAAGCTTTTGCATCAAGAGCCAAAGTAATTGCCCCTTCATTTTTGAGAGTCTGTAACAAAGATTTTTCATTTCATGATTTACATTCCTACTTGTGATCTACAATAAATCCAACTTTTTACAAAACTAAGTTAAAAGTTCAACATTTTTATTGCACGCCCTTGAACGTTTGCTCTCTCCATCATGCTTTGAGCCAGCCTTGATAAGAACAAATACTGAATGAATTGGAAAGACTTTTTGCTGTCTTAGAAAAATTTCCCTTTTTTCTTATCATGATTTATGACTTCAACACACATTGACGCACTGGGGGGAGAATTTGCTGGGTTTTATTGTAAACAACACAACTCAACACTTAAAAATTCATAATTACATATAAGACTCAACATAACCCCATTAAATATGAGGCGGGAAAGGACGTAAGTGTCAAAGAAAATAATGTATTTAACAACAGTAAAGTAAATATAAAAATAATTGATTGGCTGCAGTGAAAAACAGATTAAAATATTGCATGTTGTAACTAACGTATTATTTGAACAATATTTTGTAATAAATAAAATAGCTAATGTCAACGCTTTGAAAATGACAAGGTTTGCAAAAAAAAAATAAAACTGAAAATAAAATTAAAAACAAAACACTTTTTTCAATATATTTTGTACCCTACAGAACAGTAAGTTATAGAACATGTTTGGTTTGATATAATTTTAGTATTTTTGTAAATATTAAATTTAAATATAAACCCTACACTTTCTATAACTTATGAACGAATCGTAGAGGATTTAAGAAAATTAAATTTGTGACCATCCTGTAGAACGGAAGGAGGGAGCAATAAAATGGGAAAAATTACTCTCTTTTCACACATACGTGTGATACAATAACAAAATACATGCAATACATTCTCATGAATTAGGTTTTTGACAGCAGACATAGGTTTTTGGCTCTCAGTTACCTATCTAGTTATCATTTATGGTTAGAAAGCTCATAAAACAATTTCCGTTTAAGACAACTTTATACATTCTTGAAATTTAAACAAATAGTTACGTTTTCAATAAATAATAGAAAAATAATTTAGAAAAAAATTAATTTTAGCACAATTTTTATGGAATTGAAAAAAAAATAAAATTATCAGCATAATTTCCCTTAGAAGTTTTTTTGTAATATAAAATGTTGTTCAGTAATAAATTTTAATGAATTAATGTCGTTAAACCGTGACTCATCAATACCATTGGAAATTCGCTCCGGAACGTTTCTAGTCTCACTCGGTCAAAGATTGTCAATTAAGCGAGAGCTGCATCAACTGGAAGTTTTTTCTCAGGGCTGAACTTTCGAGGGGAGTCGACCAGATAAAACAACCTCGTGAGTTGTAAATCGTGTGTTGCAGTATTTCTTCATCCTCTGCAATTCTTCTTGAGATCACTCTGTCAGACAGTGCCATGCGAACGAGCAGTGACCTCAGTTCCGTATGGCCGATGTCGATTCCTATCAATCTCCTGGGAGCCAATTTAATTATTTGCAGAATATAATCAATCTTACTCAATCTATGTCAATGCCAATATTTGAAGTAATCTGTACTTCAGTTTCCTTTTTAATTCCCAGAAAGGTATTGTATATTTTAGGTTGATGGTATCAAGGGTGGAGTACAGCCTTTCATTTCTCACAATATCGTAATTGTCCAAATTATAATAAATTCTAACATTCAGTAAAGGTAAGTGTTACCACAGTTCCGTATGACTCGTAAGGAATTCTGGTAACCTTCTATGAGTCAATTTATTCTATTACAGAATATAATCTTACTGCTTTTAGAGTCTCTCGTCTACAATTGTTTAACGTATTCTGCACTTCAGTTTGAAATCCTGGGAAGGGGTTTGATGGGGTTGATGGTGTCAAGGGAGGAGTACAGCCTTTCATTTTCTCAAATCCTCCCATTCAAAAAAGAACAAATAAGGACAGAGATTATACAATTGCGTTCAATAGTGCACTGTGTAAAAATTACATAGTAACAATATTATCACGACTTTGCAATCTCAGCCTATAGGCTGAGATTATGTTACTATGTAATTTTTACACAGTGCACTATTGAACGCAATTGTATAATCTCTGTCCTTATTTGTTCTTTTTTGAAGGCTGAGATTCCAAAGTCGTGATAATATTGTTACTATGTAATTTGCCACACTCTCGGTTTTTAAGATAGAACCTTCAGCTTTATCAAATAACTTTGTAACTCGATCCATGATCCTATCACAGCTTTTGTGATGTTCTTGGTAATATATATATTTTTTTTGGTGTCGGATTGTGAAATCTTTGACTTTAATCTAGTGCATGTTATGGCCACTTCGTAGCTCACAACTCAATAGCGATCGTTAGTAGGATGAAGTTCTCTTACCGAGGATGAAGTTCTCTTACCGTAGATGTCAATGTAGCAGAGATAGATACTATTGTATTTTTTTACATAGAAACATACTCCAGTACCCCCACAACATATTATAAATTCGAGGACATTAATTTGCTCATGGCACTTGCTTTGTCCAGGAATTTTTACGACTTAGTTTTGCTGTTTTGAAAGGAGTTTTCCTTTTGGCCATTGTTAGCTATGTTCTTTTCCCATTTTCTGGCAACATGTGGATTCCGAGCCAAAAGAACTGCCAATCTTTTGAGGCCAAGAACGAATCAAGCCAATTTCGGACACTCTGTTCAAAGGTGAAGCGTATTCCAGAGAGAGCATTCTGCATCGATCGAAACAAATTGTATTCGAACGAGGAGAGGTCTGGACTATAAGGCGGGAAAAGCAGATTTCTCCAACCACTTCAACCTAAATAGTTTTTAATCGGTATTACATAATGTGGCCGAGCGTTGGCATGATGGAATATTACATGCCTTGCCGCATATTCTGTGATAGTCTGGCCAGATTTCAGCAGCTCATAATAGATATGACCATTTTGGTCCCACCAAATACAGAGCATTATCTTAGTGACATGGATATTTGGCTTTGGTATCGATTCGGCTGATTGGCCGGGCTTGCTTGGGGTTATCGAAATGGATCCATTTGTCATTGCAATAGCGTTCAAACATCATTTCGGATATGCAAAATCGTCTTTCAAGGTCTCTCGGCTTCAATTGGTATCCAATTTACGTGCTTTTGGATGAATCCTGCTGCACGCAAACGTTTTGAAAATGCAGCTTGAGTAGCTGTCAATGATTTTGCAATCTCTTTTTGACTGGCCTGGGCGATCTTTGTTTTAAGGGGGCGTTTTGTTGGCACAAAATTCGACATTTTCGATGTTGAATAACTAATTGAGAATAAATAACAGATATGTACCCTTCAAAATTACATACTTATAAGTTTTTAAAAATAAAACCCATGAATGAAGGTAAAGAATTAGATTTTGGGAATGGATTAATGGAATGAATGGCTGACATTTTTTAATTCCGAATTAAGCTCGGTAAAATGTTCATCTCTTATGTCACGGATCCAGGTCAACCATTTTGGGGGTTGGGGGATGTTGTTAAATAAATTAAAATTCATTTTATTATTACAACTTTTCGGTTTTTACTTTTTCACCCGGCTGGATCCGCGCCTGATGGATGGTCACCGTTTTTTTCTACTGTATTTTCAATATGATCTATCGTGGCTAGTCTTCAGTCCAGACTATAGATCTTTCTTGATACATATACCAATAGTGATGTTGTGGACAATTTCTTCTTCTTGTGAACAGCGATTTATTTGCTTTATTTGGGTTATTTTCTTTTCGTCCTTTTGCATAGTATGCTAGGAATTTTTTCCCTTATAAACCGACTGTTTTTAAAACCTTCTTAGCATACTCTGTTTTGTATTTGTAGGTCTAGCAGGCTACTGTTTCAGGGAGTCGTCAAGTGTAGAGGTCAGTACAGTATTAAAGGCTCACTTATAATAACGATCATGCTATACTTAGTATGTATAATTATTCGATTTAAAAATCTCTCTATATGATGTACACAAAAATTTTTACGAATACATTTTCATTGGCTTATTGGCCTTTGTGACCTTTGACACTAATAAATATCTGTATGAGAAATTTAGACGTATCAAGCGATTATTTGAGTCTAATCAAAGCATTAAAAAAGTTAGTTCTATCAGAAATTAATCAAAATTAATAAAAAAGAATTGCCGAAAAAGTGTAACCATCATTTTTTAGCACATATTTACTTGACATAAAATTAAATCTGTTATAATCTAACCAGCTACTTATTTTGATTTTTGTTTCTCCTTAGATAATTTTTAGGAACTTCTTTGCCATTCGTGTTGACTATGAGTGCCGATCGCTGGTTCAGAATGAACAAACCATAGAGAATTATACATAGAGACGAGACACTCTGTATTGTCCAACAAAAAAACAACAAATTATATGTGTGATACAACAACAAAATGCATTGGCTAACATGTATTTTGTTGTTGGAAAATATAGGTTTTTGACAATTCCGTCTCGCCTCTATGTTACCCTATGGAACAAACTATGTCAATAATATCATGATGAATTGATACTTTGACTTTTCTAAATTAAATTTATTTAACTAAAACTATAGATTTTTACTATATTTATTAAGGAGAGCTTTTGCTATGTAGTGTGCATTTTACATTCGTACATATCGCTTTATAATTTGTTCATTACTTTTAATCGTTTAAAGTATAAGTATAAATTGTTGATTGAATAGCAAGAAATTGTAAAATGACAAAAAGGTGTGTTGTTGTTTGTAAATAAATATTTGAATTTTTAAATGTGGTTGCAAAAATAAAATAAAAAAAAACAATATGAAAATATTTATTATTATTTTTTTTTAAATTCAAGGCTAAATTTTGTAATTAACATTAAAGCATGAATATTGAAATAAGTGTTGTTGCAATTTAAAAAATGTAGAAGGAACAAGTAAGGAGGTTGGTGGCAGTTAGGTCGACTTTAGGGGAGCACTAAAATAAGAACAGTTGTCGATTCGAGGGGAGGCAAATATATCCATAAACATTTTTAAAAAAACAAAAACAATTTATATGAAAGATGAAGTAATTTACAAAATAACCCTCTTAAATTCTGTAAATATGAATTAATGGTGAAATTGACCTGTTCAATAACAGGCTTCAAATTAAGTTAACTGTTCACTATTCTAAATATTGAAGGTCAAAGGTTACAATATTAGAGATTATCATATATCACGCAAATCTTATCACTTTGTTCAAGCCTATTACCCACTTTAATATCTTACAAAACATTCCTTCAACTTGATATACCCCCAAATGTGTAGAGTCATGCTAAGGTCTATACAATTGTGTTGCTAGAATATCTAATTTGTTGAAACAAGTTAAGCCTGTGAGATTTAAGTTTTGTGTTTGTTTTTATTTTTGCCAAAAAAATAATAAATAAAATACTCATAAAAATATCATAAAAACGTATTTCGTATATTGACTTCAGGCATGCGCCACAATTATTAATGCTAAACTATTGAAAGCAAAACATTCTGCCGATTAAAGCTACTATTTTGTTACTGGTTTATGAATGAGAATTTCAACTGGTTGGCTATAAAATATATCTCATGTTTAATTTAATTATATATACAAAATATAGATTAGATTTATTTAGATATGTAAATGTAACATGTTTAAGCAACCTGTTGGTTGATGACAAGGAGAATAAAACAATTTGCTACTACATCGTAATGTTTGCAAAAATACTCAAATAATATAATAAATATGAATATATCTTAAATTGACATATCTGCCAAAAATATTTCAAGACTTATATAGTTCGCTTTAATAGTTCATTTAGTTTGAAATCAATCCCGGTTTTTGGTGTAGGGTGCCAGTTGTATAACCACGAAATGTAGGCCAACACTCGGTCAGGCCTGGCCATATAATACCCTACAGTGAGTGAGCAACTTAGAATATTTTTTTTTGGGAGTGATTTTCATAAGAAGGCATTGTGTGGGAAATTAAATAATCGATAATATTGTTGTAATTAACTAAAGAGTGAGTAAAAAAAAAACTTATACACACTATTCCAGCCATAACTTATCGTTGGTCCAACAAATTTTGAATCAAGTTAGCTTTAAAATATATTTCAGATATAATATTTTCTAAATCATTAATTTTTAACTGTTATAAGTAAAATAGCAAAATATCTGAAGGTTCATCGTCACACTGTTTCCAAAGTCATTAAACAGTATAGGTTAGGTTATCAGGCAGCCGTCCAAAACCTTCGTTGGTACAGCTCACTTGGGTCCAATAATCGTTCCCTTTGTGGTACCCGAAAAGTGCATGAAAACAGAGAGAGGAGAGAAATAAAAGTAGAAGAAAGGAATTCTATAGCTAGAGGAGAAAACTGAAAAAAATGGGAGGAGATGTTGAGAGTCAGATAACGCAGACCATCATGGGACAGTTGCCAAGTCACCATGAGGTGCAATTTGCAAGTCCGGTCGTATCAACCACCTGCTTTCCCTAATAAAGGCGTCTATGCACCTTAGTTCCTTCACAGATAGCCCGGAGAGGGTACCAAAGGATCTCTCACCTAATAGTCTGGCCCGTAGATCGCCAAGTGCCGGACAATTACAAAAGAAGTGTAGAATAGTTTCTTCCTCTTCCTCATTCTGACAACTTGCAGCATGGGGACCGAAAGTGCAATGTCCGGTGTTCATCGTCACCATATTTCTGAGTCGTATTCGTTGTAGTTGAAGTAGATATGACGTGCGTCTACAGTCCAACGCAGGTCATATCATCCTCGTAATAGCACAGGTGGATTCATTACCCCACCTCGTTTGGGCAAGTTCGTAATATGTGTCATGTATTCGTTTTATTACATTAAACAGTATAAGAAAGTCTTGAACACTGATAGAAAACCTGGATCAGGAAGAATAAAAGGTCTACTCTTTCGAAGAGCACCGAACAATTCTATGAGAAGCAGCTCGTAAAGTTAAAGACTCTGATTGTTTTGTGGGTAGAGCCAAAGTTAATGCTGGGTTGAAGTCGTATAAGTTTTAGAAAGTTCCAGATCGTAATGCGGCAAAGAACTTAAAAGCAAAAGAACGAGCGAAAAAATTGAGCTCAAACTTTTCATCACTTCCAGGTCAAGATTTTTATGTGGCTGATGGACGAGATGGAAGTCTTTCTCTAAAATTCGCTGTAGAGTCCATCTGATGACGTCCAATTGCTTGGCACGTCGTCTGCTTAATGTTTCTTCGTTCTCAGCAACATCAGCAGCAACAGCTGTGATATTCTCGACAGAACGACCAGTCCGGTGGCGGCCACGTCATGAAAGATCTCTTGTGGTTAAAGTCTGTTCGAATCGAGCAGCTAAGCGGCGTAATGTTTGTCCAGTTGGCGCGACACGATTAGGAAATCGACGACGAAATTCACGATGCGCTAACACTATCGACCGATTATTGGTAAAACAAATCTAGACAATTATTCCACGATCTTACGGAGTATAGCGCTCCATTATTTGTCTGTTTGTATTCAGCAGCTGTCTAGTTCACAAATCTCAAATATGATAGACGTACGACGTCAAAGTTATAACATCTTCCGACAGGGTGATTAATTTTGCACCACCTTGTATAAGTTTTTTTTGGCACACTCTTTATTATCTCTGTTTTAAGATGCTTAATCGCACCAATAATTAAATTATATTGCAATTCATCCAACTTATCTTACCACTTTTCTTAAAAACCATAACTACCTCTTGTAGGGCA
Source organism: Calliphora vomitoria (assembly GCA_942486065.2). Taxonomy (NCBI): domain Eukaryota; kingdom Metazoa; phylum Arthropoda; class Insecta; order Diptera; family Calliphoridae; genus Calliphora; species Calliphora vomitoria. Next base: position 85,407,255 of record OW818030.2, on the reverse strand, counting down.
TCTTTCTTTTAAATCTAACCAAGCAGCTAACAGGTGTGCGTGATTTAAAATACTTTGTGTGTTTCTGTACTTCCAAATGTGTGTTAAGACAAAATCACACCATGTTCTAAATACACACTATTTTTTATTATAATATCACATTTATCTTGTCATCAAAAAGCTTTTGTCTAACAAATTAAATAATCAGAAAGCTGAAATTATTAAACAAATTTACACACAGTTAAATATTATATACGTACAGTATGTACATATAAAAAAAACTAACTCCCCCAATTAGCAACGAATTAAACACTTTTCTTTAGTTGCCAAAACAAAACAAAAAGAAACAAAAACAAACGACAAAAACAAAAAAGAAAATACGAGACAAAAAAATTCAATTGTCATCGTGCACAACAACAAAGAATAAAAAGAGCAACAATAACAAAACCAAAACAAAAACGAAAATTCCAAAAAAAAAAAAAATAAAAACAATAACAAAATAAATAAATATTATACAATATCAACAAACCATTAAGATCTGAATACAATTGCAAATACACAATTGTGTATTTTAATATATGTATATAAGAACTAAATCACTCATGTGCGAGAGTGTACCAGCGAAATAAAATAAATTAATTTTAACCCATAGGGGCTGTTAGGAGGGAGGTGGGGGTGTTTTGCAGGAATCGTATGGTAAGCAAGGCAACCATTCATCCATCCATAAGTAATAAACGAGACAACAGCAAAACCCCGGTGCGATCATTTGCTTAACGCGTGCACGATTTCTCACACAATGACGTGGATGGATCCCTATCGAAGAATTATGTATTTATAACAGGGTATGGGTATAAGACTTTTCTTTAGTAGCCTATTTCGTTTACAATTTGAAAAGGAATTTTTTTTATTACAACTTTAAAATTAGGTCAATAGATGAACAAAATAAATATATATGTTCACTTTGATCCTATAAGGATCATAGGGCTTCAATAATCTTCATCCATTTAGTATGTTCATTGCTATATTTTTTACTTCTCTTCAGCTTTTAAGCATATTCTTTATCTGGTTGTCAAATTGCCTTCGTCATATGTGAGCTGGCCGACCTATACTACGACTCACCAGATGATTACATTCAATAGCATTATTGGCTATATCTATTTTATATGTATTAATTCGCACCAGCTTTTATATCTCTTTAAAACATTTTAATTATGATAATTTCTTTTGAAATTATGTATATTACTTTTAAATTTATTCGATTAATGTTTAAAATTAGTCGATTATACGCACAATTTTATGAGATTTTTGTTGAAAAAGACATACAACTATGCTCAATACAATTATTATTGAATATATATGATATCATTGTTTCATTTCCATTATTCGTAAACATAACCCGAATATTCGAATAAATTTTATTCGGTTTTTATACAAGCAATGAATAAATTTCAGCTTTCTAAAATTCAGTTTACAGAAAATCTTTGATTTTATATTTAAAATTTAAAAAAAAAAACGATAAATTTATTCGATTAGTCATTAATAATCGGTTACGATTATTCGAATAATTTTATACGTATATGTTTGTTTTTTTTAAAAATAAATTTGAATACAATTTGAATATGTTTAAATTTTTGCAAAACTAAAAATTACTTTATTCGATTATTTTTTAAAAATATCCGATTATTCGATTAATTTTTCTTTTGTTACTTTAACCAAATGGCTAGAACTTTAACTTTATTCGATTTTTAACTTCGATTTTAACTTTATTTGATTATTCAAATAATTTTATTCGACCTATTTTATAAAAATATGTATATGATGTAAAATATATTTTATACGATTATTCGTTAATAAATGGATTAGTTGATTCGAATAATTTTATTCGCTTATTTTTTTATAAGAATAACATGAATATAATTCTTGGTTAACTTTTCTGAAAAATAAACTACAATTTTATTCGATTATTCGTTACCAATCGGGAAATATTATTTGAATAATTTTATTCTAATACATATTAAAAAATATATATATTTTAATACAAAAATTGTGTTTAAATTTTTACAAATCATAAACTTTTTTTATTCGAATATTTGTTGAAATTACCCATTTTACCATTGACATTTCTTCGCAAACATTAACAGTATATTCGCAGATATTTATTCGACTCTTGTTTAACAAATTTCAACAAAGTGTTTGATTTTTTTTTTCGATTGTTCGTTAATATTATTCTAAGAAAAATAATTCTGATTTTTATACAAACTAATCGTAGAATTCTTCAAGAACATTTACCTACGAACACTTTAAAAGAGTTCATGACTCGGGAGGCGGAGTGTTAGTTTCACAACCGTATAACAATGTTGATTTTACATTGTAGGCGATACATAATATTGAAGACGATTTCTAGGCATTAGTGAGCAGACCATACTATTGTGTAGACTTATTTATTCGGTCAACAATGTCTGTCTTTATTGTAGCTAAAAGTTATTCGATTATTGAAGTAATTTTGCTGGGGTTGTATACTTAAGTATAACATATCCCTTTAAAACTACTTATTATTAATATAATTTTTGCTGAAAATATTAATTTTATTCGAATAAAATTATTTTATTCGATTTATTGTGTGTATAGAAAAATATCACCTGCAACTCTAGGCGATAACAATAATGAAGTTGTATTCGATTTGGCGGGCAGAAAAATTATTTGGAAGGATTATGTAGCAAAGCTTTTCACTGATAATGGAAGATCGGCCTTTGAACCTAATATGGATAGCCCGGGAGCAACAAGAAACGAAGTAGAATCTTTAAAGGACAAAAAAGCAACAGGTCCAGACGAAAATTTGAAACTAATAGACAGCAATAACGTAAAACTTCTTATCCAGAAGATTGGTTACAATCAACTTTCATCGCCATACCAAAGAAAGGTAATATAATGAAATGCAGTGAATACATACTATTTAGCCTTAAAAATATTTTTAAAAATTATTCACAAAAGGATTTATACCGAATGCGAAGTTGCTATGGGAGAATCGCAATTTGGATTCAGGGATTGTTCAAATGTTCGGTTTTCAAATATTAATTCAGAACTGTCGAAATGCTTTCGATACGGTCCTCTATTGGAATACATGAGAAAGAACTACGCTGCATTAGGAACCTATATTGGAATCAGTTGGCACGAATTGATGTCTGTGAAGAAGAAACTGACGAAATTTACATCTCAAGAGGAGTCAGAAAGGGTTGCATACTATCCCCATTATTATTCAACATATATTCTGAAAAAATATTCCAAAAAAACACTTGAATGAGAAAATATAGGGATACAGGTAAATGGGAAATACATCAATAATATATGATATGTTGATGGTAGTTTATCCGGTCTACAGAAGCTGTTGGAAAAACATGCACGTATAAATGAGATGTATGGATTACAAAACAATATGAAGAAGACGAAATACATAGTTATAAGTAAAAAAGATGCCCAACTCAATATAGAAATCGAGCAAGTACGGAGTTTTAAATATCTGGGAGTCCTAATAAATGACCAATAGGACCCATCAAAGGAAATTAAATGCCCCATAGAAATAGCAAGATATGTCTTTTTTAAATACAACAAAGTGTTAAACAGTCACGACATCAACATAGTTCACTTTATGAAGCGTACTGCTTCATAAAGTGATACATTTGGTCTGAGCTATTATATGGGTTAGAAATTTGGATAGTTAAAGCCTTGAATGAAAGAAAATTGCAGGCCTCGAAATGTAGATATACCGCCGAGTTATGAAAATACCATGGACTGCCAGAGTCTAATTTACATCATCGATTTTTAAAATTTGTATTGGCTTCGATAATATGTCAATACTAATCGCTTATTAATACAAAATTTATTAGACTCTTTTTGAAAAAAATTTTAAATAAAAAACAAGTAAGAGACCTATATTCGGCTGTGCCGAATCTTATATACCCTTCACCAAAAATACTTTAAAATACAAATTTTAAATATTTTTAGGTAAAGAAAATTACAAATTTTATATTTCAAAATTTTAAAAACATTTTTTTTCTAAACTTTTTTCAAAATTCCCAAAAAATTTTTTTTTTAATATTTTTTAAATTATTTTTTTTTTAAATTTTCCAAATTTTTTTTTAATTAAAAAAATTTTTTAGTGGACAAAAATTCGGGTTAAAAAATATGTTTTAAACATTTTTTTTGAAATTGTTTTTGAATTTCCTATAAATTTTAAAAACATTTTTATTCTAAACTTTTTTCAAAATTAAAAAAAAATTTTTTTTTAATATTTTTCAAATTATTTTTTTTTGAAATTTTCCAAATTTTTTTTTTAATTAAAAAAAAAAATTTTAGTGGAAAAAAATTAGGGTTAAAAAATATGTTTTGAAAATTTTATTTTTCGAAATTGTTTTTGAATTTCCTATAAATTAGTTTATGCTAAATCATCGATTTTTTTAGATTATGTTTATTCGATTATTCGTGAATATAAACAAAATTTTTAAAAACATTTTTTTCTAAACTTTTTTCAAAATTCAAATTTATTTTTTTAAATATTTTTCAAATTATTTTTTTTTTGAAATTTTCCAAATTTTTTTTTAATTAAAAAAAATTTTTTAGTGGAAAAAAATTAGGGTTAAAAAATATGTTTTAAACATTTTTTTTTTTTCGAAATTGTTTTTGAATTTCCTATAAATTTTAAAAACATTTTTTTTCTAAACTTTTTTCAAAATTCAAAAAATTTTTTTTTTAAATATTTTTCAAATTATTTTTTTTTTTAAATTTTCCAAATTTTTTTTTAATTAAAAAAATTTTTTAGTGGAAAAAAATTCAGGTTAAAAAATATGTTTTAAACATTTTTTTTTTCGAAATTGTTTTTGAATTTCCTATAAATTAGTTTATGCTAAATCATCGATTTTATTAGATTTTGTTTATTCGATTATTCGTGAATATTAATAAAATTTTTAAAAACATTTTTTTTCTAAACTTTTTTTAAAATTCAAAAAAAATTTTTGTTTTCAATATTTTTCAAATTATTTTTTTTTTAAATTTTCCAAATTTTTTTTTTTAATTAAAAAAATTTTTTAATGGAAAAAAATTCGGGTTAAAAAATATGTTTTAAACATTTTTTTTTTTGAAATTGTTTTCGAATTTCTTATAAATCAGTTTATGCAAAATCATCGATTTTATTAGTTCATAATTATTCGATTATTCGTGAATATTACATTCTGTTTGAACTAAAGTTTATTAAATAAAATACTAGCTTAGCATTACATAATTCAATTATTGTTTATCTGAAATGGATTTAAGTTTTCTGAATTCTTTTTTTAATGATATCGGCCCGGATTTATACTTAATATTAAATTTAAGTGTTTAAAGAGCAACATTAAAAATTTTTAACTAAAAAAAATTGTGGTTTTGTCAAATTAAACTATTCCTGTAATTCAATTCAAGTCATTGCTAAATTTGTAAGTATTCAATTCCTTTCGTTGCTGCGACTGTGCTAAAAGTTTTATTAAAACATGGGATATATTTATAACATTTCCGAACCCTGCTGATAAAAATTTTCACCAACTACAACAAACATTTTAGAGAGTAATAACCGCTTCATACTTATATTTATTTTATATACTAAGTATATGGATTTTGTGGACTTGTTGGTTATAAATTTTAGGCGACACGGTCGACTGTTTAAACAATAAATACATAACATATAAACAGAGATTATTTGAGTGCAACAATAACAACAAAGAAAAACACAATGGCACGCGACGTTTAAATACCATTGGGGAAGTGCTTTCTTGTGGAAGAAAAGAGAAGAAACTGAGCAAATAAATTCGTTTGAAGAAAGAAACATAATGTCCTTGTTTGTTGTTGTTGATTTCATTTCCCAGAAATGCCAAAGGTCGGACAATGGCCCAATTATTCAAGATCATCAAGAAAACAAACAAGTAAGAAAGTATTGGTATTAGCACGACCATATAATATCCTACTCACACTGAGTACTTGGCCAAAAATAGTTTTCATTTAAAATTTCAATAATTCGTTATTCGAGATTGATTTTTGGCAGAGGGTCTAATATGGGAGCTATAACGAAATAGGGACTGATCGTCATGCTATTAATCGTGGAGTGATCGTCATGCAATTTAGACGCGTGATTTCTTATCTATCTATATAAGACTTATTTGTGTCGAAATTTATTTCGATACCGACATTTTTAAGATATTTATGATCTTTAAAGACATTTTCGTATTTGGGCTTTATTGGCTGTCACAAACATCAGCACAAACGCAGGGTATATGGTGTAGGGTATAGAAAGTGGAAATGACTTTGCATAAGAATTTTTTCTTGATGAATGGAAAATTTGTAGGAAGTTTAAGAAAAACAAATTAGAATACATACATATTTCATACTTTGACAAATTATAGGAAATATTTAAAGAAGTAGGTTTTAAGAAAACAATGTTTATCAATCGGAAATTAATATTAATTTTCATATGTGAATTTACTAAAATCTACTTTAACAATAGAATTTGTCACAATAAGTACTTTGGTTTCAGTAATATTTGATAATTAAATTATTATTTAACTACATTTTAATAAAGTACACAACTACTGTTTATTATTTGTTTATTTCTTTGAAAATAAGTAACTGCAAATATTAGTGAAAGCTACTGACTGCTTTTGAAGGGCCTTTTGTGAATGAGCTTTTTTTTATTTTTATTAAAACAAGTAAGAAAGTATAGTCGGTCTGGCCCGACCATATGATACCCTATATATGGGAACTTATATGGGAACTATGACTAATTATGTCTTCTTTTACACACAGCAAGTTTACTTAAAGCAAGTATCTTCGATTCCCTTTTAAACTTGCTCGTCTGTTTACACACAGCAAGTCTGTGTTCAATTTTCTATGTCAAAAACTAATAGACACCATAGTGAAAATGAGAAAACAAAAGAGAATTGAAGAGACATGCCAGCACAAGCAAGCAAGATAATTGCCAGTACAAGCAAGCCTCTCTCTCCTATAAACTCAGACTTGCGGCAAGAAAACTTGCCCTGTGTAAAAGCAGACTATGGACCGATGTAGTAGGCTATAAATATATACTGAAAACTATTAATTTATATTGTTTATTATAAGGAGTGAGATCGAAAAAATCTTAACATACATAAATGTTAATAAAAAACTTACAGTTCTGATTTTATTTGATTGAAATTATTATTACAACTTTTATAGTTCTAATCAATAGTGATGAATTTATGAAAATTTTCCGGAAACCCTTCCATTAAAGTTTTTATTGAGCTTTCTGTCACTTTGTTCGAACAGGTAGTCCATCTGCGTTTAAAATCTACCACACTTTTGGACACCTTTTTGGTGTTCTTCAATTCTGTTTTAACAATATCCCAATACCTCTCCACTGGCCTTAGCTCCAGGCAGTTTGGAGAATTTGAATGAATTGTTCTTATACCACTCAAGACCTTGCTTACCATAGAGACAGCATGCTAAATCAGGCCACAAATAAGTGGACACATCTCTCGAGCATCAGCAACATACAAAAATATTGACACAGAAGCTATAGAACATACGTTTCGTCATTCATTATGCAGCAAGTATATTTTTATACCCTTCACCTTCGTGAAAAGGTTATATATAAGTTTGTTATTCCATTTGTAATTTCCACAATATAATTTTCTGACCCTATAAAGTATATATATTCTGGATCCTTATAGATAGCGGAGTCGATTAAGCCATGTCCGTCTGTCTGTCTGTCTGTCTGTTGAAATCAACTTTCTGAAGAACCCAGATATTTTCGGGATCCAAATCTTCAATAATTCTGTCAGACATGCTTTCGAGAAGTTTCCTATTTAAAATCAGCAAAATCCGTCCATAAATAACGGAGATATGAGCAAAAATCCGAGACAACCTCTAATTTTGGCTTATTTTTTGTCTATATCTTGATTACTAAATCAAAAATATACACAATATGGATATCTAATGATAGATATTTCAAAGTCCATTGCAATGATGTATATAAGGCTATAGTAAGTTGGACCTACAATGGGTCAAAATCGGGAAAAATATTTTTTAACCCGAATTTTTTTTCACAAAAAACATTTTTCTGTCATACATTTTTTTAACTAATAAATTTAAAAAAAAAAAAATTTTTTTAAAAAATGGGAAAAAACTTTTTAAAAACAATTTCGAAAAAATTTTTTTTTTTTAATTTTATTTTAAATTATAATTTGGAGAAGGGTATATAAGATTCGGCAGAGCCGAATATAGCTCTCTTACTTGTTTTTTATAAAACTTGACTTCAATTTCCATGCTCTGGTTTTGGCCTCTAAATTGTTAGCAGTGTTCCTGCCAGGAACTTTTTGACCTTTGTATGCTTTTAAACCTTCATTGGCTTTAACTTTCGTACCAAATAGTCCGAGTACAGAGCTAACCAGACTGCTTTCCTACCGGATGTGTTGGGAGCTCTTTTGAAAATGCTTTCTATTTATTGGCTTTAGAAACATCTTGTGGACCATTCCTTCTACCTGTACCAGGTTTTCTATCAACGGACAAGTTCTCCCGATACTGTTTAATAACATTGGAATCCGTTTGAGGGCAGACCTTTGATTGTTTGTCCAACTTTTTGTAGGACCAAGTTGAGTTTTGTTGAAAATATTTAATAATTTTAGTACGAAATTTTTTCTCATCACTCTTTTAATCAGATTAATAACAAATGAACATAATTGACGTTAAATTTAATAACTGACATGCTTTACAAAGGTAACTTGATAAAACAAAAAAAAAAACAAATAATACTTGGGTTAAAAGTTTTAAGGAAAAACGTATGTTAAGGCTTTTTCGATCTCACTCCTCATCCTTCATCATGAGCAAATTGTCATTCCGTTTGTAATTTCTACATTTTTCATTTGCGAACCCATAAAGTATATATATATATATATTCTGGATCATTATAGATAACGGACTCGGTATAGCCATGCCTGTTTGTCCGTATGTGTGTTGAAATCAACTTTCCGTAGCCCCCAAATAACTTACACACATGATTCATACACCAATATATCCGCTATATTTACTTTAAACATGTACAACTATATTTTTTCTCTTGGTGTGCGCAAATACAATGTATGTGAAAATGTATTTTATGTGAAGGTAAATAAGTACGAGTAGTACTTAACTTGAAATGGTTATAGAAAGTTAGAGCGACTCAGAAAGTGAATAGAAGTAGATTAGATCAAATTCTAAAGAGATAAAGTATCCTGGGAATATGTCTGTTCCGCTTAATATTGAACTCATACAAAAATTCTATTGCGCAGTGATGCATAAAGTCCAATTGAGCTATACAAACAATATTAAATTCAAACACTTAAACGCAAACATTATTAGACTGCACATGCAACTTTTGACCAGCCAAAAAAATGACGAACTCAAAAAAATATAAACAATCCAACAAATGATAAAATAAAGAATTACTTATATGAAATGAGTAAGAGGTTTTTTTTTTTTGTTGAAAACAAAACCAAAACGTTTGTTTGTATTTTTTGGTTTTATATTGATAATAACACGCCGCCTGCTCATGCTCATGCAATTTTTATTGATATTCACTGCCTCAATGCATATAAATTTTTTTTTTTATTAGAAAAGCGTGTAAATTGTTGTGGAAACAAAGACTTTAAGACATTAACCCCAGAGGTTAACAACAGTAAACCAAAATCGTGTACTTACGAAACTTATAAATATTTACAAAACCATATTACTTAGTACATCAAACAATATATATTTTGCGCACTAAGTTTAATACTTTTTGGATCCTATTAAAGATCAATGGAGAGCAGACAAGTTCGAGCCATTTATGAGCAATAACCAGAAACTGACAAAAAAAAATCCTTGAAAATTTTGGATTGACAGAACGAGCTACTGTTATGTTAAAGTATACCATGTTCCTTTAGAAATGAGAACGATTGTCTCTTCAATAATTTAATTTTAATAGAATTTTGTTTTGCTTAGTTAGCTTTCTTTTCCGAGTTTTAACATTTTCAACTAGAGAATTATTTTTTCAGATTTACTTGTAAAATATGCATCTGCTTTCAACACCTTTATATGGAAACTACTTAGAACGATTATATTTAGCAACTATACTATACCAGATGGTTTGAGTTTAATAATAATACTCAAAGGTTGTTTCGGTCAAAATTTACTTGCGTTTTTTCCAATAATAAACAAGTTCATATTTTTAATAATTTGCCAAAAATAGATCAATTGAATATAAATAAGTTTTTCTTGCTTTTAACATACCAACAATTGGATTTACTGTGTGTGAGAGCTATGTTGGAGTCACTCCAAAAATACAAAGAACAGCTGTATTTATATATTTTCAATACCACATTGTGTGTGGAGTACAGTGTATGGAATATTTATAGGTAAAATTAAATAAATCAATATTTGTTTAACAAAAAAACATTAATAAATAAAATCTGTAGCCCTGTTTGATGGCGGCTCTTCGTAGTGCTATATAAAAATAAAGCCAATGCTCTCTATTCCGATTATTGGAGATAGTAGGGCGTAACGTTTCATTTATACTAAGCCAGGCTATACTTTGTATTTTTCTATACTTTTCTTTGAGCGGAGTAAGGAGTGAGATCGAAAAAACGTTAACACACGTTTTTAATTAAATCTTTTATCCCAAGTATTATTGGATTTTTTTTCTGATCAAGTTATCATTGTAAAGCATTTCAGTTATTATGTTTAATGTCAATTATATTCATTTGTTGTTAATCTGATTAAAATGAGTGACGAGAAAAATGTGCGTACTAAAATTATTAAATATTTTTAACAAAAGTCAACTTAATCCTACAAAAACTTGGCCAAACAATCAAATTTTTTCTATCAAACTGTCCATTGATAGAAAACCTGGTTCAGGTAGAAGGAATGGTCCACATGATGTTTCTAAAGCCAAAAATATTTAAAGCATTTTCAAAAGAGCTTCCAACACCTCCGGAAGGAAAGCAGTCCGGTTAGCTCAGTACTCGGACTATTTGGTACGAAAAGTTAAAGCTAATGAAGGTTTAAAAGCATACAAGGTTCAAAAAGTTCCTGAGAGGAACTCTGCTAAAAATTTAAAGGCCAAAGACAGAGCACGGAAATTATAGTCAAATTTTATACAAAAAATATACCTGCTGCATAATGGATGACGAAATGTACGTATGGAAAATTTTTCGCAGCTTCTGGTTCAATTTTTTTATGTTGCAGATGCTCGAGGGAATGTTGTAGAAAAGTGTAGAACCCAAAAACAGAAAATTTTCCCATACAGTTCTTGGTATGGCAAGCAATATGCAGTTGCGGAAAAAGAAGCCAAACATTTGTTACAAAGGGCTCTATAAATACCGAAATTTACATCAAGGAATGTTTACAAAAGAGGATGTTTCCATTCATAAGACTTCTTAATGTGTCCACTTATTTTTGGCCTGATTTGCCATCTTGTCACTATGGAAAGCGAGGTCTTGAGTGGTACAAGAACAATAATGTGGCATTTGTGCCAAGAGAGGCAAATCCTCCAAACATCCTGGAGCTAAGTCCAGTGGAGAGATATTGGGCTCTTGTTAAAAGAGAATTGAAGAGCAAAAAAGAGGTATCCAAAAGTGTGTGTAGATTTTTAACGGAGATGAAATAAAAACCTTAATGGAGGGGTTTCCGGAAAAGGTTCATAAATTCATCAATATTGATTAGAACTATAAAAATCATATTTTTTGTAAGTTGTAATAACAATTTCAACCAAATAAAAAAAAAAATCAGAACTATAGGTTAGTGGTTTCTTATTTATAATAACATACTAGCTGAGCCGTCATCGCCCGGTAGCTATTTACCACTAATTGTGGATGCATTAATTGCCCACTTTCAGCGTATAACATTCTAAATATATCCAGACAAACACATTATATTGTAGAAGTTACAAACGAAATGACAATCTTATATATACTATTCTCAAGGTATAAAATGAGAAGTGAAAAGGAGGCAGCAAAATTTAGTTCTTTGACTTTTCCTAACATTTTCTTATACACACTTTAAAAAAATTAGAAGTGAAAAGGAGGAAGTGTTGTTAGTTTTTCAAGTTTCTCTTATTAAGAATAAATGTGAAGTGAAAAGGAGGCAATATATTAAAAACTTAAAATTTCCGAGTTTTACCATGAATTTTTGAATTTATTTTTTCTTACAAACCATCTCTAGAAAATATCGAATCGTATACAAAAAAATCAGCCAAATCGCTCCAGTCCTTCTCAAGTGATGCCATTACATACATGGACCATTTTTATATATATAGAAGATATGTATGTTAAGATTTTTTCGATCTCAGTCCTTATTCCAAATAATCGAACAATCATAAAAAATGCTCTTTTGATTAAAGTTCAGTACTGAGAACATAATAGAGAATAAAAATATGATAAAAATATGTCAATACTTTCTATAGTTTTTCCTTTAAAAATAAAATTTGTATCAGCAGTAATGAAATTGACAAGGTTTTTTTTATGGTTTTAGAAGTTTGGGGTCATTTTAAACCCTAGTGCTATTAAGGGTTTCATTAAAATCGACTCAAAATATATAAAATTTCGATATGTTTTCATTAGAAATTTCAAATATTGAAATATTTGACCTTTGACCTTCACGATTTAAGAGTTAACATTTTCCGAATTAAGTAAAACTTTTAGAAATTACGGAATATAGTCTGAAAAAAGTTTCCATTGTATTAATTGTAACTCATTGGATATGTCTTTCATTATATATTCATATTGTCTATGTACATGACTTAGTAATCGAGATGTAGTCGTGGTTTTTTGCTTATATCTCAGCCATTTGTATGACGAATTTCAAGACTTTAAATAGCAATGGAAACAGGACCACACCTGATATATTGATGTTTCAATTTTGTTTGTAATATACATGTTTGTACAGTTAGAAGATTCAGCTCAGTTTTTTTTATTTGTAACATTTCCATCTTACCCTATAAACATTTCACACACTGTATACAATTGGAATGGGTTAATGAACAATAGCAACGCAATTGTTTAACTTATTAAATATAAACAATTTCTATATTATATAAAAATGTATATTAAACATTATTTCACAACATATACATAAGAAACAACAATTTTAGAAAACAAAAACTTTAATCGTATGTCTTTGTTTATTTCAATACAAACAAAGAATAAATTAAAGTTAACAAAAAAAAAAAAAGTAAACAAAACTTAAAACAAAGTGGATGTATAGATAATTGTTAAATTTTTATTTATTATCTAATAAATTTAATTTCATTTTTAGGCCAAACATGTGTATAAATTTACAAACCTTTCTAGAAAAAAATAAATTATTTTTGTCTTATCATAAATAAATAAATAATAATAAGAGAATATATAACACACAAAATAATATTAATAATAAAAATACTAATTAAAATTCTAAATATGTATATTTAGATTCAATTTACGTCACTTTTTAATTTTTTTCTATTAAAAAAAGAAATAAAAAATTGACAAATTTTTTTTCTAAAAGTAAAGATCACAATTAATTTTGAACGCAAAAAGAATTTATCAGTTGTTTGATTTGTATGTGTTAAATTTAATAAATAATTTTATTGCTCACGAAAAAAAAACCCAACGATAATTAAAATTATGATACTTTTTGTTGGCGCCATTATGTCTGCAAGAAATAAACCAACAAACGAAATTCAGACATGAAGTATTTCTTCAATGATTTAGACATTTTAACACAATTAATGACTTTAGGGAGTTTATTTAAAATTTAACAAAATTTCTTTAATAATTTTTAAGTTTTAAACAATAAAATAAAAATATTTTTTAAATTTATTATTATGAAAAAAAAAGTATAGGTTTTTTCGTGATTAAAATTAAATAAATCATTTTATTTTGGAATTTAATCTCATTTATGTTTTTGTATTTTTATATAAAAACTGACTTGGTTTAAAAGATTAATTAATTTAGAACAACGTTCTTATTTTCGTTTGTTTTTTTTTTTTGTGAAATCATGATGAGGCGATAATAACATATCAATGATTAATGTTTGAATAATTATTTTTTTTTTAGAAGCATTTTGTTGCCTTAGGCATAGAGGAATATTGAATGCCCTTCAGTGATTACTTTTAAATAAAGGTTGGTTTATTAGCAAAAACCAGTGACTTCACGTAGCCCATAGGAAATAAACGAGAGGTGTCAAATATCACGACCTTGGAGGCCATCGCAAAATTTTGATTTCAATAAATCGATGATTGTGGTCGTCGTATGGCACGTAGCGCCATCCTGTTGAAACCACATTTCGCCCGAATCAATGACATCCATATTGTAACGTTTTTACCTTTTAAAAACGGTGGTTTATTTTCTTTAAATAAACCGTGTACTTTTGATTGCAAATAAAAGCAGTTTAGTTGTTTAAAATTGTAGCAATTATTTATGTGTTCAAATTTACACAACATCAGTTTAAATAGTCACTACCCAGCAGTTCTAGGAGACAGTCTCTAATTAGTGATTTTACCCATCATTTAGGGTGGGAACTAGTTACGTCAATAGCTACGTGACTAGTTATTTTAACACGTGCATGTCCTAAGCATTGGGTCAATTGACCCCCTGTCCAATATCTGGTCCAAAGTAGTAAACTTATTGGATTCACATACTGGTTAAATAGCGTCATTTTTCTTTATAACTACCTAACTGGTAACTTGATCAGCTACTATTAATCACAAATAGTCAGCTAAAAAGACATATCATTGACAGTCCAATAAACGATTGCTTTTAAACAAAACTCTCCAATGGATTGCTTCTGGTGGGTAAAATAATTACTTTCTAAAGTGCAGTACAAAATAAACGTTTAAAATGACTACACTATAGGTTACTAAGAGACACTAAAGGGACTATTGACTTCATGATATGTTACATGGGATATCAGTATACTTAAGCAAAAATAAAAATTAACTGTATGAGAATTATATCAACACAATTTGTATAAAACAGTTTGAACGAATTACTCACAAAACGTTTAAAGTGACTACACTCCAGATTATTTAGAGACACTTAAGTGACAATTGTCTCCACGTCAGAAGTATAAAGTTACCAATTGTCTTCTTTTCATGTCAAATTACCAAAATATATAAATTGGAGTAAGCCAAAAGATACGAAATTTGTGACAAGTACTGTCTATAAGGGATACATTGACTACTTGCTTAACTGCTGGGTTAAGCAGCAGTTAAGCAAGTTAAGCAGTTGATGTTAACCAGCAATGATCAACTCAAAGCTTTTATTCAATGTTGTATGTTACACAGCTATGTTAATAATGTCCACAGTTATGTTAACTGCTGTTAATCGGTCGGCACACAACATTGTCCACAATTAGAAGTCTCCAGAAATAGAAAGCTTGAGAAATATGATGCTACTTTAAACCAGCCATTAAAACCGTTATATTTGAATTCAAATACAATTTTGTAACAATGTTTTCCAACCAAAAATCATTAATCATGGAGCGGTAACGATCTCCATTGAGCGTAATGCGAGATACGGCTTCATTTTCGAAGAAATAAGGTTCGATGATGTCACCAGCGTGTAAACTGCACCAAACGTTGGATTTTTCTGCATGTAATGTAGTCTGTGGGATCTGTTGTGGATTGGCACTCCATATGTGGCAATTTTGTTTATTTACCAACCCGTAAAGCCAAAAATTAGCCTCATCACTGAACACAATTTTGCAATAGAACAGTCGTCTATAAGTTGCTCGAAATTTGGTTTAGTTGTAGTCTTGTTCAAGCATCTATCTTTTCATGATGATTTTCCAGAGTACACTGATCATAAATGTCAAAAAGTGTGAGCATTATGTCAGTTCGTTTGACAGTTAACCCTTTCGTAAGTTATATCGGGTTTAAAATAATACCCTTTATATTCTGAAGTTTTTAGATTCAAATCCTACAAAAGCCAATAAAAATATCCTATCCATGATATACAAGATGTCTACTTTGTATTAAGGACTGAGATCGAAAATTTCTTAACACACGTTTTTCATTAAAACTTTTAACCCAAGTATTATGTGTTCTTTTTTTTTGATCAAGTTAACTTTGTAAATCATGTCAGTTATTATGATTAACGCCAATTATGTTTATTTGTTGTTAATCTGATTAAAATGAGTGACGAGAAAAAAGTGCGTACTAAAATTATTAAATATTTTCAACAAAACCCAACTTGGTTCTACAAAAAGTTGGCCAAACAATCAAAGGTCTGCCATCAAACTGTTTCCAATGTTATTAAAAAGTATCGGGAGAACTTAGCCGTTGATAGAAAACCTGGTTCAGGTAGAAGGAAGCATTTTCATAAGAGCTCCCAATACATCCGGTAGGAAAGCAGCCCGGTTAGCTCAATGCACGGACTACTTGGTACGAAAAGTTAAAGCCAATGCAGGTTTAAAAACATACAAGGCTCAAATAGTTCCTGACAGGAACGCTGCTAAAAATTTAGAGGCCAAAAACAGAGCACGGAAATTGAAGTCAAGTTTTATAAAAAAAAATATTTCTGCTGCATAATGGATGGCGAAATGTATGTTCGCAGCTTCCGGGTCAAAATTGTAATGTTGCAGATGCTCGAGGGAATGTTGAAGAAAAGTTTAGGACTTCTTAGTGTCCACTGTTTTTTGGTCTGATTTGGCATCCTGTCACTATGGTAAGCAAGACCTTGAGTGGTAAATGAACAATAATGTGGTATTTGTACCAATAGAGGCAAATTCTCCAAATTGCCTGGAGCCAGCGTTGTCAACTATTTTTAACCAAAATGCGCCGTCCATACTGTCAAAACGCGCTAAACAATACATTTACATACAAAATCACTAAAAATAATATTAAATTCAACTATTTGATGTCTTAATTCTATAACAAATAGTCGATTTTACATTAAAATATACTTTTTAAGTTAAATATTTCAGTTACATTTTTGAAATTTTAAATAAAGTTTAGGGTTGCTGGAAGAAATGTTTTAAAATTCCCTGAAAATTACTGATTGAATAGGCCAATAAAATGATCGATTTTGTCAGAAAGCAACATTTTATGAAATCACAGAAATGTTGACTGTCCAACATTTCTGATGATCTGAAGTAATTTTGGAAGTAACATAACATGAATCTTTAATTTTAAGTTCATATTTTATATTAGCATTTCTTAATTTAGTTTTGAAATATCTCATCACATTATCGTCATTTGCTTTAAAATATGGAAAGCAAAACAAATGCTGAAAGGAATTTTATTTAATGAAATGTTATGCAGAGTTTATCTATCCAAAATGATTTCGTCTTTCTTTATTGCTTCATTGGCATAATTTTAAACATTTAAGATGTTTTTTCATTTTTCAAATCAAAAACAAAATAAGAAAAAAACGCGCTGGTTTAGCGCCTTTTGCAAAAAAAGCGCTAAGAGGAAAAAATGCGACTTTTGGGTTATCAAAAAGCGCTAAATCTAGCGCGAAAAGCGCTAAATTAGCAACACTGCCTGGAGCTAAGGTCAGTGGAGAGATATTGGGCTCTTGTTAAAAGAGAATTGAAGAGCACAAAAAAGCTGTCCAAAAGTGTGGTAGATTTTAAACGGACATGGACAACCTGTTCGAACAAAGTGACAGAAATCACTATAAAAACCATAATGGAAGGGTTTTCGAAAAAGGTTCATAAATTCATCATTAGTAAATAAATACTTTTTTTGTAAATTTTAATAATAATTTCAACCAAATAAAAAAAATTAAAACTGTAAGTTTAGTGGTTTCATTTTTATTAATATATATGTATGTTAAGAATTTTTCGATCGCAGTCCTTAGTAGAAAATATATTTTTAGAATATTCGAAATAATTTATTACCACATTCTTTGGAAGTATTGAAAGATTACAAATTCAGCATTATTCTAAAAACATAGCGAGTTTTATAATCATAGCTCAATACTTGTGTTTTTTTTGCTCAATTGAAAATTGATGACGTTGTTTCGCAGTCTGTTTTTATACCCACCATCAAAAAAGATGGGTATATTGATTTTGTAATTCCGTTTGTAACACATTAAAACATTTGTCGCAGAACCACATTAGTGTATATATTGTGGGTCCTCATAAGATTCTAAGATGATCTAGCTATATCCGCCCATCTATCTGTCTGTTGAAAACACGATAGTTCCCAAACGAAAGCAGCTAGCTGGCTAAAATTTTCCACAAATACTCTCAGTTGATAAGTTTTATTTTGTTTGGTATTGAAATGTGCAATATCGGTCCATATTTTCACCTAGCTTCCATACAAATGTCCTCCCGGAATTCTGTTTGAGCAGTCATAAATATGTTGATTATGTAATAATCCTGTATGTTTAGATTCTAAGACATTTTTGAATCCAGAATTACCGATTATGCAGTGGCAAGTGATTTCGTAGCTTTTCTCACGGAAATAGCATTTGAATACGCAACCATTCTATACCCCGTGGAATCAAATTATGAACCTGTAATCCTATGGTTTGGTATGACAACTAATTGTTTCCTTTGGGATGAGGATTCCAGAATATATGCGTTGTTGCTGAACAATAATGAATATTCCAATTGGATAGAAATGTATGTATGGATTTTAAAATACTGTTACATGAGAAAACTGTCTTGAATTGAAATTTTTTATAACTTTTGGAGCACTTTTAATAACCTGAATATTTTCTAATCAACTTTAGAATTATTTTACTGTTTCATTGAATTTTAATTTATTTTTAAAACGAGGTTAATTTTTTATTAACTGATTAACTTGCACTTACATTTATGTTACTCTTTTTTTTAACTGATTAAATAAATGATAAATACCTTAAGGTAATAAATATCATGAATTTGTTATTGATAGCTGTTTAATATTATCTCGAATACAATAAAATTAAAAAACCACTTCAAAAATTATAGATTTCCTTGTAAATTATATACTTGTTATAATTGGTTTATACTCGCTCTGACAATGTATAGAAAAGCATGTGCTGGAATTGTAGAAATACAGGGTTTTCCAACAAGAGGTGTTATTTTGGTATTCAAAGAAAAATTGCATTTTTTGAGATAAATGATCGGATGTTTATTTCATAATAAAGAGGAAGGTATGCCGTTAATAATGAAAAACAACATGAGCTAAATGGCCACCACGACCATGCTTACAGGACCATATCCTTTTCATGAAATTATCCATAACCAAATCGCAAAGTGGCTGCCCTATGTACTCGATAGCCTCACGAATTCTATCTTTGAGGTCTTGAATCGACGCTGGGCTGTTGGCGTAAACCTTATCTTTCACGTGGCTCCAAAGCAAGAAGTCGCAAGGTGTTAAATCACAAGATCTCGGTGACCAATTGTAATTACCTCTTCGACAGATAACACGGTGCAGAAACTTTTCTCGTAAAAGAGCAATGGTTTTGTTGCTTGTGTGGCACGTAGCGCCGTCTTGTTGAAAGTAAACGTTGTCCAGATCAATATCATCTCCGACCATAAGATACGGTGTAATGACGTTTGTGGAATGCCCAATTCCAAAGAACGATGAGGAATGGATAAACCAGGGTTTTCTTGAACACTTTGTGCTACAGCAGCAATATTCTCAGTTGTTCTTGAGCGACGTGCACGGGTTTTATTCTTCACATCACTAACTTGTCCCAACAGCTCGAATTTTTCGACCAATTTTTGTATTGCGGTCCGACAAGGTGCTTCACGACGACCCAAAAATGCTTTAGTTTTGCGAATTGTGATTGCAAGATTTTCACCATTTTTGAAGTTTCTACTTGTCAAATGTCAAAGAATATTAACTACAAAAGTGACAGCTACCGAAATACCGGGTGATTCAAAATAACACCACTTGTTGGAAAACCCTTTATTTTAGATTTCAAAACTATTTCTTACTAATAATTCAATTAAAGTTTTCTTCACTTAAGTTTTTATATAAAATGTATATCAACAATAATTATAATTTTGTAATTCATACGTGAGAATGTGTCTAGATAAATATTCTATACAATTTAAATAAACGTGACAACTATGTGGCTGGCAACATGTTTATATCATTTCCAAACAAAAGCAGAGGGACAACTTAGACGAAATATAGTTTATATGTTTCATTGATGGATGAAAGTGTTCAGGTGAAATTGAAAAGAGTACTTTTATGAGCTAACTCAAAATCAAGTTGACCTATTGCTAACTTATTTACAACTGACTTCTGAAGTAACTCAAACATTAATCAGATATGATCTATTTGTTTTTAATACATCTGACTTCTCTATAAGTATTGAACTAACTTGTTGCTCACTGAAAGCTGATGCAGACATAAACATGAGCGAGAGAGAGAAAATGCTAACTCATAATGAGATAACTTGTGGTTAGCTGAAACTTATGCAGAGTGAGTGAGTACTGAATCAATCTGATGAAATAACATTGAAAAACTGAATAAGGACTGAGATCGATAAAACCTTAACACACGGTTTTTCATTTTGATCAAGCTAACTTTGTAAAGCATGTCAGTTATTATGTTTAATGTCAATTATGTTTATTTGCTGTTAGTCTGATTAAAATCAGTGACGAGAAAATAGTGCATACTAAAATTAGTAAATATATTCAACAAAACCCAACTTGGTCCTACAAAAAGTTGGCCAAACAATCAAAGGTCTGCCGTCAAACTGATTCCAATGTTATTAAATAGTATCGGGAGAGCATGTCCGTTGATAGAAAACCTGGTTCATGTAGAAGGAATGCTCCACATGATGTTTCTGAAGCCAAAAAAATACAAAGCATTTTCAAAAGAGCTCGCAACACATCCGGTAGGAAAGCAGTCCGGTTAGCTCAGTACTCGGACTATTTGGTACGAAAAGTTAAAGCCAATGCTGGTTTAAAAACATGCAAGGCTCAAAAAGTTCCTGACAGGAACTCTGCTAAAAATTTAGAAGCTAAATACAGAGCACGGAAATTGAAGTCAAATTTTATAAAAAAATATACCAGCTGCATAAGGATGTCAAAACGTACGTATGGACAATTTTTCACAGCTTCCGGGTCAATATTGATGACGCTCGGGGGAATGTTGTAGAAAAGTTTAGGACCCAAAAGCAGATAATTTTCTCAAAAAGTTCTTGGTATGGCAAGCAATATGAAGTTGAGGCAAAAGAAGCCAAACATTTTTTACAAAGGGCTCTATAAATACCGAAATCAAGGAATGTTTACAATAGAGGATGCTTCCATTTATAAGACTTCTTAATGTGTCCACTTATTTTTGGCCTGATTTGGCATCCTGTCATTGTGGTAAGCAAGCTCTTGAGGGGTACAAGAAATATAATGTGGTATTTGTACCAACAGAAGCAAGTCCTCCAAACATCCTGGACCTAAGGCCAATGGAGAGATATTGGGATTTTGTTAAAAGAGAATTGAAGATCACAAAAAAGGTGTCCAAAAGTGTGTGTAGTTTTTAAACGGAGATGGACTACCTGTTCGAACGAAGTGACAGAAAGCTCAATACAAACCTAAATGGAAGGATTTCCGGAAAAGGTTCATAAATTCATCACTATTGATTAGAACTATAGAAATAATATTTTTTGTAAGTTGTAATAATAATTTCAGTCAAAAAAAAAAGAAGAAAAATATGTTAAGATTTTTTCGATCTCAGTCCTTAGCTTTTAACAAAGAAAATGAGCGCTAGTTTCCGATTGATCATGAGTTAGTTTAAAGTTAAAAGACCGACAGGGATGCTTAAGTTAGAAATCAAATACAAATAAAAATGAATATAAAAAGTAAGAGAGCTGTATGCTGTGTCGAATCTTATATACCCTTCCTCAAATTATACATTAAAATAAAATTTTTACAATTTTTTTTAAAAATTTTTTGTAAAAAATTTAAATTTTTTTTTCCGAAATTGTTTTTTTAAATTTTTTTAAAAAAATTTTTCTTTAATTTAAATTTTTTTTAAATTTATTAGTGAAAAAAATTTATAACAAAACAATTTTTTTTGTGAAAAAAATTCGGTTTAAAAAATATTTTTCCCGATTTTGACCAATTGTAGGTCCAACTTACTATATATAGCCTTATATACATCTTTGCAATGGACTTTGAAAAATCGATCATTATATATTCATATTGTCTATATTTATGACTTAGTAATCGAGAAATAGATCAAAAATAGAGGTTGTCCCGGATTTTTCCTTATATCTCAGCCATTTGTGGGCCGATTTACTCGATTTTAAAAAGCAACCGAGCCGGAAGAATTCCCGACATATTGATGTATAAATTATGTTTGTAAGTTATTTGGGGGCTACGGAAAGTTGATTTCAACATACAGACGGACAGACGGACATGGCTATATTGACTTCGCTATCTATAACGATCCAGAATATATATACGTTGTAGGATCGCAAATGAAAAATGTAGAAATTTCAAACGGAATGACAAACCATGCCAAACCATGTAAAGGGTATAAAAATAGCTTAATTAGTTTGCAACAATGTTTAGATACATTTTAATATGGCGGTGTTGTACAAACTTTAATAATTAGGGTGCATTAATTTCAGGTAAGAGGAGTTATGTTTTCTTACTTTATTTTTTGCTTTAGTCTTTAAAGTTTCTCTAGAAGAGATGAATATTCTAATGATACTTAGGAAAAATAGAGTATATCATTATGAGTAAATATTTATTTATTTTGGTTGCTGTTGCTGTTTTGTGGTGGTAGCGTTTGACGCGTGCTAAAAATTCTTATCATTTTTTTCTCTCTGTTTTGAGCCAAATTTTTTCATGTGGACTTTATACGTCGCTAAATTTTTTTATTTAACTTTTGTTGTTGTAGTTTTGTTTGTTTTTGTTTATAATAAAAATGAAAAAAAAAAAAACGATTATGCAATAAATTATTTAAACAAGTTGATAGAATTTGTTTGGTATGTTTTGTTGTCTTTCACATGGTTGAATTGTTTTGGATACACAGCTGATGGGAAGTAAGTAAAGAAATAAATATAAATACGAAACAAAATATTTGAAATATTTACACGTTAACCATCAAGTTTTTAAATTTAGTTTTACGATTTTTTATAAATGTAATTTACAATACTAGTTAAGCAACATTTGTAATGTTGCAGTAAATTACTATGTTTAGCAACATGTTGCAAAACAAAGAGAAACCATATATACATGTAAAACAATTGATTGTTGACCTAGGTCCTCTTGAATACAAAAAAAAACAAGTAAAATCATGTTTATTTATAATTCTTTGTAATATTTTGATTTTACATTTTTCTATATATCATGTTGCTGACTCTCTAAATAGAACAAATACTTTGTTTATAGTTTTCCGCAAGGTTCTATTTTATTATCATTTGGATAATATTTCAATAGTAATCGAGTTCCTTATATAACTTTTTGATAAAAAAATGGGAATAATTAGCAAAAAATTAACCTTGATAAATACAGTTATAATAGCGGTCGGTCAATCAAACAGTTTTATTAAACTTAAATGCTTTAATGAAAATAAAAATGAAATTTTATCAAAAGAAAACTTTCATGTTGCTGCTGGCCACTGAACTTGAATATTAATCGCTAATTTTTTTTTATACAATTTGCCGATTTTATTCATTTATTTCAACAAATAAATACTAAATGCGTCAATGTACAATATATAAGAATAAAAAAATAATAAAATGTCAAACAAATACAAAAAAACTTAAATGTATTTCAACAAATTATTGAAATTTTTAAACAGCAGCCAGCCATTATGTAGTAAAAAAAACTTATCAGGTCATGTATTTTAAAATTTTATTATGGGGAAAACGAATAAAACTATTCACACGGATCTGTGATCATAAACCTATTAATGACCTATTTTTTAAGTAGACTTTTTTTAATCGCTTGAGATTATTTCCACTCAAATTATACACACTTAGAAACATAGAAATGTTTACAATTTTTTTTTTTCATTTGCTGAAACAACATGTGGTTGTCAAAATTAATTTGTGCTAGAATTTATTTTGCTACTCTACGTCACTTTGTGAGATTGAATTTTTCATTATATTTTGTGGTTAATTAACATTTATAAATTCTAAAATCCTTAGAAGATTTTTAATTTTGTTGTATGTTTTACTTTAGTTCTAAGATGTTGCTGACAACATGTGACCGCAAAAGTATAATTCAAATAAGGAACAAGTATTATTTAGCCCCCCTTACACAATAGCGGATACAGAGGGGGTGAAATAGGAATTCCTTCCCCCCCCAAAACCGAAAAGTTGTCATATAAAAAAGAAGAAAAAAAAGAAAAATGTGGAACAAATTTTAATTATTACCCCCCCCCCACCAAATTGTTGACCTTGATCAGCGCCAGCCTTTACATATATCAAACTCCATGTTTCCAGGTTCATTTAATAAAAAAAATTGTAAGGTACTATTTGAAAAAAGTATCAGAATGCGCTCCTTTACGAAATCTAAACAATTCTAAAAGTACCATTAGAACGAAGAACAAGTAACAGTACTATATTCGGCTATGCCGAATCTTATATACCCTTCATCTTTGTTGTGGATACATTAATGGCCCACTTTCAGCGTATAGCATCCTAAATATAACAAGAAAACGTTTAAAAATTTTACATTTAATTGCTGACGAACAGACTATATCGTAAAAGTTACAAACGAAATGACAAACCCTTCTCACGAAGGTAAATGGTATAAAAACAACAACGCCAAAAGAAATGAAACACCAAAAACAAAATACGCAAAGCAATGAAACCAACACACATCCAAACATACGTTTTGTTGCCTTTTTGTCAAAGCATGCAGTAAATTGTCTTTTTTTATGAAATTTTCAGAGGTTGTCTCGGCTTTTTGCTCATATCTCCGTTATTTATGGACTGATTTTGCTGATTTTAAATAGGAAACTTCTCGAAAGCATGTCTGACAGAATTATTGAAGATTTGGATCCCGAAGATATCTGGGATCTTCAGAAAATTGATTTCAACAGACAGAGAGACGGACATGGCTTAATCGACTCCGCTATCTATAAAGATCCAGAATATATATACTTTACCATTAAGTCCCCTTTTATGTTGAAAGAGTGCGATATGTAGATATTTTTGTTTTGTGTGTTTTATTTTTCACATAATTCATTCAATTTTATTACATTTAATTGTTTCTATTACTGGGCCATGAGGTCCTGTCCTACTTATGCTCTTAGAGTCATCCTGAACGTTCCTCGACCACATAATTTAATAAGAGAGACATGCGTATAGATGACGTTTCAGACTTAGATATATGCAAACCTCATTTGGGATGTTTAGTGTTTAGGAGGGTGATTGAAGTATTAGAAGATCATTGTGATGTCGGATAGCCAGAGGGCACCTGGGGACTTATCTTCTCCTGATATAAGTGTCAAAATGCACTGGGCAACTACATTATAACCAACCTTAGTGAGGTATCTGGGTCTAGACTTAATGATCTACTGAGATACTTCACAGCTATAGGTTGGTTCTAATAACTACAACATTTTAGCATACATTACGATGTATGTAAATAACACTACATTTGACTAGTGCTGTGGTCTTAACAAAACGGGATCCTTTCGACTCTACTTGATTGTTCGCGCGCAGGGAACTACCACGTAAACCAACCAAACATGCCTCTGAGGATCTACATTGGGACTACCCTATATTAGGGTTCAACCTCGCGAACGAAGCCTGGTTCTTGACCAAGGCTGTCGGTATATATTCGAATATCCTCAGGCAGTAGTTTTAAATATAGTCAGTGCAATATAGAAGCTTTATGCTATCAGTGAAGATCTCAAATGGATTCCCTTGGAGTGATTGTTCCTTTACATTGTTTGAGTTCGAAGTAGTTAACGTTGTATGGGTATTATCCCTGAAAACCCACCATGACTTATTGAGTTTCATTTCAGCATTAAGAGCAACTCTCTTGGCCAAAAGATCAACGGTAATCCAGTTTAACATGGGAAGAATGTCGGTGCGTATAGCAAATGCGATCATCAGTACCAAATTCCGCAAGATTCTTTCAAAGCTCACCTGCAAACAATATTTGTTTGCCATATATTTGTATGGACTTAGCCGCTATTTGATATGTCTAGGTGTACTGATCCTGGCCCCCTATTGCTCTTCCACACAAATATATAGAAGTCCTAGACACTTTTGCAGGACTTATATTGCTTTTTCTTAAATAATACAAGATAAGTTTTACCATTTAGCCAGCTCCTAGTGCTCCAAACAAAGTGTGTTTGTGGTGCTGGAACCATTTTCAAGATACTGCCACACATAGAATCGAGTTCTATTAGTAATGAATTGATAGCATGACTTCACAGCAAAGATGACAAAACATTGAAGTAGATGAGATGATGCTACAGACGATGCTACAGGTTTTATGACATATACATTTTCACCCTGAGGGTTGAAGACCTTACAACACAGGGCGAATATATTCGAATAGGCTAGAAATTTGGGGAAGATTGGGAAGATAACACAGATTTACACTGAGGACTGGTTTCTGATGATCTCTCAGCGCCTAAGATTTTTTATCATATTCAGAAATCCGTTCACTATGGTATTGTAAATGTACCAGTTTCATTTGCAACTTGCTTCACTAAAGTCTACGGCACTAATTTCTAGTCTCCGCTATTTCGAAAGAGCAACCACCATACAAACCGCCTAATCCTTTGGATTCCATGCCAATGTTGTTGTAAATTCAAATCTTCATGTCAGTATGTTTACTGCAGCTTCGGTATCAACCGGGCGTTTAATAGTAACATTGCATCTCCCAATTTGAATAGAACGTCAATTATGAAATCCTTAGACCCACCATTCCTTGATTCTATCAGAATGTATAGACCTTATATATAGTATCAATAATCCACTTATGTTCACCGTAATAAATGTAGATTCTGAACTAGATTGTACCTATATCAATATTGTTGCATAGACTCCTCGAATTTTCGATATTTTATTGCACTGCAGACTTTGTCATTGGCAGGCTGGTCGCTATAGTCATGAGTCATTTAACTACTGACGACAAATATAGTCTCTCAGACATCCAGAAATCCTATGACGATGGAGCCAGGGTTCTTGAAACAGTGAATGTTGCTCTCTACCAATATACATCGGGAGAAGCAGGGTAACCGAAGCTGCTTTGGAATTGTAGTTAATAAGTTGATTTATTCTTCCCATCTCCTATATTGTGCAACATTGTGTCTATAAAATCGTCCTAGTCAGAGGCCAGGAGGGCGTCCTCGTCAACTGCTTCGTGCTTTTGATCAAAGAAAAAATCCATAATTTCTGAATTATTTTGAGTCTTGACCGATCGAATTAGCAATACCATTTCAAGACATGTGATTAATCAGAGACGGATTCTGATCATGGATTCATGGTTTCGTATTCCGAATTCCATGCTGTACTGCAAAAATATTGATCTCAGACAAAATTTTACGACTTTACACAAACAAGATAGTCGATTAAAACTATCAATGCGACGATACGGGCCTATACCCTGTGTATAACTATCGATCGACAACACTGATAGACATTTCACGCGATCAACTGAGGTATGATCACTGCCTGTTTGCTACGATATTGAGTCTCCAATGTAATGATATTTGTTGAAGTTGTCATGAGGTAGGAGAGGACACCTTCTCTGTCAATTCCCGGCCTTAGTTATCTTGAGAAAAGGGAACCTAGACGGATCTTATTGAATGACCTGATGCACGCCAGAAGGAAAGGTTTGCTTAAGGACTTGGAAGGAAGGCTTCTCATTTTCTCCGACACTCTACTTACAGATATCACAACGTGACCTAGGAAGGACTTACAGATATCACAACGTGACCTAGGAAGGACCATGGTGTTTGAATGTATGGATTTCAAATTGCTAACTATTGTAGTTAACAAGAAAAGTACATGTTGCCAAAAACAACTCTTGTATAAAGTAATAAATCAAAATTCAAAGATTGTCCAAAGTGTTATATTGAAAAATATGTTGCTAAGAGACAATATAAAAGCATTTCGAATTTTGTATTAAAAAAATAAACATGTCAACTCATAATTTTAACGCCAAAATAGTATTTGCCTTAATCTTAATTACTATTTAATAAATTGTTGATTAGAAAATTAAAATTTTGTATGTAAAATTTATAATTTCTGATAATAGCTCAATTAGGTCGCGTGGTTTAGTAATAAAATGGAAATAATCATACACAAATTCAAACATCACAAAGTTCACACCACCCACCAATTAAGAATGATTTGCCGCTTAATTTAACAACCATCAATCTTGGAAATAACACTCAGTGAATGTGTGTTCCATGAGAATTTTTGGCTATTTCAATTGCGATAAACATTTTATGGCTTAAACGTAGCGAACTTTTTTGTTTATACCTGATAGATGACGATATTTCCTGCTAATTGCCAGTAAATTCAACAGGTTTTTCGAATTTTTGCATTTAAAAATCACTTGAAATTGAAATACATAATTACTATTGTTTTTATTGTGTGTGATTACGTTTTGATAAAAAAAGAAAAATTAAAAAATAAAATTCTAAATAGAAACAGCACCAACCAAACTTTGGCATCTGCTGTTCACGTTTTTGGTGAATGTTCTGCTTTATAATAATTTAACTTGTTTTACTACTCACTAAGCCCCGTATTCTGGTATATACTTTTTTTTATTTTCATTTTATGATAAACATTAAATATAAATGTTTTGTTTTTATAATTTGATTAGATTTTGTTTGGCAAAAACCACTTGTGCACTCTCTACTTTAGTCCAGTCTGGTCTGGTTGTACACGCTTTTTTGTTTGTTTTTGTTTTCGCCAATAAATACGTTCGATTTTTAGGCCTTGTTATCTTAATTTGTTGCAAAAATGTCAAAAAAAAATGTGTAAATAATATAATTTAAGTGAAGCACTTTTATATTTTGGGAGTGATTGATAATAAACACTTAATTTCTTTATTATTATTATTATTAACTAATTTAAGGTAATTTTTCTTACCTGCATACTAAATGGGTTTTAATGAAAACACTTTCATTGTTTTGTTTCTAAACAATTGTCGAAAAAAGTATGTTATCAACTTTTATTGTGGCATTTTCATTAGAACTCATTATAAAATGTTTATTTAATTGACCAAAATTTAACTTGAGTTTAATGATTTTAATCAATAGGAAATGCGCAGTGAGCCTTAGATTGGAAAAAGGTAATATGAATATAGTTGAATAAAAATAATTATAGCTCAGAATCTGACCTTTTCTATAGAAAAAGTTGTCAGAATCTGAGCAACTTTTTCTATAGAAAAGTTGTCAGAATCTGAGCAACTTTTTCTATAGAAAAGTTGTCAGAATCTGAGCAACTTTTTCTATAGAAAAGTTGTCAGAATCTGAGCAACTTTTTCTATAGAAAAGTTGTCAGAATCTGAGCAACTTTTTCTATAGAAAAGTTGTCAGAATCTGAGCAACTTTTTCTATAGAAAAGTTGTCAGAATCTGAGCAACTTTTTCTATAGAAAAGTTGTCAGAATCTGAGCAACTTTTTCTATAGAAAAGTTGTCAGAATCTGAGCAACTTTTTCTATAGAAAAGTTGTCAGAATCTGAGCAACTTTTTCTATAGAAAAGTTGTCAGAATCTGAGCAACTTTTTCTATAGAAAAGTTGTCAGAATCTGAGCAACTTTTTCTATAGAAAAGTTATCAGAATCTGACAACTTTTCTAATAGAAAAAGTTGCTCAGAAAAAGTTGCTCAGAATCTGAGAACTTTTCTTTAGAAAAAGTTGCTCAGAATCTGAGAACTTTTCTTTAGAAAAAGTTGCTCAGAATCTGAGAACTTTTCTTTAGAAAAAGTTGCTCAGAATCTGAGAACTTTTCTTTAGAAAAAGTTGCTCAGAATCTGACAACTTTTCTATAGAAAAAGTTGCTCAGAATCTGACAACTTTTCTATAGAAAAAGTTGCTCAGATTCTGACAACTTTTCTATAGAAAAAGTTGCTCAGATTCTGACAACTTTTCTATAGAAAAAGTTGCTCAGATTCTGACAACTTTTCTATAGAAAAAGTTGCTCAGATTCTGACAACTTTTCTATAGAAAAAGTTGCTCAGATTCTGACAACTTTTCTATAGAAAAAGTTGCTCAGATTCTGACAACTTTTCTATAGAAAAAGTTGCTCAGATTCTGACAACTTTTCTATAGAAAAAGTTGCTCAGATTCTGACAACTTTTCTATAGAAAAAGTTGCTCAGAATCTGAGACTTTTCTTTAGAAAAAGTTGCTCAGAATCTGAGAACTTTTCTTTAGAAAACGTTGCTCAGAATCCGACAACTTCTCTATAGAAAAAGTTGCTCAGATTCTGACAACTTTTCTATACAAAAAGTTGCTCAGATTCTGACAACTTTTCTATAGAAAAAGTTGCTCAGATTCTGACAACTTTTCTATAGAAAAAGTTGCTCAGATTCTGACAATTTTTCTATAGAAAAAGTTGCTCAGATTCTGACAACTTTTCTATAGAAAAAGTTGCTCAGATTCTGACAACTTTTCTATAGAAAAAGTTGCTCAGATTCTGACAACTTTTCTATAGAAAAAGTTGCTCAGATTCTGACAACTTTTCTATAGAAAAAGTTGCTCAGATTCTGACAACTTTTCTATAGAAAAAGTTGCTCAGAATCTGAGACTTTTCTTTAGAAAAAGTTGCTCAGAATCTGAGAACTTTTCTTTAGAAAACGTTGCTCAGAATCCGACAACATTTCTATAGAAAAAGTTGCTCAGATTCTGACAACTTTTCCATAGAAAAAGTTGTTCAGATTCTGACAACATTTCTATAGAAAAAGTTGCTCAGATTCTGACAACATTTCTATAGAAAAAGTTGCTCAGATTCTGACAATATTTCTATAGAAAAAGTTGCTCAGATTCTGACAACTTTTCTATTAGAAAAAGTTGTTCAGAATCTGAGAACTTTTCTTTAGAAAAAGTTGCTCAGAATCTGACAACTTTTCTATAGAAAAAGTTGCTCAGAATCTGACAACTTTTCTCTAGAAAAAGTTGCTCAGAATCTGACAACTTTTCTCTAGAAAAAGTTGCTGAGAATCTGACAACTTTTCTATAGAAAAAGTTGCTCAGAATCTGACAACTTTTCTATAGAAAAACTGCTCAGAATCTGACAACTTTTCTATAGAAAAAGTTGCTCAGAATCTGACAACTTTTCTATTAGAAAAAGTTGCTCAGAATCTGACAACTTTTCTATAGAAAAAGTTGCTCAGAATCTGAGAACTTTTCTTTAGAAAAAGTTGCTCTGAATCTGAGAACTTTTCTTTAGAAAAAGTTGCTCAGAATCTGAGAACTTTTCTTTAGAAAAAGTTGCTCTGAATCTGAGAACTTTTCTTTAGAAAAAGTTGCTCAGAATCTGAGAACTTTTCTTTAGAAAAAGTTGCTCAGAATCTGACAACTTTTCTATAGAAAAAGTTGCTCAGATTCTGACAACTTTTCCATAGAAAAAGTTGCTCAGATTCTGACAACTTTTCCATAGAAAAAGTTGCTCAGATTCTGACAACATTTCTATAGAAAAAGTTGCTCAGAATCTGAGAACTTTTCTTTAGAAAAAGTTGCTCAGAATCTGAGAACTTTTCTTTAGAAAAAGTTGCTCAGAATCTGAGAACTTTTCTTTAGAAAAAGTTGCTCAGAATCTGAGAACTTTACTATAGAAAAAGTTGCTCAAAATCTGAGAACTTTTCTTTAGAAAAAGTTGCTCATAATCTGACAACTTTTCTATAGAAAAAGTTGCTCAGAATCTGACAACTTTTCTATAGAAAAATTTGCTCAGAATCTGACAACTTTTCTATAGAAAAAGTTGCTCAGAATCTGACAACTTTTCTATAGAAAAAGTTGCTCAGAATCTGACAACTTTTCTATAGAAAAAGTTGCTCAGAATCTGACAACTTTTCTATAGAAAAAGTTGCTCAGAATCTGACAACTTTTCTATAGAAAAAGTTGCTCAGAATCTGACAACTTTTCTATAGAAAAAGTTGCTCAGAATCTGACAACTTTTCTATAGAAAAAGTTGCTCAGAATCTAATAACTTTTCTATAGAAAAAGTTGCTCAGAATCTGATAACTTTTCTATAGAAAAAGTTGCTCAGAATCTGACAACTTTTCTAAAGAAAAAGACTTGTATTTGTTTCGTTGTAAACAAATAAAAGCCAATTTTCTTCAACACCACTAGGCACGTGACCAGGGTCTTTGCCCTCAAAATGTTCTTATCTCAATTTGAAGGGCATTTAAAATTCGGTCTAGACACCTCAAAAGCAATCGGCTAGTTTTACTTTTAAAACTGAAAAAACGTGTTCCATTCAATGCGTTTTGTTTTTGTGGCTTATTGGCGCCCAATTTTAATTTATGTACTTTTGATTAGTACCAGTATTAATTTATTAAAATTTCTTCTATATAGTGCCTTATCATCTAGTTGTAGTAGTTGTGAATTTAGTTAAGTTAATCAAGTTTTGAATTTTGTTTAATTTAAAATGTAATTAAATTAAAATATATTCAAACATACGAGTAGGCAATAAAATTTAAACTATTTTAGAGTTCAACGTTTATTTATAATATTTTTAAATTTGAAATGAGATATTTATTATAATAGATGTTGCTTTTAAATAGGCTGTGTGTGATTTTCATTTATATGTAAAGACCTTGCTGTTATCATTTTCAAAAAGAGATTAGTTTGTTCTTATTTTGTTGGGGAAAATTTGCCAAAGACCTATGTGGTTGAAAACCAGCCCATTAATAGGCTTTGGTTTTAATACATGTATTTTTAGATTTTTGTTAGAAGTTTGATAATAAATACTTTTCCTTTTGTGAATATTTAAAGAGCTTAAGTATTTTTTTTCCTATTTATGTTGAATCAGTCGTAATTTGACCTTTTGATAAGTTTTACTGCGTAAAATTATTAAGTTTATTTTTTGTTAGTGGCATCTTGCAACTACGTTTTATTTTAAATTGGAGGGAAAAACTAGTGTGTTCTTGGAAACATGTTGCTGGCTTTATGCTTAATGTGTTTTCCAGCGGCATTTGTTAGTATAATTTTAATATTCAATATTTAATCAATGTATTCTTTAAGGGATATTTGAGCACAATACGTTTTATTATTATGTTTCAGTTAATGCGAATGATGCTAAGTAATTTGCGTAGTAGTTTGTTCACAAGTCATTTTTCTTAAGCAGCAGATCAAAACAGTTTTTATTATTTATTGTACAATTCCTTCCGAATGTTCTCATTTCTTATTTAAGAGCAATACTGTCAATTCGATTCCAAATGGGTTTTATACAGGATGACTTTATAAAAAGGCTTGGTTGAGGTTTTTTCCAGTTTTGGTGCCAGAAATGATTACGTTGGTATGTCGGAGCTGTAAATTAATAAGCTAAGGTCTGAGAAGACCTGCCTGTGTAACGCCAACTCTAATATTGTTTTCTGTCATTTCCATTGGATATACAAGGAAAGCAGTATTTCTACTACTATTTTTAAAAAAGTAGTATTTCTACTACTATTTTAAAAAAGTAGTATTTCTACTACTATTTTTTAAAAAAGTAATATTTCTACTACTATTTTTAAAAAAGTAGTATTTCTACTACTATTTTTTAAAAAAGTAATATTTCTACTACTATTTGAAAAAAGTAGTATTTCTACCACTATTTTTAAAAAAAGTAGTATTTCTACTACTATTTTAAAAAAATTAGTATTTCTACTACTATTTTTAAAAAAGTAGTATTTCTACTACTATTTTAAAAGAGTAGTATTTCTACTACTATTTAATAAGGTAAGGTCTGAGAAGACCTGCCTGTGGAACGCCAACCCTAATATTGTATTCTGTCATTTCCATTGGATATAAAAGGAAGTAATTAAATGGATCTACAAGAAGATTGTATGGTCAACTTTTTACACGATTCTTCGGATAAACTCTTAGTTTTAAGATCGTATTAAACAATATTAACAGTGGGCACATTTAAGGTTAAAAAAGTAAATTGACTGCGAAAAGACGAACGTCAAGATTTTCCTGATTTTCACGTCCCGGGTAGTAATTTTTGGGAATTTCTTAAACTCCTCCCAAATGTTTAGTTTTCACAATACCTGTCTCACGAAATTTGTTTATAATTTTTAAAACCGCTGATAGTTTTTTTGCTTCAATCCAGCATTAAAATCAGTCATACACCCATTCCATTGGGTGTATGATATAAAAATGCGGGATTTACAATAGAAGGCGTATCTTTTGGACGCGATTTTTGTTTATAATAACTTATATGTCATTTTAAAGGGTACATATCTGTCATTAATTCTCTCTTAGTTATTGAACATTATAGTGTAAATAACAAAGATTTTTTTTTACTTCGAAAATATCAAAGGGTCATATGCGGTAAGTTTTGCTTTACCACCGAAGCTTATGGTGAATATGTTTAAAAGATTTCATTGTGCGAGAGATTTGTACGGTCCAGAAGTGGTGATATTGACAAGGAAGACAAAGATCGCCCAGGCCAGACAAATAAATTTGAAGACTAAGAATATACAGTGACAGCTCTGCATGAGGTCGTTAGAGTTATATAGAGATCTCTCGAATTTAAACAATACACAATGGCAACCTTCCTGGATATAGAGAATGCTTTCAATAATGTTACTACTCTCGCAATTCAGCAAGAATATATCAATGACTGGTTAGTAACCATGTTGAAATCAAGAATAGTTACAGCAAATCTTGGAAATAGTGTTAAGTCCAAGCAAGTTGGAAGAGGTACACCTCAGGGCGGGGTAATCTCTCCACTACTATGACTTATCGTTATTAACTCGATTCTGATTGATCTAGACAGAAAAGGGATAAATGTAGTCGCTTATGCGGACGGTGTGGTGATACTCGTATCAGGATTGTTTCCGGATGTGATAAGCGATATTATGTCCACTGCTTTAGGGTTGCTCGACAACTGGGCCACGGTAAGTGGTCTTGGGGTGAATCCAAGCAAAACTGATTCCAAGCTTCAAACTTCCACGGCTGAAAAGTTGTGAAATACCCCTTTACTTGACTCTAAATTATCATGGAAACTTAATACTCAACATAGGGTTAAGAAGGCAACGGTGGCCTACTATGCCTGTCGTAGGATGTTTGGTAAAAAATGGGGACTTAGTCCCAGCATAGTTAAATGGATGTATACGGATATAGTACGTCCAATTCTTACGTATGGATCTCTTGTATGGTGGACTGCAACTATAAGGAAGGATGTCGTAGTCCAACTATACAAAGTCCAGAGATCAGCCTGCATTGGTATAACCGGCGCACTAAGAACTAGTCCTTCAGAGGCACTGAACACTATACTGCACCTTGTGCGAATAGACCTTCACATAATGGCCACCTCTGCCTGTAGTGCAGCGAACCTTCATGCATCTGGAAGTTGGAGATCGAGAACATATGGCAACGTGGGGATTCTGGGCCTACTGCCTGCGATCGTTCTCCAACCTTCTAACTATATAACGCCATACACAGATTTTGATATGGGGTTCAAGGTCTTAATTCCCTCCAGGAGTGAGTGGAGTAGGGGTAATCTCGTATACGAATATGACACCAGGATCTGGCGTCTTCTGTGACGAACTTGTGGTAGGTATCTCATATCGTCTTTCGAATGAGTGTTGTGTTTTCCAGGCGGAGATTTTTGCAATCATGGTAGCTTGTAATACACTACATGGACATAATACTCGCGGCAATATAGGTATTTTTGTCGACAGCCAGGCGGCACTTCTTTCACTGAAGGCCTACACATCTTCATCTTCACTAGTCAGGCAATGTAAGAATTCTCTGTCAAGGCTAGGTCGTCTATCCGACATTACTTTGGTTTGGGTTCCTGCGCACAGATACCACTACGGTAATGAAAAGGCACACGAACTAGCCAGAATGGGATCTGCCTTAGATATCTCCAATGCGGTCTCAGTAGCAATTCCACTGGGGACTATTAAAGGTATTATCTTCAGACACTTTCTTACAAAGGCCGAGAATAGATGGCGTAATTTAAGCACATGTAGGGTAGCCAAGTGGATGTGGCCATCTTTTAACGAGAAACGAACTATGCAACTGATAACCCGGAATAGAAAGAATATATCAAGGTTGCAGTCAGTATTAACTGGACGTTAGGCAAGCATGCAAATCGCCTAGGATAGGATAGGGAAAAAGAGGAAACAATTTTCCACCTTCTCTGCGAATGCCCAGCCTTAAGTGTCAAGAGACATATATTCATGGGCAACTATATATTGACCAACCTTGGTGTGATAGCCGGGTATAAACTCAATGACCTACTGATATATCTCACAGCTACAGGTTGGGTCTAAGAAAACTCAACTTTTTGTAGACATTCTACATAAATTACGATGTAAACGACATTAAATCTGACGAGTGGTGTGGTCTTGCCAAAACGCAGTCCCTTCGATTCTACTTGATTGTTTGCACGCAGTGAACTACCACGTAAACCAACCAACCAAAGAATTGGAGGCATTACTCCATGAAGATTGTTGTCAAACTCAAGAAGAGCTTGCAAGTCATTAAGAGGTATTCAAGCAGCAATTTCAAAAGATTTGCAAGCAGCGAAGCGTAAGAGATCGTATGTGAAGCCCGGCCAACCAGCCAAATATCTATGACGCTAAGGTAATGCTCTGTATTTGGTGGCTCCTATCTATTATGAGCTGCTGAACCATCACAGGGAACCTGTACCAAACGCAACACATTCGTTTGAAACGAGCATTGCCCGAAAAACGCCTAGAATATGCGGCCAGACATGAAACCGTAATATTCCATCATGTTGCATTACCTGTTAAAAACTATTTAGAAAGTAGTGGTTGGTAAGTTTTGCCTCACCCGGCTTATAGTCCGGACCATGCCCCTTCCGACTACTATTAGTTTTGAGTGATGCAGGATTCTATTTCTGGGATACGCTTCACTTCAGAACAGAGTATCCGAAATTGGCTTGATTCGTTCTTTTTTCTCGGAATCCATATGTTGCCAGAAAAATGGGAAAAGGTCATAGCTAACAATGGCCAATACTTTGAATTTATATTGTACAAATGTTTCAAAATAATACAGAGAAAACAGATTTGTAATAGCAACCGAACTTGTTGCCAATCGAATGATTCGGTTGCAAACATCGAATTTTTTGGTTCTATCAACAGAAAGTCAGTTGATGAAGAAGAATTTCGGTTGAAGCAACCAAACTTTTGTTATTTCTTCTAAAATTTTGTAGCCACTACTGTAAAATTCGGTTACTAAGGAAGAATCATTCGATTGGCAAAGTCGCTTGCTTCACGAATCCGTTTTCTCTGTGTAGTTAAAAATTTGATAAAAATCTTCATTTTTAAGTCATACACCCAATATAAATGTATTTTTGTTAAACTTTAATACTTAAAAATTTATTATATATAAAAGAAAACCTATTCATTTTGAATTTATCTTAGAAATATACATATATATTAGGTAAAATAACATGTTTTTGCAAACTGAATATAGTTTTCAACAAAGTTCCCATCGTATGTGCAGTGACTGTCTCAAGAGATGGGACGTTAGACTAATATCTTGGACCAATGGACCAAATTGCTCAGAACTACAACTAATTTAAAGATATGCATACCGAACAGTGTTAAAAACTTAAAAAATATAAAGTTAAATTAAATCCATTATTCTGTCATCTTTAATTCCTATTTTTTATTGACTTAATTCCAAATCTTGCCATGAACCACCCAGACACAATTTCACATTAAGTTTTAAAACCAATACACATGAAGTTATTTTTAAAATCAATCAATTTATGAGAATTACTAAAATAAACTTTATTCTACTATTTATTTTGGCGTTCTAAAGTGATAAGAAAAAATTGATTTCTAGTTTCACTATAAATTTATTAAAGACACCAACAATTGACAAGTAAAAGAGCCATTTATAACAACACTATGTACACTAGTAAATAAATATGTAGTTGTTGCTGTTGTTACTTTTTATTCAGCTCCACTTGTGTCTACACTGTACACAATGTAGCTGTGATTGTTGTATTTGTAATTATATTGTCACTTCATAAAAATGTAAATAAAAAAAAAATTGGTGAAAAACAGCAACAACACCAATCAAAAAAAAAAATAAAAAAATTAAACATAGAAAAGCAATAACAGTAACAATTCAAAAGGGGATAATCGTAAATATGTGTAAGAGAGAAGATGTATGTAACTTTGTGTTTGTATATGATTATTATTTATTTGTATAACAGAAATACAGTCAAAGTATCGATTACTACATTTTACTACACTGTTGTTTTGCAAAGAGAATAAAGAAATAATCAAATAGAAATAAAAAAAGCAAAAAAATAAATCATTAGTAAATGTGGTATCTAGGTTTTATTGTCATACTTTTACAATAGTTTAAGGGCAGATGGAAAAGGCTTTTCAAAATATTGTTATCGTTTAAATTAGACATCCTTTTATATGATTTACATATACTACATACATCCCCAGATCACTACTCCAAGACAAGGAATGGTAAGCTATGGGTCCAATAGTTTGGAGATTCCAGCATGAGAATTACTCTAAATACAATGACTGGAAAGTTGTAACCGAGTGGTTACAATCCCCTGAGGTACGTGTTTAGAAGTGGCCTGTCCAATCGCCAGATCTCAATCCCATAGAAAACCTATATAAAAATATAGATCGCAAAATGTGTACTCAAAATCCACTAGGTTACTATAAGAACCAGACATTTTTTTTTTAAAAAATGAAGCCAAAGTCTCTACATAATTACATAATTGGAAAAGTTTCCATTGTATTCCAACCACTATATATGATAGCTTTCTAACAAAACATGTCTTAGTTTGAGAAATTAGCAGGCTAGAGTCTGTAATGAATGAAAAAAGATCACTTTTTTTAAAACGGTGTAAAAGTTTGTATATTTTCTACAATTAATGACAATCTGTGGGAATTTGCTTGCCAACAGACCCCATTTTGTTCAATGCACCACTCTATCAATATTGCTATCCTTCCCAGATTAAGCAAACTCTTTTTAGACTGTCCTCATACGCCAAAAACAAATTGAATGAATGTAACCAAAAATTTGTTGTTTTCCTCAAGGGCCGAATTATGTGCCAGGGGAGGAGTCCAAGGGGTGAGTTTCCCATAGACAGAGATTTGTTGAACTATAGTTCTAAATAAACATATGGCAGTGATTTAATACACAATAAATTTTCATTATGATAACAAACAAAGACTAAAATAAAAACTACAAATACACATGAAAATCTATTCAAATTATCATCATCATCATTATTATGATTGTCATCATTACTGAAGGGAGACCTTAAAAGTTGGTTACAACAAAAGTGTAGACAGACTTCTTTGAAGAAGAAACAGACTTTTGATTAAATTTATGTTTTTCACTCTTAAGTAGTGGAAATATTCAAAACATGTTTCATTTTAAAACCCTTTTCTTTCATTTTCTACACATTTGTATTTTTTTATTGGTTTTTGAATTATTTTTATTACAAAAAAAAAAAAAATAAACTAGTTTTCAAATGTTCTAGAGAATTATTTAAGAGCCAAGACAATGCCCAGCTAATGACGTAGGAATGGTTGAAAAAAGGGGTAGAATGTAGGTTAGGAATTAGGAGAATGTTTAGAAATAAGAATATGAAAGGTTTGATTTCAAAAAGGGGGGAATAAATACACTTGGTGTTTAAAATATCTAAAGAATACATTCTTGAGAAAGGATTTGAATGCGTCATGGAATTAGAAACGATGACGTTTTAAATTTTTTAAAGGTAAGTTCTCAAGGATATTTTTAATAAAATTCATAAATTAATTTTAATATTTTAAATTTATCGCAATTATATATTTGCAATTAGGATGATGTAGATCGGGTTGGAATCGTTTTGATAAAGGGTTAAGTTAAATAAAAAACCTAGTGGATGCAACAGGAAATTCAAAACGATTAGAGCTGCTGAAAGGCTACTCAATAATATTGCGAAGTGTTCTAGCATGCATCATTTAAAACCCTAAATTCCGAAAATTTTAAAACCCAAATAATAGGAGATTTTAGTCAAAAACTATCTATGGTAAATATTCAATTAATAAATCAGCACTTTCAAAACTAATTTCGGAAGACAGATACTGTAAAAACTCAACATTTGTAAGGAAGACCTCGTAAAACTACTTCAAGACAAGATAGTTTAATAGCAAGAGAATTTGGTAAATTTCGAAAAAATTACTTCCCGGAAGGTCAAGTTACCATTTGCCAAAGTAGATTTTAACTGCTAGAGACAGAAATGGAATACTGTTCTCTTTTTGAAGGCAGTGATGGGGGAACATTTGCAAGATGACCGAAGGGAAAGAGACTATGCACCAAGAACACCAGTAATTTTCACATTTTCACGCGTACATATCGTAACCTGGAGATTAAATTTTCACACACCCTTCATTTAAAAATAGTGTCCAGTGATGAAGCATGTCAATAACAGAATTGCCGCCTTGAGATCGATGATAATCCTTAAGCCGTTGTCGAAACACCATTACATCCAGAGAAACTCACAGTTTGGTCCATATGTATTCACAAATAACGATGGTCAGAACGTTACAGTAAACGGTGATCAGTTTAGAGAAGAGCTTACTAACTTTTTCATTCTTCAATTGGAAGGCATTATTATTACAGACATGTGATTTCACATGTCACACAGCGCGCGCTACAATCAATTTACTGAGAGAAAAGATTGGTCATCTCGTTCATGTGATTTAACGCCATTTGATTATGATCTCTAGGGATATGTAAAGTCCCAGGTCTTTGCAGATAAACCAGAAACGATCAAGCACTTTGAAGCGAATATTGCCAAAATACAGCCTGATTTACTGTGAAGGATGTGTGAAAATGGGACCTTTTGTGCCAACAAAGCGTCATATGTGGTAAGACGTTTTTGCATGTCCGAAATGCTACTTGAACGCTATAAAAGAAAGTAATTTTTGTACCGAATGAAAAATGGATGCATTACGATAATCCGAAGTGTAAGAGATCGTATGTGAAGCGCAGGTAACCAGCCGAATTGACACCTAATCCAAACATCCGTTGCTCTAAGCTAATGCTAGTCTGGTCAGCTGCTGAAATCTGACCAGACCTTCATAGGGAAATTATGCGGAACTCAACTGATTCGTTTGATGTGAGCATTGGCCGAATATGCGGCCAGACATATATATATATTGATTCCCATGGTAGCAAGTTGGAACAAAGTGCCAGAACGAAATTCTTCCATCGAGATCTGTCCTGTGCCATTAGTTTTATCTCAGACCAAGTCTTTCCTGTTCTGCTAGTTTCGGATTCTAATTGCCTTCTCCAAGTGTTAGCGGGTCTTCCTCTTCTTCGGCTGCCTTGAGGATTCCAGTCAATTGCCATCTTTGATATATCCTCATGAGGTCTTCTCAAAATATGGCCAACCCAGCTCTATTTCCTCTTTGTAATTATCATACGGATTAGTGTTTCCCCTGCTCTTTGCCAGAGGTCTGTGTTGGAAACTACATTCGGCCAAAATATTCGCAATATTTTTCGCAAGCCGCAGTTAATAAATACTTGCAGGGATTTAATGTCGATTGCAGTAGAGTTCCAGGACTCACAGCGAACATTTGAGGAGAAAAGGCGGAGCTTAGTCTTCATATATATTTGTGGTGACTTCCACACTCTTTGTAATGCACCATATGACTGTTTTGCCTTTCTTATGCGATATGCAATATCATCACGTGAGCCGCTTGTGGTGGATATGATAATACCTAAGTAGCAAAACGATTGCACATCCTCGAACTCTATGTTGTTAACCTTGAATTTAGAGAGATTAATTGCATTGATACGTAGAACCTTAGTTTTGTCGAAGTTAATATGAAGGCCAATACCCGATGCCAGCTGATGTATCTGGTCCAATTTGGCTGATCATAATCAAGATCTTCCAGTCGACCATTCATACCCCATGTAATGCCTCTTCTATACAATACAATATTAAATAACAGCGGAGAAAGGATACATCCCTGTCGTACCCCAGTGCTTAAACCAATGGTATTGCCTAACATGCGTTCATGCAGTACTCGACTTGTTGAGTTGCTATACAGAGCTTTGATAAGGTCGATTAGCTCAGGGGGAATTCCTTTACATCGAAGTGCGTGCCAAATAGCCTGATGGTGGATAGTATCGAATGTTTTGGCGAAGTCGATAAATATCAGATATAGTGGAGATCGCCATTCTACCGAGTGTTCCACTATGATCCGTAGGCTATTTATATGATCAGTGCAAGATCGGTGTGGTCTGAAACCAGCTTGCTCATTACGAAGATCTGCTGAAATTGATGATGGATTATATTCGCTAGCATCTTACTAACCAAACATGAAACCGTAATATTCCATCATGACAACACTCTGCCAAATGTTGCAATACCTGTTTAAACTATTTAGAAAGAAGTGGTTGGTCCAGACTTTTCCCCGTCCGACAACTATTTGTTTCGACCGATGCAGAACCCTCTCTCTGGGATATGCTTCACTTTGGAACATAGTATCAGAAATTGGCTTGATTCATTCTTGGCCTCAAAATATGAGCAGTTCTTTTGGCTCGGAATCCATATGTTGCCAGAAAAATGGAAAAAGTTTATAGCTAACAATGGCCAATATTTTGAATAAACTTATATTTTACAAATGTATCAAAGTAAAAGCAAACAATTTGAAAAAAAGGTCATATACCCAATATAATGTAATTTTGAGCTCATAAGCTAAAATATATTGAACAAGTAAGAGAGATATATTCGGCTGGGCCGAATCTTATATACCCTTCACCAAACTATACTTCAAAATAAAAATTTTAAATATTTTTAGGTAAACAAAATTAATTTTTTTGAAAAAAATTTTTTTTTCGTTTTTTTTTTTTTTAAATTTAATAAACTTTTTTTTTAAATTTTAAACATTTTTTTTTAATATTTAGCCAAAAAACTTTTGGTGAAAAAAAAATTCGGGTTAAAAATTTTTCCCGATTTTGACCCATTGTAGGTCCAACTTACTATGGTCTTATATACGTCGTTGCAAAGGTCTTTGAAATATCTATCATTAGATATCCATATTGTCTATATTAATGACTTAGTAATCCAGATATAGGTCAAAAAATATGTAAAAAATCGAGGTTGTCCTGGTTTTTTCCTTATATCTCAGCCATTTGTGGACCGATTTTGCTGATTTTAAATAGCAAACTTCTCGAAAGCATGTCTGACAGAATTATTGAAGATTTGGATCCCGAAGGTATCTGGGGTCTTCAGAAAATTGATTTCAACAGACAGACATGGCTAAATCGACTCCGCTATCTATAAGGATCCAGAATATATATACTTTATAGGGTCGGAAAATTATATTGTGGAAATTACAAACGGAATGACAAATTTATATATACCCTTCTCACGAAGGTGAAGGGTATAAAAATAAATCTAGAAATTCGTTTTTAATAAAATTACCAATTATAAATTTATTAGGATTTTTTTTTAAATTTAAGTTCGCGAACAAATCTTGGAGTATTCGATTATTCGACAGTAATTGATCGAATAGTTGTTTATTCTAAACTGAATTTTGTTTCGAATGAAAATTATTTTTTCCTTCGATTATTCAAGTAATTTTTATTTGCATGACAATCCTACTATATAGTATTTATGTACTTAAAAACTATATAAAAGGTGGAGAGGATGGCTTCATTATTTTTTCCCTCAGAATTTCCTAAAAATTCCATTAACATCTTTGAATGACGACTAGAGTCACTTCGATTACATCAGCTAAACTATCAACATTTACCATCACTAATTATAATTCCTGCTCAATAAAAATTGATTACCTTAATACACGAAAGGTATCCTTGTGTCCTTTCTTTTCTCCCTTTCACCCATTTATGATAGTTTGTTGCAATTGACGTTGTTGTTGGCTGTGATTCAGGATTTTATTATTATTTGTAAACAAAAACATTGGACGACATATTGCTACGTAAATATGAGCACGTATGCCACTTAAATAAAATAGAGAAATATTTTCAATGTCATTTACACATTTACACAAACAACAACAACAACAACTAAAATAAGAAAACAACCAAGCAACCACCACCTTAGCAAACAAGAACAACAACAATAATGTGCATACAAAGAATACTAATCAAAACAAAAGAAAGGAAGAAGAAGAAAACTAAAGAAATGTCTACATTAAAAGAAAACAAAACA
The DNA here is from genome assembly GCA_942486065.2 of Calliphora vomitoria. Taxonomy (NCBI): domain Eukaryota; kingdom Metazoa; phylum Arthropoda; class Insecta; order Diptera; family Calliphoridae; genus Calliphora; species Calliphora vomitoria. The sequence goes on along the minus strand of OW818030.2, from coordinate 85,363,006 downwards.
AGAAATCAAATGATTTTAAATAAAAAAATAAAAATAAAATGTTAATGTAAATTTAAACAACAAATTATTGTTTGTTAAGAGAATAAGAAATAGTAAGAGAGTATTACAGTACAATAAACAAATTTATGTAGCGAGATCTACAATATTTTACTAATTTCATTTATTTTGTGGTTTCTTTATTATTTGTTTCCTATTTGTTTTGTTTATACATAAATGAACCGGCAAACAAACAAAAATAATAAATTTTCCACAAACATAAATATTGATGCTAGTTTATGGACAAACAAAATTATTTGTTATTTTGTGTTTTTGGTTTTCAAATGTTTTCAAAATTGTGACAAAACTCACAGCAGTAGTTTTCCATTTAGACAAAATAGAAATGGAAAATTTTGAAAAAAATTAATTTCAAAATATTGTAGGTACATATGTAGTACATTAATGGAAAAATACTGACATTTATATTATGTCTGCTCAAATGCTGACTGCATTTGACTTGGTATCACTCCTTGTAATCAGCTGTTATGGAAAATTATAACATTTGAACATAAAAAAGGTTGAACGCTGTACAATTTGTATGTTACGATTATTAAGAGTCAATTATAGTGAATGCCACCTGTGGCTATCTTATGGCTGACTAAAACCTTATTAAGGGATTAGTGCAAGTTACAGGTAGTTTTTTTGTTTGTTTGAGTGTCCATGTATTTTGGGTCCTTTGGGAAAACTTACATGTTTTTATAGGAAAATTGTTTTTTTATTTTTTTAGAAAAAAAAACAAGTATTTTCACAACCTTCCTATCAATATTGTATTTAGCGTGCAAAATTATAATAAAAAAAATATTCATTATTAATAGTAATTATATTAAGTTTGAATACCAATAATTGGAGGCATTACTACATGAAGATTGTTGTCAAACTCAATAAGAGCAGCAATTTCAAAAAGTTTGCGAGCAGCAGGAGTCATACAAAAGCAGGGAAATTGGATACCATACGAATTGGAGCCGAGAGACCTTGAAAGACGAGTTTGCATGTCAAAAATGTTGCTTGAACGCTATAAAAGAAAATCATTTTTGCACCGAATCATTACTACATGAAGATTGTTGTCAAACTCAATAAGAGCAGCAATTTCAAATCATTTGCGAGCAGCAGGATTCATACAAAAGCAGGGAAATTGGATACCATACGAATTGAAGCCGAGAGACCTTGAAAGACGAGTTTGCATGTCCGAAATTATGCTTGAACGCAATAAAATAAAATAATTTTTGCACCGATTTATTACTTGCGATGAAAAATGGATCCATTACGATAACCCGAAGCGTAAGAGATCTAATGTGAAGCCCGGCCAAACAGCCGAATCGACATTAAAGCCAAATTTCCATGGCACGAAGGTAATGCTCTGTATTTGGTGGGAGCAAAAGGGTCCAATCTATTATAAGCTGCTGAAATCTGACCAGGCCATCACAGGGAATCTGTATCGAACTCAATTAATTTGTTTGGCAGAAAAGCGCAATATTTCATCACGACAACGTTCGGTCACATGTTGCAATACCTGTTAAAAACTTTTAAGAATGAAGTGGTTGGGAAAATTTGCCTCACCCGGCTTATAGTCCAGACATTACACCGTCCAAATACTATTTGTTTCGATCGATGCAGAACTCTCTCTCTCTCTGGAATACGCTTCACCTTACAACAGAGTATCCGAAATTGGCTTAATTCGTGCTTGTGCTCAAAAAATGAGCAATTCTTTTGGCCCGGAATCCATATGTTGCCAGAAAGATGGGAAAAGGTCATAATCAACAATGGCCAACACTTTGACTAAATTTATATTGTACAAATGTTTCAAAATAAAAGCTAAAGATGTGAAAAAATCTCGCATTTTTAAGTCAAACAACCAATAATAACTATTAGTAGCTTAACAAGTATTTAACTCTCATATATGTATGTTCTCTTAAAGCTTTATTCCTTCTTGTTATTACAAGTTTAAAACCAATCCATTATAAAGAGACCTGTGACACATTACGTTCGAAGACCCTTATAAAACTTTAAAAAACACCTTTTATTAACAAACCCTTTAAGGAAAACTATAAATGTATATTTGCCTTAAGACCACTATCTATGCCTGTAATTTAACCTTCGTTTAGTTTTTCTTATATTTAAGTATGCAACGCACAGCTCATTAGTTTGGGACAAGGGTCATTGGAATTAAATCAATAATTTCAAGTGTAATAAAATGAAAGAAAAGAATATCAAATTTAATTGTTTTGTCTCTGAAGACTTTTATGATAATTTATACAGATATGTGTGTTATAAATTTATAACGTAAAATTAGAAAAATTTCAAAACCTTTTGTAGATTTCAAAGAGAACTTTATGATTATTTGAAATTGTATATAGGTAGAAATTAGGGAAATTAGTTTGATAAAAAAACAAGTTTATTCTAATTTGAAATTAAAAAAAAACACACCTTAACATTTTCCTAATTTGAAATTCAAAAATGTTTAATCCATTTGGAACCCGGCCAATATTTAAGGTACTTATTTAACCATAAACAAAAACATATAGAGAAATTTCTATTGACAAAAGGTAGGGGTATTCCTTAACATCAATAAAATATTCATTTGTTGTTAATCTGATGCGTACTAAAATTATTAAATATCTTCAAAAAAAACCCAACTTGGCTCTACAAAAAGTTGGCCAAGCATTCAAAGGTCTGCTGTCAAACTGTTTCCAATGTTATTAAACAGTACCGCGAGAACTTGTCCGCAGGTAGAAGGAATGGTCCACATGATGTTTCTAAAGTCAAAAAAATAGAAAGCATTTTCAAAAGAGCTGCACTGCAACTCATTTGCTGAAGCCGTGATTCGCGTTCTCTTTCTGTTTCCGCGTCTCAAGACGTAGATGCCCTTTCCTGATTTTCATGAAGACGTGATTGGCGTTCGGCAACTGTTAACTGATCAAGACAAAAGTCTAATTAACGCAAGGCAAACCCTTTAAGGGTTCGAATTCCCAAAATGTACCAAATTAAAGACTACATAGAATATGATTTAATGTTTATTTCTATGTTTATTGGTTCAAAAGATACATAAAAGTGCTTTGGCGATCATGCCGTTATAGATGATTTTTTAAGTCCCACTTAAAAGTAGGCCTTGTATTTGCTTAAAGTTATTAGTGTTTTTTTAGATTAAATATTAACTTAAAGAAATGTCATTTGCCTGGTTTTTCTAATCAAACTTAAGGAAACAATTTAAATATTAATTATTACACAGAAATTATTTCCCATCAACTTCCTCAATGTTTTGTTTAACAGTGAGTGAGTGACATTGAAAAGTTTTGTTTACACATGAATGTGTAAAGTAAACAACAGCCGACTTGCAAACAAAGTCTGGGAATGCATTAAAATAAAACAAGCAAATGTGCTACAAATGGTGAGGACGAATCTGTTATACACTTCGCCAAGAAAATGAACGTAAAGGTTACACTAACCACAGAAATATTTACATTATGTATCATGCTTTTTTGTCTAAAGTATGACAGCCAATGAAGACGTTAAACAATTAGTTAATTTACTATTATCTAGGCAAGGCGCGGATCCAGAAGGGGGTTAAATAGGAATCCCCCCCAAAACCGAAAAGTTTTCATATAAAAAAGAAGAAAAAAAGAAAATTGTAGAACAAATTTTGATTTTCCCCCTTCCAAATGCTTGACCTGGATCCAAGCCTGATCTAGGCTATTTTTGGAGCAATTTTCGTGGATTTTAATACCGATTTTTCTAAATCTGTTTACAATATATTCATATAAAAATTAGTAATTAAAATAAACTATTGAATAAGATAAATTGATTTCTACACACAGACCATTTGAATTATTACAATATAAGTCGCAATTTGTTACAAACGGAATAACAAACTTATACATATTTCAATTTAAAAACTGATATTAACTCATTCATACTCGAATTGCAATTTTATAAAAAAAAAAATTAAATATGCGTTTTTCTTTTCATTTTATTTATTTTAATGACAATTTTACTACGGTGTCAAAAATAGAATTCTTCATTTTATTTTAGTTTCTTTCTACAAAATTTCCTGTTAATTTGAAATGCTACAAATTTTAATTCAACTGATCTTTTGCATTCTAGACATTTCTGTTGTTTGTCATTTACTTTTGATTTCTCTATTATTTATTTATTTTTCTTTCTGTGTATTAAATGATGCAATTATTTATTTATAAAATTCTTTGATTTCTTGTGAATACTAGAAAACTAATTTTTCTGAACATTGCGGGTGACGTTGTTAATTTTACTTTCTTTCAAAATGTGCCAAAATTTAATGAACATGAAAAATGTGGATGTCGTTGATGTGGTAAAGTAAAGTAAAATTAAATTAAATTCATGATAAAAAATAAAAATAACTATTGTAAAAAAATTTATTTCAAAATAATTTTGTAGAGAATTTAAATTAAGCAAGATAAACGAAATTCACACAGCTAACTGTGTGATCATCCTTCTAAGCTAATTAGTTTAGAAGGAGGTTAAGTTCATATGGTTTATAATAAAGTTTCGTGTTCGGTTTTAACCTAAAACCGAAACCTACTATTATTCTTCGGTTTTTTTTTCTTTCAGTGAATAAAACAAACAGGATTTAGATCCAGATGATTCTTCTAATTTCTATAACGCCAAAGCGCTGTAAAAATAATATTGGATTTCTTTAAATTTATTAAATTGTATCACATTAGAGTGCCCCGGATGGATTGTACGATAGTGTGATATGAGGGCTGTGGGTTCAATTCCCGCATGAGACTCTGGGTGCATCTGCAGACAAGCAAAAAGCTTCGCAGTTTGTGTTTATATAAAAAAACGAAATATGTACATATTGTAATTACTTCAGTGGAAGTAGCATGCTGCCTGCCGTAGACTAAGCAAGGAACATTATAAACTATTTTTGGGTAACCTTCCAATAGAGAATGATAGAAATTTATTTAAAATTATTTACCATATACCCTGACAATTAAACTTAATTGAGCTAGGACTGTTTGTTACTTTAATTTTAAAGGAAAAATAGTTATTTTTAAATAGCTGTAATCAATGTATCCCTTATTGACAGTAGTTGTCACTAATGTCTGATCATCTGGCTGACACCAATTTATATATACTTCTTATAGGCCTAAATATTAGCCTACTCCCTTGTTTGTCGAAGCTATTCCAGAAATTATTCCAAGTAAAGATCATACATTTTATGATTGATGGAAACATTATCCCAGTTCACCAATTTGGTTTGCACCATCATGGCACCATTGAACAGGCCAATCGTTTAACTGGAGAGATTAGAAAATCTTTTGAATTAAAGAAATATTGTTCAGCTGTATTTTTAGACTTTGCTCAGGCTTTTGACAAGCTATGGCGTAAAGGTCTTGTATATAAAATCAAATGTTTACAGCCATTATGTATTCATAAATTCTCTATCGGATCAACTTTTCAAAGTTAAGTACAATGATTATGTGTCCTTCCACAGGCCTTCCACAGGGAAGTGTAGTAGGACCTACGTTATATTTAATTTACCACTTGACTTGCCTATGTGCGATAAATTAACAATTTCTACATACTATCATTAGTAGCTCACACGAAAATCCACTCATACCTCATACGTGTGGAGACATGGTTAAAAAACTGGCGAATACGGATGAATGAGTTAAAAAGTAAGCATGTTACGTTCAATGTAAGGAGAGGCCCAGCTATCACACTCAACAATGTTAATATACCGCAGTCTGATTATGTCACATACCTTGGTATTCATCTAGATAGACATCTTACTTGGGGCCGTCACATAGAAACCATTGGTTAATCAGTGATCAATCAAAATTAAACTTTGAATATATAGTTATCCTGTACAAGACCGTTTTACAACCAATTTAGACGTATGAAATTCAATTATGGGGAATGTCTAGCAACACCAGTATTGATCTTATATCTAGGAGTCTTAGGACCATGACGTTGCCACGATGGTCACCAGTGATAAGAAATGAAATCATCCACAGAGACTTGGAAGTGCCATTGGTAAAGGAAGACTGTGGAAGTCTGTGATAAATAGATTGTAAAATTGCAGAACCATCTCAACCCGCTTGTATGACTACTTGTGCAGAACCAAAATCTGATAAAGGTCCGTAGTACAGATCTACCACCCGGCTAAGATGTGTGCAATTTGTACATGAAGTCTTTCTTGTTAGAGAGCAACTAGTCTTAATTTTAACTAGTAACTAGTTAGGTAGCTAGTATCTTAGATAATAGACTCTATGTAACCGGTATGTGAATCCAATTCGTTGACTACTTTGGTCCAGCTATCAGACAGTCTCATTGTAATCCAAAGGGCTTAGGACATGCATGTGTTAAAATAACCTAAATGATAGGTAAAATTTATAGTTCAGGACAGTCTCCTAGAACTGCTGGGATTTAACAGCACTAAACCATATGTAATATGTATGTGTATGTGTATTTTAAGCATTTTTCTATATTATCAACTGATTTGTTTAATAAATTATCTAATAAGGAGTGGGATCGAAAAAATGAGGGACAAGAAAAAAAGTACGTACTAAAATTATTAAATATTTTTAACAAAACTCAACTTAGTCTTACAAAAAGTTGGTCAAACTTATTCCAATGTTATTAAACAGTATGTGGAGAACTTGTCCGTTGATTCCCTGCAGTTCATTGAACTAGTTCCGCTACGTCGAATTAGTTAGCCACTGAGAACTACCACTAGTGAATTTTCAACCCACTCGCAACGTTATTGACTGGTTAATTTAAAACGGAGATGCCATTGCAAGTGGCCGATTGGCACACTCTGCATAACACTTCACTATTTAATTCAATAGTACGACTCATCATCAGAGAGAACGAAACTACCAAACGACCACATTCAGCACTACATGTGGCCATTGAATTGGTATATTTTAGAGGACTTTATTTTACTTGAATTTATTTACAAAAACTTTAGGCGAATATCCGACTATTGTTTGTTACTGAATACGCCGACGAAGTGTAGTGCAAATGATAACCATTTAACTACCACTTTAGCAGCCACAGCGAACTAGTTTCTTGTGCAAGTAGTAATATAGCTGGTGTAAGGTTTCCAATTGGCACTTTTCAAACTGCTGGGTAGAAAACCTGGTTCAGGTAAAAGGATTTTCAAAAGAGCTCCCTACACATCCGGTAGGAAAGCAGTCCGGTTAGCTCAGCACTCGGACTATTTGGTACGAAAAGTTAAAGTCAATGCAGATTTAAAAACATACAAGGCTCAAAAAGTTCCTGACAGGAACTTTGCTAAAAACTTAGAGGCCAAAGACAGAGCACGGAAATAAAATTTTATACAAAAACAAGTAAGAGAGCTATATTCGGCTGTGCCGAATCTTATATACCCTTCACCAAATTATACTTTAAAATAAAAATTTAAAATATTTATAGGTAAAAAAAAGTAATTTTTTTTTTTCAAATAGTTTTTTTTTAATTTTTTCCAAATTTGTTTTTTTAATTTTTCCAAATTTTTTTTAAATTTTTTAAAAAAATTTATGAAAAAAATTTTTTTTTGTAAAAAAAAAATTCGGGTTAAAAAATATTTTTCGCGATTTTGACCCATTGTAGGTCCAAATTATGATAGCTTTTTATATATCGTTGCAATGAACTTTGAAATATCTATCATTAGATATCCATATTGTCTATATTAATGACTTAGTAATCCCGATATAGATAAAAAGGCAAAAAATCAAGGTTGTCCCGGTTTTTTCCTTATATCTCAGCCATTTGTCGGCCGATTTTGTCGATTTCAAATAGCGACCGAGTCGGAAGAATTCCCGATATATTGATGTATCAATTATGTTTGTAAGTTATCTGGGTTGTACGGAAAGTTGATTTCAACATACAGACGGACATGGCTATATCGACTTCGCTATCTATAACGGAATGACAAACTTATATATACCCTTGTCATTCATGATGAAGGATATAAATATACCTGCCGCATAATGAATAACGAAACGCATGTTCTGGAAAATTTTTCGCAGTTTCCGTGTCAATATTTTTATGTTGCTGATGCTCGAGGGAATGTTGTAGAAAAGTTTAGAAAGCAAAAACAGAAAATTTTCCCAAAATGTTCTTTGTATGGCAAGCAATATGCAGTTGCCACAAAAGAAGCCAAACATTTGTTACAAAGGGCTATATAAATACCGAAATTTACATCAAGGAATGTTTACAAGGAATGTCCACTTATTGTTGGCCTGTTTTGGCATCCTGTCACTATGGTAAGCAAGGTCTTGAGTGGTACAAGATTAATAATGTAGTATTTGTACCAAGAGAGTCATATTCTCCAAACTGCCTGGAGCTAAGGCCAATTGAGAGATATTGGGCTCTTGTTAAAAGAGAATTGAAGATCACAAAAAAGGTGTCCAAAAGTGTGGTAGATTTTAAATGGAGATGAACTACTTGTTCGAACAAAGTGACAGAAAGCTGAATAAAAACCTTAATGGAGGGGTTTCTGGAAAAGGTTCATAAATTCATCACTATTGATTAGAACAATAAAAATAACAATAATTTCAATCTAATAAAAAAAATCAAAACTGTAGGTTTCATTAAGATTTTTTTCGATCTCACTCCTTATTTCAAAATCGGAAGCGCAGTTTTAAATTCTTGGAAAATCTGATGGAAAATTGTGTTTTCTAAAAAAAAAATTTAGGAATTTAAAATTAAAGCATCTGGCATCACTGCTTGCAGACAAAGATTTAAATAAGATCATTGATCTCATTAGCGACTCTCTTCCGGTTTATTTAAGCAAATGTAAATAATATTAGTGTGGGGTAAATGACGACTAAATCACACACTAACAGAACTAATTGAGATGGTAATACAAGGCACTAAAACAGGTAACACAGACAACTTCTAGTATTTAGCAATAAAAACACTTATAGATTTTAAGATTTTTTTTTTTTGGTTTTAGAATATTTTCATTATATATTTATTTTCTTTTTTTTCATGAAATATTTTCGCCACAAAAACTAACAACTATAATATGTATGTGTAGTAATTTAGTGAATATGTTTTATAATGTAATTTTGTTTGTTTTTATTTTTGTTTTTTTTTTTTTTTTAATTTTACTTTTTTGTGTCATTTAAAATATTTTGTTCATTTTACAACAATTTCTTAAAAAATATTTTGTTAAAATTTCAACAATTATAATGTTATTTTTAAAAAAAAACACATTTATTTAGGGGAAAAAATACTGTCCAAAAATGAAATGTGTAAATTGAGTTGTTGTATAGTGTTTTGTTAACAAATGTTATTTTTTTTTTTAATTTTCGTGGGGGAATTAGTTTGATTTTTTTTTTGTTTATAAAACAAAAATTAAAGAATATGATTTTGAAATACATAGTTTTGTAAAGTTTTGAAATAAAATTGTGCAGCCATTTTGGTTCTTTTTTCAATATGTTTTTGTTTATAGCTTATATTTTTTATAATAAAAATACATGGTTTTTTGTTTAATTAATTATAATAAAATTTATGGCAGATTTAACTTAAATGCTATAAAAAATAATAAAAAAAAATTACATAATTTACTCAAAGAAACAATAAAAAAAAAAAAAATTAAAAATTAGATAAAATAAAAAAAAAATTAGTAACAATTTTTAATTTAATTATATTTAGGTGTATAAAAAAGGATGTTTTTTTTTTTTCTAGCAAACATTTAGTTAAAGGAATTTCTTTTTTGTTTTAGTAAACCTATGTTTGTGGTTGGATTTGTTTTTAATATATACAAATGAATATAAAATAGTTTAGTTGTTGTTCTCTTATTTAGAAAAGTCCCTTCTTAATCGTGTTAGGTATAATCATCATTTTTTATTATAATATAGGGGAGGAATAATGGAATAAACTCATTTTTGAATAAAAATTTTAGTTAACGGAACTTATGCTTGGATGTCTTTCAAAATGAGTACTAATAATTATTAATAATAATATAATAATAGTTAATGTTGTTGATAATGTTTTGTTGTATTAAAAAATCTCTCAGCCCTCTGCTCTTGCATGAAGAGGGAGAGAGGATTACATTTAGTTCATGTTGTTGTTTTTAATGATTTTAATGGGATAGTGATAAGCTCTGAACTCTGATAACTTATTCATTCAACAAACAGGTTCTAATTAGAGCATTGCATACAGCATAAGGATCACAATTGGAGCTGGGACGACGATCTTCAAAGTAGCCCTTGCCGGCAGTGGCTACACCACGAGGCACACGTACACTGACGGCACGATTAGCCACACCCCAGGAGAATTTGTCAATGCTGGAGGTTTCCAGGCGACCCACCAAACGGCGTTCGTTGTCCTTGCCCTCATTGGGATCGTAGGCCTTGATGTGACGTTGATGATGTTTGCTCAATTTGTTGATGGCCTCTTCGATGGCCTTCATGCCGCCATCGGCACGCATGGCCTTGGTGGAGAAATTGGTGTGAGCGCCAGCGCCGTTCCAATGTCCTTCCATGGGTTTGGGATCGAAGGTGACCACCACGCCGAATTCTTCGGCAATGCGATGCAAAATATAACGAGACACCCACAAATCATCACTGGCCTTGAGGCCTAGACTGGGACCCACCTGGTATTCCCATTGGGCGGGCATAACTTCGGCATTGGTGCCAGCGAAATCGATGCCAGCATACAGACAGGCCAGAGCATGGGCCTCTACCAAATCGCGGGCATACACACGGTCAGCACCCACAGCGCAGTAGTAGGGTCCTTGGGGAGCGGGAAAACCATTGGCGGGCCAGCCGAAGGGACGGCCATCAACATCCAATAAAGTGTATTCCTGTTCAATGCCGAACCAGGGTTCATGATCGGTTACCTTATCGATGGCTGCCTGCAAAGCAGCACGTTTGTTGGAGGTGGTGGCACTGCCATCGGCCAAATAAGTGTCGCACATGACAATAATATCGTTTTTGCCGGGCTTGAAGGGATCCTTGTAAACGGCACGTGGCACCAAAGTGGTATCGGAATTCTCACCCACAGCCTGGTAGGTGGAGGAGCCATCGTACTGCCAATTGGGCAAATCTTCTACGCCAGTGGGAATTTTGTCCAAAACACGATCCTTCAAACGGATATTTTCACCGGTACCATCGATCCACAAGTATGTGGCCTGAACACGATCGCTGGGGGTTTCCAAATTGCGATAACGCTCCAAAATGGATTTGTCCAAGGCAGTATTAGGGGAGTTTTTCAAGAAACCGCCCATAACAGCCGGGGTGGTGCTAAAGGAGCGCAATTGTTTAGAGGCAGAGGCTAGCTCTTTGCCCAAGAAAAGACCAGCACAACGTAAAGCCATTTTTCTTATTTTCTTTTCTGTTCTTTATTTTATTTAGAATTTATTATAGAATTTCTGTGTTACTTTCGAAGGTCAAGGATAAGTCGACACTAGGAGTATAACAGGATGCTGTAGATTTGTACTAAAGTTGTTGAAGTTGTGGTTGATGGATTTTCGAAAAGGTACTCTCGTTATTTGTTTGTTTTGTGTGAGGTGTTTTAAAGTTTTGTTTTTAAATAATTAATACATTTCACTTTTTCGATTTTGTTTTAAGTTATTTTCAAAAAACGCGTGTTTTCTTTTTATTCAAATATTTAAACACTAGCAACGGTTGTTGTTGTTTAATTTATATATATATTTTTTTTTTAATTTCAGAATGTTTAGATTTTTTGTATTTAACAACAAAAAAAAAATGTATACAGGGTTTAGAATTTGTGTGGTTTTTTTTTTAATATTTTGTAAAAAAAAATATGATTTTTTGTGTTATTTACGCGACGGAGAACGAAAACTGGACGCCCATCCTCTACGAAGTTAGGATAGCTTGTGAATGTTTTCAGCTGTGTAACATAGACTTTTTCTCACTTTGTCGAAGCTCTTGGAAATTTTCTTTATCGCAAAATGTACACAGAAACATACAGAAGAATACGAATACAATTTAATGGCAGCGCAGCACTTTTTATAGTACTTCTACTTCTACTGCAGTCAGTCAGACAGACATACACACATTCAAACACACTGCCTCAGTAAGTGCTAGAGACGACAACAGTCAATGAGTTAATAGAAATACCAACAATTGTATGGTTATACTAATGTGTATGAGTGTATAAGTGATATAATAACACATATACACTCACTCACTCACCCAAACAAAACAAAAAACTAAAGCACGCACTTGCTCAGATAATAATAATGCCACAAGAGAGAGTGCAAGAGCGAAAGAGAGAAACTGTGAGAATCTGTGATATCAATTAGTATTAATGCAGTTTTGTTTTTAACATTTAACTTAAATGCAAGCATGAAAATGTTGTTAACATTTTAATTGAGTTTATTGTTGTTGCTTTGAGAATTTTACAGCGAACGACAGAAAAAAGTTCAAGGTAATAATTTTGTCTATTACCTGTAAGAAGGACAAGTGGTTTTTGCTAACACGTGATCTGTTTGCTTTGGAGTATTCAATAAGAATAAATTTCTGAGACTCTTAACAAGTTTTTTTAAAAATTCTGGTTTTTTATAATTAAAAATTGAATATTATTGGGTGTATGACTTAAAAATGGAAGATTTTTAAAATTTGTAGCTTTTACTTTGAAACATTTGAACAATATAATTTTATTCAAAGTATTGGCCATTGCTAACTATGACATTTTCTCATCTTTCTGGCAACATATCGTTTACTCTGTTTCAAAGTGAAGCGTATCCCAGAGAGAGCGTTCTTCTTCGATCGTAACAATGAAAGTCAGACTGGTCACCGTCCGGACTATAAAGCAGGTGAGGCAAAACTTTCCAACCATTTCATTCTAAAGACTTTTTAATAGGTATTGCAACATGTGGCCGAGCGTTGTCATGATGGAATATCACGATTTCATGTCTAGTCGCATATTCTGTGCGTTCTTCGGGCAATGCTTGCTTCAAACGTATCAGTTGCGTACGGTACAGGTTCCATGTGATGGTCTGGTCAGATTTTAGCAACTCATAATAAATAGGATCCTTTTTGCTCCCACCAAATACAGAGCATTACCTAAGCGACATGGATATTTGGCTTTGGTATCGATTCGGCTGGTTGGTCTGGCTTCACATATGATCTCTTTCGCTTCGGGATATCGTAATAGATAAATTTTTTATCGCAAGTAATGACTCGGTGCAAAAATGATTTTCTTTTATAGCAGATATATGGTCTCTCGGCTTCAATTCGTATGATACCCGATTTTTGAGTTTTATAACAATCTTCATGGAGTAATACCTCCAATTCTTGGTCTTCAAACTTTTTTGGCTGGCCTGGCCGATCTCTCGCACGTTGAAACCGATCACATTCACCATAAGCTTTGGTGAGCAATCGGTGTGCTTCACCGACACTTCACCGACATAATTCGACATTTTCGAAGCAAAAAAAAAAAAAATAAAAATTTGTTGTTAAGACTATAATGTTTAATAACTAAGTGAGAATAAATGACAGATATATACTCTATAGGCGACCCGGAAGCTGAGAAAAAATGTCACGTACGATGACATGGAATTGCCCATATAAGTTATTAAAAACAAAACCCGCGTTCAAAAGATACGCCATCTATTGTAAATCCACATTTTTATCAAGGCCTTTACCGTTCCATGAATACCACTTCCTGAATATTGAAAAAAAATATCAAAACTTGTTCATAAAGTGACAAGACATTGGAAACTTTCTTGAAAACTATAGTCCATACCTTCAGTTTTCAAAAACATGACTTTTTACTAAATATAAATTAAAATTTAGTAGGCTTTCTTTTAAAATATAGTGAATGTCAGCCTTTTTAGCGTTATAGAATGTGGAGTTTATTATACTTCTTGGCAAAACAATGAAAACAGTTATAAAGTAGTTTTAAAAATAGTCAATGTATCCCTTATAGACAGCAATTTTCACTAATGATTGATCACTTGGCTGACTCCAATTTATATATTTTGGGTCATTTGCTGCCGGAGACGGAGATATAGACGGAGATATAGACTTCCTATGCGGTATTCCGTTATCAAATTGCAAGCTACAAATTAGTAACTTCTACTATGAGCTCGCTCAAATAAGAAGGGGTTGTGAACCCACATGTACTATAACCAGGATGATATGGCCCTGACTAGACCGAGGGCGGACAACATATCTTCATGGCTTGACACGCTCACAATTTAGTGCGCCACTACGGTTTATTACCAGTCACTGTATTTATAGCAACTATGAGAGGAGACTTGGTTTAACCTACAACGACTTCTGTAGTAGTTGTCAAAATAAAAAGGAGGATGAGACCATTTTTCAACATATCTTCCTGACTTGACACGCTCACAATTGAGTGATGTAGTGGCGGTTATTACCGGTCACTGCATTTATGACAACTATGCGAGAAGTTGTCAAAATGAAGAGGATCTCATCCTTCTCTTCATTTTGACAACTTCTATTTTTCATATTTTTTGTTTTTGTCCGGCATTCTACGCTTAAGGTTTCTGGGACATTGTTCCTTAAATAGTTTTTCGGACCTCTCGGACATGAGGCTAGAGCGCATTAATGTCTTTGTCAGGATTAGCAATTGGCCATCTGACTGGTGAGTAATGCTAATCTCCTCTCTTCTCTTTTTCGGAAGATGAGGAATTTCAAAAGTGAAGAAGAAGTCACTTCTTAAACTCTACATCTCATCTGACTGTCCCCTTTTCTTTTCATTTCTTCTTGTGCCACTTTTTCTATCTTTTCCAAAGATATTGTCCTTAAAATGGTGTGAATAAAATAGTTTACCTCCAAAAGGTTAAAGGTCAATATTGGGAGTATATATTTCAATGTAAAAATATCAAAGATCGCGTTAAAAATTAATAAAGAACATGGTATGAGGACACCTAAACTCTCTATTGTTCTTGTACCACTCAAGACCTGGCTTACCATAGTGACAAGATGCCAATTCAGGCCAAAAATAAGTGGACATATTAAGAAAGTCTTATGAATGGAAGCATCCTCTTTTGTAAACATTCTTTGATACAAATTTCGGTATTTATAGAGCCCTTTGCAACAAATGTTTGTCTTCTTTTAACACAACTGCATATTGCTTGCCATGCCAATAACTTTTAGGGAAAGTTTTCTGTTTTTTGGGTCCTAAACTTTTCTTCAACATTCCCTCGAGCATCAGCAACATAAAAATATTGACCCAGAAGCTGCGAAAAATTTTTGTATAAAATTTGACTTCAATTTCCGTGCTCTGTCTTTGGACTCTAAATTGTTAGCAGAGTTTCATAATTGACATTAAACATAATAACTACAAAGGTAACGTGATCAAAAAAATAAAAAAAGCAAATAATACTTGGATTAAAAGTTTTAATGAAAAACGTGTGTTAAGGTTTTTTCGATCTCAGTCCTTATATGAGCTTTTGTATCAAGTATTTTTATTACTCTCACTTAAGCAGATTTAAAACGTTAGACGACATATGGATAAAATCGATTATTATTTCTATTTAAATTCTAATTGCATTTCTATTACTGAGACTTTTTTTTTTTTTTGATTCATGCTTTAGCTAAGTTGTTTAATTAACAGTTTTGTTTCCTTGGGATTTTTTCTTGTTTAAATACATTTTATAATGTTTTATTATTAAATAGTTTTTATAATTTTAGCATAAAGATAAATTTATTCGATTATTCGACAATTATTGATCGAATAATTTCTCATTCTCAATTGAAAATTTTTATTTATTCGAATAAAAATTATTTTTTCCTCGATTATTCTTACAATTTTAATTCGAATGTTAACTTTCACGTATACAGTGCACTCGCGATAACGTGAACACCGTCTAACGTGAACAAGCTTTTGCTTACATTGACTACTCTGTAACGTGAACAAACTCAGAAAGCTCTATAACGTGAACAATTTTGTTCACTGCATTTGTTTTCTAAGCATGTAGACAACACTCAAATACATGCATTAAATTCAATTTTTAAAGTTTAGGAAATCCCCTTGTATTAAAAATGTGTTTGTATCCTCTAAATTAATATTTTTTGTATGGCAACGAATGAGTAATTTTATTTGCTATTAAATTTTATTTCAAAGTATTTTGTAATGCATTTTACTCAATAATTTTTATTTTATACTTTAATAATGAAATTAATAATAAAAGAACTTTACGTTTAAGCGTGTAAAACACAGGTTTATATTATAAAATTTTATATTTTTTCATGAAATTCGACAATCGCTAACGTGAACAAATTCGCTAACATGAACTCCCTTGGTTTTAATTAGTTCACGTTACCGCGAGTGTACTGTATATCGATTTTTCCATGTGTATGGAAGAAATATTAAAATTGTTACTAGGTGTCAAACAAATGACTTAAATACCAATTATTAAATATACACAAATTAAATGCTTTCCGTTTTGTTATAAATTTGTCATTGTCATAATGTTCATAATACGAGTGCATTTGCAATATTTCAAACAAACTTTAAAAAGTTATACTATATTCTGTATTGGTTGTTTTTATGTCGTTTGCTGTATATGCAAAACATGTAAAAGTTGATAAGAGTAAAATAATGTGAGAAGTAAAGTATGTATGTACGTAGCTGTAATGTAAAAATATTTGTTTGTTATCAGTAGCTTTTACAAACGGAATATGAATATACCTAATTTACATAAACATTTGTTATTAAGTATTTGGTATTTTTCCCTTATTAGCAAATATCGTTGTCCCATTTATCATTCAATTAAATTGTGTTTATTTAAGAAAATTTTGTTGTTCTTTTTTTTTCATTTCTCAAAAATTCTTATAAGAATAAAATTGTTTATCTGGTTTGCATTTTTTGCTGTTGTTGTTTATTTGATTCCAAAAAAATTATGTTTGTGTTACACATACAACTAAGTAGTGTACAGAAATGTTTTTTTTGTGTTTTGGTCATGTCTCTCGTCTCTTTTACTCTCATAAACGACTGCGCATGTTTATCATATGTTTATGTTAACTAACAGGTTTCTGTTAGTTAACACGTTATCAAGTGCAGTAAAATGTTTAAAGCTTTTTTTTGGTTAACAGTAGTGATGCTAGGTAAGTGAGAATGTTAATAACAGTGTAAGGACAGTGGGGGCTTTAGTAGTAATATTTTATATATGATGGGTAAATTAAAGCTTATAAATACATAAATGTACATGTATAGTGAAGTAGTGAAAATAAAAACTCACCAGTATTTTGATGAAAATAAGGAATGAACTGGAAAGACACATAAAATATTATTTTAGATTTATTTGAACAAGTTTATATATAAAATTAACGAAATAAATATAGGAAAATTTAAAATGAAATATAATTACTAGGGTTGTCAATTATTCGAGTAAATCGAATAAAAGTTTACCATTTTTTTTTTTTATTAATCGAGTAAAATAAATAAATTTTTAAAATATGCCCGATTATTCGAATTGAAATACATATATACATAAGAGTGACAATCAGTTGTAAGGCAAGAAATGTGTGTTCGAGTTTTGAAGGATGCCGGGTGGAATATTGTGACAATAGGTCTTAAAGTTAAGTGTTGAAAATTTGAGCCAAATCGGACAACGATTTCGGGACGCGCATTGAGGTCAAAGGTCAGATATATACAAAATTTTACTATTTATTTGAAGTAAACTTGTGAAACTCCATAACTTTCTGCATTATATTACAGAAATATGTAGATTTATTTATATTAATGAAAATTACAGTAAAAAAATCTTTTTGAGATTAAACCAATATCTCCTTTGCGTCAAATTGACCCATAAACATTATCGCTAAAATTCGGAAAAAAATTCAAATTTTTCAGTTTTTGCAATCGAATGCAAAAGAATCGAAATGTGTACGTAATTGTCGTTCTAATGAGATATAAAAGACAAAAATTTGTTAAAAAATGTTAAAGTTATTAAAAATTCCCCAGACCATTAAAGTGTCTCATGCCACTTGAACAAGAAATGCAGGTATGACCAAAAAAATAAAATTTCCATTTTCAAATTTTTAAAAATTTTGTTAAACAAATTTCAGAATTTTTTTTATTGAAAATATATTAGAGAATAAAAATATGAAAAAATTATTAAAATATCTCTTACAGTTTTTCCGTACCTACGATTTAAATTTTGTGATTTTCGGGAAAAAATATTTTTTTGCCATATTTTGGCGAATGAGAGCAATTTCCTTACTCTTACGAATTTTATAGTTCAGATAATTTTAGATATACTATGAAAGTTTTACTAAAATCGGAATACGTTAACCCTTAAATCGTGAAGGTCAAAGATCAACATTTTGAATTTCTCATGGAATGATAGGGAAATGTTATATATTTTTGAGCCGATTTTAATGAAACTTAAGAAAAATATAACACAAAGTCTAGTATTTACAAAAACAGGAGAAAAATTATATTTAACCCTTAATAGCACTTGGGGTAAATGCACCTCAAAACCTCGGCGTATTATTTTACATAATGTGTTTCTACAATACATAGAACAATTCAAGTGGGGGGACGGACTGTACCTAGAAAATTTTTTCCGTCCATACAATCTTGGAGCACTCTAATGTACATACATATATAAAAATGAATGTATGTCTGTTTATTTATTTGTTTGTCTGTGACTTATAAGAGCCTAAACCACTGGACCGATCCTCTTGAAGTTTTTACTGCATATTCCCCCATATCTGGAAGGAACAATAGTATACTTTTCCAGTGGGCGTGGCACTTCCCATAAAAAGTAAATAGTTATTATGGAATATCTGGTGAACTATAATTGTGAAAGCCACAAAACTTTACGGAATTTACTTCGGTACCATTGTGCTCTTCTAGGCTGAAAATTGGAGGAATTCTAGAAATGGGCGTGGCACCACCCATACCAAGTTAATAGTTATTTTCGAACATCTGCAGAACTATAATTGTGACAGTCTTCAAACTTTATACAAATCAATTTCTTATCACTGCATGAAGTTTAACCAAACAAGTATGAGAGCTGTATTCGGCTATGCCGAATTTTATATACCCTTCACCAAATTATACTTTAAAATAAGAATTTTAAATATTTTTAGGTAAACAAATTTTTTTTTTCAAAATTTTAAATTTTTTTGAAATTTTTTTTTTTAATTCACTAGTGTAAAAAATTTATGATCAAAAAATTTTTTGGTAGAAAAAAAAATTCGGGTTAAAAAATATTTTTCCCGATTTTGACTCATTGTAGGCCCAAATTACTATAGTCTTATATAGATCGTTACAATCGATTTTGAAATATCTATCATTAGATATTCATATTGTCTATATTAAGGACTTAGTAATCCAGATATTCATATTGTCTATATTAGTAATCCAGATATAGGCCAAAAATCGATGTTGGCCCGGTTTTATCCTTATATCTCAGCCATTTGTTGGCCGATTTTCTCGATTTTAAATAGCAACCGAGCCGGAAGAATTCCCGATATATTGATGTATGAATCAAGTTTGTAAGTTATTTGGGGTCTTCAGAAAATTGATTTCAACAGACAGACAGACGGACATGGCATAATCGACTCCGCTATGTATAAGGATCCAGAATATATACATATACTTTATAGGGTCGGAAAATTATATTGTGGAAATTACAAACGGAATGACAAACTTATATATACCCTTCTCACGAAGGTGAAGGGTAAAAAAATTAAAAATTTTCCATGCGATTGATTACAACAAAGTCAAATTACTTTATAGGACGTTTAAAATAATGATTGAATGTGGTAGTAAACATGGTCAGAAAGACCAAAACGAAGCAAAAGGCAATTAAATCTTAAATCTAAAAATTTCAAATTATACAGCCATGAGTAAGAAATCCCAAAATTGTATTCATAATTTACAATAACACAGTGGGACTGAGTTAAAATATGACATTTCTAACTGGATGTTCGGATTTATATAAAAATGTTTATGGTAGTAGCAGATGAGCATTTGAGTTTTTGCTGGTACAACGGACCCCACAGACCTCTTAGAAGCAAAGCAGGTTCTATAATCGCGACAGTTTGCGAAAAACTGGTTCTATTTTCACAACTTTTATCTGTTTTTTTCAAATTTGATTACAATGTCTAGACAATACCAAAAAAGGGAAATCCCCGTCATTTGGTATATTCAATTTTTTGGATGATTTTGATCTTAAATTTTGTCAGTTTATTCATGTCATTTGTTGTGTAAATGTCGAAAAGTTCAACATATTTTAAAATAATTTGAAAGTGGATATTATTCCATAAATTCAATTTGCGTGAATTACAAGTTGCAAAAGTCTTCGGTTTATCGCATTATAAATCAAGAAAATTCATTAAACAAGTTCGTACGTACAACAGAAATTGGCCCTGGCAACTGTTGCACCTTAGAAAGAAAGCTGAGTACCCAAGAATGGGAAAAAATGCTGTATAATTGGTTTGTAAAACAAAGGGAAACGAATGTTTCAAGATCAGCAGCGATTTTACGATTAAAAGTCAGTCATTTGTATTCCAAAATTTATCAAACCAATTCAGGTTTCATTGCCAGTGAAGGATGGTTGAATAAATTTAAGCGACGACATGGAATTAGATTTTTAAAAATTATGGGCGAGATATTGGCTTCGAAATTTTATCTTATTAATTCATTTTTGAAAGAGTTTAAGGATTACGTTGATGAGCCTACGAATCCAGTTTATATTATAGGATGCTTCCAAATCACACTCTTGTCTCATGTAATGAGAAAACGGCTACCGGAAGAAAAATATGTAAATAACGAATAATTTGTTTGCCCTGTTCAAATGCGAATGGGACAGACAAACTGAAATTTTTGGTTGTTGGAAAATCGAAAAACCCACGCGCCTTTAAATGCTTTTTCAATAATCCTGTAATATACAATTCCAGTAATAGCGCCTGGATGACATCATTTATATTAAAGGACTGGTTTCATCACGAATTTGTTAATTTTCAGCAGTTAGTAAAAGTAAGTAGTTCATAAGTACACATTTTGTAGGTCCAAGAATTTTTGGATTCAAAAGGTCTGCCACAAAAAGCAGACGCGACGTGTCACCCACTTGAGCAACTTAAAAGTGATGACGGTTTAATTATGGCAATGAATCTACCACCTAATTACACTGAGCTTGTTCAATCGTTAGATCAAAAGGTTATCAACTTGGTCAAATTAATTATAAAAAACCACTGCTTACCCACTTGCTTGGTGAAAAGGGAACAAATTTGGAGCTAAATCTCAAAAAAGCTGTTCAGATTCTAGCTACGTCCTGGGATAAAATATCAGTGTTTAATTTCCGAAAATTCTGGAACGCCTTGCTTGAATTCGGTACTGAATGTAGTGAAGAGGATAACTTGCCCTTAAATATTTTACAAAATATAATTCAAGAAGAAAACGAAGATCTTTCAACAAGTTCCGTAATGTTTGTACAAAGAGTTCGTAAGACTGTTTTGTTAGTGGATCGCACTCACAGCCCTCGTTGATTTACGATGTGTACTGAAGAGTATGAGGCTGCTGTGGTCAAGAGTTTGCTTCGTCAATCCAGGAAAATCGAAACAACAGTAAATACATTTACCACCAAGCTACCATTACCGAAATAAGCTAAAATATCATTAACGATAAGCTATCGATTAGCAAAATAATCCAAATTTGCGTTACCGTTACCCTTTAATTGTTTCGAATCGGTATCCAACCTTGCATTTTTCCAACAGAATCGTTTTCATATCATTCCAAATTTAATCCATTCTATTAGGAATTCCAAACTTAACCCATTTGTTCTAAAATCCAGATGAAATTTTTTTTTATCTATTTGATCCCTGCATTACACAGTAAATGTTTAATAGAACCAGGGCTGAATCTGTTAAATATCCTTTAAACTGTTAGTAACATAAAAGCATGATGTTAAACCTAACAGCAACTTTACAACCATTAACTGCAGCAACAGAACCACATCAACTGCACTTAAAAACTTTATGCAACTCTATAACCAACAGATGAGAGATAATAGCAGCAATAGAAATAAATTACAAAAAGAGAGTTGAGTGACTTCAAACAGAACTTTGACCTTTACATAACTATATTTTCTAGCATTATTACATGTAGTTGTAGTAAAGCTTAATGATAAATAAACCCAAACAAAACAAAAACTACTAGACGTAAAATAGGCCGTCTGGTTTGAAAACAAAACAACTACAACAGCACAACAACAACAACAACAACAACTTAAAAATAAACAACAAACAAGAAATTTTTAAGCAACCACGTCAAAATAAAAACTTGAACTACTTTTGAAAGTAAAAAACAGCTGATAGACCACGATTGGCTGTTGCACAGTGGGGTCGATCGAAAAAAAGTGTTATTAAATCTAAATCTTGTAAACTACTGCTCCGATTTTAAAACGATGTATAAAGGAATCTTAGAGGAGGACATAGGCTTTAAGAAAAATGAAATTTGTGACCACTCTAGTGGGATTCAAGGTGAGATAGAGGTGGTCAAAGTAGACCACTTCTGGTTAGGAAAGCTTTGTGCAGCTTGTAACTTTAGATCTATGGGTAGAAATCGAACATTTTTAAATTAAAATTAATTCTATTTTAAACTATAAGAGATAACTTAGTGAAATAAATAGCAATTTCTTTGATTTGCTTTTCCCATTTGCTTTCGTTGAAATCTGTCCACATTTGTACAAGTTACAAGCTAATCAAGGTTTTCCTAACCAGAGGTGGTCTACTTTGGCACCCTGTATCTGATATTGTATTCCACAAATTCCGTTTTCCTTATCTCTATATCATCCTCTAGGATTCGTTCATACATACTTTTTCAATCGTTTCAGTAATTTAGATGATTCAAATTTATTTCCATTTCAGTTTTTCGCTCGACCCCACTGTGTGTTGTTGCGTTTGATACAATGGCATGCACAAACCTGTTTTCCGTGCGATGTTGTTGTTTATTTTAAGGCTGTTGTGTACGTATGTTTAAAAATAAAAACAACAATTGCAGTTTTTTGTTTTTTTTTTGTTTCGTAGTTGTTGTAGCTGTTGTTTAAATCCATGAAATCATTGCAATTGTGTTGCAGTTTTTTTTCTGTTTTTTTGCTGGATAATTGTTTTTTTCTTATAAATAAACCACAAATACCAGTTTTTATTTTTATTACTTTATTAATAGTCTGTGTACAATTTTTAGCGACAACAAAAACAAGAATACGAGGACAAACGGACAAGTATCTTTTATATGTTCTCAGCTGATGGATCAGTTTTTTTCAGATTTGGATTGTATTGTAATTGAAAAGAAAATCGTTTGAATTTATGTATGCATAGGAATTATATTGAAGTCAATAGACCCTACATTAATTACATAGACACAGTCTGGTAGTTGGTTCAAAGTAGTCATGTTGTAATGACTCAGTTAGCTAACAAGCTCTCTAGTAGGTTACATGACTAGCCATTTAATTAGTTATTTTAACATGTATGTAACCTAAGAGAAAGCTAATTGACTCCTAATAGGCAGTCTGCCAGCTACAAAGAGACAGTAGCATATTCGGTGCTCCTGCTGTGGCAACAAAAGACTGAACACAGCGGACTCGATAAGTAAAATATACTATCCTTAACAATACAAATTGTATACTAAACTGGCCACTAAGAGACAGTAAAGTAGTGAGTAAAATAACAATCCTGCAAAAATGTTAAAGTATTCACATTCAGATCTACAAACAATTCCATATTAACATACTTAAAAACAATTTAGTTTTTAAAAGACTAAAATGCCTTTTCAGTTAGCCTCTTGTAAAAAGTGAGTGGTGATACATATGTACATACGATTTGATAAGAATGCCATAAAAGTAAAACTCAAGTTACAAAAATAAACTAAACTACACTAACAATAACAACAATAACAACAATAACAAAAAATGCAGTTACAACGGAAGCTTTATTGCATAAAGCTTAAGAAAGACTATTGTAAAAATAAAATAAAAAAAAAAAACTTTCCTATACATTTGTTATTTAATTATTAATTTATGCGTAAATGCAATGGTTTCCTCATAATAGGAATGCTTTCTTTGGTATATTTACACAATCAGGTTACCAGAGGGATCAATGCCATTCAAGGAGTGATACGACTAAAAATAATATACATATGCAGCTGTTTATAGGTCGAAGTGTTGGTACCCTAATGGGTTAAAAATGTGAAAAGAGTTTGGGAGATTGGATCGAACTCACAGTCCCAGTAGTTGTTGAGAATGTGGCCAAGAGTTTACCAGTCAATCTAGGAATATCTAAACGACTTTTCGACTACCGAAGAAGGCTAAATAGTCATTACTACAAAATCATTGCTGATCAACGGCTTTAGCAGGATCAACTATGAAAACATCAATATTTTGAACAATAAAGGTACTGACACAAGGGCAAAATCAAGCTGAATGGATCATGAAGCACTACTTGTAGTGGTAACATATTTTGATGATGACGTTCTATTAGTTTAAGGCAAATTTCCGGATACTCACAGGAGCAATGGAATATGCTCTCAGACATTTAAGTCCTTAGACTTGTATTCTTGGTAGTAATACTTAGAAAACGTTCTGAGTTCTATTCTTAGGTTCCCTAAAGTGTTGTAAAACAAAGCAAAGTTTCCACGTGTGACTTTTAATTGGACTCCTAATCTAAAGGAAAGAGTTAAAAGAGCATATGTATTCCTAGCGGTCAGTAAAAGGTAAAACTTTGGTATTGAAACCACGTATAATTTATTGAATATATACAGCGATAATTAGGTCAATCTTGGATCATGGATCAACTGTATGGTGGCCGATAATGGACGTAGATATATACCCATGGAAATTGATCCCTAGAATCACTACAGATTGATGAACTTAAGTAATATTAAAAGATACGAACACTCATCTTTGATATGCAAATATCACATAGAGAACACAAGAAATGCTTGCTGATCTCAATGATCTCCATTCGCACAAAAAGATCATCAAAAGTATTCCGCCAAAAGATAACTGGGAGTCCATGAATCATAAATTTGAAGTTAGTGAAGTATTAACTGATGGGTCAACGAAATAAAATGACACGGGATGTAGAATTTCTGTGAGATGCTGCGGGATTATCCAATATATTTATATGCAGTGTTTAAAGCAGCTAGTCACAGAGAGCTACAAGTTCACAACGATCAAAATGCTTTGAAACTGTTCTGAGTATCAGGTCACAATAATATTGCTGATGAATTAGAGCAGGCCTGATCGGATCTTAATAGAGTCATTGGTTGTGAGGATATACACCCCCGCATTGACTTTCCATATAATATGATGCAGACACATTGTGGAATAATTATCTGAGATGTATAGAGCCAAGACATTGAAGGGAATACTAGGCAAAACTGAAGTGAGGATGTATGAACAAGTTATTAGAAAACCAATTAATCTTAGTCATTGCTTGTTGAGGAAAAGGAGAGCACCATTTATTTGCTCTGTTAATACCCAACACTATCACACAATGGTATTAGATATTTTGGAACGTTTTCTGAACATTGGTAACAGTAAAATACACAAAACTAGCAAAACTTTTCCGAAGGGATCGAAAATGTATCGTTGGTACACATTAACACACATTAACGGTGTGGAACTCTTTGAAAACTAAACCCAAACATACCATTTCATACCCCTTTGAAAATAATCCGAAACTAATATTAAAGTTCATCTTTGTTCCATCACTGGACAGTGTTAATCTATTAAAACGGATAAGCAACCTTTATACTTTATCAAATTCACATATATTAAAGAAGCTCGCTCCAGGAAGGAAAACTGATATTGCTAACAGATTGTCTCTATTGATCGAGAGGCAACAAAATCATATTTCTTTCATGATCGTTAGTGATTATCAGCAATTAGCAACAAGACTTGCTGGGCTGGTGGATATATATATCTACTGGCACTATATGCAATAATGAACAAGGAGTAGCTGATGAACTGGATGATGTCATGAATGCCGATCGCAAAATGCTGCATACTTAGTTGATCCACGATGTACATATCTCCCCTTTATTACGGACTAACCCACTAATGATTTGTAGGTTAGTATTGGGCATACTATTACAATGTACATCTATTCAACCATTTGCAGATTTTATCACCTTCTAAATGCAACCAGTATCACATTCCCCGATTGTTTACCTCAACATACAGTAGTACGAAGGGTCCAAACTAATGGAAACATCACCTTGACTTAGGGCATACCAACAACCTCCATTGTGAATCTTTTAATATTATAGCAACGGCTTCAACGGTGAGTATTTTACTAGTCAAAGAATAGCTTTAATCGTAGGTATTTTATTAGTCAAGGAATATATTCAATCGTAGGTCTTTACTCTTCAAGGATAGCTTCAATCGTGGTACTTTATTAATCAAGTAACAGCTTCCAAAGTGGGTCTTATTCTTCAAGGAATAGCATCAATCGTAGGGCTTTTATTAGTGAAGGAATAGTAATAATCGGGGATCGTTTACTAGTCAAGGAACATCATCAATAGTGGGTCTTTTACTAGTCAGGGAACAGTTTTAATCTTGGGGCTTTTATTAGTCAAGAAATAGAAATAATCGTGGATCTTTTACTAGTCAAGGAACATCATAAATAGTGGGTCTTTTATTAGTCAAGGACTAGCAATAATCGTGGATCTTTTAGTTAAAAAACATGTTCAATATTGTCAAGGAACAGTTCAAATTGAGGGTATTTTACTAGTTAAGGAACAACTGCTATCGTTGGTCTTTCTTCTTCAAGGAACAGCTTCAATCGTGTGTCTTTTAATATTAATCAAGGTTCTTTACTACTGAAGGAACAGCTTCAATTGAGAGTATTTAGCGAGTCAAGGAACAGCTTCAATCGTGAGACTTTTACTAGTCTCGGAACATCTTCAATCATGTGTATTTAATTAGTCAAGGAAAAACTTTAGGCGTGGGACTTTTACTAACCAAGGAACAGTTTCAATCGTGGTACTTTTACTAGTCAAGGCACATCTTCAATAGTGGTTCTTTTAATAGTCAAGTAACAGCTTAAGTCGTCAGTATTTCTCAAGAAACAGCTTCCACCCTGGATATTTAACTATTCATGGAAGATATTCAGTCTTAGTCAAAGAACACCTTCAGTTGTATGTATTTTACTAGTCAGAAGCAGCACAAATCGTTTAGACTGTTCTGTATTATGGTTGCAATCGAGTTACATTCCAGAAAATGGCATTAGATATCATATTATTAAAAGCATTTTTTATGCCAGGAGCCGGCAATTTGTCGGTCGATACTAAATATAAGAATCGTTACCTTTTATATACTTATGTGAACAAAGAATCCTTTTAATATCTAAATTAGGAAAGATGACTTGTAGAGCGCATTTAAGATGACTAGAACAGTAGTTAAAAACTACAGAAAATATACCTATACCTACTTCAGGAAGAGTGATACAAAATTAATATTTATGATCAATCAAGACTACATAGAGCATGTTGCATGTTTATACATTAAACTACATACAACAATTCAGCACACAGGTATATCAATATATTAAATATTCATAGATACATATGTATTTACAACAGAAATTCCCCTATGAGTTGCATGCGACGCACTAAAAATATTTCAATATATGTAAATATATATCTACTACATGTATACATGTGTTTTTTTTATGTTTTTGTTTTTAAGTTTATTATTATTTTTTATCTTTTATTTTTCCGTTTTGTGGCAAACAAGAAAGTTGAATAAATGGACTTTGTTCTATTGCTCTAGCAACGCATAAGAGAGCATGCATATGTTGACGCAATAAATGCGCTGCTGCTCAAAATAAACACAACTGGTACCACAGAAGACTTTTGGTTTTGTTTTAAATTTTTTTTTGCTCATTCTCTTTTTTTTTTTTAATATTTTTACTTTTAATACTTGTATTTGCCACAAAAGTGTTTGTTTGTATGTCGAATGACATGATTCTGATGCATGTAGTTAATTACAATGTTTCGCTTCCCAATTTTTCTGCAATTCACATTTTCAAATATGGGTCATTGAAAGCAAAGCACGTGGATTAAATTCATGAAGCGCAATAGTGATGAAACAAGAAATAAAAGAAAATCTTATCAAATGTTTATTATTTATATTATTTTTTTTTTTGATTTTATCAATACACACGAAATACTTGTGTATTGATAAAATCAAGAGATAATTGGCAGCAATTGGGGAGATGATGTTTGGTGGCATTAAAATACAGTAGGTTTCATAAGAAAGGATATATTTGTATTAACAATTTAAAAGAATAAATAATGCAATAATTCCTTTACAAATTAACTGAATCTTGAAAAACAACTTTTGAGGATTTTGGATATGTTTAGTAATCTAGGAACTAACTCAATCAATGATCACGATTGTGTCTTTTAAAATTCGTGAAATGAGCTCAATCATGGCTATTTAGTTGTCTAGGGACAACCTGAGTCGAGGCTCTTTTAGTGGTCCCGGAACAATCTCAATCGTGGTTCTCTTAAAAGTCTAGGAATTGCCTCCATTGTGGGTATTTTTGTGATCTAGGAACAATCTCAATCGTGGATCTCTTAATAGCCTATGAAAAATTTGTTTATCAGTCAATTAGTAGCGTCGGAGCAATCCAAGAATATGCTAAATCATTGCTCTATTAGTATTAAAACAACAAGTTCTATTATGACTTTTTTAGTGGGTTAGGAACAACTTGAATCGTGGGAGTTCTACTAGCCAAGGAACAATCTTAGTTGCGGATTGTTTTAGTAATATAGGAACAATTGGTCAATCATGGCTCTATTAAAAGTCCAAGAAGATGCTCATTGATCATTGCTCAATCATTGCTCTGCTCAAATTGGGAAAGTGGAGGAACAGTCAAGGGACAGTTTCAAACGTATTTTATAGCTTCAATTTTGAGTATTTTACTAGTCAAGGAACTGCTTTATTCGTGGACCTTTTACTATTCAAGATGCAGCTTCAATTGTGGGCCTTTTACAAGTCAAGGGAGAGCTCCTATCGTGGGTATTTTACTAGTGAAGAAACAGCTTCAATAGAGAGTATTTTCATATTAACGGAACTAGTCAAGTAAAAGCTTAAATCCTGGGTATTTTACTAGTCATGGGACTGTTCCAATTTTGGGTATTTTACTAGTCAATTGTGGGTATTTTAATAATTAAGAAACAGTTTAAATCGTGGGTCTTCTACTAGTCAAGGAACAGCTTCAATCATAAGATATTCAATGTTCAAGGAAAACTTTAATTGTGGGTAATTTACTAGTGAAGGAACAGCTTCAATAGTGGGTATTTTACAAGTCTAGGAACAGCTTCATTCGTGGGCATTCACTAGTGAAGGAATAGCTGCAATTGAGAGTCTTTTCATATTAAAGGAACTAGTCAAGCAATAGCTTAAATCCTTGGTATTTTACTATTCAAGGGACTGTTTCAATCTTGGGTATTTTACTAAACAAGGAACAGCTTCAATCGTGGGTAATTTTCTAGTCAAAGAACAGCTCCAATCGTGGGTATTTTACTAGTCAAGGAACAGCTTCAATCGTGGCTCTGTTACAAATCAAGGGACAGCTCAACTGTGAGTCTTTTACAAGTCAAGGATAGCTCCAATCGTGGGAGTTTACTAGTCAAGGAACAGCTTCAACCGTGGGTCTTTCACTAAACAAGGAACAGCTGCAATCGAGGGTCTTTGTCTAGTCAAGGAACACCTTCAATCGTGCGTCTTTTTCTAGTCAAGGAACAGCTCCAATCGTGGGTCTTCTACAAGTCAACGGACAGCTCCAATCTTGGGAGTTTACTAGTGAGGAAACAGCTTCAATCGAGAGTCGTTTAATATTAAAGGAACTAGTAAAGGAACAGCTTCAATCGTGGGTCTTTTACAAGTCAAGGAACAGCTTCAACCGTGGGTCTTTCACTAAACAAGGAACAGCTTCAATCATGGGTCTTTTTCTAGTCAAGGAACAGCTTGAATCTTGGGTAGTCAAGGAAGTGCTTCAATCGTTGCTCCTTCACTAGTCAATGAACAACTTCAATCTTGGGTAGTCAAGGAAGTGCTTCAATCGTTGCTCCTTCATTAGTCAATGAACAGCTTCAATTGTGGGTCTTTTACAACCCAAGTGCTGCTTCAATCTTTTCTTTTTCAAATCAAGGAACAGCTTTCTTTTACAAGTCAAGGGCAACCTCAATCGTTGGAATTTTATTAGTCAAGGAACGGCTTCAATCGTGAATCATTTAATATTCAAGGAATAGCTACAATCTTGGGTATTTTACTAGTCAAGAAACAGCTTTAATCGAGAATTTTTTTCAAGTCAAGGAACAGCTTCTATCATGGGTCTTTTATTACACAAGGAACACTTGTAATCTTAGATGTTTTACTAGTTAATGAACAACTTTAATAGTGTGGATTTTACTAGCCAAGAAATATCTTAATCCGTGTACCAACAAAAATGTGGCCTATTATTTTACGATTAATGTTTAATCGATAAAGCATATTTTTTACTACTCTCGCTTGACATACATACAGCTCTTTGAAATGTCAACGTAAAGAAAATTTATAAAGTCCACTTCAAATCAAACGTTAAAACATATTTGTTAACAATTTATAGGCCTTTAACTACTGCTTATCTTTATTTGGGCCACAAATAATCTTAAGCTTAAAGGCAAATGAAATTTATTAAGAAAAAAGTACTTGAAATTGTTACCACGAGTCTTAATAGTTTTATTTTATCAATCCAATTTAATAATTAGAAGCGTCGGTATAGTTTGTTGCCAACAAATCATAAATTATTTATGTATGTACATACACTAATCTGACATGCTGCTATGACACTTTTCTAAAGTGTCACTCACAGTTTGATGGAAATGTTCAAGAAAAGTGTTTGCTGTACGTGTTGGCGGTAACGATAATGATGGTGGTGATGATGGTGGCGTGATTAAATTCACTTAAAAAGATAATTTACTTTAAACTTAGGTATTTATTAGGTTTGATTGCAAAAACTACAAATTATTAAATTAGAAAATAGTTCTGTTTAACATTTAACACCCAATTTGGCCTCAATTGTCAAGCAATTACAATCAAAATCGTATCATTCAAATTCAATTTGTGGTTGTTTTTGATTATGCTAGCTATCAAATTGTGTTTTGTGTGTGAAATGGGCAACAAAGTCATCCAAATTAAATTATACAATTATTTTTAATCGAAAAAATGATAATTTCAAGTGAACTAGAAAATACCATCAAAAAATGAAAACGAACTATAGTTTTTTTATTATTTCCTTAACTACAATGCAAATGTCACACGCAATGTTAAAGATATTGTTTGGAGGCAATATAGAATTCAGGAAGTACCCTACATTATTTGTTAGGTTTCTATTAAAATCGTATATCTAGAATACAAGAATCCTCAAAGGATTTGTTATGAAATATAAGAATCTTGACTAAAAATATACACTCGATTGAAGCTGTTTCTTCTCTCGTAACAACCCACGATTGATGCTGTTTCTAGGCTGCTAAAAAAATCTTTTAGGACTGTTCCTTGACTAGTAAAATATCCACGATTGAAGCTATTCCTAGACTAATAAAAGGCTCATAGTTAGGACTGTCCCTAGACTAGTAAAAGACCCACGAATCTAGTTGTTCCTAGGCTACTAAGACTCACGGTTAGGATTGTTCCTTGATTTGTAAAAGGCCCATGATTCAAGTAGTTCTGAGTCGGCTAAGAGACTCACGGTTGATGGTGTTCTTAGACTGTAAAACGACCCATGGTTGGGATTGTTCCTTGACTAGTAAAATACTGTTAATAAATGACCCACGATTGAAGATGTTCCTAGGCTTTAGGGTTGTTCCTGGAATTGTAGAAGATCCACGATTGAAGCAATTCGTAGACTACTAAAAGATTCATCGTTAGGACTGTCCCTTGACTAGTTAAAAACCCACGAACCAAGTTATTTCTAGGCTTCTAGGACTCATGGTTGGTATTGTTCCTTGACTTGTGAAATATACGAGATTGAAGCTGTTAAAAGACTCACAGGTAAGAATGTTCCCTGACTAGTAAACGGATGCGCTTGAAGGTGTTCCTAGTCTACTAAAACTCACGGTTAAGATTGTTCCTTGACTTGTCCCTTGACTAGTAAAATATCCACGATTGAAGCTATTCTTAGACTAATAAAAGGCTCATAGTTAGGACTGTCCCTTGACTAGTTAAAAACCCACGAACCAAGTTATTCCTAAGCTTCTAAGACTCATGGTTGGTATTGTTCCTTGACTTGTGAAATATCCGCAATTGAAGTTGTTAAAAGACTCATGGTTAAGATTGTTCCCTGACTAGTAAACGGCCGTGCTTGAAGCTTTTCCTAGGCTTCCAAACGGTTCAGATTGTTCCTTGACTTGTAAAATATACCATGATTCAAATAGTTTAGATGTGTCTTCGAGACTCACGGTTAAATTTGTTCTTGACTTGTAATAGATACACGATTGATGCTGTTCTTAGACTGTAAAATTACTCATGGTTAGGATTGTTCCGTGACTAGCAAAAGAACAATGATTAAAGCTGTTTTTCGACTACCAAAGAACTCACGATTGGGATTGTTGATGACTAGTAAATGACCCACGATTGAAGCTATTCCTAGGCTTTAGGGTTGATCCACGATTGTAGCAATTCGTAGACTACTAAAAGATTCATGGTTAGGACTGTCCCTTGACTAGTTAAAAACCCACGAACCAAGTTATTCCTAGGCTTCTAAGACTCATGGTTGGTATTGTTCCTTGACTTGTGAAATATCCAAAATTGAAGCTGTTAAAAGACTCACGGTTGAAATTGTTCCCTGACTAGTAAACGGCCGCGCTTGAAGCTGTTCTTAGGCTACTGAAACTCACGGTTAAGATTGTTTTTTGACTTGTAAAAGACCCACGATTTAAGTAGTTCAGAGGTGGGTTAGAGACTCATGGTTAGGTTTGTTCTTGACTTGTAATAGATCTACAATTGATGCTGTTCTTATACTTAAGGTTAGGATTGTTCCTTGACCAGTGAAAGAACAATGAACCGGTTCTTAGTCTAGGAGAAAGTCAGGAACAGTCCTAATCGTGAGTTCTTTAGTAGTACGATTACGATTGTTCCTGACTAGTAATGGCCCACGATTGAAAATGTTCCTAGGTTACTAAAAGACTCACGGTTAGGATTTAGCTTTGACTTGTAAAAGACCCACGATTGAAAGTTAGGATTGTTCCCAAACGTGAGTTGATTGAGGCTGTTTTTTGACTTTATTTATCTTTTTAAAGGTTGAGCAAGTTGGGCAAAATCTTTTTCAGCTCTTTTTCTATAAACGTTCCAAATTTTAGTAGCAATAGTACGTTAAAAAGCATAAATTGTATAAACTTAAAAGCAGACTGTAGGGTATAAAATTATGTGTGTTCAATTTGTTTGTTACTTAATTGATAAAAAGAAAGTATCATTTATGACAAATTGACCAATGAGTACAATGAGCAGTCATTTAGTGAGTGACAAACAATGACATTTAAATCTTTTTAATAAAAAGTAATTGGAAAATTTTCCAAACAAGAGTTGTTCCATAATGCAGACGGGATTACTGCATAAACAATTGGAATTGAAGAATAGAATGGAAAGTTTTGGTGTTTTTAATGTTATGCATAAGATTTAGTAAGAAAATACAAAAATGAAAGCAGTTTCAATAACAAAAAAATGAAAAGAAAAAGAAATTTTAATATTTGTCTTTAGCAATCAAGGGTATTTTATTTGCCAAGGAACAGCTTGAATCATGGGGTTTTACTAGTCAAGAAACAGCATTCAATTGTGGCTTTTTTACAAGTCAAGGGACTGCTTCAATTGTGGGCCTTTTACAAGTCAAAGGATAGCTTCAATCTTGGGAATTTACTAGTGAAGAAACTTCTGCAATCGAGAGTTTTTTCATACTAAAGGAACTAGTCAAGTAATAACTTAAATCCTGGGTATTTTACTAGTCAAGGGACTGTTTTAATCTTGCGACTTTTACTAGTCAAGGAATGGGGGTCTTCTACTAGTCAAGGAATAGTTTTCAATCGAGAGTTTTTTAATAGTCAAGGAACAGTTTCTGGTTGGATAGGATTCTGTACTGGGATTATATTGTTAGCTCAAAGCCCGGTACTAGTGACAAAGACTATAAACACTCAGACCAGTATTTTACTAGTCAAGGTACAGATACAATTGAGGGTATTTTACTAGTCAAGGAACAGCTTCAATTGTGGTTATTTTATTTGGGTATTTTACTAGTTAAGGAATAGCTTTAATATTGGTTGTTTTACTTGTCTAGGAACAGCATTAACCTATATATATATAAAAGAGTAACGTTACTGACTGACTGACTGATTCATCATCGCACAGCCCAAACGACTGAAGCTAGAATCATAAAACTTAAACTGTGGGTTCCTCTCTCCCCAAAACGATCCGATAAGAAGGGATTTTTGGAAATTCGAACGTTTAGGGGGTAAAAAAGGGTAAATTCGGTAAACTTATATCTTCAAAACTAATAAAGATACAAAAAAACTTAAAACTGCATGTTACTCCATTTAAAAAATAAGCTGACAGGTGTTTCGTACTTTTTCGAAATTCGAACCTTTTAGGGGAGAAAACGGGTAAAAACTCTATTTTGGTACTTTTTTGGCACCCTATGTATTTTTTTAAACTAATAAACATAGAAACAAATTTTAAATCGTATTCTTTACTTAAAAAAAAAAATATAAGTTTGGTACTTTTTGGAAATTCGAATGGTTAAAAACTGTGTTTATTTTTTGTACTTTTTCATAAAATATGTTTTTTTTATAATTTGACCTAGAGATACGAATATTTTATTATGTTAATCTGTGATCACTTATATTTCTTATTAAAAATTAAATTTTAAAACCGAAATTCTATAAAAAACTAAAATCCTCTGTAACTTTGTAAATACTGCGTTTATCGAGAAAATAAGGTTAATCTGTGATCACATATATTTCTTATTAAAAATTGAATTTTAATAAGAAATATCTGTAACTTTGTAAATACTGCGTTTATCGAGAAAATAAGGTTAATCATCATGATCACTTATATTTCTGACCAAAAATTTAAATTTAATAGAGAAATTCTATAAAAAACTAAAACCCTCTGTAACTTTGTAAATACTGCGTTTATCGAGAAAATAAGGTTAATCTGTGATCACATATATTTCTCACTAAAAATTGATTTTTATAAGAGAAATTCTATAAAAAACTAAAACCCTCAGTAACTTTGTAAATACTGGGTTTATCGAGAAAATAAGGTTAATCTATGATCACATATATTTCTCACTAAAAATTGATTTTTATAAGAGAAATTCTATAAAAAAGTAAAGAAAAATAAGTAAAAAAAATAAGGTTAATCTGGAATCACTTATATTTCTTATTAAAAATTTAATTTTTATAGAGAAATTCTATAAAAAACTAAAACCCTCTGTAACTTTGTAAATACTGCGTTTATCGAGAAAATAAGGTAAATCTGTGATCACTTATATTTCTTAATAAAACATGAATATTAAAACCGAAATTCTATAAAAAACTAAAATCCTCTGTAACTTTGTAAATACTGCGTTTATCGAGAAAATAAGGTTAATCTGTGATCACTTATATTTCTGACCAAAAATTTAATTTTAATAGAGAAATTCTATAAAAAAGTAAAACCCTCTGTAACTTTGTAAATACTGCGTTTATCGAGAAAATAAGGTTAATCTGTGATCACTTATATTTCTTATTAAAAATTGGATTTTAAAACCGAAATTCTATAAAAAACTAAAACCCTCTGTAACTTTGTAAATACTGCGTTTATCGAGAAAATAAGGTTAATCTGTGATCACTTATATTTCTGACCAAAAATTTAATTTTAATAGAGAAATTCTATAAAAAAGTAAAACCCTCTGTAACTTTGTAAATACTGCGTTTATCGAGAAAATAAGGTTAATCTGTGATCACTTATATTTCTTATTAAAAATTGGATTTTAAAACCGAAATTCTATAAAAAACTAAAACCCTCTGTAACTTTGTAAATACTGCGTTTAGCGAGAAAATAAGGTTAATCTGTGATCACTTATATTTCTGACCAAAAATTTAATTTTAAAAGAGAAATTCTGACCAAAAATTTAATTTTAAAAGAGAAATTCTGACCAAAAACTGAATTTTAATAGAGAAATTCTATAAAAAACTAAAACCCTCTGTAACTTTGTAAATACTGCGTTTATCGAGAAAATAAGGTTAATCTGTGATCACTTATATTTCTTATTAAAAATTGATTTTTAAAAGAGAAATTCTATAAAAAGCTAAAACCCTCTGTATCTTTGTAAATACTGCGTTTATTGAGAAAATAATGTTAATCTGTGATCACTTATATTTCTGACCAAAAATTGAATTTTAGAAGAGAAATTCTATAAAAAACTAAAACCCTCTGTAACTTTGTAAATACTTCGTTTATCGAGAAAATAAGGTTAATCTGTGATCACTTATATTTCTTATATAAAATTGAATTTTAATAGAGAAATTCTATAAATTTGTAAATACTGCGTTTATCGAGAAAATAAGGTTAATCTGTGATCACTTATATTTCTTATTAAAAATTGATTTTTAAAACCGAAATTCTATAAAAACTAAAATCCTCTGTAACTTTGTAAATACTGCGTTTATCGAGAAAATAAGGTTAATCTGTGATCACTTATAATTCTGACCAAAAACTGAATTTTAATAGAGAAATTCTATAAAAAACTAAAACCCTCTGTAACTTTGTAAATACTGCGTTTATCGAGAAAATAAGGTTAATCTGTGATCACTTATATTTCTTATTAAAAATTGATTTTTAAAAGAGAAATTCTATAAAAAGCTAAAACCCTCTGTATCTTTGTAAATACTGCGTTTATTGAGAAAATAATGTTAATCTGTGATCACTTATATTTCTGACCAAAAATTGAATTTTAGAAGAGAAATTCTATAAAAAACTAAAACCCTCTGTAACTTTGTAAATACTGCGTTTATCGAGAAAATAAGGTTAATCTGAGATCACTTATATTTCTTATTAAAAATTGATTTTTAAAACCGAAATTCTATAAAAAACTAAAACCCTCTGTAACTTTGTAAATACTGCGTTTATCGAGAAAATAAGGTTAATCTGTGATCACTTATATTTCTGACCAAAAATTGAATTTTATATGAAAAATTCTATAAAAACTAAAACCCTCTGTAACTTTGTAAATACTGCGTTTATCGAGAAAATAAGGTTAATCTGTGATCACTTATATTTCTGACCAAAAATTTAATTTTAAAAGAGAAATTCTGACCAAAAATTTAATTTTAAAAGAGAAATTCTGACCAAAAACTGAATTTTAATAGAGAAATTCTATAAAAAACTAAAACCCTCTGTAACTTTGTAAATACTGCGTTTATCGAGAAAATAAGGTTAATCTGTGATCACTTATATTTCTTATATAAAATTGAATTTTAGAAGAGAAATTCTATAAAAAACTAAAACCCTCTGTAACTTTGTAAATACTGCGTTTATCGAGAAAATAAGGTTAATCTGTGATCACTTATATTTCTTATTAAAAATTGATTTTTAAAAGAGAAATTCTATAAAAAGCTAAAACCCTCTGTATCTTTGTAAATACTGCGTTTATTGAGAAAATAATGTTAATCTGTGATCACTTATATTTCTGACCAAAAATTGAATTTTAGAAGAGAAATTCTATAAAAAACTAAAACCCTCTGTAACTTTGTAAATACTTCGTTTATCGAGAAAATAAGGTTAATCTGTGATCACTTATATTTCTTATTAAAAATTGAATTTTAAAAGAGAAATTCTGACCAAAAACTGAATTTTAATAGAGAAATTCTATAAAAAACTAAAACCCTCTGTAACTTTGTAAATACTTCGTTTATCGAGAAAATAAGGTTAATCTGTGATCACTTATATTTCTTATTAAAAATTGATTTTTAAAACCGAAATTCTATAAAAAACTAAAACCCTCTGTAACCTTGTAAATACTTTGTTTAAAGAGAAAATAAGGTTAATCTGTGATCACTTATATTTCTGACCAAAAATTGAATTTTATATGAAAAATTCTATAAAAACTAAAACCCTCTGTAACTTTGTAAATACTGCGTTTATCGAGAAAATAATGTTAATCTGTGCCCACTTATATTTCTGACCAAAAATTGAATTTTAGAAGAGAAATTCTATAAAAAACTAAAACCCTCTGTAACTTTGTAAATACTGTGTTTATCGAGAAAATAAGGTTAATCTGTGATCACTTATATTTCTGACCAAAAATTTAATTTTAAAAGAGAAATTCTATAAAAACTAAAACCCTCTGTAACTTTGTAAATACTGCGTTTATCGAGAAAATAAGGTTAATCTGTGATCACATATATTTCTGACCAAAAATTTAATTTTAAAAGAGAAATTCTATAAAAACTAAAACCCTCTGTAACTTTGTAAATACTTCGTTTATCGAGAAAATAAGGTTAATTTGTGATCTATATATGTAAAAGAGTAACGTCATGAACGATCCGATAAGAAGGGATTTTTGGAAATTCAAACGTTTAGGGTACTTTGTTAATATTTTACATTATTTCACTTATCGACATAAAAGTTAGCTGATATGTATCTGAGTGAAGCTAGTGTTAGGAATAGGGGATAATATTTAGGTACCAAAATGTAAGAACTGAATTTTGAATTTTCTATAACAATGGACTTAGAAACATGAAATTAAGCATACATGGTCCTAAGTCAGTGAGAATTCTAGGGGGAAACTTTTTGGTACTTTTTCTTTATTGGAATGGTACTTTTTGTAATTTCTCCAATAATGAACCTAGAAACATGAAATAAAGGTTATATGTACCCGAGTGAGTAGGAAACCTCAAGTGTGGGCTTTTTGGTACTTTTTCTTTATTCGAATGGTACCTTTTGAAATTTCTATAACAATGGACTTAGGAACATGAAATTAAGCATATATGGTCCTAAGTGAGTGAGAATTTTAGGGGTGACTTTTTGGTACTTTTTCTTTATTCGATTGTTCCTTTTTGTAATGAATTAATAAACATGAAACTAGAGACATGTTATCCTGAATTAGTATTAATTCACAAACGGAGACTTAATAGTACTATTTATTTCATCCAATTGGGGTGGCGAAGCGCACCGGGTCAGCTAGTTGTGGATATTTTACTAGTCAAGGAACAGTTTCAATCGTGGATATTTTACTAGTCAAGACAAAGCTGTAATTGTGGGTAATTTACTAGTGAAGCACTATCTTCAATATTCTTTATTTTACTGGTCCAGGGTCGTTTAATAGTCAAAGAATAGCTTTAATAGTAGGCCTTTCACTATCCAAGGGACAGGTTCAATCGTAGGTCTTTTACTAGTCAAGGAAGTAGTCAAGGCACATATTCAATTCTGAGTATTTTACTAGTCTAGAAACAGCTTTAATCGTGGGCTTTCTACTAGTTATAATACAGCTGTAATTGCAGATATTTTATTGGTCAATGACTAGCTGTTTTACTTGTCCAAGAACAACATTAATTGTGGGTATTTTCCTACTCAAGGAACAGCTTCAATATTGAGTATTTTAATAGACAAGGAAAAGTATCTGGTTGGATAGGGTGTTATTTGGTAAAACAATACTTCTATTCAGAGATTTTATTATTAAATCAAGGCCAGCTACTAGTGACGAACACTAGAAACACTCAGAGCAGTTTCCGATGCCTCCGATTGGTAGTGTAAGTATACGTACATAAACGATTTCATAAAGGGCCGGACATTCTAAAAGCATATGAAAGACTGTCTCCTCATTCCTTGGGTCATTTGAAGGTAGCCCGAGTATTGTCGCAGGATTATCGTTTGTTTAATAACCTGATACGAGCCACTAAATCTCTATCCTATAAGCATTCAAATATTGCACAGAACTTCTCTTGTATAATTTTTTTTTTTTGCAACTTTTTAAATGTTGGATAATTTGTTTAGTTGTGTACAATTAAATCTCTGTTACATGTTCTAATGATTCAGTTGCTTTACTTAATGTTTTTGACTAAAAAAAAATTTATTAACCAGTTGTAGGCTTATTGGATTACACCCCTAAAGTGCTAAAAACAAGGTTAGAATTCTGGCCGATAAATGTGAACTTGTTTATCTCCAATTGTTGTGGTGGTGGCTGTTTGAAAAACAAGCAAAAAAATCAATGATTATTTAACGCCAAACGTTTGTTTTGCCAGGCTGCTCAGAGACTCACATCACATGTGCTCGTTTAGATTTGGTGACCAGGTTTGTTTTAAAATAAAACCCAAAATTATACTAATATGCAAGTAAAATAGAACTTATGTATATGTCATAAGCTCCCAGGATCAGGATTAAATCATCCTGGAGCCTCATTCAAGCTCCCAGGATTATTTGAAATATGTAATAAGCAATAACTTCGTTACTCAGTGACCGGCTCTTTAGCATACATTTGTCTTACAAGTATGTTGAAATCTGACAATTACAATCTCGATCATGACTCTTTTATAACGTCTCTTATTATAATCCAGAAACAAGCTAAAATGTAACTCTTGTAACTGTAAGATCGAATTAATCGAATTTATTCCTAGTTTCAACCTACACGAACTAACTACCAAGTATTTTCGAACCTTTTCTTATGTCATAGAGTTAATGCAACTGGTCACCTCACTTTTACTCGCAACTTGATGTTATAATAATGTCATTAACAATGTTAAACAAACATGTTTTTAAGCATTTATTACAGCCACAAAAAGACACAAAATCATTAATTCTAATAAAACGAAAAACAAAACGTTGTCATAAATTAAATAAATTTGAAGGTTATAAAAGTTCATAAACATTTTCAAGGGATCAATGAGATAAAAAAATAAAAACGATATCGTTCTATATTTGGCACAGGGTTCCAAAACACAAGAATATGTATTTCTATTATCGTTCATTAACGAAAAAAGCGAACTAACTGATACTTATGATTCGTTGACTTCAAATCAATGCGAAGGATAAATTTAGTTCCACACTACACTATCAAACACAGAGTTGGATAGTCTGTAGTTTACTAGGCATTGCAACACAATGATTAAACGTTTAATTTTGTGAAAGCCTAGTTGTTACTCTATCTCTTTTTACATATATATGGTCAATTCACAAGGTCTCTTATCAGTCATAATGTCCTAATATATCACGACTCGGCGGCTTGGTTTAACCGACTCTTAGGCGTTCGGCCATTGTGAATTATTAGGACATTATGACAATATGACATGATAATAGACCTTGTGAATTGACCAATTGTTTTGCAAACGGTGTAGTATTTTAAAAGACACGACCCCCATTTTGCGATATAAGGAAAAAAGAAATCATCAATCAAATATCAAATATCACTTAGAGTAATAAGCTTTGAATGTTTCCAAAGAATTTAATTCCAAAGTTTTTGGCCTAACTAATCCAATTAATATTCTTAAAACATTGTTGTCATGCGGTTACTGTATTGAGTTTGATCAAAAGCAAACATTGATTGATAAGACAACTTTTCTAAATGCAAAAATTTTCCAAACTGATGAGGTATAAAAGTGTTTTAACAAATTTGTAAATCATTTACTAGCCAATTTAGTATATTCAAGTCATTGAGATTGATAAACGTTTTATTGTAAGTCAATTCCTATTACACGATCTAAACCATTGCACAGTGGGGGACATTTTTTTTTTCATCGGGAATCGAACCCGCAAACCTCAGTGGGGCAGAATCCAAATTTTTTTGGAAAAAAATCTGACATTTCTAAACGGCAGGTCCGATCATGGCGTAGCCAAGGACTATTCGAGTTTAAGTTATTAAAATGGGCCCCACAAATGCTCCAGGGGCAGAGCTATGGGGGCTCAAAATAGGGTACCTTCGACATGTATAATATTTAAACACGTGCCATTCTTTTGTTTCCCATCCGATTTCTCCAAAGATTTTTATATTTTTGGAAAGCCCTCAGATAGGATAAATAGCCTACGTGTGATATTTATCTCTTATAATTTCCGAGTTATGGCCATTTCAAAATTGAAATTTTAAAATTCTGCCATACCTTGGTGCACTTTTTTTAAAAATATAGTGCGCACTTTTGGACCGAATGGACTAAAATTATTTATACAACTAAATTACCAATAATATACAAAAGATTTCAGAGCATTATCAAT
The DNA here is from genome assembly GCA_942486065.2 of Calliphora vomitoria. Taxonomy (NCBI): domain Eukaryota; kingdom Metazoa; phylum Arthropoda; class Insecta; order Diptera; family Calliphoridae; genus Calliphora; species Calliphora vomitoria. The sequence goes on along the minus strand of OW818030.2, from coordinate 85,320,801 downwards.
TATGGATCCAAAAATAAAGGATTTTCAATTCAAAAATTCGAAAAATACAAGGTGGCGCAAAAGTAATCCTCCTGTCAGAAAATGCTATAAATTTTGCGATTGGCCCCTAATGTCAGTTCTGTTTTGACATTTGTGTAGTAAACACATGCGAAATACACGTTAATAAACAATGTTACGCTACACTGCTCCAGAACGGGGAATATTGCTGACCATTTATTTATTTATTTTTTTTTTTTTAATTACAGCCAAAAAACATCGGAAGTTTACTTTTGCGCCACCTGTTAGTAGTATTGTAGAAGTTACAAACGTATACAAACAACAACGCCAAACGAAACACAAAAAAAAAAAAAAAAAATAAGCAAAGCAATGAAACCAACACACATCCAAACATACGTTTTGTTGCTTTTTTATCAAAGCATGCAATAAATTGTATTTTTTTTGATGAAATTTTCAGAGGTTGTCTCGGATTTTTGCTCATATCTCCGTTATTTATGGACTTCTCGAAAGCATGTCTGACAGAAGTATGGGAGATTTGGATCCCGAAGATATCTGGGGTATTTAGAAAATTGATTTCAACAGACAGACAAATTTATGTTTTTCTGTAAGGTATCTTTAAGAAGAAAATTTTGGTATAAAAAACATGTCCTATTTTTTTACTATGTCGCCCCTACGCTCTTCGGAATTTCACCTTTTTTTATAAAAATTTAAACTTTGAGCCACATGTTCTAAAATCTCAATGCTGGGATCAGAAAAAGGAAAGCAGCTTTGCAAACCTTGATGTGTTTTCTATTTATCCCCAAAGTATTTTCCCAGCCCCGAAGGAAGTGTTGACCATATGGGTTAAATTGGGATTTTCGCTCAAATTTTGAGGAATTGCGGGATTCGCTTTGATCTTTTGACAAGTTTTTTTGCACTTTGTTATTAAGAATGAGAAATTTAAAAAACGTTGAAAATTTCATTGAGTTTTGTTAATAAATAAAGATTTTATGACATATGCACGTTTCCTTCTTGCACGTGTTTAAAAATTGTACATGTCGAAGGAATTATTTTTTTTTTTTTTGGAAAAAATTCGGTATCTCAGGAACTATTGGAGATATTTTTACGAAATTTCACATGGTTAGAGCTGAGGTGTTTCTAAGTTCATTAGCATTTGTTTAGCTTCCTAGCCCTTATGGGGGCCTGTGCGTGGTCCCTCTAAGTTGGTCACCTCGGGTCTCAAAATGTTTAAAAAAAATCGCCAAAAATTTATTTATGATTCAAATGAGCTGAAATTGAATATATAAATAGTCCTTAAGAAGATCTACAAAACATGCACTTACATATGTAGGTTATCTCTATTAGTTCAATAGATATTTAGGTGGTTTTTGTGATTTTTTTTTTTTTTTGTGATATGATGGCTCAACGGATTGTCGAAATTTATTTTTAAAATATCACCTATATTAATGATGAAATTCTAAATAAAACAGAAGTAACTTGCTAACAGATATCTTGTCCCTAGAAAAAGTTACACGCATCCAAAGTTGGAACATGTAAAAATGGTTTTTTCCCAAAAAAGTCCCTACAGTTTTGCTTTTGTAGAAAAAAATGTTTCTTCTCGACTATATACAATTTTTATATGATCCAGAAAGAGAACTTAATGCAAAAGCGTATAAAGTAAAATTTGGCTCACTAAAGCGAACACAACTCCCCCCAGGCCTATCCAAACTTGGCGAATTTTAAAAAATAATTTTAGGTTTGAGTAAAAAATTCTAAAAAGGCAAAGCACCGATCCTTAAAGATGTTTCATATTTGTATAACCATATATGTTAATTAAACACTTACAAAGGTTTTTTTACTATCACACGGTAAATAACGTCACAGTAGGCACTTTTCTAAAAAAAACTCAGTTTTTGGAACACATTTTTCCCGGTTTAGGAATTTCGGTATTTTAAAATAAAAAATGTCAAAAAATTATAATAACGTTGATTTAAGGACATTTGGAACTACAATAGTTTCAAATTTTGTTATGTTATCTTTAACCGTTAAAATTTTACATTAATTCAAATTTTATATTTTTCTTCATGGAAAATCACCATATTATAATTTTTTTAGGTTTTAAGGTAAATGAGGTCCCAACAATTTATAAAATTATTTAATTTTACTAAAATGTCAATCTTCAATTCCTAAGGTTTTCATTAATATCAAATACTTGTATAAAAAGCCTTTATTTACTCCTCAAAAGTTCCACAAACCTCGCCCCCTTTGAACAATTTGTACGTTTTTTTCATATATTGCATTGCAACAATATCTGCAATAGTTCACGAGATACCGAATTATTTCCAAAAAACTCGTTAACATGATTTACTAATGTAACAAGTTCTGTTTCTGCCGACTATTGAGCTAAAGGTTTAGAATCTTTTCTCAAATATAAGCACTTAAATGTTTAATTTGTATAGTGTTATAAAATTTAATTTTTTTTATTTTTTTTAAACATCTTATCTGTCTAGCCTCGTATGTTTATTTATCACACTTAATCCCTGATAGATAATTGTGTTACTAGGTTGTTGGTGAAAACTCTAGACTATCTTGATTATTTTTGCCTTAGTTCGTTCCTATTCTGATATTTTATTACATGATAAATTTATACTTCCATATCTAAGTGCGATTTATGTACATAGCACACTCCCATTCTTTACATAAGTACGAGTATGTTTAATAATTTGTATAAAAATCATTTATTTATATGAAACAATTTGTCTCTAAGTCACAGTACATGTGTTCTGTTTTGAAGAGCCATAATAATATTCACAGCGATAAAGCGGATTTACATTCAATTTTCTATAAAGTGGTGGAAAATAACCACCAAAGTTATTTATGTACAAATTATTTGTTTTTATTTTCAAACATCACGTTCCATATTTATTTAAAAGCAGCAACAGCAACAAGATTGCAGACCTCATTACAAATACTAATAATGCACTTTACAAGCAATTTGTTATTTTTTTATTTTTTTTTTTTTTTTTGTTTTTCGGTCTTATCTTATCAGCTCTAAATAAATGTACAATTAGAAATAAACAATTTTACACAAAAAATACAAAACCACATTGTTAGTAAGTAATAATTTTATGTGCATTGAAAAAGTTCATGTTCATGTTTAGCTATCGTTAATTAGAATTGAAAATTTCAAAATTTAACAAGAAATAATTTCTCGGTAACCTGAAAAACTTTTCAATTTCTTAATGAATGTATTGAATTCTAGTCTAAGCAATACTTAGGTTAACTTTTTGATATTCTAACCTATAATCGTTTCTTTTTTCCAATAAATACGTAAGTAAATTTTCCAATGCAAAATTGAAAAGAAAATTTCCCGCTGCACAGTGGGGCAGAATCAAAATTTTTTGGAAATAAATCTGGCAGAAGGTGGAAACGGCTGGTCCGATCGGGATAAAATTTGACATGGACGTAGCCAAGGAGTATTCGAGTTTAAGTTATTAAAATGGACTCTACAAATGCTCTAGGCGCGGCCCTATGGGGGCTCAAAGTAGGCTACCTTCGATATGTAAAATTTTTAAACACATGCCATTTTTTTGTTTCCCATCCGATTTCAAAGATTTTTAAATTTTTGGGAAGCGCTCAGCTAGATCTTGCAAAAACAGGCGTAGGTGTGCTATTTATCTCTTATAATTTCCGAGTTATAAGCATTTCAAAATTGAAATTTTTAAATTTTGCCATACCATGGTACGCTTTTTTAAAAATATAGGGCGTACTCTTGAACGGAATGGACTCGAATTTTTTCATTAGTTAGATAACTAAATTACAAATAATATGCAAAAAATTTAAGAGCAATATCAAAATAAACGATTTTCAATTTAAAAATTAAAAAATTTTTAGATTTTTGCTGTTTTTTGTGCGAAAAGGTGACTTTACTCTTATTTTATTAAAATAAAACTTTCTTTAAGAACATATAACAGTTTTATGTTTTTCTGTAAGATATCTTTACGGTGAATATTTTGGTATAAAAAACATGTCACATTTCTCAAAAATGTTGCCCCTACGCTCTTCGGAATTTGACCTATTTTTTATCAAAATTTTAACTTTGGTCCATATGTTCTAAAATCCCAAAGCTGGGATCAGAAAACGGAAAGCAGTTTTGGAAACCTTGATGTAATTCCTATTTATTTTTAAAACTCCCAAACTTTTCTACGACTGACTAATCGATACTGAATAGCGTGATATGGGGGCATTCTCAACATGAGAGGCCATTTAAAGTCATCACTGAATGTTCAAAGTCCAGGAAGGATGTGTTTGGTGGATGAATGTCTCTTTTCAACTTCCAAACCAATGTAGTATTTTGCACGTTAAATTTCGGTCATTTAAAGGGATGATATTCGATCATATACTGTTCAGGCTACCCTGAAATATACTAGCGATGTCTATACAACATTTAATTTGGTCGTGAAATGCCGGGCATCTCTTAATGAGACATTCCTCACTTGAACTCTATTGAATATCTGGGCAGCTATGTATATTAGGTAATCATATCCCAGATACTCTGACAAAGAGGGGGACTTTGCTCTTGTAAACGTAAATTGATCGATTTGTCAATGTACCGTTTCCATGCTGTAAGCATATGATTCTGACAAGACTCTAAAATTATGCACAGACAACATGGTCCACAGAGACTACTTGTAGGACGGCAAGGGTCATATGGGCTGAATATAATTGTCGTCAATCAATTACTATGACAAACATTCTTCGAGTTCAGCTGCAGAATGTAGTAGTAATGATCATTGGTTGGTTGGTTGGTTGGTTGGTTTACGTGTTACTTCACTGCGTGGGAACAATCAAGTAGAGTCGAAGGAACTCCGTTTTGACAAGACCACACCACTCGTCAGATGTAATGTCGTTTACATCGTAATGTGTGGAGAATGTATACAAAAAGTCGAGTTTTCTTATATATCCCTTCTATTCCGGGTTATCAGTTTTTCGTTGGCTACCCTACATGTGTCTACATTACTCCATCAATAGTCCCCAGTGGAATTGCTACTGAGACCACATTGTAGATATCTAAGGCAGATCCCATTCTGGCTAGTTCGTCTGCCTGTTCATTACTGTGGTGGTATCTGTGCGCAGGGACCCAAACCAAAGTAATGTCAGATAGACGACCTAACCTTGACAGAGAATTCTTACATTGCCTGACTAGTGAAGATGAAGATGTGTAGGCCTTCAGTGAAAAAAGTACCGCCTGGCAGTCGACAAAAATACCTATATTGCCGCGAGTATTATGATCATGTAGTGTATTACAAGCTACCATGATTGCAAAAATCTCCGCCTGGAGAACACAACACTCATTCGGAAGACGATATGAGATGCCTACCCCAAGTTCGTCACAGAAGAAGCTAGAACGTACACCACAGCTCATTTTAGAACCATCAGTATATATCCTGGTGTCATATTCATACACTAGATTACCCCTACCCCACTCACTCCTGGGGGGAATTAAGACCTTGAACACCCTATCAAAATCTGTGTATGAAGTAATATAGTCAGAGGGTTGGAGAACGATCGAAGGCAGTAGGCCCAGAATCCCCGCGTGGCTATATGTTCTCGATCTCCAACATCCAGATGCATGAAGCCTCGCTGCACTACAGGCAGAGGTGGCCATTATGTATATATATAAGGTATATTGGCACAAGGTGCAGTATAGTGTTCAGTGCCTCTGAAGGACTAGTTCATAGTGCGCCGGTTATATAAATGCATGCTGATCTCTGGACTTTGTATAGTTGGTCTACGACATACTTCCTTCTAGTTGCAGTCCACCATACAAGAGATCCATACGTAAGAATTGGACGTACTATAGCCGTATACATCCATTTAACTATGCTGGGACTAAGTCCCCATTTTTTAACAAACATCTTACGACAGGTATAGTAGGCACTTCTTAACCCTATGTTGAGTATTCAGTTTCCATGATAATTTAGAGTCCAGTATAATACCTAGATATTTTGCATTACTTGAAAGCTGTGGAATCCCCAGCTTTTCAACCGTAGAAGTTTGAAGCTTGGAATCTTTATCTTTGTCAAACCCCAAAACCACTTACCGTGGCCCAGTATCTCGCTGATCTCATCCAGAAACAATCCTGATACGAGTATCACCACATCGTCCGCATAAGCGACAACTTTTATACCTTTTCTGTCTAGATTAATGAGAATCGAGTTAATAACGGTAAGCCATAGTAGTGGAGAGATTACTCCACCCTGAGGTGTGAGTCTTCCAACTTGCTTGGACTTAACGCATATTTCCAAGATGATCATTGGTCACTGCTTGTTCGGATTAATTGACAGGAGATTGAATTTGTGATTCCTTCTCTGCTACTAGCCGATCTGAGATTCTGGACGTTACGCTGCCTCTTTTTACACGACCTGACGAATCTGACTGAGCGACTGAATGTTTTGTTTACGGGAACAATATGATTGAAGTGGGTATTGTTTCTAACTCCTGCTATCACAACTAGATCTATAATAAAGTGATATATTTTACGCATTACTCCTATATCCTGAACCGTCCTAATAAGTTTTTTCTGATAACGGCTTTTGAAAGTCCTTGCCTTACAATCAATGAGTTATCATAGTCTTCATAAGTAGGTAAGATTGGCAGAGCGGCATATTATATGACCATTTCGAGTATAGAGATATATCAAGTATTTCGGTATGTTGTGTGCTTTTAAGAAGCATTTTTTCACATTTCCATAAGCTAAAAATCAAAGTCGGTTAAGTTAAGAGCCTTTTACCCACAATATAGTTTCTTAGCAATTTTAAATATGAATTTCTAAGGTATTCGAGATTTGTCATGATATCCATATAAATGTTTTAATTTCTAATTCGACTAAATGCAGGACATTGACACATGTAATGTTTCAGAGCAGAGTGGGGTCGATCGAAAAAAAAGTAGTAATAAATCTGAATCTTCTAAACTACTGATCCGATTGCAAAATTATTTACAAAGTTTTCTTAATCGGAAGTGGTCGACTTTGATACCCTGTATCTCACCTTGTATTCTAAGTAATAGGGTGGTCACAAATTTTATTTAAAGCAATAGGAGAAGATTAGAAGATTCAGATTGATTACTTAATTATTCGATCCACCCCACTGCCTTTAACTCTATATGCCCAGTTAACACATTAAATAGTCTTCTGAATGTTGAACCATTTAGATGAAGAATCTCATTTATTATCTTTAGGTTTGGTTTCCCTATACCATGTCGTCCTGTTATCAACTGTGGAGTTCTGCCAATTTTTGAAATGTTCATTCATTGTCTATTCCTTGAGCTCATGATAAAACTGTGGGAAAGGTTTGTAATTTTAAAGGGTGACGGTATCCCATTCAGCCTTCTCGCTAGTTAGAACATGATGGCGTTGGATCAATAGTATCATATTGGGTATATGACTTAAAAATACGGGATTATTTCAAATATTTAGCTTTTATTTTGAAACATTTGTACAATATAAATTTATACAAAGTTAGCTATGACCTTTTCCCATCTTTCTGTCAACATATGGATTCCGAGACAAAAGAAGTGCTCATCTTTTGAGTCCAAGAACGCAATTTCGCATATCCTGTTCTGAAGTGAAGCGTATCCCAGAGAAAGCGCTCTGCATCGATCGAAACAAATAGTAGTCGGACAGGGCATGGTCTGGACTATAAGGCGGATGAGGCAAAACCTCAACCACTTCATTCAAAATAGTTATTACTAGGTATTGCATAATGTGGCTGAGTGTTGTCATGAAGGAATATTGTGGTTTCATATCTGGCGGCATATTCTGGGCGTTTTTCGGCCAATGTTCGCTTCAAACGAATTAATTGCATTCGGTGCAGGTTGCATGTGATGGTACGGCCAGATTTCAGCAGCTCATAATAGATGGGATCCTTTTGCTCCAACCAAATACAGTCGATTCGGCTGGTTGGCCGGGCTTCACATACGATCTCTTACGTTTCGGGTTATTGTTATGGTTCCATTTTTCATTCCAAGTAATGATTCGGTGCAAAAATGATTTTCTTTTATAGCGTTCAAGCATAATTTCGGACATTCGAAATCGTCTTCCAAGGTCCATCGGCTTCAATTCGTATGGTACCCAATTTCTCTGCTTTTGGATGAATTCTGCTGCTCGCAAACTTTTTGAAATAGCTGCTTGAGTAGCTCCCAATGATTTTGCAAGCTCTTGTTTAGTTTGACAAAAATCTTCATGAAGTAATGCCTACAATTCTTGGTCTTCAAACTTTTGTTTGGCTTGCCTGGGCGATTTTTATCTTCCGTGTCAAAATAACCACTTTTGGACCAAACAAATTATCTCTCGTACGTTGAAACCGATGGAACAGATTCATCATAAGCTTCAGTGAGCAATCGGTGTGCTTCAGCGGCTGTTTTTTCAAATTAAAGAAATAAAGCCAAACTACCCGCATATGAAGCTTTATTGACACAAAATTTGACATTTTCGAAACAAAAAAAAAGAAACTTTGTTGTTTTCACTATAATGTTCAATAACTAGGTGAGAATAAATGACTGATATGTAGCCTTCAAAATGACATATAAGTTCTTAAAAAAGACGCGTTCAAAAGAACCTGAATTTTTTAGCTATATAGACCCATTGTGTAACAAGTTGTTTAAATGATATTATGCTAATGACTTATTTAACTCGCTATTTTTAACCGTTTGTGTTAATAACTCCAATGACATCAAAGTAATTTTTAAATTTTGAATGTTTAACCTTTAATTGAGCGTACATAGGTTTTAAACCCGTAAATACTGAGTTCCACCTGAGGCCCTGAAATGTTTGGTTGATTATTCAATCATTATTCATACATTAGCCCCCATTTTTACCCATTTCGGTTATCCTCTCAGTCTTTAGAGTCTTATTAAACTTTCTGATTTCTTTAGAAACATATTTAATAAAAGTTCAATTAAGCTAACTTTGAATAGCTCAAAATGTTGATTTTGCACTTGTCATTTTCTTACCATTGGACTTTAGGAACTTTAGATTTGCAAGAATTGGAAAGGTCTTCATGGGTATGCCCACAATCATGTGTAGTTCTTACCATGACTCTGATGAGAGATAAATCTTTGTAAACTCTCAGAACTGCAGATTTTTAATTATTCTTAATATAGAATCTTTAAAATATACTTCTTTAGGTTTTGTAATTGACGAATTATGTTGAATTTCAAATATGGCGAAAAAGCAGCTGTCTTTAATGATCTTCTAATTTACGCTTCTACTTATGACATTATAGATAGATATATGAAAATGAAGCTGGAATAGACCAAATTACAATTCTAGCAAAAAAAATCATTAATTTACAGTGTTGGTTAAGATCATTTTAAATACAAAAACAATTTACCTTCAAATGGAAAACAATTTGGTTGCTGTCTTTGCTAAAGCAAATATTTTCGAACCATGATAATAGTGTTCTTCAGTGATTACACTATTATCAGTATAACAGTATAATGATCGAACGGATGTATTCTACAGGGTGACTTCAGTATAAATTAATACGTTCTTTTTTATATAGTTAATAAAAAAACGTTATTTTAATGTAAAACTAAAAATATGTGGAAATAAATTCAGAAAATAATCAGTATTTGTCATCTAAATTAGAGCTAACAGTATATTTTTTATATATTTGAAAAAAAGGGTGGCTAATATTAGATATTTCGTTAAAAAATTTAACACTTTACAGGAGCTAGTAATAGTAACGGTTTAATTATTACAAATTCTTATAATTAATTTGATTACGGGCCAATTTTAAAGTGGGCCTTATATAGGAGCCATTATCAATTATGAAGCGATCGTAATAAGATTTGCGTATAAATATAAGTTGTTTAAAACAGCAGTATACTAATGAATGCCTAACAAAAAGAAACAATTACTGGACTAAATGAAAATTAACCTATTAAAAAATTGAGCTTATTTTCGATCAATTGTAAGAGAGAAAACAGAAAAATAAAGATTTGGTACAACATATTTGAAACTTAAACTTATTTGTAAAAATTGCTAATTATTGAGTTCAAAACTCAATTGCTAAAAATAATAAACATCCGCCGGAATTCTTTCAAAAAGTATTTTTTGATGAAAGGTGAAGAATGTTAAAAAAAAATTATACAAATTACAAATTAAATTTATTATTGTATTTTAGTCAGATGTTTATAAAAATGTCTTTAAAGAATAAATAATAATTCAATGAACTCTTTGTATAGACAAAATTCATAAAAAATTTAAAAATTCTTTTTGATATAATTTTTTTTAAAATAATAATTATTTAGCAAATAAATACTCTTTACTTAATATATGCGTATGATTTTTAGTCATGGAAAAATAACCATATACGGACACCTCTACGTGATAAAACACCAAAAAAAAAGACCCGTGCGTTCCAGTTTTGCCCAAAGTCATGCACTTTTTTATGGGCCCCCAAAGATATGGGGCCTGGGTATCATTTTTGCAAAAAAGTGATCATTTTCTGAGGATCATATCTTGCAAACAGTTAGGAATTTTGATTTACTCTCTGAGGCAAAGTTTCAACTGTTCAGGTCCACAGGTAGCAAATCATTCAAAAATTCAAGGATCCTCACAAAAGTTGATAAAAAGGTTTATATAAAACTTATTTATGTCCAATTTCATAACGATATTAATTATTATAAGACACTTATGAATGTTTAAGTCATTTTCTGTCTGTAATGTTGCTTATAATATATAATATACGCATTTACAGCTAAAGAAAGCAATTATACTTAAATTGTGTTGTATTTTTCTTTTGAAATTTGGATATTACTTTCGGTAAGTAAAGTTAGGTGAACAATATGTTTGAATTGTAAGATAGTAGACAAAAGCAATGGTTTAGAAGAAAACATGCACAAACGTGCTTCCAAGTGGAAACTTGCCGCATATAAATCATGTCATCTGTAATGGAGAGTGTAAGCGCAAGCACTAGCTTACCTGATTACAGTAGAGGGATGTGGCTTTGTACATGGCTAAGAGAATGAGAATTAAAAATTAAATACAAAAAACGTGGTTACGATCGGATTCCTTAAACTATGTTATATTTGAAGTGGGCGTGATTGTGGGCTGATTTGAAAAATGATGGGCATTAATCTCAATATCGACTTTCAGCATGAGTAAATATCAGGAATCACTAGTTGGAGAAACGAGATACCAAGAAGTTGTGTTAGATATTCCAAACCTACTGCACCAAGTTTTTACTTCAAGATCTAGAGCTTTCGAGGTTTTAAAGTTGGAGATAATATTCTTAACTTCACTAAGAGTGGAGCAGATCCTTTGGTCCTGTTGTACAAGGCAAGATGATATTCATACAAGGCAAGATGATATTAATTTCTAATAAAATTACACACAATAAGAACCTCAGGCCAGCGAAGAGAAAATTGTGTGGGCAGTGACATTTGGTTGGTTGGTTTACGTGGTAGTTCACTGCGTGCGAACAATCAAGTAGAGTCAAAAGAACCCCGTTTTGACAAGACCACACCACTCGTCAGATGTACTGTTGTGTACATCGTAAAGTATTTAAAAAGTCGAGTTTGCTAGACCCAACCTGTAGCCGAGAGATATCTCAGTAGGTCGTTTAGTTTAGGCTACCTCACTAAGGTTGGTCAATGTGTAGTTGCCCATTAATGTATGCCTCTTGACACTCAGGGCTGGGCATTCGCAGAGAAGGTGGAAAATCGTTTCAACTTTTTCCCTATCCTTACGGCTACGACAATGGTCGTTAAAAGGGAGTCCCAGACGATTCGTATGATTGCCTAACGTCCAGTGTCCCGTTAATATTGCCATCAACCTTGATGTATCCCTTCTATTCCGGGTTATCAGTTGCATAGTACGTGTTTCGTTAAAAAAGGTCCACATCAACTTGGCTACCCTACATGTGTCTAAATTACGCCATCTATTCTCAGCCTTTGTAAGAAAGTGTCTGAAGATAATACCTTTAATAATCCCCAGTGGAATTGCTACTGAGACCGCTTTGGAGATATCTAAGGCAGATCCCATTCTGGCTAGTTCGTCTGCCTGTTCATTGCCATAGTGTCTCTGTGCGCAGGGACCCAAACCAAAGTAATGTCAGATAGACGACCTCGCCTTGACAGAAAGTTCTTACATTGCCTGACTAATGAGGTTGTATAGGCCTTCAGTGAAAGAAGTGCCGCCTGACTGTCGACAAAAATACCTATATTGCCGCGAGTATTATGATCATATTGTGTATTAAAAGCTACCATGATTGCAAAAATTTCCGCCTGGAAAATACTACACTCATTCGGAAGACGGTATGGGATGCCTAACCCAAGTTCGTCACAGAAGAAGCCAGAACCAACACCACAGCTCATTTTAGAACCTTGAGTATATATCCTGGTGTCATATTCGTATACGAGATTACCCCTACCCCACTCACTCCCGGAGGGAATTAAGACATTGAACACCCTATCAAAATCTGTGTATGGAGTAATATAGTCAGAGGGTTGGAAAACGATCGGAGGCTGTAGGTTCTCGATCTCCAACAACCAGATGCGTGCAGCCTTGCTGCACTGCTGGCAGAGGTGGCCATTATGTGAAGGTCTATTGGCACAAGGTGCAGTATAGTGTTCAGTGCCTCTGAAGGACTAGTTCTTAGTGTGCCGGTTATACCAATGCAGGCTGATCTCTGGACTTTGTATAGTTGGTCTACGACACATTTCCTTTTTTTTTTTTTTGCTTGGATTCACCTCGAGGCCACTTATCGTGGCCCAATTGTCGAGCAACCCTAAAGCAGTGGACATAATATCACTGATCACATCCAGAAACAATCCTGATATGAGTATCACCACATCGTCCGCATAAGTGACTACTTTTATCCCTTTTCTGTCTAGATCAATGAGAATCGAGTTATTGACGATAAGCCTCTTCTAACTTGTCTGGACTTAACGCTATTTCGAAGATTTGCTGTAACTATTCTTGATTTCAGCATGGTTACTAACCAGACGTTGATATATTTTTCAACGTCTGGATTACTAAGGGCTTGCTGAATTGCAAGAGTAGTTACATTATTGAAAGCACCCTCTATATCCAGGAAGGCTGCTATTGTGTATTGTTTAAATTCTAAAGATCTCTCTATAACTTTTACTACCTCATGTAGAACTGTGTCTGTAGAGCGACCCTTAAGGTAGGCGTGCTGACTATTAGAGAGCCGTGTTTTGCCCTCTAGTCGATGCCTAATGTGAACGTCAATGAGTCTTTCCAACGTTTTAAGCTGGAAAGATGAAAAACTAATTGGACGAAAGTCCTTCGCATTCTCATGACTTCTTTTGCCAATCTTGGGAATAAAAACGACCTTAACCCTCCTCCAGTTAACCGGAACATGGTTGAGGGAGAGACAGAGTGTAAATATTCTGTGAAGCCAGGGAATGCTATGCTTTTTTGCACTTTGCAGCATCTTTGGCAATATACCATCTGGCCCAGGTGACTTGAATGGTGAGAAACTGGAGATGATGTTACTGTCGATATTGCATAGAGTCCTACCTTCATTCTCAATATCCGTAGCAACATCCTTGCAGTCTGGGAAGTGAGTATTCAGTGACTCTACTGAGGATTCGGACCAGAAGTCATCCTTCCTTTTAATATAAGTAGGATTGGATTGTCCCTTGGCTAGAATTCTGCTTAGTCTTGCAGAGTCTTTTGAATAATCTATAGATTCACAGAAGCTTCTCCATGAGTTACTTTTTGCGACTACTAAAGCTTTCTTGTAAGCTTTAAGGTTATCACGGAATGGTTGCCACGATTTACTATTATAGCTAATGTTAAAAGCCCTACGTGTTTCCGTGCGTAGTTTAGATAGCTCCGAATTCCACCATGGAGGGAAGCTTTTCCTAGTCTTAGTGATTGGACAGGAAACTTCGAAAGCTTTAACAACAGTTTTACTAAAGTTTTCCTCTATGTGACATATTTTAAGCGCCTTTAACATCGAGGACCACATGGCATATTCCCAGCGTTGCTACAATTAGAGTTTCGTGTTCGGTTTTAACCGAAACCTCGGTTTTTAAGGTCTAAACAGAAATTACAATAATCGATATCAGCCATGGTTTATTAGAATAGTTAGCAGTAGTCTGAAATCAGATGACAGGTAACAGTTTTATTTATTCCTAAAGCAGGAAAAATAAAGCACATCCTTCGTTCCATGGTTCGAGAGGTGAAAAACGACACCGTGGACTTCGAAGTTGTTTTCCTCAATTTAAGTTCATACAAAATGTCTGTAATGTTGGACAGATATTCTCGTTGATGTTTATACCTGATGAGAAAATGGTGCAATAATCTGTGTAGAGCATTGACGAGAGTATTCCTACTCTGCCATTGGGATAGTTGGCAATACAATGTTTGACATAGATTGGAAAAGTATAGATTTTGGTGTCGAGATTCAGCATGAGTTATAAATAACGTGAACCAATCAGACTGTCATCGTTTTTATTGGAAATACTCTGGATAACTCATGCAGACTTTCATTATGTGTAGATCAAGGAAGGTTGTAACTAGTGGCATGCCAACATCCAGTTTTCAGGAAATTTGTCGCGAATAAAATTCTTTTCAAACTCAGGGGGAAGCTACCAAGATAATCCCTTATGCTGACGATGTTGTGATCCTCATTTAAGGAAATTAGCTTGAATGATAATTGATCTTATGGAATCATCACTTGGCGTACTACTATCATAGACTGGGTGCCAACCGGACAACGCTATAGGGTATACACTAAGCCTTCTTTTAACGTTAAAGTACTCATATTTATATTAATTTCCCATGAATAACAAATGATTTCCGTATTTTCGCATAAATATACAAAACTTAAATAAATACCATAAATATAAGAATTAAAACAGATAAAAAAAAAAACATGAACCAATAAAGTACTTAAGACAACAAAATGCTGCAACAAAATCCCCCTCAACAAAGCAAATACATGAAATTTTAAAAAATTCAAAAGAAAAATTTAGTTTTTTTAATATTTTGCATTTCATAATTACTTGTACCTGGTTGGAGAGATAGATAAATAAATAAATAAATAGACGCAAAATTATTAAATTTTGTTAAATAAAATTCCATATAAACAAGAAATTAAATGTGCAAATCATAAGAAAATAACAAATGAAATGAAACGTTTTTTTTTATCATTAAACAAATTCAAACAGACAGACTAAACAAAAAAAGACTTGAAAGAAATGTATACAAATGTTGAGTACTTTTTTTTTGGTGAATTTCAATTTGATTCTATGAATGTTTTAATGTTTTTTTTTCGAAAAAATTAAAAAATTTCCCACCAAATACTAAAACACTTGTTAAGACTCATAAATAAATACGAAGTCAGACATAAATATGTTTGATTTGCTACTAACGTTGCCGCTTTAATGCTTTTTGACGAGAAAACGTAATAAATTTACAAGCAGTACTTAACGAATTGTACTTTTACAGATTTTCTTAAAAAAAAAAAAAAAAAAAAAAAAAAGAATGCTACAAAAATATTTATAAAAGACTTAACTAGCTTTTAAATGTATGAGTATAAGTCTGTTTATAGCTAAAGGTAAATGTCTCATGTGAAGAACATTTGTGGAATTTTAATGACAGCTGTTATCAGTAATTTCAAATATAAGTCAACTATTTACTCCAAATTTGTATTAATGTCTGTAAAATTGTGATTTCAGTTGTTAAAATACGTTCTTCAAAGAAAAGTGTTCACTACTGAGGCCAATGACCATATTTGTGGATGATTTTTTAATGAAAATATTGTAATTTTGGTAAAATTTTTTTGATATCTTTAATTCAAATAGTAAAAACTTTCGATTCCAAAAATTAATAAAAAAAAATACTGTTACGACTTTGCAATAGGGATTTGAATTAAGCGGTCTGTAACGACTGCCTGCAACATTCATCATATTTATAAGCAAGTCCATTAGTAGAAGCTTCTACTTATTAACAATGTTGAGAGCATGCGGTTATTAGCATTGTTTATAAGTAGGGCAACACAGCATGTTTAAGCTGCTAACATTAACATCGAAAGCTCTAGAATTCGAATGTACTAGTTTGTCCGTTAAGATCATTGTAGAAGATTCACGAAAGATGGCGTGTTTATAAATAGTGGCAGATTTTGCAGTCGTGAGTTGAGTTCATCATTGGCGCTGTTAGAGTTAACATCAACTGTCTTGTACATTGAAGTTGGTACCTTATAAAGTGTGTGTGCATTTCTGCGAATTGATAAACGTGTTTAAAGACACTGAGCGACTATTTGAACTGTTGCTGTTGTACATTTTAAATAAATAAAGAGTTTTAACAATTTTAAACTACTAAACGGCTTTTATTTGCAATCAAAAAGGTTAAAACGCAACAATAGTATTACTTGTGGTAAAGAAATGTTTTATTTTAGCAACAATTCGCCAGCATGAAAATCATTTGGAGTTGTGTTATGAAACGAAACGTTTTGAAGATTATGAAATACGAATGGAAAATTTAACTTCTTCCATATAAAGTGGTTCGATTTGTAATATGTTGATAACCACAATCTACGTTCCTGCTAAACGTGATCTTGGCACTTATGTAATTCATGAGGAACTACTGAAATCATACGACAGTATTGAGACATTTTGGAGGATGCATAAAGCCTTGCAAGATATACAATAAATAGCATTGATGGAAGAACACTTCTTTCCAGAAATTCAAATCTGGCATTTCAACTCAACAAACGCTTTCTGAAAGGTCAATACTGCTCCTGTCAACAGACATCTGTCAGTTGACTCCTGTCAAAATTTGAACAAGCTGCATCATTTATTTTGTGTTTGACAGCAAGTAATAACAGACTAAATCGTGACTTGAATAGGAATGAATAAAAGTGAAGCTTTTGTGCTCATTAATTATTATTTTTTGCAGAAAAATCAATTCAAATCAAGGCTAAGCTTGATAAATACTCTAGGAACTCTGCACCATCAATTTTAAATGGTAAAAAAGTGGTTTAATGAATTTCGTTGTGGCTGTACAGGCACAGAAGATGCCGAACGATCTGGGCGCCTAGTTGAGGTCTCTACAGCCGAAACAATTGACAAAATACACGATATGAAATTCACGGAGATTGAAATTGCGAGAGATTGTGGAAGCCATAGACAGCTCACATGGCTCAGCGCTTTCAATTTTGAATGAGAAAGAAACAATCAACCCCAAACGCAATCGTTCAGTTTCCATGCCAAAATTCATGAATTACACAGAGAAAACAGATTCGTGATAGCAACCGAATTTGTTGTCAATCGAATGATTCTACCTTAGTGATCAAATTTTACAGTTGTGACTACGAGATTTTAGAAGGGGTAACAAAAGTATGGTCGCTTCAATCGAAATTCTTCTTAATCAACTGACTTTCTGTTGATAGAACCTAAAACTTCTATGTTTGCAACTGAATCATTCGATTGGAAACAAATTCGGTTGCTACTACGAATCTGTTTTCTCTGTGTAGGCTACGAAGTGCTCCCTTATTCGCCCTAGCGAATAATAAATAGCTCGGCGAAAAGAGATTTTGACTCCAACGATGAAATCATCTCACAAAAAAATACATATTTTGATGACCTTAGCAAATCGTATTATTTGGAAGGGATACAAAAACTGCAGAAACGTTAGACAAAGTGTATAGAGCTCAAATAAGACTATGTTGAAAAATTAAATGATTTTTTATACAAAAACCTGTGTTTCATTCAAAAAGTTACAGACTTTTTGAGCAGCCCTCGTAGTTGTTAATCCATCGTATGTCATTGCTGGTAAGAGTAGAGTTTGATATGGATTTATCGATCGTGTCAATGCCTTTGGAAAATTCCAAAGTAGCAACAATTGTGCATTGACACGGACGTTGCATAGTGAGGCTGTTGGCTATTTGTGAGTTTCCCTAGGGATACTAAGGATTCAACAATTTTAGCTACAGGTGATAACAGAGAAATAGGATAGTATGATTAGTCAAGAGTAAAGGGTTTGTCTGGTATCAGAATGGGAAATTTGCAGATATCAGGATTTACTAGTTGACCAATGGAGCCTCAGCGAAGAAAAAATTTAGTGGACAGTGACATGACATTAGAATAAGGCCATTGGCATACCACTGGAATAATTTTGGGTCTACACGACAGTCATAAGACATATTCTATCCTATGACGCACTTGTGTGGTGTAGGGAGACGGGACCAAAATACACATCTTTTACAACTGATTCCATGAGTTCCACTCCTCAGGCTAGTCTGGAGACGATGCCGGACATACCTCCCTCCCCTTGATATCTACATCAAATGCATATCTGCAAAGTCGGCTCTAAGACTTAAATGATCATGATTGTATTGGTCACAGTACCTTTCTACAGAAAGTTAGAAGGTCATTTACACATATTTAACAAGAAATATATATGAAAATTTTAGATTTTTAAGAACAAATTTTGTGGTTTGTAGTAAGTACAGACTCCTTTTAATTTGACAGGAAAATACAAACAAAACACTGAAATAATAACAAGTAAGAGAGCTATATTCGGCTGTGCCGAATCTTATATACCCTTCACCATATTATACTTTAAAATAAAATTTAAATTTTTTTTTAAATATTTTTTCGAATTTTTTTTCAAATTTTTAAAAAAAATTTTTTTTTTAATTTAATTTTTTTTTTTTTTTAATTTATTAGTGAAAAAAAAATATATGACAAAAAAAGATTTTCTGTGAAAAAAAAATTCGGGTTAAAAAATATTTTTCCCGATTTTGACCCATTGTAGGTAAAACTTACTAAAGCCTTATATACATACATCGTTGCAATGGACTTTGAAATATCTATCATGAGATATCCATATTGACCCTTCTCACGAAGGTGAAGGGTATAAAAACATGTAAGAAAGTATAATAGGTCAAGCCCGACCGATATGATACACTACACCAAGATGATTATAATTATAAACATGACATCATCTTCTGCGATGTCTTCTGTATATACGAAACTAAGTTGTGTTAAATTTAGTTTGAATACCAAAATTTTTATGGGATTTATGCTAGTTAAAGTGATTTTCGAAAGTGGGCCTTATTTGGGAGCTATGACTAATTATGGACGGATCGTTACAAAATTTAATAGTGTGAGTTCGGCTTATATGCAATTTATTTGTGCTGAATTTGGTTTGGATAACTACATATATATCTGACATATTTATGATAGCCCAACTATTTTCCGATGGGGCAGTTGTATGGGGGCTAAAGGGAAATACTGGACCAATTCTAATCAAATTCAATAGTTTTCGTCCTTCGGGTAATTGCAGCCTGTAGTTTGATTACAATGTTTATAAAGACGGACGGAAGGACATCGCTTTATCGGCTAAAAAAGTGATCCTGAGCAGAGTGGTATATAAAGTGGGTGTTGGGACAATATTTTTGGACGTTGCAAGCATCAGAACTAACCCACTATGGTGGTGTAGGGTATAATTAAGAAGAAATCCAAATAAAATAATAAGATACCTGTACGGAAGCAATAAACTGAAATTTATCTTTATTTCACATTCACAGCTGAATATGGAAAGTGTTGAATTGAGATCCAAAAGCGTCCAATGCATCTCGAAAAAGTCACAGTTTGGTGTAGATTTTGGGGTGGCGGTGTCCATATGGGTCCATTTTATTTTGAGAACGACTTTGGCCAGACCATCACCGTCAACGGCGAGCGCTATAGGTCAATGATAACCAACATATTTTGGCCTGAATTTGATAATATGGCCATCAAAGACATGAGGTTTCAACAGGACGTGTAAATGTGTAATAAGATAAAATGTTTTATCTTATTGGCAAATTACTAAACAAAAAACAAATACAAACTGAATTATCATTAATATGACCCTCAACGACATGTGGTTTCAACAAGGTGGCGCTACGTTGCCACACAGTTCATGACATTCTTCACGAGCGATTTGAGGGCATGGTTACCGCACGTGAAGGTGAAATTTCAGGATAACAAGCGCTTGATTAAATATCCTTTATTAGTAATTATTATAGTCCAATTATTTTTTTCTCTTAATTTGTAATAACTAGCATGATAGGAGATAATGTATTATTTATTATTTATATGGAAAATTAACTGAAAACTATTGAATGACAAGCGTTTCTTGATAATTTTAAACAAATACAAATATTTATCACAGTTTAATTGTTCATTTGTTGTTTATAACTTTTATTTTTCTACTTTACACTTTTTAAATTGCTGCAAAACCGAGGAATATAAGAACTAAATTATAACAATTGGAAAATGCACAACACGTATCCTTTTAACTGGAAAAAAAGTCAACAAATTCTAAAAATAATTAAAAAAAAAACAGCAAAAAAAAAATTAACTGGAATTTGAAAAATGCCAATTGTGAAGCAAACTATTAAAATGAATGTTGTTAAAATTTGTTTTGGGTTTCACCCATTTTACATCATTTCTATTATCAATTGCCCTGGAAATAAAAACATAGTTTTTGTTACATTAACTTCATTATTTTATGATCTAAGAATTTTAAAATTCTAGGAATAAGATTGTTTTAAAAAAAGTAGCAGCAAAAAAAACCCAAGAAAACTAGCTTCAAAAAGTATGCAACTTTTTTTGCCGCGGCTATCGCTTACATAGCGTAACTTGTGTATTCAGTTTTCCCGCACCCTTCATTTGATGATAACACTATGCTACACCAAAAGTATGCAGGGGTTCTCATATAGCAGTTATGATGTATTGGATATAGAGTGATCAAATATTCGATATATACAAAAAACCGATTTTCGAATAATTCCAAAAAGCGAAATTTTTAAAAACCGGTTTTCGGATTTTTCTATCAAAAACCGGTTCCAATAACCGGTTTTTAGCTTTTTTGTCAATTTATGAATTGAGGTATATATTAAGCTTAAATAATTTTATCTTATTAAAACTAATTGTTCAGTCTTTTAAATCAGATGAACTTTCATTTAGTTCTGTCTATTAAATAGGTTTTCTGCATACTGTATAACAGCTGATTATGTTTTGCTCGATATGTTTTCTGACTTTTATCTGCCAAAGTTTATTTACTTTGGTTTGTTAATTAAAATATAACACAAATTACCAGGTTAAACCACGTCAAGTAAGACCCTAGTCGCCCTATATCTCCATATAGGAAGCTGGAACTCTTAAACCTTGTTATTAAAATCAAGAGTAATAATGGTACACCACCAGTTCATACGTTGATTTATAAGTGGTACTCCACCAGTATCAATTAAAAGACACGCGTTTGGTGTAAACTACGAATAACAGGAACTGTTATACGCAGCAACAACACACACGCGCCAGAACGTGACGCAAAGTTGTCGAAGGCAAAAAAACGAGCCTGATTGCCTTTAAGAAATAATGACTATGACTGCGCCTTGGTCTTGATGTACAACTTGTTAATGGCATTCTACATGAAATGATAACACAATTTGGAAAATCAGAGTGGTTAAAATAAATTTTAAAAAATATTCGATTTAGTCGAATAATTCGATCAAAAACCCGGTTTGTCGAATAACTCGAAAACCGTCCTTTTGTAAATACCGGTTTTAAAAAAACAGAAAATTGGAAAAAAAACGGTTTTTCGAATAATTCGGAAATCGGTTTGACCACTCTAATTGGATACCATAGAGTACGGAAATACTTATAGTTCTTCTCGATCACTTCGTTTATTACTATTTTTATATATAAATTTGTCATTCCGTTTGTAATTTCCACAATATAATTTTTCGACCCTATAAAGTATATATATTCTGGATCCTTATAGATAGCGGAGTCGATTAAGCTACGTCCGTCTGTCTGTCTGTTGAAATCAATTTTATGAAGACCGCAGATATCTTGGGGATCGAAATCTTCAATAATTCTGTCAGACATGCTTTCGAGAAGTTTCCTATTTAAAATCAGCAAAATCCGTCCATAAATAACGGAGATATGAGCAAAAATCCGTGACAACCTCTGAAAATTTCATCAAAAAATGACAATTTATTGCATGCTTTGACAAAAAAAAAAAACAACAAAACGTACATATGTTTGGATGTGAGTTGGTTTCATTGCTTTGCGTATTTTTTTTTTTTTTTTTTGATGTTTCGTTTCGGTTGGCGTTGTTGTTTTTATACTCTTCACCTTCGTGAGAAGATTGTTATTTCGTTTGTAACTTCTATAATATAATCTGTTCGTCAGCAATTAAATGTAAAATGTTTAAAATTATTCTTGATATATTTAGGATGCTATACGCTAAAAATGGACAATCAATGCATCCACAACAAAGGTGAAGGGTATATAAGATTCGGCATAGCCGAATTTAGCACTCTTACTTGTTTTATTATCAAATGTAGTGAAATAACGATATTCTCAAAGTTGCAACTTCAAAATCTCATAGTAATGTTGGTTTGAAATTGATTTTAAAATTGTTTCTTTTATTTAAAATAATATGTACTACAAGTTTTACCTTTCAAAGAGAAGAGATTTTCTGAAAGTCGGTTGTAAAATGGATGAGTTACGGTCGTTTGTGTTTCAAAAAAAAAAAAAACGCACATTTTCAACAAATAATTACTTTCTTCAAGCTCCATGTAAGTCGAGAGGCAGTAAAATATAGTTTTCTTATTTAAGGAAGACAATATAGTCGGTCAAGCCCGACCATATGATACCCTACACCGAGAAGATGATTATAAACAGTTTTCTTTAAAGCTATGACTAATTATGGACCAATCGCCATAAAATTAGGTGGCATGTCTTCTGTATAAATGAAACTTATTTGTATTGATTTGAATGCCATCATTTTTAAGAAATCTATAGTCGTTAAAGTGATTTTCGGAAGTGGATCTTATATGGGAGCTATGACTAATTATGGACCGATCGCTATAAAATTTGGTGACATGACTTTTTTTTATTGTGATAGATATCACACTCGTATCCCACTAAGCGACTAAATGGGTATTCAAGGAAAACATCTAGGCTTTCTTTTGAGAAAAAAAAACCAAAAAAGGGCCCATTTTGAAAAAAAAAGTCAAAAAAGTTTTTGATTTTGGAAAAAAAATTACAAAATTTTTATTTTTTATTTTTAATTTTTTTTCCGAAAGATTGAAGAAATAGCTATCTAAACTATTTGGGACACATTTTGCTAAGAACAATAGGTAATAAGTTACATGGATGAGAAAAAACACCTGCTTGGCCAAAATGTCAAATTTAACTTTAACTCAGATAGTTCTCGACCGAACTTGTTGAAAAATTGTGTCTGAATTACTATCCAATAGAACTAACTATCGATTTCAAAAGTTGGTTCATTTTTATCGGAATACCGACATTTTTACAAAATTTAGTGATGCAAGTTAGGCTTACATAAAACTTATTTGTGCTGGATTTGGTTTGGATATCTAAATAACTAAGATATCTATGAGAGCTTAACTATTTTTAGATAGGGCAAGCGTATGGGGGGCCAGGAGAAATAATGGCCCGATTCTAAATAAATTCAATAGGCTTCGTCCTTGGGGAAAAAGAAAAGCTTGTACCAAATGTTGTTGAATTATCTTTGAAATACCGACCTGTATTTTGATTACAAAGGCAAGCCGAGTGACCTCGCTTAATTGACTCAGAAAGAGATCCTGAGCAGATTGATATACTTTAAGGTGGCTATGTTACAAACAAAATCAGCACTAACTAAATATAACCTGCCCCCTAGGGTGGTGTAGGGTATAATGAATGAGTTATAATATTGCAGGCGCGTATCCAGAGGGGGTGAAATAGGAATTCTCCCTCTAAAACCGAAAAGTTTTCATATAAAAAAAGAAAACAAATTTAGAACAAATTTTGATTCCCCCCCCCCAAATGGTTGACCTGGAGCCGCACCTGTACTATTGGGTGTTTTAAAATAGATGGCGTATCTTTTGAACACGGATTTTGTTGTTAATAACTTATATGTCATTTTAAAGTGTAGGGTAGAAGGGGGACCATACGCCACTTTTTTTTTGAGGCGATCTCAAATTAAAACCCTAATACATATTCTTAATTTTTTTCTTGTTTCGGATACTTAGATATGTTGGCTTTAGTTTAATTCATTTCAATCTTGCCTATCTCATCTTAATATACATATTTTTTAACATTTCTAGACTGACCAAAAACGGCGAAACGACCACACCCATGGGGTAAATATGGCAATGGGATGGGGCAGATTTGTCATTTGTAAAATAAAACAAAAAAAATCTAAAAATATAAACGTATTTTACTGTTTTATACTTTAATTCACAAAACAAGGTTAAGTTATTTCATATAACTTAAAAAAAAAAATTAAACAAATTGTGACTGATTTTTTCTATATTTTATCAACATTTTACTCTACATCACAGGGATTCCTTGTATCTGGCGAATGTGCCCCAGGGGGAGTTTTGAGATTTAATATAAATTTTTTTCTTACTTCAAATTAAATGATCGAAAAGACTATTGTCACTTATTGTTCTATCTTCAACCAATATCTTTTTTGTATCACAAAATCTAAAGAAGTTAGCACAAAAAATTTACACGATGAAATATTTTCACTGTTTATTGCAAACCAATTAATCACGTCTGCCTCACAACATATGTAAAATTAAACTTTCCAACTTTCATGGATGGTAAACAATCGAAAACATAATTTGATAATGTAACAAAATCGATTACTCGGTTTTTAAGTTATTCGGTGTGCCCCTATTGCAAATGATCCCCCTTCTACCCTACATATCTATCATTTATTCTCACTTAGTAATTGAACATTACAGATTAAATAACAAAGCCATCCAAAAGCAGGGACCAATTGAAGCCGAGAGATCTTGAAAGGCGATTTTTCATGTCCGAAATGATGTTTGAACGGTATAAAAGAAAATAATTTTTGAACCGAATCATTACATGCGATGAAAAATTAATCCGTTATAATAATCCGAAGCGTAAGAATTCGCCGAATCGACACCAAAGCCAAACATCCATGGCGCTATGGTAATGCTCCGTATTTGGTGGGAGCAAAAGGGTCCTATCAATTATAAGCCATTAAATCTGACCAGACCATCATAGGGAACCTGTACCGAATGCAATGATTCATTTGAAGCGACCAGTGGCCGAAAAAAACTCTCAGAATATTCGGCCAGAAATGAAACTGTAATATTCCATCATTACAACCATATGTTGAAATACCTGTTCAAAAGTATTTAGAATGAAGTGATTGGGAAGTTTCGCCCAACCCGCCTTATAGTCCAGACCTTTCCCGTCCGTCTACTATTTATTTCGAGCGATGCAGAACGCTCTCTCTGGGATTCGCTTCACATTGGAACAGAGTATCCGATATTGGCTTAATTCGTTCTTGACCTCAAAAGATGAGCAGGTCTTTTGGCTCGCAATCCAGTTGTTGCCAGAAAGATGGGAAAAAGTCATGGAAAAATATTTGGGCATCTATGTGTAACAACACAATAAAGTCATGATAAAAACCGAAAAATTAAAAATTTAAACTAAAATATATTTGAAGCTATAAGCGATAATTTAGTGAAGGAAGAATTTTATTATCTTCCCACTTGCTTTACAGTTTCATTTATTGATGGTAGAATTTGACACCCTGTACGTAACATTGCACAGTGGTTTAGAAACGTGTTTTATTTCTAAATAATTCAGTATCTCGGGAACTATTAGAGATATCGTTACAAAGTTTCACAAGGTTGGAGCTGATATGTTTTCGAGTTCATTTACAGTTGTTCAGCTTCGTAGGCGGAGTGGGAGCCAGTGAGTGGCCACTCAAAATTGGTCACCTTGAGTCTAACATTTTTTAAAAAAATCGACAAAAATCCATTTTTGATGAGAAAGAGCTAAAATTTTAAATATAAATAGTTCTTGAGAAGATATACAAAAACTTTTTAACGTTTTTTCATATGTCAACTCAAAAATACCTCAGCTGCAACCTTGTGAAATTTCGTAACGACATATCCAATAGTTCCAGAGATTTTGAATTATTATAAAAAAAAACGTTTCTAAACCACTGTGCACAGGGTAGCCATATGTCAGCCTCTACGATTTGTTCAGTTATCATTTTACAATCGGATCAATACATTAGAATATTCAGATTTATTATCACTTTTTTACGATCGGTCCCACTGTGCGACATTAGTTAAGTTCATTCAAAAACAACCTCATTTGTATATTTTTGCAAGGAAATGCACAAAGTTTAAAGTCCAACCACCTACACACATAATTTAACTGACAAAAAAAGTTGAAATATAATCCATTTTTCAACTTTAATTGTAACATTATAAATGCATTCTAAATAAAAGTCGCTTCTTTGTGATCCTTAAAGTCGTTCGTTGTTTAACCTGTGATTAAATGATAAAGAAAAAATTCGCTTGACAAATCAAGACACAACTGGAAAAATCAGTTAAAGCACACAATGTACCAGCACTTAAGTATGTGAGTTGGTGGATTTCTGTCAATATTATTTTTTAATTTTGTATATTTTTCCACCAAAGGTTATTGGATTTTTCGCAACATTTTCTTATGTCTTGTGTTGATTTTACAAATATTTCTCTAGTTTTACACTTTGTGTTTTCTTAACAGTTCACACGCCTTTGATGATTGGTTGCTTGGTTCACTGGATAAATAAATGAATGAGTGAATGAATGAATGGTTATAGTGGCAAATATTTTTGTCAGGAAGTCTTAAGGTAAACATTGTGGGAATGTTGTTCATGTCATGGCGAATGGGACAATATGACAACGGTCAATGACGACGCCATCACTTAGAGGTGTTGCTGCTAAGCAAAAGTGCATAAAGTGTTAAAAAGACAGGACAATAACAAGAAAGCTTTGCGTTCTTGTACATGGAATATACAAGAAGATACAAGAATCTTGTGGTTTTTTGACCTTTAAACAATCATGTTTTCGCATTCGTTAGGCGATTTAACAATGGCTTCATTTAAATTTCAGGTCATTAACTGACAGTTCATTTTCTTTTTTATATATATATATATATTTCTTTCTTTTTTTTAAGTAGAAAACATGTTTACACTATTTTCTTTAACAACTTAATGTGTTCAACGAAATTATTTTCCGAGTACATCTGAAACATACTTTTTAATGACGTTAACATGTCGTCTTTGATTTCTTGGATAGTTTTGTGGGGTATTAGCTATAGCATTCACAAGAAAATATTTGGTTCAAGGAGGATGGATTTTTTAAAGGACATTTTAATCACAAGTAAATTCATAAGAAATTGTTGCAAATTGCAAACGTTGATATTCTGAATATGATACAATTGAGTAATTTTAATAAACATTTTTAAAGTCTTGGATAACATTTTTTATTTGTTTTTTTTTTTTTTCTTTGCTATTCTCATATTTATTTCGAATATGGGACTATCATAGACTAATTTCTGTGACATTATCTTAGCTTATGTCCAGTATTTGGACAAATGAGAAACAAAACCATGAAAATTTAAGGAAGGTGATCTTATTCTAACTGTCTTATCAACTTATAGAGCACAATATACTAATAGAACTGATTATAACGACCAAAATCCAATGGAAACAAAACTTGATTCATGATGTAAGTGTGGAACTTGCCTTTTTTATAGCAAACTTAAAGTAGTAATACTTATTTACTTTAAAGCATGAAATAACGGAAAGTTTATAAATATTTATCGATTGCTCCGAGATAGATAAGACAAAAAGACGACTGCATGATCTTCCAGTCCAGGACACACCATAACTTCATATCCCAATTGAAGTTACAGAAGTCGTCAACGCAACCAAGTCTTCAAAGACTATTGGCCACGATCAAATATCCATGCTGATGTTGAGATACCTTGGGGAATGGAGTACCTGACCAGCAAGTTACTAGTTTGTATTACTCAAAATAAAGTTTCACACAGGGCTTAAACCTACAGCCCAAAATGCCCAACCATTAAATGAATGGATTGTAAATTAACGTGCGTAGATTTTAAAGATAGTTGCAAACCACTGTAACGTTAACAAGTAAGAGAGATATATTCGGCTGAGCCGAATCTTATATACCCTTCACCAAATTATACTTCAAAATAAAAATTTTAAATATTTTTAGGCAAACAAAATTAATTTTTTTTCCAGTTGTTTTTTTTTAATTTTTTGAAAAAAAATTTTTTTTCGATTTTTTTTTTTTTAATTTTTTTTAAATTTAAAAAACTTTTTTTTAAATTTTAAATTTTTTTTTTTTAATATTTAGCCAAAAAAACGTTTGGTGAAAAAAAATTCGGGTTCAAAATTTTTTCCCGATTTTGACCTATTGTAGGTCCAACTTACTATGGTCTTATATACGTCGTTGCAAAGATCTTTGAAATATCTATCATTAGATATCCATATTGTCTATATTAATGACTTAGTAATCGAGATATAGGTAAAAAAAAAGGTAAAAAATCGAGGTTGTCCTGGTTTTTTCCTTATATCTCAGCCATTTGTGGACCGATTTTGCTGATTTTAAATAGCAAACTTCTCGAAAGCATGTCTGACAGAATTATTCAAGATTTGGATCCCGAAGATATCTGGGGTCTTCAGAAAATTGATTTCAACAGACAGACGGACAGACAGACAGACAGACAGACAGACAGACAGACAGACAGACAGACAGACAGACAGACAGACAGACAGACAGACAGACAGACATGGCTAAATCGACTCCGCTATCTATAGGGATCCAGAATATATATACTTTATAGGGTCGGAAAATTATATTGTAGAAATTACAAACGGAATGACAAATTTATATATACCTTTCTCACGAAGGTGAAGGGTATAAAAATACCTCAGGGCCAGGGAAAATTTTTGGTGGTCAACTTTGAAATTCTTTGAATAAAGAATAATATCTGAAAGCGTTCAACAGCGGAAATAAACAAAAAACCCATGCTGGCAACCTATAGAACGATTGGTCAGCAAGTAATCAATTATGCTGCTGCTATGGTGACACCTTTGTTGGGTGATACTTAATAGAAATATATTTCAGTCTGTTAAAATGAAGACACAGGCTCCTTAGAGAACGTCATCTTCAGGAGGAATCTATCAATACCAGTCAGGGAACAAAACGTCATATTGTAACAAAATGTTCAGGGATGTCATTCAAACTTCCACATCATACTTTTGGAGGCTCTCCCGAATCATGTCTAGCAGGAGCTACAAGGAGAACTTGTGCATTTGATCATAGTTCATACTTGATATATTTAAAAAAATACTCATGGAGACACCAAGAATTCAGCGGTTGCAGACGCCGGGAATATAACAGCATACAGAATACAACTAAGATCAGGATCGATCAACAGGTTTCATGACATCTAATCCCGCAATAGCGTGGATGAGACTAATTGACTTCGCTAGCTGTCCGCAGATCAGTAAACAAGAAACAAAATTGATCATAATGTGGTAGGCTTCCACCATGGATCTAGTTTATTGGGCTTGAGTTGAATCAAAAATTCAACTAAGGACTGAGATCAAAAAATTCTTAACACACGTTGTTTATTAAAACTTTTAACCCAAGTATTTTTTGATTTTTTTGATCAAGTTACCTTTTGTAAAGCATGTCAGTTATTATGTTTAATGCCAATTATGTTCATTTGTTGTTAATCTGATCAAAATGAGTGACGAAAAATAAGTGCGTACTAAAATTATTAAATATTTTCAACAAAACCCAACTTGGTCCTACAAAATGTTGGCCAAACAATCAAAGGTCTGCCGTCAAACTGTTTCCAATGTTATTAAACAGTACCGGGAGATAGAAAACCTGGTTCTGGTAGAAGGAATGGTCCACATGATGTTTCTAAAGCCAAAAAAAATAGAAAGAATTTTCAAAAGAGCTCCCAACACCTCCGGTCGGAAAGTAGCCCGGTTAGGACAGTACTCGGACTATTTTTTACGAAAAGTTAAAGCCAATGAATGTTTAAAAGCATACAAGGCTCAAAAAGTTCCTGACAGGAACGCTGCTAAAAATTTAGAAGCCAAAAACAGAGCACAGAAATTGAAGTTAAATTTTATACAAAAAATATACCTGCTGCATAATGGATGACGAAACGTATGTTCTTGGAGATTTTTCGCAGCTTCCGGGTCAAATTTTTAATATTGCTGATGCTCGAGGGAATGTTGAAGAAAAGTTTAGGACCCTAAAGCAGACAAAATTACCCAAAAAGTTTTTGGTATGGCAAGTAATATGCAGTTGCGCCAAAAAAGCCAAACATTTGTTACAACGGGCTCTATAAATACCGAAATTTACATCAAGGAATGTTTACAAAAAAAGGATGCTTCCATTCATAAGACTTCTAAGTGTTTCCACTTATTTTTGGCCTGATTTGGCACCCTGTCACTGTGGTAAGAAAGGTCTTGAGTGGTACAAGAAAAATAATGTGGTATTTGTACCAAGAGAGGCAAATCCTCCAAACTTCCTGGAGCTAAGACCAGTGGAGAGATATTGGGCTCTTGTTAAAAGAGAATTGAAGAGCACAAAAAAGGTATCCAAGAGTGTGGTAGATTTTAAACGTAGATGGACAACCTGTTCGAACAAAGTGACATAAAGCACTATAATGGAAGGGTTTTCGAAAAAGGTTCAAAATTTCATCATTAGTGATTAGAACTATAAAAATATTTTTTTTTTTGTAAATTGTAATAATAATTTTAATCAAATAAAAAAAGATTAAAAACTGTAAGTTTAGTGGTTTCATTTTAATTAACATATATGTATGTTAAACATTTTTCGATCTCAGTCCTTAATGTCGCAATATCGTGGATGAGACTAACTGACCTCGCTGCGGCTAGAAACTACTGTCAGATTAGTGTACGAGAAACCAAATTGATCATAATTTCATAGATGGAAGCCACGGATCTACTGGGACTTGAGTTGAATCAAAAAGTCAACTTCTCGACCTTCTTTCATTTTTGAATAGTCAACTTATTTAAATTTTCAACTTTGGATAATTTATGATATTGTTCGACTTTTTATCCTATTTCGAAAGTCTATTTATAGAACCCTAGTGCGCACCATATGGAGATCAATCATCAATTCAGGTCAATATCTTGTTACAGCAATAGTCCGAACATACCTCAGTAAGACAAAAACTCTCCGTGCTGACATAAGTAGTACAAGAAAATTATATATCACTATAGCCAGAAGCTGCTTTTCGACTCTTTAAAAAGACTAAGGAAAACGCACTAATCTCTACTATAGACGAACACTAGACGAATCAATTCACGCTGCTGCCGAAGAGGTATTAGGTTACGAGGACGAGGTAACCTGCTAGAAAACCAGATAGCTAGAAGCTACTTATGGTGACTCTCCGAAATGCTTGAGGAATACTCTTCACATGCTTTTGCTTGACGGCGCCCTTGCCCCATTCCGCAGTAAATTATTTTGCCAGGAAAAATAAATTAAAGTTTAGCAATAATGAAATCTTTGTTTCTTAAATTAAAATTGGAAAATAAATTAGAATACACTGTTTAAGCTTAATGTTTTTCTAATTTCTTCAAGGCCCCCTGAAATATTTATATGGAGCCCTAGAGGGCCACGGATCCTCACACAATAGTTTCGCAAATGAAAGTTCTGTACCTGAAATATTGATTTTAAATTACGGCAATAATATTGAATTTCTTACAAAACACTTTCTAGTGTAATATGCTAACGACTAGAACCATATACTAATTGTTATCGGATAGAAAAGCATTAGTCGGGTTTTAGACCCGGTAGGTCCATAATTGATCAGATATTCAAATTTGTTAAAACTTGAAAATGAAAAGGTTTCATCGATAGCCCCATAAGGAAAAGTTTTCTGTCGCTATGTCTAAACTAGATATTTCTGCAGACCGTCTTGGCATAATCACTCCAAAAAAACAATAAAAAATCCTACAAATAGCAAAAAATTTCTTCAATATTTTTAGTATTAAAACTGCTGATTAGAAGATATATTAAGGATTTTTCGGGAAACGAAAATTAAAACTGTCACGCTGCTCACATATACGGACGATATTGACATAATTGTTGCATGTTGGCGGACAGTAAGTTTGCCTTTGTAAAACATTAAACGCAGTCATGGACATAGACGTTTTCATGTTCAAAGCCTCCGTTGGCTGGGTCACTTGTGGCGAATTATTACCAATGCTCCATCTAATAATTCATACAAGGAAGAACCCACTGGTGGATAATGTACAATTTCGAGAAGTTTTAAAAATTGGTCCTAGAGTAAAACATGAGGTATATCATTAAAGTGCCTTAAATTACTACCTAAAAAACGTTTTCATTAGGCTAGAGAGAGAACACAGCAAATATGTATAACAATTTTTCATAGAATAAGTATTAGAGGCAGAGAACTTTAAATTGGCAGCAATATTTTCTGTGACAGCTGATTTGACAGCTCTTGGAAATTTATCATGAATAGAGTCATGTCAGAGCAAAGTTTGCATATTGTTCAAATTTCATATGAAAATCATTGTTCAATTCGACAAACTCATCGGACATTACGTGCATTTAATGGTGCTCATAATTGTCTAAAAGAACGATTAATTCGAGAAACTATGGATCATTTTCGCAATACGTTTACTCTGAACGATAATACGCATCCGGATAGACACCGTACAGTGCACACAAAACAAGCACAGATTGATGGTGTGCAGCGTAGTGTTGATGATGATCTCAATGTGTCAATTCGAGGTATAGAGATATGCTTACTGCTTCAATTGGAAGTCATTAGTAATGTTGTCATGTGAATACAATCAATTTACTGAGAGAAATATTTGTCAAACGATTAATTTCAACGTCCTTAGATTATTTTCTCTGGGGATATGTAAAGTCAATGCCGAAATACAGCCGATTTACTTCAAAGGGTGTGTAAAAATGGCGGGTCAATAAGTCCGTTACTTTTTTGATTTCCCGCCTCTTAGCTGAAAAGGCAACACTTCTCCTGTCAACGGGCAGCATCGTTTAGTTTGTGTTTGACAGCCATTGATAGCTGACTACCTCGTGACTTGAGGAGAAATTGGAAAAAAGTGAATTTGGTGAGCTCATTAAGCATTATTTTTTGTGGCAAAAAACCACACTTAAACCAATGCTAAGCTTGATAAATACTATGGGAACTCTGCACCATCAATTTCAATGGTAAAAAAGTGTCTTACTGAATTTCGTTGTGGCCCTACAAGCCGAACATTCTTGATGCCCAGTTGAGGTCACGAAACAATTGCAAAAATTTACGATATTGTGTTGGCCGATCGGAGATTGAAAGTGCGAGAGATTGTGGAAGCCAAAGGCATCTCAAATGGCTCAATGGTTTTAATTATGAATGATGAAAGCTTTCCGCAAGATGGGTGCCGTGTTTGCTCACAATCGACCACTAACGCAATCGTGTACAAATGTTAAGTTTCCATGTCAAAAATCCATGAATTAAGCTGCGAATTGCTTCCTCATTTGCCCTATTCTCTGGATTTAGCCCCGAGTGACTATTACTTGTTTCCAAACCTGAAGAAATGGCTCAGCGGAAAGTGATTTGACTCCAACGATGAAATGATTTCACAAACAAATAAGTACCTATTTTTATGAGCTCGAGAATCTTATTTTTTGGAAGGGATAACAAAATTGGAGAAACGTTGGACAAAGTGTATTAAGAGCTCAAAGAAGACTATGTTGAAAAATGTTTAATCCAAAAACCTGTGTTTCATTAAAAAAGTCACAGACTTAATGTTACGCGATCGTAATAAAGCCAGTTAGATGGATTTTAAAAACGTTTACCTCTGTTTTGTTTCAATTTAAAGTTCTCCAACTCTATAAAAACACACTTTAGTTACTTAACAGTCACGGTAAATCCCGGCATCAGGGACTTTTTAAAACAAAAAAAAATGTTTGCAAACACTTTTATGTGATAATGACACATATTATTTCCATTATTTACATGTATTATTACTATATTAGAATTTAAAAATAGACTACATAGTAAACATTATATTTTTGTAGTTTAAAATCTGTTTAATTGTAAATGAATTAAAGGTCAATTATTTAAGATTGAATAATACACAAATTATCATTGAATTTGGTAATTGCAAAAATTTCTGCCAAACATACATTTAAATAAATGTCTGTAGATACTCTTAGTAGCTATAGTAGTCATAGTAATTTAGCCTATAATATTAGCAATAGCAACAACAAACAATATCCCAAAAAAAAATAGAATAACTAAATGAAAATCATTCAACAGGTATACAAATACAAATTTTATAATAATTGGTTCAATATTTCGATATTTGTTTATATAATGTTTTTTTTTGCATACGATTTTATTTAAATCTATGTGTATGTATCTGTAACATCTATAGAATTATGAATTTTCATGAATGAGCTTGTTTTTTCTGAGTATTTCGTTCATAAGAATTGGCCAACGGGAAAATGTTCCAGTAAAGAGGCCTACCTAAAGGCCTTATTTGGCAGACAGAAGGACATTCAGACACATTTTATAAAATCGTTTCTATTTTACAACGCATGTCATTGAGAGCCAAGACCTTGCATACTGGCTTCTGTTAGAGCGCTGATAAAGGGTTTTCCAACAAGAGGTGTTATTTTGAATCACCCGGTATTTCAGTAGTCACTTTTGAAGCTTTAACTTTTTGATATTTGACAAGTAGAAACTACGCCATTACTAAAAATGGAACGATACACGCTTCAAAACTAAAGCATTTTTGGGTTGTCGTGAAGCACCTTGTCGGACCGCAATACAGAAATTGGTGGAAAAATTCGAGCTGTTGGGACAAGTTAGTGATGTGAAGAATAAAACCCGTGCACGTCGCTCAAGAACAACTGAGAATATTGCTGCTGTAGCCCAAGTGTTGATGAAAATATTGATCACAAGTGGCCAACGAGATCATCATGAATGATGCTTTGTGGAGTACTTGCCGAGTTTTAATAATTAAGTGGCCTCAACCCTCCTCTAAACAATCCATTAAAGAAGGCCCTTGACCATACTTCCCCTTCATGGCAAAGGTCAGGCAGCCGCCACCACCTGGGAAAAAAGGTAGGAATCA
Organism: Calliphora vomitoria; assembly: GCA_942486065.2. NCBI lineage: Eukaryota > Metazoa > Arthropoda > Insecta > Diptera > Calliphoridae > Calliphora > Calliphora vomitoria. The sequence goes on along the minus strand of OW818030.2, from coordinate 85,285,766 downwards.
AAGATTAGCAAGGTTCTCCACCACTACACCAAACACGCAGAGGGTGTTGTTTCCAGGCAACGACAGATGGTAGCCCCATTATCCTAGAACCTGCTATAGCAGACCTATCATCTATTTAGCTGGAAAAACAACCGAAACTGATACAAGGCAAAATAACAACGGACTGGATCCAATGGCAACATTGTATGTAGAGAGGCACGGTACTCCAAGAACTAGGACAGTGCAATCTTACAAAGGAAAGACGCTAAAACAACTGCAAGAAATCGTATAAGATGGAGATGCTTTGTGGAAGCTATATGCTCCCAAGATGGGTGATGGAGAAAAAAATAGGGACGCCTTCAAAGCGTCAAATGTTGCTTGCTTATCTGCAGAAACTTCTAACTTCCAGGCCCCACAGGAAATAATCGAGGTGAGTCAAATCGCACAACCTTGGAGGGCATTTCTCGAAATCAAGTTAATTTGATTTCAATAGATCGATTATTGCGTAACGCCATCCTGTTGAAACCACATCTCGTCCGGCTGAATTTCATCCATATATACAAACAAAAAAATCATTGATGGTGGTGGGGAAACGATCTTCATTGACCGTAACGCAAGTTCCGGCTTCATGTTTGAAGAAATAAGTTCCCATGATGCCACCAGCGTGTAAAACGCACCCAACGGTGTAAGTTTCTGGATGTAATGGGGTCTGCAGGGTCTGTTGTGGTCTCTTGTGGTCATACTCAAGATAAGCCTCACCGTTGAACTAAATTTTGGGACAAAATATCGGGTCAGTTTTCAACTGCTCTAGAGCCCAATTGGCGAAAGAACGACGTATATGATGATCTCGCGTCTTTAATTCCGAGATCTTTGTTTAAAATTGTCCAGGAACTGGACGGTCAGAGCCCCAATTCATGAGACTGACGACGAATCGATAAATTTGTATCTTCTTGCACACTTCTGTTTACAGCGGCAATATTCTCTTCAGTTCGCACATTCCTTCGACATGTTGGTGTTATTGCATCATTTAGAGAGTATGTGGTATGACATATTTCACTGTTTGTCGAATGGCTTGCCCAGATGGACGAAATCGTCTATAATGTGAGCGAATCGATGACAGATTTTCAAAGTAAATTTGGATAATTTGCTAACGTTGTTCAAGCGTCAATCTATTCATGAAGATTCGCCAGAGTAAACTGATCATAAGTGTCAAAAAGTTATCACAGTATGACAGTTCGTTTGACAGTTAAAACTTTCGTAAGTTCTATCAGGCACCCTTTATAACATCTTCTACGAGAAAGCAGAGAGGAAAGAATATCAGATCTTATATAATGTGTAAACAGTTATTTTAGAAGGCCTACAGAGTGAAGCCCTAGCAAATTTTTAAGCTGGTTGGTGTTGGCATTTAGTAACAATATGTCAATGAAGAAGATACATATTATAACATACATTCGCCTTTACCCGCTTTCCTACGAAGAGTATTTGTACAAATTGTATACATATAACAGCTGTATGACAATACACAATGGGGCGAATTGGTATATTGTATGAAATGTTAGTAAATATAACAATTCCCAACAAAGCACAGAAATTGCAAAATTTTTCTGTAAAACCAGCTTATTCGGCCCATTCATGATTTTCATAATAATTTTGAACAATTTGCTAAACCAACAAACCTCAACACAACCGAGAACTGTCAAATCAGCTGTCATAGAAAACTGTGCTGCCGTTTAAAAAATTTTAAAACAATTCCATGAGACAAGTACTGTAAAAACTAAACATTTAGGAGGAATACCTCCAAGACACGATAATTTAAGAAATTCCGAAAAATTACTGACTAAGAGGTTATCAATAATCTAATATTGGATATTAGTTCTTGAACTGTAAGCCGCTGGGCAAATGAGGCTAGTTGCTATCGCCCTGCTATTCTATTTGCCATAGAACATTTAAACTGAACCAAACAGAAATGGAATACTATTCTCTTTTTCGAAGATGAGGACCCCAAATATATTGGATAATCAGCCCCAATGTGCAATATCTCTCATTGAAGAAGAAGAACAACAACAAAAATACACATTCATAACAGATAAATGTCTGTGTATGAATTCATATGGCTGAGGAATGCAAAATGTCTTATGAATTGATTCACAGAATACGCCACTCACAATCACTTACCTGTAAATACAGAAACAAACACACACACACTCATATTATTCTTAGACACCCATACACATGAATGAAAACAGCTGTTTTTATGTTTTGGCCAAATGTGAGTGTTTTGTTTTTTTTTTTGTTTGTTTTTGTTTTGCTGAGAGAAGGGAAATTTTGTTTTTATAGGGAAATTGAGAGAATATGGATTTCCGGCTAATGCGCAGATGCCATTAGACTTTTCCCTTTTGGGTATTTTTACTAGTAAATGTGGGTATGATGAGTTTATTAAAGAGTTTGAAACGATGTTGAGATAAGATATTGAATATATTGATATATCAGACAAAATGATTCCAATGAAAAATTATCCAATGAAACTAATTTAATTTTTTAAATGAGGCCGAATTGTTCAAAACTAATGTTGAATCGATCGCATCACTATAAATGTAATTTATATGTTCGGTACGATCAGGCACTGTCTAGACAAATCTATAGCAAATAGTAAAATGTCATCGGTGAGATACAGCCACATCTCTGTGAAAAAGTCATGGAAAATTTCATGAAAAGAGTAATAGTCTGCCATCAGAGCCGTGGGGCCATAATTTATTCCATACTTAATCGGAAAAAATTCAAAAAATTCGTATTTTTATTTAAAAATGAAAAAGTGCATTATTACTGAGACACCCTTTAGATTATCAAGTCATTACTATAGACAAAATGGATATCTAATAATTGATATTTCAAAGACCTTTCCAACGTCGTATATAACACCATAATTATTCTGATCGAATGGCTCAATATCGGGAAAAATATTTTTGTTCACACATTTTTTTTCCATCAACAATTATTTTCAATCTTTATCTTAATCCATCCTTTGGTAAAGGATATATAAGAAGCTCTCTTACTTGCTTTTTGTTAAAAAAAATAGTTTGTGACAATTTTAATCAAACTTATTTAAACATTTAAAAGAAAATGTTCTTTGGTACTATTAAAAAAGTTCTACGGTACCAATTAGAAAATAAGTACTTTGGTACTATATTTAAAAATAATGTTTTTAAACTGTTTATTAGAAAATATAAAGAACCTGTACTTTAGTACTTTTTTTGTAAAAAAAAAAGTACTTTGGTACCATTTTGAAAAATCATTGATTTTCAAAAAATTTTAAAAATTTATTTTTACTTATTGCAAAAATTTTATAAAAAAGTACTAAGTTCTATTTTTGCAAAATTATTATTTTAAAAAAATTGATTATATTAAAGAATTTAAGTACTTTTTTATACTTTCTTAAAAACTATGTTTTAAACAATTTTAATCTATATATATGTATAAAAGAGTAACGTTACTGACTGATTCATCATCGCACAGCCCAAACGACTCAAGCTAAAAAGCATGAACTTGTAACTGTATGTTCCTCCCTCCCCAAAACGAATCACTAAAAAGGGATTTTTGGAAATTCGAACGTTTAGGTGGTAAAAAAGGGTAAAGACGGTTAAATTCTGTAACCTTATATCTTCAAAACTAATAAAGATACATGTTACTCCATTTAAAAGCTGACTAGTGTGTGGTACTTTTTCGAAATTCAAACTTTTTAGGGGAGAAAACGGGAAAAATTTGTATTTTGGTACTTTTTTGGCACCTTATGTATCTTTTAAACCAATAAACATAGAAACAAATTTTAAATCGTATTCTTTACTTATCAAAAAATAACAAAAATAAGTTTGGTACTTTTTGGAAATTCGAACCCTTAAGGGATAAAAATTGGTACTTTTTTCCATAAAATATGTTTTTCTATAAATTGATGTAGACATATGAATATTATATTATGAGCTGCTGCCACGATACAGAAATTTATTTGAATCGAATTTTACCACCGCAACGAGGATAGAAAAAGGTACCAAAAAGGGGGTAAAATACATTTTATTTAAAATTATTGAGCCAATTTTGATAATATTTTTAACATTGGTTCGCGGATATAGAAATTAACTAACAAAACTATTAAAGATACATGTAACTCCATTTAAAAGCTGACTAGTATGTGGTACTTTTTCGAAATTCAAACCTTTTAGTGGTGAAAACGGGTAAAAACTATATTTTGGTACTTTTTTGGTAACCTATGTATCTTTTAAACCAATACAGGTAGAAACAAATTTTAAATCGTATTCTTTACTTATCAAAAAATAAAAAATATAAGTTTGGTACTTTTTGGAAATTCGAACCCTTAAGGGATAAAAACTGTGTTTATTTTTGGTACTTTTTTTTCATAAAAAATGTTTTTCTATAATTGGATATTGGGCAAAATCCGGGTAAAAAATTTGAAACTTTTTTAAAACATATTTTTCTTAAGCACATTAACACATATTTTAATCGTTTGAGACATGTCTTTAGCATAAACAATTTTGGCAAATTGAGTATTTTTAAATTTCAAACTTTTTTATTTTAAATTATTTATCTTATCGACATTAAAGTTAGCTGATATGTATCTGTGTAGTTTTTGGTACTAAAGTTTTGGTACTAAAATGTGAGAACTGAACTATAGGTACTTTTTGAATTTTCCTTAAATTAGTTGGACCTAGACCCAGGACCCAGAAAACATTCTTTTGTCATAAATTTTTTTCACTAATAAATTAAAAAAAAAAAATTTAAAAATTGGAAAAAATTTTTAAAAAACAATTTTGAAAAAAAATATTTCAAAATTTTTTTTTTAATTTTTTTAAAGTATAATTTGGTGAAAATCAGCAAAATCCGTCCATAAATAACGGAGATATGAGCAAGAATAGGAGACAACCTCTATTTTTTGCTTATTTTTTATCTATATCTCGATTACTAAGTCATAAATATAGACAACTAGCTTGACCCGGTGCGCTTCGCTACCCCTGTCGTAGTCTATGTTGGAAATTTCAATAAAATCTTTTCGGACGTTTAATATTTATTGCTTAAGAACTAAAGGTACCAATTTTACCGGTTTTCCCCCTGTTTACCCCTTTCTGGTCCAAGTATTGAAAAAAGTTATAGCCTATTGACGCTTCCAAGTAAGGATCTGTCTACGTTCCAAATTTCAATAAAATCGATTCAGCCGTTTAGGCGTGATGCTCAAACAAACAAATAAACAAACAAACTTACAAAGACATTTATATATTTACTAGCTTGACCCGGTGCGATGTAAAAATCGGTTCAGCCGTTTAGTAATTATTGTTTAAAAACTAAAGGTACCAATTTTACCCGTTTTTCCCCCTTTTTATCCCTTTCTGGTCCAAGTATTGAAAAAATTTATAGCCTATTGACGCTTCCAAGTAAGGATCTATCTACGTTCCAAATTTCAATAAAATCGGTTCAGCCGTTTAGGCGTGATGCTCAAACAAACAAACAAACAAACAAACAAACAAATAAACAAACAAACTTACAAAGACATTTATATATTTATATAGATATAGATATGGATATCTAATGATAGATATTTCAAAGTCTATTGCAACGATGTATATAAGGCTATACAAAGTTGGACCTACAATGGGTCAAAATCGGGAAAAATATTTTTTAACCCAAATTTTTTTTTTACAGAAAACATTATTTTGTCATACATTTTTTTCACTAATAAATTAAAAAAAGAAAAAATTTTAAAAAATTGGAAAAAAATTTAAAAACAATTTTGAAAAAAAAAATATTTAAATTTTTTTTTTTTTAAATTTTATTTTAAAGTATAATTTGGTGAAGGGTATATAAGATTCGGTACAGCCGAATATAGCTCTCTTACTTGTTTTATTGTAAATTCTTTTAAATTCCCAAAATTTTAAGCTATTTTATTGATAAAAATATATTTTTACTGCAATTTTACTTGTATAACTCTTTTAAATGCTTTGAATTTAATATTGTTTTTATGTTTAAAAAAAAGTACTTTGGTACTATTTTGAAAAAAAAAAATCCTTTAATAATATTAAAATGATGGTTTCTAATTGGGTTGGATAGTAGTTAGAGTGATAAACGGTCACTGCTCAATTGGAGCCACAGGACTTTGTAGAATGTGCAAGGATTTTAAGGAGCTAAAGAAAGTAGAACACATTTTGTGTAACTGTCCTAGATTACAGGGTCTCAGACAAAAATGGCTAGAGGATTGATTTTACAATAAACTAGGGAATATAGCTAGATCATCTATGCAATCTATTAGGCTTTATCAGGGGAATAAGCTGGCTATTTTTAAGAACAGACTCTTTTTCAAAATAATTTTTGAATATTTTTTTGATTTCAAATACTGTCGATCTTCTTAAAATGTTGAATCATATTAAAATAAATCTATAATCTCTTTTATTACTCACTGTATATTAAAACAACTTGACAAAATTTACGAAAAGAAAAAAAATGATCAAAAACACAAAGTTTGAGTATGGTCAAGTGTTTTATAACGAAACAGGCACACACACACATTCTTTATGTGGATTGTAAATAAGTGGAATGTAAATTGTGCTATACAACACTCTTGAGCAAATAATAGCAACTAAAAAATTTCCCTCGCTACACAACCCACACAGGCAACTGAAGTAGGATAAAACATATTTTATCTTGACTATATTAACAATAATCAGAGGAAAATACCAACCAGTTTTATATGAGATATCGTCGGAATAAGATTTGTTAAAACGCTAACAATAATAATTTAAATAAAATCATAAAGAAAACTACATATTCAATTGAAAAAGATCTTAAAAAGGAAATTAATAAATAATAATAAATAAAAATAAATCCAGAAAATCATAACGGTTAAAAGAAGTTTGAATTTAAAAAATATTGAAAATTTAAAAAAGCGTTTCGTTTGCAAAATAAGCTTATTCAGTTTTTATTCCAAACTGAAATTTTAATTAATAATAAAACCAGGAATAAAAACGAACGCACGGATATTTTGTATAAAAAAAAAAAATAATATTTGCAAATGTGTTGTATATAATTTTATGGCATTTTCTATAAAATTTAAATGAAAGTGTTAAACCATTAAAATTTTGAATGAAATAAATTTACAACAAACGCCGATAAAACTAAATTAAAACCTTTTAACTAAGAAAATAAAAACATTATTACAACTTTAAATACAAAATAATCTTAAAAAACTTAAATATTTGAAAAACATTTATAATTGTGTTTCTACCAGGAAGTGTAGATTATTGAAAATACAAAAAATAAAAAACTATTTTAAGTGTCCATTATTTGGTACTAAAGTGAAGTGGTGCTTTTTGTAAAACAAAACAACAACAACAAATAAAAATACCAAAACACAAACAAATATTTCAACATTTTATTAGACAAATTGGCTGCTAAATTGCAATACAAGTCTGCAACGACTCTTAGTTGTTTCATTTCAAAATTGGAATATCAGTTAAGAGGTGAGTGAGTTGTAAAAAAAAATTTCTATATATCAAAAACATATAGACATTCCTTAGAACAAAGTCTTAAATTGCAAATTTTCATTTAAGATAAAGAAATTTTAAAAAGTTTTTTTAAAATTTTGAAAAAATTCAAAGAATTTGTTCCATTTTTTATATATTACATCTGTTTTGGGTTAATTTTAGTAAAAACAAAGAAGAAAAGATTTGAAAAAATAAATAATAAATTGCTTTTTACAATAATAATGTTCAAAAATACTTAGCTGCAGTTTTGGCGAAAAAGTATATTTTTTAATGAAATTACGATTTTAAGTGTTTTGGTACCTTTTTTGAAAAAAAGTACGTTGGTACTATTAACGCAAAAAATTCAAAAAAATTTGTTTTTTCCACTTAATTTAAAAATTTTTTAAATGTTTGTTTAAAATCTTGGAGATAACTTGTTGCTAGAATATATTTTGTGAGAAGTAAAATTTTCTTGAAATAATTTCTTCAAAATGTATGCTATTGCTGTGAAAAAGTAGCTTTTAAAATTGTTTACCCTACTTGCTTAATGAATTTCTAATATTTAGACAATTTTAATGTACTGTCTTTATAAAAAAGGCACTATTTAAACAACTTGAAGATTTTTTAATATACATTGTTTAAAAACATTGACTATTATTTTAAGTTAGTTTTCCAAAAGTACTTTAGTGCTTTAAAAAGTACTTTTTATTACATTTACTTGTAATAGTTTGATAGTTTCAAATAGAAAAATTAAAAAATTTAAATTGAAGGAAATTATTCTAAAACGGATTATGGCACAATTTTTAGTTAATTCAATTCAAAACTTTTAAATACTTAAGAAGTAAGTACTTTCACTATTTCTGAACATTTTATAATGTTTACACATTTACGTGAATTTTTCTTTAAGAATATGATGACTTTCCACAATCGTTTAGTAAATATTTTTCAAAAACTTGAAAAATTTATAATTTTTTAACAAAAAGAACTTATTTTGGTAAAATGGTACTTTTTTTAAAAAAGTACTTTTTTACAAAACTCAAAATTCTAGAAAAAAATTCTTAACAGTCTTGTTGAAATTTGCTACTTCGGTAAAAAAGTACTTTGGTACTTTTTAAAAAAAAAGTACTTTTCTAAAAAAGCACTTTTGGTAAAAGTGTTTAAGGACTTAAACAAATACAAAACAACATAATTTTGAAAACATTTTTCAAAAACTTAATAAAATGTACCCAGTTTGGTACAGTGGTACTTATTGAAAAAAGGTACTTTTTTTCAAAATACCCTCTTTTTGATAATATTTTTCAAGAACACAAAGAATTACAAGATTTTCATAATATTTATGGACAAAGATATGCTACTTTGGTACAAAAGAGTAATAGTACTTTTTGCAAAATAGTACCTTTTTCGAAAAACCCTTTCATTTGGGTAATATTTTTAAAAACTTCTAAAATTTAAAAATTTTGTAAATATTTTTCAACAAAAAGTACCAAATTTGGTACAAAAATACAAAGGTACTTTTTGAAAAAAGTACTTTTTTAAAAACTCTAGAATTTTGTTAACAGTTTTCAGTAGTTTCCAGATCTAAACGCAAATTTGCGTTTTAAAAAGAGTTCCTAGTTTGCTACAAAAGTACTTTTTGAAAACTTGTAATTTTAACGAAAAACATCCTCATTTTGGTAATATTTTTAAGAAGTTCAAGAATTGAATGTATTTTAAAACATTTTTCTACAAAACATAACTACCATGGTACAAAAGTATAATGGTACTTTTTGAAAAATTATACTTTTCAACAAAAAACATTCATTTAGTTAATATTTTTCAAAAACTTGAAGAATTTATAATTTTTTTGACAAAAAGTACCTATTTTGGTAGAATGGTACTTTTTCCAAAAAAAGTACTTTTTTATAAAACTCTAGATTTTATAAAATTTTATAATTCTAGAGCATTTTGTAAACAGTTTTGCTAGAATTTGCAACATTGGTACTTTTTGAAAAATAGTACTTTTTTACAAAATACATACCTCCATGTAATATTTTTCAAGAATTACAAGATTTTCATAACATTTATGGACAAAGGCAGACTACTTTTGAACAAAAGAATAAAAGTACTTTTAGAAAAATAGTACCTTTTTAAAAAAACCCTTTAATTTGGGTAATCTTTTGAAAAACTTCTAAAATTTACCAATTTTTAAAATATTTTTCAACAAAAAGTACCAAATCTGGTACAAAAATACAAAGGTACTTTTTGAAAAAAAAGTACTTTTTATAAAACTCTAGAATATTGTAAACAGTTTTAAAGAAGACAAGATTTTCATAACATTTATGGACAAAGACAGGCTACTTTGGTACAAAAGAATAAAAGTACTTTTTTAAAAACAGTACCCTGTTAGAAAAACAATCATTATGATAATATTTTTAAGAACTTTTAAAATTTTACAATTTTTTAAATATTTTTCAACAAAAAATACTAAATTTGGTACAAAAATACCATGGTACTTTTTGAAAAAAAGTACTTTATATAAAACTCTAGAATTTTGTAAACAGTTTTGAAGAAGACAAGATTTTCATAATATTTATGGACAAGGGCAGGCTACTTAGGTATAAAAGAATTTGTAATAGTACTTTTTGAAAAATAGTACCTTTTTAGAAAAACAATTTCATTTGGGTAACCTTTTTAAAAACTTCTAAAATTTAAAAATTTTGTAAATATTTTTCAACAAAAAGTACCAAATTTGGTACAAATGTACTTTGGTACTTTTTGAAAAAAGTACTTTTTATAAAACTCTAGAATTTTTGAAAAATAGCACTTTCCTTTTATCAATTTTCCTAAGAACTTCTAAAATTGAACACATACAAATGCAAAACAATGTAATTTTCCATTCTCAAAACTAAATTCCAACTTTCTTTTAAAATAAATCCCTTGTAATTAATATTTATTAAGAGTTCACCAGAACTTTGCTCAGAACTTCAATGTTTATCTATTTAAGCATAACAAAAAATGTCCTTGTAATTGAACAACCTGTTTAATAAGATGTCTAATATTTGTATTGCTCAACTTTGGTTCATGACCTTTACTATCATAGTAACCTTTAAAAATAATAATTCTGGATTAAAAACTTGTTAAATTTGAATTTATAATCACCTTGAGGCTACAGATTTATCAACTAAAATTAATCGAAAGGAAAGTTCATTCAACTTGTTGGACAAATATTACAATAATTCCTAAATAATGATTGTTATAACACAAAACGATTAAACCAAACCACTAAATGTATCGCACGGTATTAGTACTATTACCACATTGTTGTTATTTGTTATGCAAATAACTGTTATTATGAATAAAATACAAAGTTATAAAAAATTGTTATGAAGCCATTTATAAGTACTTTAGTCTTAACAAAATGTTTGTCTTGTTTTATTTTATTTTATTTCAAAAGCCTACACAATACATACCTACTTAGATAGAGCCCCAAATAGAATTCAATAAATATTGAGCCAATAATGCCCTTAATTTGAAATCTGTCTGACTTTGTATGTCTGCCTGCCTGCTCCCCCAACTGTGCCACTGCCTTAAGAACATAATGAAAGTCTTTAAAATAAATAAATGTTATTTTTATCAAATACAAATTGTTAAATGTATTTTTTTTATTTGTTTTCATATTTAATAATAGCAGCTAATTTTATTACAAATATGTATATTGCAATGAATATGAGTATTTATGGGTGAAAATAAATAAGATGCTTTCTGCAGACAATCAATTTATTGCAATGAGTTTGAGAGTAGAGCTTGTTAGGAAAGTAATTTTCAAATTAAATCAATTTATTATAGAGAAATGTCAGTTACAAATAAAATGTTGGTAAAATCAGTACAATATACATACATATATTGTTAAAAGGAAAATTATTGTATCAAAGGAAAAGAAAATAAATTACTAGTCTATGATTGCTAGTTTAATTTCATGAAAATGTACTATTTTTTTATACATTTGAAAGAAATTATTTTTATGTTTGGTATTAGTTTTTTTATGTTTTGAAAAATTAAAAAACAATTGGTACAAAATAGTACTTTGACAAAAAGTACTTTTCTTTGTATGTTGGTCAAATTTTAAAATTTTAGTAGTAGTTAGAATAAAAGTACTTTGATAAGCTTTTATAGACTTTTAAAATAATATGTTTATATGTTTATAGTTATGTATTTAATGTTTGAAACATTTTTGATTTTTTGTAAAAAAGTACTTTTTTGGAAAAGTGTCGAAACCATTTTAAAATCTTTTACTGTAAACACACTTTCATACTTTCTTGAAAATGATATTAAAAATTTTTGGAATTAAAATATTTATTTTAAAAAGTACTATTTTTGTAAAGTTTTGAAGAAAAAAATGGTTGATAATTTTTGAATTTTTTGGTAAAAAAGTACTTTGAGAAAAAGTACTTTCTTATTTTACATATTTTTATAAATTGTTTGAAAACTATTAAACAATTTTTTAAAAAAGTACTTTCACAAAAAGTACTTTATTGAGGAAGTACCACCTTCGATTTTTTTTAATGGTCAATTTAAAGATCAAAACATTTTAATATTTTTGGTAAAAAATTACTTTGACAAAAAGTACTTTATTGAAAAAGTACTATTTTTGTAAATTTTTGAAATAAAATAAATATTTCTTTATAGTTCAATTTTTAGTTTTTGAAAAATTTTAAAATTTTTTATTAAAAAAAGTATTTCGACAAAAGGTACTTTTTGGAAAAGTACTATTTTTGTAAATTTTTTAAATAAAATATTTATTTCTTTATAGCTTAGTTTTCAATGTTTCAATATTTTGAAAATTGTTAATAAAAAAAATACCTTTTTGAAAAAGTACTATTTATATAAAGTACTTTTTTAAAATTAAATTTTTATTTTTTATAGTTCTCTTTTTAACATATAAAAAATTTAAAATTTTTGATTAAAAAATATTTTCTTAAAAAAGTACTATTTTTGTAAATTATTAAAAAAAAATATTTATTTCTTTATAGTTCAGTTTTTAATGTTTAAATCTCTTTAAAATTGTTGGTAAAAAGTACTTTCACAAAAAGTACTTTCTTATTTTACATATTTTTATTAATTGTTTGAAAAATATTAAAAAAAAAATTAAAAAAAGTACTTTGACAAAAAGTACTTTATTGAAAAAGTACCACTTTCGTAAATTTTTTTAAAAAAATTTTAAATTTAATGTTCAAGACACTTTATATTTTTGGTAAAATATTACTTTGACAAAAAGTACTTTTTTCAAATAAAGTACTTTTTTGAAATAAAATATTTAATTTTTTATAGTTTTGTTTTAAAAGTTTAAAAAATTTTAATATTTTTGGTAAGAAGGTACTTTCTGGAAAAAGTACTATTTTTGTAAACTTTTGAAATGAATAAAGTCCTTTTTTGAAATAAAATATTTATTTCTTTATAGTTCTTATATTTTTAATGTTTGAAAATTTTTTAAATTTTGGTAAAAACGTACTTTGATAAAAAAGTACTTTCTTGAAAAAGTACTATTTTTCCAAGTGTTGAAGTAAAATATAAATTTCTTCATAATTCATAGTTGTAATGTTTGAGAAAGTTTAAAAATTTTATTACAAAAAGTACTTTTAAGAAAAGGTACTATTTTTTTAACTTTTGAAAAAAGTACTTTTTAGTAAAGATGTGATTTGATTGTTTGGTTAAAAGTATTTTGACACAAAGTACTGTTTTGAAAGAGGTACTTTCTTAAAATAGTACTATTTGTTAAATTTTGGTTAAAACGTACTTTTATAAAAAAGTACTTTCTTGAAAAAGTACTATTTTTCCAAGAAATATAAATTTCTTCATAATTCTGTTGTAATGTTTGAGAAAGTTTAAAAATTTTGTTACAAAAAGTACTTTTAAAAAAGGTACTATTTTTTAACTTTTGAAAAAAGTACTTTTTAGTAAAGGTGTGATTTGATTGTTTGGTTAAAAGTATTTTGACACAAAGTACTGTTTTGAAAAAGGTACTGTCTTAAAATAGTACTAGTTGTTAAATTTCGGTAAAAACGTACTTTTATAAAAAAGTACTTTCTTGAAAAAGTACTATTTTTCCAAGTGTTGAAGTAAAATATAAATTTCTTCATAATTCTGTTGTAATGTTTGAGAAAGTTTAAAAATTTTATTACAAAAAGTACTTTTAAGAAAAGGTACTATTTTTTAAACTTTTGAAAAAAGTACTTTTTAGTAAAAATGTGATATGATTGTTTGGTTAAAAGTATTTTGACACAAAGTACTTTTTTGAAAAAGGTACTTTCTTAAAATAGTACTATTTAAATGAAATTTGAAACAAACAACTTCTGAAAAAAACAGTATTTTTGTTAAGTTTCGAATCAAAGCAACTTTTCCGCAAAGGTCGGGTTTCAATGTTGGAACAATTTTAAAAAAGTACTTTTGTGAAAAGGTACTATTTTTTAAACTTTTGAAAAAAGTACTTTTTTGTAATGATGTGATTTGATTGTCTGGAAAATTAATACATTTTGAAAGTTTTTTTAACTTTTGAAATAAATCATAAATTTTAGAGAGTAGTAAGTGATTTTAAGTACTTTTAGTTTATTAAAATTTAAAAAGAAAAACTGTTCGTAAAAGCCTCCCCTAAAGGGTTAAAAGTTCCTTGAATTTTTTTTTTTTAATACCTCAAGGCATTAAACCCAGCTTGTTGACTAAACTTAAATAAACTTTAATTTATTTTCTTAATCATTATTATTGTTATTAAATTTTCTCCATTATTGTTTTATTTAGACACTCAATACAAGAGCACGTTTTAATAGAAAACAAATTTAAACTTGTGTACATATGTTTTTATTTAAAATTTTATATAAAACACTTGTTAGGAAATTCCGTTGAAATCATGTTTTAAATAAGTTTGTTTTTTCTTACAACTTCCGCTTTTTTTTTTAATAAAATTTTATTTCACTTTTAAAAAAACAGATGAGAAGTTAAATAAAAAAGACTTAACAACAAGAAAACAATTTGAAACTAACGATGTCAAGTTTAAGCAATATGAAAAAAAGTTGTTCTACTCTTTTATCAATCAAGATATAATTCTGCAAGTAGCGTGTTATTAGCCAACTTTTATAGTTGACAGTTGATCTTATGTACAACATACAGACATATTTGTCAAGTGTCAAGATTTGCCAAGAGAGGGAGAAGGGTTTGAACCGTGAAAGGAGTTAAGCAAATGAACTTAGTAACTAAGATACGCCAGCTGCCAAGCACTTAATAAATATTAAGAGCAGCCCCATTCTGGAAAATTTGCTAATTTAAAAGCCAATGTTTTGTTATAGAAAATATGCAATGGAAATTTAGTTTTTGTTTAAGAATTTGTGTTACTTTGAGAAACAAGGACATGCATCTCTTTTGCCTCAATGGGGCTGAAAAATTACCAACTAGAACGTGATTTTTTTTCTTCTCTTAAGCTTGTTGCCAAGTTGCGTTGGTGTTAATAGCGTGTCTCCCGTCAATTGTGTGGGTAAAGCAGAGTATCTGTGTGAATGGTGTATGTATCAATGAATTAAGATATGAATGAATATATTTTACCTCCCTCGAGTATACTGTGCTAGACTTTGTATAATACAAAATTATCCTTGTTGACTTTCACGTGCTCGAAATTAGTGCAGTTTTTCCTATAGTTTTATTTATTTATTTTTTTTATCCTGTTTTCTTAGTTAATAATAATGTTTTCCTGCTGAGTTTGTTTTTTCGCCTCGCCATCCTGTTGCTATACATTTTTGATTTAATTTTATGTGAAACACACGCACGTGCTGCTAATAATGCAGTAAAGTTAAGTTTGTTTTAATAACAAAATGAGAGAAACTTATGGCAGGAAATTAATGAAATTTATGGCAAGTAATAAATTAATGAATGAATGAAAAAAAGGCAGTTAAAAACTGAAATTCATATAAAAAGGAAGCATACATGTGTTAGGTTACTTAATTAATATGACAATTTGATTTATTTTATATGAGAGTCATATTGAGTTTGCTGGAATATTTCCTACTTTTTAGGATTAAATAAAAGTTGGCTTTAGTAAACCAATTAATCATTTAAGTGGTTTTATTTAATAAATAGGTAGCTTGATCTAGGTTATTATATTTTCACAGGAATTTTTGTTCAGGTAATAAATCGCAGGTTAATAAATTATTGAATTATGGGAATTGAGCAAAGAAACAATTAATGATACTTTTTTTAAAATTGGAAAAAATATTATTTTTTTTATAAAAAAAAAACATGTTGGATTTGATAATTTAATTACATACAGACTTTTTTTAAGGAAAAGTACTTTTCAGAAAAAAGTACTTTTTTAAGGAAAAGTACTTTTCAGAAAAAAGTACTTTTTCAAAGAAAAGTTCTTTAGGAGAAAATAACACTTTTTCAAACGAAAAGATAAACATTTACAATTGTTTTTTTAAAAAAAGTACTTTTGAAAAAAATAGTACTTTTTTAAGGAAAATTGGAAAAAATATTATTTTTTTTATAAAAAAAAACATCTTGGGATTTGATAATTTAATTAATTATAGACAGACTTTTTTTAGGGAAAAGTACTTTTCAGAAAAAAGTACTTTTTTAAGGTAAAGTTGTTTTAGAAAAAATAACACTTTTTCAAACGAAAAGATAAACATTTACAATTGTTGTTTAAAAAAAAGTACTTTTGAAAAAAAGTACTATTTTGGTAAATTAATGAATGGTATCAAAAAATACTATTATTGAAATTAAATTCAAATTTAATACACTTTATTTGTGGTGCAAACTTTTGAAAAAAAGTACTTTTAAGAAAAAAGTACTTTTTTAAGGAAAAGTGCTTTTAGAAAAAATAACACTTTTTCAAACGAAAAGATAAACGTTTACAATTGTTTTTTAAAAAAAAAGTACTTTTGGAAAAAAAGTACCTTTTTAAGAAAAAATACTTTTGATAATAATACTTTTTTAAATGATGAACACTAAAACAGTTACATTCTACAAAAATACTTTGACAAAATTACTTTTATAACCGATAGGTTATATAAATTTGGTATCAAAAAATATTGTTATAGAAATTAAATTCAAATTTTAATACATTTTATTAGTGGTACTTTTTTAAAAAGAAGTACTTTTGAGAAAAAACTACTTTTTTTAAGGAAAAGTACTTTTAGAAAGAATAAAACTTTTTCAAACGAAACTTTTTTTAAAAAAGTACTTTTAAGAAAAAAGTACTTTTTAAGGAAAAGTACTTTTTTTTCAAAATACTATTATTGAAATTAAATTCAAATTCGAAATTCTATTTGTGGTGTAAATGTGCTTTTACAAAAATAATTGAATACATGGTCCTTCGAGTCTAAAATGAAACAAATTTTCATGTACAATTTACCTCAGTTCTGTAAGAGTTACTAGTAAGTAATGCCAGTAAACATTTTAGCAGGAATTCATGTAGAAAACAAGTGTAATTCAAGCCTTGAGTTGTCAAGCAATTGAGTTATAGTTGAATTACACTTTTTATCAATAGCATTATCCAGTAAAATAGAAACATAAATTCAAGGCACATGTTTTTTGTTTGAAACATATTTAATTTTATGCAAATATTTTCCAAGTTTAAAACATAATTTTATTTGCATTAAAGTACATACAAACATAAATGGTCCTTCGAACCGAATTTATAATATTTTTGTTCCAAAAACTTTAGAAAATAAATAAAAAGGTGATTTTTGTAGAAGATACGAATCAAGACAGTACTGCCAAGGTCTTAAAGTTGGACTTTACATGAAAATTATATAAAAGAGAGCCAAAAAAATAAAAAGAAAAGTTATCTAAAAAATTTTTAAATTTTCCTTAGATTCTCTAGAGTTTTAAGTTCTAAAAAACCTTTACCACAGATTTAGATTTACCCAAAAGTAAACTACAAAATGGCCCTTTGAACATTCTGTACCAAAAACTTTAAAAAATAAAGAAATATTGCATTTTGTAGATTTAAATTGAAGACACAAAACAAGACACTACTGCCAAGGTGTTAAAGTTAGACTTTCCTTGAAAATGTAATAAAAGAGAGCCAAAAATAAAAAGATAAATTATTTCAAAACTTTAACAATTTTCCTTAGATTCTCAAGAGTTTTAAGTTTTAATAAACCTTTACAAAGAAACCTTTAGAAATTAAGATTTACTCAAAAGTAAACTACAAAAACTAATGGTCCTTCGAACATTATTTTGTTCCAAAAACTTTTAAAAAATAAAGAAAAATTGGATTTTGTAGACACAAATCAAGAT
Organism: Calliphora vomitoria; assembly: GCA_942486065.2. NCBI lineage: Eukaryota > Metazoa > Arthropoda > Insecta > Diptera > Calliphoridae > Calliphora > Calliphora vomitoria. The sequence goes on along the minus strand of OW818030.2, from coordinate 85,268,001 downwards.
AGGACTGCCAAGGTATTGGATTTTCTTTGAAAATGTAATAAAACAGAGATAATTTAAAAATTTTCCTTAGATTCTCAAGCAAACCACAAAACTAAATGGTCCTTTGAACCGAATTTGAATGTTTTTTTATAATTTTCTAAGAAATAAAGAATTTTGTAGACTTTATTTGAAGAAATACATCAAGACCGTGTAAAATTTCCTACAGTTTTACAGGTCTAAGGCAATAAAAGTTAAATCATCTCCAAATTTTAAACACAAAAAAACTCAGTTTTTCAATCATTTTAAGTTCTAAGTAATATTTAAAAACAAAATAAGTTTTTCTTAAATAAACATACTCAATTAAATGGTCCTTCGAACCAAATTTATGTTTTTTTAGCTTTAAAACTATCAACGAATAAATAGTTCTTCAAACATTAGTTGAAAGTTTTAAAGCTAAAACACATAAATTCGGTTAGAGGGACCATTTATTTGAGTATGATATTGAAGTAAGCAATTTTTGTCGAATTTAATTGAAGAAATACATCAAGACAAAGTAAAATACTGCCAATATGCAACGAGCTAAAACAAATAAATTCTGCTCAAAAAACCATTTATATGAGTATGATTTTGTCGATTTTAATTTAACAAATATAAAAAGTACTACCAACATAATTTGCTTCCAAATTAAAGGTTTTAAAATTGAACTTTGTAAAGGGAATAGTAAAGAAAAAGTCAGATGTAAAAGTAATAAAAATTCTATAGACAGTTCTTCCAGATTTCCGGTTTTATAAACCTTACTGTACATACTAAGATTTACTCAAGTAAACAATTGGTCCTTCGAACCAAATCTAACATTTGCCACTGTAAATTTTATAGAATTTAATTAAAGAAACAAATCAGTTTTAAAGAGAATACTAATGTATATTTACAATTAAAACGTTTCTATTTCTCTAATATTGAACCTTTAATATGGTGTCAATTCAGGAGGCTTGTAGGACCATACAAAAAAAAAACTGAATTATTACAAATATCAATAACATCTTCAATATATATCAAAACATATTAATAGGCATTTATGTTACTCTGAGTTTAAATAAAATTTCTTATTTCAGTTCGAAGGACCATTTGTACTATTCAAGTTATATTTAATAGTAAAATTTAAAAAACCTAATTTTTTTATGGAATTTTACTAATTTTCAGTTCGAAGGACCATTTTTGTACTATTCTAGTTGTATTTAATAGTAAAATTTGTATAAAAACTATTTTTTATGGAATTTCAATTCAAACGGCTCGTAGGACCATACAAAATTAACTGAATTATTATAAAGATCAAATGAAATATCAAGAACAGCTTCAATATATATTAAAACATGTTAATTGGCATTTATGTTACTCTGAGTTTAAAATTAAATTTTTTATTTCAGTTCGAAGGACCATTTGTACTATTCAAGTTATATTTAATAGTAAAATTTTTATAAAAACATATTTTTTATGGAATTTTTTTAATTTTCAATTTCTTTTTTTTTAGATATTCCAAATTACATGAAAATCTATTGAAATTGGTTTAAAAAAAAAGCAAAATAAAAATGTAGGTATAAAGACTTTTAAAGCATGTTATGTTAAATGTACTAAAAACATTGTATAATAAAATACAAGCTTGTTTTATGATATATTCTAACAAAATTATTAAAGAAACTACATCTAGAGAAAAAAATATAGTTGTATAAGTTTACCATAAGTATTTCAAAATTGTTTACAAGTTTTTTACAATATTATGGTCACTGTAATTATGTATATGATTGCTTTAACCATAATATGTTTAAGTTATCATTCACATGATTGTAGCAATCATATATATGATTGTAGTAAATAGATATATGTTTATGGTAATCATGTTCATGATAAATCATTATATCATAAGATGTTGTTCTCGGATTATAGTATTCATACTCTATGGGGAAGTATTTCATCATAAAATGGTTGCTACAAGCATATACTTAATTACTACAATCATATATATGATTGCAACAATCATGTGAATGTCAACTTCAACATATTAAGGTTATCGCAATCATATACATACTTATAGTAACCATAATATTGTTAGACAACTTGTAAACATTTTGAAATGGTTAAGGTAAACATGTACAACTATATTTTTTGTTTGCATGTGAAAAAAATCTTTTAAAATTCATACATTTTTTAGTAAGCAACGCATTTTATTTAATAACTAGTTCTTTTTTTAATATAAATTTAGTCACTATTTGCTTTTTTTGCTGCTTATTTTTAATTAACCCCGCATGCGTTCAAAGCGTGACCGAAATATTTTACCGAAACATAAATTATTTTTATTCTAAACAATAAAATTTATTGGGATTGTAGGGGAATATTATGTATATTCCAAATTATTATTTTTAAATATTTTTAATAATAAAAATAACTGAATATAATGCGCAATTTTTTTTTTTTTGTTTAAAATTTTCTTTTTGCTTACGTTTTTCAAAAAGAAAAATAAACACATTTCTTTTCTAAAAGAAAAACCAAAGAAAAAGTATATAAATATAAAGAAAAACACCCAAAAAAAAAAATTGTCACAAAAAATAAAGTGTTGACACAAAATGAAACACAGAGAATCGAATCGAATAGAATACAAAAAGAATATTTTGAAACTGACGCATGCTGTAAAATGAAAATAAACAGAGAATGCGAGAAAGACAACGAGGGTTGATTGATGGAAAATATTATGAATATGAATCATGTTCGGAAATGCTTTATAAATAATTCTTTTTGAGATTTACTTTTGGTCCTTCGAGCCATAAATAATCATTTTTCTTTTAACTCATTACATAAACATTTGAATATTTGAAAGATTTAACTTAGTTCTGTAACACTGAAGTTATTCTCTCTAAATAAAAGAAGATTTGTACATGTTATTATATTCCAGAAAATGGTCCTTCGAATCGAATTTATACCAACACAAATTCTAGATATCGTTCATAACACTTCAAAATTTATGAAGCTGGTTACTAAATTTGAATTTGATTTTCAAACATTTGCTAGCTCACTTAAAAACTCAGCTTTTTTTCTATAACTTTTCCTTGAATTTTCACACACCCCTCGTTTATTGCTCGGTAGCCAACTAATTTAAACGATAAAAAATCAAAAAATCCAAAAAAAAAAAGTATCTTTGTATTGAAAAATGCTCTCCACTTTTATGGGAAATATGGGCGCCACAATGACCGCCGATTAATTTAATTCGTTTGCTTGTTTTTCCTAAAAACTTACAAAAATAGCTTTGGAATTTCAGAATGGATTTGTTTCAATACAAAAAAAAAACACTTGAAACAAACATATATCTTCATTATCAGCTGTGGAAATGTGTAAAAACGTTTAAGGAATGTGATGGCTTACTACAAAATGAAAAAAGCAAGAAAGATCTTGAAAAAAAAAACTAAAATATAAAAAGAATTTGGCGACAACATACCTAAGACTTTAATAAAGAAATGTGTAAAATAAAATTACAACATGTTAACCCAACAAATAATAAATAAATTAAAAATAAATTAAGACATTTTCTATTAAATATGTTTCATAACAAAAAATATTTGCAATACTTACATGTGTTATTTGCTTGAAAGAAAAACAGATTCCTTGTTGTAGTTCCATTTTAAAGAGGTCAATATGTTAAGTAGTATGATCTTAAAATGGGTAAATCTTACAACAACTCAAAAAACAAAAAAAAAACTGATCCATTGTATTCAATTTTGTTTGAGTATTGAGAGAGAAAATATTCATAATATTGCAGCATATGCTTGAAGAAAATTGTCTGTTTCTTTTAATATTTTTTCTGTAAGGGATCTATTTTCCATTTCTACAGCACATCATATTGTACATGTGATGTATTTAGGTTGAAGCTTATGAAATAATTGTGTCAAATATTTGAAATTCCAAAAAAAAAAAAATAAAAATGAAATGAGCAGCAGCAATTTATAAAAAATATGTTGATTGAACTGCAAAGAGAAAAAAAAAGAAAATAGGGTACAATTATTTATAATTTAATGGATATTTTCTTTAATTTATAAAGTGATATGAGATGAATTTATGGATTTGTATATAAATAATAAAGAAAATTGGTCCCCTTCTAATTAAAATTAAGGGAATTTAGAAAAAAAATTTATAACTTGCTATTAACATAAGTTGTAGTAGCTACTACTTGCTTTATACATTACTTGGAAGTAGTTTAGTAATAACAAGTTCATAATATGAAATATACATAAATAATTATTTATTAGTTTGTAATGCTTTAATTTCTTGATTTAGTTTGTATTAGCTACTACTTACTTTATTTATTACTTGGAAGTAGTTTAGTAATAACAAGTTCATAATATGAAATATAAATACTTATTTATTAGTTTTCACTACTTTAATTTCTACAAAAATATACATATTATTATTCTTATAACTTTGGTTTTAGCTAAGATGTCATTTTTCAAATCCTTTTTTAACAATAATATATTTGCCAGCCATCTAAATTAAGCTAATAGTTTCCACAACCTGTAATATGTACGTAAATTATCAATTATTAAACAAATATTACCGTAATATTAAAAGAAATAAAAACAACTACGTCCTATTTTCAAAATATTTCATAAACATTACACCAGCGCTGAAAAAAAAACGTAACTGTTTTCTACAAAAACTTTCATTGACTGGATACCAAGCAGCAGTAGTATTATTAATAAATTGTTAAAGAAAAGTTTTTGCACTCAACAATAAAAAACAAATAAAAATGCTAGGTGCATTTCAAACACCCAGCAACTAAAATTACACAAAGCTCAACTCGTTTCAACATTGATGGCCTTTCATGCATTACCTAGAACATATCCATAATCTGAGAATAACCAGCTAAAAAAGCTTAATCAACATTATAATAATATTACGCTAAATTAGAATGCTACAAAACAACTAATAGTGAATCTCGTCTACCCTGTAACTAAAACTAAAGTTAAAGCCAATCTTAATACGTTTCAACATTGATGGTCTTATACACATACCCACGAACACAAACCTTAAAACGTTTCAACATTGATAACAACAACAAATATATCCGTAATCGGAGTATATCGAGTCCTAACTAATAATATATTAAATGTTTAATGAAAACCTATAATTTAGGATAATTTTCATAATCTGACAAACTTTCTTTCTCGAGTTTTGTAGCTTACACCAATTTCTATATCTTTACGCCAATTTGTAACTCAAATATTACACAAATGGTTACTTTACACATACTAGGTAAACTAGGGCGGGTCAACAATTTGGGGGGGAGTGGGTTAGATAAATTAGAATTAATTTTACATTTTTCCTTTTTTTTTGATATTAAAACTTTTCGGTTTTTGGGGGAATTTTTTTTCACCCATGGATCCGTGCCTGAACTAGAGTCCCTAAGTAAGCTTCAGTATAGTACAGTTTAAACTATTATCCACATTTTACTTTCGGATTTTGTTATTTTACTGCAATTGTCTACTTTATACATCCCCGGTAGTGTAGCGGAGAGTGAATTACTACTTTTGAGTCCTTAACTTAATGTCCCAATCCAAAATGTATTCAGTTTTTTTTTTCTTTACTTAAGCAAGTTTTTTTTGTAATCTCCCGCAGTAATCTATTAAAGAGTCAATTGCCACTTTAGTGTCTCTAAGTAATCGAGAGTGTAATCAGTTAAAATTTTTTTTAGTTGACTTTAGGCAGTAAAGTAAAATGGCTATTTGATAACTCAAGTAATGTAGTAATGTCATTTAACACTTTAGTTTCCCTAAGTAATCTAAAGTGTAGTGAGTATAAGTTTATTCCTTTGGAGTGTAAGCAGTCCAAAATTTAAAAAAATTTCTCTATAGGCAGATGTTACTTTACTGCAAAGAAAATTCAATTGGCTATTTGATATACCCCAGGTAATCTAGCGTTGAGTCATTTAGCACTTTAGTGTCCCTAAGCAATCTAAAATGTAGTATGTTTAAAGTAGTCCTTATATATAACTCACTTTGGAGTGTGGTCAGTGCAAAGCTTTTATTTTATTTGCTGGAAAGAAAAGTCAATTGGTTATAACCAAGGCAAGGATTTTCATGCACTAAAAAATTCAAAATATGCGCTTATAATATGCACTATAAACAGAAAAATATGCACTAAAAATGACAAAAATATGCAATAAAAACAAGTTTTTTATTTGAAATATATTTATTAATAAAAGACAGATATAAATATCAGGTCATATTTTCAATATATATGTACATATAAAACAACATAAAAGGTTTTAAATATATTTATATTAAAAAAATCAGTCAGTTATTTATTTTCATGTTACAAAATTACTTAATTTAGATTTCAATTTGTATAAACAAAAACATTTTTTTTTTTTAAATTTCCAAAAAGAAAACTTTGTCTGATCGGACGAAAAAAGCTTTAATACATTGAAAATGTAAGCTCAACGTCAACAGAAGTTAAAAGTGCATATTTAAATGAAGCCAGTTCAATTGGAGAATATTAATTTTCAATTTCATTTTCTTCGTTAAAATTGCTATCTAATATGTCAAAATTTTTTTTTTATTATATGAAATCCAGTATTTTTCTGTAATATATTCTTTAGTTTTGTTTTAATTTGGTAAGAAATTTCTCCGTTTACAATATTAATTTTATTGGCAGCATCATCAATTAATTTTACTTGTGCATTCACCGAATTGAATCCCTGTAGTTTAGTAATAGTTTCAGAAAAAAATATGTAATTTGAGCACAGAAATGCTAATTGACTTTAATATTATGTGTCACAAAGAGAACAATGTCGAAAAGTCGATATAAAAAATTTTTCGAAAAATCGAGAAGTCGACAATTTCAAAAATACTTTTTCTTTCAACAATAGAATTCTAGTGTCAATATATTTACCATTTTTACAACACTAAATAGAGTTGCCAAATAGTATGTACAGTGTACACTGTTATAAAAATATGTCCAAAAGAAAACTAAATATGCAATAAAATGGAAAAATATGCTAAATATATGCATTTAAACGAAAAATATGCAAAATATGCATTTATAACAAAATATGCAAAAATATGCAATAACAAATCGATGCCATTTTGTTGCAAATTCTTCAATTCGGAAAGATAAATTGTCAAAAGTAATTTTGAGTTACTGACTACAAACATGCATTTGCATAGAAATCCTTGCCCTGGTTATAACATATATCCCTGGTAATCTTCTGGGGAGTCATGTGACACTTTAGTGCCTCTAAGTAATCTGTAGAGTAATCAGATTAAATTTGTTTTGCAGCTTACTAGAAAGAAAAGTCAGATAGTTATTACAATACATATATCCCTTTTGATCTACTTGAAACTCATGTAACACTTTAGTGTATCTAAGTAATCTGGAGAGTAGTCAGTTTAAACATGTTTTACAGTTAATTTTACTACAGATGAAGGCTACTTTTCAAAAGCCAAATAATCTAGTGCAGTCAATAGTAGTTTTATTTATTATTATATTATTACTTTACAGAAGATGTTATGATAGACCATTTGGCACTTTAGTTTCTCTTAGTGAACGCATGGACCTACTGGTTTTCTGGACTTATGTCTGTTACTCAACTCAGATAAGAGATTAGATGATAGGAATTAGTCATTTAACTATATGTTAAGTTAACTAGTTTTGTAGTTTTTTACACCAACCATTAGGAGTTCATTAAGTTCCTTTTAAGACGCATACGTTAAATAGCTGTTTAGCAGTTACAGAGTTAACTGACTCATTGCAGTCATACATTGACTAATTTGGAGCAGTACTGTGTACTTTAAATTTACTTTATTTTGGAACACTTACATATATACTAAAAGTTCTAGTCACATAATGCGGCAAATCAGTTACTTAAAATAACTAGACGAGGGCGTCTCATATTTTAGTTAATAACTTATTTTCTATTGGTCCAATTTCGCTAATTTTCAATACCAAACAGTCTAGGACAACAGTAAACACTTTAAGAGATTTACAATAATTTCGGCCTTGCATTTTGAAAATGAGAGTGATTTACACACACTAGAAATTACATAAGAATCATATATACATTCATACATACTATTAAAGGACTTTGTTCACTATTTCTAAATGTTACATACCAAACGACAAACTTATAGAATAGAAAATTTAAAATATCACTCAATCATACGTCATAAAGCTGCAACTAAGCAATAACTGCATAGGGTAATGCTCAGCCAATACGCTTCTAAGAATACCGCGTATTTGTGGAAATATGTTTGAATTTTCCCAGAAATTATATAATTACAATAATAACTAAGTTTAAAAGAAAGAAAAAAAAAGCTAAAGTTTGATTTACACAAAGACAATTAACCAGGGAATCACTTTTATTTTTTTTTTTTCACACAAAAAGTTTCAAGTCGAGAAAAATCTTAATATTACGAAATACTTTTTAAACAAGTCAGCATGTTATTGTTAATAAAAGAAAACTGTTTTTTCTAGCCTACATTTTTTGTAACCTTTTTAAGGTACAAAATGCGTTTTACAATAAATCCCTTGGGTCTCTGAGTGGAAGTGTACTTTACACCCCCCCTTCTAAACTAAACTTAAAAAAGCAAATGCGTAGGTGTTGTATTATAATTATTGCTGGGATTTATTAATTATTCAATTTATTATTTGTTGTTAGAGACATTTGGTATTTAAGAGAAACGCTAGGCTAGCAAGTTAAGTTGTATAATTAAAAGTATTTAACAAAGGTTAGCTCTGTAAAGATGGGTCAAATTTCCCATGAGATTTGAAAGAAATTAATTTAAAAGAAAGAAACAGCGATAAGACAGTTCATAATTTAATAACAAATGCTAAAAAACAAGTTTACTATTCTCATATAAAGTATTCTAATACAATAAATTAATAGTTTAAATGAATTAAAAATCATATAAATTTAAAACAAATTTTGACAATTTAAAAAAAAAATTATTCGAATAATTTAATCGACTGACCAAAATAAACTCAGCATTCAAATATAATCGAATAAATTACATCATTAGTCGATTTTAAAAATTGCTTAAGCAAATATATTCGAACATGATTATTCGAATAATTTTATCGGGTAACCGAATACATTTTTTTAATTGATTTAATTTGAAAAATTTAAAAAAAAAATATTCGAATAATTTAATCGACTAACCGAATTATTATTATTCGAATAATTTTATCGTGTAACCGAATACATTTTTTTTAATTGATTTAATTTTGAAAATTTTAAAAAAATTATTCGAATAATTTAATCGACTAACCGAATTTTTATTATTCGAATAATTTTAACAGGTAACCGAATAATTTTTTTAATTAATGTAATTTTGGAAATTTAAAAAAAATTTGTCGAATAATTTAATCGACTTATTATTATTCGAATAATTGTATCGGGTAACCGAATATTTTTTTAAATAAATTTAAAAAATTATTCGAATAATTTAATCGAGTAACCAAATTATTATTATTCGAATAATTTTATCGAGTAACCGAATAATTTTTTTAATTGATTTAATTTCGAAAATTTAAAAAAAATTATTCGAATAATTTAATCGACTAATCGAATTTTTATTATTCGAATAATTTGATGGGGTAGCCGAATAATTATTTTAATTTATTTAATTTTGAAAATTTAAAAAAAATTATTCGAATAATTTAATCGACTAACCGAATTATTATTCGAATAATTTGATCGGGTAACCTAATATTTTTTTAATTGATTTAATTTTGAAAATTTAAACTAAAATTATTCGAATAATTTAATCGACTAAGCGAATTATTATTATTCGAACAATTTGATCGGGTAACCGAATATATTTTTTGATTGATTTAATTTTGAAACTTTAAGGAAAAATTAATATACATTATTTATAATATTCGAACAAACGATTACGTGAATCAATTATTCGAACAATTTCTTTTCAAATAGAAAAAAGATGTGTCAATTTGTTTAAGAAAACTGTGGCTTCAAAAGTTTTAATGCTAATAATCGAATAACTTTATCGAGTAAAAATGTCTTATATCGATTAATCTAATATATATTTAAATATTTTCGAAAACTTTTACAAAAACTCAACGATTATTTGAATAATTTGTATTGGATTACCATTTATTTCTGAGTAACCAATGACTGAATCGAGTAACCAACTTAAAAAAACTCAATATTTAGTTCTTTGTTTTAAAATAAATTTGATGAAGTTTATAAAAACTCAAAAATTATTCGAATAATTTAATCGGGTAGCCGAATAATTTTTTATTCGATTCAAATTTATAAAATGTTCTCTAAATTTGTTAAAATCAATTAAATCAATAAAACAAATAAAAAAATTACAATTGCAAAAGACTGGTGATGTTTTAATGAGTAATCTTATAACTTAGTCGAGTAACCGAATTCCAAAAATTAAATATTTCAATTAATCAAATATATTTATAATTATTTTTGAACAACTTCATAAAAAAATAAAAAATTATTCGAATAATTTAATCGGGTAACCGAATAATTTTTTTTTAATCGATTAAAATTTTCTGTAATTTTTTTAAGAGTACATAAATAAATTAAAGAAATCATGCAAAAAAAAACAATTGCAAAATGTGTTTATGTTTTAATAAGTAGTTAATCGAATAACTTATGCGAGTAACCGAATTATAAAATTTATTATATCAATTAACTGAATACATTTCTTAATATTTTTGAAAAATTTTATAAAAACTAAAAAATTATTCGAATAATTTAATCGGGTAGCCGAATAATTTTTTTTATTCGATTAAAATTTTTCCCCAAATTTGTTTGACATGAAGAAAAAAAATATTTGTGTGTTGCTCTTTTGGCCAGTAATCGAATAAATTAATCGATTAACCGAATCTAAAAATCAATTAACCGAATATATTTGTAGAAAATAATTAAAATGTTAAATTAAAAATAAAAACTTTATAAATATTGGAATAATTAAATAGAATAACCGAATATTTTGTAAGTATACATAATTTTTCGAGGTAGTCTCCCATTTTGGTTTATAACTTTATTTCTACTGAACTGAATTTAATTTAGTAAGTAATCGAATAATTTAATGGAGTAATGTAATAATTTTGCAAAATATAAAAAGCTTTTTCAAATAATTTAAACGGTTATATAGAAACATTTATTTAGTTAATGCAAATATAAAATTGTGTACCAATTTTTTTCGAGGTTGTCTCACATTTTGCGTTATAACTATTTTACTACTGCATTGATTTTGCTGATTTTCAATAACAAGCTACTTAGAAGAATGACAAATATTATACATAAAAAATCTTTCATTTCAAAATCCTACTTGGGAAGTGAGAGTGTTTTACACAGACGTCCTAAGTTGAACTGATGAATTTAAAATCAGCCTAAATATACATATGAATATAAGTACTCTCAGATATATATATGTATATAAGTACTCTCGAATGAATAATTCTTAGTGTTGCTTACGAAACATCCATCCTTTACATACATATGTCCCTCATTTATCAAGAGTGATGGTTAAACTCACTTGTGTGGTTGGTGTCTAGGCTAAATCTGGTTTTATATATGATTTTCGCTTTTTCTTTATTTTAAGAGCAATTTTTATTAAATTTTAAACATAGATTTTACCACATTCTTAGCATTTGTTTCAAAAACTATAAAAATTTTCATAAATATTTCGAAATTAAAACTTAACAATTTTATATAGTATTCAATTATTTAAATATTATGTATGGTTTTTAATTAACAAAAAAATAAACAAACATAAGACGTAAAAATTTGTTTATTTTCCTATAGTTTCAAAAGAAAACATATTTTCAGGGTCAATTAATTTCATTTTAAAAACTTTGTCAAGTTTTTTTTGCTGTTTCAGACACAAACATATTGTTTGATGACATAAAACAGTCTAGTTTAACATGCAGACGCAATATGTTTAAATTATAATATTATGTTGGAGAGGAAAACAAAAAAAAGAATAACATTTTCTTTTTGGTCTAATGATTAAAGTGACGCAATTAAAAGTACAAAAGAAATAGCTAGTTTGTTTTTTGAACTCAACCGGAAATGAGGAGAGCTATGGACAAAAATTGTTCTAAACAGCTGAATATTATGAAGATTATACAGTAAATACAAATAAAAAATTCAAAAGAAAAAGTGATCAGTCAAAGGCGTTACATTTAATTTAGGGTTATGAAATCCTGGTTTTCTTTGCTTTATTTTGATTATTAAACAATGTCTTTAAAATCGAATATAGCGTGCCTTAACTACTTGCGGAAAAATCATATTAATTCATTATTTTAATAAAGTAGATTTTATACATCAAACTATAGGCCATACACTACTAAACTACCTCTAAGTAATGCAAGTGGTAACTAGTAGTCCTTATAAAGTATAATAAACTGTAATACTAAGTTATTACAATAGCAAACATATAAAATGGAAAATTAGCTATAAAATTTATTGATTTTTCCAGATGAAACATTATTTCAACAAAAATTTCCACATTGTTTGATAAAATTTTACAAAATATTCCAAAATTTCATCAATTTTATCATTTTATGTTGTTCTGTTTAATACTTCTGTAATTATTACAAATGTTTAGTTATTTAGCAAATCAAATTGCCACAGAATATAAAAGAAATACAAACATTTATATTAAAATTACATTGTTATGATTTTACAATAACATTTCATTACAAAATTACAAACAACAGAACTGACCTTACATTTTATTCGTTTAGGTTTTTTTTTAAATCAAACAAATCTCTTAAACAATTACAGCAAAAACATAAAAATTCTTTGATTTTGTTAAATATAAAGCTCTCTCACACTTTCAATTACAAATATATGTATTTTTGAAATTTTTAACTTAATTTTGTTTTGAAAAACATAAAAATTGTATTCCAATAAAAAAAAACACACAGCTGTTTTTATTATTAAATTTTAGTTGAATTTAATTTTCTTAGCTTTTTGTTTAGTATAAACAAATTGTTGTTTTTATGTATTATTTATGTTTTGATTTAGAAGCTAAAAACAATAAAAAAGTACGCGTGTATGGTTTTTATTTAAATAATTTGAAATGAAACCAAATATTTGCTTAACTTATTCAGCAGTTATTTTAAAAGTTGTGATGAAACAAGAGGCCAGCAAACATTTTGAAAAATTACACAAAAAAATAAAAAATATAACAAAATTATAAACAATTTTGCAGAAATATTTCAGCATTTTTTATGATTAAATAAAATCTTTTTAAACATTAAGCAAACAAATTAAAATACTAGACACAGAATTAATGAATGAAGATAAATTTGGAAAAAAATTTCAAATATTTTTCAAACACAAACAAAATTTATTTTAAAAAAACCATTATAATTAATTGCAAAAAATTTTTTATTTAAATATATTTTGTTGAAAATTCATCAAAATGTTAACAAATGTTAGAACATACTTTTAATCATTAAAATACTTAAACATTTTAATGAATATAGGTTGTTTTAACAAAAGATCTTGAACTTGAAAAATGTTAGTTATTTTTAGCACAGACACCAACCTTTAAATACAACCTATTTAAAAAAAGCCCTCTTTTAGTCATATATTTAACACTATATCTTTAATTTAATTATTAAATTAATTGAAAACATATTTTTCCTATTCTTAAATTTTAAAACTTTTTTTTATAGTTTCTTTATCTATAAATATATTGTGCAATATAGAGTAGCTGAGTTTTTATGCTAATTGATTTTTTATGGCTCTATTGAACTTTTATTTTAATCAGTTTTTTTTTTATACAATACATCAAGTAAACTCGTAAAAAATTTCAATTAAAGCTAAGAAAAGAAAAGCAAACAAACAATTATCATGACTGGCAATGAAATCACAAGATCATTTCCAAGGCAACTTTAAAGGAGACAACACTTTCAACAATTTAAATTACTTCAATCGTAAATTTTTATGATTATAAAACAAAATGAGAAAGATTAAATTGACTTTTAAGAAGAATACAAGCAATATCAAGCGATTATTCGAATATTTTTAAAGATTAATCGAATATAAAAATAATTAAATCAAAAATTAGGAGCTTAATAATCGGTTATTCGACTTAAATATTCGAATAATCGCTTAATTTTTTTTTAATAATCTATTTTTTGTTTGTTTTAAAAATTTATTCCAGAAGAATATAAACGAAATCAAGCGATTATTCGAATATTTTTAACGATTAATCGAATAAAAAAGGCTTAAATTTGAAATGTTTAGCTTAATTAGTATTTATGATAAATAATCGGTTTTACGAATAATCGATTATTCGATTTACTTATTCGAATAATCGCTTAATTTTTCTGAGTAAAACCAATTTTTTATGTTTTAAACATTTCATTCCAGAAGAACGTAAACAAAATCAAGCGATTATTCGAATATTTGTAACGATTAATCGAATAAAAAACACTTAAATCCAGGATTTGAAGCTTAATTGTTATTTATGATTAATAATCGATTATTCGACTTAAATATTCGAATAATTGATTAATTTTTCTGAGTATAATATTTATTCCAGTAGAACATAAACAAAATCAAGCGATTATTCGAATATTTTTAACAATTAATCGAATAAAAAAGGATTAAATCCAGAATTTTAAGCTTAATTTGTATTTATGATAAATAATCGCTTTTACGAATAATCGATTATTCGATTTACTTATTCGAATAATCGCGACCCATTTTTTTGTTTTAAAACTTTAACTCAAATCATTTTATAATTTTCTATTCGAATAATCGAAAAAAAATTCGAATAATCGATAGATATTTTCGGCTAAACGATAAATTTGTAATTATTTGTTTGTTTATATAAATATATAATTCCATAGAAATATTTACTTATATTCGAATAATCAATAACATTTTTTTCAAATAATTTAGTAATTTCTCGAATAATTATTTTTTTAAATCTTTTTAATATTAAGTAAAATTTTTATGTTTTCGAATGTGTGTTCAAATATATTATTCAACAAATTAATCGATTATTCGAATAATGTTTTTATCGAACTTAAGGATAATATTGAAAATGAATTATTTAAATAAACAAATTACTAGAAAAAAATGTATTGTATACTCGAATATTTTAATCGATTATACGAATAATTTTTAAGGACTAATCGAATAAAAATAAATAAAATTTAAAAAAAGTTTTAAAAAAAATAATTGAGAAAAATAATCGAATAATCAATAAAAATATTCGAATAATCGATTAATTTTTCCAGCAATTTTTAAATTTAAATTATTTTAACTTTTCCAATAATTGATTATACGAATAACATATAAAACATATTCGAATAATCGTTAAATATCTTCGAATAATCGATAAAGTTTTTCTAATAATTATTATTTTGTTTATTTGAATTTTAAATTTAAATTATTTAAAATTTTCTAATAATCGATTATTCGAATAACATATAAAAAATATTCGAATCATCATTAAATGTATTCGAATAATCGATAAATTTTTTCTAAAAATTATTATTTTGTTTATTTTAATACATAATTCTATTGAAATAATTACTTATATTCGAATAACCGATTTCATATTATTCGAATAATCGATACATTTTTCGAATAATCAAATTTTTTAATGGTTTTAAAACTTCACCAATTTTGAATGTTTTAAACTAATTTAAACACGAATAAAAAACAGATTATTCGAATAATATTTATCGATTATTCGGGTAATCTTAAGAATATTTCTTTTGTTTTGCAAATTTATTTAAAAAAACTAAGGTAAAAAGTTTATTCGTATAACCAATTATTCGAATAATGATCGAAAGTTTTTAATCGGTTATTTGAATAAAAACAGAAACAATTTAAAAAGATCAGTTATTCAGAAATATTAAAAAAAAAAAAATTTCAAAAAATTAATCGATTATTCGAATTTTTTAATATGTATATATTTTCGAAAAATTAATGATTTCAAAATAAATTTAATTTTTATAAATAAGTGCTAAAATAAAAACAGAAACATTAAAAAAGTATTAGTTTTTAAACAATATTAATAATTGGTTATTCGAAAAAATAATCGATTATTCGACTACTTTATTATTCGAATAATTAATTGAAAATTTTCAATATTTGCTAAAATAACATCAGAAACAATCAAACATGAATAGTTATTCAAAAATTTTAAAGATTATTCGAATATATATTATTCGAATTAATTCAAAATTTATTTAAATTTTTTAAATAATTGCTAAAATAAAATCAGAAACATTAAAAAATTATTAGTTATTAAACAATATTAAACATTTTTTATTCGAAAAATTAATCGATTATTCGAATAATTAATAATTTCAAAATTAATTTTTCAATAATTCCAAAATAACAACAGAAAAAATGTCTGAATAATCAAATATTGAAAA
Organism: Calliphora vomitoria; assembly: GCA_942486065.2. Classification (NCBI taxonomy): domain Eukaryota; kingdom Metazoa; phylum Arthropoda; class Insecta; order Diptera; family Calliphoridae; genus Calliphora; species Calliphora vomitoria. Next base: position 85,251,585 of record OW818030.2, on the reverse strand, counting down.
GATTACGATTATTCTACAGTTTTTTGGAATTATTTTATTATTCAAATGAACTACTAATACAAATTAAAAGATTATTCGAATATATTTTTCAAATAGGCGATAATTTTACACCAAAATTAGTCTGATAACATACAACATTAGCTAAAAAAACAAATTTAACACCCCCATTGAAAACTCAGGAACTTCTTTTAAAGGAATTTCAATTATGTTCATTTTTTTTTGTTTACTTCCCAGCTATTCATATTGAATTTATAAGTTTATAAAAAGTACATAATATGGTTTTTATTGCTGATTTAAATCAACAACAAATGTATTTTTAGAACTTAATATTTAAAAATAGACACTTTTAAAGAGGCGTATGAGTAATTGATGTTTGTATTTATAAAATAAAAAGTACCCATACGCACTACATCATGGTACATAAACAAATATACACTACATTCATATACATACATATGTACATACTACATACCACTGTGCCTCATGCTTAAATGTAGATAAATCCCTACATGTGTTTGAATATTATGATTATGATGATTATGATGATTCCTAGCCAAAGGTGAGTCAGTTAGTTGTTTTGCTATTTCTTGCTATCTATCATGCCACATCCATCACAATTAATGGGTGGTAAGCCAAACCCCCATCAACTTAAATACTCATCTGTATGATAATTTGTAGCCTTATAAAGAGATGATGACAAACAAAATAAAGCAAAATAACAGCAAACGTACATTGACCGGGAATTCCTAGGAAAATTTTATGATTGGGGTTTTTTGCTTGTTGTTAATGGAATCATAACAATATGTAGGCAGGTAATTCCCTCAATAAATAATAATTTACATAATGTGTACAATAATATTTATACATAAATTTATAATGTGTATAAAAGCTATACGAATATAAGAATAATTGATAAATAAACAGTATTTATTTATGATGGATTTTCCAGCATCATGGATGAAAAATATTTTGATAAACAAAAATATTTATTGTTATTTTTCAATTTGAAACTTTTGCCGGGTTTTATTTGATTTACTTGCTGTAACAAAAACAAAACTCAATTAAAGGTGTTTTTGTGTAAAGGTCATGAGTGTAAGGCAGGAACAAGAAAAAAAAAAATTCAATGGAATTTAAGAAAAGAAAATATATTTAAATGAAAGCTAAAGCGTGAAATATTTATAACTGCAATTAAAACGATTATTCGAATATATATTTTTTTAAAAAATCGAATAAATTTTTGAGTTGATTTTTTAAATAAGTATCAAAAATTTAATACTAATTCAAATAATATTATTAATAAACGATTAATCGAATAATTTTATTAAGTAATCGAATAAATTTGCCAGTTATAGTATTTAATAATTAATTATAACAATATTTTTATGAAAAAAATCAAAAAAAATTAACAAAAATTCCACGATTATTCGAATAATTTAAGCAAGTAATCGAATAACTTTAGTGGATAACCATACAAATTAGTCATATAACTAAATAATATAATAATAATAAGTTTAGAAAAATTAAATAATTATTCGAATAATTTAATCGGTTATACGATTAAATTTTTTTAATCAATTCGAATAAAAACGAATTTATTTAAAAATTAATTAAAGTCAAACGATTATTCGAATATTTTTGTATTATTAAATAATTTATGATTTCAAAATGAATTAAAATTTTTTAGATAATTGCTAAAATAATCAATCAAAAATTATTCGTTATTAAACAATATTAAGAATTGGTTATTCGAATACTTTAGTATATTATTTGAATAATAAATAAAATAAACAATTAAGTAATCGAATAAATTACTGGATGAAATAATTAATTATTTAAATATTTTTAAAAATAAGTTTGATAAATTTTATAAAAATCATGATTATTCGAATAATTTTATCAAGCAATCGAATAATTTTAGTCAGGTAACTGAATAACTATAGTCGAGTAAATGATTAAAATAATTTAATGAATTAAAAAAATTAAATAAAAATTAATCGAATAATTTAATCGTTTAATCGAATAATTTAATCGTTTCTAAATTAATGCAAATAAAACAAAATTCGAATATATTTAAAAATTAATTTGAAATTTTTAATTAAAATCAAGCGATTATTCGAATAATTTAATAGGTTTATTCAAATAATTTTTAAATTAATCGAATAAATTCAGCGAACAAACGAATTTACTAATCGATTAAATGAATAATTAAATAAATTCTAAGAAATAATAATAACTAAATTATTATTCGAATAATTTAATCGGATAAACGAATATTTTTTTTTAATCGATTCGTATAAAAAAAGAAAAAACTGAAATCTTTGTATAAAAAAAATTAAAAAAAAAATAATTAAAATTAAACAATTATTCGATTAATTTCAATAAGTAACCGAATAACTTCAATAAGTAACCGATTTAGATTAATGAATAAACGTAAATATTCATACAAAATTCAAAAAATTTAAAACAATTAAAACTATTATTCGAATAATTTAAACGCTTAACCGAATATTTTATTTAATCGATTCGAATAAAAAATCAGATCTGAATATCATTCGAATATATTTATAAGTAATTTCGAAAAATTTTATTAAAATTAAACGATTATTCGATTAATTTTTTTAAAATTAAATGATTATTCGAATAATTTTACTAAGTATTCGAACAAATTCATCAAGTAACCGATTTAAATTAATGAATAAACGTATATATTAATATAAAATTTTAAAACTTCAATACAATTTAAACGATTATTCGAATAATTTAACCGGGTAACCGAATATATATTTTTTTTAATCTATTCGAATGACAAAAAAAAAAAATGTTGAAATTCTTAAATAAACAAAATCAGCTTAATAAAAGTTACAACAAATTAAAAAACATGTTGTAGGAGTATTAATACAGGTGAATGATTATTTGAATAACTAAATCGAGTAACCGAATATTTTGTTTAATAGATTCGAAAAAAAACTTTCAAATGTATATCTGTTTTGAATTAAATTCCAAAACTTTTATTAAAATTAAATAATTATTCGAATAATTTTAAATAGTAATCGAATAAAATCAACGAGTAACCGTATTATATAATTGAGTAAACATATATATTTATACAAAATTTAACAATTATTCGAATAATTTTAACGGTTAAGCGATTAATATTTGTTTTAAATCAATGCGTATAACAAAAAATCTCTTAGATAAAATTTAGGCTTTCTTAATGGAATAAAGAAACCCGAAATTCTTTTAACAAAAGTCACAACAAATTTAAAAAAATTGTTTGGGTGTGGGTGTATTTTATTCTAAAATCTTAAAATTTGTATTAAGACAAATATGTATCTTTTAAAATAGTTTTGTAATGGAAACATTAAAAAACATTCTTCTGTAGCTATGATTTTAAAACTCAAAATTATTTTCTTCTCTCATTATACACACATATATTGTGGGTGTTTTAAAATCATTTACATATAAAGCTAATCATGTACTAATAAATTTAAATATGAGTTTTATTTAATTATACCACATTTAAATCAATTTTTCTTGGCACTAAGCAAATATCTGTGCGAAAATTCTAATTTCGCCTTAAATTTTCCATATAGAAAAACACAAAATTGAAGCAGCACAAAAAAACTTAGTATTCGAACAATAAGAAATTTAAATAATTTTTAAACAATAGATTTTGTTGTATACAAGTAAAATGGTTATTAATGGATTTATAAACAAATTATAAGCAGCAGGAACAAAAAATTTGGTTATTTTAAATTTTATAAGAGAAAACAAAATAGAATTTGGACAAGTGCATTAATTATAGGAAAAATACTTAGCACACAGAAGAGCAAAAGGTTTTTCTCACGTTTTTTTTATATGAATTCTAGTTGAAAAGTCAACAGGTTTTTAAAATATTCAATTAGTTTAAAACTTTCCAAAAAATTAATCGAATATTTTTTTAATCGATTATTCGATTAATTTGGCGAATAATCGGAAATTTATTAGATTTTTCGTCATAAAACTCTTATAGAAAATTTCACTATTTTCAACGAATATTCCAAAAAAAAATAACCGATTATTCGAAATATGTTCACAATTATTCGGTTAATTATAAACATTAATTTTATAGTTTACATCATTATATAGAAATTGATAAATTATTTTATTATTTTTTAAGATTATTTAATAAATTTATCGATTATTCGAATAAATTTTCAGCACGATTCTAATTTTTTTTTTTCATTATTATAGATTTTGTCCTTCCAGTTATTCTATTCGTATTATTATTCGCTTAATTAGAGTTTTAATCGGAAAATTTATTCGGTTATTTTAGAAAAATAACCGATTATTCGAAATATTTACACAATTATTCGTTAAATTTTATATATATTTACTATGACTAGGAATTATTAAAATATTTGCATATAATTTAAAAAAATAATCGATTATTCGAATAAACTTTTTATGAAATTTTAAAAATTTTATCGATTATTCGAATATTTGTTAACGATTATTCGTTTATTTAACCGATTAATCGAAATTGTATTAAAATTTTATTATTATTTTTTAAAAGCTAACAAATAATATTCGTATTTCTGATTACTTTTTAAAAATTTAATCGGTTAATCGAATATTATTTAACGATTATTTAACCGATTATTCGAATAAAAATTTAAAAAGAATTTTATTACATCTTTAAAAATCTAATAAATAATTTTGTGGTAATTTTTTTGACTTTTTAAAATTTTTATCGATTATTCGAATATTTTTTAACGATTATTCGTTTATTTAACCGATTAATCGAAATTGTATTAAAGTTTTATTATTATTTTTTAAAAGCTAGTAAATAATATTCGTATTTCTGATTACTTTTTAAAAATTTTAAAAATAATCGATTATTCGAATAAATTTTTAACGATTATTCGATTAATTTTTCAATTATTCGTTAGATTATACAAATCATTTTTATATTTCCTAAGATCAAAATATTTGCATATTATTTCAAAAAATTATCGATTATTCGAATAAATTTTTAACGATTATTCGATTAATTTAGCTATTATACAGCATATTTCCTACTTGTTACTATTTATAAAGATTTTGTAAGATTTTCTTATGTCAGTTATTCAATTCATGTTCATTATTATAAATATTATACTATTTAGTATAAAAAAGTTATACTATTATAACTTTTGCACTCTGCTCATTATTAACCTGGTAATTGTTTTAAAAATATCTTATGATTAACTTAGTTTTAGCTAGGCAATTCTTAATAAAGGGTTTACAATTTGAAATACCATTTTTTTTTTTTGGTATTTATATTAGGTATAATTCTAACACTTAAATAAATATTTAGATAAAAAATTCCAGGCATACCAAAGCAACTACGTAAATGCAAAAAAAAAAAAAATTAATATGACAATATATATACAGACAAACACGTATATAAATTTCTTATATTAAACTTATAGTATATATTTAAAATAATAAAATAAAAGAAAACATTTCAAAATTAAGAATATATTCACATATAGAGCTATACATTTCAACAAAAAAAAAATTCTTCATAAAAAGAAAATAAACGTGCAAAATTTTGTTGTATATTTTTTTTTCAAACGAAATATTTGAAAATGTTTGTTATCTTTAGACTAATTTAAGATAAAGATAACAAAAGTATAAGAAAAATAATTGTTAAAAAGATTTGAAAATGATTTGTTTATATTTTTACGAAAAGAGACTATTCGTAGATAGATAGATGGATGGATGGATGGATGAGTGACAAATAGTAGACAAGAAACGTGCCCAAGAAAAGTGTGGATAATTTTAAAAATTTGTATTAATACTTAAACAAAGAGAGATGTCTTAACTAGTAAATTTTCAAATTACTGTTTGTTGTATCTCAAATATTTGCTCTTGAACTACTCTACTAATTTTTCTCTACTACTTTTTTTATTAAGTTTTTTTGTTTATTTTTTTAATAAGATAAAATCTCAGTATTTGTTTTTAAAAAAAAAAGTCATAACAATTATAAATTTTTTACGTATTTAAAACAATAACAACTTTAACAAAAAGGTTATTATCACACATTTATCAAGATTATTATTTTTTATTTGAATTAACTAACTTATGTTGATAACTTATTTAAAGATTTTGTTATTGCTTCAGGTTTTTTGCCAGCATAATTCTATAACTATTTTATATATGTATTAAAATTAAATTATTATTTTACATTCTTATTCTTTCTAGTTAAAATCAAAATGAAGGCTGAAGAAAAAACTGTCATACCCAGAGTTCGTATCGCAGTGATTGGCAATGCCGATGTCGGAAAATCCGGTAAGTTGTTATAAACATTAAATTGTTTACATGTTTTTTTATTATTATTATTAATGCATAAAGTAACTGTGATTGACAGGTTACATCAAAACCAAATGCATGCGATTTGTCCATAATATTATAAAAAAGTGGAAAAAAACCAAGACAAAGAAAGAAATAAAGCCGAAAATAGAAATTTAAATAAATTTAGGAAAATTAGCTAAAAAATTTAAACAAATTAAAGGAAATATAAAGAATATATTATTTAAATCGATTAGTTAAAAATAAATTTCAATATTTTCAACCATTCCTATTAAATGTATACAAAACGAATGCAATATTTAAATATTTTAATCGATTATCCCCAAAAATTTTATGATTTTTGAAATTTATCAGAAGTTTTTAAAAAAATCTGAACTTTTTATGAAATTTTAAAAATTTAATCGATTATTCGAATATTTTTTAACGATTATTCGTTTATTTAACCGATTAAACGAAATTGTATTAAAGTCTATTATTAATTTTTAAAAGCTAACAAATAATATTGGTACTTCTGATTACTTTTTAAAAATTTAATCGATTAATCGAATATTATTTAACCGATTATTCGAATAAAAATTTAAAAATAATTTTATTAAATCTATAAAAATCTAATAAATAATTTTGTGGTAATTTTTTTTAGATTTTTTTAAAATTTTTATCGATTATTCGAATATACTTTTCACGATTATTCGTTTATTTATCCGATTATTCGAAATTTACTGAAAGTTTAACTATTATTTTTCAATAGCTAACAAAGAATCTTCTTGTTTCTGAATACTTTTTAAAAATTTAATCTATTAATCGAATATTATTTAACGATTATTCGTTTATTTAACCGATTATTCGAGTAAAAATTTAAATTTTATAGAAACTTTCTTAAATCTATAAAAATCTAATAAATAATTTTAAGGTAATTTTATAGACTTTTAAAAAATTTAATTGATTATTGAAATATTCCTTTCACGATTATTCGTTTAATTAAGCGATTATTCGAAATTTACTGAAAGTTTAGTTATTATTTTTCAATAGCTAACACATAATCTTCTTGTTTCTGAATACTTTTTAAAAATTTTACAGATTATTCGAATATTTTTAAACGATTATTCGTTTCTTTAACCGATTATTCGAGTAAAAATTAAAATTTTATAGAAATTTTCTTAAATCTATAAAAATCTAATAAATAATTTTGTGGTAATTTTATATACTTTTTAAAATTTGTATCGATTATTCGAATATTCTTTTCACGATTATTCGTTTATTTAAACGATTATTCGAAGTTGAATTAAAGTTTAATGAGTATATTTCAATAGCTAACAAAAAATCTTTATATTTCTTAATACTTTTTAAAAATTTAATCGATTAATCGAATATTATTTAACAATTATTCGTTTATTTAGCCGATTATTCGAATAAAAATTCTATTAAATCTATAAAAGTATAATAAATAATTTTGTGGTAATTTTTTAGACTTTTTAAAATTTTTATCGATTATTCGAATATTATTTTCACGATTATTCGTTTAATTAACCGATTATTCGAAATTTAATGAAAGTTTAACTGTTATTTTTCAAAAGCTAACAAAGAATCTTCTTGTTTTGAATACTTTTTAAAAATTTAATCGATTAATCGAATATTATTTAACGATTATTTAACCGATTATTCGAGTAAAAATTTATATTTTATAGAAATTTTCTTAAATCTATAAAAATCTTATAAACAATTTTGTGGTAATTTTATAGAATTTTTAAAATTTTTATCGATTATTCGAATATTCTTTTCAAGATTATTCGTTTATTTAACCGATTATTCGAAATTTAATGAAAGTTTAACTATTATTTTTCAATAGCTAACAAAGAATCTTCTTGTTTCTTAATACTTTTTACAAATTTAATCGATTAATCGAATATTATTAAACGATTATTCGTTTATTTAACCGATTATTCGAGTAAAAATTTTAATTTTATAGAAATTTTCTTAAATCTAAAAAAATCTAATAAATAATTTTGTGGTAAATTTTTTAGACTTTTTAAAAATTTAGTCGATTATTCGAATATTTGTATAACAATTATTCGTTTAATTAAGCGATTATTCGAAACTGAATTAAAGCTAAATTAATATTTTTAAAATTTCTGATTTTTTTTTTTAATTTAATCGATTATTCGAATATTTTTTTCACGATTATTCGTTTATTTATTCGATTATACGAATAAAAATTTAAATTTCATAGAAATTTTATAAAATCTATAAAAATGTAATAAATAATTTTAATATTTTCAGTGGTTATTAAAAAAAAAGTAACCGATTATTTTATATAAAATATATAAGATATTTAACATTTAATAAAAAATTTAATTTAAATTAGCAAATTTTTTTGTAGAAAATATAAAACTAAGTTTAATTTTGTAAATTTCTCCAAAAAATTTAATTGATTATTCGAATATTTTTAACAATTATTCGTTAAATTAACCGATTACGCGAATAAAAATTAAAATTTTACTAAATTGTTAGGAATGTTATAGTTATCTCAAAAAATTTGCACTTTGTCTTTAGTTAAGGTTTGTCTAGCATTTTTATTCTATTATTGGACTTATTGATTTGTAACAGTTTTCCATTTGTTTATTTACTTATTATTTATTGCCTTGATAAACTCGGTGATAAATAATATATGAGTTGAGTATTAAAATGAATTTTCATTAACATTATTTCTAAACAAAGTCTAATACAAGAACAAAATAAAAATAAAAACACCTAAAACATTGTGCCATCAATCAGAGATAATAATTTATATAAACAAATTCATTGTATATTTAATAATAGATATTAAATCAAACAATTTAGGCTATTTTTAAAGCCAAATAGAAACAAAGAAAGATAGAAATTTTTGGCTTAATATTTTGACATATTCTTGACATTGTTGACTGGAGATGGTGGCAATTTCAAAAATATTTCTCACAGTGTACATAATGTATACAAATGGCGTCAATTGCGGTTAATGCAGCTAAATGCGCAATTATTTGTTTAACAAACTTCACACTAAGATGTTCTTTGGAAGGAAATAATACATTTTACAAACATGAATTTTGAGGTTAGTTTTCATTTGTCATGTCACATTTTTGTGAGGTTAGATTTAATTTAAATTTCAATACTGTTGGTTTTCTTTAAGTGTATTATTTGTAGCATTATTTTTTGGTTTATTAATTAGCTTACTATTTATTATTTTCATTTTATTTATTTATATTTTTCTTAAAAAAAAACAATTTTGTTTATTTTTAAATTTGGTTTATGACAGTTGTGGATACGTCACACTTGTATTTGTCACCTTTTCATCTTATTGATATTATTATTTGTAATAAATAATATTATTATTTTTTAAAAACAAATTTCTTTTAATTTTTTGGGAAACAAAATGACTAATTTGCGTTGATATTTCCGCTTATTTAAGTGAATTTCTTAAGAATTTCTTTTAAACTTTTTCCCAAAAAAAAACCCATAAAAATAAATTAAAAATTTTAAAGCAATTAAATGAAAAAATTTAAATATATATGAATATTCTTTATATGTATTTCATTAAATTAAATTTCTTCACAATATATTACGTGTCCTAGAAAATTTCTTACAAATAGTGCGCATTTGTTAAACACAAAAAACACCTGTTGCCCTGAAGACTTTCCCCCAGCAGCAGCCAACACCTGATATATTAATTTCAATAATCAAATACATTCATTCTCCTGTAATTCCAAATAAACCATAATTAAGAAACGCATTTACAAACCAACTAAATTCAAACATTTCCATTAAAATGTTCATAAACAAACAATTGCGGCCTTATTTGTTTATTTTTGTTAGAATATTAAAACCTCTACAGGGGAAATTAATTAATTAATAAAGTGCGTTCAAAACATTTTCAAAATGCAAATGTGAACAATGTACAACAGCATTTGGAAAATCCCCATATGTTTTACCGGTAGCTAAGGAAGCTATATTTTTAGCTAGAATTTTCCAATTGCAAACATCTATAACAATAGCAAACTACCCTGTTGCATGCATGCAAGTCTCTGTTGAATGAAAAATGATGACATAAATAAACACATTTCAAATGGGATTTCTGAACAATTGAATAAAGTGTTATAATCAAACCAAACAATAATGTAATCAAAGCAATTTCCAATTAAAAAAAAAAAAGTTTTCTTTAAGAACATAATAATAAAATAAAACTTTCTTAACCCTTTTTCCAGAGTTATTCTGGTCATGGTTATGTACTTGATTATGTAATACCATTTATTCTGGGAAATTTATGAATTTTGAAAAAAAAACCATAACACAGATTAGAGAATTATAAACAAACAACATGACTTGACAAGCAACAACAAGTTAAAAATGTCAAATATAATCCTAAAGTGTGTTTTTGTGTTGCAACACAATAAGGCCAAAGTATTACAGCAAAAGTGCTAGAAAATAGGGACCAACAAACAATGAAGGAATTATGAAATGTATGTAATATTTTGTAATAATAAATCTAAGCAACGGAGTACTTGGAATTATTGGAAAACTTTAATTTGTATTTAAAAAAGTATTAAAGAACATTTTAAACTAGAACTATAAAAACAGGATATTTGAATACAATTAATCGATTAAATGCACATTTCTAACGTTTATTGAATCAAATAATTTGTATATTACAAAATATTAAAAACACTTCATATTTGTAAACATTTTCCAAAAAAAAAAAAAAAATAAACTGTTATTCGTTTAAATTTAACCGGTTACTAATTAATCAATTATTCGAATAGAATTATTCGAAAAATATTTGTCATAATTTTGTTAAATTTTATAGATTTTAAACAATTAAAAAGAAATTTAGTTTTAAAAGTTCATTTTTAGCAAAAAAAAATTAATCGATTATTCGAATATTTTTTAACGATTATTCGATTAATTAACCGATTACACTAAAAAATTAATCATAATTTTTTCTCATCTAAGAAAATATATAAAAATTTAATGAAAAATTTCAAGATCTTAAACGGTTACTTGAAAAATAAAACGAATAATCGAACATTTTTCACGAATCTTGAACCGAATTATCAAATTTTTTAACGATTAAAACAATTTATTAATGGAAAAATATTCAGAAATTCCCAAAAAAATTATTCGATTATTCGAATACTTTCCATAAATTATTCGATTAATTTAGCGATTATTCGAAATTACATTCATATTTTTTACTAATCTTACAGAAACTATCAAAATCAAAAGAAAATTTTAAAGTTCTAAAAACAGTTACTACTTAAATTAAACGAATAATCGCACTTTTTTCACGAAACTTGGAACGAATAATAACATTTTTAACGATTATGGGACCATTATATTGCCAAATGCTTTATAAAACAATGATTATTAGAAAAATTTTCAGATATAAAAACATTTTTCAACTTCTTAAAAAAATTAATCGATTATTCGAATACTTTCCATAAATTATTCGATTAATTTCGTGATTATTCATAATTTAATTCATATTTTTGACTAATCTTACAGAAACTATCAAAAGAAAATTTAAAAGTTCTAAAACGGTTACTCAAGAAATTAAACGAATAATCGAACTTTTTTCACGAATCTTGGAACGAATAATAACATTTATGGGACCACTATATTGTCAAATGCTTTATAAAACAATAATTAATGCAAAAATGTTCAGAAATTAAAAAAAATTTCAAATTCACCAAAAATTTAATCGATTATTCCATAAATTATTCGATTAATTTAGCGATTATTCGAAATTTTATTCATATTTTTGACTAATCTTACAGAAACTATAAAAATCAAAAGAAAATTTTAAAGTTCTAAAACGGTTACTCAATAAATTAAACGAATAATCGAACTTTTTTGACTATTTTTTTGGGCCAAAATATTTCAACATACAACACGTTTAAACAAATATTAAATAAAAATTATAAAAAAATATTTCAATTTATACAAATTAATCGATTATTCGAATACTCTTCTACGATTATTCGATTAATTTACCGATTATTCGAAACTTGAATTAATATTTTCGAATAATCTTACAGAAAACTATTCAGAAATTTTAAAAAATTTTCAACTTCACCACAAAATTAATCGATTATTCGAATACTTTCCAAAAATTATTCGATTAATTTAGCGATTATTCGAAATTTCATTCATATTTTTAACTAATTTTACCGAAACTATAAAAATCAAAAGAAAATTTTAAAGTTCAAAAACGGTTACTCAAGAAATTAAACGAATAATCGAACTTTTTCGAAGATTTTTTTGAACCAAAATATTGCAACGTGTTGTATAAAACAATTATTAAAAAAAAATTATTAAAAAAAAAAATAAAATTTAAAAAAATGAATCGATTATTCGACTACTCTTCAACGATTATTCGATTAATTTTAACGATTATTTTCACAAATTCCATAAAATCGCTTTAATATGGAAAACATTAAAAGCTCATTCATTTTCCAACAATATTTCAACGATTATTCGAATATTAGTTAACGATTAATCGATTAATTAAACGATTACTGTATAATATAAGAAAATATATTAAATAAAATTCATATTTTTATTATTTTAAAAAAACCTTAAGAATTATTCGAATATTGTTTAAAGATTATTCGATTAATTAAACGATTATTCGAAAAATTATTACGATTTTTTTTTTTTTGGTAATTTTAATGAAAATGTAAAAATTTGAACAATTATTCGAATATTGGTTATAGATTATTCGATTAATTAAACGATTATTCGAAAAATTATTACGATTTTTAAGTAATTTTTATGAACATATAAAAGTTTGAATTTTTTTTGGTTTCGTTTACTTTTTGAAGCATCTGACTGTGGTACAGATTTGTGAGAAGAAATATTAAAGGACATTTTGTTTTAGAATACAAATACTGCCCACACCAATTACCTAAAGCTCTCCAATTCGAAAAAAAAAAAACTTTTAATCCAAAACAAATTGAAACAATGATAAAATAATGTAATACTTAAAGATACTTTGATTACATAAAGATACTTAAAGGTTGTGATTAAGTTATACTGCACTGTCAATACCATTCAACACCTCAATTCTATTGGGTTTGTCTTTCTCAATTTCCCCTAAATTTGTTTGTCATGGCAATAGATTTTAAACACATAATAAAAGGGAAACTTTTTCCACCCACACCCTTATCATGTATTAAAAAAAAACTGTGTCACTTCCGGTAAATTATTTAAACATTTAAACAGGTATAACTTACATTAAATTGTGCGCATATAACAACTCGATACAGCTGGTATTTATGAGCCAAAAGTTTATAACAAAATCATATAATCAAAAGAAAGGGAAAAAGAGAAACAAGTACAAGGATTATGTATAAGGATTAGTTATTGCAAAATCTATTATATATTTGAAGGAATATAGACAAGAAGATATTCATGAGAGCATAATAAAGTAAAAACAACATAATATTATGTATAATTTATCCAATTTATTGAAGAATAAATTCAGCCTTTTGTTAAAGTATGCTGTGTGTAATAATGAAGGTTGAATTATGTTCAATATAATATTTATTGCAAAAAAATAAAGGAAAAAAAAAAACAACTTTAACACAATCAATCTGAAGTATTCACAATATTTTCATTTAATTTAATTCAATTTATTTTATTTTATTATCTATTTTGAGGATTGATTTGTTTGTTTGTTTTATTAGCACCGTTTTTATGTGTTTTATTTTAGTTTTATTTTGTTAAAAATTTCCAGAGTTCAGTGGCATTTTTGAATGTTAATTTTGATTGTTTTTTTTTCGAAATATTTGCAAATCAATTGTTAAGAGTTATTTGTTTTAATTTAGGCTGACAGTTCATTGCGTCGCCGTGTGTGGAATTTTTCGCAAAATTTGTTGAAACACGATTTTTTTTTTTTTTTTGGAGGAGGTCAGGTCAAAAGCCTTTATGTTGGAGTAGAGTGTTAAATAGACTGTCTATGTTCCCACATATATTTTATTAGCTTATTGTAATTAGTTTTTATTTCATTTAGAAATGTATGGGCTAGACTTTTGCAATATAAAGCTGTTATTTATCCCACTGCTATCGGAATTTTTCAGTGTCAATGACCATTATAATTAAGTAATAAACGTTAAAAAATAAGATTTTTCATTTAAGTTAAATATTTTTATTATAAATTGAAAAAATTATTCATATTTTCAACTTATTTCATTTTAAATTTATAAAAATCTAAAACAAATTAAAATATTTTTAACGATTAATCGCACATTTATAACACTATAAAGCAACAATATTTAATAACAGTTTTATAAATAACTACTTCTCAAACAGTAAAACTATTATTCGAATACTTTTAGGCGGTTAATCGATCAATTCAACGATTTTTCAGAAAATTATTAACGTTTTTCACTAACCGTATTGCATATACAACTATTTCAGAACTTTAATCGATTATACTCAAAATTAACCGATTAATCGCTTCTTTTTAGTGAGTATTCAATAACCTGACTTTCATATGAACAAAATAAATAACAATTATTCGAATACCTTTAAACAATTAATCGATTAATTAACCGATTATTCGGAAAATAATTATTATTTTCCAATAATCTCATTGAATACAAAAATAACGAATAAACAATTTTAAGATTTTAATCGATTACACTTGAAATTAACCGATTAATCGCTTCTTTTTAGTGATTATTCAATAACATGATTTTCATATAAACAAAAGAAATAAAATAACTTTCATATTTTTATCTATATCCCAAAAATTTTAAACGATTATTCGAATACCTTTAAACAATTAATCGATTAATTAACCGATTATTCGGAAAATAATTAATATTTATCAATAATCTCATTGAATACATAAACAGCGAATAAACAATTTTAAGATTTTAATCGATTACACTTGAAATTAACCGATTAATCGCTTCTTTTTAGTTATTATTTCATAATATGATTTCCATATAAACAAAAGAAAATAATATCTTTCATTTTTATCTTTATCCCAAAAATTTAAACGATTATTCGAATACCTTTAAACAATTAATCGATTAATTAACCGATTATTCGGAAAATAATTAATGTTTTTGAATAATCTCATTGAACATATAAACAATGAATAAACAATTTTAAGATCTTAATCAATTACCTCAAAAAATTTAATTTCTTTTTCTAAATTCCCTGTAAAATTTCTTTCAAATTTGTATTGTTTACAAGGTCTTTATTATTATTCTAAATATGCCTCATTAATAAATTACAATTTCTTAACACCTCAATGTAATAAATTTCTCGATACTTAGTTTCTAAACAAAATGTTTTAGAGAAAGTCTTTTTTCGTTTGTTTGAAAACAAACAATAAAATAAAACATTTGCAAAAAGTGTGTCTAGTAAAAATAAACAAACAACATAGAAAGAAAGCTAGATAAATGAAAGGAAAATTTATACTTTCCCAAATCCAAATAAATGCAAATAAACAAATGTGCATGCCGTTTGAAAGACACTCGTACAAAATTCTCTTAGACACTCAAGGAAAAATAATTCTAGATAGAAATTGCAACACTCGCACCCAACAAATACCCAGCAGGTGTAACATAAATATACTTGAGAACATGTTATAAATACAACAAAATACCTCAACATTTGTTCATTTAGGAGATTCGAAGTGGATTATGGATTATAATTATAAAGGAATGCCCTACAATAAATACAAAAATTAATTTTACAGTAGAAAATTATTTAATAGTTGTGAAACAGTTGAAAGCAGGAATTGAACCTGCAACCCTTTTGCACACAACCAGCTTAGTAGTGATCTCTCAAAATAATAATCACAGATCGTTAAATATAGTTATGATTTATTGCTGTAAGACAAACCTATTAATAAACTCATTGCTCCGTTAGTAGGGTACTTGCCAAAAATACCACTAAATAATTAGTTTTCAAAATTGAGGAAGGGCACGCGTCTAAATATTATAAATTTGGTGGCTGTGTTCAAAAAACTAAAAAACTTAAATCAAAAGAATGTTGTTTACATCATTATTATGGTATAATATGCGTATGCTTTTTTTAATTTTCTTAAAGAAACAATTTAAAAAAAGAACTGGGTCGTTTTGTTTAGAAAAAATCTTGTAACCCACAAAAAAAAAAACTACACACTACATCTTCATTAAAATTTTTTCTTCTTTTAATTTTCATGTTTTCTTAAAGAGTGTGTTAAGAGTTTTCTACATTCACATTCAATACAAAATCATTACAATATTGTGTGTGTTTTAGCTGCTGATGGTGTGCTATTCAGGTCACCACTTAATTTTTTTATTTTTTCATGTTCATGTTATTGTTTTTTATTAAATAATAAATTTATTGTTTTAGTTGAAAATGTTGGCCAGATGAAATTATTTGTTAAAAAAAAAAAAACTAATAATTATTATGATTTCAAATGTTTAGTTTACAGAGTTTTTGTTTAATTAATATTTGTGGTTAAATTTTGATTATTTTGAAGGGGTTAGAGAGCCAAAACATGTGCGTGAAATTTGTTATAAAAACAAACATTTAATCAGAAAAAAATCTTTAACTTAAAAAATTAAACGATAAATCGCAAATTTGTTTGCATAAAACAATTAGCATGTCAAGAAAACATTAAATAACTTTCAGATTTTTCCATTCTTAAGAAAAATCTAAATGATTATTTAAATACTTGTTCGAATAATTAAACGATTATTCGGTAAACAATTTAACGATTATTCGGTTACTTAATCCTTAAAAATATTCAATTAATAGATTTATTTGTTAGCAGTTTAATTATCAATAAAAATTATTTTTTTTTAAAATTGTAATCGATTATTCGATTAATTAACCGATTATTCGATAAACTAAAAGATTATTGGGATAACAATTAATAGTTTTAGATTTATTTTCGAGAAATATTATAAAAATCCAATATACAGTTTTGAAGATTTTAATCGATTACTCAAAAAGTTAACCGATTAATCGCATATTTTTGACAAGTATGATTTAAAATAATTTGTTAGCAGTTTAATAATAATAAATAAAGTTTTAATTTTTTTCAAAATTGTAAACGATTATTCGAACTTTTATTCGATTAATTAAGCGATTATTCGGATAATAATTAAAAACTACGAGAAATATTATTAAATATTATAAAAATCCAATAAAAAAATTTAAGATTTTATTCGATTACTCAAAAAGTTAATCGATTAATCGCATATTTTTGGCAATTCTGACTTAGAACAAATTGTTAGCAGTTTAATAATACTCAATAAAAATTAAATTCCTTAACAAAAATGTAAACGATTATTCGAAATTTTATTCGATTAATTAACCGATGATTCGGATAACAATTAATACTTCTAGCTTTATTTTTATTATTAAATATTATAAAAATCCAATAAACAATTTGAAAATTTTAATCGATTACTCACCAAATTAAACGATTAATCGAATATTTCTAACGATTAATGCACAAAATTATTTGTATAAAAAACTAATAAAATAACTTTCATAATTTTGTTTATTTCTGAAAATTTTTAACGATTACTCGCAAATTATTTAACGATTATTCGGTTAGTAAATCCTTAAAAATATTTGATTAATAAATTAGTTGGTTAGCAGTTTAAAAATAATCAATAACCAATTTTTAAAAAAAAAATTTAATCGATTATTCGAACTTTTATTCGATTAATTAACCGATTATTCGGATCGTAATTAATGCTTGTAGCTATAATTCCGCGAAATATTATTTAATATTATAAAAATCCAATAAACAAATTGAAGATTTTAATCGATTACTCCCCAAATTAAACGATTAATCGAATATTTCTAACGATTATGCACAAAATTATTTGTATAAGAAACTATTATAAAATAACTTTCATAATTTTATTTATTTCTCAAAATTGTTAACGATTATTCGCAAATTATTTAACGATTATTCGGTTAATAAATTTAAAAAAACAATTGGTTAATAGTTTAATTTGTTAGCAGATTAATTATCAATAAAATTAAATATTTTTTTCAAAATTTTAAACGATTATTCGAACTTTTATTCGATTAATTAACCGATTATTCGGATCATAATTAATACTTCTAGCTATATTTGAGAGATATATTATTAAAAATTATAAAAATCCAATAAAAAAATTTAAGATTTTATTCGATTACTCAAAAATTTAACCGATTAATCGCATATATGTACTTTTTAATTATGACTTCAAATAATTTGTATATCAATAGAATAATAACTAACTGTTATATTGTTCAATTCTTAACAATAATTTTAAGGATTATTCGGAAGCCTATTCGATTAAATAACCGATTATTCGATTAATTATCCGAATAATCGAAAAATTTGTTAGCTGATTAATAATAATCAATAAAATTTAATTTTTTGTTCAAAAATGTAAACGATTATTCGATTAATTAAACGATTATTCGGATAATAATTAATACATCTAGCTATATTTCTGAAAAATATTATTAAATATTATTAAAATTCAATAAACAATTTGAAGATTTTATTCGATTACTCAAAAATTTAAGCGATTAATCGCATATCTTTTGCTATTATGACTTGAAATAGTTTGTATAACAAGAGAATAATAACTAACTTTTATATTGTTCAATTCTTAACTACAATTTTAACGATTATTCGAAAGCCTATTCGATTAAACAACCGATTATTCGCTTAATTATCCGTTTTATAGCAAACTATAAGTATTGAAACCAGAAAAACATAATTAACAAAAATATTTTTTAGTTTTCGAAAAAAAAAAATTAATCATAATTTAATTCTCAAAATCAACTAATTTCTTCAACATCTTTAAAGTTTCGAAAAAATATTCTCCATAAACTCAGAATATATTTATATATTTTTTTTTTAATTTACGTTTTATTTATCAAATTTAAGCAATTTCAATATTTATTTAATGTTTCCAATTCCAAATCAGCTAATTAACTTGAAAAATTTAAAATTTCAAAGAAAAATTCTCCCTAACCTCAAAATTTATTTTTTATAAATCCAGCTGTTTGTACTGAAAAACAATATTTTATATATTATAATTTAAAAATCTCTCAAAATCAATTAAACTTTTTCAAGATTTCTCAAATTTCGAGAAAAAATTCTCCATAACCTCAAAATTAATTTTTTGAAATTTTCTTAAATCCTTAGTTCTATTTATATCATTTCAATAATTTTTAATATTTAAGTGGTTTTATAATGAATTTCAGTTAAATATCTGTAACACATAAAAATTAAAAAAGTTTTTATTAAAAATCCTCAGAAAAGTTTTCTGCTAAGCTCAAAAATATTGTTCTAAATTAAGCAATTTTCGACTTAAAAATAAATTGTTTGTATGTATTATAATTCTCAATTGTCTCTAAATCAGTAAAAAAAAACACGTTTTCTTAATTAAACTACTAAGTACTACTTTTTCTTATTAAAATCCTTAAAAATTCTCTTATTAAACCTTTTTGTTCAATATTTTGTTCGCTATAAACACCTTTTCTTTTTATTTAAAATTTAATTGATAACTACTCAAACACAATTTCTTTGTCACATGTCAAGTGAACATGCTAAAATTCCCAATAATTAAAAAAAATATAAAAATCTGAAATATTTACATAAACACTACATACACATTTAATTACTGTTATTTTGTTTGTAAACATGTTTTTTTAATATTTTCTTTTTTAAATGTCTTTCATTTCAGCACTTACAGTACGTTATCTGACAGGTCGTTTTATAGGGGAATATCGCTCAAATACAGATTTGTTGTACAACAAAACAATAACATTGGAGACAGGACTGACGGAAGTTGAAATTGTTGATGTTTATGTCGGAAGTGTAGATGGTGATGAGCATGAAAATGAATTTCCCATGGAACAAGTAAGTCAATACTTATAATACAATACTACAGCAGGAACCCTTATTAATTATGCACAAAATTAATTTATAATTTTTATTGATTTAAACACATTGTTTTGAATATTTATCTTGGTGAAGGGTATATAAGATTCGGCATAGCCGAATATAGCTCTCTTACTTGTTTTTTTTTATAATATTTACATTCTTTACATGAAATTCTTTTAAAGGTTTTTGACATTGAATATTATTTTCTTTTACATTTTTCATATTTTATTTAAAAAAAAAAAAAAAAATCATATTTATTTTCTTTTCACATTAAAGAATTTTTTCCGTTTAGTTCACTGAACCTTGATTTGAGTGCTTATTTTTCTTTCTTTTTGATTTGAAAATTTCTTACATTTCTTTCAGTTTTATTTGCTAGATTTTTGTATTTATATTGACTGCAATTACAATAAATATTTGCATATTTATATAGATTTTGTAGGTGTTTTCTTGACACTTCTAATACTTGCAATACCCATTCCTTTATTTTGTTTGGCAATTTTACATCAAATTTGACCACATGTAAGATTTTAAATGTAAAATTATTGGTTGATGTCTTGGGAGGGTAATATATAAATATTTGTTATTGAAAATATTCAATTTGTGGCCACAATTTAATGGAAATGTTAGATTTTCAATTAAATTTATATAAAGATACATAAATGAAAAGAATGTAAATTCTAAAACAATTAAATAAATAGTAATTTAAGATTTCCAGTAAATATTCTCCATAACCTCAAAAATATTTTTTTTTATATTAAGCGATTTTTAGTGAATAACAATAGTTTATGTCTTATAAGTCAAAGGTGTCACCAAATCTCTTAAAAAAGTTAAAAAAATTAAAAGTTTCGAAAAAAAATTCTCCCTAACCTCAAAAACTGGCACATAAACCTTAGAAATTTAAATAATTCTAACAGAAATTGTCAAACCTTTAAAAGTATTTCTCTAAATTAATAGATTTTCACTTAATAAACAAATTTTAAGTATTATTATTCAGAAATCTCTTAGAATCCCAAACAAAATTTAAAAATTTTAAATGTACCAAGAAAAATTTCTCCCCAACCTAAAAAAATGTTTTTCTAAATTAAAGAATTTTCACTTAACAATCAAATTTTACGTATAATAATGTAGAAATATCTTAAATTCAAAAACAAAATTTCAAGAATTCAAAAGTACCAAGAAAATTTTCTCCCTAACCTAAAAAAATATTTTTCTAAATTAAAAGATTTTCACTTAATAAACCAAGTATGGGCATTACAATTTAAAGTTCTCTTAGAATCAACAAATTTTCTTTGAAAATTTTGAAATTTCAACACAAAAATTCTACCTAACCTCAAAATTTTTTATTTTTCTTAATTTTTAGAGCAAAAATTCTACTTAATCTCAAAAAATATTTTTCTAAATTAAAAGATTTTCACATAATAAACAAATTGTATATCTTATAATTTAAATTTCTCGCGGAATCAATGAAATTTCTTTAAGATTTTTAATTTTGCAAGAAAAAATTCTACCTAACCTTAAAAATTATTTTTTTTAGTTTTCTTTTAAAATCACAAATTTATGCAATTAACTTAACAAATTTGTAATAATTGTTATAGTTTTTAATGAAAAACAGCTTAATGCATTTAAAAAATTAAACAATACCAGCAAATTCAGCCAATTTTCTTGAAATTTTGAAAGTTTTGAGAAAAAATTTTACCTAACCTCAAAAATATATTTTTTAATTATCTTTTAAATCCACACATTTATGCATTTAATTTAAAAATTTGTAATAATTGTTATAGTTTTAATTGAAAAACAGCTTAATACCTTTAAAAAATTAAACAATACCAGCAAAATCAGCCAATTTACTTAAAAATGTAGAAAGTTTTGAGAAAAAATTCTACCTAACCTCAAAAATTATTATTTTCAATTTGCTTTAATCTTTAGTTTTATTTATGAAATTAAAGAAATTACTAACATTTATAAAGGTTTTCATTGATAACCAGCTGAAAAGCCTTCATAATTTAAACATTTCAAACAAAAACTCTACCTAACCTCAAAAAAAAATAATTTTCTGAATTAAATGATTTTCTGTTATAAAACTTATTTTCGGCATTTTAAGTCAGAAATCTTTAAAAATCAAAAAAAAATTTTCAATATTTTTTAAGTTTTAAAAAAAAATTCTCCCTAACCTCAAAAAAAAAATTATTTTTTCTTAAATTGAAGGCGAAAAAATTCAATAATATTTTTCTAAATTAAATGATTTTAAATGATATTTGTCTGTCTAACCGGCAGTAAGTTAAACTCAAATTGTCTGCGGCATTAGAAACCATTTTTAAAAACTTGAAAACTATGTCAAAAATTTTCTTATTTTTTCAATTTCTTTTGCTTGCAATTGCTCAGTTTTTTTTTTTTTTGCTTTTTTTTTTTTTGTAAAATAACACACATTTCAAAATATTTTTACACAAAAAACAAACTATAATAACAACAAACATTTGTATTTATTTGTTTTAATTTCTCCCCTCAAAACCATCAAAATAGAAGCACACATTTTTTCCACATTTTCTTTTACAAAAACATATCTATTTAAAAAGATACATACGTTGTGTTTTTTTTTTTTTTTTTCTTCAAAAAAAACCAAATTTAATTTTTCTATTTTTTTGTTTTTCAACAGGTTTTATGGTCAGATGCCTGCATGATTGTCTATAATATAACACAACGTAGCAGTTTTGAATATGCGGCCGAATGTTTGGCCAAAATAAAATCACTACAGAATGCACCCACAGCATATTTGGTGGGGAATAAGGCCGATTTGGATCATAGAAGAAAGGTAAGTTTCATACAAAGAGAACAACACATTTTCTATTTTTGGCTTAAAAATAAATTTCTTTTTAAAGGAATTTTCTTGATTTTTTTTTTGGTTTTAAATTAGGGAATAATTAACACTTTAACACCTTTATTGTTGGGGTATTATTTGCTATTTATGTAGTTTTGCCTCTAAAGTCATTAATCTCAAGTGTTTAAAAGATTTAAAGAGGAAAATTTTATTTTGAGTTTATTCAGGTCCAGAATTTTCTGTTATTAGTTCACAGCTAATTCCTTTAGATTAATGTGGTTTATTTTTTGGATTTGAACTTAATTGCAGTTTAGATTTATGGCCGGCTAAAGAATTCAATGCAAGAATTCATGTTGTTTTTTTTTTTTTTTGTTGGGGTTATGAAATATCAACTAATGTGAATGCATTTGCCTGCAATTTGGGTCAAAAAGTTTAAGGTATTAAAATGAAATTTATCTGCTTTACACAATTAAACGGAAGCAATTAAATAAAGTAATTCAAATAATTAATTTAATTAAAGCAAAAAATTAACTTAAGTTAAAAGGAAATTTTAGTTAAATAAATGATTTGAAGCAGCTATTGATAATTTGTATGATTTTTTTTTGACATTCAGATAAATAACGAATTAAGTTCAGCTCCTAGGGGCTATGAGTTCCGATCACTGATTTAGATATACTTAGCAAACTAAACTATATTTTCTGGCCCGCTACAGACTTCCTCAGTAATCTTCAGTTTAGCAAAACATCATCTATTTAACTCACTATCCAGACGTAAGCATGTAGTAAATGTATCCCTTATAGACAGTAATTGTCACTAATGTCTGACCATTTGGCAGACTCCAATTGATATATTTTGGGTCATATGACATGTATGAGCTCTTTATAAGTCAATTGGTTACTTTATATATCACAGGTAATCTAACGTGTAGTCAATTGTCACTTTAGTGTCACTAAGTAACCTATAGGGTAGTCACTTTAAGAGTTTACTTTTTACTGCACTTTAGAAAGTCTTATGACTCGTATGTGCTCTTTGTAGTGCAGAGAGAAGTCAATTGGTTACTCTAAACATCCCTGGTAATCTAGCGTGAAGTCAATTGTCTCCTTAGAGTCGCTAAGTAACCTATAGTGAAGTCACTTTAAGTGTTTACTTATGACTGTACTTTAGAAAGTCATATGACAAGTATGTGCTCTTTGTAGTGCAGGTATATGTCAATTGGTTACATTATATATCCCAGGTAATCTAGAGTGAAGTCAATTTGTCACTTTAGAGTCTATAAGTAATCTAGAGTGTATCCACTTTAAACTTTTGTTTTGTACTGCACTTTAGAAAGTCATATGACAGGTATGTGCTGTTTGTAGTGCAGAGGGAAGTCAATTGGTCACATTATACTTCCCAGGTAATCTAGCGTGAAGTCAATTGTCACTTCAAACGTTTACTTGGTACAGAACCTTAGAAAGTCATATGATACGTATGTGCTCTTTGTAGTGCAGAGATATGTCAATTGGTTACTTTATATATCCCAGGTAATCTAGAGTGGGGACAATTGTCACTTTAGTGTCTCCAAGTAACCTAAAGTGTAATCACTTTAAGTGTTTACTTTTTACTGCACTTTAGAAAGTCATATGGCAAGTATGTGCTCTTTGTAGTGCAGGTATATGTCAATTCGTTACATTATACATCCCAGGTAATATAGCCTGAAGTCAATTGTCTCCTTAGAGTCGCTAAGTAACCTAGAGTGTAGTCACTTCAAATGTTTACCTTTTACTGCACTTTAGAAAGTCATATGGCAAGTATGTGCTCTTTGTAGTCTAGATAGAAGTCAATTGGTTACATTATACATCCCAGGTAATCTAGCGTGAAGTCAATTGTCACTTTAGTATCTCTAAGTAACCTAGAGTGTAGCCACTTTAAACGTTTGTTTTGTACTGCACTTAAGAAAGTCATATGACAGGTATGTGCCGTTTGTAGTGCAGAGGGAAGTCAATTGGTTACATTATACATCCCAGGAAATCTAGCGTGGGGACAATTGTCACTTTAGTGTCGCTAAGTAACCTAGAGTTTCTTTCTTATTTTCTTCTTTATTTTGATATTAAAGAACTCATTCCTTTGCATCTTATAAAAAAATTCTGTTTCTAGAATTTCTTTGCTTCTTTGATTTCATAAGTTTTTCTATTGAATTGAGACATGAGCTCTTAACACGTGTTTTTTGTCAACATTTAGTAATATTTTTTGTATATAGGAGACCTAAAAACAATATTTCTTTCATTATTATTTTGTTTATTAACAGATTTAGTTACATAAGCTGTACCCAAAAGCTTAATTGAATGAAAAATCAAAATATTAGTTAACAAAAGAGACAGAAAAACAGAATAAAAATATTGAAAACGTGAAAATAATAAGGCGTAAAAACTAACAAATTTATAATATTAAAAAAAAATCAAAGACTCAATATTATGATAGTAGGAAGTAGCAAGTTAAAGGACTTTATCTTGTCTAATGATTTTTACGTAAAATAATTGCATTCCCACTTAACTCTACATACACGCAGGGAAAAAATATAGTTATGCATGTTTACAGTAACCATTTCCACATTTTTTAACAATATATATTATAGTTTTTTAACAATATTATAGTCACAGTAACTATTTATATGATTGTGGTAACCATAATATGGTCAACTTACGATTCACATGATTGTATCAATCATATATATGGTTACAGTAAACAATTACAAGTTAGGATAGATTGAAAAACAAATTTACAATTCATTTGTTTTTTCCCATTGAATTTGAATAGGAAAAATGGGAAAAAACTCCCGGGGAATAATTATTCATAATTGGGCTGAATATGTCTACACACAGAAAACATCTTCGTAGTAGCAACCGAATTTGTTGCACATTGAATGATTCAGCTCTATCAGACAGTTGATAAAGAAGAATTTCGATTCAAGCATACACACTTTACAACTGTAAATTCGGTTGCTAAAATTACATTTGGTGATAAATTATCAAAAGTGATCGTAACACTTTCTGGCCAAAATATTTGAGGGGGCAACATATTTAACAAGTGATGGGTTTCACTTGAAAATGTAATCAGATTCATCAGTGATTGGGGATTATAATCGTAATTAATCGCACATTAAATATTGAGATTTCGATTAAAAAAAAACATATTTGCAGAATCCAGATTTTATTATAAATTTCAGTTAAAATATATTCTAAGCTGTTTACAAATACTTAATATGTATTATGTTTTATAATGGGAAACCTGATTTATAAATAGTGTTCGCGGAAGAATATAATTATTTCAATTGAAATATATACCAATCAAATGGGCAGTTTTTACGCACCAGCTGGTGCGTATCAAAGATTCTTGTGATTTAATTAAAATGCGCAACACAATTTTGCGATTCACTTAGAAGATTTTGGAATTAAAATTAACAATGACATAGTAAGTAGCATATACCTGGAATACCATACATGTGTATACGGAATTCATTTTGCCGCAATTGGATAATATCTATTTTAGTGAATCAGAAATGTAATTTCAAAGATAATAAAGATGTGTGAGATTAAGTTCACCCAAGGCATTAACACCAGTGGTCGGCATAAAGAGAGCATTAAACCTGGATTATAATAATGCACTTTGCGCATCCGCTGTAATCTGACCAGCTTTTTATTATGATTTATGTTTCTTATTTCATAAACCAGCTATTTATTACGATTTTTGTTTCTTATTTCATAATTTGCATGTACTTCTTTGATATCGATATTCGACACCAGGTGGCTCTGAGTACCGACCGCTGGTTTACATATTCTGGAATCGGTTGCTTCTTTAAAACTTTCAAAAATTCCTGCTGAGAGAATTTGTTTATAACAATTTAAAGAGTTTTAGCAAAATCAAAATAAAGATCTTTTCGAAAAAGTTTATAAAATTAAGTTGGAATGATGTAAAACTAGAATTAAGCAGATTGCAGTAGGCTCAACCACAAGGATGATTGTTTACACAGACATTCAGTAAATTTAGCTGTGTCAACTTAAACACAGCAGAAGTTATAACAAGAGTGAAAACTCAACAATACAGTTGTACATGTTTCAGTACTATTCGAAGAACAGCCATATGACTGACCCATAGTGGGTTCAATTGACTGCATAAATAGTCATCACTAGAGGAACTTTTCTTGTGTTTTATTATATTGGGTACTTATC
Source organism: Calliphora vomitoria (assembly GCA_942486065.2). Classification (NCBI taxonomy): domain Eukaryota; kingdom Metazoa; phylum Arthropoda; class Insecta; order Diptera; family Calliphoridae; genus Calliphora; species Calliphora vomitoria. Next base: position 85,224,287 of record OW818030.2, on the reverse strand, counting down.
CATTTATAAAACAATTTACACTTTACTGTACCTTAGTAGTGCGGGGAGTAGCCTGTTTAAAAAATGTTTGAATGCTGACAATTTGCCTATGATAAAGGGTAAAATGTCACCTTCTAATACAGCCGTATACTATAATGAAGGCTTATACCGTTAGTGAATTAACCAGTATTAACCCCTTTTCGCTAGTCAAGTAACCAGTTCGCTAGTGTCATGACTTTCTTAGACATTACAACAACCAGCTAAGCTATAAATAGTAGTAATTTTAATTTGGTAAAACCTTAAATTTTTTCAAGTTTGTCTTACATTTTGGTAGATACATTTTGTTCTACTGTAACTATATTGCTGATTTTCAATAGCCAGCTACTTAGAACAATGCTAAATATTCAGCATGAATCTTAAGACTAGCAGTTTTGTTTTCTGCAATTGAGCCTGATTTACACATACAGGCAGATAAGCAAAGCCAACTAGTTAAGTCCATAATAAATACTCTGCAAAAATCTATATAATATTGGTATTGTTTCAAGGTTGCTTTACATTTTGCCTCATAATTTTTTTGCTACTCGAGCTATTATGCTGATTTTCAATAGCCAGCTACTTACAACAATGAGGAATATTCTGCCTGAATCTTAATACTAGTAGTTTTGTGTTTTGCTCGTGAGCCTGATTTACACACACAGACAAAGGGACAGTTTTATAATATCATAAAAATCAGTAATATATATTTACTTTGTGTGTTTTTAGAGGTTGTTTTACATTTTTGTTGATAACTTTTTTTCTCTTCAAACTATTAAGCTGATTTTCAATAGCAAACTTCTAGCGGTCTAGTATTTTTTACATGAGCCCGATTTACACACACATACAGAAAGACAAAAAAGTTTGGGTTTAAAATGTTTAAAAAAATAAGTAAGTAATATATATTTACTTTGAGGGAGTTTCAGTAATGTTTAAAATTTTGTTATTTTAGTAAAAAAAAAATATTAAATTTTTTCAAAGTTGTCTTACATTTTGGCTGATAACTTTTCTTCTACTCGAAATATTAAGCTGATTTTCAATAGCAAACTTCTTAAGACAATGACGTATAATCTGCCTGAATCTTAATACTAACGGGTTTGTATTTTTTACATGAGCCTGATTTACACACACAAACAAAGGGACAAAACAGATCAGTTGTATAATTTCATAAAAATGAGTAATATATATTAACTTTGTGGGTTTTTAGTAAACTGTAATGTTAAAAATTGATTTAACAAAAACTCAAATCTTTTGAAGGTTCTTTTAAATTTTGGTTGATAACTTTTTTTCTACTCGAAATATTAAGCTGATTTTCAATAGCAAACTTCTTAAGACAATGAGGTATAATCTGCCTGAATCTTAATATTAAAGGGTTTGTATTTTTTACATGAGCCTGATTTACACACACAAACAAAGGGACAAAACAGATCAGTTGTATAATTTCATAAAAATGAGTAATATATATTTACTTTGTGCATTTTATAGTAAACTGTATTACTGTTAAAAATTCATTTAAAAAAACCTCAAATCTTTTCGAGGTTATTTTACATTCTGCTTGATAACATTTTCTCTACTCAAACTATTACGCTGATTTTCAATAGCAAACTTCTTAAGACAATGAGGTATATTCTGCGTGAATCTTAATACTAGCGGTCTAGTAGTTTTTGCATGAGCCTGATTTACACACACAGACAAAGGGACAAAACAGAACAGTTTTATAACATCATACTTTGTGGGTTTTATAGTAAACTGTATTACTGTTAAAAATTGATTTAATAAAACCTCAAATATTTTCGAGGTTGTTTTACATTTTTGTTGATAACTTTTTTTCTGCTCAAACTATTAAGCTGATTTTCAATAGCGAACCTCTTAACACAATGAGGAATATTCTGCCTGAATCTTAATACTATCAGTTTAGTATTTTGTACTTGAGCCTGATTTACACACACATACAGAAGGACAAAACAAGTTTGGGTTTAAAATGTTTAAAAAAAATAAGTAAGTAATATATATTTACTTTGAGGGAGTTTGAGTAATGTTTAAAATTTTGTTATTTTAGTAAAAAATATTAAATTTTTTCAAAGTTGTTTTACATTTTGGCTGACAACTTTTCTTCTACTTGAAAGATTTTGCAGATTTTCAATAGCCAGCTACTTAGGACAGTGGTAAATATACTGCATGAATCTTAATACTATCAGTTTAGTATTTTGTACTTGAGCCTGATTTACACACACAGACAGAGGGACAAAAAAATGTTGGGTTTAAAATGTTAAAAAAATAAGTATGTACCTAATATATATTTACTTTGTGGGAGTTTCAGTAATATTTAAAATGTTTTTATTTTAGTAAAAAAAAAGTAAAATTTTTTCAAAGTTGTATTACATTTTGCCTGATAACTTTTCTTCTACTCAAAAGATTTTGCTGATTTTCAATAGCCAGCTACTTAGGACAATGATAAATATTCTGCATGAATCTTAATACTATCAGTTTAGTATTTTGTACTTGAGCCTGATTTACACACACAGACAGTGGGACAAAAAAATGTTGGGTTTAAAATGTTAAGAAAATAAGTATGTACCTAATATATATTTACTTTGTGGGAGCTTCAGTAATGTTTAAAATTTTGTTATTTTAGTAAAAAAAAAATATGAAATTTTTTCAAAGTTGTCTTACATTTTGGCTGATAACTTTTCTTCTACTTGAAAGATTTTGCTGATTTTCAATAGCCAGCTACTTAGGACAATGATAAATATTCTGCATGAATCTTAATACTATCAGTTTAGTATTTTGTACTTGAGCCTGATTTACACACACAGACAGAGGGACAAAAAAATGTTGGGTTTAAAATGTTAAAAAAATAATTAAGTAAAATATATTTACTTTGTGGGAGCTTCAGTAATGTTTAAAATTTTGTTATTTTAGTAAAAAAAAAATATGAAATTTTTTCAAAGTTGTCTTACATTTTGGCTGATAACTTTTCTTCTACTTGAAAGATTTTGCTGATTTTCAATAGCCAGCTACTTAGGACAATGATAAATATTCTGCATGATTTTTAATACCAGCGGTTTTGTATTTTGCTCATGAGCCTGTTTTACACTAACAGACAAAGGGACAAGGCAGTTAAAATTTAAAATTTCTTAAGTGTTACACAGGGATCTTTAATCTAATATATAAACTAAATGATCTTTAAGGGTGTTTTTAATTGAAAATGTTATGCAATCTAAAATCTAAAGGCTTTTAATTTTAAATCCATGTACTAAATATCTGAAACATTATTTTCCCACTTTTTTATATGATGATGACTATTTTTAATCATGGCGACTTAATTCTTTATGAGTTAATAAAAAAAGATAAAATATTTTGTAGTTTTTTTTATTATATATTTCCAATAGTGTGGGATTAATATTTTATTTATGCGATTATTTATGATTTATCTCACATAAATATTTGTTTAGCTTTAAAGCTTATTAATTTGACAATTTCATAAAGAATTTTTTTTTACTTTCTTTCCGTTTTACTAAAAAAATTTAGGTCAATGAGATTTTCAATACAATAGATATGTATTGACATACATACCTAAAACAAAGTATTTAGTTTAAAAGTAATTTCAATAATATTTTTCACAAAATAAATAATAATTTACCTCGCATATTAATTTAGGTGATGTGTTTATTGAAGCATTTCTCTTTTTTTAAACAATGACCGCCATATTGGCAGGCATTTGTCATTTATGAACATAATTTGTTTTTCGCCAGACATTTACGAACTTGTACGTACATACTCGTATTTGCAGTTTTCATTAATATTCAAAATTTTTGAAATTCTTTACAAAAAAAATTCCAGTGTAAAACAGTTTTTAATTTTAATTTAATTGTTTTAATACAATTGTTGGTACATGGTGTGTTTGTTTCATAATTTATTAGCCAAATTAATGTAAAGCAGCCACAAATTAAAAACTCAATGTCTTAAACATCAGCGGTATGAAAACAAAAATATTTTTTTTTTTTTTTTTTTACACACTTTTAAAAGCCAAAAGTCATTTTCAATAGCTCTATTAATTGAAATTTTGTTGGTGGTTTTTTTATACCACGCGCCTCAAGTCTCAAGGAGGAAATAAGTGTTTTGAGTTTATCTGTTTATATAAATTTTATGAACAAAAAAAACTACAATACTTTACAGTTGACCATTAAAAAAAAAAAAAAAACGAAAAATTAAACAAAAAAATATTTTATAAAAATTTTTTTCGTAAAAAAAAAAAATATAATAATCAGGGTAAATGGCGTTGTGTTTTTTTCACACAATAATTGGAGCGCAGCATTGAGTTCAACGACATTTTTCAATAATTTTTGAAATATTTCAAAAATATTTTTATAATTTATGACAATTTTTTGTTTTGTTTTTAAAAAGCTACACCCCCTTAAGGGAAATCCTTCAAAATACAAAATTTACAAATATCTAACACACACCTGAGCTTGTCTTTTTTTTTATATATTTAAATATATAACTAATCTCAAGGTTATTATTAAGTAGTATTTAAAATTGTTTGGATTTATTTATTTGTTTTTTCTTTAGTTTTATGGCATTTTAATGCTTTTTTTTTTCTTTTTTTTTTTTGAGTGTAAAACAATCATTAATTGAAGGTTAATGTCTAATATTATTTGTTTGGATTGCAAAAGATTTCTATCTAATATTTCAAAAGTTAATCCCCATATTTTACATTATTGTTACAGTTTGTTTACTTTGGGGAATTTTTTCTACTTTTTATTACTTTTTTTTTTCAAAAAAATTCAAGCACATTCTCATTTGTTGTGTTTAGTTATTAGGAAAGACCACTGAAATTTTTCTAAAAAGTCATTAAAATGACTAATAATTAAATAAATAAACAAAAGTTTAAGCATTCCTCACCGAAAAAAAAAATCACTAATAAATTGAGTACAAAGAAAATTTCGAGGTTAATTTTGAAAAAAATAGTAATTAAAAAGATTAGCAAATGATTTTATATTAAAAAAAAAATGGGACAAAATATAAAATAAACAATTTCGTAATAAAATTAAATAATTTCGCAATAAAATTGATATATGAGCAGCTTAAAAATTAATAGTAATGACTGGCACATATTGTCAAGATCACAATCATGATCATTCAGGATTTATTTACTTCAACAGTGTAAGAGATATAAATATAACATACCCCAAATTCATCTTTAGAGGGATCAATTTATACTTAACTGTCCATTATTCATGTAAATGGTCTTTGTTTAAAGTTACTTTTCTTGTTTTGTTAGAGTAAGTACCGAATCTAATAATTAAACCAAGTTAAATAATTAATTTACACTTTATTGTACCTTGGTAGTGCGGGAGTTAGTCAGTCAACATGATTGTTATATTAATATATTTGTACTACATAATTGATTGCTGGCAACATAACTATGATGAGGAGTAAAAATCAATCCCCCTAATACATTAGAATGAAGGTAGTGAATTAACTAGTATTAAACCCTTTTCGCTAGACAAGTAAACAGTTCACTATATAGACATAAAATTCATACATACATTACAATAACAGCATGCTAAGGAATAAACAGTGTTAATGTTAAAAATTTAATTGATAAAACCTATTTTTTTTTCTCATTGCATTTTTTCCACTTAAACAATTCTGCTCATTTTCAATAGGAAACTTCTTAGGACAATTATAAATATTCTGCATGAATCTTAATACTAGCGGTTTAATATTTTGCTAAGTGACCCTGATTTAAACAAACAAAAGTACAAATCAGATTACTTTTAAAGTGTCATACAAATCTGTAACAATTTGTGGGGTTTTTAGTAACATGTATTAATGTGTAATTAGGGATTTTTGTATATAACAGTTTTTTCCAACTAAAATATGTTTATGACAGTTTTTCAAAGCAGTTTTTCTATAGAAAACTGTGTGTTAAACAGTTTTTTGTAGAGAAAAATTTATGTATTAAAGTTTTTCTGTAGAAACATTGGTATATAATAGTTTTTCTATAAAAACAATTTGTGTATAACAGTTTTTTCTACAGACAAATTTATGTATAACAGTTTTTTCTATAGTAAAAATTTGTGTATAACAGTTTGTCTACAGAAAAATCTGTGTATAACTGTTTTTTCTACAGAAAAAATTGTGTATAACAGTTTTTCTATAAGCAAATTTGTGTATAACAGTTTTTCTATAGAACAAATTTGGGTATAACAGTTTGTCTATAGAAAAATTTGTGTATAACAGCTTTTTCTATTAAAACAATTTGTGTATAACAGCTTTTTCTATTAAAGCAATTTGTGTATAACAGTTTTTTTCTACCGAAAAAATGTGTGTATAATAGTTTGTATAGAAAAATCTGTGTATAACAGTTTTTTCTGTAGACAAATTTGTGTATAACAGTTTTTTTTATAGAAACATTTTGTGTATAACAATTTGACTATAGAGAAATATGTGTATAACTGTTTTTTCTATAGAAACAATATGTGTATAACAGTTTTTTCTATAGAAAAATTTTTGTACAACAGTTTTTCTATGGGCAAATGTATATATAACAGTTCTTTCTATAGAAAGAACTGTTTCTATATAGAAACAATTTGTATATAACAGTTTTTTCTACTAAAAATTTTTTATTATAACAGTTTTTCTGTAGGCAAATCTGTGTATAACAGTTTTTCTATGGGCAAAAGTGTGTATAACTGTTTTTTTCTATAGAAAAAATTGTGTATAACAGTTTTTCTATAGGCAATTTGTGTATAACAGTTTTTTATATTGAAACAATTTGTGTATAACAGTTTGTCTATAGAAAAATTTGTGTATAACAGCTTTTTCTATTAAAACAATTTGGGTATAACAGCTTTTTCTACTGAAAAAATTTGTGTATAATAGTTTGTATAGAAAAATCTGTGTATAACAGTTTTTTCTGTAGTCAAATTTGTGTATAACATTTTTCTTTTATAGAAAAATTTTGTGTATAACAGTTTGACTATAGAGAAATGTGTATATAACAGTTCTTTCTATAGAAAAATTTGTGTATAACAGTTTCTCTATAGAAACAATTTGTGTATAACAGTTTTTTCTACCGAAAAATTGTTATTATAACAGTTTTTCTGTAGGCAAATCTGTGTATAACATTTTTTTTATAGAAAAATTTGTGTATAACAGTTTTCTATGGGCAAATGTGTGTATAACAGAATTTTCTATATAACAGTTTTTTCTGTAGACAAATTTGTGTATAACAGTTTTTTTCTATAGGAAAAATTTGTGTATAACAGTTTTTTCTATTGAAAAATTGTTATTATAACAGTTTTTTTTCTATAGAAAATTGTGTATATAACAAAGTTTTCTGTATATAACAGTTTTTTCTATAGAAACAGTTTGTGTACAACAGTTTTTTCTATAGAAAAATCTCTGTATAACAGTTTTTTTCTATAGAAACAATTTGTGATTAACAGTTTTTCTATTGAAAAATTGTGATTATAACAGTTTTTTTTTTCTATAGGAAAATTGTGTATATAGAAAATTGTGTGTATAACAGTTTTTTCTATAGCATATTGTGTGTATAACAGATTGACAAATGAACAGTTTAAAATAGTCAATATCGAAATATAAATAAAAAAACTAGGAGCTTAATAAGGTTAAAAAACTAATGGTAATGACTAGTAACATACTTTGTAATGACTTGCTCAAAATCTCAAGTTGTTTGTTGTTTTGGTATACAAGAAATCATGTGTTTTACTGATATCAACTTGTTGAATATGCCTTGACAAATGTGATTTTATTATTGAAGACATTTAGCTAAAACACAAATAAGCGAGGACACAATACAGGAATAACAAAAAGAAAAAACAATAAAAACAATATAAAATTAATTATCAGGACAATATCAAGGTTAATTTGGAAAAACTTAATAAATATCATGTTATTATTGAAGAACATAGAGAAATACACAAAGAGCGGAAACTGGAAAAAAACTCAAAAAGTCACACATACGAGTGTGGATTTTGTTTTCACATAGCTTTTTTTCCAAAAAACATTCTCACCACTTTGGTTTTTAACAACTGAGTTAGGTCTTTGACAGGAGAGTATACGATATATGTGTATTCATCGATGTTGAAGACATTTAGCTAAGACTCTAGTAAGCCTGTAAGCGAAGACACAATACAGGGATGCATAGACATAATTCGTCATGATGTGCCAAGGATAACTGATCTTTTAAATAGCGGAAATCACTCTTCGTTGCAAACTACCCTGCAAACCTTGCTATAGTTTCTTGATGTGTTTTTACAAAATATAGCACTTATGCTAGATTTGCAACATATGCAAGGTTTGTAGGGGTAATTTGCAACGAAGAGTGATTTTAAAGCATTTTAAGTAGAAAACTCAACACAATTTTAAGATTAAATTAGAAAAGTTAAAAAAAAAAAATTACTCGATTTTCCATTTCTATTAAATATTATTTAAAAATTTATTTCTTAAACTAATTATGTTACATTTTCTTATTTATCTCTTTAAAGGTCAATGAAAAAGAAGGTGCTGCTCTAGCGGCTGCCCATTCGATTGGCTTCTGTGAAGTTTCGGTAGCCGAGTACACACCCACTCTATACAAAGCATTCGAAAAGCTGATAATCGATTCCAAAGCCAGACCACAAAAACAAAATCGCAAATTTTCCGTTAGTAAAATGTTGGGCACCTTGATAGGCAACAACAGCTATAACCAGAAAACCATGGCCATTAATCAGGGCACCGTAGTGCCCTGCCACAAAGGAGAGCTGCACAAATCGCGAGTTTTGAAAAGGCGTCAAGGTTTTACCGCCACCACAAGTCTGTGACCAGCAGCAGCCAATGATGGCTGGTAAATTAAACAAAACAAAATACAAACGCGCTTAAGCCAAAGAGTAATAAGGACAAAAGTTATACAAAAAAAAAAATTAAATTAAAAAAAGCAGTAGATTTTTCATAATATTTCAAAGAAAAAATAAAGCCATAATTGATTTTGTAATTATGGCTTAAATTATTATTGTAATTACAATTATTTACCTAGCAGTAAGTTATAAAGAAAATTTAACTAATTTTTAAAGAAAATATTTTGTAGATTTTTATAAAAGTAAAGAAGAAAAAAAATTAAGGAATTGAGAAGTTAAGAAAAATTTTTGTAATTGTAAACAATGGAAGGAATTTAACTAATAAGTACTTGGTACTGGTTTAAATTTTCATACTAATTTTACCTAAAATTTAAGGCAAAGTCAAATGATTTTACTCTACTCATATTTAAGATATTTTGTTTAAGTTAAACTTAAAGAAAAGATAATGTTTTTGTTTTCTAAGTTTTTATTAGAAAATTGGAGAATATTTTTTTACCTAAAAAAACAAAAAGCTTAAAAAAATTATTAATTTGTATTTAAATGGAATTTTGAATGAAGAAAACAATACCCAAATATCTTAAATAAATCTTTAAAAAGAAAAAGTATTTTTGTAAAAATTTTAAAACTTAAACAAAATAATAAAAACACATTCCTGCTATAAATGTAATAGATGTTAAAAATAACCAAAAACCCCTAGAACTCTATTAAACAGTTTAAACCTAGAATCCCACTTTTTTTTTTTAAAAAAACACAAACAACCTTTAACAGTTCGAAATTTCATTTGAAAACAAATTGAAAATTTTTCGCTTTTTCAATAACTGAAATTTTGTATTTTTTGTTAAAAATAAAATAAAAAATTTTATGCTAAAACAAAAAATACAAAATGTAAAGAACTGTGATATAAAAGGTTTTAATTTAAAACAAAAAATTAAACAAAAAAAATCAAAAAAAAAAATTGTAAAATATTTTAAGGCCCCAGCATTACAAATTAAGTAGGTTTTTAAGGGATTTATTTTAAGTAAATGAACAATAACAATTATTAATTAAAAAAAAATCTAAATTGTCCCTTAAAACCTACTTAAGATTTCCCTGCTACCCACAAAAAAAAAAAAAGAAATTCAAAGCAACTAATATTATTAAAAAAAAAAAAACGACTAACAAATCCCCTTAATATTTGTTTAGATCTATAAGAGAAATTGTAATAATTATTTCATTATAATTATTATTTAAATTCTTTGTATAATTTCTTTTTAATTCATTTATATTTTTATGTTTCTTTTATTTCTTTATAATTATAAAAATATAAATGCTTAAAAAACACGAATTTGATTTTCAATTTAAGTATTTACTTAACCCCCCAAAAAAAATACTTAAATTTCGATAATTCAAATATTTTCAAAACGAAAATTTTTTAAATTTTTATAAAAATAATACAAAACAGTAACTTAGTTTTCCATTATCAAACAACTAAAAGGAAAACTTAATAAAAAGTTTTACTGTTTGCTAAAAAAAAAAAAAAACTGTTCCCAACTTTTATTGAAACCAAATTCTTATTAGCATTTATATTTGAAATTAAATTTTTATTTAATCATTTCTGTTATAATTTCTTTATTTTATTTTCAATTTAAAGCTTATTTTGTTAAAATTTTTCCACTGTATTAAACTGTTAAATCTTTACAAAAAAAATATGAAAAGAAAATCTAAATATTAAAATAAACCAAACAAAAATATTGAATAAATTTCTAATGGAAATTTTATTTGAATAAATGTAAAAAAAAATGTTGTTTTATTTCAAGCATTAAAATTGTGTAAATCGAATTATTAATTATGAAGCAAGTTTGCAGTAAAGATTGATAAGGGGGCCACTTATATTTAGCTGGTTATTATTATATATTATAGAATAAAGGGCCGTAACGAAATCGCCATCTGTCCAGTGACATTACACAGTGCAATACAAAACCAACAAAAAAACCATATACGGACACCACTACGTGATAAAAGACCAAAGAACAGACCCGTCTCCCAGTTTTACCCAAAGTAATGCACTTTTTTTATGGGCCCCCAAAGATTTAGGGCCTCGGTGTCATTTTTGCAAAAAAGTGATTATTTTCTCAGGCTCATATCTTGCAAACAGTTCGGAATTTTGATTTACTCTCTGAGGCATAGTTGTAGCCCTTGTCATAAAGAACAAAAATTGTGAACATATAAAAGCAAAAAAACTTTATCTTCAAGATCAAAATCTCAAAAAAATACTTGGTCTGTGATTAGTAGGGTATTCAATTAATCGGGTTTCTGGTTTAATCGGTTAATCAAGCAAATAATTAATCGGGGCTTAGATTTAATCGGTTAATAATCGGTTGATTTTAAATTATTCGATTAACCGAATAATTTCTATATTAATTTTAAATTGAAAATAAACCCAAAAATTTAAGCATTTCAACAAATAACAAAAAAATGTTGTATTTGAGATACTCTTTTTATACACATGTTAGTTTTTTTAGGATTTTAATGATATCTTCTTTTAATGCTTTTAAACGATTTTACTTTAGTTTTAATAAAACTTGACTTGGACACAAACTCTCTCACTGAATGTAGATGTTAGAGAAATCGAAAGTAAGGCATGAGAAAGACTATACAATCTCAGTTCTTTGTTTAGTTTTTTTTTTTTAAGCATATAAAATACTCTATTATACCATTGGAGTCATTTTGGGATTTTTTAGATTTTGAGTACTTTTAATAGTTTCGTTAAGTTCTGATAAAAGACTCGTTTCAGTAATGTCTTCAGTCTATTATCATGTCTTCCTCCGACTCATTAGTACAAAGTTCATCATGGAACATTATAGAAAAATGGTCATTTCCAAATTAATTAGTTTCAGTTTTTGAGCTAAACTTAAAAAAAAAACTATTGCTAGAAGGGAATGTTAATGAGTTAAGACATAACATTTGTGTGTTTAAAACTATATTTCTATAAAGTACAAACAAAATTTCGGTTAATCGTTTAATCGACACAAATTAATCGGTTTATTTGAAATTTGAAAATCGGCAATTTTAAATATTTCGGACAGTTAACCGACCAAAATTAATCGGTTAATCGATTCACCTAGTGATTAGACTAACACTGTGTGTAATTTTTTGAGTCATGGAAAAATAATCATATACGGACATTCACTACGTGATGAAACCCCCCAAAAAAAAGACCCGTGTCTCCAGGTTCTAAACCAGCTCCATCTCCTCTTTGCAATTTGTATGTGGATTGGTGTTTCGTAGTTTCCAACAGAGACCCAACTACGATCGCCCAATATATTCGCAATATTGTCCGCCAGCACTGGTTAATAAATACTTGCAGAGATTGTATGTCTCTTACAGTAGAGTTCCAAGACTTACATCCATATAGCAGGATGGAGCGAAAATTGGAGGAGAAAAGGTGGAGCTTAGTTTTCATATGTATTTGTGGTGACTTCCATACTCTTTGTACCAAGTGACTGTTTTACTTTTCTTATGCAATAGGCAATGTCATCACGTTAGCTGCCTGTGGTGGATATCATATGGATCCATTACGATAACCTGAAGCCCGGCCAACCAGCCGAATCGACACCAAAGCCAAATATCCATAGCGCTAAGGTAATTCTCTGTAATTGGTAGGAGCAAAGGGGTTCTATCTATTATGAGCTGCATAAATCTGACCAGACCATCACAGGGAACCTGTACCGAACAAAATTATTTAGAATGAAGTGGTTGGGAAGTTTTGCCTCACCCGCTTTATAGTCCAGACCGTGCCCCGTGCGACTACTATTTGCTTCGTTCGATGCAGAATGCTCCCTCTGGGATAAGCTTCACTTTGAAACAGAGTATCCGATATTGGCTTGATTCGTTTTTGGCCTCAATACCTCCATACCTTGCCAGAAAGATGGAAGAAGGTCATAGCTAACAATGGCCAATGCTTTGAATAAATTTAAATTGTACAAATGTTTCAAAATAAATGGTTAAAATTTGCAAAAATGCCGCATTTATAAGTCATGCACCCAATGTATTGTTCTCAAGTTTCATGGTTTCCTGATTGTGAGGGAGTTTTGTAAAGTGAACTGTGTCAATAACATTCGCAGAGTTCACTATTATTACGTTGCCTAAACGATCTTTTCAATCACATATCTTCAGCTATTCCAGTCTGTATACAAGGTTAATTTGAAAACTCCGTGATTTTTAAATTAAAATATATTTTTGCTTCGTTTTCACAATTTTGTCAATAACATTCCCAGTTAGTGCTATTATTAATATATTGATCTAATCATACAATCCACATACGATCATCAGCTACTCCAGTTGCTATACGACAGCAATTGAAACGTCCGTTTGTAAAAACTCATCATAGTCCCCTTTTAACTCAATACTTTTCCATTCCAATGGTCAAGTTGCTCAAAATAAGCCATAGTTTCAGTGATGTCCTCTACATTCGACTCAAAGCTTATACCGTCGGGTTATCTCTTCAGCTTTTTAAATAGGATATAATTGCTAAGGTTATACATTTGTTGAAAATACGCTGTCATTGTGTAGGAGCACATTTTTTTGTTCGTCAAATGCAGTCGTGCAGAATCTGTCCAAAAACGATGCATTCCAAAAAAACGGTTGTCAAGGCCTTGTTAGTCGACTGTCTCACCTTGGCCTATCTTGGTGCACGTACTCCCAGAGTTCCACAGCTTTGACTGTTTCTTGGTCTCTGATGTGTCCACGTTTACGAAACGTTGCAAAAACTTATTTTTATAGCATTTGTGTATTCCTTACAAGGTCCTCAAAATAGTCCGACCTAAATCTCTTACCATAGAGCCATTTCTTCTTCGACACAACCGCCTAGGCATTCCACTTCCATATTGTCTCTATTGTTTTTGATGATTCCATGTTTTGTCAACGGTTACGAAATGGTGCTAACATTCCTTGGGATTGCGGTTGAACATCGTCAAACACTAATTTAAATAGAAAACACGGTTGCGAGTGTTAGAACACGCGCGAATAGCTGTTTATGTCCAAATATTAATGTAAAATGTGCTAATCCTGATAAGTTAAGATGTCTACAGCCTCAACCACCTTCATTATCCGATTGTCCAATATCAGTCCATTGATTTTATCCACGATTTCTGACCTAACGATGTCACGAAATTTCCAAAATGTTTTCGCATGAGCTCCTTATAAAAGTTAATAAATATACGATCGATTTTCATCACAACAGAAAAATTAATATGGGTATTTTTTAGAGGTGGAGAACTTTAACTTGGCAGCACTGTTTTATGTGACAGCTAATTTGACAGTTCTAGGTTGTTTTGAGGTTAGTTTATCACGAATAGACTCATGCCAGAGCAAAGTTTGCCAATTGTTCAAATTAATTTTGAAAATCATGGTTCAATTCGACAAACTCATCAGGCATTACGTGCATTTTATGGTGCTCATTACCGTCCATCAGAGTGAATAATTCGAGAAACTATGGATCATTTACGCAATACGTTTACTCTTAACGATAATAAGTATCCCGAAAGACGTCGAAGTAGTGTTGGTGATCCAATTAAACTTATGTCCATCCACTTTATGGAAAATTTTCCGAAAGGATCTAAAATATTCTAACAACATATGGATTCCGAGCCGAAAGAACTGCAAATTTTTTTAGGCCAAAGTCGGTCGGGGCACGGTCTGGACTATAAAGCGGGTGAGGCAAAACTTCCCAACCACTTCATTCTAAATACTTTTTAACAGGTATTGCAATATGTGGACGAGCGTTGTCATGATGGAATATTACGGTTTCATGTCTGGTCGCGATTCGGCTGGTTGGCCGGGCTTCACGTACGATCTCTTACGCTTCGCGTTATTGTAATGGATCCATTTTTCATCGCAAGTAATGATTTGGTGCAAAAATTATTCTCTTTTATTGCGTTCAAGCAGAATTTCAGACATACAAAGGTCTCTCAGCTTCAGTTCGTATGGTACCCAATTTTCCTGCTTTTGGATAAATCCTGCTGCTTGCAAACGTTTTGAAATTGCTGATTTAGTAGCTGCCAATGAATTTATAAGATCTTGTTGAGTTTTACAACAATCTTCTTGGAATTATGCCTCCAATTCTTGGTCTTCAAACTTGTTTGGCTTGCCTGGGCGATCTTTGTCTTCTGTGTCAAAATTACCACTTCCAAATCGCACAAACCATCTCTCGCAGTGCTTCAGCTGCACTTTTTTTCAAATTAAAGAAGTAAAGCAAAATATCCCGCATATGACGCTTTCGACTTTTTCGAAGCAAAAAAAAACTTTGATGTTTACACTATTTAAGTCATAAACCCAATATTTGGTTGTGAATTCAGATTTTGCTTTGGGACAAGGTTAGGTTTAATTGGCAGCCGCCCGGAGCAAAGCTAACTTGGGTGCTTTTTGAATCCCGTTTTGATACCTCGTGTCCTTTGCACCATTCTTCCTATGTTTCTTGGCCTGCCATCCTATTCTTTTAATGAGGGTGTGGATCTTATCTAAATCACCTCTGGATGGACAGGAGTTATCAATAAGTATTTGTTGACCAAGAATTGTACGTCCAGGTTCCTGAATGCCAGGCAGTGACAGAGAAGATGATCAGTTTGACAATATGATTGTAATTTAGTTAAGTGCCAATACTTCTTATTTGAAAAATTTTCTGAGTTGGAACTATGAAGGCTTTTAAAAAATTAAGATCTAATGTGATTGGCGTTAATAGAATCCCATTATTTGTGAGATTTCTGTATCCAGTTAGTTGAGGACACATTTCGCATTTAATTACAATCGTTTATCCAGCATGTTGCAAGCTCTCTAGGGTTGTTCCCATAACCTAATCTGATCAAGGATAATCTATGTGAAATTTGCTGCCTATTATCACACTTTCTTTAATTTCCAAGATTGTTTAACGCCTGCTTAAGACTATAATGTTGAAATACTTGGAGAGGGGAAATTTGATTTGTGAAATTTGATGACGATTACGACTCTTTCGGTTGAAATGACGGATTACGTCGTATGTAGATCAGGGTAGAGATAACTTGTTGGAAGCACTTCTCTCTAGAGCATTACAAAGTATTGATCATTGTATGCTTGTATCGAAACTTAAAATTTTCAATGTCGGCTTTTACACTTAATTATTCCTATTTGAATAGATCTATTATCGGACCTGTTTTATTTATTTTACATTTGAATGATTTGGTTGTGGATCTTAGGAATCTTCCTTTATGTCGACTTTCTATGATTGTGGATAATATCCAATTGATTTTTTGCAGTAATAGACAATTTCAGAATAATTAATCGTATTTGTATCGAGTTGATGAAGGAAAGGTGCGTAATGTCAATGATTATGATTTTTAATTACATTTTGATGGTAGGATAATTGCAAATTTTGATAGGAATTGGCAATTTTGCAACATTTTATTACAAACTATCCAACATCTATCAACGCAGACACTATAAATTGATTTCTTTTGCTTACAATTTAAAATTATATTTAAACAAGTTTTTATTATCATTATTTAAATATTGCATTATTTTCTTTAGCAAAAATAAACAATTTGAATTTATTATTAAAATTTAGCATCTATTTTTATTGTCCCTTATTTTGTTTATTGTTCTAGCTTATGGTTTATTTGCAGTTGTTTTTGAATTAAAAATGATTTATAAATAGTTTTTAATGGCGTTTTGTAAATATGTACTCGTTTACTGCAGTATTATGAATGTTTATTTTCAGTATTGGTATATGCATAGATTAGTTTGGATGATTGTTATTGATTTTGTAAATACTAATCAATTTAAATTAAATGATGTTTAAGTAATAAAATAGAAATTTACAAAGATTTCCAGGGGTTTGCTTTTAAAGATTGTAATTTATATAGATATGCTTTAAAATGATTTATATAGTTTGGAGAAGTAGCTTAATGCAAATTTGTTTAAGGTTACACTAGAGATTTATTAACACTTTATTTTTATTCAGCAATTTCACACTTTCTAATGGAGAACTAGTGTAATAGAACTGTCAGATATCAGAGTTGTGATAATTTTTTTAAGGTTTTTCTAAACTCTCACCCTTTTTCTCTCTGCTCTTAATGGAGTTTAGTAACAAATATACAGCATACTTTATGGAGGTGAATATTAAACCATTCATTGCAGCCGTTTTTATTTAATAGTGTTTTCTTTTCAGACACAAAGTGTTGCCAACATATTTTGTAACATTTTTAACGATCGCAATAGAACAAAAACGTTTACCGTTTATGCAATTTTCATTTATGTAGCTTCAAAATATTCTAATACTTTTTGCTTCCATTTTAACACTTTTAATCAAAAAATACAAAAACTATTTCATTAAAATAAAGGAACTTCAATAACAACAACAACAAGAAAAGCTGTTTAAAAAGAGGTGCCTTTCTAAAACTTTGATAAAATTGAAGGTGAAACATGTAGCATATTTTCGGGGTTTTAGGGCAACATTATTTGAAAAGAACACGTTATACGCTTGCGAAACTACATCTTATTTAGAAAAGAAAACGCAATAAATGAAAAATTAAAATGAAATGTTGAAACACTAAAGGGTCTTCCAATAGGGACTATTGGGTTGAAGCTACATCTGTCGAATCGGCTGTCATTTATTCAGTTTGTTTTGTAAACGGATACAGCGTTCAACAACACGTGCAAATAATAATAAAGTTGTTTTCTTCTTTTCGGACAACGTTCCGCGCGCTTCGATCTTTTTTCGGTGAGGCCCATTTCCGGATGAATTGGTAAGTCAACAAACCATATTGTAGAATTTGCATCCCGAAAAAGTCACTGTTTGGTGTGAATTTTGCGCTGACTACGTCATCGGTCCATATTTCATTGAGAACAACATTGGCTATGCCATCACCGTGAATGGCGAGAGGTATAGTACGATAATTGACAACATAGCACTACGAGCCATACAGCTCATGCCACATTGAACATTCTGCACGAGTGATTTGAGAGTATGGTCATATCTCGTGGAGGTGATGTGATCTAGCCACCGAGATCGTGCGTTTTCACTTCGTTAGACATTGTGGAGTTTTCTTTAGTCACAGATCTATCCCAATAAGTCACAAACCTCAGCGGCCTTTAAAGCCAACATAAGACATGCCATCAGTCAAATTTTCTTGATTTATGCACCATAGTCGCGGACATTTCGGATGCGAGCCAACCAGCGACATTTCCACCATGTTATTGGGTGTATGACTTAAAAATGCAGGATATACAATAGATGGCGTATCTTTTACTTATAGGGGTACATATCTGTACCCCTAAAAAATGTCGAGTTTTATGTCAACAAAGCGTCATATGCGGGAAGTTTTGCTTTACAACTTTAATTTGACAAAAAAGTGCCGCTGAAGCACACCGATTGCTCAACGATGCTTATGGCATTACTCCATGAAGATCGTTGTAAAACTCAACAATAGCTTGCAAAATCATTGGGAGCTATTCAATTAGCATTTTCAAACGTTTTCAAGCAGCAGAATTCTTCGAAAAGCAAGGAAATTTGGTACAATACGAATTTTAGCTGAGATACATTGAAAGACGATTTTGTATGACTGAAATGCTGCTTGAACGCTATAAAAGAAAATCATTTAAGCACCAAATCATTACTTGCGATGAAAAATGAATCGAAGCGTAAGTTATCGTATGTGATCGACACCAAAGACAAATCGAATCGATACCAAAGCCAAATATCCATGGAGCTCAGGAAGTTCTCTGTATTTGATCAGAGCAAAAGGGTCCTATCTGACCAGACCATCCCAGGGAATCATTGGCCGAAAAACGCATAGAATATGCGGCCAGACATGAAACAGTAATATTCCATCATGACAACGCTCGGCCACATGTTGCAATACTTGTTAAAAACTATTAGAATGAAGTAGTTGGGTAGTTTTGTTTCAGTTGCTTTATAGTCCAGCTACTTTATATCCAGACCGAACCCCGCCCGACTACTATTTGTTTCGATCGATGCAGAACGCTCTCTCAGGGATACGCTTCACTTTGGAACAGAGAATCTGACTTTGGAACAGAGAATCTGATTCGTTCTTGGCCTCAAAAGATGAGCAGTTCATTTGGCTCGGAATCCATATGTTGCCAGACAGAAGGTCTAACAATGACCAATACTTTGAATAAAATTTATATTGTACAAATGATTGAAAATAAAAGCTTAAAATTAAAAAAATCCCGCATTTTTAAGTCATACACCCAATATATCGGTAAGCGTTTCAAACGAATGAATTTAAAGGTATTAAGCGCTTAAAGAAGATCCTTTAATTACATAACTTTGTTTCAAAATTGTTGTCAAACATTTTGATCTTAAGTAAATTAATTTTATGCTTTAAAAGTTCTTTATTACTTCGAGAAGTTGGTTTTTTAAAATTGCCTAGTAGTTCGTTTCCAGTACGAACAAAACACGTTGTTTTAAAGTAATAATTCAAAATTTCATCGTGATTTCTTGTGTTATTTAAATGCTTGAAATAATTCTGACTTGATATCCTTGGAATGTTCATTTATAGCTTGAATTGAGAGTAATTGGCTTCCACAAAGCATCTCAATCTTATACGATTTGCTGCAGTTGTTTTCGTGTCTTTCCCATGTAAGGTTGCACTGTTCTAGTTATTGAAGTATCGTGCGTATCCATGTTTGATGTTGCCATTAGATCCAGTCTATTGTTATATTGTCTTGTAGCAGTTTCATTAAACGGTTGTTGTTCCAGCAAAGTAGATGATTGCTCTGCTGTAGCAGATCCTAGGATACCTGTATGATGTTGCCATAAGATCCTGTCAATGTTATGTTTGCCTTGTATCAATTTCGTTAATCGGCTGTTGTTTCAGCTAAGTAGATGATTGATCTGCTGTAGCATGTCCTAGGATAATGGGGCTGATATTTATCGTTGCCTAGAAACAACCAATGGAGGGGTGGTCAGGGGGTTTCATAGATTGATTTTTAAAACTCGAAAACCATGATGAACATTTTTCGTCCTCTGCCAGGGATCGAACCTGGTGTGCTTGGTTATGGAGGCAAGTATTTTAACCACTACACCACGACTGTAGGTTTTCTGTGTGCTCAAAGTAGTGACTATTTGTCAGTGTTTACTTCTCTGCAAATTGACCAAATTCGAAAAATAAGCATAGAGGATTCTTCAAATCTATAAAAGCTCTTATAATTGAATATATTTCCTAAAGAAAATCTAATAAAGGATAACCTAACATTTATAACATAACATTTAACAACTATCGATTTTAAACATTTTGTAACGAAAAATTTACCATCTAAAATAACATTATAACCATTTATTTTTTATTTTAACCGTTGGCATTTACATTTAGTATATTTTCTACTTGTTGCATTTATCCCAATGATTTATGCATTTCATGAAATCTATAATAATTGTAAAAGTATTTCGTAAATATTGACAAGGTTATACAACACAAAACAATTACATACGAGTATGTTGGCGAATTGCCTAACGGAAAAAACCAGAAACTTTTAAAAAACGTGAACATCATATTATAGCTTATCATTTGAAATAAAATGAAAAATTTTGCACGACTCAACATTTAAAAATGTGACCACGCATCAATGCACCAACATTACATAATTATGCTGGAATTTATGCGTTTCTTGTGTGCAGCAATTTCAGCAAAACAATAACTTTAAACGATAAATAATTAATACCAAAATATCCTACGCTATTGTTTGTTTTACAAATGTCATGTTTAAATGGCATTTCTATCCATTATTATCAACCCCCACAAGCAATAGTTTTAAAATTTTATTGCCAATTGTTTAATTATTTGCCAATAAACACTCGTACGAACATTAGCTAAATGTTTATTTTCATTATTATTTGAATTTCTTGGTAAATTTACTGAAAGATGTGTTTCATAATTGTTCCACAATGGAAATTAAATACTTAAAAACTTGCATTTGTTTTTCCAAACGACTGCCAAACGTGACAGTTATCATGAAACGAATGGAATAAAATGTTTAAATATGAAACTAATACCGGATTAAGGGAATTAATTACAAAAGAGAGAGAGAGAGAAAAACCAATAATATTTTTTTAAAGCAGTAAAAAATGTGAATTAAATGAATAATTTGTTATATTTACGTCATAATCGATCACAATTTCCATAGACATTTTTATCATCAATAACAATTTCTATAGAAATTTTCAATATTTATTATTATTCAGTTTTTGTTATTGCTTACAATTTCTAAAGAAATTCTTAAAATTTTTGTCAACTCTAAGAATTTCTATATAAATTGTTGCAGTTTTTATCGTGTATAATAATTTTCATCATCGACAAACATTTTGATCACAATTTTTATCATCGGTCATATCATCAATATTATTTTTTATACCAATTTTTGTCATCAACAACAATTTTTATCCAAATTTGCTGCATAAATAAGAATTGTTATGGAACATTGGTATTAATACTATATTCAAAATAGATCTTTATTAAAAATGGGACTTTATTCAATGTGAAACTTTATTTAAAATGGTGGTTTATTCAAAATGGTAGTTTATTCATAATGATACTTTATTCCAAATGGTAGTTTATTCAAAATGGTACTTAATTCAAAATGGTACTTTATTCATTATGGTACTTTATTCAAATTGGTGGTTTATTCAAAATGGTACTCTATTTCAAATGGTGGTTTATTCAAAATGGTACTTTATTCCAAATGGTACCTTATTGAAAATGGTACTTTAATCAAAATGGTACTTCATTCAAAATGGTGGTTTATTCAAAATGGTAGTTTATTCAAAATTGTAGTTTATTCATAATGATACTTTATTTAGTATGGTACTTTATTTAAAATGGTACTTTATTCCAAATGGTGGTTTATTCCAAATGGTAGTTTATTCAATATGGTACTTTATTCCAAATGGTACTTCATTGAAAATGGTACTTTATTCAAAATGGTACTTTATTCAAAATGGTACTTCATTCAAAATGGTACTTTATTCAAAATGGTACTTTTTCCAATATGGTACTTTATTCAAAATGGTACTTTAATCAAAATGGTACTTTATTCAAAATGGTACTTTATTCCAAATTTTACTTTATTCCAAATGGTACTTTATTTAAAATGATACTTTATTCAATATGGTACTTTAATCCAAATGGTACTTTATTTAAAATGGTACTTTATTCAATATGGTACTTTATTAAAAATGGTACTTTATTCAATATGGAACTTTATTCAAAATGGTACTTTATTCAAAATGGTACTTTATTCAAAATGGTACTTTATTAAAAATGATACTTTATAAAATATGGTACTTTATTCAAATGGTACTTTATTCAAAATGGTACTTTATTCAAAATTTTACTTTATTCAAAATGGTATTTTATTCAAAATGGTACTTCATTCAAAATGGTACTTTATTCAAAATGGTACTTTATTCAAAATGGTACTTTATTCAAAATGGTACTTTATTCAAAATGGTACTTTATTCAAAATGGTACTTTATTCAAAATGGTACATTATTCAAAATGGTACTTTATTCAAAATGGTACTTTATTCAAAATAGTACTTTATTCAAAATGGTACTTTATTCAAAATGGTACTTTATTCAAAATGGTACTTTATTCAATATGGTACTTTATTCAATATGGTACTTTATTCAATATGGTACTTTATTCAAAATGGTACTTTATTCAAAATGGTACTTTATTAAAAATTGTTCTTTATTGAAAATGGTACATTATTCAAAATGGTACTCTATTCAAAGTGGAACTTTATTAAAAATTGTACTTTATTCAAAATGGTACTTTATTCAAAATGATACTTTATTCAAAATGGAACTTTATTCAAAATGGTACTTTATTTAAAATGGTGGTTAATTCAAAATGGTCTTTATTCAATATGGTACTTTATTTAATATGGTACTTTATTCAAAATGGTACTTTATTCAAAATGTTACTTTATTCAAAATCGTACTTTATTAAAAATTGTACTTTATTCAAAATTGTACTTTATTCAAAATGGTACTTTATTCAAAATGGTACTTTATTCAAAATGGAACTTTATTCAAAATGGAACTTTATTTAAAATGGTGGTTTATTCAAAATGGTACTTTATTCAAAATGGTACTTTATTCCAAATGGCACTTTATTCCAAATGGTATTTTATTCAAAATGGTACTTTATTTAAAATGGTGGTTTATTCAAAATGGTACTTTATTTAAAATGTGGTTTATTCAAAATGGTAGTTTATTCAAAATGATACTTTATTTAATATGGTACTTTATTGAAAATGGTACTTTCTTCAAAATGGGACTTTATTCCAAATGGCACTTTATTCAAAATGGTAGTTTATTTATAATACTTTATTTTATATGGTACTTTATTCAAAATGGTACTTTATTCCAAATGGCACTTTATTCCAAATGGTACTTTATTGAAAATGGTACTATATTCAAAATGGCACTTTATTCCAAATGGTACTTTATTGAAAATGGTACTTTATTCAAAATGGTACTTTATTTAAAATGGTGGTTTATTCAAAATGGTACTTTATTTAAAATTGTGGTTTATTCAAAATGGTAGTTTATTCAAAATGGTACTTTATTTATAATGATACTTTATTTAATATGGTACTTTATTCAAAATGGTACTTTATTCCAAATGGCACTTTATTCCAAATGGTACTTTATTGAAAATGGTACTATATTCAAAATGGTACTTTATTCAAAATGGTACTTTATTGAAAATGGTACTTTATTCAAAATGGTACTTTATTCAAAATGGTACTTTATTTAAAATGGTTTATTCAAAATGGTATTTTATTTAAAATTGTGGTTTATTCAAAATGGTAGTTTATTCAAAATGATACTTTATTCAATATGGTACTTTATTCAAAATGGAACTTTATTTAAAATGGAACTTTATTTAAAATTGTGGTTTATTCAAAATGATTCTTTATTCAAAATGGTACTTTATTCCAAATACCACTTTACTGAAAATGGTACTTTATTCAATATGTTACTTTATTCAAAATAGTACTTTATTCAAAATGGTACTTTATTCAAAATGGTACTTTATTCAATGTGGTACTTTATTCAAAATGGTACTTTATTCAATATGTTACTTTATTCAAAATGGTACTTTATTCAAAATGGTACTTTATTCAATGTGGTACTTTATTCAAAATGGTAGTTTATTCAAAATGCTACTTTATTCAAAATGGTACTTTATTCAAAATGGTACTTTATTCAAAATGGTACTTTATTCAATATGGTACTTTATTCAATATGGTACTTTATTCAATATGGTACTTTATTCAAAATGGTACTTTATTCAAAATGGTACTTTATTCAAAATGGTACTTTATTCCAAATGGTACTTTATTCAAAATAGTACTTTATTCAAAATGGTACTTTATTCAAAATGGTACTTTATTCAAAATTGTACTTTATTCAAAATGGTACTTTATTCCAAATGGCACTTTATTCAATGTGGTACTTTATTCAAAATGGTACTTTATTCAAAATGGTACTTTATTCAAAATGGTACTTTATTCAAAATGGTACTTTATTCAAAATGGTACTTTATTCAAAATGGTACTTTATTCAAAATGGTACTTTATTCCAAATGGTACTTTATTCAAAATAGTACTTTATTCAAAATGGTACTTTATTCAAAATGGTACTTTATTCAAAATTGTACTTTATTCAAAATGGTACTTTATTCCAAATGGCACTTTATTCCAAATGGTACTTTATTGAAAATGGTATTTTATTAAAAATGGTACTTTACTAAAAATGATACATTATTGAATGTGGAACTTTATTTAAAATGGTCTTAAGTCCATGTCATACAGTCAGTCAAACCACATGTCCTTCACATCAACATCATCTAATTTTGTCAAAAAAAACAATGTTATCATGTAACGATATCGAGTATCTGTAACAGTCACTGCTTGATCAACTAATTTACGATGAATTATGGCCCAATGATGCCTTCAGCACATGTGGATTTTGTGAAACTTAAATGAGGCAAATGCAGGAAATTTAAATCGGGTGTACAATTTTGAACATCATTGCAACCACTTCCATTCAAAAACTACAATATGCACAACAATATTAATTTTAAAGATAAAAAAAACGAAGTAATGCCAATCAGCAAACAAAAAATCTAATATTAATGATTTAAATGTATTAATACTTAAATATAACAGGGAAAATAACAATGAATTTAATTAAAAAATAAATAGAGTACGACAATAAATGAATGAATAAATAAATAAGTTAAATGGTAATTAAGTATAAAGAATTTAATAATAACAACACTTTGCATAAAAACGTGATTATTTTTGAAAAACAATTCTTTTTTTATTTTGTGATTCCATCAATAAACAAACAAACTATAGCATTTACTTAAATACTTATGTTAATTCATAAGGAAGTGACGTGTTAAAAGTTTTTTTTTTATTTATTTTTTTCTCCCTAATTTGTTTACACACTCTGATTAAAAACAAACTTATTCATCCGATCAAGTAGGTGTTACAATAAATGGAAATTTGCATTTATGCATATTATTAAATCAACCTGTTATTTTATTAGGTAAGTAAGTATTCTTAAAAGTTTATAACATATTTTTATACTGGAAATAATAAATAGACTGTTTTATGAATGAAAAAATCAATCTACCTACATGACGTATGAGTGATATTAACAACCACAATTTTAACAAGACCAGTAAGAGTAAGTATACGCACTGAAGTGCGAAATGGTGCAATGTCTACGTATAGGATAAGAAAAATATAGGTATAGAACAGTAACACAAAAAATAATATTTATTTTTTAAAATTCTTAAGAAAAATGTTGTTGTTTTTTTGAAAGATAAAGCTTATATTTTGACAACAACTCACTCCCTTAGCTTACAGTTATTAGACACATATTTTGTGCAGCAAAATAATAATATTTAAAGAAAACATTAAGTATGAGTTCTCTAAAATACATTGCATGGTTGAGTGAATTAATCTATAGACTTTTTGGACATTTTACGGCGTCATTTTAAAAGAAATGTATTAAATATTTTTGCAAGTAAAAAAAATTGAAAGAAGATTTTAAATTATGTTTTTAACAAAAAATTCTATTGAATGCTGTGACTTATTAATATTTATCGTGAATGAGACTATTGTCAAAATAGACCTAGTTGTACAGGACAAGTTAATATCTATAATGAGTTCATTGTGCTGTTGATATTTGTACAGTAAGTGCAAAAATAGTGTTATTTTGGCGCTTAATCGCGATAATATATTCGATTTTCGGGTAAGTACTTTTACATTGAATTGAAACAGCTTCAGCGATAAAGTTCTTAGAGCGAGCTTGATTTATCTCTGCCCCATCGTGCCTTCAACGAAAATACCGACAGATAAACGATAGCTAGATCATACTAGAATTGTATAAGTATCCATAATATACAGTGTTTAACAATACAATTTTATCAAATTTTAGCTTTTATTTTGAAACATTTGTACAACAAAAATTTATTCAAAGTATTGGCCATTGTTAGCTATGACCTTTTCCCATCTTTATGGCAACATCTCAATTCCGAGCCAAAAGAACTGCTCATCTTTTGAGGCCATGAACGAATCAAGCCAATATCGGATACTCAGTTCCAAAGTGAAGCGTATCCCAGAGAGAGTGTTCTGCGTCGATCGAAACAAATAGCCAACCACTTTATTCAAAATACTTTTCAACTGATATTGCAACATATGGCTTTGCATTGTCATGATGGTATATTAGGGTTTCATGTCTGCCCTTATATTATGCGCGTTTTTCGCCCAATGCTCACTTCCAACGAAACCCTTGTATTCGGTAGAAGTTCCCTGTGATGGTCTGATCAGATTTCAGCAGCTCATAATAGATAGGACCATTTTGCTCAAACCAAATACAGAGCATTACCTTAGCGCCGTGGATATTTGGCTTTGGTATCTATTCGGCTGGTTTGCCGGGCTTCACGTACGATTTCTTACGCTTCGGGTTATCGTAATTGATCCATTTTTCACCACAATTAATGATTCGGTGCAAAAATGATTTTCTTTTATAGCGTTCAATCACGGTCTTTCACGGTCTCTCGTCTTCAACTCGTATGGTACTCAATTTCCCTGCTTTTGGATGAAACCTGCTGCTCGCAAACGTTTTGAAATTGCTGTTTGAGTAGTTCCCAATGATTTTGCAATACCTTGTTGTTTTTGAGAACAATCTTCATGGAGTAATGCCTCCAACTCTTCTTCTTCAAACTTTTTTGGCTGGCCTGAACGATCTTTGTCTTCCGTGTCAAAATCACCACTTCTGAACCGCACAAACCATTTCGCGTACATTGAAACCGATGGATCACATTCAACATAAGCTTCGGTGAGCAATCGTTGTGCTTCAGTGGCACTTGTTTTCAAATTAAAGAAGTAAAGCAAAACTTATCGCATATGACGCTTTGTTGGCACAAAATTCGAAATTTTCAAAGCAAAAAAAAAAAAACATTGTTTTTTACACTATATTGATCAATAACTAAGTTAGAATAAATGATAGATATGTACTAGAGTGTCCAAAAAACCGGCAAATTCAAAAAACCGGTTTCCGGTTTAACCGAAAACAGTTTTATATAAAAAAAAACGGTTTCGGTTTTCTCATTCTAAAAAAACCGGGTTCGGGTTTGTCATTCTAAAAACCGGTTAACCGGTTTTTTCTAACAAATAAATGAATATTTTTAAAAATGTTATCAAAATATTTTTAAGTTATATGTTCAAATAAGCTTTACAAAGTATTTCGTTAAAACCGGTTAACCGTCTTAAAAAACCGGTTTGTCAAAAAACCGAAAAGTTAAAGAAAACCGAAACCGGTCGGTTTTACAAAGATGAAAAAACCGGTTGACCGGTTTTCGGTTTTGGATACTCTAATATGTACCCTTCAAAATGACATATATATAAGTTATTTAAAACAAAAACTACTCCATTGCTGTAGTTCGATTATTACCAACTTTTTTTAGCCTGAATTAGATGATATGTTAACAAAGGCATGTGGTTTTAACAGGACGGCGCTACGTGCTACACAGCATATGCCACACTGGACATTATGCACGAGCGATTTGATGGCATGGTCACCTTACGTGAAGTCGATGTGATCTGGCCACTGAGATCTTACGATTTTACCCCGTTAGACCTTTTCTTGTGGGGTTTTCTTAAGTCGCAGGTCTATGCGAATAAGCCTACAACCACTGCGGCCCTCAAAGCCAACATAGGCCTTGCTATTTGTCAAATTCAGCCTGATTTATACGCCATAGTCATATATTCTATACATAATGGCATCGATAGGTCTTCCAAACGTATAAAAAATGTCAATAATGGTATTATTATCGATGATAAATTTTAAGATAGGAAGGAAGCGCTTTATGAAAGACCTTTTATAAGAGATAACTTAATAAAAAACAATTAAGGGAGCTATATTCGGCTGTGCCAAATCTTATATACCCTTCACTTATACTTTATACTTTAAAATAAATAAAAAAAAAAATTTTTAAATTAAAAAATTTTTTTAAAAAAAATTTGGAACAAAAAAAAATTTTAAAAATTAAAAATTTTTTAATTTAAAAATTTATTTTTTTTAATTTATTAGTGAAAAAAAATGTATGACAAAAAAATTTTTTTTGTGAAAAAAAATTCGGGTTAAAAAATATTTTTCCCGATTTTGACCCATTGTAGGTCCAACTTACTATAGCGCTATATACATCGTTGCAATGGACCTTGAAATATCTATCATTAGTTATCCATATTGTCTTCATTAATGACTTAGTAATCCATATATAGATCAAAAATAGGCCAAAAATAGAAATTGTCTCGGATTTTTGCTCATATCTCCGTTATTTATGGACGGATTTTGCTGATTTTAAATAGGAAACTTCTCGAAAGCATGTCTGACAGAATTATTGAAGATTTGGATCCCGAAGATATCAGGGGTCTTCAGAAAATTGATTTCAACAGACAGACAGACAGACATGGCTAAATCGACTCCGCTATCTATAAGCATCCAGAAATATATACTTTATAGGGTCGGAAAATTATATTGGGGATATTACAAACGGAATGACAAACTTATATATACCCTTGCCACTCATGGTGAAGGGTATAAAAACAGGAATTTCTTAACCTTCCCACTTAAAATCTGTTCATATTTGCACAAGTTACAAATATTTACAAGTCTATGTGCTCCTCTATGGTTCATTCATGCATAAGTTTTTAATCGGGCCAGTAGTTAAGAACACTTATTATATTTTTACCACTTATTACAAAACTAACTCTGCCATTCATTAAGCCTTCTTTTTTTTTTTTTTTTTTTTGTTTGTTTGTTTTGTTTGATAATTCCAAACACTGGCAACTGTATTGGACCATTTTTTTTTTTTTTTTTTTTTTTTTTTGTTTAAAATTTTATTTTTTTTTGTAAAAAATCGCACAAGTTGTGAAAATTTCGTTAAAAACCCCTTTTCCTATAAATTTAAAAATAGGAAAAACTCATTAATTTTTCGTTTTTGTTAAGCACTAATGACATAAAACTAAAACAGTTTGTACGTGCAACAAATTATAATTTATTTCCAGACAAAATGTTAATATTGCGTATTAACTGTCATTTGCCAACAAATTATTTTCCTGTTAAAAAAAAAATTTTCCGTCTAAATGTTAAATGTGTTTAAGATTGGCAAAATCGAACAGAAATTTGTGGTAATTCATAAAATTTAACATGAAATACTTTCAAATAGTTGTATAGCAAATTAAAATAAATTTTGTGGCAGGTCTTTCGGAAACTTTTATTTTACAAATTCGTTTATTTTCGCTTTGTAAACAAAGTTCAATGAAATTGTTTATGTTAAATAAAAAGAATTCTGTGGCTAATTATGTCCAGTCAGAATTCAAATTTGGAAATTTTTTGTGGAAAACAAAAATAAAGTTAAGTTAATTAAAAATAAATATTCAATATAATTATATACATACTTAACCAATCCATATATGCATATTATAAATGTCTTTGTAATTTTGTTTGTTTGTTAAGCAGTCTAAACGACTGTACCGATTTTGTTGAAATTCGTAACATAGATACATCCTTACTTGGAAGCGCCAATCGGCTATATCATTTTTTAAAACTTGGACCAGGATAAAAAGTTTTAAAAACGGGTAAAATTGGTACCTTTTGTTCTTTTGTTCTTAAACAATAATTATTATGTGTATTAAGGCCTCAAACGTTTTATTTTGGATTTCTGCAGTCACAAATTAGAAAAGTACCTTTTCTACCTTCAAGGGGGTAAAAATAGGAATTTTGGGCTTATTTTTAATATATGATCTACAGACGACAAAAAAAAACCATTGTTGCCTGCAGTCATACAATAATTAACCCTCTAAACCGCAAGAGTGCCTCAAGGCATGCATTACAAAACACCAATTATCTCAAAAAGTAATTACAATTTTTTTTTAAATTTAACTTTGTCTTTAGTTACAGGTTTTTAAATCAAAGTTTTACTAAAAAAATTAAAATTTTTTTTTATATATATTTAGCGGGTTAATATACGTCGTTGCAAAAGTCTTTGAAATATCTATCACTAGATATCCATACTGTCTATATATATATATCTAAACATAAAAAATTAGATCGGAGTAAATGTGGATCGAATAGTTCCTAATATTTGCAATCCTATTAAAATTTTGATACAAATTTTAGTTTTAGAGACTCAATAAATATGTAATATGTAATAAAATCTTTATTTATTAACAAAACTCAATGAAACTTTCAACGTGTTTTATATTTGTCATTCTAAATAATAGGATGTAAAAAAAACTTGCCAAAAGGTCAAAGGGAATCCCACAATTCCTAAAAATTGGAGCGAAAATCCCAAAAATTTTATTTTTTACCATTTTACCCATAGGGACTGGAAAAATACTTTGGGGATAAATAGGGAACACATCAAGGTTTGCAAAGCTGCTCTCCGTTTTCTGATCCCAGCTTTAGGATATTAAAACATGTGGCCCAAAGTTGAAATTTTGATAAAAAATAGTTGAAATTCCCAAGGGCGTCGAGGCGACATATTCAAAAAATTGGTCATTCTATATTCTCCGTAAAGATACCTTACAGAAAAACATAAAATATATGTTATATATGCTCTTGAAGAAAGTTTTTTTAATAAAAAAAAGAGTTAAGTCACCTTTTCGCCAAAAAAACAGCAAAAATTTACTATTTTTTTAATTTTTAAATTGAAAATCGTTTATTTTTAGCTCCATGATCGATATTGCTCTGAAATTTTTTGTATATTATTGGTAATTTAGTTGTCTAAATAACAAAAAAATTCGAGTCCATTCGGTCGAAAAGTACGACCTATATTATTAAACAAGTAAGAGAGCTATATTCGGCTGTGCCAAATCTTATATACCCTTCACCAAATTCTACTTTAAAATAAAAATAAAAAAAATTTTTTTTGTTAATATTTTTAATTTTTTTTTTTCGAAATTGTGTTTTAGAAATTTTTTCCAGTTTTT
Organism: Calliphora vomitoria; assembly: GCA_942486065.2. Taxonomy (NCBI): domain Eukaryota; kingdom Metazoa; phylum Arthropoda; class Insecta; order Diptera; family Calliphoridae; genus Calliphora; species Calliphora vomitoria. The sequence continues at coordinate 85,192,854 of OW818030.2, read as the reverse complement.
TAAAAAAAAAAATGTATAAGAAATTATAAGAGATAAATAGCACAAGCAAGCATATTTGTCAAGACCTAGCCAAGCGCTTACCAAAAAATTGGATGGGAAACAAAAAAAAAATGGCAAGGTTTAAAAATTTGACATGTCGAAGGTAACCTATTTTGAGCCCCCATAGCGCCGCCCCTGAAACATTTGTAGGGCCCATATTAATAACTTAAACTCGAATACTCCTTGGCTATGCCCATTTTATCCCGATTAGAGATGCCAGATTTATTTCCAAAAAATTTTGATTCTGCCCCACTGTGCATTGAACAAATATGTATAAAGTTAGGATCAGGGTTTTGAATATACTTAAAATCAGATTTCCTGTGTTATTGTTGAATTTTAACCACACATTTTATGACGTTTTATTGTTCAGTTTTTTGTTTGTCAATTTATTCTGGCCCAATACAAACTCATGGCCGGATAACATGTGTCTCTTAATTTTATCTCAACGAAAACCAACAAACCAAAAAAAAAACTCATAAAAAAACTGAAAATATTTTTTTGATTTTAATCGGTTGCAAAGAAAAAGAAAGAGGCATGTGTACGATACACGCAGAATTGTAATACAAACACGTTTCGCAACTATGAATGAAATTCCAACAAATAATAAAAACACTAATTTTGTAAAAACTGACGTAGTTTGAGTACTCCAGGATAAACAGTAACATCATCATCGTCACTTTACACATAATTAACAACATGAACAACATCCCTATTACAAACATCCATCTCCTTATAAAATAAACCATTTGAACATTTATAGTTTCCTTTCATACCAAACTATCAATGGCAAACGGAAATGTCTAGAAACCTATACTCATACACTCATACACTCAATTACGAAATGAGGATGTGCCTCAACTGTAATACGATAGGATTAGTAGAAATTTGTTTATCCTTTAACACAAGGTTGACCCAATTTATTATTGAAAACATTAGAATATGTACACAAGTTATTTTTACTCTAGACCATTCGTTACAAACCAATGCAGGAAATTTGCTATACCGTTTGTTTAGTGTAGATCACAAATATGAAAAATTATTTAAAGTCATATAATGTGGTATATTGTTAAATGCAGTATACAGTTCATTCGTCTCGTTTTATTTTCTGCGTATTTTAGTTTATTTGTATGCATTCATCAAAAAAAATAATTATTTGTAATGAAGAGACCACAGTTGTGGGCACGAATTTGTTTGGCCCATATTTTCAAAACGTGGTGTGTCTGGAAAGTTTTAAAGTATACGTAAATGATCAATGATGTTGGTACTATCGATCAAGATTAGTTAACAATTTGAAACTATTCTTCTGTACGGCTGCAAAACTTGGAACGCTGCCACTCGTGCTATACGAAAAATGCAAGTATTCGTAAACCGCTGTCTTAGCTAGATCCATATATAATCTTACGCTCTGGGAAAAAACAAGGCAACAAATCCTATCGATTGAAATAAGGAAACGAAAATGTCGTTGGATCGGCCACACCCTTAGAAGGCAGACTAACGACATCACTAGAATTGTCATAGACTGGATCCCGCAAGGGAAAAGAAGAAGGGGACGCTCATACATGGAGAAGACAGATATAGGCCGAAGTAAATATCAGTGACAAAAGTTGGGGAGAAGTGAAGGCGTTAGCACAAAATAAAGAGATGTTTAAACATTGCATTGAGGCCCTGTGCTCCTTGCAGAAATTACGAGAACTTATATAAATGCAATCTATCCTCTTTCCAAAGAAAGTGAGGGCGACAGCGACCTCCTTCGGTGATATAACATTGAAACGCCACCGAAGTAAAATAAATAAATTATGGTTATTGACTCGAATAATGCGCCTACTCAACACGAGTGGCGCTGCAATCTGCAATAACAAACATGACGCACAATTACAGAGTTGTCAAATAAAAGCTTTTCTCCTACCTTCACCCTGTACTGGTGAAAAATAACTTTTTCTTGGCCAAATGCGGTCGTTTTTCAAATCCTCATTAAATCGTCTCAAATCGCATAATATTTACCATTGATTGTTTTACCCTTTCGAAGATATTCAATGTGGATTATACCGCGTGCATGTAAAAAAAAACGGTCGCCATGACTTTATTGGCTGACAATCCTCCGATTCAACCCGAGAAACCTACTGTTTTGACAGTTGTTTGGTCTTTGGTATATTCTGGTAGATCCATGGTTACGAAACGGCGCAAAAACTCGTCCATATTGCGGTTGAACAACTCCAACCACTCCTGCGAAATCGTACCACGATTGCGTTTGAGTTCGATTGTGAGCAATGACAGCACCCACCTTCCAGAAAGCTTTCTTATACCCAAGTGATCATTCAAAATTGAAACCACTGAGCCATGTGAGATGCTTATGGGTTCCACAATCTCTCGCACTGTCAATCTCTGATCAGCCAACACTATATTGAATTTTTTTAATTGTTTCAGGTGAATATACTTAAAATAGGCGTCCAGAATGTTCGTCATCTTTTGTGCACAACGAAATTTAAATTGATGGTGCAGATTTATTAAAATTTATTTTATTTTAAACAGTATAAAAAGATTTCGGGTCTCTGAAAATTACCCATTTTTTTTAATTGAAAAAGAAAACCCTCCTCCGCCCGACCTAACTAAATAGCAATGATATTGAAGATTTAATAATTCTTCGAATTTTTTAAAGTTATTGGTTTGTTAGTTCGCAATGGAAGAACAAAAACAGTTTAAATTCATCCGAATTTAAATTATATTCAATTTTCAAAGAGGATACACATTTATTTCAAGAGCAGTTAGAAAGTTCAATAAGGCTATTTTTGAAAATAATTGAACTGAATGATTTATTTTTTACTCCACTTTCTAATTTTGAAATTAATTTCTTTAAAACTTTAGAAAAAATGTATAAATCGATTAATTAACACTTAAAGTAGGCTTTTAATTGATGGGGATTTATCCTTAGGAATTGGTCAATTAAATTGACTAAATGTAACCTCCACAGGCATCGTCATCATTACCCAACTGTTCCTTCTGCGATGTCACCGAATGAGTCAACCAAACTTTGAGTCCCCCATGGCATATCAGACAGGATCTATATACGAGGAGAGCATACAGGATCAAAAAAGATGGTATATGCAGGATCTATTTGACCGCAGCTCGTATAATAAAGCTTTCAAGACCCCATCAATTCCCCAGTCTTACCGCATATAGCAACAAAAGTCGTTCTGGCACAACTAAGATCAGGATGGGGCAACAGGCTTAATTCTTCTGGTTTTCTTCAACATTCCCTCGAGCATCGGCAACATGCTAATATTGACCCGCGAACAATATTTAATAATTTTGGTACGCACTTTTAACTCGTCACTCATTTTAATCAGATTAACAACAAATGAACATAATTGACATTAAAAATAATAACTGACATATTTTTCGAAGGTAACTTGGAAGAAATACTAGTTTATGAAATTCATTCGTTTTTAAAGAAAACATATTTTCCAGGAAATATATACATATGTATGTATGTTTCCCAAGCGATCATAATGGAAGTATAAATATATTTTTCACCACTCATCTCTTACTTAAATATTTACATGTTCCATTTCAATATTGATTGATTTGTAAGTATTTTAGTCTCAACACTTTTAAAAACATCCTTCGTACAAATATTTGATTATTTTATGAATATTTTTGTGTGCGTGTGGAAGTGTAACAAAACACAGACACGTGTCTTTTTCAGTTAGTTTTATTTTGTCCACAATTTCATATATACGAGCCATTTGTAAAGTTCTTTTAAAGACATTATTCTTATAGTTTTTTTTTTTTTTTTTTTTGTTTGTTAGGGGATGACCCCTACTCATGCGAAGCATTGTGTTGGAACTAGGAAAATTGGTTATAGGAGGAAGGAAAGAGAGAGTAGAGTTTGTGGACATCAGATTTGAAGTTTCCTACATTGAAAATGACAGGAAACACTTCAGCGGGAAGTTTAATCCACATACGTACAGTAGGGCTAAAGAACGAATTTTTCCTGTAGTATGTGTTCTTGATGAAAAACGTGTCTTACGTTAAAATCTTCGGGTATTAGATGGAGTAAAGTAATTCCTACACCGTTTCAGAAATCCGAGACCATTCAATGCTTCTTTCGACACTTGAAAAATGTGTTTAGACCAGCGGACATCACATTGTATTCTCATGACTAGAACATCAAGAGCGTTTGATTCCACAATATTTACACCATCCATAAATACAGATGAAGCGACATGGGCTGTCGTTCATTTATGTGTCAACATGCAAGCATTGAAATCGACCCTATTCGCACGACCCCATTCAGAGATTGTCGGAAGGTCACTATAAACGGAATCATTCATTGCTCCAATCTCCTCTACCTTCTATGCCGTTTACATTACATGAATAAAGGTGAGCGGTAAATAGATTTTGAACTGCATTAATTCTCGTTAAAAACAAGATTTAGAGATATCATGAAAGGAAAATCTAAAAAACGTATTTGTAAAGAACTTTTCTGCTTGCTCTCGTAATGCATTTGAATACACACTAGTCATAAATAAACAAACTATAAAATTGCATTGTGTCCTTGATTTGACGTTCACAATGCGATTGAGTATGAATTTGTCTTAATTGCAAATGCATGTTCCAACATGTACCCATTCGCATGAACGTGAACGTGTGAGTAAGTAAATTAATGAACGAATGACTGTAACGAGTAGAAGGAAGATCCTGTTTGATTTAAAAGATTGTATAGTTTTTGTTTTATGTATATTTTTCCATTTTTATTTCATATTATTGATTTTAATACATCTATTATATAAATTCGCACACGACTTCATATTAATTACAAAAATTATTGGGAAAAGCCAAAAAAGAAAACGATGTGTAATCCAGCTTATAAATTACAATTATTATACAATTGTTTTTATTAAAGTATATGAGTTATTTGAATTGTAAATATTATTTGAATTCATTGTTTTAATATTAAAACAGTATCATTAGTTATGTATATACATATGTACTGTATAGTTATGAATTTATTGAGAATTATATATTTAAAAGGCAGTTTTCTTACATATTGTTGATAAAAAAAGTTACCAATATTCAAAGCTATTTAGAAAATTCAGTTTTAAGTGTTTCCGTTTACTGTACAGTCGACATGTAGACTACAGGGCTTATTTGATTGTATTCGATCTATGTTTCGAAATATTGCAATATGATCGCAATCTTTATGCCTTAAGGGTGTATGTTCTCCAAACCAAAGGATTATAGATCTATATGTCCGCATGACAATTGTATGTTTGCTCCGGAAAGAGCCGAGTTTCACTCGGCCAAAGTTTGTACTAACCAGAAGTTTTTCTCTCCACATACAGTGGAACTCCTGCAACAACTATTGAAATATGGGATACATGTACGTAAATGTAGAGATATCTCTAGAGCACAAAATAATTTTCATTCGTGGTCTTTTTAATAAATTATACTCTGGCTTCTTCATCAGACAAAACACCTGTTTGGCCAAAATATCAAATTTTTACCCCCTCTAACTCAGAGAGTTCTTGACCAATCGGAAGACATCGATTTAAATAAAAAGTTGGTTCACTTGACATGAAATCCCCCATATATATTCTGGGTCCTCATTATATTCTAAGACTATCTAGCTATGTTCGTCCGTACGTCTGTCTGTTGAAAACTCGAAAGGGCCCAAACGAAAGGAGCTAGCTGGCTGAATAAATAGTCTGTATTGATAAGGTTTATTTGGTATTGGAAATGGGGAATATAGTTCCATGATTTCACATAGTCCCCATACAAATGTCCCCCAGGAATCCATAATTATCTAGATTATGCGGCAATCCTGATAAAATTTTGGACAAATTAATTCTAAGTACTATGAAATTATACTGTAAAGTATGACGTAAATTGGTCAACATTTGTCCCTAGTTCCCATACAAAATAACTTGGAAACCAAACCCCTATTTTATGACATTTAGTTTGAAGTTAAATATATAATGACGCTATAAGATATTTAGTTTAGTTTCTAGGACTATTTTTAATGTATATCGCAATCCATCAACTAAACAAAATTTGGCTGGGGTTCTAAGTGGAGATCAAGGGTATGGAAACGTTGGATTCTCATATATGTGCAGTTGGCAACACAGGAGCAGTTAATAAACGTCTGTTAAAGTTGAAAAATTCCATTTCACTCATTGAAAAATCATTGAGAACTTTATCTTTACCAAATCAACATAATCAGTCTAATTCTCAACAAGATGCGGAAAAAAAAACGGATTGGAATTTTATTGTCGCAAAAACTAAGCATAATATAATGGGAGCAGATTTTCTGAAACGCTATGACTTAATAGTTGACGATAAGAATAGACAAGTTATTGATTCACACACTAACCAATATTTAAATTGATCCTCTATAAAATTATTTTGCCAGTACTCAGAATTGTTATCGGAATTTGTAGATAACACACAAATAAATAAAATTTCTTCACCGTTGTCATCCTCTTGTGTTGAGCATGTTATTGAAACAAATGGTCCACCGGTCACAGCCAGATCACGACGCCTATGCGATGAAAAACTTAAGGAAGCTTTAGATGAATTTTCTTTTCTAATGAAACTTGGAATTTGCAGACCTTCGAAGAGCCCATACGACTCACCTCTTCACATGGTACGTAAAGCTAATGGGACATGGCGCCCATGTGGAGATTACAGATCCCTAAATGCCCAAACTACTCCAGATAAATACCCGCTCCCACACATTCAAGATCTCTCAAGAGTTTTCAGCAAAATTGATCTTAACAGGGCTTATAATCAAATTCCTAAAAGACAGTGCGATATACCTACGACAGCTATTATCACACCCTTTTGGATTATTTGAATTTACACATATGACCTTTGGTCTATGTAAGGCGGCTCAAAAAGATACATGAATGAGGTTTTTAAAGATCTACATTTCACTTTTTGTTATTTAGATAATATTTGCATTGCATCCTCAACACCTGAGTCTCATCTTGAGCATCTGCGCATTGTATTTGAGCGACTTCGGAAATATCAATTAACTATCAATCCTTCAAAGTGTGAATTTGGAAAGCAACAAATTACATTTTTGGGTCATGTTGTTTGTAAAAATGGCATTAGTCCTAATCCAAAAAAAGTCGAAGCTATACAAAATTATCCTCTTCCAAAACATGCTTTTGAATTAAAACGTTTCTTGAACATGATAAATTTTTACCGCAGATTTATCCGAAATCCAATTAAACACCAAGTTCCCCTGAACAAACTTATTAGCGGAAATAAGAAAATGGATAGAACATCGGAGACAATTCAACATTTTGAAACATGCAAAGAAGCTCTTATTAAATCAAGTTTATTGGCTCATCCAAACCCAAACGCTAATATAGTTCTATGCACGAACGCAAGCGATATTGCAGTAGGTGCAGTTCTTTAACAAATTGTTGACCATAAACCTCAATCTCTTTGAGGCTGAGACCCAATTAAAATACAGTGCATATGATAGATAATTGTTAGCAATATATCTAGCAATTAAACACTTTAGATAAGCATGGGAAGAACGCGATTTCGAAGTGTGGACAGATCATAAACCAATTACTTTTGCTTTTACGAAAAAGCATGATTCATCTTCACCACGTCAAATTCGCCAGTTGGAGTTTATTGGTCAGTTTACTTCTCTAATATTGCATGTTCCAGGTGAAACCAATGTTACTGCAGATACCCTTTCGCATATAAATATAAATGCTCTACAAACAAATGAGCAAAGTATTGATTATCAAATTATAGCAAATGAACAAAAAGATTGCCCTCAACCAGTTCCATTAACAAATTCTAATAAAAACCATCTGCTCGACCGTTTATTCCGAAATCTTGCAGAGAAAATGTAATTAACAAAATTCACAATATAGCTCATACAGGTATAAGAGCAACTTTAAATTATGTTCGAGAAAAATTTGTGTGGCCACATATGCAAAAGGATGTTGCAAAATTCGTGAAAAGTTGTATTTTATGCCAACGTTCAAAAATAACCAAACATACATCATCACCGCTAAACAAATATTCTTTGCCTTCGCATCGTTTCTAACACATCAATATTGATATTATAGGGCCTCTTCCATCATCTGAAGGATATCGTTATTGTTTAACCATAATAGATCATTATACCAGATGGCCCGAAGCTATTCCTTTAAAATATATTAACTCAGAAACAATTTCATGGGCTTTAATTAATGAATGCATATCTCGTTTTGGCATACCAAATAGAATTTCCACCGATCAAGGCTCCCATTTTAAATAATTTATTATCAAGACTTCTTGGAATTGATCACTTAAAAACAACTGCTTACCATCCTCAGGCAAATAGTATTATAGAACGATGGCATAGAACTCTAAAAAGTTATCTTATGTGTTATAATACAGAAAATTGGACCACCGCCCTACCATTAGTTCTTCTGTGTTTACGAACAACATTTAAACCTGATATAAGTTCTTCACCTGCGGAAATAGTGTACGGTACTACCTTAAAATTACCAGGATAATTTTTCATGAATTTCGACTTCATCCCACAAAATAATTTCGTCAAAATTCTTTCCAGTAACATGAATTCTATTAGTCCTGTAGATACTTCACATCATACAGTTAAAAAACCTTTTATTCATCCTAAACTAAATGAATCTACTCATGTTTTTGTCAGAAATGATAGGTTAGGTTAGGTTACGTGGGTTGCTCGCAAGTTAGCGAGTTCACTGGGAGGCCTTGTGGCCCATTGTGATACCCTTAGAATTACCATTCCCTTATTTTCAAATTTCATATATAAATAGAGAATGGTTGCCCACCCTAATTTCGTTGTACTTCTTGTGATCCCCTAATAAATCTGATCATATTTACTAGTGGCACATCTCTGAGACAGTCCAGATCATGGAATAGAGCTGTACCAAGATGTAGTAGTCTATGCTCTTGTAAGGCTGGGCAGTCACATAGAAGGTGTTGTACCGATTCTTCCTCCTCCTCATCCAAACAACTTCTACAATAGCTATAACGTGGGTAACCCATACGTTCCGACATGCGTCCAGTCATACAGTGCCCAGTGATTATACCCGTAAGAAGCCTGATCGAATTTCTACTAACAGACAAAAGAGTCTTAGTCCTATTCTCTGTCAGAGTGGGCCAGAGCAATCTGGATATTCTACAAGTGATGATATTTGACCACCTGAGTTCCGTCTCACTCAAAGCCCATTCATTTATCAATTTTGATACGTTCACCAAGGGAGTGTGAATATCCCTTTGCGCAAGAGATACGTCCAGGGACGACCCGTTTATTGCGCATTCGTCGGATACTTCATTTCCCCGGCCCTCATGTCCTGGGATCCATATCAACTCGACGTGATGTTGTGTCAGTTGTGCCAGTGATTGGATGCAGTTGATAAGACATTTCGACTTAATAAAGTTGGAGTTAAGAGACTTGATTGATGCAAGGCTGTCCAAGTAAATATGTATAGTCGAATTTTCGAGATTCAGTGTGGAAAGTGTGTCTCCATAAGCAGTTCCAAAGTTTCGGTACTACTTTCAGTAAAGTTAACATCCGGTTTCATCAGGAATCCCGGCGTATCAGGGTCCTTGGATAGTACCTTACGTAGACGCGATGCCTATGTGGTACTCTCCAGTTCCTCACAGAAACGTTTCCAAGATTCCTTCTTTGCCCGTCTGGTTTCCCTCTTGAAAGTGTTGAAGCTTTGACGATAGTCATCCCAGCTTAACGGGTCTTGGTCCCTCTTTGCCTTATTAAAAAGTTTCCTGCAGTCCTTTCTTAGCTGCATTAGCCACTTTGTTTTACATTATTTTTTTAATCGAAGTTGTTTTTTATTTTATTTTAAAATTTGAAAATAAATAAAATTATTTTAGTTTTGTTATAAAATTCAAGAAAATATAACACGTATTTATTTTCCAAAACGCCTGTCCTGTCTGACATGCCTCAGGAGGCCTCCAACTATGTGATGTCAAAGTGTTGATGACTATTCCGATGACCTCCCACAAGGAACGGTTGCGGCAATATGAGGTTATGTTTATTGGTCGGTAGATTCTTAGTCTCCCCATGAAGATGGTGTTCAACTTAGAATATTTCTCCACTGGGTCTCATTCAACGAATGTATCCACACTAATTGACAATCACCAAGTCATCGCAAAGTCACAGTGGGTCACTTCATAATAATATTGTCGTGGAATGGGAGGCCAAATGTTAGCATATTATTATGAGAACTCGAGTAAATAGTGTCAAGTCTACGTAGCATATGACCGATCCAGTGACATTTTGAGTAAAAATTCTCAATGTATGTTGGTTACGCTTGACCAGAAAACTTCAAGAACCCACCGTAGTCATCGGTTGATGTGTTCCAAGACTCGCAGGCGTTAAGAAATACCGATCTTAGTACGTTCAAAGATAGCTTTCGACTATCATATGGAACGTAATTTAGTATGTCACATTCTCTTTGAACGTACCTAAATATGATGGTACTTCTCTAAACTCAGTAGATTGTATACTGAAGCTTCTGTTGTTTAGGGTGTTATAACAATGATGTTTGTTATTCAAAAAACGTTAACCGCTTGCATTTGTTCTATATTCTTCAGTCGCAGTTTCCACGTCAATTTCAAATTGTTTGTAACACTTTACCTCATAATTTCTTACGAACTTATGAGAATCGGTGAATCGACGAATCTTAAACAGGAAATTTAAAACTATGTATTTTATAGTTTGACGTACAACAATAAATTCGCTACAAGACAATCAAGGAAATATAGTAAAATATAATGCTCACAAACCCATTACCAAATATGATAATAATTTACAATATAAAATCCAAAAAAGCAAATTTTCCAAAAATAATTCATAATTTTTTCCTGAAAAAAACCCGTATTAGAGGTTAATAAACTTTTTCAAAATGTTGCCACAATTAAAAATAGTCATAAATTTCAAACAATGCATTAAGTCATTTGCAAATAAATTTTATTATTATTTGCCTAAATACTCGTGTATTCATAATTTTGGCGGTTAGAAAAAGAAAGAAAAAATAATTTACCTAGCAAATGTTTGGCACACGTTTTGTATATTTTGTAGTTATAATAAAATATAGAACAAGAAATTCAAAATAATATTAAAAAAAATACCACTTATGGAGCTAATAAACCATGACACATGTCGATAATAATTATTAGAACAATAACTAAAATAAATCCACAAAAACGAAAATGAAACAGCAAAAATGTTTAGCTTTTCTTTTTGTATTGTAAATTCAAAAAACACATTTACATTTGGGAAAACAGAATACTGTAATTGCCATCACAAAACATTCAAACAAACAGCTAAAAGAGACAAATACATTAAAGTTAATTTGAAAATTATTTTGGAATTCCTACACAATATTATAGGGATGAGTCACTATAAATAGTAAAAGAAATGTAAACAATTGTGAAGATTTCACGTCCAACGAACGTGAACAGTTTTAAGGCACGTGGATTTATAAAAGGATTTCCAGAAAAGTGATTATTTTAATTTTGGGGGAAGTGGTGGGGGTGTTGTTGTGTTTCATTTAAAGGTCAGTTAAATTGAAAACAAATGCTAAACTTCCAATTCAAATTTGCCACTAAAGAACTTAAATTACATAAAATAACAGTAGATATATAAAAATAATAGTAATTAAGAGCCCAAAGAAGAGAAACCAGTAAAAAAACCACAAATTTAATATAAAGAAATTAAAATTTATTTTTATTTAAAGAGTAGAATTTATATTACATAAAATAAAAGTTATAAGTAGCCATATGTATGTGTATAAGAATAAAATAAATTTAAAACCCAAAATAATTGAAAATTGACATCAAATCCTCAAGTTACGAGTATTTAACCAAACAAAACTAAAAATTTAATACTAAGCCCCATTTTCTTAATGTAAAGTTATTTTTTAAACCAAAGTTATACTGAGAGTTTTCATACAAAACACACAGTTTAACTTTAAAATAGGGCTAAATTTACAACAACAAAAAAAATATTGCAGATTTGTGTGTGAGAGCTGTAAAATTGTTCGATATTACTCTAAAAAAAGTCTATAATTTCATAACGTTTTTAATGTATTTCAAAACATCTTGATTTATCAATATACCCATATGATCAACACCAGCTAAAGCCAATGTTGAAATATTCGAAGATTGATAACCGGCCCAGTGATGACAGGCTTGCAGAGAACGTCTATTTACGGTACCATCTCCAACGCCCATAATTATTTTTGGAGTATCATCGGAAACATCATCTTTTTTGTAGCGTAGTCTTTAAAATCCAGAGCAGGAACGTATTAAAGAAAAAAAACATTATTTATAAAGAAACAAATTAATTATTAACTTAGTTATGTTTATTTTGAATGTGATAGTTCTTTGTGCTGCAGTTAAAATATCGTTACTACTTAAAAATTTTAAAAAATTATAAAGCTTTTAAAGAGCCAATAAGATTTTGCCAATTTATTCTTCTAATAGTACATGCTTCGCCGCGCAATTGTAGTAAAATGAAAATGAACTGAAGCATAAACCTGTAAATAAGTCGATAAATAGTGGTCCTTTTTTAAAATTTGTTTGTATATGAATACATATAAACTACAACATAAACGTGACTATAAGTCGGCAAATAGGAAAAGGGACTTCTATTTTCAAACCTAATACTATGTTCAGACATGCACCTTAATTGCGTAATTAGGAACATTTACACAATAAAGGCCTTAATTGAGCTCAATAATATTTGCTCAAAAAAGCGTAACCACTTTTTTTAGCACAAATTTGTTTGACGTGTTTTCTCTTACAATTGTTTTGTAAGATCAAACAGCATCAAATAAAATAAAAGTAAATTGTTTGTTTTGAATCATCCTAAGTAAAATAAGTTTTTGAAATAAATAAAAGAATACAAATATATTTTATTTAGTGGTTACGTATTTTTCGTCAAATATTTGTCATAGGCCAAGAATCGAGGTTGGCCCGGTTTTTTCCCTATATCTCAGCCATTTGTGAGCCGATTTTCTTGATTTTAAATACCAACCGAACCGGAAGAATTCCCGATATATTGATGTATAAATCAAGTTTGTGTTGAGTGAGGCCAGTGAAGAATGTCTGCTTGACTTGTGGCCAAATGCTAATTGAGTAAACTAAATTGAGTACCTATGTGTGAACACTAAATTTAATTGCGCAATTAAAATTAAATTGAGACAATTAAGAATACATGTCTATCTGAACACAGTATAAATCGATTATTTATAGGAAAATTAACTGAAACATAAACATGGCTATAAGGCCGTAAATAATGATCCAAATGGAAAAAGGACAATAATCTGTGTTCACTTTATTTTTAACCAGAAATCGAAACATAAACCTGGCTATAAGTCGGTGATTAGTGACCCAAATGGAAAAATACATTAATCTGTGATCACTATATTTAAAAGCAAAACTCGATTTTTTATATGAAAATTAAGTAAAACATAAAAGTGGCTATAAGTCGAAAAAATATGTGATATAATAGTGATCAAAATGGAGTTCGTTATTGTAATATACAGATTAAAAGTTATTTTACTTAGTTTCATAAGTACCTAATTTCACGTTTGTAGCTTCATATATATAGAAAATTCACAAAGTGCCATTAAGAATAAGATTAAGTTCTTACTTAGAATCTTATGCATCAAAGCATTTTCAAAAGAGCTCCCAACACATCCGGTAAGAAAGCAGCCCGGTTAGCTCAGTACTCGGACTATTTGGTACGAAAAGTTAAAGCCAATGCAGGTTTAAAAACATACAAGGCTTAAAAAGTTCCTGATAGGAACTCTGATAACGAAACGTAAGTATGGACAATTTGTCGATGCTCAGGGGAATGTTGTAGAAAAGTTTAGGACCCTAAAGCATAAATTTTCCAAAAAAGTTCTTGGCATGTCAAGCAAAATACAGTTGCGGCAAAAGAAGCCAAACATTTGTTACAAAGGCCTCTATAAATACCGAAATTTACATCAAGGAATATTTACAAAAGAGGATGCTTCCATCTTTCTTTTTTTTGGCCTGATTTGACATCGTGTCACTATGGTAAGATAGGTCTTGAGTGGTACAAGAACAATAAAGTTGTATTTTTACCAAGAGAGGGAAATCCTCTTAACCGCCAGGAGCCAGTGGAGGGATATTGGGCTCTTGTTAAAAAAGAATTAAAGAGGACAAAAAAGGTGTCCAAAATAGTGATAGATTTTAAACTGAGATGGACTACCTGTTCGAACAAAGTGACAGAAAGCTCAATAACCTTAATGTAAGGGTTTCCGGAAAAGGTTCAAAAATTCATCATTAGAACCATAACAATAATATTTTTTGTAAATTGTAATAATAATTTCAATCAAATAAAAAAAATCGAAATTTTTGTTGTTTAGTGGTTTCATTTTTATTAACATATATGTATGTTAAGAATTTTTCGATCGCAGTCCTTATTACCAACCCTGAATGCATGGATTCAAGGAAGCGCATAGCACAACGACAGCACTAACACTGATAACTTCCCAGATTGCCAATGGCCTCAATTAGCAACGGCCGTGTCAATGCACCATCGTCGCCGCAATGGATTTATCCAAGGCATCCGATACTCCCCAATGATGTCAAACGCTGGATAGAAAACTATCTATGTGAAAGACATGCTTTCTGAACCCCCCACAGATGTATTCAGCCCCAGTATGGACCTCATTCCTTAGCGACACCCAATGACCCAGCATAATGTATTTTGTTGTATTATAAAAACAAACATAAAACACAAAAGCTATGTTTTTTTACGAATTCAATTTCATAAAAAGAAAACAAATTTTGGTTGCTAATTCCACTAAATTGCGTAAAGTGACAATTATATTTTTCAAAATATCTTTATCTTTATCTTTATTACTTTTATTTTCTCCCATAAACGTATGAGTAATATTGATATATTAGAACAAGTATACTCAAGAATTTACTTTCTCTTACTGCATAAAGTTTTTACGTTACTAACACTTTTACAATAATGGACATATGAAGTCATATAAAAAATCCGGTATAGAACAAATTATGAATATATAACTAAAGTGTTACCAATTTAAAAATATACTAAATCGAGCAGTGGTTTAGAAACTTTTAATTTTGGAAACAATGCAGTAGCTCGTGAACGATTGGAGATTTTCAGAATAACAGTTCATGACTTTTTTTCGTGAAGAAAAATTTAAAATTCGAATAGTTTAAAATTCGAAGGAATTAATATATCATAAAAAAAACTTGAAACTTATTTAGATCAAAAGGTCCTTTAATCAATGGATTGATAACTTTTGACATTGTCTTACATACTTTAGTTCGAAATTTATCAGGTGGTGAATGTAAACGTTTATCTATAGGCGTGGAGTTGGTGACAAATCCCCCCATAATGTTTTTCGATGAGCCTACCAGTGGTCTGGATAGTGTTGCCAGTTTTCAGGTTTTAACCTATTTAAGAAGATTGGCCCGAGATGGCCGTCTTATAGTGTGTGTTGTACACCAGCCCAGTTCACGTTTAATGCAATTATTCGATGATATTTTAGTGATGTCGGGTGGTAGAGTCTTATATTCCGGTGTGCAAGAACAAATGATTCAATGTTTTCAGAAAGCCAGTTTTGAGTGTCCCCAGTACTATAATCCAGCAGATTTTGGTGGGTTTTTGACGAAAGTTAATATGTTATTGTATATATTTGTCTATAATTATTTCATACTGTTACAGTTTTAGAGGTTAGCAGTGATTTGGATAATCCGAATTTAAATAAACTTATTGAAAATAATCAACTGAAACATGCCTTCAAATCGATTACCAGTAATGGCACGGAAACTAGTAAGTTTTATTTTTAAAATTGTATTTATTTAATGAACTTTTTCTTAAATTATTTTAGCGGGCCTTTTAACAAACTCTAGTTCTCACATATCGGTGGATATGAACACTTTGGCGACGAGAACAAATTCCAGTTCACATTGCCAGCTGAACAATTGTGCATTGAGGCCCAAGGAACAGGTGACAGTTTGGCGTCAATTTGAGGTGTTGATGAAGAGATCGATGACTTCGATGTGTAGGAATATGGTAAGATTTATACAAGTTGAAAGTATATGACAAACTAAAGATTTAGCTGAATTACACAAATGAAATTGAGTGATATATCAAACTGGACGATTTTATAACCTTAATCATGAGTAGTATAAGTTTGTCATTGTATATGTAATTTCCGCATTTTTCATTTCCGACTCCATAAAGTATACATATATATTCAGAATCGTTATAGATAGCGGAGGCGTTAGCCCCCCAAATAACTTACAACCATGATTAATACATAAAACGAACCAGGACTATAACCTGATCGTAATATTCTTTTTTGGGGTTATGGCATTCGATAATGATTAAGAAATTTAGTACATTTTATTATAATTTCGATATCGAAATCATTTTTCGATACGATAGCTCATTCTATTGCTCACCAAAGCTTATGGTGAATGTGTTCCATCGGTTTCAAAGTGTGAGAGATGGTTTGTTCTGTTAGTTCCATGAAGATTGTTATTAAACTCAACAAGAACTTGCAAAATCATTGGGAGCTACTCAATCAGCAATTTCAAACGTTTGCAAGCAGCTGGATTGAAGCTGAGAGACTTCGAAAGACAATTTTGTATATGTATCTGAAATGCTGCTTGAACGCTATTTTTTTTTATTTTTTTTATTTTACAAATTCAAAACCTAGCACATAGGGCCAAATATGGCTTATATTCTACAGAATTTGCAACCAGACATGAAACGTTTATATTCATCATGACAACGCTCGGCCACTGTTGCAATACCTGTTAAAAAGTATTTAGAATGAAGTGGTTGGGAAATTTTGCCTCACCCGCTTTATAGTCCAGACCGCTACTATTTGTTTTGATCGAAACAAAACGCTCTTGCTGGGATACGCTTCACAGAGTATCATATATTGGATTGATTTGTTCTTGGCCTTAGAAGATCCATATGTTGCCAGAAAGATAGGAAAAGGTCATAGCTAACAATGGCCAATATTTTGAATACATTTTTATTGTACAAATGTTTTAAAATAAAAGCTTAACATTTTAAAAAGTCCCCCATTTTTAAGTCACCCAATGGCAAAATTAATATTTTTATAAATTGTGTACAAAAGTTTAAAACCAAAGTATAACAAGTAGTCCGACTCTTTGACAGCAGTACCTAACTCTAAACATGTGTTAGTGAAAAAGTACCATAGTCTAAATATGTGTTAGTAACTAAAATGTAGATGTGTTGGTGTATTTTTAATTTTCACCAGACACACAGAGTTTTATAAAAATGTTTTTAATTTTCATTTGTTTAAAACGTTTAAAACCATATAAAATACTATTTAATTTAATTTGTACAAAATAAACAGAAGAACACACTCCCTAATAAGGATAATTAAAAAACTATTTGGAAAATTAATTAAATTAGTATTGGGGCCATTTTGGCATCAGCGACACTGATAATTAGTGTTAATATCAGATTTTTCATTTATATAATTACAATTAAATGTCTGCATTTATCGATTGTTTTAAAATTAACCATAACTACAAATAAATACAGAGAACTCACGCACCGGTGAAGTATATTTAAACTAGAGTTTCCAAAAACAAAAAACGACAAAATTCAAAACTGCGATTTTAGTTATTTTAAACTATCATACAACAATAGTTTTTCAATAAAAACAAATTATATTCCTAATAATCACATATGGAGGAGGAAAAAGTTTAAATTTACTTTAGCTACATCTAAAGAACTATCACTCAAGATAAACAATATATATATAAAAAAAACAGCACTTACCTCTCCACTGTATCCAATCCATCACCATACAGACAATGCAACTCAACACCTGGAGGACTAAAGTTCAAAGTGTATTGTAAGTTGTCTTTACGCATTTCCCACGCGGTGGGATAACCAATATCATTGAAAAATTCTTGCATTTGTGACATGGTGTAAACACGTGATGGGGTTTCCACTAACACCTCAGAACTTTTCCAAAATAGAGGTGATGGCAAAAGCCAGGCTGAGGAGGGATTTGTAATTTGTTCAGCTTTTAAAATTTTGCCACTCAGGAAAAACGAATCGAGATCATCACCCATGGCAAAGACTTTTAAAGCTTTTATACTACCCGCCCAAGCACCGGCCAAACTTATTTGTCTTTCAACATATTTCTCTTTCCATTGGGCTTCTTGACGTTGCAGAAATACCAATGTCATGGGACTGCCCATGCTGTGGGTTATAAAGGTAACAGGTGTTTGATAATTAGCCTCATAAGTGTCTTCGACTAGTTTCTTTAAATCAATAAAGAACTGTTTATGTTCATCTGTGAATGTGGCATAGAAACTGTTAGTTTAAGAAAAATATTAATATTTCATGACTTACTTGGTGCCTTACGAAAATCATAAGGAGCGCCGTGAAGATTTCTTTTTCTCTCATAGCCCATGTCTACCAACATATTGGCGATATCTTTGAAATAAGCACCAGCCTTATTGTGTGTAGGATCAATCCATTCTACTACCTCGGGATCACCCCAACCGGGTATACGTATCTCAACTCCGGGTGTGTTGTGGGTTGTACGTGTTATATTGTCATAATACAATTTAACATTATCCACCCAACAGTAGACGGCAGGTATGACTATCAGTTCCAGATTCAACCAGAGATTAAACCAATCGGATTTACTGGCACACCATATGGGCGATGAGGATTTGTTCAGTTTTGCATCTACTTGACTCCCACCATCGCCGGGAACTTTAGGAAAATATTTTAATTGTTTACTTGCGTTTTTTTATTTATTTGTTTAAAGTTTGGCGAAATTCAATTGTTATAGATGTTGATTAGTTTTGTATGGTTATGAGTATAATTTTAAACATGCTATATGATTATTTTTTTTTTATTTTATAAAACACTAATGGAAAACACAAACATTTAAATATTACGGTGCACTTTTTTTTAATGAAATTAAAAATAAACCAAAGTTTTAATAATATAAATAATTAATTGCAAATTGAACTCAAAAATATGTTAGTAAAAAATAAAACTTAAATGAATATTATTCATTCTTCCGTACATCACAAATAAATTGAAAAAATTTTTTGGATTGGGTAACGAATGGATGTTGAATTTGTTGACACATTGAAGTGCAAACAATTTTTATATTAGGGATATTCACAATAACGGCCTAGTAAAAAATATGAGCTATTTATTGACAAACATTTCTAATGTATTTTGTTTTTAATTTGTGATAATGGGCTCTTTTACTACATTACCAGGCCAAGTAGTCTACATTGTGAATACCGCTAATGTAGAGTGCCCCTTAAGCAAATGGATTGCTCACCAAAGCTTATCGGTTTCAACCTGCGAGAAGTGGTTTGAGCGGTTCAGAAGTCGTGATTTTGACACTGAAGATAAAGATCGCCCAGGCCAGCCAAAATAGTTTGTAGACCAAGCATTGGAGGCATTACTCCATTAAGATTGTTATCAAACTCAACAAGAACTTGCAAAATCATTGGGAGCTACTCAAGCAGCAATTTCAAAACGTTTGCGAGTAGCAGGTTTCATCCAAAAGCTGGGAAATTGGGTACCATATGAATTGAAGCCGATAGACCTTGAAATACGATTTTGTATGTCTGAAATGCTGTTTGAGCGCTATAAAATAACAAAATTTTTGCATTGAATCGTTACTTGCGGTAAAAGATAAGAGATCGTATGTGAAGCCCGGATAACCAGCCGAATCGACACCAAAGCACACGCCACTGCAATCAAGCATAAACTGCGTAATAGGAACATGGTCCTCAAGGCTCTAGCCGCCAGCACTTGGGATATGGACAAAAAATCCTTGCTAGCTACCTACAAGACGATTGATCGATCAGTGATCAACTATGTTTCTCCAGTGTTGTCGTTGAGTGATACTCAGTGGACTAATATTCAAAGCTGTCAAAATGCTTTTAAGTTACCTCCGAACACCTCCTTCACGAGGAAACTACGGCTCTACAAGTCAAGGAACACAACGTAATGTTGACGCAACAGTTCCTTCTGGGATGTCTGAGGAGTCATCCAAACTTCGACATCACAAAGTTGGAGTCTCCTCCTACATAAAAACGAGGAGAGCATACAGAGGTAGGTGCAGGATCCATTTGATCGCAGCTCGTATATGACAGCTTTGAACGACATTCAAAAAGGCGCTATGAATTCCGCGGCACCAGGTACCGTATGAATGTCATACTTGGAGGTCCCCCACCACCGATAGCAGACGCCGAGAATAATGTGTCGTTCTGGCATAACTATGGTCAGGATGGAGCAACAGGCTTAATGGCTTTTGGTTCCGCCTAGACCGTGCCGTCCTCAACTTATGCCTAGCATGCCTGACCTCATGACACCCTCCACATAATCAACTGTCCAGCCAACCCTAATCACAACGTCCAGTGGATTTATGAACTTATACAGTCGAAGTAGCACAATTCCTTGGACTTGAACAACATGCATATTCCCCTTATTACATATTGTAAAATTGTTTATGCTGCAACAACAACAACACTATAGCGGATAAATCATGTATATAAGTTATTTGGGGGCTTCGGAAAATTGATTTAAACATACAGACGCACATTGCTTTGTTTTCATATAGTCAATGGACAAAAATAGGAGTTATTGAAGACGAATAAATATTAGTAGAATATTACCTTTTGGAATAAAATTTACAGTTATTCTTCTAACATTTTAAAATTTAGTTATAATCATTTTAATAAAGTTATTGTTGTTTCTGAAAATTTTTATTAGAATCACAGCAAGGATTCGGGTGGCTGCCATACGTCCTTTTCCTTAAAAAACCTATAAACCTGAATAAAATCATTAATTTTCAGAAATTCTTGCTCTCTCATAATATTAGATGCAAAATTAGGAATATGTCATCGGAAGGATATTCATAGATCAAAATTTCAAATTCGTAAAAATCGTTTTTTATTTTGGAACCAAGCATTTATTTAGTTATTAACATTTTAATTCTAGCAAAGATTTACATAGCTGCAATATATGTTTTTTTTTAATCTATAAATGCTTTTAAAATCATCTAATTGGTTCAAAAAAAAAATTGTACCAAGTTAAACAAATCAACATCATTCCCTACAAACTTGTATAAATAAGTACACAATTTATTTAAAATTAGGCTATTGAAATATGCTCTTGTTTTCATTTGAAATAATGAAACTTTCATATCAATTTTTGCACTGCATCCCACAAATCCGTTAAAACAGACCCACCAATGTTACTTAAGATTTTTATTACAAGTATTTTTTTTCGAATTTGACGCAATATTCGTAGATATATAGTAAGTAGGATTAAAAGTATGAAGTAATAACAGCCCAATGCTGTTGTGATTGAATATAAATTTACCGTGTACATCACAAAATTAAATACAGTTTGGTTTTATATTAAGTATTCAAAATGAAATTTTGCATTAAAGTAGTAAACTTCAATAGTGAAATATTGTATCTATTATCTAAATTAGGAAGAACGGATGGACGGACATTTTGAAATGTTCATAGACTGATGGTTCAGCTGTAATGTTAGAAACTGGATGTAGGAATATACTTTATGTGTTCCTAATATCAGCAGAAGCTCATATTATTATCTCAACCTAAGGATGTGTAGGTTATACATATATAGAATTATTGAGTTACTTACATTTACTGTAAAAATGTATTATTTATGTGTGCCATCAAAAACAATTTTTTTTTTAAAGTTCTAGTCAAAACGGACAAATAATGATTTCACATTATAATAAATAAGAGATAGGGATTAGATAAAATTAAAAAAAAATTAAAATCTATTCACATTTTTTTTTTTGCAAAATTAAATTAAACTTTGGTATTTTTTTGGATTTCAGCAAAAGAAATATACAACATCAAAAACCAAATAAAGAACTATTAATACACCTTATGCCATAAAACTACTTTTATTCAATAACGCAATATTTCTTAGTTATTTAAAAGATAAAACGGTATTATTTTACAAAATAAAAAAACAAAAATCTAGAGCTATTTCCCCAAACCGTCAAATTGTAAATTTACGAAATGTGATTTTTTATACACTTAAATAAAAGCAAAATTTTAATAGTCTTCATACGAAAAGACAACTAATGATCACATTTTCTTAAATATAATACTTAAGGCAGTAAAACATAATCGAAATCGATTAACATATATTTTACTAATATTCCAACAAAATTTTAGAATTTCAGGTTTACAATAAAAAAAATGTTAATTATTAAAAATTTCGCAGATTAAACAGTTAAACTTTTTTTGACAAAAACAGTAATTTCCCTTAATTTCACCTTCATATTCTTTCATTTGCATCCAATCACAAGTTTATATCTTTTAAAAATGTCGAAATTACAAACGGAATGAACAATTTGTTATACCCTTGCCACTCATGGAGAAGGTTATAATCAGAGTCTACTCAATGGGAAGGCAGCAAATTGTTTGCTGTTGACCAAGTTCGTTGTAACCGATTTCTACTGTAAAACATTTCATTAAAATTGATAAAGTTTGTTGTAACCGTTTTCTACTGTAAAACGTTTCATTAAAATAGTTTACTATACCAAAGTTACAATGTTTTATTTTTTCAACTATTATGCTGACTTCTGACCTTGTCGTTGTTCAAAAATTCTAATATTATTGGATTTTCAGATTTACCCCCATTAACGCGAAGTCTGGTTACGTTTTTTAGGTTAAAACATAACTAACTATACATTGTGATAATTGGGGTTAATGATATAAATATATCAATATTGATAGACAACGGGTATTTTAGCGGTAAGTTTATTTTCAATTACTACATTTATAAATGCACATTAATGACCATGTAGGAAGCAAATACAATATTTCAATAAACTCTATCAACAGATATGTAAGTAACTAAATTTATATACAAGCGTTAAGATTGTATGAAAAATAGTAGAATTATTATTTTTATTTACCATTGAAATAGAATTTGCATGTGTATTGTTCGTTTATTATAATAAAATTAAATAATTTACTTAGTTCTTGATATTTGTTTTCTATATAATACGGTTTTTCCCTGAGTATACTTAATACAATTTTTAATCATGGACGTAATACGTTAGATATTATATTCCTTGAAAATAAGCGTATAAATTGAAGGTTTTAAGCATAGAATAAATAAATACATAGAAGGGAAAGAGGAGAAATGTCAAGGAAAAACTGAATCAAAATTACTATCTTTTTACACATATGAGTTTTACAATAACAACATACATACATAGCAATACAATCTCATGAATTAGGTTTTTGACTACTGACTTTAGTTTTTGGCCCTCAGTTACCTATCTAGTTGTCATCTATGGTTTAAATCTATTGAGAAATATAATAATAGTACGCGAAAATCGATGATATTTACAATTTAAAAATAGTACCTAAGTTGAAAATATACTTTAATATTTTAAAATCCTTCAGCATGTTTATTATTTTGTGTGAGTGAGCGACAATACAATGGAAACTTTTATAAAACAATATTCCGTAACTTCAGTTTTCAAAATTCAAAATCAAATTAAATATATTCTCTTTAAAATTATATTAAGGCATTCAGCACGAATCAATTCGTTGTCCTAATTCCTTAGTACTCCAAATGTAATGATTTCATTCCATTAAGAATTACAATAATAACAACAATTATATATCAAATGGCATATTAAAAATAATGAATATCTTAGAAATTATATTAATGATTAATAAGTAATTAAATATAATTATTCTTCGCTAGAAAGAAACCATTTGTTAGCCAGGTTAATATCAGGAAAGGCTAGATTTTCCGCTTAAGTACCAAGACATGCATTTATCTGATCCAAACTGTTGGGAATGCGTTAATTTAAAGAATGATTGCAAATTTAACATTTTCAGTAGTGATGGCATATGTAAAGTATAGAGAAAAACTAATTCTACACTGGCCACAACAAATCTAAGAGCAACTGTCAAACATGGCGGCGGTTCGGTCATGATATGGGGGTGTATGTTGGCAAATGGTATTGGTTGGTTAAAATTCATAAACGGAATAATGAATTCGCGTATGTACTACGACATTTTAATGAAAGAATTTTTGCGGTTCAGAAATGGTTCAGACCAAGAATTGGAGCCATTACTCCATGAAGATTGTTGTCAAACTCAACAAAATCATTGGGAGCTACTCAAGCAGCAATTTCAAAACCTTTGCTAGCAGCAGTATTCATCCAAAAGCAGGGAAATTGGGTACGATACGAATTGAAACCGAGAGACCTTGAAAGACGATGTAGCATGTCTGAAATGCTGCTTGAACACTATAAAAGATAATAATTTTTGCACCTAATAATTACTTGATCCATTACGATAACACAAAGCATAAGAAATCGTATGTGAAGCCCTGTCAACCAGCCGAAGCGACATCAAAGCCAAATATCCATGCCGTTAAGGTAATGCTCTGTATTTGGTGGTACCAAAAGGGTACTATCTATTATGAGCTGCTGAAATCTGACCAGACTATCACAGGAATCATATACCGAACGCAAATGTTTACTAAGCCAGACATTAAACAGTAATATTACAACATGACAACGTTCGTCCACATGTTACAATACCTGTTTAAAACTATTTAGAAAGAAGGGTTTGGGAAGTATGGCCTCACCCGACTTATAGTCCAGATTATGTCCCGACCGACTACTATTTGTTTCGATCGATGCACAGCGCTCTCTCTATCTCTGGGATACAATTCACTACAGAGCAGAGAACACAATATTGGCTTCGAACGCATCCATGTTGCCAGAAAAATGTGAAAATGTCATAGCTAACAATCGCCAATACTTTGAATAAAGTTATATTGTACAAATGTTTCAAAATAAATCTTAAACATTTTAAAAAATCTCGCATTTTTAAGTCATACACCCAATAATTATTTTTACTTACTTATATGTTATTGCAAAAAAAGGGTTGCGTTTAAGCAGTTTATAAACTATTCTAATAATAAATCAATAATAGGTATCGAGTTTTTGTTTTGTACCTACAATATATCAACAAATTGAGTTTTTATTGTCGTCCTTAGACTTTTGTGGCAAAGTGTACTACAACCTCTGATCATCTTAATATACTCCCTATTTTGTTAGTGGTTGTACAGATATTGTAGCTGTATAAAATATCCTACATTGATGCATAAATATGAATCATTACTCTTAATAAGAAATCATACAAAAAACATAGGGCCTGGCTCACAAAATGCGAACGAACATTTTCTTTCTTATTTTATATTGAAAACAATAACAAAAATTCAAATTTATTTGTTGTTTTCAATATAAAATAAGAAAGAAAATGTTCGTTCGCATTTAGTGAGCCAGGCCCATAAAATTGGATAGCCATAATCAGGGCCAGGCCCTTAAGCAATACAACTAAAGCTAAATTAAAAAATATATATATAAAGTAAAACATAAAATAAACAAAAGTTAAGCCACAGATAAATAGTTTATAAACATTTAAAGAAATATATGTATATGATGATTCAGTGAAAATGTAAACCCATTAAATTGAATACCCATAAAGAGCAAGCAGGCCTTTAAACCAAAACAAAGATAACAAAATTAAAAATAAGTATTAAAAGTCTAGCAAAACATAAGCAAAAAAGGTTAATAATACAATTTATGAAATTTTATAACATTTAATGAGAACTCATGATTCAATGATAATTGATACACTTGCCAGCAGTTTAATTATGCACAACAAAGAAAAATTTTAAAGATGAATAATAAATAGAAAACTTACCAAATATCACCGGTGACAGGCGTTTTTCTTCTTTTGGCTTAACAGCAGCAGACTTTTTGCGCGAGAAAGGCCAGAAGCCTTGGCTAGCATGAAATATGGTTAAAAGGATAAAAAGTGTCAATATAATTTGTCGCATTCTTTTGTCTCACACCCAAGTGAACAGACAAAGTTACGAGATCAATAATTTGCTATTGTTAAATAATATAAATGCTCAAAAATGGAAGTAAGTCTGCAATTTTCCTTTTTTCTTCCTAACAAAATATCCTGAGATTCCCGCCGTTTTTACGCGTCTAATTTTTTTTTTTCTAACACTAAAAAAAATTTTCACTTTTTTCTTGACTGCCAAACAAAGAATTTTTGTGATTGTTGGTTATTTTTGCACTGAATTTTTAATTTTGCTATAATTGTATAGTTGTTGTTGCACTTTAATTGTTTATTTGCGTTGCTCGAATACGATTAAAAACAACTTTATTATTATCAATAATACGACATTGATGGTTGTTGTTGTTCTTTTTTATTATTAGGAAGTCAAGAAAACACAAAAATATCGAACCAGCTAAAAAGAATAACAAAAAACAACTGAAGTTGAGCAGCTGACCAGAGGTCATTGTTGTCGCAAATATTTTGGCGGCGTTGGCTAGGATTAATATTATGGCGGCGACTTAAATCCAATGTGATTATATACAGTGGTTGGCAATATATATGAAACTTAGCTAAAAATCCCAAAAAAAATCTTTAGAAATTTTTATTTTTTTAGTATTTCTTTAATATATAAATGTATTTACTTATATTAACAACTTAAAATAAGAACATATTTAAATTCTGAAAATAGAAAACAACCTAAAAGGTACTCAATATTAGGTTATTGCCAAAACAATGGAAACATAGGTTTGAATAGCCTTGGTTTTTTATGACTGCTTCACAGAGAAGATGCATTGAACCAATTAAAGAATCAATCGTATCCTTTGAAATATTTTGGCACACCCTTAGAACCGCATCTGATAGGTTCTCTATGAAATTTAGATCTATATCTGTATAGTATTGGAATTCATCCATTTCTGTTTCTACCAGTTTAAATGTTCTTTGGCAAATTATATGCAAGCAGTATGGGTTTTTTAGAATTAAAAGTTTTTTCGTGTGAATGTAAAAAACATCATTTATTTAGTAGACATCGATAATGATTTAATTCTTTTAACTATTTTTAATTTTAACCTAGATTTTACTTACAGCGTTTCTTGTTTCCGTATAAGTAGACATCATTGATTCTTGGCGCATTTTATTTACTTTTTTCTATTATACACATCTGTGGTTTTAAGATTTTTTGTTTACAAGTTTTTATTGTTTTATTGTTCAAAAAAACCTTAATTATGTTAAAAAAATTATATTTGTAACCACATCAGTATTATTTAAATGCTCCAGACATGTATTCACCAAAAGCTGAATTGTCTTGTCCATCGGACTTTAATTTTCCCTTTACACCCTATTCCATACAACAACAATTGATGCAGGAATTGTATCAGGTATTGGAAAACAAACAAATTGGTGTTTTCGAGAGTCCTACAGGAACAGGTAAATCATTGACACTCACTTGTGCCGCCCTCAAATGGTTGGAGGATCATGAGCAGTTGGTAAGAAAAGAGCTACAAATGCGTTTGGAGGATATGCAAAAAGAGGTATTAAAGTTGGAAAAAGAATCTCAGGAGGTCTCGGATTGGATAACAATGCATTCCAAAACATCACAGCAACGCCAGGAGTTATTGGAGTTAAAGGATTTGAAGAAACTTTTGGAGGAGTATGAGGAGAAATTAAATGAAATCAAAAGTAAACAAAAATTATTCAAACAAAATCGTTCAAAGGGCACAAAAGTAAATAGGGTGGAGGAAACTAATGCAGCAGATGTGCAAGATGAAGTCAATATTTTACTAGATGATTCTAATTCAGCTGATCATGAAGAAACTCTTGATTTGGGTGAAAAACGTGAAAAGTATCGCGATGTTCAAATATTTTTCTGCAGTCGTACTCACACGCAATTGGCCCAGGTGGTACGGGAAATAAAACGTACTAAATATGGCGAGCGTATACGTTGCGTTTCTTTAGCTTCTCGCCAGCAATTGTGTATACACAAACAATTGCGTAAAATTAATAATACCGCACTGATAAATGAAAAGTGTTTGGACATGGCCAAAGAGTCCAAGACAAATATTAAAGCTACGTCTTGTGATACCGAGGGTTGTGTGCAGAAAAAAGCTAGGATATCGCATGAAAAGTCGGGCTTAAATAACATAACGAAATGTGGATTTAAAAATCAGTCATTAGTTCAAGATTTAAGTGAACTTTCATTGGTGGATATACTAGATATAGAAGATCTGGTAACAGAGGGTGAACAGCTACAGGCTTGTCCATATTATGCTGCCAGAAATGCCACCCACTTGGCTCAAATCGTAATGTTGCCCTATCAACTTTTACTGCACAAGCGCACCCGCCAACAAAGTGGTATTGATCTTAAGGGTTCCATTGTGATCATAGATGAAGCCCACAACCTTTTGGACACCATATCACAAATGCACAGTTCAGAATTAAGTTTACAACAATTGCAAACCGCACATCAACAAATACTGGCCTATAAAATGAAATATTCCTCACGTTTCAATTCCTCGAATTTATTGTCCATAAATCAATTGTTGTTTGTAATCAAAAGATTGATAAAACTCTTAAAATCTCCTAGTGGCAATGATAACTCTAAATCCTCCTTTCGCATGCTTTGTACCTATGAATTAATGTCCGAAGGTGATTTCTTTAATATCGACCTCTATCAACTCTTGCAATTTTGTGAAAATTCCCGTTTTGCTCAAAAACTACAGGGCTTTGCTAAACGTTTGGCTGCCCAACCAAATCCTAATGAAAATCAACCTCCCGCCAGTGGCAAATCGGCAGCTATAGGTCTTCTGCAACGTTTGCAAAAGGATCACACGGAAAAGCATCAGAAATCTTCAAAAAGTAAACTGGAAGAATTAAATACAAATTCAGACACGCAGCCGACTGTAAAGGAAAAAACTATTTACCCAGTAACATCACCTATTAGGCCGCTAATTTCCTTTTTGGAGTCCTTGTGCGAAAAGTCGGATGATGGAAGAATTTTAATAAATATTGCTGATGAATCTGTTAAGAATTATGAATCTCAAACCAGCTTTAAGTATATTTTGCTGAATCCGGGAGCACATTTTCAGGATATTGTTAAGGAAGCAAGAGCGGTAAGTGTGGTTTTTCTTCTAAACAATTATTAGGGCTACTATATTATTCTTAATTAATATTAACATCATATGGAGAGCCACCAAATAACTTACATATATAATTGATATATCAATATATCCGCTATAGTCCTGGTTCTGTAAAATCGAGATATAAGTAAAAAACGCCGACTATCTTGATCTTTTACCTATTTTTGATATATGTCTGGATTAATATGTCATTAACATAGTCAATATCAATTGCTAATGATGGACATTTCAAAGACCTTTCCATCGACGTATATAAACTCATAAAAATTCGTACATACGATGGGTCAAAATCACGAAAAATATTTTTTAATCCGGATTTTTTACCTAAACATTTTTTTCACCAACCATTTTTTTTCAATCTATATCTTAAATTTTACTTTGAAGGTTATATACGATTATAGCTCCCTGACTTGCTTTAAATATATTAATTAAATTAACAATAATTTATTTTAGATCATAGTTGCTGGCGGTACTATGCAACCCACGGCAGAATTAACCGAACAATTGTTTCACTCTTGCCCTGAACGTGTACAATTACGTTTTTACGATCATGTAGTGCCAGATGATGCTGTGCTACCATTTGTGGTAACAAAAGGACCCAGAGGAAAGAACTTATGTTTTAACTATGCTCAGCGATCATCTAGCGAAATGGTAAGTACATTTTTAAACTTTAGTCTAGTCTTGTTATAAAAATTGTTTTAATTTCTAAATACAGCTATCGGATCTATGCACTGTTCTAGAAAACTTATGCAATGTAGTACCAGCGGGTTTGGTATGTTTTCTACCATCCTACGACTATTTGGATACAGTTTATGCACAACTAAAAAAAACTGGAGTTTTACAAAGAATTTCCAATAAGAAAAGAGTCTTTAGAGAACCACGTAACATCACGAGCAATGACAGTGGTGCGGGAATTAGTGGTGAATCTTGCCAAACAGTGGAACAGCTGTTAAACGATTATTCCAAAGCTATAAAACACAATCAAGGTGGTGCTCTGCTGCTGAGTGTAGTGGGTGCCAAACTAAGTGAAGGTCTTAATTTTGCCGATGATTTAGGTCGAGGCGTTATAGTTGTAGGCATGCCATATCCTAATCGCAATTCACCCGAACTGCAAGAACGCATGTCCTATTTGGATACTACTTTGGGTTCGGGTTCCGGTTCCGAATATTATGAGAATCTTTGCATGAAGGCTGTCAATCAGTGTATCGGTCGTTCGGTTCGTCATATTCGTGATTATGCCTGTGTGTATTTGTTAGATGAACGTTATGCTCGTGAGAATATACAACGTAAATTGCCACAATGGATTTCGCGACATTTAAAAGTTGCCGCCACTTATGGCCAAGTGCAGGGTGGTACTGCTAAGTTTTTTAAACAGAAAAAGTTGTAATGTATTATTTTTTTATGTATTTTTTATACTCTTATCATGTGGAATGTGATTTATACTTTTGTATATATTTATTTATTAATTCTAGGAATAAAGTTTTTTATGTTTTCAAATAAAAATATTGAAAATTTGTTATATAATTGTTTATGAAATGACTGTAAAGCCATATTGTACCCAAATTGTTTATTCGTTTATTATAAACAATCGGAATTCTAATTATTTTAAGAATTTTTTTGTTATTTACGATATTACTTGTTAAAGGATGCAAATAAGTTCTCAGAGTTGTTTTGTTAGTGTTTTGAATTCTTTAACAAAAGTATCGTAGAATGCTAACGACTATTCAGATATACATAACACGAATGTAAGCGAAACTCGTCAAAATTATCAAAAGGGAAACCAATTGAAGATCGTGCAAAAAAAAGCTTCGGAAACTTGATTTCAACAGACGCAAATTACGAACGGAATGACAATCTTCACCACTCATGGTGAAGAGTATAAAAATCGTGGGCAGTTACTGTATAAACTCAACATTTGTGAGGAAGACAAGATAATTTAATAGCAAGCAAGTTTAAGAAATTCCCAAAAATTATTCCCCGTGAGGTTATCAATAATCTAAAATTGGAAATTTGTTCTCGACATGTTAGCCGCAGGGCAAATGAGTCTAGTCTTGGTAGCTAAAAGAACCTCTTATTTCATAAAAACCGTACTGCTCCTATACAATTTGCCAAAGAATTTTTAAACTGGCCGGGACAGAAATGAAACACTGTTCTATTTTCGGATGAATCCAAATCGTCGATGAAAGAACATTTGTAAGACGGCCAAAAGGCCAAAGAACATTTGTAAGACGGACTCAGTGTTGCATGTTGACACAAAAACGAACGACAAACAATGTTGCTTCATCTGTATTTATGGATGGTGTAAATATTGTGGAATCAGACGCTCTTGATGTTCGGGCCATGAAAATACAATGCGATGTCCGCTGGTCTAAACACATTTTTCAATTGTCGATAGAAGCATTCAAGTGTCTCGGTTTTTTGAAACGGTGTAGGAATTACTTCACTCCATCGGATCTCCTCACTATTTACACCACATATATCCGACCGAAAATGGAATACAACTCCCATGTATGGGCCGGTGCTTCAAAGTCTATTTTGGAGCTGCTCAACCGCGTACAAGAGAGGGCGAAGGTGATTATCTATTGATTCGCTGGAGCACCGTCGCAATGTGGGCCGCGTTTCACTGTTCTATCGGTACTACAATGGAATGTGTTCTGATGAAATTAGGGAACTTGTTCCTGATACCCGCAGATTTTTACGTAATACAAGTTTTTCGTCAAGATCACATCCCTTTGTGGTCGATTGGCCGGTGGACCGCACAACACATTACAGGGAAAATTCGTTCTTTAGCCGTACTGTACGGCGGGAAGTTTGTTCCACATATGTGTTTCCTGTCATTTCCAATGTGGGAAAGTTGAAATCGAATGTCCAAAACACTACTCCCACTTTCCTCCCTTCCATAACCTATTTTCCTAGTTCCAACACAATGCTTTGCATGAATAGGGGACATCCCCTGTGTGCTGGTCCAAGAAAAAAAAATTGTGTTTAGAGAAGCTGGTGTTCGATGAACCCCAGAGTAAAAAGTCACCGTGTCCGGCTGAAATATACGAATATTAATCCATTAGTTTGAACATTCCTAGATTAATTCAATTTTTCATCGAAAACGTTACTAGGTTGATTTCATCTTGTAACAATGCAATGTGTCGTCGACGCTTCAATTGTGTTCTTACTAATTGAACTCTGTTAAAACTGCATATTTTTAAACTGTGTGTTGTGTTCTTACTAATTGAACTCTGGTAAAACTGCATATTTTTTAACTGAAAGTTTAGCTTGCATAAACATGTCTGTATATAATACAAAAAAAAAATTGTTCTGTATTGAATTATATTAATTAAATTACCAATTTATAACAAAATAAAACAATTTTCATAAATTTTACTATTTAAAAAAATATAACAATCTATTACAATTTCAACAACGTCACCCTGTTGCTTAAAATGTAACTATGCACAGAGAAACGATAACATAAAAATAAAAACAATATACTTTTTTACAATTTCTTTTATATATATTAATATTTTAATGTTTGTTTATGGAAATCTACTTTTTTCTTTAGCTTATTTCTGTAATTTTCCTTTAATAAATTTATTGTTGATGTGTATTTTTGTTTATTTTATGTTTATTTGAACTAGTAATTATTTTTGAAGCCGTTATTTATTTTCATATGACTTTGAATTCTAATTGAAAATATCATTGTTTGCCGGTAAAAATTACCACATTGAAGAAGAAGACATTGCAACAATTCTGTAAATTCGCATTATTTTTGTGTTTTAACAAAAAGGAATTAAAAAATAAGAAACTCCCCAGAGTTTGCTGAAACTGTGAAAAATGGAAGATGAGTATTTCAATGTGCCTTTAGAGGATGTGAAACGTGAATTAAGGCGCGGAATTATAGAGTGTCAGAAACGCGGCTTGTTGCACAGTGCCAAATGGCTGGCAGAGATGAACCATGGTCTGAGCGATGTTGACATCGATATGAATAGTGAGAAATGTGATTTTAGTGAAGTGGCCTTGGATGGTATTACAGCGGTGGAGTATGATAATTACTATTTGGCCAAATGTTATTTTGATGTAAGAGAATATGACCGGGCCGCCTATTTGGTGCGTAATGCTGAGTCGTCCGTGCCAAGGTTTTTACATTTATACGCCACGTATATGGGCCTGGAAAAGCGAAGACTGGACTCCACCACAGACCAATCAAATCTAAATGATTCCGGTCATGTTAAAGATTTGGCTGACCTGTTGGCCAATTTGAAGTCTGAATATTCCCGAGGGCGTTTAGATGGTTATGGCATGTATTTGTATGGTGTAGTTTTAAAGGCAGTCGATCTTAATCAAGCCGCTCAGGAAGTACTAACACAATCGATACGTGCAGCGCCCATGTTGTGGGGTTCATATGTTGAGTTGGCTCCTTTAATTAAGGAAAAAGAGAAACTGCAGTCAATGCATTTGGGTGGTCATTGGATGAGACATTTTTTTGTGGCCCACACCTACATAGAAATGTATTTGAATGATGAGGGTTTGAAGGCCTATGAAGATCTACAGGCAGCTGGTTTTCGTAAATGTGTCTATGTGACATCGCAAATGGCATTGGCCTATCACAATAAAAGGGGTAAGTTCTTCATGTTTTCCATTATGAGATTTATTTTAATTTGTTTAAATGTTTTTTTTTTTTTGTTTAGATGTTGATAAAGCTATAGAGATATTCCAAGCTTTACAAGAGGCTGATCCATATCGTTTGGACAATATGGATACTTATTCTAATTTACTATTTGTTAAAGAGTTAAAAACCGAAATGGCTCAATTGGCCCACAAGGTGGAGGGCATTAATAAATATCGCCCGGAAACATGTTGTGTTATAGGTAAATACCTGCTCTAAAATGTTTATGGAACTGGAGTAATTATTAATGTTTTGCTTTTTCATTAAGGGAATTACTATAGCATACGCTGTGATCATTTCATGGCCATTACTTATTTTCAAAGAGCTTTAAAGTTAAATCCCAAATATTTGGCGGCTTGGACATTAATGGGTCATGAATTTATGGAGGTGAAAAATACAAATGCAGCCATACAAAGCTATCGAAAAGCTGTGGGTAAGTACACTCATAAGATTTCCTCATATAATGAATTAAAGAACTAAAGGCACTAAGATCACTAGTTCCACAGCTATTACAGATTATTTGTAAATATCACTGGAAAATTACCACAAAAATGTATTTCAACAGAAATTATGTCATTTATTTTATTTTGTTGCTTTAGAGGTAAATCGCCGCGATTACCGCGCCTGGTATGGTCTCGGACAGGCTTATGAAATCCTTAAAATGAATCACTACAGTTTGTACTACTTTAAAATTGCCCACAAACTGCGTCCCTATGACAGTCGCATGCTGGTGGCTCTGGGTGAGACTTATGAAAAACTGGAAAGATATGAAAATGCCATACAATGCTACAGTAAGGCCTGTGATGTGGGTGATATTGAAGGTATAGCCATGTATAAAATGGCTAATTTACATGAAAAACTGGGTGCCCTTGATTTGGCAGTAAAATGCTACATAATGTATTGCGACGATGACAGAGCGGCGGCTGATAAACAAAGTTTATATCATGGCTATATGACATTGGCAAATTATTATGAGAGTAAAGAGGAATATGATAGGGCGTCTCATTATGCCTATAAGTGTTTGGAATCGGATGATGTAAGTAAATATTTTAACAAAAATTGGTGCTAAAAAAAAATCTAATTTTATTTCTAAATTTTAGCGCAAATCTGAAGCCAAATCTCTACTCAAAACCATAGAAAATAAACGTAAAATAATAGTATCGGTGGGCGGAGTACAAGCTGCTGGTAACTCAAACTCCGCTAATAATGTAGCAAATGCCGATACCTCCTCCGATGGTGACATGGATATGGAATTAAGTGAATTTAAATTCAATGAATACATGATGAGCAATCGTCCCAGCACGAGTAGTGCAGCGGCTGCCAATGATATTTCGGTAAGTTTTAAAACATCAGCTAATATGACAAATGAAGTTGGAACCAGCACACATCAAAGTACACTGGATGTACAGCAACATAAAATATCTGCCAATGTCGGCGATGACATGTCGTTAAGTGAAAGTGATATGACAGCAAATACCTCCATAGCCACCAATAATACACCATCAAATATACACTCTAGACGTACATTGGCCTCAACTTCGAATGCCGTTCAGAATATTGTGGAAACAGAGGAAGATGATGATACTCATTCAATGGAAATGTCTTCTATATCAATTGATTAATGAAATTTATAAAACCAAAAAAAACCTTCAAAGTTATAAATGAATTTCACAAACGACGTTTTAAAAAGAAAATTATTCCTGTTGCGAAAGATTGTTGCTAATCTTCTAGTTTATTATTATAAATACAAATAACCTTAAGGTATGCTTTCTTTCATTCTTATTATTCAGTTATTTAGTTTTGTTGATTTTTGCATTTATTTAACCATATTGGTTTTATGTTTGCCTTGAGATCAATTTTTTTTTTAAATTAAAATAGTTTTATTAACTATTTTCATTTCAATATCGTATTCTCATTATTATTTTTTATAAGTCTGCTATTAAAGAGTTTATTTTTATGATTTAAACTTTTTATTTTTAAGTTCCTTTACCCCAATTTTCTTCACTCTTTTGATGATTAACATGTGTTCACAGTTATTAATGAAAATCTAAAAGAAATTTAAATAAATTTTTTAAAAAAGCCATTTTTTTTCAAGAACTTATAGCAATAGTCAAATAATAAAATTAACGTCCATTATTACTACTTGCCTTTATGTTCGTAATAGTAAAAGTTAACTTTAAATCTACCTTTTTCTATTACTTAAAGTCTACTTTTACTATTACGAACATAAAGGCAAGTTGTAATAATGGCCCTTAGACTTGCTAATACTAACTTTACTGTTCCTGGTTAGTGCAAATAGTAATTAGTTCATATGATTTGATGTGTTTTACTTTTCTGTTCGGATTCTTAAACTTGAATTCGATGAATCTTATGCAATTGTAATCAGTTTTTGGTGAAACATTTTTTTTTTTTTGAAAATCGTCGTTTTTTTTGTGT
Organism: Calliphora vomitoria; assembly: GCA_942486065.2. Lineage (NCBI taxonomy): Eukaryota > Metazoa > Arthropoda > Insecta > Diptera > Calliphoridae > Calliphora > Calliphora vomitoria. The sequence continues at coordinate 85,156,587 of OW818030.2, read as the reverse complement.
ATTTTTTTTAAATTTATGTTCTGTACATCGTTACTTAAAACGAGTTATTCATGATGATTCGATTTACAGAACAGCAATATATGTGAATTCGTTAAAAATGAAATCGTTGCTCAGTTTTGATTTGTAGAACAGGGGGAGGAAATATCTAGGATAGCTAACAAAAAGGTGACCGTCCCGACATCAACACTTTCTAGACGGTGATGCCCGTCTGGTCCTAGAGGAATTTAACGCACTCTAGCAAATAGACCAGGAGAAGACCAGACTTTCTGCATTCCAAGTAAAGATGCCTTCACACAGATTATGGGTAAATGCCTTAGCTCACCAGACATCAAAATTGCAAGTCCGGCTACCGTCTCGACATCAATAGCTTTCTAGAAGGTGATGCGCATTTGGTCTGGTCCTAGGGGTCTTTAACGCGTACCATCAGCTATATCACTCTAGTTTGTGGAAGATCACAGTGGTGCGTTGTTGTTGGTGGAAGATATTGACGAATCCAACTTCTTCACCCCTAATGACGATGCCCTCACACTGTTTACGGGTAGGTTAGGTTAGGTTATCAGGCAGCCGTCCAAAATCTTCATTTGTACAGCTCACTTGGGTCCAATAAACGTTCCCTTTGTGGTACCTGAAAGGAGATGAAGGAAAGGGGAAAGAAATAGAAGTAGATGATAGGCGTTCTATAGATTATTAAGCAAGAGAAGAAAAGAGAAATCGAAGGAGTAAGAGGAGAAGGTGTTGAGAGTCAATGACGCAGACCATCATGGGACACTTGTCGTGTCGTCATGAGGTGCAATTTGCAAGTCCGGTCTTATCAACCACCTGCTTTCCCTAATAAAGGCGTCTATGCACCTTAATTTCTTCACTGCTAGCCCGGAGAGGGTACCAAGGGATCTCTCACCTAAAAGTCTGGCTCTTAGATCACCAAGTGCCGGACAGTTACAAAAGAAGAATAGTTTCCTCCTCTTCCTCATTCTGACAGCTTCTACAGAAGTCGTACATAAGGTAACCCAAGTCTTGCAGCATGGGGACCGAAAGTGCAATGTCCGGTGATCATCGCCACCATATTGCTTAGTCTTATTCGTTGTAGTCGAAGTAGATACGACGTGCGTGTGCAGTCCAGAACAGGCCATGTCGTCCTCGTGATAGTACAGGTGGATTCATTGCCCCACCTCGTTTGGGCAAGTTCGTACTATATGTCATGTATACGTTTCTTGCAAGTTGACAGCGGGATTCCGCAGAGGGAGTCTAAATCATCTTCCGATAGAAGGGCTCCTAATCCTGCCAATTGATCGGCAATACAATTGTCTTCATTGTCCCTGTGTCCACGTACCCATGTGAGTACAACTGTCGAATGTCTCGCCATCTCATTTAAGGATGCCCGGCATTCCTGGACCATATTTGATGTTGTATAAACACATAATTGCGGGTTTACTGTCAGTATATATACGAATATCCCTACCAGATACACTGTAATATCTGAGCCAGTTGGCCGCTCTTTTAATAGCCGATACTTCGGCCTGAAGAATGCTGCATTCATCTGGAAGTCTAAAAGACATTCTTACTCCAAATTCAGGGATGTATACACCACCACCCACTCTGTACCCCTTTTTGGACCCATCCGTATAGATGGATAGCCTCATCTCATCAGCTGGGAGACCATCGACAGCTTCCATATTGGATGGGATTGAGAAACCGAAGTTCCTCAGGAGGAAGGGGGGCTGAGCAACTATGCAAACATGCGAGTAGTAGTTACCCATAATTGTTTGTCTGGAGAGACCTCTAGATTTCATCGTCAGCCAAAAGAAAGCAGGCTGGAACGGCTTCGAAGAATTCGGAATATCCGTAAAACTGTTACTGCAGTATGCGCACAATTTAATCCTACTGGTCGACTATCCGTATGCACATTCTAGCAGAAGCAGTGGGACTCACAGATGAGATCCGAGGTAGCAACCCTGACGACATAAGAATCACTCCGCTGAATCGTAATATCTGATGAAGACGAACAACAGATTTACCTGAGAGAACCTGAAACTACCACCAGCAAAGTCTTCGCCAATATTCTTCACCAGCTGGGGGGTAATTCTTGCATTCGTATACGAGCAAATAGTTATTCCAACTTACGAGTTTTTTAATTTTGGGATTCGCTTATACGATATATATGAGATAACCTGAAACTATCACCAGCAAAGACTTCGCCAATATTCTTCACCAGCTGGGGGGTAATTCTCGCATTCGTGTACGAGCAAATAGTTATTCGAACTTTTTTATTTTTGGGATTCGCTTATTCGATATCGAATAAAATGTATAGAAATTTATATTAACGACATTCGATAACGAGTGAGTTTTTACTCGAAAGCATTCAAAATTTATTTCTATTACGAATACGAGAATTAGCCCCCTAGAGGATGGAAGTATGTATAGCTTAATATTGTCGTCATAGTCGATGTAGTCCAAATTCCGACTGTGAATCACACGAACATTATGGGAAGATGATTGGTTGGTCAGTGGTAGATTACGCTGCTCCAGTGTGGTCACTTTTGTTGAGACTTTTTTTAACTATAGGCGCAACTGAGAGCAAGCTGGGAGTAAAAATAACTACTCTCTCCCAAGTGTTATGGCTGACACAACAACAAAATACGTAGCGTTGTATCGTTGTATGTAGTATTTTTTTTTATTAATATTTTGCTTTTGTTTCGAAACATTTCCAAGCAGTTCTAAGAGACAATCCCAAACTAGTGATTTTACCCATCATCTAGGGTGGGAACTAGTTACTTCAATAGCTACGTGATTAGTTATTTTAACACGTGCTTGTCCTAATTGACTATAGTCAGACTGTCTAATAGCTGGTCCAAAGTAGTCAACGCATTGGATTCACATACTGGTTAAATAACGTCAGTTACCTTAATAGCTACCTAACTGGTAACTTGATCAGCTACATAACTAGTTATTTTAACATGTACGAGTGCTAATTGCCCTCAAATAGTGAGCTAAAAGACATATCATAGGCAGTCCAATAAACGCTGGCTTGTAACCAAACCCTTCTTCGACAACTCTCCAATGAATTGCTTCTGGTGGGTTAAATAACTAATTTCTAAAGTGCAGTACAAAATAAACGTTTAAAGTGACTTCACTATAGGTTAACAGAATTAACAGGATGAGAATTATATCAACACAATTTGTATTAAACCAGTTTGAACGAATTATCACACAACACGTTTAAAGAGACTACACTCCTGATTACTTAGAGACACTTAAGTGACAACTGTCTTCACCCTAGATTACCTGGGATTTATAAAGTAACCAATTGTCTTCTCTCTGCACTACAAAGAGCACATACGTGTCAAATGACCAAAATATATAAATTAGAGTCAGCCAAGTGATAAGACATTTGTGTCGAATACTGTCTATAAGGGATACATTGACTACATGCTTAACTCCTGGGTTGTTTGAAAAATATTTATGACATACAACTCTATAACGCTACCACACCGATTGTGAATTGGACAATTGATTTACATGTATTTTGTTGTTGCAAGACTTAGATTTTTGACAACAGACTTAGTTTATTTGCCTCTCAATAATGCTTCTATGTATATTTTATTCTACTACTTACCAAATTGTATGAAATTCTCAGTTGTTTTCCATGTCCTTTTAAAAATTTCTCAATTTATTTATAAAAAATACCGAATTTTTTTTTTTTACAAACTTAATAATTAACAATTTATAGCCTTATTCCATAATTAACACTAATATTACTTAAAAAAAAAAAATCATTGAGCCTTTTTAATGCGTATCACTAAACTAATAAAGAATAAAATTTTCAGTACCAATATCCACAAAAGTAAAGCACCAATATCACAACCATACAAATTTCCCGACATGCCTAAATCCTTTAGAAACTTTTGGGGATTTTTGTAATAACAAAAATCCTCGGCACACGTTAAATACGGACGTTCATAGGCATACAAAGCGCGCATGAAACCTTCCAACGAGTAACGGAAAAATGAAATATCACATAAAAATCTCAAAAATGAGGCCACCTCATAAATGCGTATAAAAAATCCGGAAAATATCATAATAGGTATGGTAATGCCGGGAACCAAAAAGACGCCCAACTGAAATATAGGAAATATTTAATGAGATTTTTCAAAAAAAAAAAATTATTATATTATTTGCTCGAAAAACTCACCTGCATATCAAACAAAGAACCAAATACCAGACCTATAAAATGTCCTATAATGGCTGTGAGCAGACATATACCCCAACACATGACAAAACGTCCCACATCATGAGGTTGTCCGGTCATATAGTAGGCTATAGACATTAACAGTGTGGGACATATAAATTGTAGTGGCAGATCTGATACGATTTTGGCCATATAATAGGCTTTTATGGAATACCAGCCATTCAAATATTCCCGTATGAAAACAGCACATTCTTGTGGACACAGAAATATGGAGGGCATGGCATTGCCAAAGAATACAAACATCACCACAAAGAATATAAAGGAGGAGTTGGTTAAAGCTTTTGCCGCATCATTGCCTATGTTCCAGAACACAATGCCCAGGAGTATGGCCACCACTATATGCATTATAATACGTAATTGTACAGCTATCTGAAAAGGGGTTGAAAGAAAAATGGATTAGAAATTTATCTATTTTTTTTTTAAGTTGTTTTTTTGATTGTATGTATTTCTATTGATTTAAAAAAACGAGCGATTTTCAAAAACATATGGACAGAAAATTGAAACAGGCATGTTTACTGAAATGCATAATATAACTCAGGATGCACTAAGTAAGGTGAAGTCAACAACACAGCTGATATTTATTTATTTATTTTGAAAATGCTTGGGTTTTGTCAAACTGAATTTATTTGGAAAAAATAATAAATTTTATTTTCAAAGAAAACAATTTTTAAATCAAAAAACATGAATGAAAATGTGAATAAAAAGATTTCATATAGTGACATTTGGATAAAGTACTATTAAACCGTTGTTCTTTTTCAAATATAATTTAAATTTAACGGCCGTTTTTTAGTTAATATGCCAAAATAAAATTTGTTTATTTTTTATTTGACAAATTCAATTTTGACAAAACCTATGCTCTTGTCAGCAAGAAATATTATGTTTGTTGTGTTTGTTGTCGAAACGCTCTCACCTTACTTATTACATCATGATATAACTATTACAAGGTAGAATCAGTAGAAAAGTAAGTTCTCAATTTTTCATGCCTTGAATTGTCAGACAAAATAAAAAATAAAAATAAAATATCAAAAAAAGTTTATTAAGTATTTTTGTGAAGAAATCAATTTAACATTAAACCATATAACAAGAATATGCATGTGAAATGTGCTGTGTGTAAATGTTCATTTGAAAAAGGATATAAGATTTTTAAAATGTCCTGAACAAAAAATTTAAGAATTGAGTACTGCTTGCGGCGTTGAGTTTTAAATTTTCTTTATTTTTATTCATATATTTGTTTCTAATTTTCTCATATTTGACATAACAAGGCATACAATTTTAAACTCTCCCTACTGATTCTACCTGGTTATTGTTTTATCATGACTGAAATGTAAAAAAAGTAAATCATGTGGATTCGGTTTATAGGACATCAAAATACATATGTGAATTAGTTTTTCTAGAATTTCATCCCGAATTAAATCTATATAAATATATAAATGTCTTTGTAAGTTTGTTTGTTTATTTGTTTGTTTGTTTGTTTGTTTGAGCATCACGCCTAAACGGCTGAACCGATTTTATTGAAATTTGGAACGTAGATAGATCCTTACTTGGAAGCGTCAATAGGCTATACATTTTTTCAATACTTGGACCAGAAAGGGATAAAAAGGGGGAAAAACGGGTAAAATTGGTACCTTTAGTTTTTAAACAATAATTACTAAACGGCTGAACCGATTTTTACATCGACAGGGGTAGCGAAGCGCACCGGGTCAAGCTAGTTGTAAATAAAATTTACATAAATCAAAAATAAGTTAAATATTTAGTCTAATTTTCGGACCTTTGTAGTTAATTGAGCTTGTGTCAGGGCGGTTACTGCGTAACTCAATCCGAAAATAAAAATGTTCGAATCTGTGTCCTTTCGAATTGAATTATGGAGTAGCCCCCCAATTTTATAAAATTATATTTGTTATACCTTTCACCATGAGTGGCAAAGGTATATATAAGTTTGTCATTCCATTTGAAATGTCTACATATTTCATTTGCGACCCTACAAAGTATATATATTCTGTATCGTTTTAGATAGCGAACTCGATATAACTATGTCCGTCTGTATGTTGAAATCAACTTTCCGTAGCCCCCAAATAACTTACATACATGATTCATACATCAATATATCGGGAATTCCTCCGGCTCGGTTGCTATGTAAAATCGACACAATCGGCCCACAAATGGCTTGAGCTATAAGGAAAAACAAGGACAACCTCGATTTTTGACCTATTTTTGATCTATATCTGGATTACTAAGTCATTAATATAGACAATATGAATATCCAATAATAGATATTTCAAAAACCTTTGCAACGGCATATAAAAGGCCAAAGTAAGTCGAACCTATAATTGCTCAAAATCGAGAAAAATATTTTTCAACTCGAATTTTTATTTTTCACCAAAAAATTTTTTTTGTTATAAAATTTTTTATAACATTTTTTCACAAACAAATTAAAATTTTTTTTTCAAAATTAAAAAAAAAAATTTTCGAAATTGTTTTCGAAATTTTTTGAAATAAAATTTATGACAAAAAATTTTATTTCACTAAAAACAAAAAATTGATAAAATAAAAATAAAAAGAAAATATGCCTCTATATTTTTGATCTGATTTCTAGTTTTGATTATATATTTTTTTGTACCTACATATTCTTTGTTACAGTTTTCATTACAATTTTTATTACATGGTATTTTATAAAATACATTTGACATTTCTAACTTATGTGTATGACTTAAAAATGTGGAGTTTTTTTTAAAGGTTTAGCTTTTATTTTGAAACATTTGCACAATATAAATTTATTCAAAGTATTGGCCATTATTAGCTACGACATTTTCCAATCTTTGTGGCAACATAAGGATTACGAGCAAAAGGAACTGCTTATCTTTTGAGGCAAAAAACGAATCAAGCCAATATCGGATACTCTGTATCAATATCGGATACTCGTATGGTACTCGTATGGGATAATCTAGTTCATATTTGCATCTCACTGTTTAGTTGCTTAGGCCAGATATCGTTCTTGGCCTCAAAAGATGAACAGTTCATCGTTTGAGGCCAAGAACGAATCAAGCCAATATCGGATACTCTGTTCCAAAGTGAAGTGTATCACAGAGAGAGCGTTCTGCATCGATAGAAACAAATAGTAGTCGGCATTGTCTGGACTATAAGGCGGGTTAGGCCTTATAGTCCAGGTATTGCAGGTATTGCATAATGTGGCCGAGCGTTGTCATGGTGGAATATTTCCATCTTTCTGGCCGCATATTCTGGGCGTATTTCGGCAAATGATAGCTTCAAGCGAATCAGTTGCTTTCGGTACAGGTTCCATGCCAGATTTCAACAGTTCTCACTTTTGGTATCACCAAATACAGAGCATTACCTTAGAGCCATGTATATTTGGATTTGCTGTTGATTGAATGGTTGGTCGGGCTACACGTACGATCTCTTACGCTTCGGGTTACCGTAATGGATCCTTTTCTTCATAGCAAGTAATGATTCGGTGCAAAAAATATTTTCTTTTATAGCGTTCAAACATAATTTAGGTCATGCAAAATCGTCTTTCAAAGTCTCTCGGCTTCAATTCGTATTGTACCCTATTTCCCTGCTTTTGGATGAATCCTGCTGCTCGCAAATGTTTTGAAATTGCTGATTGAGTAGCTCCCAATGATTTTGCAAGCTCTTGTTAAGTTTGACAACAATCTTCATGGAACAAACAGAACAAACCATCTCTGACACGTTGAAACCGATAGAATACATTCACCATAAGCTTTGGGGAGCAATTGAATGAGCTATCGTATCGAAAAATTATTTCGATATCGAAATTATAATAAAATGTACTAAATTTCTTATTCAATATCGAATGCCATAATCTCAAATAAGAAAATTACGATCAGTTTTATTCGATATCTGGTAATTCGGCACCAGGACTGGGTTATAGTCCTGGTTCGTTTTATGTATCAATCATGGTTGTAAGTTATTTGGGGGGCTAACGACTCCGTTATCTATAACGATTCTGAATATGTATGTATACTATATGGGATCGGTTATAAAATCGTCCAGTTTGAGATATCACTCAATTTCATTTGTGTAATTTAGCTAAATCTTTAGTTTGTCATATTCTTTAGACTTGTATAAATCTTACCATATTCCTACACATCGAAGTCATCGATCTCTTCATCAACACCTCAAATTGACGCCAAACTGTCACCTGTTCCTTGGGCCTCAATGCACAATTGTTTAGCTGGCAATGTGAACTGGAATTTGTTCTCGTTGCCAAAGTGTTCATATCCACCGATATGTGAGAACTAGAGTTTGTTAAAAGGCCCGCTAAAATAATTTAAGAAAAAGTTCATTAAATAAATACAATTTTAAAAATAAAACTTACTAGTTTCCGTGCCATTACTGGGAATCGATTTGAAGGCATGTTTCAATTGATTATTTTCAATAAGTTTATTTAAATTCGGATTATCCAAATCACTGCTGACCTCTAAAACTGTAACAGTATGAAATAATTATAGACAAATATATACAATAACATATTAACTTTCGTCAAAAACCCACCAAAATCTGCTGGATTATAGTACTGGGGACACTCAAAACTGGCTTTCTGGAAACATTGAATCATTTGTTCTTGAGCACCGGAATATAAGACTTTACCACCAGACATCACTAGAATGTCATCGAATAATTGCATTAAACGTGAACTGGGCTGGTGTACAACACACACTATAAGACGGCCATCTCGGGCCAATCTTCTTAAATAGGTTAAAACCTGAAAACTGGCAACACTATCCAGACCACTGGTAGGCTCATCGAAAAACATTATGGGGGGATTTGTCACCAACTCCACGCCTATAGATAAACGTTTACGTTCACCACCCGATAAATTTCTAACTAAAGTATGGCGACTGCGTTCCATATTAAGCATTTGTAATATATCATTTATCTGTTTTAAAATAAAGTAGATAAATTATTTAAGTTTATGCCATTTATTATTAAATTTAAACATTAAACTAAATACTTGCAATTTGTTCTTTTTCTTGCTGCTTTGTTTGTGTTGACAATTTTAAATCAGTTGATATTTTCAATGTTTCTTGTACCGTCAACAGATCCAACATGGCAAATTCCTGTGGTATATACGAGGACATTTTACGAAACTCTAAAAGATTTCTTTCTTCGCCATTTATAAGAAAATTGCCGCTAACTCCTGATGCCCTGGAAAAATAAAAAGAAATAAAATAAGAAAAATTTTGTGTTGGATTAAAGTGCACCGAACTTACTTGAAACCTGATAGAACATTTAACATTGAAGTTTTACCAGCTCCTGAAGGTCCCAAAATGGCTGTTAAACGTCCGGATTTAAATTCACCACAAGCATCGTGTAATATTTTACTAGCTGCCGGGAAAATAAATTGGGTAAGTCATTTATTATTGTTGTCTACTACTTTATTAAAATTTTTATAATGAACGAAATCATTTGGATAAAATATTAAAAACTACAATAGAGTGTTTCACAATACTATGGAAACTATATTGCGTAATTTCGGTTTTCAAAAACATACTCTTTTACGAATTATAAATGTAAGATAAATTAAAATTTACTAGGTTTTCTATTAAACTATAGTAAATTTAAGAGTTTCAACAAATATACATTTATAGAATGTGATTAAATTTCTTAGCATTGTCAAAAACAATGGAAACTTTTAAACTTCTTTAAGAAAGAAGATTAAAACAAAAATAATATGTAAGAAAACGATGTAAAAATCATCATGTTTTACCATTATTTCAATATTTATTTTATTTCTATAATTTCTTTCTGTAATTTTTTTCGCAAAATAAGTTTTTTAAGTAGTTGGTAAAAATGGGTAGAGTCAAGATTTGCGAAAACTGTAAAACCTAAGAGCCTGGCTCACTAAATGCGAACGAACATTTTCTTTCTTATTTTATATTGAAAACAACAAATAAATTTGAATTTTTTTTTATTGTTTTCAATATAAAATAAGAAAGAAAATGTTCGTTCGCATTTAGTGAGCCAGGCCCTAAATAATAAAATATTTGAATGCTAGATTGAAGCAAAAGACTATCTGTGATAAATGTTCAATTACTAAATCACCAGTTTCAAAAATTATAAAAACATTACGTGAGACAAGTACTGTAAAAACTCAACATTTGCGAGGATCAACTCGTAAAACTTCTCCAATACAATATCATTTAATGGCAAGAGAGTTTAAGAAATTTGCAAAAATTACTCCTCGGGAGGTTATTCACCCCTATCGTGAAAAACATGTGAAATTTATGTTCCCATGAAATATCCATTTCCCTCGAAGGGAAAATTGCAATCGTGCTATTCCCATGAACTTTTCATTCACAATAGTTAATTTTGTTTGTAACAGCTGTTTATTGTTTACAAAATTCCATGTAAAAATTCCACAACATGGGGAATTTTTTCACATGAACAAAATTCATGAACGAAAAATGGGAAAAGGGAACAAATTTCATGTGAAATATTGACTCATGATAGGGGTGATTAATAATCTAAAATTTGAAAATATTGGGTGTATGACTTAAAAATGCGGGATTTTTTAAATATTTAGCTTTTATTTTAAAACATTTTTAAAATATAAATTTATTCAAAGTATTGGCCATTGTTAGCTATGACCTTTTCCCATCTTTCTGGCAACATATGGATTCCAAGACAAAATAACTGCTCATCTAAGTACGAATAAAGCCAATATTGGATACTCTATACCAAATTGAAGTGTATCCCAGAAAGAGCGTTCTGCATCGGTCTGGTCTATAAAGCGGGTAAGGCAAAACTTCACAACCACTTCATTCTATATACTTTTAAACAGGTATTGCAATATGTGGCTGAGAGTTGTCATGATGGAATGTTACGGTTTCATGTCTGGCCGCATATTCTGGGAGTTTTTCGGTCAATGCTCGCTTGAAACGAATCAGTTGTGTTCGGTAAAGGTTCACTGCTCATAATAGATAGGATTTCAGCAACTCATAATAGATAGGACCCTTTCGATCCTACCAAATACAGAGCATTACCTTATGACATTTGGCTTTGGTGTCGATACGGCTGGTTGGATGGTCTTCGCAAACTCTTACTCTTCGGGCTATCGTAATGTATCCATTTTTCATTGCAAGTAATAATCCGGTTTAAGACTTCCAAATGAATGTAGCATTATCCAGGCTGAAATATCAGCCATAAAAAGGGCGGCTAACTGGCTCAGTTATAACAAGATATCAGGCATGGATATTCGTATATATACTGACAGTCAGGCCGCAATAAAATCTCTTACAGGTATATATACAACATATAATTTGGACCAGGAATTCCAGGATGGCGAGACATTCAACAGTCGTACTCAAATGGGTACGCGGTCACGGAGATACTACAGGCAACTGTGTTGCTGATGATTTGGCGAAAAAGGCGCCATGCTGCTATGTGGTATTCCGTTATCCAAATGTAAGCTTCACATTAGTAACTTCTACTATGAGCTTACTCAGACAAAATGGGGCTGTGAACCCACATGTACTATTACCAGAATGATATGGCCCCGACTGAATCGCGGACGAACAACTTATCTTGGCTTGACACGCTCACAATTGATTGGTGTGGTGGCGGTCATTACTGGTCACTGCACTTTTAGGAACCACCCGAGGAGACTTGGCTTGCCCTACAACGACTTCTGCAGAAGTTGTCAAAACGAGGAGGAGGATGAGACAATTTATCATCTTTAATTTATCATTTTCTGGGACATCGTTCCCTAACTAGTCTCTCTGAGCTCTCGAATTTGAGGCTTGAGTGCATTAATGCCTTTGTAAGGAGTAGTAATTGGCTAACCAGACCAAATATGGGGATCTCCACGGAGTGACCAATTAATAATCTCCTCTCCTCTCTCTTTCTCTCTTTCATATCTCTTCCACTTCAATCTTAACCACATCTTGACTGTCCCCTTCTCTTTTTCATATCTATTCTGTCCTTTTTTTTTTGTGAGTCTCGCGTGAGCTGCTCTTCTTCTTCACTTCGCGGCTGCCTGGAAACCTAACCTAATGATCCGGTGCAAAATTTATTTTCTTTTATAGCGTTCAAGCAGCATTTCAGACATACAAAATGGTCTTTCATGGTCTCTGATCTTCAATTTGTATGCTTTTGGATGAATCCTGCTGCTTGCAAACGTTTTGAAATTACTGCTTGAGTAGCTCCCAATGATTTTGAAAGTTCTTGTTGAGTTTTACAACAATATTTATGGAGTAATACCTCAAATGCTTGGTCTACAACCTATTTTGTCTGACCTGGGTGAACTTTGTCCTCCGTGTCAAAATCACCAATTCTGAACCGTACAAACCACTTCTCGCACGTTGAAACCGATGAAACTCGTTCACCATAGGCTTTGGTTAGCAATCGGATTGCTTCAGCAGTACTTTTTTCAAATTAAAGAAGTAAAGCAAAAAAGACTTTGTTGTTTACACTATAATGTTCAATAACTAAGTGAGAATAAATGACCGATATGTATCTTTAAAAATGACATAAGTTATTATAAAAAAAGATACGCCATCTATTGTAAATCCCGCATACACCCAATAAAATTAGAAACTTCTGAAATATACTTAAAACATTTTCTGAATTAGAAACTTTTGAAATATAATTGCAAATGTAGTAGTTTGTGAAAGAACTTTCCTTAATTAATTGCAATTATTATTATCACTAGTCTTTAAAACACCCTTTATTAATATTCAATAATTTTCAAATAATATTTTTATAATTTGTTGTCTAAAGAAAATAAACGTTGCATTTATTTATAATCTTATCATTTAATTCAATCGCGACTTAACTGATTACAAACAAATGAAATAATTTTATAATGCTTTATAAAAACAATTTAATTTTGTATACAAGAAACCTTAAGCAGATTATAATAATCTATAAAAGGTGTAATAAAACGTTTTTATTTAGCGTTAGAACTACATCCACAATCTATTGGTTATTGTGCGAATTTCCATTATCCGCATGTTTCAATTATGATAGTTAATATGGGTTGGTTTGTTGTTAAGTGAATAATTCAAACTCTAAAATATAAAATTGTTATTCAAAATATTTGATTTGTTTATAAAAAAACTAGCTAAACCTGGTAGTTGGCTCTTAGAAAACTAATTAATTTTGCAAGATCATAAAAAGTGAATAATACACACAACTGCAAAACCAGTTGTCGACCTTTGATGATATAGTCTAAATCCGTCAATTACAATATATTTCATATTCGATCTGAATAAAGCTTTTCCTAATGATACTAAGGACATAAAGCGGAAACTCTCCTATCAAGGACCTAAGTGGTGAGATTGTATTATTGTATATTCTTCTAGTTTATATATTTTTCTATGACTTAAAACTGAGGGGTTTATTTTAATATTATTTTACTTGACTTCGAAATCAACTCAAAAATCTGACCAATTTAACGCTGATATCAGCTACCCATATCATGTAGATATATTTATAATTGTAGTCTAGCCGTTTGTTGATTAATGAGTTCTTCGTAGGAATATTAACTCAAATAATCAATTTTTCGTTTATCTATAAAATAAAACAATCAAGATGACTATGAGTATTGGTTGAAGAGACAAATTGTAAAAGTACAATAAGTTTGATAGAAGTTTAATTGTATTTTTTAATACAATAAAAAGTTCCCCCTTTAAATACTTATCCCTTGTACAAAAAGGCCCGAATATAGCTATACAGGACTCCCATTACAAACTAAACTTCAACCACTTGTAATATAACAAAACAACAGGAATATAATCAATTTAAAACTTTGATTACCAGGATATTCCAATGATACTTGGATACTCTTTAAGATAGGACTGCATAGTGAGATAGAAGCTTGGGGAATCGAAGAAGAATCACGGATATTGCTAAGTATTATGACATACATCATCCTGGACAGATGACTATCCTGGAACATAAATATCCAATATGGTATTAATAAGGCTTGCGTGGCTATATACTTAGTAAAAGTACAATAAGTTTGATAGAAGTTTAATAGTATTTTTTAATACAATAAAATATTTTAATACTTTAAATACTTATCCCTCGTACACAGGACTCATATTAGAAACTCTCCTATCAAGAACATAAGTGGCTCGAATTTAGCTATACAGGACTCCCATTATAAACTCAACTTCAATCCCTTGTAATATAACAAAACAACAGGAATATAATCAATTTAAACTTTGATCACCAGGATATTCCAATGATACTTGGATACTCTTTGAGATAGGACTGCATAAGGATATAGAAGCTATAGGAATCGAAAAAGAATCGCGGATATTGCTAAGTATCATGACATCATCCTGGACAGATGACTATCCTGGAACATAAACCTCCAGAATGGTATTAATAAGGCTTACGTTGCTATATAGTCTTCAAAATGGCAACTCTTACAAATTTGGGTATTGGGCCGAAGGGTAACAATTTGATATTTAAAGCTGTTGTTAAACCCATTTAGTTTTATGGAGTGAATGTTGGCATGAAGAATGTTTCTCATCGGGAGATAATTGAAAGTGTTTTAAGGATTATTGACTGATAACAGATGTGGTAAGGTCTACTTCATCTAAGTTACTAAACAGGTGACTGGTAGATTTTATGGTGATACAATTGGATCTCAACTTTGCGCTAATAATGAACGTTGGTTGCTCGGGAACTAACAAGGACTTTGGATGCTCCAAAATATTATTACTAAGGACTGAGCTCTTTTAACAAGAGCCCAATATCTCACCACTGGTCTTAGCTCCAGGCAGTTTGGAGAATTTGCCTCTCTTGGTACAAATACCACATTATTGTTCTTTTACCACTCAAGACCTTTCTTAGCATAGTGACAGGGTGCCAAATCAGGCCAAAAATAAGAGAACACACTAAGAACTCTTATGAATGGAGAAACTAAGAACTCTTTTTTGTAAACATTCCTTGATGTAAATTTTGGTATTTATAGAGCCCTTTGTAACAAATGTTTGGCTTTTTTGCCGCAACTGCATATTGCTTGCCATACCAAGAACTTTTGTCTGCTTTTGGGTCTAAACTTTTCTTCAACATTCCCTCGAGCATCAGCAACATCAAAATTTTGACCCGGAAGCTGCGAAAAATCTGTCAGAACATACGTATCGTCATCCATTATGCAGCAGAAACATTTTTTTTTATAAAATTTGACTTCAATTCCCGTGCTCTGTTTTGGCCTCTAAATTTTTAGCAGCGTTCCTGTCAGAAACTTTTTGAGCCTTGTATGTTTTAAAACCTGCATTAGTTTTAACTTTTTGTTCGAGCACTGAGCTAACCGGGCTGCTTTTCTACCGGATGTGTTGGGAGCTCTTTTGAAAATGCTTTCTATTTGTTGGCTTTAGAAACATCATGTGGACCATTCCTTCTACCTGAACCAGGTTTTCTGTCAACGGACAAGTTCTCCCGATACTGTTTAATAACATTGGAATCAGTTTGACGGCAGACCTTTGATTGCTTGGCCAAATTTTTGTAGGACCAAGTTGGGTTTTGTTGAAAATATTTAATAATTTTAATCGCACTTTATTCTGGTCACTCATTTTAATCAGATTAACAACAAATGAACATAATTGACATTAAACATAATAACTGACATGCTTAACTAAGGTAACTTGATCAAAAAAAATCAAATAATACTTGGCTTAAAAGTTTTAATGAAAAACGTGTGTTAAGAATTTTTCGATTTCAGTCCTTACTATGAGAATATATATATAAGGTTGGCTACTGCATATCAAGACAATTCTTTGACATGCTATTTTCGACAATTATTGACACCTGTTGGTGTCATGATGGCTCTTAAAGAGGAAATACGGTGTGTGGTGGATTCTTCATAGACTTTTGTAAAACGTGCAGCCAACTGATTTTAGTATTATCGAATATCTGGAGATATTTGGATATTTACTAAATCTATTGTTTTCTCGACATCTACGTTAATTGTCGTATCTCTGAATGTGATAGCGAGATATTCAAGAATAACGCTTACATGGGTCCCTTTACACGGTGATAATCAGTGCTGCCCACGAAATCTAATCTTAATTCAATGGCATCCTGAAGCACAGATTAACAATAATTTCAGCAGTACAACGTTGATGAAATCTTGAGTAGTCATTGTCAAGACATATAAAATATGTGTTTGGATTTGTATGTCATATTAGTGTTACACATTATTAATGTTCAATAATCGCACTAAAATCTTAGGTTAAGTGAACACTACGGTTATATTCCATCAATTTCGACTAACTCAGTTTTTATCGCGATATTGCGTATTGATACTATGCAAGTTTTATCATAGTTTTAGCCAAGAGTCACTCCAATCCATACTACTTTAAAAGCATCCATGATTTCCTGCCTGAGCCCCTGTATCATCACATTCTGCTCATTACCCACTTCTTAGGCTGTGCAGATGTGACAGGCGGTAAAATTCCCATAGGTGATTGATAGGTTTTTCCCTATACAAATCTCCGGGACCTGATGAATTTTTGGCGCGGATGGTGCAGAGTGAAAACATCTCCATCCTCCCTTGTTTCCAAAGAATATATTAACTCTGCCTTATACACAACTATGCAACGAGAAGGGTAAAGACTGTAGTTATTCTCAAAAAATAGTACAATAAGTCATAAGAATCAGAAGGATTTCTGGTCAACAAGCTTATTATCTCTCCTGGTCAGAACCTACGAAAGACTCATTGACTCTATCAAATGCCAAATATTCAACATGTCTATCCTAGGGTCGCTCAACGAAAACTGCGATGTATGTAATTGTAGGCATAGAGAGATCATTGGAAGCTTTCGCAATGGACGAATTGCCAGATGTAGCAAGGGACCTCATCAAAAAGTTGGAATGAAAAGAAACAAGTTAAACTTGTAAGCTCCAAGGTATTCCAATAAACTTACGATCCAATAGGCATACTCTCCTCATTCTTGAATGAAGCCTCTGACTACATAATATCTCTGACGGCATATATGATAACATCATAAATACTGACTATTTTAAGATGAAATTTGGCATAGGATTTGGAGTATTTTGTTTGAAACTCAGAATGAAATCCGTATTCCATTTTCCAGATAAAGCGAGTTAATTTCGGGCTTAGAAATTGATGATCAGGGAGAATTGTAAAGGTCTATGCAACGGGAACATTTGTAGGAGCACTTACATATTTGTCGACAACACTTCTCTCAATCAATTTGTTCACAACTTCTTTTACTTTAGTCATCCAGTGTAAGGAAGAGTTGTCAGACTATCTAACGGATGGACTAGACAGAGTTGGATCAGTTTTATAACATCTATATCTATATAAATATATAAATGTCTTTGTAAGTTTGTTTGTTTGTTTATTTGTTTGTTTGTTTGTTTGTTTGTTTGTTTGTTTGTTTGTTTGTTTGTTTGTTTGAGCATCACGCCTAAACGGCTGAACCGATTTTATTGAAATTTGGAACGTAGATAGATCCTTACTTGGAAGCGTCAATAGGCTATAAATTGTTTCAATACTTGGACCAGAAAGGGATAAAAAGGGGGAAAAACGGGTAAAATTGGTACCTTTAGTTTTTAAACAATAATTACTAAACGGCTGAACCGATTTTTTACATCGACAGGGGTAGCGAAGCGCACCGGGTCAAGCTAGTATTTTATAAATATAAATGCTTGTTTTTAGAAAATTAAAATAAAAAAGAAATTAGCAAAACTGTAAAAGCTAAAGTTTGAGCTAAATTTTGTATAAGTTTAAGAGTCCATTTTGTGACAGTTGATATGATATAGCCAGATTTGTTTATTATTTTAACATGGAATATGTTTCTTTTATGCTAAAAACGCCAAAAAATTACAAAAACTGTCATATTTTAAAAAATTTCGAATAATTTTTACCTGTACTCAATTGAGTACGGCGGCGCCAAATGGGTTAATAAACACCACAATGAGAACATGAGATACTTCACCGAGGTTCCCAGTAGGCAAAAAAATAAGATGATACTGTACTTTAAAGTAAGATGATACTGTACTTTAAAGTACTTTTGGGCAAAAAGGGTCAAAATATGTTTTGTTTTCATTTTGTAAGCTTATTATTGTTATGTTACTTATAAGTACCGTCGGTAGACAAAGGGTTAAAGGGTTATAGAATGTTCGGTAAGTTTGCAAGCAGACTTGGACTTCCATTGAAAGATTATTCTGGCGGCTTTCGGGACTGTGAAATTGAAAATGTCCAGCTTTTCATGTAATGACAAAAAAGTAGACGTACTGGATGATCTATCGGAGGTATCGAGATTTCCATTTATCTCACTACCGTCTGGTCTTGAGTACTACCTAATATTAAGTAGTGTGTTCTTGAGAAAATGGAATCATATCGATTCAAGGCAATTAGCAATTTCTAATGAAATGTTTTGAATAAGTATTTCATTGTTCTCAATTCGAATGCCATGTTACAAAGATACAAACTTAGGAATGGATTAAAAACCAGTAATAATCGTAAGCCAGCAAAATTGTTCATTTCCCAAAATGATCATCCAGAAAGTAATATGATTTTGTGGATAACAAAAAAAAAAATTAATTTTTTTTCTAATTAAAAATTAATTTATATGTAAAAAAAATTTTATGGCAAACAACTTTTTTTTAATTATTTTATTAGTGGAAAAAATTTGAGGACAAAAAATTTTTTTTTTTTGGAAAAAAAATTCCTGTTTAAGAATATTTTTCCCGATTTTGACCCATTTCAGTTCCGACTTATAATAGCGTTATATATGTTGTTGTAAAGGTCCTTGAAATATCTATCATTAGATATCCATATTGTCTATATTAATGATATTAATGAAAAATCGAGGTTGTCCTGGTTTTTTCCTTATATCTCATCCATTTGTGGGCCGATTTTCTCGATTTTAAATACCAAACGAACCGGGTATATAGCGGATATATTGGTGTATGAATCATGTATGTAAGTTATTTGGGGGCTACGGAAAGTTGATTTCAACATACAGATGGCCAGACTGCCATGACTATATCGACTCGGCTATCTATAACGATCCAGAATATATATACTTTGTAGGGTCGCAAATGAAAAATGTAGAAACACAGAAAAAACTATGAAATTTTTTAAATTCAAATTATATTATATGAACTTTTCCCATTTCTGTATCAACTTCCGTTTGCAGCGTTATCCAGAGCCTGTCTAACTGGTTTAACCGTTATTTTAAACTTGAATTTCACTTGTTATTGTTTGATCTTACTGAATATATGCTACTAAGAAATAAATCACACAAAAGAAGTCACTCTTTCAAACTCAAGCTGCAGACAATGCAGGTTATAGGTCAGTTATTGTGATGTATCACAATTATGAGATCGTTGATTCATGGAAACCATACTATTACTAATAATAATTATAATTACTATAACGATTGTATATTCATTGTTCTTTACAATTGTTGCACTTACTTTGTTTAGAAACATAATTAATATTGTTGAAATGTAATCTCAAATTGTTGGAACTTGTAAAATAGCCGGATGAAGTGGAGGGTTGGTTGGATGATGATGATACAGAATTATTATGTAGAATATCACCATTAGTGTGTATGGTTGTTGGTGTTGTAGTTATTGCAGTTGTAGTTTTCATTGGCATTTGTAATTGATCCTCGTTATCAGACATTTTGTTGAGAATTTGTTTTCTTTTTTTTTTAGTATTTATAAAAAAAGATTTATTTGTTTTTATTGAACAATTAATTATTGAAACATTTTAAATGTGTTTGTTAGCATTCCCGTTATTTTGCGACGTTAATTTTGTTATTCAAGTAATTTGCTCCACAATTTCTTTAAAATAATTCCATATTTTTTGATAATTTTCTTTCACAATTTGCTGCTTTCTTAAACAACCAGCGAGCGTATGGCAGTTAGCACTCATTAATTTAAAACGCTGGAATTACTAATTTATTTTTGTAATTTAAACTCATTTTTATTAATATTTTATACGCTCATTTATTTGTTTTGTTTTTTTGTTTTTATTTAATAAATACTCTTTGTCCAAGATTTAGATAAAGTTCAAGTACTTTTTATTGTTTCAAATGAAAAATTTAGGTACTACTTATATTTGTTATTTGTTTATTGATTCGATTGATAACCTAATAATTCGTTTACATGCTTAAATTAGTTGCAAAAATAATCTTATCTGTGTTTGATTTTTAAGCTCATTGTACAACTTGTCTCACTGACCGTTAAAACTAAACTAAATTGCATTTTGACTCAGTTGCAAGTGATGAGTTTGTGTGTAAAACGCTTTGGTTTGTGTGAGTTGAGTGATTATTTCTATATCATCATGTCAAATACAGTGTTGATCAGTTAATTAGCACTTGTTTAACAAGTAAAAACAAATATTTATTTTAAAGATTTTTTTTCGTGAAGATCATTTCATATATTGGGTGTATGACTTAAATTTTTAACTTTTATTTTGAAACATTTGTACAATATACATTAATTCAAAGTATTGGCCATTGTTAGCCTTGACTTTTTCCTATATTTCTGGCAACATATGTATTCCGAGCCAAAAGAACTGCTCATCTGTTGAGGTCAAGAACGAATCAAGCCAATATCGGATACTCTGTTCCAAAGTGAAGTGTATACCCGAGCGTTCTGCATCGATCGAAACAAATAGTAGTCGAACGGGACATGGTCTGGACTATAAAGCGGGTGAAACAAAACTTCCCAATCACTTCATTCTAAACAGTTTTTTAACAGGTGTTGCAACATGTGGCCGAGCGTTTCATGTCTGGCCGCATATTCTGGGCGCTCTTCGGCCAATGATCGCTTCAAACGAATCAGTTGCGTTCGGTTCAGGTTCCCTGTAATTGTCTGGTCAGATTTCAGCAGCTCATAATAGATAGGACCCTTTTGCTCCCACCAAATACAGAGCATTAACTTAGCACCATGGATATTTGGCTTTGGTATCGATTCGCCTGGTTGGCCGGAGCTTAACATACGATCTCTTACGCTTCGGGTTATCGTAATGGATCAATTTTTCATCACAATTAATGATTCGGTGCAAAAATGATTTCGTTTTATAGAGTGTTTGAAAACGTTTTTAAATTGCTGATTAAAGCTTTTGTTTAGTTTGACAACAATCTTCATGGAGTAATGCCAGTATCGCGATACTGGATCGCGGTCAATATATATTGAACGTGTAGCAGTGGCCTAAGAGCATGTTTTACCGTTACCGACAAGTTGTAACTTATGCTAAATAACTGAACAATTCTGTATTCAAATTAAAACTGAAATCACTCAAACTATCGTTAATAATAAAAACTATGTATGATTAAAGAAAACAAAACTGTTTGTTGGATGCATTTGTTTACTGACTGTTTACCAGTTTTTAACAATAAAATCTTATTATTTTTATCAGTAAATTGTCATGTTTTTTTTTTTTTTTTTTTGGAAAAACTTGTTTATTTTTTTTTTTTTTTTCAATGTCTTATAACTATTTGACCGGTTTACGTTCCACTTAATGGTAAAGTGAAAGTAAATTTATTTTGGATTGCTACATTAATTTACTTGTTTTCTTGAAAAAAAAAAGTACACACACACATCTCAAAATTGTTCAATTAAATTTGAGTGTAAAGTTCATTCATCTAAATTTTTGAAGTCAAACTTATAATTTCGTGTGTTTTTTTTTTCAATTCAAATATAGTTTAACATGAAAATGACCCCTCAATTATTAGTGTGGCAGAGGGAGGGAGTACATTGTTTAAGAATTTGTTAAGAGAAAAAAAAACTCTAGCTTTCTTTTTTGAGTGAAATAACCACTTTTCGTCATTTTCGAAGCAAAAAAACTATGTTGTTTACACTATAATGTTTAATAACTAAGTGAGAATAAATGACAGAAAAGTACCCTTCAAAATGACAAATAGGTTATTAAAAACAAAAAACCGCGAAAATCATTTTCACACCGAATCATTACTTGAGATGAAAGATGGATCCATTACGATAACCCGAAACTTGAAGCGCGGCCAACCAGCCGTAACCTACTGTGCCCATCACTTTACTGCTCATTTTGACTTTACCCCTTTCAAGGCTGTCAAAACATTAGAGAACCTTCTAAAGAAGTGAATACTCTTCACGAAGATTACTTTAAATATCAATGATTTCAAATAAGTGAGTGAATTTTATTATTGTTAGACCAAAGACTTTTCAATTCCTGTAGTAAACAACTGCAATTGCGTACTTTTTCAATAAATTACTTATAATAGTTATTGCTATTTTACAAATTATCTTTGGTAATTAAAAATCTAATCATACTTGTTAGTTTATTTACATGAAAAGAAAGCAAATGATTTATGACCATTCAAGTTATTAATCTATCTATTACTATCTTACTATTTTTGTCTCGTAATACTTTTAAGCTCAAAGTTTACCAGGTTCTAGGTAATTATGTGTTAACCTTACAAGATCATAAAAAATGGAATGAAAAAAAATTGCCCTCAACCACCATAAGTGGTGAATGAGGGTATATATATAAGTTTGTCATTCCGTGTATAACATTGAGAAATAATCTTCTAAGACCCAACAAAGTATATATATTATTGATCCTTATGAAATTCTAAGTCGATTGAGCCATGTATGTCCGTCTGTGTAAAACACGTTCACGTCCAAGCAGTTTGGTATTGAAAATCAGCAAAATCGGTTCAGTAGAACCAGAGTTATGAACCAAAATGGATGGCTCATATTTGATCATAGCCCCCATATAAAGTTCACTTCCGAAAATCACTTAAATAGGCATAAATATCTTATAAATATAGCTATTAAATTGAAACTCGTCATAAATAATCCCCATATATACTGAAATCGCTGTACCGAATTCTATAAAGATCGGCCCATAACTGGTTATAGCTTCCATATAAGGACCACTTCCTAAAAATACAGTAACCTGCATAAATATCTAAAAAAACATCATTATCAAACCAAAATTTTACACAGATCCGTAATTTATATTAAAAAATCATATTATAGGATTTCATGAATATCGGTCCAAATTTGCCCATAACTTCCATATAAGGTCCACTTCCGAAAATCAGCTAAGTACTCATAAATCTCTAATACATATATTTTTCATGCTATAATTCTACACAAATAATACTCATATACATAGAAATCGCTGTACCAAATTTTACGATGGTCGGCCCATAATTGGTCATAGCTTCCATATAAGAACAACTTCCGGAAAACACACTAACCTAAAAAAAATCCGTGCTAAACCAAAATTTTACACCGATCATTAATTTCTATCCAAGAATCATACTTCAAGATTTTTTAAATATCCGTGCATAAGTCGGCATAGCTCCCATATAAGGGGTACTGCTGTTAATAATATTCAAGGTCTATAATTGGCCACAGCTCCCATATAAGTTCCCATATATCCATAAAACTCTTGTACAGATTAAATTCTATTAAAATACATAAAATTCATCTTAAAATATTTTATGACAATCGTATAAGTCCCATAATCCAAAAATACATTAACGCATATAAACATTGATATCGATAAAAAATTCTACAGAAATTAGTTCCAAGTAGACAGAAATCATACTGCTTGATTTTGTTACTATGGGTTCATAATTATAAAGCACCCAATAAGGCTCATATCCGGAAAATTCATTAAACGCGAATATATATACAAATTTTGTTTATATTCAAAATTTTGAACTTTGTCTAAATATATTTTTATACCCTTCACCTTCGTGAGAAGGGTATATATAAGTCCGACCCTATAAAGTATATATATTCTGGATCCTTATAGATAGCGGAGTCGATTAAGCCATGTCCGTCTGTCCGTCTGTCTGTCTGTTGAAATCAATTTTCTGAAGACCCCAAATAACCTACAAACTTGTTTCATACATCAATATATCGAGAATTTTTTATTTAAAATCGAGAAAAGCGGCCCACAAATGGCTGAGATATAAAAAAAAAGCCGCGCCAACCTCGATTTTTGGCCTATTATTGATCCATATCTGGATTACTAAGTCATTAATATTGACATTATAGATATCTAATGATAGATATTTCAAAGTCCATTGCAACAATCTATATAATAGTAATTTGGACCTACAATGGGTCAAAATCGGGAAAAATGTTTTTTAACCCGATTTTTTTTTTTTACCAAAAAATTTTTTTTGTCATAATGTTTTTTTTCACTAGTAAATTAAAAAAAAAACTTTCGAAGAAAAAAAAATTTGGAAATTTTTTTGAAAAACAATTTTGAAAAATATTTTTTTTTTTAAATTTTGAAAAACAATTTTGAAAAAAAAAAAAAAAAAAAATTATTTTCGTTTACTTAAAAATATTAAAAATTTGTATTTTAAAGTATAATTTGGTGAAGGGTATATAAGATTCGGCACAGCCGAATATAGCTCTCTTACTTGTTTATATCATCATATTTAGGTGGAGGGTATTAAGATTCGGCAGGGCTGAATATAGTACTCATACTTGTTTTAAATTAATTCTCTAAATAAAGAGATTAATGATAAAAAAACACATTAATGTTTAAAATTATCAGTATTTAACATGCTAAATTAAACTGGTAAATTAAACAAAAACATTTATAAAATGTAATTAAATTTGTTTAATTACTAAAACAATAGAGTTATTTATAAGCACGTTTAACTAGGTTTTAAATCACAATTAGAGCAATCAAAATAATTAGTATAAATATATGTTAAATACATATCAATCCAACTCTACACATTAGTCGTAAATAAAGTAATAATTGGAAACAAATATTTTCAATAAGTCCTCAGATTGCAATTATTGAAGAACGCCTTATGGTGTCACCAGTCTAATAATTATTAAACCTGTGACAACAAAATGTGTGCTTAAATTCCTAATATTTAAATTCTGAACATATATCTTATTCATTTATTGCACGTTTTCTGAATATTAATGTTTTTTATTTGAAAATAACTAAAATCAAATTGCAATTCGTTTCAACAATTTTCCTTATAATTTTACGCAATTTGTAAGTTAATTGGTTTTTAAGTTTATAGCCAGCAAATTACAAAAGATACAAGTATTGTATATTTAGCAATAAACTAAAAGCTGCTTGAGAATTTAAGTTGCCACATTGAGTAATACTCTTTAAATAAAATAAATCCACTCAAATTGAGAGCATTAAACAATGTTGAGTTAAATTATTGGAAGCTTACTGTTATGTATATGTTGTACTTCTCTTAAGCTTAGTTTAATTTCAAAAGCTTTAAAAGTTTTATAATTGAGTAGGTTGTTTTTTAACTGTAAAAATACATTTATAATATAAAATATCGTTAACATTTAAACCGCTTTAAATTATGAACTAGTTACATATATAAAGAGAAATTAAAGTTCCCTATATCTCAGTTCAATTAAGAGAAAAAACAAGTAAGAAAGTTATAATATAAAAATAATATTTTTCTGGTTCTCTCGATTTGTTTAATTTTACATTGGGTGTACGACTTAAAACTGCTGAATTTTTTCAAATTTGTAGCTTTTATTTTGAAACATTTGTACAATATAAATTTATTCAAAGTATTGACCACTGCAATGACATTTTCCTATCTTTCTGACAACATATGGATTCAGAGCCTAAAGAACTGTTCATCTTTTGAGGCCAAAAACGAATCAAGCCAATATAGGGTACTTTGTTCCAAAGTAAAGAGTATCCCAGAGAGAGCGTTCTGCTTCGGTCGTAAGAAATAGTAGTCGGACGGGGCAAGGTTTGAAATATAAAGCGGATGAAGCAAAACTTCCCAACCACTTCATTCTTAATAGTTTTTAACATAAGTTTTAACAGGTATTGCAACATGTAGCCGACTGTTGTCATGATGGAATATTACAGTTTCATGTCTTTCCGCATATTCGTGGCGGTTTTCGGCCAATGCTCGCTTCAAACGAATCAGTTGTGTTCGGTACAGGTTCCCTGTGATGGTCTGGCCAGATTTCATAAGCTCATAATAGATAGGACACTTGTGATCCCACCAAATACAGAACATTACCTTAGTTACATGGTCAGGCTTTGGTGTCGATTCGGCTGGTTATCCGGCCTTCACGGGTTGTCGTATTTTCATCGCAAGTAATGATTCGAGAAACATCACATATGTTTCTAAAGCCAATTAATAGAAAGCATTTTCAAAAGAGCTCTCAACACATCCGGTAGGAAAGCAGACCGGTTAGCTCAGTACTCGGACTATTTGGTACGAAAGTTAAAGCCAATGCAGGTTTAAAGACATACAAGGCTAAAAAAGTTCCTGACAGGAACTCTTCTAAAAATTTAGAGGCCAAAGACACAGCACGGATATTGAAGTCAAATTTTATACAAAACATATACATAATGGATTACGAAACGTACGTATGGAACATTTTTCGCAGCTTTCGGGGTTAATATTTTTATGTTTCTGATGCTCGAGGGAATGTTGTAGAAATATTTAGTACCCAAAAGCAGAAAATTTTCCAAAAAGTTCTTGGCATGGCAAGCAATATGCAGTTGCGGCAAAAGAAGCCAAACATTTGTTACAAAGGGCTCTTTAAATACCGAAATTTACATCAAGGAATGTCGACAAAAGAGGATGGTTCCATTCATAAGATTTCTTAATGTGTCCACTTATTTTTGGCCTGATTTGGTACCCTGTCATTATGATAAGCAAGGTCTTGAGTGGTTCAAGAACTATAATGTGTTATTTGTACCAAGTGTGGCAAATGCTCCAAACTGCCTGGGGCTGATGCCAGTTGAGAGATATTGGGCTCTTGTTAAAAGAGAATAGAAGAGCACAAATAAGATGCCCAAAATGTGGTAGATTTTAAACGGAGACGGACAACCTGTTCGAACAAAGTGGCAGAAATCTCCGGAAAAGGTTCATAAATTAACATATATGTATGTTAAGAATTTTTCGATCTCAGTCCTTAAATTTTGATTTATTTAAAAACAAAAATAGTTGACCTGGATCCGCGCCTGATATGAAGAGAAATCGTTGAATCCTAAAAGAGAATAGCTCTCAGTAGACAATTAGTGTGCTCTCTGGGTATACGATTCCTGAGATCGTATCCAGCTGGCATGAAATTTTTCGATACTGAGATTTTTACTGTATTTGTTACCAATTAGAGGGTTTGTTACCAAATGTCAATTTTTTAAAAAAAATGGCTAAAAACGTTGGTAATAATTTTTTTATTGCAAATTTGGCCATGTGATTTCAAAAACAACATTTAAAAAGTTTGCACAATCCATAGTTTACATGTCAGGTGGGAAAAACTAAATGAGTGCCTTAAGGCACCCTTTGGGCTTTAGAGATTGAAACATAGTCGGGTTTTAGTTAGTATAATTTGTAAATTTTTATTGAAAAAAACTTTTCTAATAGTTCATCTTTCAAATCAAATAATTTGAAATATTTGTTCACTCGATTAGCCATTTCATAAAAGTTTATGTAAAAAAGTTGCAAATCAAAGCAAAGAAAACCAAACAATATTTTTCTATATGAGGGAAAAACTGAGACAGCAAAACTAGGCTGCAATGCCCAAGAGTGCCTAAAGGCACTCATCAATTAATCAGGTCTCTAAAGAGTAGCTTACCTTTATACTATTTAAGAAAAACAAGTAAGAGAGCTATATTCGGCTGTTTCGAATCTTATTTACCCTTCACCAAATTATACTTTAAAATAAAAAATTATAAATATTTTTAGGTAAACAAAATTAATTTTTTTTTCAAAATTTAAAAAAATTTTTTTTTTTTAATTGTTTTTCAAAATTTTTAAAAATTTTTTTTTTTCAAAATTGTTTTCAATTTTTTTTTTCCAATTTTTTTCCAAATTTTTTAAACAATTTTTTTAAATTTATTAGTGAAAAAAAATTACAAAAAAAAAATATTCGGGTTAAAAAATAATTTTCCCGATTCTGACCCATTGTAGGTCCAAATTACTATAGCCTTATATAAATCGTTGCAAGGAACTCTGAAATATCTATCATTAGATATCCATATTGTCTATATTAATGACTTAGTAATCCATATATAGATCAAAAATAGGCCAAAAGTAGAGGTTGTCCCGGGTTTTTCCTTATATCTCAGCTATTTGTGGGCCGATTTTAAATAGCGACCGAGCCGAAAGAACTCCCGATATATTGATGTGTCAATTATGTTTGTAAGTTATTTGGGGGCTACGGAAAGTTGATTTCAACATACAGACATGGCTTTATCGACTTCGCTATGTATAACGATCCATATACTTCGAAAAATGTAGAAATTACAAACGTGATGACAAACTTATATATACCCTTGCCACTCATGGCAATCGGGAAACTTTAAAACACTTTAATCAACGTTTGATAACACAACATGGACTTTCCATATTTTTTGATTGTTAATGTACTTAGTTTGTAAAAAGTGCAGTAAATAAGAATGAAGAGAGGTTTTAAGACGTTTCAAGCAGAGTTTAAAATTACTACTATATTAGTCAAAAAATTGCAAAATATTTCATAATTTTAAATGAAAACTGCAACAAATATTTAACAAAATAATATTTCCTCACATACATACTAAAAATATAAATACTATTTAAGAATTCCATATATGCACAAGCTTCATAGTAGAAATATTTGTCGCAGTTTTTCCAAAAATATTTTGCCTTACAAAATATTTTACGTTGCAGCTAGAAGACAAAATGAAAATTTTTCATTTCTAAAACATTTGCTGCCCAAATATATTTATATTTTTGGTTAGCAAAAACAAATATATTGCTTGTGTATAATATACAAAAAATTTACTACAAAAACATCAAACATGCAAACAAATTGCAGCGTGAAAACCATAAACTGCAAACGATATGCGCAGTAAAAAATTCAAACAATGGAAATATGGAAGATGCTAAATGTAGACTGCCAAACCATACGAAGTTGAAAAATGTAAAATACGAAATTGTGCGAAGTTAAAAATGTTTAAAACGAAAATGTGCATTTATAAAATATTTCAGCCACATATATGGAAATATTTTGCCGCATATAGTCACTGAGTAGAAAAATGTGAAAAAAACTATGAACAACAAGTGTGCGTTGATTTGGGTGTACAAAATAAACATTTATATTGAATCGTGTGTTAATAAAGAATTTAAGTGGAGTAAAATAGAAGTTTTATTTTTTGAGGTATGTAATTGTATTATGAAAGATAGGAATGCAGTGAAAATATATTAAATAAGATTCTGGGCAAAGGATAGCGGACGATATTATTTTATTGAATTTTTTGATTAAATGGTTTTTGTAATACGAATTCAAATGTATTCCTGCTGCTTGTAATAGGAGTCCAGAAAAATTAGTAACATAAAATTTTGTATGTAAAGTGGCTAAAAAAGGATAGATAATGCAACAACAAAATGTAACAACAGACAAGCAAAACAGCCAATGAATACAATGTAATAAAAAATAACAGGATCTACAAAAAAAACAGTATGTTGCATAAAAATGCAATGTAGATAGATAGATTACTTTTTGTTTGTACACTCAAATGTATCCTTTCGTAAAATTTGTAACAGGAGAACAAACAAATAAATAAGCAGCATAGAAAATAATTGTGCAAGAACAATTTGATGTGTGAGATATAAATGCAAAAAGGCACAGGCATGAGTACAACAGGAGCAAAAGGAAATTAACTGTATAAAACTGCTGTATGTGTGTACATGTGTTCTGTAACTGCATAATGCAACAACAATTTACGCAAAAACCATAAACAAACACATAAATAGGTTCAATGATGATCGTGAGTGTAGCAGGAGAAAAAAAGGATAAAGAAAAATGATAGAAATTTAAGAAAGATCGACTTTGTGTTTTTAAATGCACATTCATATGTATCCATTCGTAATATTTGTAACAGTAGAACAAAAAAACAAATAAGCAACAGAGAACAAATTATGCAACGAAGGCACAATAATTTTTTACATAGCCACGAGTGCAGCAGGAGAAAAAGGAAATACAAGAACAACTACTTATACACTCAAGTAATTGTGATATACAACTGTTGTATGTGTGTCCTTTAGCTGCAAAAAGCAAAAACAACTCGTGCAAAAAAGAAACAAATGCATAGTAAAGGAATTTCTAGAAATATGGAGGAGTAGAGTAGGAACCGTTGCAATTAATTGCATTTTGTTTTTGTTTTTTTTACTGTAAATGTAGAAAATCAACAACAACTTGTGCAATCTCAAATGCAAATGAGTATGATTGGCTGAGCGTTTGTAACAGGAGTAAAATAATAAAGTATAGAATGCTGAAAAAAATATAATTATACAATAAAGAACCTATTGTATATACCTACTTGTATTGTGAACGATAGGTATGCAGTAAAAGTACATTAAAGAAGGTTATGGGCAAAGGATAGCGGATGTTATTATTATTGCATTGTTTGTGTAGAACTGATTTAACAAAATTTATAATTTTATTTAAAAACTAAAAAAAAATGTCTTCATAGAATTGAAAAATTTTACCATTTTTGTATTTAGGTAGCCATGGTGCATACATTTTTTATATATAGATTTTTTTTAGTTATTGTTGCATTTTATTATTTTACATCGCAATTGGCAGGGCTTTTCAAAATTCTAGTTAATTTGAGTTTTTGGGTATCTTTTAAATTTTCTTAGAATTTGTTTTTGTTATACTTTTGATGTATTTTCACGAGTTGTTTTTGCTTTTTGCAGCTAAAGGACACACATACAACAGTTGTATATCACAATTACTTGAGTGTATAAGTAGTTGTTCTTGTATTTCCTTTTTCTCCTGCTGCACTCGTGGCTATGTAAAAAATTATTGTGCCTTCGTTGCATAATTAGTTCTCTGTTGCTTATTTGTTTTTTTGTTCTCCTGTTACAAATATTACGAATGGATACATATGAATGTGCATTTAAAAACACAAAGTCGATCTTTCTTAAATTTCTATCATTTTTCTTTATCCTTTTTTTCTCCTGCTACACTCACGATCATCATTGAACCTATTTATGTGTTTGTTTATGGTTTTTGCGTAAATTGTTGTTGCATTATGCAGTTACAGAACACATGTACACACATACAGCAGTTTTATACAGTTAATTTCCTTTTGGTCCTGTTGTACTCATGCCTGTGCCTTTTTGCATTTATATCTTACACATCAAATTGTTCTTGCACAATTATTTTCTATGCTGCTTATTTATTTGTTTGTTCTCCTGTTACAAATTTTTCGAAAGGATACATTTGAGTGTATAAACACTTAATTTGATAGATTTCATTCAGAAAAAGTAATCCATCTATCTACATTGCATTTTTATGCAACATACTATTTTTTTTTGTAGATCCTGTTATTTTTTATTACATTGTATTCATTGGCTGTTTTGCTTGTCTGTTGTTACATTTTGTTGTTGCATTATCTATCCTTTTTTAGCCACTTTACATACAAAATTTTATGTTACTAATTTTTCTGGACTCCTATTACAAGCAGCAGGAATACATTTGAATTCGTATTACAAAAACCATTTAATCAAAAAATTCAATAAAATAATATCGTCCGCTATCCTTTGCCCAGAATCTTATTTAATATATTTTCACTGCATTCCTATCTTTCATAATACAATTACATACCTCAAAAAATAAAACTTCTATTTTACTCCACTTAAATTCTTTATTAACACACGATTCAATATAAATGTTTATTTTGTACACCCAAATCAACGCACACTTGTTGTTCATAGTTTTTTTCACATTTTTCTACTCAGTGACTATATGCGGCAAAATATTTCCATATATGTGGCTGAAATATTTTATAAATGCACATTTTCGTTTTAAACATTTTTAACTTCGCACAATTTCGTATTTTACATTTTTCAACTTCGTATGGTTTGGCAGTCTACATTTAGCATCTTCCATATTTCCATTGTTTGAATTTTTTACTGCGCATATCGTTTGCAGTTTATGGTTTTCACGCTGCAATTTGTTTGCATGTTTGATGTTTTTGTAGTAAATTTTTTGTATATTATACACAAGCAATATATTTGTTTTTGCTAACCAAAAATATAAATATATTTGGGCAGCAAATGTTTTAGAAATGAAAAATTTTCATTTTGTCTTCTAGCTGCAACGTAAAATATTTTGTAAGGCAAAATATTTTTGGAAAAACTGCGACAAATATTTCTACTATGAAGCTTGTGCATATATGGAATTCGTAAATAGTATTTATATTTTTAGTATGTGTGGACATTAATATGAAAACGATTCATATTTATTGCGTAGTCGGTAGTCAAATGTAAAAAACGTTTAACTAAATATTAAACCCTGGTTTCAAGGCTTACTAAACTATTTAAGTAAGTTTTTTAGAAACTGTTACAAGAGTTTTTGAAATTAAAAATCAGTCATTTTTGCATTTATTGACATTTTTGCGAAAAGTGCCTTGAGGCATGCTTAAGTATTAGAGGGTTAAATCAATTATACATGAGTAGGAGTCATCCTTTACGATCTTGACTAAACGAAGAGAATGGTTTAAACTTGATTTATTAAAAGGATTCTCCAAACTCTTTCGTAATGAATAGAAAATCTTTAATTTTTTTTTAATTTAATACTTTATTTGCAAAAAAAATCGTATAATTATGCTTATCAAATTAGTACAATTATTTTATCACTCTCTTTATAGTTGTTTTTTTTATGTTTTACACTAATTATTACAAAAATTCTCACATATATAAAAAAATAACTTAAATTATTTATATAAAACTCCCTTTTTTTACAACAGCACAAAACTATATT
Organism: Calliphora vomitoria; assembly: GCA_942486065.2. Classification (NCBI taxonomy): domain Eukaryota; kingdom Metazoa; phylum Arthropoda; class Insecta; order Diptera; family Calliphoridae; genus Calliphora; species Calliphora vomitoria. The sequence goes on along the minus strand of OW818030.2, from coordinate 85,123,586 downwards.
ACAAATACAAAAATGAAAAATATTAAAAATAATAAAGTAAAGTAAAATAAAAACACTTTGGCACAATTACTAAAAATATACACAGTAAGAAATAAATCAACTATTGAAAGTATAGTCTTTATTTCTTGGAATGTTTACAAAAAAATGTTAATAGAAATTTATATGAATTAAAGGAATTAGCGATTAAATGAAGTTAAGATTGATAATAGTTATTAAAGAAAAAATATTGCAATGATATAGAAAATTGTGTAAAAATTTCCCAAGGTTTTGTTTTTAATTTTAGTCTTATTTAAATATAATAAATAATTTTAGTAATTACTACTAAACATCAGTTTTAAGTTTGCTTTCAGCATTTTTTAAAAATGTTTACAGTTTTTGTTTAATAATGAATGATGTAAGGCTTTTTTGAATGTCATATTTAGGAAATTTTACTGCTCGTACTCTTAATGTTCGGCAAGTTTAGAGTAAATAACCTACATTTTCGATTTGATGTTAAATTTGATATGCTGACGGGATTTTAAAAACATTAAATGCTGAAACATCGCTGTTTTTGGTTCCAACTGTCAGATATATAATTATAAGTTGCATTAATATAATATTCTACCTTGAAATATACCTAGAATTCTTATTTATTTGTGATTGCACAACCGATTTTTATTAAATTTTGTGTCTACTATAAATTTAGCAAATTTACATTTTATTGTTATTTAGTTCTTTTTTTTAATTAATTCACTTCATTTTAGGAATACTTTCACTTCTTTTAATACAACGATTAAACTAAACTTAAGCTTGAACCAAAAGGTCTTTTCATCCTAATTCAAGTTTGCAGGTTTTAGTTAACCATTTACGAGTTAGTTAACATAACCTTGTTTTAAACCAAGTTTAGTTATTTCTTTAAATTAATATTCGCTTAATTTGTTTAATTTTCTATTGTATTGCAAACATTTTTTTTGTTTAGTTTTTATCTAAAAAAAATATATATAATTCTCATAATTGCTTTAGTAATTCCACTAGCTCTCTCTCTATTTTCTATCTAAATAATCTCAATCTAAAGGACATGATATAAAACGATATAATACGTAAAGCTAAAAATAAGCAAACTAAAAATATAATGGCCGTTTCATAACTAGCATTTAACATGTCGACATCTTTAAGAAATACTTTCGGTCTCGAATAATGACAATACATGGCATTGCACTCTAGACGCGGCCGATCAAAGCCGAATATGGACAAAACCGAGGCATCTAAACTATATTTTAGAAATGATGTTTTGAATATCCACTGCAATGGTTCTGGTGTATGTTTTTCTTGCAGAAAGAAACCGGAAAATGCCAAAAAGGGACAGATGAAAAAGGGTCCCAGTATGGCAGCCAGCTGGAACAAATAAATAAATAGTTTTTTTTTTATTATTTAAAATAAATTGCATTGAATGTTTCCTAACTTACCTTAATATTTAATGAAGCTCCCACCGCCAAACCTATACTTTGTCCCACTAAGGCGGTTAAAAATATTATCACACAAAATAATACCACACGAAATACATCTCTCGGCTGATCGGTTAGTATATAGGTTATGACTATATAAACGGTGGTGCATACAAATTGTATGGGTATGTCGGCCAATGTTATGGCCACATAATAGGCTCGTAGTGAGTACCAACGATTGAAATGTTCTCGTGAGACAATTGGGAATTCTAGGGGAACTGAAAGAAAAGGAAACAAATTGAAATGGTTAAATAGTTAAAAAAAACAATTTGATAATAAAACAAGTAAGAGTGGTATATTCGGCTATGCCGAATCTTATATACCCATCACCTTTGTTGTGGATGCATTAATTGCCCACTTTCAGCGTATAGCATCCTAAATATATCAAGAAAACTTTTAAAAAATTTACATTTAATTGATGACGAACAGATTATTTTGTAGAAGTTACAAACGAAATGACAATCTTATATATACCTTTCCCACGAAGGTGAAGGGTATAAAAACAACAATGCCAAACGAAACGAAACACTCGCAAAGCAATGAAACCAACACACATCTAAACATACGTTTTGTTGCATGTTTTTGTCAAAGCATGCAATAAATTATCTTTTTTTGATGAAATTTTTAGAGGTTGTCTCGGATTTTTGCTCATATCTCCGTTATTTATGGACGGATTTTCCTGATTTTAAATAGGAAACTTCTCGAAAGCATGTCTGACAGAATTATTGAAGATTTGGATCCCGAAGATATCTGGGGTCTTCAGAAAATTGATTTCAACAGACATACAGACGGGCAGACAGACAGACGAACATGGCTTAATCGACTCCGTTATCTATAAGGGTCGGAAAATTATATTGTGGATATTAAAACGGAATGACAAACTTATATATACCCTTCTCACGAAGGTGAAGGGTATAAAAAATATCTATTGGTCAAATGGTAAATTTGCCATTTTTTCTGTGGACGCTACTTCAAATATAGTGGTTTTAATATCAGCATGGAATTCAAAATATTGCGCCACCTGTCTTGATTGAATCCTCTAGAAGGGAAATAAAAACTAGTAAGAGTGTTATATTCGGCAGTTTAAATTTTATATACCCACCATCAATATTATTCGGGCACCGATTTTTGCGAATTTTCTATTGTACAAAAATATTTATCTGATTCATACGATTTATTAATTTTAAATTAATGGCAAATTTTACCTTACAAGGTACATGCATTTAAAAGTAATCTTAACAAAGTTTTATTTTGTCATTCTGTTTGTAATACATCGAAATATTTATCGCAGGTCAACAAAAGTATATATATTCTGGGTCCTTATGAAGTTCTAAGGCGACCGTCTGCCTGTCTGTTGAAAACACAATAGGGCCAAACATTTCTTTAGCTAAAAATTTTCACAAATACTCTATAAGGTTTGTTTGGTATTGAAAATGGGTAATGTTTTCATCTACTCCCCATATACATGTCCCCCCGGAATACTGTTTAAGCAGTCATAAGTGATTATTCGGCAAGCCTGATAAAAGTTTGCACAAATTAGTTTCCAAAAAACCGAAGAATTTCAAAACCGCGGTTTCGGTTTTAAAAAATTGAAAACCGATCGGTTTCGGTTCGGTTTTGTGATAATTTATTAACTATTAAATCAGTTGATAATATAGGAAATGCTATACAAATTTAAAGTTCAAACTTGACGAGTGTTCAAGAGGATAAAGGAAAATTGATACTTTTTCTTTTAATGGTACCTTTTTAATATATTAAATTAGCTTATATACATAAAAATTGGCTAATATGATTCTCAGTAAAGAAATAATCAAGAATAGAGTGCTCAATTGTATTATGATAGCAAAAATGGAGAACTAAAATAAACTAAGGAGTATATTTTCGTTCTTCAAATAGTACTTTTTGAATTTTCTATAATATTGAACCTAGAATCAGGAAATTACATTGAAATTTCAAACTTGACAGTTGTATAAGTGTATATTTTCCAAAAACGCTTCGTTTATCTCGTCAATGCAGACCAAAATTTCATCTTTCGTATACACGGTCTTTCAAATGGCCACAAATGACATCGCCAAATCGTGAGATTACTCGTTCGGGAAATGTCTTATGCAACTAAATTTTTTAGTCGGCTGAGTGGCTCGCTGAAACCAAAGATCACTGATGTTAACATTAGAAAATTATGGCCAATACTATGTTAAAGTTACAATTCACATGATTGTATCAATCATATATATAATTGTAGTAAATAAAGATATGTTTGTGACAACCATTTTTGTGGTGAACGATTTATCATATTATTTTTTTCTCGGCTTATGGTTATCATAATCTTAGAAGAACATATTATGATATAATGATTCATCATGAACATGATTGTCATAAGCATATATTTATTTACTCCAATCATGTACATGATTGCCATTATCATGTGGATGGTAGCTTTACCATATAAATAATTACAGTAACCATAATATTGTTAATAAACTTTTAAAAATGTTGAATTGGTTGCAATAAACATGTACAATAGTGATATAACTAATTTTGGCGAAATTTTTGGCATACAACCACGTGATGGCCAATGTTGTATAAGTAATGAAAATCATTTTTTTAGATTTTTAATTGTTTCGCAGTCTCGTTATAAAGTTTTTTATTCTTGGTAACACCGTAGACGAAACCAGTAGCATTTAACACGCCGGATAAAACGTGGTTTATCGATTGAGTGCTGAATAATTTACTCATATTATTGCACCCAGAAGTCTTATTTTCAGTGAGCCCATCGAGAGCAAAAGTATTTATTTTGTTGGATTAGCTTATTGCTACCAATAAAAAATAGTGTTAAAATAAAGATCGTGTTAAATACAAATGGACTAGTAATGTATGGAAATGTAAACGAAATTCTCAAGATTTACCACACACCTTGTTTTGAAATCGTAAAGCATTGTCTTTGACTACAGGCTTATATTTATTTTATAATAATTCCAAGAAGATATAGTTATGTTCGTCCGTTTCTCTGTTGAAAACACAATAGGGCTCAAATGAAAGGAGCTAGCTTCCACAAATACTCTCTGTTGATAATGTTTGTTTGGTATTGAAAATGGGCGATATCGGTCAATGATTTGACCTAGCCCCATACAAATTTCCCCCCGAAATAATGTTTGAGCAGCCATATATTTAAAGTATGTAAATTACTTTAGTTTTTGTCAATATGGGTATCAAACGAACAATCTCTTGAAATGGAATCAATTTTTTTGTTTTCAGTTTTCAGGGCGAAAAGTTGTAAATAATGTCCTTTGAAAATTTTATATATCTCTGGGAATTTCTAATATATTTTTCTAGAGATTCGTGCTACCTTTGGCAGTCTTATTCGAATGACATAAAGCTGAAGAATCAAGATATAGAAAAAATTCCGGGAATGCCGGGACATTAACTTTTTTCATTCCCGTTTCCCGGGAAACCCCAAACCCTAGAAAAAGGACTTACAAGTCGTCAACACATTTCTAAACACTTATTTTAAATCATCTCAAATATGTAAAAAAAACTGCATTAACAGATTTTTCAAATTATTTGAACGTCTTTGTGAATTGTTTAAATTTATGAAAAGGGACTTAGCACGTTTTCACACTAAGCTAACAATATAATAAACATTTAGTTTAAGAAAATTGAAATACTTACATTTCACCAAAATCGATGAAAACGCCGAATACATTATAAACATAATCGAATAGAAACAATAACGAAAATTATTTAAAGCATTCTCCGCCTGATTGCCAATACCGTAATACAGACAACCGATCAGTAAAGCCGTTATTAAATGTATGATAAAACGTATCGTTGTCAGAGACTTATCGCGCCACAATATTAAAAATGTTCTCAGCAGCAAAATGCCCAGTTGGCGATAGAACGGTGTGGCATAAATATTCTCACTTTTACACAGTTTCGGCGCATCCAACTGTTGACAGCAGCCATTATCGCCGTCAGTGCTATTATCGTTGGATTCATTTAAAATGCCTTTACTATTGCCAATGCGTGAGGACATTTCTTTGATGGGTGTTAGGGGTTTGGTATGATGGTTGGAGTGATTTGAGTACATGGTGGTGGGACAATGACCATTTGGTGCCGGACTAGACTGATTGCTATTGATGGCAGGTGTAAATATGGGAGCCATTACAGGGGTCATAAGACCAGCTGCCATCATTTTGTCTGTTAAGAGATGATCATAGAATTTTAATAAAATCTTTTTGATTTTTGTTATACAACTTGTTGTACTTACCAACTTTTTGCATGGCTTCCAATTGTTTTTTTCTGGCTGACTTTGTTTGTCTATAGTTGTTATTGCGGCCATTTTCTATTTTTGCTATTAGTTTCTCATTTTGCGGCCCATAGTCATCGGTGGCTATTTCCATTACTTGAAATTTATTTTTATAATTATAATTTGATTGTTATTTGTTTATACATTTTACTTACAATAATCTGCTGGATTATATGACTCTGGACATTGCAGTCCCACATCTGCTAAAAACGGCACCAGATTTTGTGTTCCTCCTGAATATATACAGCTGCCTCCTGCTATGGCATACAAATGATCAAACATTTCAAATGTTAAAGCACTCGGCTGGTGGATGGTACAGATGACAGTGCGTCCCTCTAAGGCCAGTTTTTTAAGTAATGATATTAATTGATTGGAGGTGGAACTATCCAGGCCACTAAAGGAGTTTAATTTTTATTAATAATTATCAAAATGTAGTTTAAAGTTAGAGGAGAAGTATCAAGTTAAAAAACTAAGTAGTTCTATCTAGTCAGATTCATAATTTAAGAAAGTTCATATCCCTGTGTAATCAGAAATAAACAATTATGCGAAAGATTTATCTATATTTGACCCATGTTTTGATACGAAAGTATTTATATAAATCTACTGACTATATTTGTCTTTTGTCGTTGTTTCATAAATCTTACCTCGTTGGTTCATCCAAAATTAAGACAGGTGGATTGTTTACTAATTCTAAAGCGATAGATAATCTCTTCAGTTGACCTCCCGATAACTGGGAAGTTCTGGTATGACGATTTTCATACATGCCAATAGCTTCTAAAATCTTTTTAACCTGTTCCAAACAAAGAAGATAATAAGATAAGATTATACCTTTCAATATCTACAAATTACTTACCCTTTCCCTCTTGGCACATTTACTCATATGCGTACCGATTTTCAAATTAGCCGAAAAATGCATGGCCTCCTTGACCGTCAAATACGGATGCAAACTGGTATCCTGTGTTATAAATGCCACATTGGGCTTGAAAGCTTTAATATCACGCACATAATCATTGACCGTCACATCACCGCTATAACCGAAGGCTCTGTGGAAGAAGAGGTAGAAGGAAAAGAAAAAAGAATATATGTTTTCGATTAGGAATTTTTGCAGATTATCTAAATATGAAGGTTACATTACGTATATCCTGAGAGTATATTAAGGCAAGTACTTTTCCCCGCACCTGATGGTCCCACTATGGCGCTCAATTCGCCAGCTTTGAATTGACCCGTTAAGCCATTGAGTATATTTTTGGTGTCTGCAATGAATATGAAAGATATAGAGAATTAGAGAGATGTTTAAGGTTTATAACATATGGTAGAACTAAAGGCGCCACTGAGAGTAAAAATAATTACACTCTCCTAAATTTTATGACTGACACAACAAGAAAATACATTGACACTTAGTTTTTTTGTCTCTCAGTACCCAACCCTTTTAGGAGACAGTCACGAACTAGTAATTTTACCCATCATTTAGGGTGGGAACTAGTTACTTCAATAACTACGTGACTAGTTATTTTAACTCGGGCATGTTCTAAGGAGGGGGTCAATTGACCCTTTTTGACTTCAATGAGACTGTCTAATAGCTGGTCCAAAGTAGTCAACGCATTGGATTCACATACTGGTTAAATAGCGTCCGTTACCTAATTGGTAACTTGATCAACTACATAACTAGTTATTTGACCTCAAAGAGTCAGCTAAAAAGACATATCACAGGCAGTACAATAAACGATTGCATGTAATCAAAACTTTCTTCAACAGCTCTCCAATGGATTGCTTCTGGTGTGTAAAATATCTACTTTCTAAAGTGTAGTACAAAATAAACGTTTAAAGTGACTTCACTATAGGTTACTAAGAGACACTAAAGTGACTATTGACTTCAGCTATTACATGGGATATTTATACTTAAGCAAAAATTAAATGTATGAGAATTATATCAACACAATTTGTATAAAACCAGTTTGAACGAATTACTCACAAAACGTTTAAAGTGATTACACTCCAGATTACTTAGAGACACTTAAGTGACAATTGTCTTCACACTAGATTACCTGGGATGTATAAAATAACCAATTGACTTTTCTCAGCACTACGAAGAGATTTGACACGTATCTAAATGGGCCAAAATACATAATTGGAGTCAGCCAAGTGATAAGACATTTGTGACGATTACTGTCTATAAGGGATACATTGACTACTTGCTTAACTTCTGGGTAACGCTTCTATGTACATTTTATTCTATGGTTTATAATGTGTGTGTGAGAAAGTTTTATGTTTTCTATTATTTCAATTAATGAATTGTTATTACTAGAGAATGATAATGAGCATATGATGCATATGGCACAGGCTGTGTTCAATGTTTGTTGGACATAGATAATTGTGAATTTATACAAATTACCTTAAAATAACTAAGGGTTATTGACGACAACATTTGTCAACAGCATCCGAACTTAGAAGTATCGATGCCAGAACATAGATTTTACAGTGACAGGTTACATACCCTAAATACATAGCTTAAACTCCCTCAAATTTGTCCCCTTCCTACGGATCTTTCAAACTTTTAAACCTGTGAACATTATACCATTGTACTGTTTAGAGGAGGATAATGTACATATAAAAATACCATATCTAATGGACATTAAAGAAGCACGAAGATCTAAAATTGATGGAGTAATATGCAGGATATTAGGAACTAATTGCTAAACCTCCATATTAAGGAATATGCTATAAGAAACCATTTTATATTAAAGTAAAATGATTAACCTAACAGAATATACAAGAGTGACAACCAATCAGACGTAAACAACTACAGACCTATTTCCATTATATCAGTAATAGATACAATTCTTGACGAGATTGTTGTTAGAGGAAAAAGTAGACAGACAAAGTATACAATTATTAATGTGATGAATTTACGAACCTTTTCCGGAAACCCTTCTATTAAGGTTTTTATTGAGCTTTCTGTCACTTTGTCCGAACAGGTAGTCCGTCTCCGTTTAAAATCTACAACACTTTTGGACACCTTTTTTGTGCTCTTCAATTCTCTTTTAACAATATCTCAATATCTCTCCACTGCCCTTAGCTCCAGGAAGTTTGGAGGATTTGCCTCTCTTGGTACAAATAACACATTATTGTTCTTGTACCACTCCAAACCTTGCTTATCATAGTAACAGGATGCCAAATCAGTCCATTAAAATGTGTAATGAATGGATGCATCCTCTTTTGTTAACATTCCTTGATGTACATTTCGGTATTTATAGAGTCCGTTGTAACAAATGATTGGCTTCTTTTGCCGCAACTGCATTTTGGATCCTAAACTTTACGAATATCAGCAACCTAAAAATATTGACCAGGAAGCTGCGAAAAATTTGCAATACGTACGTTTCGTCATCTATTATGCAGCAGGTAAATTTTTTGTATAAAATTTGACATCAATTTCCGTGCTCTGTCTTTGGTCTCTTAATTTTTAGCAGAGTTCCTGTCGGGAACTTTTTGAGCCTTATATGTTTTTAAACCTGCATTGGCTTTAACTTTTCGTACCAAATAATCCCAGTACAGAGCTAACCGGACTGCTTTCCTACCTGATGTGTCGGGAGCTCTTTTGAAAATGCTTTCTATTCATTAGCTTTAGAAACATCATGTGGACCATTCCTATCCTACCTGATGTGTCGGGAGCTCTTTTGAAAATGCTTTTTATTTATTGGCTTTAGAAACATCATTTGTATCATTATTTCTACCTGAACCAGGTTTTCTATCAACGGACAAGTTCTCCCGATACTCTTTAATAACATTGGAATCAGTTTGACAGCAGACCTTTGCTTGGCAAACTTTTTGTAGCTTAGTTGGGAAAACTATTATTATTCCCAATATCGAACAAGTTCGGTATATTTTCATTATGAAATGTTCACCTTTCACTAGGACAACGCCATATTAAGGGGAGAAGTTCTCTTCTAATAAAGAGTAAAAACACAAACCGGTCTCTATTCCCGAGTAACCAATCAATTGATTAGTTCTCTGACAGAATCATTCCATCTATGAGAAACTAAGAACTGAGTACGTACCACGTAGTTATTATGACTGGATAAAATGATCCTAAAGGAAATGAGCAGATGGTGTGGTTGAGAATGATGAGGATACTTTAAGATTTCTCTTATATTAGAGTTAGTTATTCATGTATTGCTTTCCTTGGACCGATTTTGTATAATTTCAACAACAAACATTTCTGATCAACATAAGTAGCTAGATCGTCTTAGAATTTTATATGCTTTTGTGGATCTACGACCAATAGATCTATCTAATCTCATGAAAATCAAACAGATGACGTCAAGTAAACGGAGTAAATGCAACATTAATTGGAAGATTTCTCGAGATTTAAAGTCAAACGAAATCTATTTTATAACTAGTTGACCGCCCCAGCGTCGCTCGGTAACTATTTACTTATGTTAGTTCTTCAAGTATGTATCTTATTAAGAAAAATGAGAAGTGAAAAGGAGGCAATATATTCAAAATTTAAATTTCCGAATTTTTTTCGGCTCCAGCCATTCTCACGTGATGCCATTACATACATGGACCATTTCATTTTTATATACAGGGTTTTCCAACAAGAGGTGTTATTTTGGTATTCAAAGAAAAATTGAATTTTTTAAGATAAATGATCGGATGTTTATTTCATAGTAAAGAGGAAGGCAAGCCGTTAAAATTGAAAAACAACATCAGCCAAATGGCCACCATGACCACGCTTATAGGTCCATATCCTGTTCATGAAATTTTCCATAACCAAATCGCAAAGTGGCTGCCCTATGTCCTCGATAGCCTCACGAATTCTTACTAAAACCTAATCTTTCACGTGGCCCCAAAGGAAGAAGTCGCAAGGTGTTAAATCACAAGATCTCGGTGATCACCTCTTCGAGAGATAACACGCACCGGAAACTTTTCCCGTAAAAGAGCAATGGTTTCGTTGCTTGTGTGGCACGTAGCGCCGTCTTGTTGAAAATAAACGTTGTCCAGACCAATATCATTCAATTCCGACCATAAGATACGGTGTAATGACGTTTGTGGAACGCTCAATTCCAAAGAACGACGAGGAATGGACAAACCTGGGTTTTCTTCAACACTTTGGGCTACAGCAGCAATATTCTCAGTTGTTCTTGAGCGACGTGCACGGGTTTTATTCTTCACATCACTAACTTGTCCCAACAGCTCGAATTTTTCCACCAATTTCTGTATTGCGGTCCGACAAGGTGCTTCATGACGACCCAAAAATACTTTAGTTTTGCGAACTGTGCCTGCAAGATTTTCACCATTTTTGTAGTGAATTTTAATAATTTCAATGTGTTGTTGAAGCGTGTATTGTTCCATTTTTAGTAATGGCGTAGTTTCTACTTGTCAAATCTCAAAGAATAAAAGCTTCAAAATTGACAGCTGCCGAAATACCGGGTGATTCAAAATAACACACTTGTTGGAAAACTCTTTATATAGATGTTTCTCTGACAAGGATAACAGTTTATCAATAATCCGTAAATCAAATTGATTTTATTTGTGCTGAGTCCCTCTCTATTTGGCCACCCCCTGCAGGTAAACACTGTATGACTAGTTTAAAGTACGTCTATGAACTTTGGCCATTTATTGCTAAGTTTCATATTGTTATTGTGTTTTTTTGTTTAAATGTTAATGCATACGTTTGTAAATAAATATATTATTGTTATTGTTTGTATATTATTAAAATAATAAATTTTTTTATGAAGATTGCTGCTGGCTTATCAACAAAATTACATTATTATTTATGACAAATTATTTGGAATTTGTGGATTATTTAGATTTTTTATGAGTAAGGTAAAAAAACATATAGGAAGAGGAAAGATGTACGCATATTTGAGGTGGCTTAGCATAAGTGTTTTAGAAATGTGTTCTTAGTAGATGGAACTGTATTAAGAGACTTTTGGACACCTTTTTTGTGCTCTTCAATTCTCTTTTAATAGGAGCTCAATATCTCTCCATTGGCCTTAGCTTCGAGCAGTTTGGAGGATTTGCCTCTCTTGGTACAAATACCACATTATATTTCTTGTACCACTCAAGAGCTTGCTTACGACAGTAACAGGATGCCAAGTCAGGCCAAAAATAAGTGGACACATTATGAAGTTATATGAATGGAAGCATCCTTTTTTGTAAACATTCCTTGATGTAAATTTCGGTATTTATAGAGCCCGTTATAGCAAATTATAGGCTTCTTTTGCCGCAACTGCATATTGTTTGCCATACCAAGAACTCTTTGGGAAACTTGGTCTGCTTTTGGGTCCTCAACTTTTCTTCAACATTCCCTCGAGCATCACCAACATAAAAATATTGAGCCGGAAGCTGCGAAAAATACGTTTCGTCATCCATTATGCAGCAGGTATATTTTTTGCATAAAATTTTACTTCAATTTCCGTGCTCTGTCTTTGGTCTCTAAATTTTTAGCAGAGTTCATGTCAGGAACTTTTTGAGCCTTGTATGTTTTTAAACCCGTATTAGCTTTAATTTTTCGTACCAAATAGTCCAAGTACTTTGCTAACCGGACTGCTTTCCTACCGGATGTGTCGGGAGCTCTTTTGAAAATGCTTTCCATTTTTTTGGCTTTTGAAACTTCATGTGGACCATTCCTTCTACATGAACCTGGTTTTCTATCAACAGACAAGTTATCCCGATACTGTTTAATAATATCGGAATCAGCTTGACTGCAGACCTTTTATTGTTTGGCCAACTTTTTGTAGGACCAAGTTGGGTTTTGATGAAAATATTTAATAATTTTAGTAGGCACTTTTTTACTAGTCACTCTTTTTAATTAGATTAACAATAAATGAACATAATTGACATTAAACATAATAAAAGACACGCTTTACAATGGTAACTTGATCAAAAAAATCAAATAATACTTGGGTTAAAAGTTTTAATGAAAAACGTGTGTAAAGGTTTTTTCGATCTCAGTCCTTAAAATGCAGATGGTATTGTAAAAAATAACAACAAATTAAACAAAATCACGTGTTAATGACTGTGGAGTCCCTCAAGAATCGAAACTTGGACCAAGACTTTACAATATCTACGCCAACAATATGATGAAATGTCTTGAACATGGCACAACTTTTGCGTATGCAGATGATACTGCAATAATTGTTGCTAATAAAAACTAAAAAAAAACGCAATAGAAATAATGAAAAAGCAGCAACAAAATGGTGTCACGATAATGGACTAATCATAAACTGAAGCAAAACAAAAGTAAAGCACATTAAGCTACCTCATCTGCAAAATTCAGTTTTTGTTCAGTTGACAGAAGATGGATATTAGATGCTGTTCAAGACTGAATTCAAGATTATTATATCAAAAGTAGTCTGCCATTGCTGCAGAGAGGTAGGTCATTGTTAGTGGTTGCTGTTAATTAAAGTCCCTTTCGTATAAAGTCTCTACCCCTTGGAAACCGGGCTTGTTAAAAAAAATATCACTGAAATTTAATATTATTTTGCGAAAACTATCATTATTCCCAATATCGAACAAGTTCGGTATATTTTCATTGTGAAATGTTCACCTTTCACTAGGACAACGCCATATTAAGGGGAGAAGTTCTCTTCTAATAAAGAGTAAAAACACAAACCGGTCTCTATTCCCGAGTAACCAATCAATTGATTAGTTCTCTGACAGAATCATTCCCTCTATGAGAAACTAAGAACTGCGTACGTACCACGTAGTTATTATGACTGGATATAATGATCCTAAAGGAAATGAGCAGATGGTGTGGTTGAGAATGATGAGGATACTTTAAGATTTCTCTTATATTAGAGTTAGTTATTCATGTATTGCTTTCCTTGGACCGATTTTGTATAATTTCAACAAGAAACATTTCTGATCAACATAAGTAGCTAGATCGTCTTAGAATTTTATATGCTTTTGTGGATCTACGACCAATAGATCTATCTAATCTCATGAAAATCAAACAGATGACGTCAAGTAAACGGAGTAAATGCAACATTAATTGGAAGATTTCTCGAGATTTAAAGTCAACCGAAATCTATTTTATAACTAGTTAACCGTCCCAGCGTCGCTCGGTAGCTATTTACTTATGTTAGTTCTTCAAGTTTCTTCAAAAAATGTTTATTATTAAGAAAAATGAGAAGAATTTTTGATTTTTTTTTTCGGCTCCAGCCGTTCTCACGTGATACCATTACAGGGTTTTCCAACAAGAGGTGTTATTTTGGTATCAAAGAAAAATTGCATTTTTTGAGATAAATGATCATCGGATGTTTATTTCATAATAAAGGAGAAGGTATGCCGTTAATAATGAAAAACAACATGGCCACCACGACCACGCTTACAGGTCCATTTCCATTTCATGAAATTTTCCATAACCAAATCGCAAGTGGCTGCCCTATGTCCTCGATAGCCTCACGAATTATATCTTTGAGGTGTTGAAACGATGCTGGGCTGTTGGCATAGACCTTATCTTTCACGTGGCCCAAAGGAAGAAGTCGCAAGGTGTTAAATCTCAAGATCTCGGTGGGCAATTGTGATCACCTCTTCGAGAGATAACACGCTCCGGAAACTTTTCCCGTAAAAGAGCAATGGTTTCGTTGCTTGTGTGGCACGTAGCGCCAAAAGTAAACGTTGTCCAGATCAATATCATCCAACTTCGACCATAAGATACGGTGTAATGACGTTTGTTGAATACCCAATTCCAAAGAACGACGAGGAATATTTGTCCATTGGGGGTTTTTTTCAACACATTGGGCTACAGCAGCAATATTCTGAGTTGTTCTTGAGCGACGTGCACGGGTTTTATTCTTCACATCACTAACTTGTCCCAACAGCTCGAATTTTTCCACCAATTTCTGTATTGCGGTCCGACAAGGTGCTTCATGACGACCCAAAAATACTTTAGTTTTGCGAACTTTGACTGCAAGATTTTCACCATTTTTGTAGTAAATTTTAATAATTTCAATGCGTTGTTGAAGCGTGTATCCTTCCATTTCTAGTAATGGCGTAGTTTCTACTTGTCAAAGAATAAAAGCTTCAAAAGTGACAGCTACCGAAATACCGACAGTTGCATTACACACCAGATACGGCTGCTAGAATTACATCTGTTTGTGCAGCTTTACACAACATATGCATTCAGTACAAAACTGAAATTCCTGAAATTGATGTAATGGATGAATTACCATCAACCAATTCTGTCGCAGATGACGATTTAAACGCAATAAACATACGAACATCAATAATGCAATCATTAAATATTTAATTCAGTTTTATTAATTAAAAAAATAAAATAACAAAAATTAAAAAAGCAAAACAAATTAAAATTAAATTCACATTTTCTTTTTTTTAATTTATACAAAAAAAAAAAAAAAAAACAATAAAAATATAATTATACAACACATGTATAAAATATGAAATTCATAAATTGAAAGTATTCATAAACTTTCATCTATTTCAATACTCTTTTTTCAATTTCTATTTCCTCTTTTCTAAGCTTTAAAAGTTCTCTTCTAAATTCTTCCTTAGATTTCAACTCATTCTTGTAAAGTGCTAACTTTTCTTCCTTTATTTTGAAGTTTTTGCGTTGATACCTTTCAATTTCAGCTAAAGAATGCTTCACTTCTGTGTACAATGCAGCTTAGACTTCCAATTGCTCCTCAAGAAGATCATCTTTGGTTTTTTTCTTAGTTGGGATCTTCTTTGTTGATGGTGTTAAACTTGGTTCTCCAAGAATCTCATTATTTTGTGTTGATTTTTTGGTGGGAGTTTTTTTTTTTGTTGACTGTAAGGAACGTACTTCAACAACATCATAGTTTTGTAGATGTAGGTGTCTTTGTTGGAGTTTTTTGTGTTAAATGAAAGGCGCGTACGATTTTAGGACCAGTATTGTGTTGTTTGGGGTTAGTGGATTGAATTGAGCAGCCTGGTTCGTTATTTTCTAAAGTATCAATCATTGGTATATCCTTGTCGTTGTCACAATTTTCATTTTGCCTACTACATTTGATACCAAACGCACCATCACCTGCATTTACAATTTAATTAATTTGTAACAAATTCCAGGCAGCTTCTTCTGTTGGGGATAACACATTTTGATATAAAGAACCACCGCAGATAACACGACCACCCCAGGCAGGACGATTTAACTTCTTTTTTATTTTAAGTTTATAATATGCCCAAATTTTCTTCCATTCTTCCCCATTACGCGATGGTGGTCCTAAAATGTTCAGTTCTTCAGCAATTTTGTTCCACTCCCCCTTAACGTTTATTTTATTTCTGCCACTTCTAAATCCTTTGGCCAAGCATGGATTTTGCTCCAACAGTGACACCATTCGCACATATTGCAGGGGGTTTGTGATTTTTCTTCTAAAATATATTGAATCGTAATTAAAAAATTTAAATTTATCATTATTAAATAGTTTTAATACTTACTTTTTAGCTATATCCATTTTGAATTTTTTTTTTTTTTTATTATTTTTTGAACTGATTTTTGCAGTTCTTGACATTTTAATACGACACTCGTGTTACCGAAATTTGTAATAGAATTTCCAACAGTGTTGTATTTTTATAATAATACCGATTTAAAAAAAACGCCTTGTTTACGACACGACAACGACAATCATAATAAGGCCGATTATTGTTATTATTTTGTTTGTATATTATTAAAATAATACATTTTTTATGAAGATTGCTGCTGGCTTATCAACAAAATTACATTATTATTTATGCCGCAATATGATTTGTTTATAATATTTTATTCATTGCTATTTTTTTTTGTTGCTGTTATTGTTTCTACTTCATATAAACAAATACTATAATGGATTTAGGTTAGGGAGGATACAAGGGGATTGGGAAAGGCTTATTTGAACTTAACATTTTTAAGTACAATTGCACTTGTTCTTTTGTTTATTTGTTGCAAAGTAATTCAATTTACTTTGTGTTGGTTTTTAAAATAAATAAATTATTTATCACATTGTTGGATAATTTGAAATATAAAGCATTTACAAATTATTTGGAATTTGTGGATTATTTATGGGTTAGGTAAAAAACATATGGGCAATTCCACGAGAATGACTACCACGACTGAAAACCCTTGAAACGTTTTTTCAAGATGATTTGAATAGGAGAAAACACTAAAATATTACTATGTGTCAGTATTTAAAGCTTATTACAACATTTTATTGGCAAAAATAAAAGTTTAAACTGGCGTGTTTTATGCTAAAATTGCGGTTAAAACTAAGCTCCCAATTAGCATATAGTGTGAAATGAATTTGACTCTGATTGTTTATTTGCTATTATAAAATTGTTTATTGACACCGAATGTATATTTTCTATTCATTTTTTTAGTTTTTATATACATATATTTACAGAATATATATATTGTTTTATTATAAGAGAAAAATCTGTCACGTACGGTATGTCACGTACGATATTAAATTTTATTTATTATAAAATCATCCAATGATTGTTTTTATTTAAATATGACGGATTGTAAAGGAAAATATGTCGTATAGCGTAAGAAATTAATAGAAAACATAACGCCTCTCACGATTCGCAAATTTTCGCATATTTCTACATGTACCTCAAAATGACTTCCATTTTATGTCACGTACGATATACCTTTATTTCGCTCGATATTTTGGATAACAATGTTTCGAAAGAACTTATTATTTTTTTTAAAATATAGCACCCTCTGAATGAAACATACAGACAAAATTATTTTTCAGATACTCTTATTTTTGGAAAATCCATTCCACTCTATAAACGTACAAATGTGACGTACGATGACATGGAATTGCCCATATAGGAAAGATGTAGGCATATTTAAGGTGGTTTAGCTTAAATGTTTTAGAAAAGTGTTCTTAGTAGATGGATCTGTATTAAGAGATCTCCACTGACCAAATTCAGTGGCGTCGGCTGCTGACTCTAAAAAAGTCGGCTTATTAAGGAGTGAGATCGAAAAATTCTTAACAGACATATATGTTAATGAAAACGAAACCACTAAACTTACAGTTTTAATTTTTTTTTTTTATTTGATTGTAATTATTATTTCAATTTACAAGAAAAAAATATTTTTACAGTTCTAATCAGTAGTGATGAATTTATGAACCTTTTTCGGAAACCCTTCCATTAACGTTTTTATAGGGCTTTCTGTCACTTTGCTCGAACAGGTAGTCCATCTCCGTTTAAAATCTACCACACTTTTGGACACCTTTTTTTGTGCCCTTCAATTCTCTTTTAATAAGAGCCCAATATCTCTCCACTGGCCTAAGCTCCGTGAAGTTTGGAGGATTTGCCTCTCTTGGTACAAATACCACATTATTGTTCTTTTACCACTCAAGGGCTTGTTTACCGAAGTGACAGGATGCCAAGTCAGGCCAAAAATAAGTGGACAGTCTTATTTTTGTAAACGTTCGTTCCTTGATGTAAATTTTAGTATTTATAGAGCCTGTTGTAACAAATGATTGGCTTCTCTTGCCGCAACTGCATATTGCTTGCCATACCATGAACTTTTTGGGAAATTTTGTCCTAAACTTTTCTTCAACATTCCCTCGTGCATCAACAACATAAAATTTTTGACCAGGAAGTTGCGAAAAATCTGCCAGAACATACGTTTCGTCATCCATTATGCAGCAAGAATAATTTTTTTGTTTATAAAACTTGACTGTCAGGAGCACTAAGCTAACCGGGCTGCTTTCCTACCGGATGTGTTGGGAGCTCTTTTGAAAATGCTTTCTATTTTTTTGGCTTTAGAAACATCATGTGGACCATGCCTTCTACCTGAACCAGGTTTTCTATTAGCGGACAAGTTCTTCCGGTACTGTTTAATAACATTGGAAACAGTTTGATGGCAGACCTTTGAATGCTTGGCCAACTTTTTGTAGGACCAGGTTGGGTTTTGTTGAAAATATTTAATAATTTTAGTACACAATTTTTCTGATCACTCATTTTAATCAGATTAACAACAAATGAACATAATTGACATTAAACATAATAATTGACATGCTTTGCAAAGGTAACTTGATAAAAAAAAAATCAAATAATACTTGGGTTAAAAGTTTTAATGAAAAACGTGTGTTAAGAATTTTACGATCTCACTCCTCAAAATCAAAATTTCAAAAGTAAAATTTCGAAAATTCTGATTCTCACTCATCAAATTTACTTAAGCAAGTCTTAAGTTTAAAGAAGAGAGTGGAAGAAAAAGAGGAAAATCTTTAAAATCTCCTCTCCTCTATCGTCTACAAACTCAAGACATGCGCAACTAAACTTGAGGTGTGTCAATCAGAACTTACTGAGGAATGCATACCAAAAATGGCGGCTATTTTCAAGCCAACTTAAGCAGAAAAGTTTTCAGCCGTTCAGCGCACGTCTCTGTCTTTACTGGCAAACTTTTATATCTCAGCTCCTTGAGCAGGAAATATATAACTTTTAAACTTTTGTTTAATTCTTTCATGACAGTAATAACTATTAATCCATTTTATCGTGCTATTATTGCTTTCCATAGAATTTCAATTAATAAATTTCTTCAAGTGTAATTTAATCATTAATAACTATTATCGGGGAAATAACAATATTTCAGTTTTTGCCATGTGATTAACCATAAAATTTAATTCTTTTTTTTTTTGTTATTAATCAATAATTGCTAAAATATTAACACACTAATGTGTTAGCTTAATTTATAAATTATTATAAATGTATAAAGATGTTGTTTACTTATTTTTTGTCAATTTAATTTTATTACATTATTTAAATTTATTTGTATGATTTTTTATTTAATTATGAGGCATCAATAATGGCTTTGTGTTAAAATGTTGAAAAGTAAATCAATATAAATAACTTGAAACTATTTTATTAGACAGCAACTGTCAAATTAATAATTGTTAATTAACAATGAACTATTATTGAATGCGAATACGTCTACTAATACGATTTTGAACACTTGTTACTCATGTCCATTTATATGATTGACATTAAACTGCTTGGAAATTCGATAACAGTTGACTTCTCAATTAAACAAACATCAATAAAAAGTGTAATATAAACACTAAACGTATAAGTTTTCTTTGTTGTTATAATTTATATGCTTAATTAAAGAGTGAGTCAGAAAAAATGTATACACACTATTCCAGCCAAAAGTTATCCTTGGTCTAACAAATTATGATTTTTTTAATCACGTTAGCTTTTTAAAAATATGTCAGTTATTATCTTCTTAAAGTGACTTCACTATAGGTTACTAAGAGACACTAAAGTGACTATTGACTTCATGCTATGTTACATGGGATATCAGTATACTTAAGCAAAAATAAAAATTAACTGTATGAGAATTATATCAATACAATTTGTATAAAACCAGTTTGAACGAATTATCACACAACACGTTTAAAGTGACTACACTCCAGATTACTTAGAGACACTTAAGTGACGATTGTCTTCACGCTAGATTACCTGGTATGTATAAAGTAACCAATTGTCTTCTATCTGCACTACAAAGAGCACATACGTATCAAATGACCAAAATATATAAATTGGCCAAGTGATACTGTCTATAAGGGAAATCAATGACTACTTGCTTAACTGCAAGGGGACTTTCAAAAAAAAAATAGCAAAAGATTTGAAGGTTCATCGTCACACTGTTTCAAAAGCCATTAAACAGTATAAGGAAGACTTGAACATTGAAGGAAAACCTCGATCAGGAAGAAAAAAAGGTCTAACAGCTCCCTTCCATTATGGTTTTCATAGTGATTTCTGTCACTTTGTTCGAACAGGTTTAAAATCTACCACACTTTTAGACACCTTTTTTGTGCTCTTCAATTCTCTTTTAACAATAGCCCAATATCTCTCCACTGGCCTAAGCTCCAGGCAATTTGGAGAATTTGCCTCTCTTGGTACAAATACCACATTATTGTTCTTGTACCACTCAAGACCTTTCTTACCATAGTGACAGGGTGCCAAATCAGGCCAAAAATAAGTGGACACAGTAAGAAGTCTTATGAATGGAAGCATCCTTTTTTGTAAACATTCCTTGATGTACATTTCGGTATTTATAGAGCCCTTTGTAACAAATGTTTGGCTTTTTGCCGCAACTGCATATTGCTTTTGGGAAATTTTGTCTGCTTTTGGGTCCTAAATTTTTCTTCAACATTCCATCGAGCATCAGCAACATCAAAATTTTGACCCGGAAGCTGCGAAAAATCTGCCAGAACATACGTTTCGTCATCCATTAAGCAGCAGGAATATTTTTTGTTATAAAATTTGACTTCAATTTCCGTGCTTTGGTTTTGGCCTCTAAATTTTTAGCAGCGTTCCCGTCAGCAACTTTTTGAGCCTTGTATGTTCTTGAACCTGCATTGGCTTTAACTTTTTGTACCAAATAGTCCGAGCACTGAGCTAACCGGTCTGCTTTCCTACCGGATGTGTTGGGAGCTCTTTTGAAAATGCTTTCTATTTTTTTGGCTTAATAAACATCATGTGCATCATTCCTTCTACCTGAATCAGGTTTTCTATCAACGGACAAGTTCTCCCGGTGCTGTTGAATAACATTGGAAACAGTTTGACGGCAGACCAAGTTGGGTTTTGTTGAAAAAATTTAATCATTTTAGAACGCACTTTTTTCTGGTCACTCATTTTAATCAGATTAACAACAAATGAAAATAATTGACATTGAACATAATAACTGACATGCTTTATAAAAAAAAAAAAAACAAATAATACTTGGGTTAAAAGTTTTAATGAAAAACGTGTGGTAAACATTTTTTGATCTCAGTCCTTATTTTTGAGAATTTTTATATTAAACGGTTTAAGTTTTATTTAACTTAATACAAGTATATGTTTCTTTTGATTACAAAAAGATGATATGTAAAAAATATAAAATAGTTTATAATTTGTTCATTTCATCCTGATGTATGTAGATGTTTTCTTAGTTGACTGTTTTGTCGCAAAATTGTGTTTAGCGATGAGGCAAATTTTTCGCATATAGAGTGAGATCAATCCACAACAGACCCCATAGACTCCATTACATCCAGAAAATTGCACCGTTGGTTGCGGTTTATACACTAATGGCATCATTGAACCTTATTTCATCAAAAATTAAGACGGAGCTCGCGTTACGGTCTATCTATTGACCGTTACCGCACCATGTTTGTTTGAAAATATGGATGACATTGACCCGGGCGAGATGTGGATGGAACAGGTTGGCGCTACGTGCCATACGGCAATCGCAACCATCGATTTATTGAAATGTAAATTTGGCGTTAACTTGACTCCGAGAAATGGGCCTGTCAATTGGACTCCAAGATCATGCGATTTAACACTTCTCAATTATTTCCTTTGGGGCCACGTGAATTCACTGGTTTATGCTGTCAAACCAGCAACAATTGACGTCTTGGAGTCCAAATGTGGCCCAAAATTGGCCGTCAGTAATGCTCTTCGTCAAGAAGAGCCGTGGTGGTCATATGCCCGAAATCATTTTCATATGCTAATGCCTCTATTGATCGTTTGAATAAAAAATTTAAAAAACACCATTTATAGTTGGTAAAATGTTATGTTTTTGAAAACTGAAATTACGGAATATTATTTCCAATAAAAGTTTCCATTGTATTGTCTCTTACTGTATGTCAAATTCTCACGATTAAACCTTGAAAGCAAATTCTACCTTTACCTCTCTGAAAACACTAACTTCTTTATATAATTCCTTATATACAACATATGAAAAAAAAAAACATTTTTGCTTAGTATTAGTATCGGCTATTGATCTCTTAAAAGTGATTATATTTCCATACAACTCGTGTAGAAACAACAAATTATATTCGTTTAAAGCTAAACAACAATGATTTAAAGCCATATAGAGGAGTCACTCTATCGTATCGTTCTACTTACTACTCATAGGTATAAGTATAAAAGGAAATCCAAATCTTATCTCGTTGATTAGTAAAATTTACTATTATTGATATTTTTTGTTGTGTTTTCTAAATATTTTTACCATTTTAAGGTTCTCAGGTGTTAGTACATCATAATAACAGGTGTTTTTGGCTATTTTTTTTTTTTTTTATTACAATTATAAAATTTTGAATTACTTGAAACATTGTTGTATTTTAATAGTCCTACTTACTGACAAACATTTTAATTGCTCTATTTGTTACTATCTTAATAGTCCAATTTTTTTTTTCAATGTCTTTATTGTTCATTAATAAATTTATGACAGAAATTATTTAAAAAACAAACATATGGAATTTTCGTATTGTTCCAGAAATAAAGGGATTTGTTCAAATTAAAGCAATGTATGTAATGATTAAGTTTAATCGGTTGCTAAGTTTATTGTTGTCTGAAACTATATTTAACATAATTTAGTAATATTTTATTTTCTTTTTTGCAAATAACATTTTTAACATTCAAGCAAACACATATCGCTCAGTTAAGACTTTTATAGACGGCAATACTGAGTATTAATATTTGTCAAAAACTTACGTATCATAATACAATTTTATAGTCTAAACAAAATTGTATTCGATTTTCAAATAATACAATTTACGATTTTTTTGCATTTATTAATTTTATAAAACAGTTCAAAAAGTTTTCATTTCCAAAAAATAAAATTTGCAGAAAAACATCAATAATCAATACAAAAATATTTTTAATTCAGCCCTGTAAACATGAAATGTATTTTTTAAAAAGATTTCTTGACAAACTGTATGATTTTAATAATATTTTAAATTTGAAAAGTATTTACACTCAGTATTGCCGTCTATAAAAGCCGTCAATGAAAATTGTCACTACTTAAAATTTCTAAATATGTCCCTTGTCCCCCTCCACAAAATTACACACTTGTTTGCTCCAGAATTACATCAACATCGCACCAGACAAGTTCGATACACTAGCAATTGCCAAAAACGTAGTCGTCCCGTAGTCGGGTAGTGACCGATGAAAATACTTTTCATAAAATAAACAAGTAAGAGTGTTATATTCGGCTTTATCGAATCTTTTATATTAGGGTGACAATTCGTCTTTCAAAGTCTCTCGTCTTCAATTTGTATGGTAACCAATTCCCCTGCTTTTGGATGAATACTGCTGCTTGCAAACGTTTTGAAATTGCTGATTGAGTAACTCCCAATGATTCTACAAGCTCTTGTTGAGTTTGAAAACAATCTTCATGGGAGTAAAGCCTCCAATTCTTGGTCTTCAAACGTTCAAATTAAAGAAGTTAAGCAATGCATCCCGCATATGACCCTTTATTGGCACAAAATTCGAAATTTTAGAAGCAAAACAAAACTTTGTTATAATTTGTTATAATGTTCAATATCAAAGTGAGAATAAATGACAGTTATGTATCCTTAAAAATTACATATAAGTTATTAAAAACAAAAATCGTGTTCAAAAGATACACCACCTATTGTAAATCCCGCATACACCCAATAAAATAAGAAACTTCTGAAATATGCTTAAACATTTTCTGAAATACAATAAGATACTTTTGAAATACAATTGGAATGTATTTATTAGCTTGTGAAAGATCTTTCCTTATTTAATTGAATTTATTAAGGAGTGAGATCGAAAAAACCTTAACACACGTTTTTCCCTAAGTAACCCAAGTATTATTTTTATACCCTTCACCTTCGTGAGAAGGGTATATATAAATTTGTCATTCCGTTTGTAATTTCCCCAATATAATTTTCCGACCCTATAAAGTATATATATTCTGAATCCTTATAGATAGCAGAGTCGATTTAGCCATGTCCGTCTGTCTCTCTGTCTGTCCGTCTGTTGAAATCAATTTTCTGAAGAACCCAGATATCTTCGGGATCCAAATCCTCAATAGTTCTGTCAGACATGCTTTCGAAAAGTTTCCTATTTAAAATCCGAGACAACCTCTATTTTTGGCCTATTTTTTTTTATCTATATCTCGATTACTAAGTCATAAATATAGACAATATGGATATCTAATGATAGATATTTCAAAGTCCATTGCAACGATGTATATAAGGCTATACATAGTTGGACCTACAATGGGTCAAAATCGGGAAAAATATTTTTTAACCCGAATTTTTTTTTTCACAAAAAACTTTCTTTTGTCATAAATTTTTTTCACTAATAAATTAAAATTTTTTTTAAAAAAAAAATTGGAAAAAACTTTTAAAAAACAATTTTGAAAAAAAAAAATTTAAAAAATTTTTTTTTTTTAATTTTATTTTAAGGTATAATTTGGTGAAGGGTATATAAGATTCGGCACAGCCGAATATAGCTCTCTTACTTGTTTTTTTATCAAGTTACCTTTGAAAAGTATGTCAGTTATTATGTTTAATGTCAATTATGTTCATTTGTTGATAATCTGATTAAAATAAGTGACGAGAAAAAAGTACGTTCTAAAATTATTAAATATTTTCAACAAAACCCAACTTGGTTTTACAAAAAGTTGGCCAGACAATCAAAGGTCTGCCGTCAAACTGATTCCAATGTTATTAAACAGTATCGGGAGAACTTGTCCGTTGATAGAAAACCTGGTTCAGGTAGAAGGAATGGTCCATATTATGTTTCTAAAGCCAATAAATAGAAAGCTTTTTCAAAGAATCTCCCAACACATCCGGTAGGAAAGCAGTGGAAAAGATTTACATACATTTTTGACAACAAATCTACAATGAATTTCAAGTCATTAAGTTTAGTTTTAAAAAGTGTAGACAGAATGAAAAAAGAAGCTAGAGATAAAATTGTGCACAAATATCTAGAAAATCCGACTTTGTCTGGTTCAAAGATTGCCAAAATCGGATTTTCGTCAGATACCAGATCAAAAATTTTACGTCTCTGCAGCTCGAGCTTGTAGGCCACACAATATAAATATAAATCCGTATAATTGGACAAAAATATTAATTTGGCAGGCAATCCGCAGCTGCGGTTTGAAGAGTCAATCTTTTCTGAAATGTTTAACAATTACATCAGAGTGATATATAAAAGCGAGTTTGGAAAAGCGATTGCTGTCAGTTATAAGACATCACACATCTGATACAAAGTTTTGGCAAGATCTGGCAAGTTGTTATTACTCAAATACCACTATGAAGTGGTATAATGAGACTAATATTGATGTTATACCAAAAGACATCAATCTACAAAATTGCCCAAATCTTCGTCCAATCGAGATATATTGGGCAATTGTTAAACGTAAATTGAACAAGTAAGAGAGCTATATTCGGCTCTGGCGAATCTAATATACCCTTCACCAAATTATACTTTAAAATCAAATTTAAAAAAAAAAATATTTTTTTTAATTTTTTAAAATTTTTTTTTAAGTTTTTTTCCAATTTTTTTAAAAAAAATGTTTTATTAAAAAAATATTTTTTTTTTTTTCAATTTATTAGTGAAAAAAATGTATGACAAAAAAAAGTTTTTTGTGAAAAAAAAAAAATCGGATTAAAAAATATTTGTCCCGATTTTGACCCATTGTAGGTCCAACTTACTATAGCCTTATATACATCGTTGCAATGGACTTTGAAATATATATCATTAGATATCCATATTTATGACTTAGTAATCGAGATATAGATCAAAAATAGGCCAAAAATAGAGGTTGTCTCGGATTTTTGCTCATATCTCCGTTATTTATGGACGGATTTTGCTGATTTTAAATAGGAAACTTCTCGAAAGCATGTCGGACAGAATTATTAAAGATTTGGATCCCGAAGATATCTGGGGTCTTCAGAAAGTTGATTTGAACAGACAGACAGACGGACTTCGACTCCGCTATCTATAAGGATCCAGAATATATATGCTTTGTAGGGTATAAAAAGAGTGCAAGTACAGTAAATAACCAGATTTTGATGAGAACAAAGTGGAATAAATTTGCTGGAATTACGGTAGAAGTGGAAAGAAAAGTTGTGCAGCTGTTGATGGGAGGCATAAAAATAGAAGCCAGAAAATGTTTTCGAAATAAAGACACATAAACTTACAGTTATATATTTTTAAAGCTTAGTAAATTACCTTTAATTTCATTGTCGCTTTAATCCGCACCGTTTTTAAGTGGACACTACTTTAAGGCTAGTGGAGAGATATTGGGCTATTGTTAAAAGAGAAGTGAAGAGCACAAACAATTTTTTCAAAAGTGTGGTAGATTTTAAACGGAGATTGGCCTACGTGTTCGAACAAAGTGACAGAAAGCACTATAAAAACCTTAATGGAAGGGTTTCCGGAAAAGGTTCATAAATTCACTATATACAAATAGAACTATAAAAATAATATTTTTTGTAAATTGATATACAGTGAGACCTCGATTATCCGCAATGGTCGAGACCGGGAGCATTCTGGATAATCAATTTTCCCGGTTAATTGAGTACCAATTTTTAGTAGTTTTTTAATAATGACTAATGAGGTTAGTCTCTCCTTTGAGACCTTGTGTCATTCTATGAAATTTTCATTATGCCAAGCCAAGCTTCTCTCAAGTAAACACTTTTCATCTCCATTATCTCATTGGTGAGTTTTTTTCATTGATTTGAATTCATTTAATTTTTCCATAAAAATTGTAGCAGCTAATCAGCTGAATATTTATTTTCTGCAGCATTAAGTTTGTGAATACAATGTCGTTTTTTTTTCTTAAATTTTGAGTGGAATATTTTAGGCTTTCCTTCACTGTTAATCCAGGAATTGGAGTTCCTTTAAATCGTTCCTTTCGGAATTATTCATAAACTGCAAAATCTACTTTTGGTTCTTCAGCAGGTTTCTAAAGCCAATAACGGAATCACTTTGTTTTTTATAATGTCTAACACTCTTTACGGCAAAAGCTATCGAAAAATCGATGGCACAATATCAAAAAATGTTGGCCTTACAAATCGATCGAGGGAATTCCACTTTTTCGTTTTATTCACATTGTGTTTGATTGTTCAAAAATAATCGAAAAAAATTATAATTCCCGATAATAGAGGTAATTACGATTAATCGATGCAAATTTAAATCGATCCAAAAGCATTTTCTTTTTCTCTCCCGGATAATTGATTTTGCCGGTTAATCGAATCACGAATAATCGGGGCCTCACTGTAATAATTTCAATCAAATAAAATAAAAAAAAAAATAAAAACTTTAGTGGTTCATTTTTATTAACATATATGTATGTTAAGATTTTTTCAGTTTTTTGTAGAATATAATTTCATTTTCACATACATGCCTCGTAATTTTACTAATTAAATCTTCCTCTTTTTTTAATTTGACAAAATCCGTTTATGAAAGAATTTCATCACGGATGTTTCTATTAATTGCACAATAATAGCATAATTTTGGTACAAAACCATCAATTAACTAAAGATTAAAACATATTTGTCATATACAAACTACATACGTTGTTAACTCACTTTAACAATTAAGTATTAATGTTTTTTTTGTTTGTGTGATAAAATGGAATGTACTCTGAAATAATGATAAACAGAAATATACACTTTAGTTTTTAGTGATATCTACACTTTTGTTTTCATAATTAATACAAAAATGGACACAATTACACTGGAGATGATTAGAACAAGGTCGTTAATAATCTGATATTTGAAATTTAAAAAATTTAAAATAAATACGCCAGTCTCTCCAGAGATTATGAGTTTGAAATAAAGGTATAAATGTCAGTTAGAAGTAGATTTGTTTTGATTTAACTTAACAAGTGAAATATTATATCCTTTAAAGGAAGTTTAAATTGTTAGCCGTTTTAAAGAACGAAGTCTTTATTAATCAGTAAGTTGTAGTTTAAACGGGCGTTAAACCTGACTTTTATTTTATTTACGCTAGATTTGTTGTAGTTTAACTAAACTTATGAAACTAAAACCCTAAAAATTATCTCTTAGGCCTCTGTTACACGGTTGTCAGATCTTACAACGTTGTCAGAAAAATGTTCAATAAACGGTTAACAACCATATGTTTCAACATAAGTTCACATGGTTGTGTTAACCATTTTCTTAGCATTTTTCTGACAACGTTGTAAGATCTGACAACCCTGTACACGTAGCTTTACAGCTTTTCCTAAAAAAAAAACTTTTATTACTCATTAATTCGTTCATTACTCAAATATACCGTAGTATTCAAACGATATTTTAACGTGATGGACATTACAATTTGTATTTGACACTACGACACGTATTGAAATTAATAATTATTTAGGTATTTGTTTTTTGCTTTTTTATTCTTAATTTTTGTGTTTATGCATTCAATGATTGTTACGAGTTGTATATTTTAATTTATTTATTTTGTTTTTGCCGTAAATTTGTTTGTTACTCTTTATAATATCATTGTAATATCCATTAAGGAAATTAGTAATATGATGTTTTTTTTTTGTATTTGATTATTTGTTGTTATTATATTATTAAGTTCAAAGTACAAACAAAAACAATATTATATTATGTTCAAGAATACGAATTTTTTTTTGTTTTATATGTATTTTAATCTAAACCCCACAATCACGTATGGAAAGTAGTAGAGTGGGTTGACAAATTATATGAGTATTTGGTTTTTTTTTTCTCTTTCTCAAGAATCTTTAGTTTACTTAAATGATAGAAATTCAGGAAATAAAAGTTTGAAAATAATTTGAAATTGCAAAAAATAATTTCTTTAATATAAATTGAAAGTCATCAAAATATTTTATGCATTTGTAGTACGAGGGTTATATGATAAGTGTCTATTTAAAACAGAGGTGTAAAAGGAATTATAGTGGTCGATGCAATTCAAACACGTCATTAGTTATGCATATGTCTCTTAAACAATGAGAATTAGAATAGGAGTACCTCATAAATTAAGATTCATTCGAATTAATCGGTATATCCGATAGTTGAATCTTCTGGTCCATGGTTAATAGTGTTCACCATCCAAGTACACCAAATGTTGGAATTAGATGGTGGATCCGATATTCGATATTCGACACTTCCAGCCAAAACTTATGGGTCGATTATGAATGGCAACCGAACTTCAGTTGCGTTGCCATAGGACAACCATAAATATCTGGTTGCCAATTTGGCAACAGAAATAATAGCTGCCAGTTGCCATCTGTAATACCATTTAGGCAACTGACAACGCAGCTGAAGTTCGGTTGCCATTCATAATCGAAGAAATTATTTTTAATCACGTTAGCTTTTACAAATATTTCAGATATATCATATTTTCTACATTAATTAATAAAATGGTCACCGAAAAAAAGTACGTGAAAAAATAATTAAAGCTTTTCAAAAAAATCCAATATGGACTTTCAAAAAAATAGCAAAAAAAAGCCATTAAACAGTATAAGGAATACTTGAACATTAAAAGAAAACCTGGATCAGGAAGAAAAAAGGTCTAACAGATATTGTTAAGGCAAAAAAAGTCGAACAACTCTTTCGAAGAGCAACGAACACTTCTATCAGAAAAGCAGCTCGTAAAGTTAAACGATCTGATTATTTTGTGCACAGAGCCAAAGCTAATGCACTTTCAGACTTTTCACAACTTCCTTTTAACTTTCTTAAAACAGCACAGAGTGCCTTCATATTCCTGGACCGATTTGGCATCATGCCACTAACGAAAAAAGAACCTTGAGTTGTGTAGGTAAATCCACCCAACTGTCCAGAACTGCAGCCTGTGGAAAGATATTGGGCTCTTGTAAAAAAAAGAATTAACGAACACAGTAAAGGTATCCCAGGACATGTCCGATTTTATGGTAAATTTGAACAATCAATGGTTTACCTGCCAGGTGTGAATAACTAAATGAGTGCCTTAAGGCACCCTTGGGGCTTTAGAGATTGAAACATAGTCGGGTTCTAGCAAAGAAAACAAAACAACTTTTTGGTATATGAGGGAAAACTGAGGCAGCAAAACTAGTCTGCAATGCCCAAAAGTGCCTGAAGGCACTCATCAATCAATCACATCTCTAAAGAGTAGCTTACGTTTTCTGACATAAATTTACTACAATCTATAAAATATATATATATATATATATATAAAAAAATATGATTGCAATCGGAAAACTTTAAAACATTTTAATCAACTTTCGATAACACAACATGAACATCCCATATTTTTGTTGGTTGTTAATGCAGTTAGTTTGTAAAAAGGGCAATAAATAAGAAATAATAGAACTTTTAAGAGGTTTTAAGGCTTATTTAAATATTTAAGTATGTATTTTAGAAACTGTTATTGAAATGAAAAATCAGTTATATATGAATTTATTGGCATTTTTGCAATGAGTGCCTTGAGGCATGCTTAAGCATTAGAGGGTTAATGAATTTGTACAACATTTGAATAAATTTACGTATTTTTGATAATTTTTATATTGAACGGTTTAAGTTTTATTTAACTTATTACAAGCATAAGTGTTTTTGACTCACTCTTTATTTTCAGTCTTTTTTGAAAAGTAATCTTGGCAATAGTAATCCTATCTTAGTCCGTTTAATACATCAAATTGATACTAAATCCCATCGCTTGAGGGTAATGTATAAATTCATACTTAACGCGACCTTTGTAGAGGAATGCTCTGACTTTAGCTTGAGCCTGGGTTTCATGGTTTGGTTTAAACCACTCAATGATGGGATTTCAATATTGTAGTAGGTGATGGTCTAACTTATGTGTTATTGTCTTTTAATTGTTTCAGTATTTATGCCTTTTGTCTCTCGTTTTAGATATTTCTAAATAGTTTTTGATTGGTCTAAATTTTTTAATCTCGGCCGGGCGCTAAGGTTTTCTCCTCTGGGGTGTATCAAAATCTGGCTTCGCTCAGAAAAAATTTCTTTCATTGCAGAAAGGTTTTATAATATTTCAGAAAGCAGATTTTCATTTCGCAGCAGAGTAAGAAATCGTTGCGACCTGACAAATGCCAACAATGCAAAAATAATATTTTCTGAGCGAAGCCGGTTTTTAATACACCCCAGATAAGAAAACCTTAGCGCCCGGCCGAAGGCCGGCAATGCAAAAAACTTTTCTGAGCGAAGCCAGTTTTTGATACACCCCAGAGGAGAAAATGGTAGCGCAAAAAGTTTATAGTATGCGAAGCCGCTTTTTAATACACTTCAAAAATTACTAAAATGAAATAACCCCCAATACAGTGAAATTACTCCTAATTCCTAAAGTAAAATGAAATAAAACCCAACAAAAATTTCATTGGGAGTTGTTTCATTTTGAATTATTTCATAATGAAAAAACTCCCAACAAAAAATTATGAAATAACACGCGTTAGGAGTTGTTTCATAATGAAATAAGTCCCATGTTGTGGGGAGTTATTTCACGGTACCACTAAATGTATATAGGATGAATTGGGTTTTTATAACAGAAATACGAATACCTAGTGCTAGACTTGTCAGGTAAAGAGTTGACAGTATTACTCATCACTTTGCAATGGAGCGGGTATAACTGAGATCATTGTTTTGAGCAGTGGAAGATTTGTATAGAGTGCTGACCACATCTCCAATGTAGTCATTCACGCCCAGTTACTTGATAGAGTAGTAAACCGGGTAGTAAGTGAGGTTTAAATTTCTATAGATTGTTCTAAATTTGGCGAACATATCGGCTATCATGTATAATTCTGGGATGTCAATCTTTGCATATATCGTAGATATCAAAGTTAATATATCAGAGTTGATCCTGATTAAGACAACCGTCATGTTTGCCCTCATTGATCCAATCCAAGCTGGTAGAATATATAAGCAATAGAATAGAAGAAAGAACGGAGTTTTAAGGTACTCCAGAAATAATCTGGAATTCGGTTGATGAGATCCCGTCTAGAACAACTGCATTTGGAAAAATAAGGATTAGTGTAGGAGAATGAACGGAGCCTTGCGGTTGATATAAGTTAATCTTGAACTCGTACAATAAGATCTCTAAGAATCGACTTAAATTTGTTTATAATTTGATTTAAAAACTGAATGTTTATTAGGACTCCATACTAATAACAATCAGTTTACAGGCATAGATAGAATTTAATAAGATCTTCTTCATCGTCATAAATTCTAAAACAACATCACTGCATGTGTTGTTTACCATCACAGAAACATGATCCGTGAAAATGGAAAAAATATCCCAGTTACACATCTCTTTTTTGGTTAGCTTTTTACATCTTAACTGAACTAAATAAGTCCGTGACTTCTTGAATTTTCCGCCTCATAACTGAATTGGCAACACTGCTCCTGAAACCAGTCTAAATTTTAACAAGCTGCGTCATTTACTTTGTCTTTGACAAACATTAATAGCAGACTACCGCGTGACTTGAGGAGAAAATGGAAAAGGTGTATTTTTGCAGAAAAAACCATTACTAAAACCAGGGCTAAGCATGATAAATACCCGAAACAATTGGAAAAATTCATGATATTGTGTTGGCCGATCTGAGACACACACGACTCAGTGGTTTCACACATGTGCAGTTTCAATAGCTAGAATCCATGATCTGAGATAAAAAGTGCGAGAGATTGTGGAAGCCATAGGCATCACACACGACTCAGTGGTTTAAATTTTGAATAATCACTAGGGAAGCTTTCCAGAAGATGGCTGCAGCGTTTTCCGACAATCGGATGCAGAAATGGGTGCACACATGTGCAGTTTCAATGGCAAAAATCCATGAATTAAACTACGAATTGCTCTCTCTTTCGCCCCTATTCTCCACATATAACCCCGAGTGACTATTTTTTTATTTCCAAATCTGAAGAAATGGCTCGGCGCAAGGAGATTTGACCCCAACGATAAAATCATCTCACCAAAAATACCTATTTTGACGATTTGAAGTGTGTAGAGCTCAAAGGAGACTGTGTTTCATTCAAAAATTCACGGACTTATTGAACAGCCCTCATACTAATATAAGTTTTAAATATGATCCGCCTTTAATTGATTAATTAACCCAATATATTATAAAAACTCCCCATTAAAAATGGAAACTTACTAACATTTGACTCTCCAATAAACTACCTGTGGTGGGTAAAATAACTTATTTTTAAAGTGCAATGCAAACAAGTATAAAGTGACTACACCCTTGATTACTAAAAGACACTAAAGTGACATATGACTTCATTCTACATTTCCTGGGATGTAAAACGTAACCAATTGTATTCCCTCTACATTACAAAAAGCCCATTCGTGTCAAATAACTCAACCATATATAAACTGAAGTTAGCAAAGTAATTTGACATTAGTGAAAGTTACACTAAATCTCCATTATGAATGGATCTTTAACTATATATAGAAAAATTTGTGTAATTCTGATATAATCAAGTTTTTCTGTATGGCTAAAAAGTTCAAATACATTTTGTACTCACCTCTTCGAAAAAATCCCATACGCGCCGTATAGCGTATATTTTCAAAACCAATATTCAACTTTTTACTCGTTCTATGTTGTTCGTGGGGAAATATTGAATTGGTTGTTGTTGTCGTCGATGTCGACGGTGTCGCTGAGGAGGTAGAATTATTTGTTGTTCTAGCAGTTTTAAATGTATCACTTGACAAACTGTCATTTTCCGTTTCCACCGATGGCGAGGAAATTTTTAAATGTAGATTTTTTGGTTTTCTAGAAAATAATCTTTTGGTGTTTGATATAGGTGTGGTCGTTGTCGTTGTCGAGCGCGGTTGGGGCACAGACGTGGAGTTGTTGTCATTGTTGTACATGGTTAAAATGTTTAGCGTTATGACATCAGTGTCAACATCACTTTCACCTTTAGCTGAACTACTACTACTATTGTAGGTGTTGAGAGACTCCGTGGTGGGTATTGGAATATATTTAGATTCGGCCATTTCTTTACTTCTTTCTATTTTTAATAAATATCTGGTTTTTGGGTATTTTTCTTGCTTTTTAATTACACATTTACAAAGGAATGTTAAATATTTTATACATTTTCTTTAAAGAAAACAACACTTGTTTTTAATTAATTATTATTTTTGGTTTTTATTAAGGATACTTTTTTTGTTGTTATTTGTTTTAGCTCTGTGAATGTCTGCGCTTTTTTAAATTAAATACAACATTTCAGTCTGCAACATGATTCATTCATTCATTCAGTAACTCACTCACTCACTTTACATGTCAGTCTTTTTGTTTGATTCCTTTGTTGTGTTTAGCGGCTGTCGTCGTCGTATCTGTAAAGATTTGTTTCGTGTTAATTATTTGTTTGTTTTCTTAATTTTATTTAATAATTTGTTTATTTGCTTTTGTGTTATTGTTGTAGTAAAACTATTCATGAACACTGCATTGAGTGAGATTGTTTTGCTTGTAACTGCTGTCAGTTGTTTAGTTTTGTTTTGTTGTTATTCTTATTGGTGATGCCACCCTACAGTTAAATGACGGTATTTTAAGTTAGAGTTGCAATTTAAGACGATTTCCTTTCTAAAAGGATATATTGCCTTTTTAGAAGATTATGTATCAGTTTAAGGGTATTTGGAAGGTATCTTATTCAATACAAAAACCACTGGTATGCACTTCCTATAAAACAGCAAAGAATATTTCATTTTAAAATAGAAATATTATATATAAAAAGTAAAAATCATTTTTAGATTTTGTTTCCTTTTTGTTACCTTTTTGGAGGCCACACTATTTAACAATGGAAACTTTTTGCGAAAATTTAAAATCGAAAATACTAAACTTTTTTAATGCTGGATTGAAGAAAAAAATATTTTTTTTTTTTTATTATAATCAATCAATGTATCAGCAGTTTCGAATTGCTCAATTTCATAACGATATTAATTATTATAAGTCAATTATGAAAGTTCAAGTAATTTTCTGAGGGGTACCTTGTATGGGGATAGGGACAAATGTTGTCCTATTTTCGCCATAATTTACAATATAATTTCTGAGTACTTAGAACTAATTTGTGCTCAAACAGTATTCCGGCGGTGTTTTTGTATGGGGGCTAGGTGAAATCATGGACCTATATTGCCCATTCTCAATACCAAACAAATTTTATCAGCAGAGAGTATAACTAGATCGTCATAGAATCTTATGAGGACCCAGAATATATATACTTTTTGGTTATACAACCAATATTTAAATATGTTATAAAGGGAATTACAAAATCAATATACCGCCCCATATTTTTTGATGGTGGGTATAAAAATTAGAAATCACTTGTCAACTCTTAGTTGCAGGGCAAATGTGGCTGGTCTTTGTCGCTATCGTGCCGCAAAAAAACTTCTTATTTCTACAAAAAAACGTACTGCTTGTATAAAATTTGCCAAAATTCATTTAAACTGGTCGATACAGAAATGGAATGCTGTGCTCTTTTCGGTTGATCCAAATACAATTGCAAAGGGACTATCATAACATAAAATATACTATGCCCGAATAAATACTAGATCTTAATAGAAAACATATGAAGGGACTATATTCAATACCCTCTATTTTAGATTTCCATGAAAAGGAGTTTTTTATGGCAAAATATACCCACATTTGTGATATAAATTTCAAAAATAAAAAATTACTTTTTGTAATCTTTAAAAAATTATATTTCTGAATGAAAAATCCTCTATATTTTTGAATATGTAATTACTTTTAAATTTAATTATTGTACGTTGTATAATTTCCACTTACAATATATGTTTCCTAACTAATTTTAACAAGCTCCTGATGAATCTGACCTAATATTTTTTAAATTGACTAAAGCGTTTTCCAGATATCGCCCATTTTGTATGTTTATATATAAATATTTGATCCGGAGTATCTACTGTATAAACCTTCGAATTAAATTAAAAAATAATCGTCACTTTTATATCACAAGGGAAATGTACAAGTCATATTGAACCGAAGACAAATTTGTATGTTATTTATAATACTGTTACGTTTTAACCTTTTTAAAACGTTGGTTTATTTCCTTTAAATAAACCGGATACTTTTGATTGCAAATAAAAGCCGTTTAGTAGTTTAAAATTTGTAACAATTCTTTACTTATTTAAAATGTTCAATAACAACAGTTCAAATAGTCACTCAGTGTCCATTTACACGTTTATCAATTCGCAGAAATGCACACACACTTTATAATGTACAAACTCAAATGTACACGACAGTTGATGTTAACTCTAACAGCGCTAATGACGAACTCACTCACTACTCCAACCTCTGCCACTATTTATACACACGTCATCTTTCGGGAATCTTCTACAATGCTCTTAACGGACAAACTAGTATGTTCGAATTCTAGAGCATTCGATGTCAATGTTAGCAGCTTAAGCATTTAGTGTTACAAACAATGCTAATAACCGCATGCTATCAACATTGTTGATAAGTAGAAGCTTCTACTGATGAACATGTTTATAAACATGATGAATGCTGCAGGCAGTCGTTACAGACTATTAAATTTAAAATCGCTATTGCAAATTCGTAACAATACATTGATTTGTTCAATCCTAGCGAAAGGAGCTAGCTGCCTGAATTTCTCCAAAAATACTCTCTGTTGGTATTGAAAATCGGCAATATCGGTCCATGATTTCACCTAGTCCTTATACAAATGTCCCCCCGGAATACTGTTTGAGCAATCATAAATATGTTGATTATGCGGCAAACCTGATACATTTTTGCACAAATTAGTTCTAAGTGCTCTGAAACTATACTGAAAAGTATGGCGAAAGTCAGGAAAAAGTGGACTCTAGAACCCATAAAAGGTCTTATTATAATTAATATCGTGATGAAATTAGACATAAACATGTTTAATATGCCCCTAAATCTTTCGACCAACTTTTGTGAGGATCGGTCCATAATATTTTATTGTCACATATTGATGGTTGGTATACAAGATTTGCTACAACCGACTCTTACTTGTTTTAAACTATTTTCAGAATTTAATTAATTATTTTTTAATATTTTTGTTGTTAATAAAATAAAAATTTCTTAAGAATTTGGATTGTGACCCATTGAATATTTGAAAAAGTTTTTATTGTATTGTCAATCCCTCTATATATTGGATAGGTATTTTAAATACCTTTAATTTGATACAGCATTAGGTATCAATTAGGTTATTATTCGATTTTTCTTTTGTTCGAATAAAACAAATAATTCGAATAAGAGATTTTAACTTGTTCAAATAATTCGATGACACATTTAATATTAATCATATTAAACGAATAATATTTTATTTTAAATAATTTAAGAGATTTGTTTTTTTTTTGTTTGTCAAGTCATACGTAAATCCATATCAGTTTCAACGTATCAATGTCGTCCTCAATATAAATTTCGTCAACATTTTCAATCCCACATTTATCATCACTTTCTTCTGAGCTAACATTTTGATTAGTATTATTTGTTTAAATATTAGTCAGTATTTTTTATACTAAAAAGCTAAAATTATTTTTTAGAATTAAAATTTCTTGCGGTAACATTTATATATTTGTCTATCGGACCACTCATCTACAATGATTGAAAGACTCTCTTTAATTTTAGAAATGTGTTGGCATTTAGCATTTGACTGCTATTTAAAAATCTCATGATACAAAAATTATGAAAAAATAAGTAATAAAAATTTACACTTATATAAGTATCTGCTGTATAAACATGTTACTTTTAATTTTACATTTGCTACTACATATTTAATTTTGAAATTGTTCGATTATTCGAACGATCATTAATTAGTATCCATTATAGTAATAAAAATACGATTTAGTTTAAGTTTTTTCGATTGAACCCTGTTACAGTGAATGCTTTTTAGATTTATTATCTAAAGGTTTCATTACTTCAGATTTCGTACAAAAATATATTCTTTATAGGGTACTTTTAAAATGCATCTACCTCTCCTCCACAACCCATACCATATTGCAATTTTCCTCCATGGTTACGAGGGAATGAAATTCATGTGTACACAAAATAAAACTCGTAGCAACTGAACCACAAAACAGTGCAATCAGGGATGAACAAGTTGTAACGATGATACATTTTTTACTCTCGGGACTTATTTGTATTTATCAATGTTGCTACCGTTACCCCTAAAATTCAGCTATTCAGCTCAAATACTGTTACCACTAAAATACCGTTACCAAAATAACTGCAATCACCGTTATCGCGAAAATACCGTTACCGATATAAGCATAAATACCGTTATCTCTAAATATCGTTACCGATATTCTATAAATAACCGCTAACTCACCTAAATAAAATAAAAATATGCTTTACCGTTACATTTTTACCGTTTTGAGTTCGTAGCCAACCTTGATCTTTATGTAATAAGACAAATTTACATTTTCCTATTTAACTACTGTTCAATATAAGCATGTCCGTTCATGTCATTATTTTTTTCTTTAGTATAACAGTATATTATATAGAAAATCTTGTGTATAACAGTACTTTCTATAGAACATCGTGTGTATAACAGTATTTTCTATAAAAAATATTGTGTATAACAGAATTTTCTATAGAAAATCTTGTGTACAACAGTATTTTTATAGAAAATCTTGTGTATAACAGTATTTTCTATAGAAAATCTTGTATATAACAGTATTTTCTATAAAAAATCTTGTGTATAACAGAATTTTCTTTAGAAAATCGTATGTACAATGGTATTATCTATAGAAAATCTTATTCATAACAGTAATTGCAATTGAAAATCTGGTCTATAGAAAATCTTGTGTATAACAGTATTTTCTATAGAAAATCTTGTGTATAACAGAATTTTCTATAGAAAATCTTGTGTATAACAGAATTTTCTATAGAAAATCTTGTGTATAACAGAATTTTCTATAGAAAATCTTGTGTATAACAGTATTTTCTATAGAAAATCTTGTGTATAACAGTATTTTCTATAGAAAATCTTGTGTATAACAGTATTTTCTATAGAAAATCTTGTGTATAATAGTATTTTCTATAGAAAATCTGGTGTATAACTGAATTTTTTATAAAAAAATTTGTGTATAATAGTATTTTCTATAGAAAATCTTGTGTATAACAGTATTTTCTATAGAAAATCTTGTGTATAACAGAATTTTCTATAAAAAATCTTGTGTATAACAGTATTTTCTATAGAAAATCTTGGGTATAACAATATTTTCTATAGAAAATCTTGTGTATAACAGAATTTTCTTTAGAAAATCGTATGTACAATGGTATCAGTATTTTCTATAGAAAATCTTGTGTATAACAGTATTTTCTATAGAAAATCTTGTGTATAACAGTATTTTCTATAGAAAATCTTGTGTATAACAGTATTTTCTATAGAAAATCTTGTGTATAACAATATTTTCTATAGAAAATATTGTGTATAACAGTATTTTCTATAGAAAATCTTGTGTATAACAGTATTTTCTATAGAAAATCTTGGGTATAACAATATTTTCTATAGAAAATCTTGTGTATAACATAATTTTCTATAGAAAATCTTGTGTATAACAGTATTTTCTATAGAAAATATTGTGTATAACAGTATTTTCTATAGAAAATATTGTGTATAACAGTATTTTCTACAGAAAATCCATTGTATAACAGAATTTTCTATAAAAAATCTTGTGTATAACAGAATTTTCTATAGAAAATCTTGTGTATAACTGTATTTTCTATAAAAAATCTTGTGTATAACAGAATTTTTTTTAGAAAATCGTATGTACAATGGTATTACCTATAGAAAATCTTATTCATAACAGTAATTGCAATTAAAAATCTGGTCTATAGAAAATCTTGTGTATAACAGTATTTTCTATAGAAAATCTTGTGTATAACAGTATTTTCTATAGAAAATCTTGTGTATAACAGAATTTTCTATAGAAAATCTTGTGTATAACAGTATTTTCTATAAAAAATCTTGTGTATAACAGAATTTTCTTTAGAAAATCGTATGTACAATGGTATCAGTATTTTCTATAGAAAGTCTTGTGTATAACAGTATTTTCTATAGAAAATCTTGTGTATAACAGTATTTTCTGTAGAAAATCTTGTGTATAACAGTATTTTCTATAGAAAATCTTGTGTATAACAGTATTTTCTATAGAAAATCTTGTGTATAACAGTATTTTCTATAGAAAATCTTGTGTATAATAGTATTTTCTATAAAAAAACTTGGGTATAACAATATTTTCTATAGAAAATCTTGTGTATAACAGTATTTTCTATAGAAAATCTTGGGTATAACAATATTTTCTATAGAAAATCTTGTGTATAACAGAATTTTCTATAGAAAATCTTGTGTATAACAGTATTTTCTACAGAAAATCCATTGTATAACAGAATTTTCTATAAAAAATCTTGTGTATAACAGAATTTTCTATAGAAAATCTTGTGTATAACTGTATTTTCTATAAAAAATCTTGTGTATAACAGAATTTTTTTTAGAAAATCGTATGTACAATGGTATTACCTACAGAAAATCTTATTCATAACAGTAATTGCAATTAAAAATCTGGTCTATAGAAAATCTTGTGTATAACAGTATTTTCTATAGAAATTTCTATAGAAAATCTTGTGTATAACAGTATTTTCTATAGAAAATCTTGTGTATAACAGAATTTTCTAAAGAAAATCTTGTGTATAACAGTATTTTCTATAGAAAATCTTGTGTATAACAGTATTTTCTATAGAAAATCTTGTGTATAACAGAATTTTATATAGAAAATCTTGTGTATAACAGCACCACATAATTACGCATATATGAAAATAAGTAAACGTTTTAATTTTAGTACTCTAGGAGTAAAAAAGAACTATATTTATTTGATACCAAATAAAAATTTTATTTTCCATCCCTGCACCAAATACTGCAATTTTTAAATCAAAGCAGAAGAAGAACATGACATTAAAAGAGCAAAAAGAGTAGAGTATTGAAAATATGTATGTAGACTTATTTAACAATTTGTTGAGTTCGTTTGCTTGTTCACTAGGTTTGTTGATGGCTTTGTTCGCTTAATAGACGAAACGTGAATGTTTTTCTGTTTTGTTGGTATTTATTTTTAATGCACTCGCACGTTATCTGACTGCCTCAATATGGTGCAATAATGGACAGGTAGGGTCATTGTCATATGAATGGTTTTGAAATGTATACATATTTTCGAATAAATTATGTATGTAGTTAGTAAATCATGTTAATGGATGATTATCTTGTAAAGAAACTAGAAAAAGGTAGAATTTTAGAAATATTTCTCATTAAGGGTAAGAACATTTTTTTTCGGTTTATTAATATTCATTGTTTGAATGTACTTTCACAAGAGTTAATTAAAGAATTTTTCAGTAATAAAAAAAAGACTATAAAGACTTTGGCAAGAATCAAACATGCAACTCCTCCGTATGAAGTTTTTGTATTAATATATACAATTAATTTTATTTTAAGCGGTCATTCGTTTCAATGCAATTAAACCATTAAAATTATATCAAATTCGTAATAACTGAACAAAGAAGTACTAT
Source organism: Calliphora vomitoria (assembly GCA_942486065.2). NCBI lineage: Eukaryota > Metazoa > Arthropoda > Insecta > Diptera > Calliphoridae > Calliphora > Calliphora vomitoria. The sequence continues at coordinate 85,081,558 of OW818030.2, read as the reverse complement.
TAATTAAATGTGGTTAATGATATCTTCCTTGTTCAGTATTATTTTAATAATTATTATCAGCATGATTTTTCAGATTTAATTAATAATTCATATTTTATTTCATTAATATGTTTTCAAAAAAAAAAAATCAATTTTTAATTTTTCTATTGTATCTCAGAGAGAGAGAGAGAGAGAGAAAAAGAGAGGACAGAACCAGTAAAGTGTTGCCAGAAAAGGAAAGTGGTATTATTCTAAATTAATGTTTTGATGCTAAGAAATCTTAAACTGTCTAGGACACTCATTGTGAAAATTAACAATTTTATAAACCACTGTGAGTTTATTCGGTTATTCGTGAACTATTAGAGATTACACAGTCAAATAAAAATTTCAAAAGAAGTCAATTTTTTTGTATTTTTTTAATATTTACTTTTATTTATGACTTAAAAATGCGGGATTACCAACAGATGGCGTATCTTTTGAACGCGGTTTTAGCTTTTAATAACATATGTACTATATGTCATTTTGAAGGCTACATATCTGTCATGTATTCTCACTTAGTTATTGAAGACTGTAGTGTAAACAACAAAGTTTTTTGCTTCGAAAATGTTGAATTTTGTACCAACAAAGCATCATATGCTTGAAGTTTTGCTTTACTTCTTTAATTTGAAAAGAAGTGCAGGCTGAAGTACACCGATTGCTCACCAAAGCTTATGGTGAATGTGTTCCATCGGTTTTAACGTGTGACAGATGGTTTATGAAGATTGTTGGCAAACTCAACGAGATAAGCATAAGAGATCGTATGTGAAGCCCGCCCAACCAGCCGAATCGTCGCCAAAGCCAAATATCCACGTCGCTATGGCAATTCTCTCTATTTGATGGGAGCAAAAGGATTCTATCTATTATGAGCCGCTGAAATCAATGGCCTCAAAAGATGAACAGTTCTTTTGGCTCGGAATCCATATGTTGCCAGAAAGAGGGGAAAAGTTCATAGCAAACAATGGCCAATACTTTGAATAAATTTAGGTAAAAAATCCCAATAATATGTAAAAATATTAGAAAATTTAAAAAAAAAAAAAATTATAAAAAAGAATAAGGCTCCATTTTTGTCTCACCCTGTCGCTCTGTATTTTCTAAAAGACTATCGACCATACAATCTGAAGCACTCTGCTGTTATACACTGTAATATTGTTTAAATTGTCAATTTTACATTTCCCTAGTTTAAGAGATAATTTAATTAATTGTCTGGCAACACTAATCTTTTTAAATCATTCATAAAATGAATGATGTTTCACTTCATTGAAAACACACTCTTGCATCTTTGTATTTGTTTCTGTTTTGATTCTGTTTACGTTTATTGAACTGACAGGCAAACAATAAAAACAAAACAAAATAAACAAATAAGTGATGTCGTTATTGTTGTAAAATTTATACTAGACACCACATACACAAGTTCTCAGCCAGATGATACACAAAATATCACAACAAATAGATACATCCATCCATCAAATATACATGAGTGCCCAGCAGTTTTTCGTGACTGTCCCGAACTAGAGATTTTACCTATGACTTAGAAAGAAAACTAAGTTAATTAAATATGTGCATGTCCTAAGCAGGGGGTTAATTGACCCCTTTTGATTACAATGAGACTATCTGATAGCTGGTCCAAAGTAGTCAACGCATTGCATTGACATACATATAGTCAGTTACTTTACTAGCTACCTGACTGGTTACTTGATCAGCTACATAAATAGTTATTTTAACATGTACGGGTCAGTTAAAATGCCATCTCATAGACAGTTCAATAAACATTTGTTTGTAAACAAACCTTCCTCCGACATCTTTACAATAGATTACTTCTGGTGGGTTAAATAACTACTTTCTAAAGTCCAGTAACAAATTAAAGTTTATTCTATTCTACTTAGAGACACTTAAGTGACAGTTGACTTCACGCTAGGTTACATGAGATGTCAGTATACTTGAGAAATGAGAATTATATCAACACAATTTGTATAAAACAAGTTTGTACGAATTAAAAAAGTGCAGTACACAATAATCGTTTAAAGTGACTACACTCTAGATTACTTAGAGACACTTAAGTGGCAATTGACTTCACGTTAGATTACCTGGGATGTATAAAGTAACCAATTGAAATCTCTCTGTTCCACAAAGTGCACATATGTGTCAAAATATATAAATTGGAGTCAGCCAACTGATCAGACATTAATGATAATTACTGTCTATAAGAGATACACTGACTACTTGCTTAACTGCTAGGTATCTATGAGTATGAACATCGTTCAAACTCGTACCGCGATAATTACATACATTATCACACATGTATTACTATTATTCTTATTTAACTGTGTAGTTTTTTTAAGCTTTAGTAAGTTAGAGATAATAAAACTGTCAGATACATTTCAATAAGATGCAAAATAATCAAGCAGTCTGTCTGACTCGCAGATTAATCTAATTTTTCTTTCAATCGTTTTTTTTTTGTATTCATAGTCAATCAATATACTTAAATATAAATGATTCAATTTGATTTTGTTACAAAGCAAATAAACCAATATTTATATTTTCAATAATCAGTAATCCGTTTATCAATTATTTATAAATTGATATATATTATATAAATAATTGTAATTGTTGTTATTTATATTTCTATACATAAATAATTAAATATTTATTTACTTGCTTGTAAAATATTGAATTTTTTTGTTATACATTTTAAATAATTTATATTGGTCTCAGAACAGACATTGACTTTTCAGTAAAAATTAGCACGCGCGTGTTTTATTAAACATTTTACCAAAATAGTCAAATAGAATGTCTAATTATATTCGTGAAATATAATTAGACACACAGATTGAAAAATAACACAAACGTTTTGTTTATGTACAAAAATAGGTCTAATGGGTACGAGGGTGATGTAGAAAGTTTCGATTGAGATTAGTCAAGTTGGTTCAAGCATACAAAAACGTGCATGAATTGTTTGATGATTGCTTTTTATACACAACTTATTTTTATTTGCGTCCTAAATTACTTTTCATGTTTCATTTATGATAAATTGTGAGAATTCAATCGAATTCATAATTACAGTCTCGCCATTTCCCAAACCTACATGCAAGGATCTTACAGAATCACATGACACATTTTCTATATGGTACTACAGGATATTCGAATTTGTACTGACAGTAAACCTGCAATTAAATCTCTCTCTCTCTCTCTCTGGGAATAATTTCGCGGACGAACCGGTCAACTCTGACTCTCTTCTACAAGATGACGCGTTCAATTATTTGGTTGGTGTTCCGCTAAATGTTACTTCTACAGCCTGAACTGTATAGATTTGTTCAGTCCAGATGGTCTACTTTGTCCACATGCTTGAAATCGAAGCTTACAGAAACTGTCCGGATATAGACGAGGAGGAAACAGCAGAGCATCTTTCTATAGGAGACTACGACAATATTAATATCACCCTCTATCGAGGATGCATTCGTTCATTCATGGACTAAGATAATATCTAGTACTTTCTGCACGATCTAACGGATCTAGCGAGGGTGGATATTAGAAGGATGTTTTTGAGTGACTGGAACATTATCCTTTAGGGTATCACAAAGGGACCAATATATGGACCCAAGTGAGCTGCCTTTATAAACTAACCATGTAGCTTCATTGAAATTTGTATATAAGTTCAACTGAAATGATTTTGAATATTTTCACATTTCTTTCTACACTTGACATTTTCTCTCCTTTGTGAACTTAAAACCAAATATAGATTTTCCACATTTCTCAAAATGTTTTGAATTATTTGTAGAGGAAATGAATAAGAATAAGTTTTATTATACACCCAGCAGTTCTAGGAGACTGTCCCGAACTAGTGATTTTACCTATCATTTATGGTGACAACTTGTTACACAACCAGCTATGTGACTAGATGTTTTAACAAGCAGGGGTCAATTGATCCTTTTGGATTACAATGAGACTCCGATAGGTCAACGCAATGGATTCACAAACCGGTTACATAGATTCAGTTACCTTATTAGCTTATTAGATTATTTGATCAACTACATAACTAGTCATTTTAACATATACGGGTGTTAAATGACCTCAAATAGTTAAAAAGACATTTCATAGACAGTCCAACAATCGATTACTTGTCAACAAACCTTCCTCCGACAACTCACCAATAGATTACTTCTGGGATGTAAAATACCTTATTTCTAAAGTGCAGTACTAAAAAAACGTTTAAAGTGACTACGCTCTAGGTTATTTAGACACACTAACGTGACAATTGACTTCACGCTAAGTTACATGGGATGTCAATATACTTAAGCAGAAAGAAAATAAACTGTATCATAATTATATGAAGCCAATTTATAGAATTACTCATACAAAATGTCGTACACAGTTAATTTCGAAAGTGACTACACTCAAGATTACTAAGAGACACTTAAGTGGCAATTGTCTTCACGCTAGATTACCTGGGAGGTGTAAAGTAATCAATATAAGTGTCAAATGACCAGAAATATGTTATTGACAATTACTGTCTATAAGGAATACATTAACTACTTGCTTAACTGCTGGGCACACTCTTTAATGTCTAGTTAGAATCAATACTGAATAAGAATAATATGACAGTATGACACCAGTCACATGTGATGTGTGAACAAAACATCTAAATCAACCACCCTTTACATCCATGTGTCTATGGATGTTCTTATTTCTTATGGAACTTTTGTAAAGAGCCTGAGATACAGTTAATATCTTGTCCAACCATTCATGCCAGCCTTCAATTAAAAGACTAATGATTATGCTACCTTTTCACAGTTAGTATACTGCGGCCATTTAAAAAAATTTCAGTGGGCAGGTTAGATAATTACAAATTTGCACTAGTTAATCAATAAGAAGTCGAAGCTAGTATTTCCTACAAAGTCATTATTAGATTATTTTAAAACCAATTGGGTCATACGCAATATTGTTATGGAGACCGGCTAGTTATCCCAAATTTAAGACCCTATCTAAAAATCTCAGGCTCTTTACAAAAGTACCACAAGACATAAGAGCATCCATGGACACTTGGATGTAAAGGGTGATTCATTTAGATGTTTTGTTCACCGATTACGAGTGACTGGTGTCATACTGTGCTATTCTTTTTATTCAGTATTATTTGACAATTCATCATGGAAAGAGTAGGAAAATGAACGTTCTGTTAGAAATGTTTTTCGTGCACTTCGAGCAACATATGGTTTGCGTCATTGACCTTCCTAGCCCATTATTGCGAATACCAGCAAATTTGAGTCTCCACTCAACTCCTGCGATAACACCAGCTATAACATTACTCGTATAATTTGCGAGATATTGGTAGTAATGTTGGAAAGAGTGAACGAAAATTGGACTTTCAGAATTTGAATGATATTGTAACGAATTTGCAATAGCGATTTGAATTTAACGGTCTGTAACGACTGCCTGCAGCATTCATCATGTTTATAAACATGTCCATCAGTAGAAGCTTCTACTTATCAACAATGTTGATAGCATGCGGTTATTAGTATTGTTTATAAGTATGGCAACACTAAATGTTTAAGCTGCTAACATTGACATCGAAAGCTCTAGAATTCGAACATATTAGTTTGTCCGTTAAGAGCATTGTAGAAGATTCACGAAAGATGGCGTGTGTATAAATAGTGGCAGTCGTGAGTGAGTTTATCATAGGCGCTGTTAGAGTTAACATCAACTGTCTTGTACATTTAAGTTTGTACATTATAAAGTGTGTGTGTGCATTTCTGCGAATTGATAAACGTGTATAAAGACACTGAGTGACTATTTGAACTGGTGTTGTTGTAAATTTTAAATAAATAACGAGTTGTTACAATTTTAAACTACTAAACGGCTTTAATTTGCAATCAAATTATCCGGTTTACTTAAAGAAAATTAACTAACATTTTAAAAAGGTTAAAACGTAACAATATTATATGTCTGCTATTGTTCTTTCGGCTCATAATAAAGATTTTTCTTTGGGTTTATGTGAAATCCAAAGTCTTTGTCGATAAGCCAGCTACTATTCAAGACTTGGAAGCTAACATTACTCGTGTAATTTTCAAAATATGAGTAGCAATGATGGAAAGAGTGATGGTACATTGGACTTTACGAATGGACAAAATACAGCAGGCGCGGATCCAGAGGGGGTGAAATAGGTATTCCCCCCCCCAAAATCTAAAAGTTTTCATATAAAAAAGGGGGGAAAAGCTAAATGTAGAACAAATTTTAATTTCCCCCCCCCCAAAATGGTTCATCTGTATCCGCGCCTGAACTACAGCGTAATCGCGATCAACATTTTAAGAAGTAAATATCAGAGATTGTTCTTTCGGGTCATAAGAAATATTCCGATATCAAATTCTAAAAGTGTTTCCACATTTAAAATCAAAAGTATACCTCTAAACGAATAACCCTTTACTTTTTGAAAAAGAAGAGATCGAAAGAATTTGCTAATAAATTCGATCACCAACTACAACTTCGTTCGAAGATTACTTACACGAACTAAAGGCTGGGTTAGCCGACCGTTGATGTAATGTAACCGTAATGTTGACTTAACGTAACACTTTAGTGCGATTATAGAACATTAAAAACGTGTCATATGTTTTTGACATAAACAAACAAAACAAAATATAACCGGAACTATATTTGTTGTATAAACTTTCATTGGCCTGTACCAATAAAATCAATTGTTCGTCGTTCATTTTAATAAAAACAAATTTAATACGTTTTGTTTAATTTTAAGTTTTTCTTTAATATTTCGCGCTTGTCGCTGATTGAAATTGTCGCTGATTGAAATTGTAAACAGCTGTTTGAAAGTGTAATCAACACAATTTTTTTAAATACTGTTCAAGCGATTTTATAATTTTTTTCTGCGATTTAGAAAAAATTTATTAAACTTTGGTAAAGTACTTACATATAAACCGTATTTATTTACACATAATGTATTCATGATCATTGTCCATTAGGAGACAATTATAAATATTATTTATTACCTTGTCATACAGACTTTATTTATTAAAGGTCCGATAACTTAAAAATTAATATTGTATTTATACTAAGGGCCATTATTATAACTTGCCGTAATAGTAAAAGGTAACTTTAAGTAATAGAAAAAGGTTGCTTTAAAGATAACTTTTACTATTGGGAACATAAAGGCAAGTTGTAATAACGACCCTAAGTATAGTTAATTTGTGTATACAAAATATTAATTTAATATTAAACTTAAATACTTTCGCCGATTATTAGTATACATTTTATAAATGCTTACATGAATTAATTTGTATAATATGTAAATATTACCATAACATTAAAAGGTTTTGTTTTTTATTTATGTATTTAGAACACTGCAAATATTTTTAAGCGTTCTGAGCAAAATAAGTATTTTTTATACAAGACTTAAAATCAACAAGTTGACAACACCGTTAGTAAATGTCACGTAGAAACGTAAAGAAATTCTGTTTTTAACAGGTTCAGACGTTACAGTTACGTTACATTTTGTCACTATAACTGCTTTAACTACTTTACACACAATAGAAACGATCAGCTGTTCCGTTCCGTTAAGGTTACATTACATTACGGTCGGCTAACCCAGCCTTAATTGTCATATAAGCCATCCTGCAAAATTGAGAACCTTTTGTTCAGTCTTAATGCTCAATTGAGAGCAATATAAATAAGATATTGTTAGAGCCTAAGAAGTAAAGTAAATAAATGTTCTATCCCGTCCTGATATCAGTAATGTAGGATTTACCAAAATCTTTTGTTTGCTTGATATGATTGTGGTTTTTTATCGAAATTTTCTTTTTTTTTTCACTCGTATTCACATTTGATAATAATTTTCATAAGAATTTCCATTTTTTTTTTTTTTTTTTTTTGTATTTTCTGTTTATGTAGATAAAATTATATTTGATTTTTCCACTTTGTGGTTATGAATTTGATAATTTTCCAAATACTCACTCACTGCTGTAGTTATATTTGAAAATTTCTTGTTACTTTTTTCAATGTGGTTTTATTTTTCAGGAAACAAAAGTCGAATTTAGCCAGCAGTTATTAGATAATTCATGTTTTAAGGTGAATGTATATTGATTTTTTTTTTGTTTTTAGTTTTTATCGAAATTTGTGCTCAAAGTATAAACAATAATTTATTTATTGTTTATAGACTTTATAAATTGATGTCTGTTTTACTATTCCTCGTTATCATTAAGTAAATTGTTTCATTAAATTTTATTTTGTTTTTGGTTTATTTATGAGTATTTTTTAAGTAATTTATCTTAGTATTTATTAGTTGTTGTTTTTAATTTATTTTCATATTTTTTTTTTTTGGGTAGTATGTATTAACTTTTTTTAAATCTTTAGACTTAATTTTTATTCAGGTGACGAATAACGTGTCGATAACATTTAAACCCAGAACAAATTGGAATATTTTGTTTTTTTTTTTTGAAAATTTTTGTTTTTGTTACGTGAAATTTTCTTTCTTCTTTTTCGATTGGAAACAATGTGTTCACAAAAGCATTAAATGCTTAAATTAACTGATTGTGGTTTAAAATTGTTAACTGTTTTGGTATTTGGTTTTAATGACGGCTGAAATCATTTTATGATATGATTACATATTTATTAATACTTTTTTTTTCGAAATGATTATTATCATTAAAACTTTTGTTGTTGATTTTGTTATAATTCAAATTTTCAAATGCTACTTTATCTCTACTTAATAATTTTAAGCAACGATCATAAAATAAAAAATATATATATAAAAATTCTCCCCTACCTAAACACTTATGTTTGTAGATTTGTACTCTATTAACTCACTGCCGCCACTCACTCACTCACTCACTCACGTCTTTAAACAAATTTTCTTTTAGTTAGTAAAATGTTTTTTTCTTTTTTATTTTCGTAAGAAATTCAGTAGTCAGCTCGAAAATTAAAGAAAACAAAAACAATAATAAAACCGAAAGATATCAAAACAAAACGGAAAATATGTATGAAAAATAAAACAAACAACGTCTTTACACTCCGAAGTCATACCACAAACTAAATAATTTATTTATTTTTACATTTATTCATTTCGGCCATATGTTTTTGTTTGGTTTTTGTTGTCTACCACTCGAAAAGTCTTCCTTCTTTTTTTAGCTGCTCCTTGTTGTTGAACGACAAGGTAGAGAAAGAGAGCAAAGCAAAAAATTAAAACAAAATCAATATTCATGATCGTTGCTGCTCATCAAGTGTTGCTAGAAAATCTTGTCAATAATTCTGTCCATATTTCGGTGGGTCAAATACCCAAAAAGTCCATGAAAAGTAGAATGTTCTATTTCTTTAACTTTAATGTTAATATTAACAGCTTTAACAGTTAATGTTGTTATACTTATAAATAATGTTAATTACAGCGTGTAATTAACATTGTTGATAAGTAGAAGTTTTGAGCTCTGGATATGTTTATAAACATGATGAATGTTGCAAGCAGTCGTTGGAGAACGTTAAATTCAAATTGATAGTGTAGTTCCATAACAATTCATATATTTTCATATTTAAAATGGGAAATAATCATAAGGAACTTCTTCACAATAAACACTGACATCGAAAAATTCTTAACATACATATATGTTAATCAAAATGAAACCTCTAAACTTACAGTTTTGATTTTTTTTTTATTTGATTGAAATTATTATTACAATTTACAAAAAAAAAAAAAAAATATTTTTATAGTTCTAATCTCTAGTGATGAAATTTTGAACATTTTTCGGAAACCCTTCCATTATGGTTTTTATAGTGATATCTGTCACTTTGTTCGAACATCTACCACACATCCGTTTAAAATCTACCACAGTTTTGGACACCTTTTTTGTGCTCTTTAATTCTCTTTTAACAAGAGCCCAATATCTCTCCACTGGCCTTAGCTCCAGGCAGTTTGGAGAATTTGAATCTCTTGGTACAAATACCACATTATTGTTCTTGTACCAATCAAGAGCTTTCTATCCATAGTGACAGGATGCCAAATCAGGCCAAAAATAAGTGGACACACTAAGAAGTCTTATGAATGGAAGCATCATCCTCTTTTGTAAACATTCCTTAATGTAAATTTCGGTATAAATAGAGCCCTTTGTAATAAATGTTTGGGTTCTTTTGCCGCAACTGCATATTGCTTGCCATACCACGAACTTTTTGGGAAATTTTGCCTGCTTTTGGGTCCTAAACTTTTCTTTAACATTCCCTCGAGCAGCAGCAACATCAAAATTTTTACCCTGAAGCTGCGAAAAATCTGCCAGAACATACGTTTCGTCATCCATTATGCAGCAAGAATATTTTTTTTATAAATTTTGACTTCAATTTCCGTGCTCTGTTTTTGGCCTCTAAATTTTTAGAAGCGTTCCTGTCAGGAACTTTTTGAGCCTCATATGTTTTTGAACCTGCATTGGCTTTAACTTTTCGTACCAAATAGTCCGAGCACTGACCTAACCGGGCTGCTTTCCTACCGGATTTGTTGGGAGCTCTTTTGAAAATCCTTTCTATTTTTTTGGCTTAATAAACATAATGTGAACCATTCCTTCTACCTGAACCAGGATTTCTATCAACAAACAAGTTCTCCTGATACAGTTTATGGGTCGATTATGGATTGCAACCGAACTTCAGTTGCGTTGCCAGAGGGCTGCCAGTTGCCATCTGTAATACCATTTAGGCAACTGACAACGCAACTGAAGTTCGGTTGTCATCCATAATCGACCCATTAATAACATTGGAAACAGTTTGACGTCAGACATTTGATTGTGTGGCCAACTTTTTGTAGGACCAAGTTGGGTTTTGTTGAAAATATTTAATAATTTTAGTATGCACTTTTTTCTGGTCACTCATTTTAATCAGATTATGAATGAACAAATGAACATAATTGACATTAAACATAATAACTGACATGCTTTACAAAGGTAACTTGTTCAAAAATCAAATAATACTTGGGTTAAAAGTTTTAATGAAAAACGTGTGTTAAGAATTTTTCGATCTCAGTCCTTATGTAGAGCCATGATGTGTTTTTTCTTCAACATATCCACAACATTTAAATAATCTTGATTATATTCTCTATTCGAGATTATTTAAATGTTGAATAGAGAATATACATATAACATGTTGTGCGCTTTTGAGGAAATGTTTTTCCCCGTTTTTCGGAATCTTATAAACCGTGGTTAAGAACCTAGTTTCCTTAATATAATTTCTTAGTGTTTTCAAATAAGAGTTCCTAAGATGTTCCAGGTTTAGCATGGCTTAACCTTATACAAATGTTCGTGTCTTATTCGACTAGTGGTAGGACATTGGCAAAAGTAATGTTCCAATGTTCCGTACTCGATCTCAAATGCCCTGCTGATCGTGTTATCGGATATACCTATACGAGTATTCAACTATGTGTTTAGTTTACATAACTATTAACTTGTCGTCTAAGTGTTGGCCTGTTAATGTAGGTTCAGAATCTCTTTTGTTCTCCCTTGATTTGGGATTTTTGAAAATATATTTTGTTCGTCCTGTCGACTGTAGAATTCTAGTAGCTGATGTATTCGTTTATCGCTCACTCCTTTAGTTCATGTTTGAACTTTGGGAAGTGTTTGGTATTTTCCAAATTGGCGGTACCCACACGTGATCCCATCCTTGATGGTTAATGACATGAGGCTTGGAACCTATGTATATAATCTTAAAATTTTCGCAATTATAATATGAGTTTATTTCATTCTTACAATGGAAATCGTTACGAGATTTAACATTTTCTTTCTTTAGGGTTTTAATAACCACTTGACTATCCCCAAAAATAAAGGGTCCTTCATAAAGCGCTTCCTATCTTTAAAATCAAATTTAACAAAGTGTGTGTGAGATATTATACAAATTGCCTTTTGAAAGGCCTATTAATACCATTGTGTATTGTGTTTAACATCGTGCTAATGTCCGCTACGCCTTTGCTGGGTGGCACGCATCCGATATTAAGAAAACCCCTCAAGAAAAAGTCTAACGGGGTCAAATCGAACGATTTCGGTGGCCAGTGAGATGAACATGCTATCAAATAGCACGGACATAGCCTGGCAAAGTCGTTGTCAAAGAGATATGGACCGCTGACGCTCCGGCCCCAAATCCACACCAAACAGTGACTTTTTAGGGAAGCATTTAACGCTCTTGGATCTCATTTGGATTGGTATCGTCCCAAATTCGACAATTTTGTTTCTATTCATCCACAAATGGGCCACATCGCGTAAAATGGGAGAAGCACGCGGAACGTTGCGCGACCAGAACATCCATTTTGATAAAATAATTTTATTATTTGCATGTGTTGTTGAATACTATATCCATCCATGGAGACTTCGCAAAACAAACTAAATAAATACAGCCAGTTCGATAATTTAAAGTTCGGAAGTCCCTATTAGATGACCCTTTACTAGTCGAATTTTTGTTATCGATCCTCTTCAACCATTTAATATGAGTGACATTTAGTAAAGCCACCAAAAACATAAAAAATTAATTTCATTTAAAAATATATTAAATCGTAAATATATTCTACGGTTGCACAGTCATGGAGAGTTTTATACTGTTGAAGAAACTTCCTGTTGTCGCTGAGTTGACAATTTTAATTTGAGGTAATGAAGTAAATTGGCTGTTAAATAATGAAATATGAAGAATTGAGCTGTTTTAATATGACATTTATTTAGTACAATATTGGGATATGTTTACCATGCGAAAATTGAATATCAAAATGGTGAAAATTTGACTGTATGACTTCGTAAAATTCACAGTTTCACTGTACTCAAGTGTTCTTGACTGTGAAAGGAACTTTCGCTTGTCGTCGAGTATCTTTGGACGAGTTGAGTTGAATATCTTTGGCCAAGACTCCTGTGGTTTTGGAGCAACATCCAATTCCGTGATATTTGAATATTTTTGTACCAATCTGGACATGGTTTGACACAACAACAAGTTGGCACTTAACACCGTTCTATATTTGTGGTAGCACCTATTATTGTCATCCTATTAAACATATTAAACCCTTTTCGCGAATTTTTGTATTTCAATATTTTCGCTGCAAATCAAATTGTATGATAATTCCCTAAACATTTTACGATTATGTATTTGATTATGTGTTCGACGTGATTTAACGCATCAGGACACTGTGTTCCGTAGATTTTCTGTGGAATTTTGGTCTTTCTTAATTGTGTATTGTGTGAAAAACATCGATCTGTGTAGGAATTAATAGTACAAAACCATTAGGTGATTTATAGTGAAATTGAGGTGATCTTCCAATTGGGGACATTTTTTATTGGTTGGATATTTGAACCTCAAAATTACTACTTCGCATGGGCTAGCGCATAATTTATCAACTGTCATACATTTTTCTCATAGCAAAGAACTTTCAACAACAACAGATCTGTTACACAATCATCGAACTTATTTAGATCGTTTCTACATTATTTCCGTGATTTTTCCCGATTCTTAGGGATAGAACACTTCAAAGCTTATGGTTTATTCGAAAATACGGACATGCCGCCATTGTCAAATTGGCACTATGTCGGCATGTTATCATCATTTAGTTGGCAGAAGTTCTATGTATATGGTCGAAATGTCAACATATTTGATTTAGGAGTTTACGGCATATTGGTCTCAGTATTAGGCAACATAGCAAGATAATAAGATGGGAAGATTTATTGTCTATGGTGTCAGCCACATATTCTACACCATCTGGTAACACTACTACTAACTATCACTTTTGTTTTGTTACATTCTCTCTCTCACACATGCACTGCTAAATACATACGTTTATAGGTTTTACGAGTTGATTCGTAGTCAATACTCGTATGTCTTATCATTTAAATTTGCACTAAACATGTGTTGTTGTAAAAAAAAAAAAAAAAATATATACTACCTACTTAAGAGCACACTACTAAGACTACTACGAATTAAATACTCGTAGTAGTACAAGTAGCAGGCAACTAGTGTTGTTATTACTTATACTTACTACTTACACATTTGTTTCTACACATGATAATCATATGTAGATATACATACATATATGTATTTACAATTGTATAGTACATATGATTATGTTTATTGTTGTTTTGAATTTGTTGTTGTATTTTATTACAGCTGATTTCGTTTAACCACAATGAATGTACTCGTACTTAGTCAATTACTTAATCCCATTCGAATGACAGACAATATTTGCTTACTCTCCGATTCGACTCTATACGACTTTGTTTGAGTGTGTGTGTGTGGTTTATGACAACTTATTTGGTGGATACATTTTAAAGTTTTTGTGATTGTTAATTTTTTTTTTTTTTTTGTTTTTGTCAAACTCAGCTAAATTTTTCCTTGTTTTTTTTTTTACAAAATTTGGATTTGGAATAATATTACTTTGAGAGTGTGTATTTCTCTGTGTTTGCAACGAAGTTTCTTTGTTAATTTTCGTTTTTTATGTTTTATATTCTTTTTGTTGTACTTCATTTTACTACTGTACTTCATTTGAACTGCTGGACTTGTTTTCTGGAACGTTTATCAATTCGCTCTTTATGTCACTTTATTGGACAGTAGTAGTGAGTGATTAAAAATGGGAACACATTTTAATTTTATTTGTTACGCATGGATTATTAATAATTTGAATGTTTCTCAGTGTAGAAGACAATTACCAAAATTCTACTAGGGATTCGACGTCACCCACTCAAAATTTCTTAAAACTTGGTTCTTTATGATATACAAGATTTGAAGTTGCTCAAAAATTTAAAATTCGCTTTTATTTGACTTTTATTAAGGTTCAAAGTTGAAAATTTTATATAAGAATAGTGTAAAATCGGTCAATTCCAGTTGTATATACATAACTTTTTAAACGCTTATCCATTTATTGCAATGAACAAGATATATCTCAATAGTATCTTGCATTTTCTAAAGATTTTCCTCAAGTATAACCATTTTACAACATATACAAAATTCATAGTGAGGCCATGAGGGGATCTCGAGATAATAAACATTTAGGATAATAAGAAGTGAGATCGAAAAAACCTTAACATACTTTTTTTAACCCAAGTATTATTTGAAAAGTATGTCAGTTATTATGTTTAATGTCAATTATGTTCATTTGTTGTTCATCTGATTAAAATGAGTGACCAGAAAGAAGTGCGTACTAAAATTATTAAATATTTTCAACAAAACCCAAATTGGTCCTACAAAAAGTAGGCCAAACAACCGTGAAACTGCTCCAATGTTATTAAACAGTTTCGGGAGAACTTTTCTGTTGATAAAAAACCTGGTTTAGGTAGAAGGAATGGTCAACATGATGATTCTAAAGCCAATAAATAGAAAGCATTTTCAAAAGAGCTCCCAACACATCCGGTAGGAAAGCAGCCCGGTTAGCAGAGTACTCGGACTATTTGGTACCAAAAGTTAAAGGTTTAAAATCATACAAGGCTCAGAATACTCTCAGAACTCTGCTAAAAATTTAGAAGCCAAAGACAGAGCACGGAAATTTAAGTCAAATTTTATAAAAAAAAATATACCTGATGCATAATGGATAACGAAACATATGTTCCGGAAAATTTTTCGTATATTTTTATGTTGCTGATGCTCGAGGGAATGTTGTAGAAAAGTTTAGGACCCAAAAGCAGAAAATGTTCCCTTGATTATTAATTAACTTAGTTTGACACAACGCGAATACATACAAGGTGGTGGCAGTTCTACAAAAACAACAATTGGTCTAAACAAATCTCAAAAAACAGAAATGAAAAATTAAACAAATTTGTATTAAAGTTTACTTTACATATTTATGTAAAAAATAAATATTTTGTTAATAAGCTTAGAATATGTATAAAAACAAGCTTTGATATCTGTTAGAACCAAAAAGCGAAAAAAAAGTAATCAGCTGTTTGACTGACTCCACCTTGTATAAATTCGCCTTGGTTTGACAGAAGTGCTACATTAAACCACAGCGAATTAAGAATCAGCTGATTTTATGCGGCCACCTTGTTAATTCGCCTTAGTATTAATAATAAGGACGGAGATCGAAAAATTTATACATACATATATGTCAATAAAAATTATGATGATTGAAATTATTGTTACAATTTACCAAAAAAAATATTTTTATAGTTCTAATCACTAATGATGAAATTTTGAACCTGTTTCGAAAAACCTTCCATTATGGTTTTTATAGTGCTTTATGTCACTTTGCACAGTGGTTTAGAAACTTTTTTTTTTGGAAATAATTCGGTATCTCGGGAACTATTAAAGATATTATTGCAAAATTTCACATGGTTAGAGCTGAGGTGTTTTTGAGTTGAATTACATTTGTTCAGCTTCCTAGGGGTAATACGGGCCAGTTTGTGCCCCCTCAAAGTTGGTCACCTCGGGTCTCAAAATTTTTAAAAAAATCCCCAAAAATTCATTTATGATCCGAATGAGCTGAAATTTAAAATAAAAATAGTCCTTGAGAAGATCTACAAAAAATACGCTTACATGTGTAGGTTATCTCCTTCAGTTGAAGAGATATTTAGGTTTATTTATTTTTTTTTTTTTAATTTTGCTCGATTTTTTTTTTTGTTTTTTAGATATGGCGGCCCTACGGAGGGTCGAATTTTTTTTTCAAAATATCAGCTATATTGGCAATAAAATACTAAATAAAATAAAAAAAACTTAGTAACAGTTATCTCGTCCGTGTAAAAAGTTACACGCATCCAAAGTTGGAACATGTAAAATGGGCCTAATTTTTTACGATTTTTCCTAAAAAAGTCCCTATATTTTTTCTTTTGTAGAAACAAATTTTCTTTGGGACTATATACAATTTTTATATGTTCCGGAAAGAAAACTTAATGCAAAAGCATGTAAAGTAAAATTGGGCTCACTTAAGCGGACACAGTATCCCCCAGACCTATCCAAACTTGGACAATTTTAAAAAAAATATTTAGGTTTCAGTAAAAAATTCTAAAAAGGCAAAGCACCGATCCTCGAAAAAGTTCGGTACTTGTATAACCCTATATGTTGTTTAAATACTTAGAAAGTTGTTTTACTATCACACGGTAAATAGCGTCACAGTAGGCACTTTTCTAAAAAAACTCAGTTTTTGGAACACATTTTCCCCGTTTTAGGAATTTCGGTATTTGAAAATAAAAAATGTCAAAAATTATAATGTCATTAATATAAGGACATTTGGATCTAAATTAGTTCCCAATTTTGTTATGATATCTTTAACCGTTAAAATTTTACATTAAATCAAATTTTATATTTTTCTTCATGGAAAATCACCATATTATAATTTTTTAAGTTTTTATGGTAAATGACGTCCCGAGAATGTATAAAATTATTTAATTTTACTAAAATATCAATCCTCAAGTCCTAAGATTTTCAACAATATCAAATACTTATATAAAAAGTCTTTATTTACTCTTCAGAAGTTCCACAAACCTTGCCCCTTTCGAAAAATTTGTACGTTTTTTCATATATAGCGTGCAAAATGTGTTACACCAAACTTTCTGTTAAGTCAGTGTGTGTTGGAATTCAGAATTAACATTTGATATGTTAGTAACATTTTGCATGAAATATATGAAAAAATGTACAAATTTTCCGAAGGGAGTAAGGTTTGTGGAGCTTCTGAGTAGTAGATATATGCTTTTTATATAAGTATTTGATATTGGTAAAAACCTTAGGACTTGTAGATTCATATTTTAATAAAATTAAAGAATTTAATTAATTTTTTGAACGTCATTTACCTTAAAAACTAAAAAAATTATAATATGGTGATTTTCCATGAAGAAAAATATAAAATTTGATTTAATGTAAAATTTTAACGGTTAAAGATATCATAACAAAATTGGGAACTAATTTAGATCCAAATGTCCTTATATTAATGACATTATAATTTTTGACATTTTTTATTTTCAAATACCGAAATTCCTAAAACGGGGAAAATGTGTTCCAAAAACTGAGTTTTTTTAGAAAAGTGCCTACTGTGACGCTATTTACCGTGTGATAGTAAAACAACTTTCTAAGTATTTAAACAACATATAGGGTTATACAAGTACCGAACTTTTTCGAGGATCGGTGCTTTGCCTTTTTAGAATTTTTTACTGAAACCTAAATATTTTTTTTAAAATTGTCCAAGTTTGGATAGGTCTGGGGGATACTGTGTCCGCTTAAGTGAGCCCAATTTTACTTTACATGCTTTTGCATTAAGTTTTCTTTCCGGAACATATAAAAATTGTATATAGTCCCAAAGAAAATTTGTTTCTACAAAAGAAAAAATATAGGGACTTTTTTAGGAAAAATCGTAAAAAATTAGGCCCATTTTACATGTTCCAACTTTGGATGCGTGTAACTTTTTACACGGACGAGATAACTGTTACTAAGTTTTTTTTATTTTATTTAGTATTTTATTGCCAATATAGCTGATATTTTGAAAAAAAAATTCGACCCTCCGTAGGGCCGCCATATCTAAAAAACAAAAAAAAATCGAGCAAAATTAAAAAAAAAAAAATAAATAAACCTAAATATCTCTTCAACTGAAGGAGATAACCTACACATGTAAGCGAATTTTTTGTAGATCTTCTCAAGGACTATTTTTATTTTAAATTTCAGCTCATTCGGATCATAAATGAATTTTTGGGGATTTTTTTAAAAATTTTGAGACCCGAGGTGACCAACTTTGAGGGGGCACAAACTGGCCCGTATTATCCCTAGGAAGCTGAACAAATGTAATTCAACTCAAAAACACCTCAGCTCTAACCATGTGAAATTTTGTAATAATATCTCCAATAGTTCCCGAGATACCGAATTATTTCCAAAAAAAAAAAGTTTCTTAACCACTGTGCTTTGTTCGAACAGGTTGTCCATTTCCGTTTAAAATCTACCACACTTTTGGACACCCTTTGTGCTCTTCAATTCTCTGTTAACAAGAGCCCAATATCTCTCCACTGGACTCAGCTCCAGGCAGTTTGGAGGATTTGCCTCTCTTGGTACACATACCACATTATTGGTCTTGTACCACTTAAGACCTTTCTTACCATAGTGATAGATGCCAAATCAAGCCAAAAATAAGTGGACACATTAAGAAGTCTTATGAATGGAAACATCCTTTTTTGTAACATTCCTTGATGTAAATTTCGGTATTTATATATCCCGTTGTAACAAATGATTGGCTTTTTTTGCCGCAACTGCATATTGCTTGCCATACCAAGAACTTTTTGGAAAATTATGTCTGCTTTTGGGTCCTAAACTTTTCTTCAACATTCCCTCGAGCATCAGCAACATAAAATTTTTGACCAGGAAGTTGCGAAAAATCTGCCAGAATATACGTTTCGTCATCCATTAAGCAGCAAGAATATTTTTTTATAAAACTTGACTTCAATTTCCGTGCTCTGTTTTTGGTCTCTAAATTTTTAGCAGCGTTTCTGTCAGGAACTTTGTGAGCCTTGTATGTTTTTAAACCTGAATTGGCTTTTCATACCAAATAGTTCGAGTACTGAGCTAAGTGGACTGCTTTCCGAACCGGATGTGTTGGGAGCTCTTTCTGGTCACTCATTTTAATCAGATTAACAACAAATGAACGTAATTGACATTAAACATGCTTTACAAAATCAAATAATACTTGGGTTAAAACTTTTAATGAAAAACGTGTGTTAATGATTTTACGATCTCAGTCCTTAGACAATAATGTAAATATAACTATGTTAAAAATATACAATTTTCCCTAAAATATCGTATTATTTTAGCTTAACTGTCATATCACTCAAGCCAATTTTTAATTTGAAATGATAAGCTATTTTTCTAAGATTTTTTTTTTGTTATGGAAACAGTATTATTCATCTTAAACTTTTAATTAGTAATACATATACGAATTTTTTAAATGAATATTTTCATGTTTTTATATTCATTGATGTTGTGTGATATCTTAGATATACTCCATTGAAGATACCCTTTTCAAGGACGATTTTTCTAGGCTATAACCCGTTTTGATAAGAAACGCTTTTCTAGAAAAAAAACTTTAAAATCTATACGATTCATTAACTTTAATATGAGATCAAAAATTATAACATCTGACTAACACTTCAAAAGTTATTAGCAGTTGTACATCTATTAAAAATTATTTACTTTGATCCTATATAAAAACCAAATTAAAGCGAATTTAGAAATTTTGGAGAACTTCAAATTTAGTATGGCCATGGAGAATATGTACTTATACCAATATTATCAAAATCAGAAGAGTAAAGGTTAAAAAATTCCTATTTTTATAGACATTTTTCGATTAATGAAAGAAGTCCCCGATCTTACCATAAAATGCTTATTTAGAAACAAGGGTGGCCTATAAAATAGTCAACATCTTTTCAATCTGTCATAACAAAAAGCAGCTATGAAATAAACTATTTAGATTTTTTCCGTAAATCTAAGTCGTATAGGTCTCAGACAAGAGGACTTTCCTGCATATGAGCCGACCGATAAAATCGAAAACATTTTTCAAATGAATCTTTCTGTGTGATCTTTATAAAATACTTGTTAACAAAGAATTATTTTTAGTAAAATTTATTTAAAAGATCTAATGTCTCATCAATGTAATTAATTTTTACAAAAATTGTCTGTACCTTTTAGTGACTCAGTATTTTTTTGGATATTCGTTGTTGTTTAATCCAAAGCTATTTTTGGGAATAAAAAAAATTTAATTTTAATAAGTTTAGTTTTAATGTGGTAAATTCTCAATTTAATTATTGATTAATTCACTGTATTAATTCTTAGGCTTAATTCCAGTCTACTTCAAATGTATTGAATTCATTCCTTTGAGAATTCATTCTTTATAGAATTAATTCCTTATTGAATCATTCAAATCCATTACAAAATAGCTTTAAAAATGTATTGAATGACGACTTAAGTCAGTCGAATAAAAGAACCACACAAAAAAAATAATATTTTTTTTATATTTAGTTTGTATTAGATTTGAATTAATAAAAATTTAATCCTTCAAAGGTTGAATGAATTCTGTTATGAATTAATTCAGCGATTAATGAATTCTGTTTAAATAAAAGCCTTTGAATGAAGCCAAAGGATTAGATGTTTGGAAAGGATTTATGGAATGAATGGCTAACATTTTTTAATTCAGAATTAAGATTTTTTTATTAATTCGAAGCTTTGAATATTGTTTTCAAACAAGTTGCTATTATATTGTCACTCACTGTATATCTCCATATCTCTTTAGTAATCATGGAGCTTTAGTAACCTAATTTATTTATAAATCTCTTCTTTGAATCATTTTTTTAAAGAGAATTAGTATCCCAATTTTTTTATAATTTTATTAATAAAGATTTTGTTAGACTTTAATTTAAGACTTTTGGTTACACTAAACTCTAAAATTTTAATAGGACGTTAATAAAACTCGAATAAAAGTGTAGTAATTGAACTAAGATTTATTATTGTTTTAAAGACTTTATTAACATGTTTTGCCCACTGTACACAAACAATTATTTAATAAAGTAAAATAACAATTTGTATGTATGGATGCATAATTTTAAGTGCGTATTTCGTAGATTCCATCCCATTGGATACATTCACTTTTATTGTTCAATATGTATTTTGTAACTAGCGCACCATTCAAATAAAAAGCATTTCATAGATTCTTCCATATTTTTTAGGTCAAATGAACAGATATTTTATTCTGCATTCTGGTCTGACCTGTTGTTTATTTATTTACATTTTTCGTTTGTTTTGTTTACAAGTTTCGTCTATGAGAGCAAACACAAAATCTAACAAAGAAAATTGAGAGATTTTAAATTAAAAAAAAATGTACTCTTTTGATTTAACGTAGTACATTTTACTAAAAGTACTTTTTGTTGATTTTCGTACCAGCCTAAAAGTATGCTTTGCAAATTAAAATTAACCCATTTTGTTCAAGATGTGAACATCTTTTGTGTTTTTTATTTTTAAAATTTCTTATTAAATCGCAAATTTAGATTGTAAACAAACTTTTGTTGATTGAGTGGTGATTGTTTATTTTATTCTGAATATTACTCATGCAATAAGAACAATCACCTCATTTTGTAAGTGCAAACATAAAATAAATATTAAATATTCAGGTGCAGTTTGAGTATAAACGCTTAAAACTGTTACACACGCCTGTCTGTAAGCCGTGCGAAAGAAGTTTATTTGCTTAAATTTAATTAACTATATTTGCAGTTGTTGTGTTGTTGTGTAGGAGTGGTGGCTTAAGTTCAAGGACCAAACGTGCTGAGATTGTTTTGAAGCGTGTCTGTTGTAAAATTGAAGATGTTTAAAGGGAAATACTATAGAAAATACTATTAAACAAAATAATACTGTAAAAATTATGATTTTCTATAGATTTTTTGTTAGAAATTACTATTGTACTGACAATTTTCTATGGAATGCTGTATACACAAGATTTTATATAAAAAAATACTGTTATACTCAAGCTATTGTATGGAAAATGCGGTTATTAACAAGATATTTTATAGAAAATATGTATCTATTTGAGTCCATAGTTTCTTTAATAATCGTAGCTCTTTTAATTTCACAATTTTGAGTTCTAAATTTGTATTTTATTTGTGCTCAACTATTTCTACTAAATGTGGATTGTTTACTCTCCAAATATCATCTATATTCAGGACACTTTAGGATTCAAAATTGTTTATTATTCTATTAAAAATATGAATTTTTGAACCTTTACTGTTCTGAATTCAATAATATTTTGTTTTCCATGGCCATACAAAATCTAAAGTTCTCCAGATTCGCTTCTCGAAATTCGCTTTAGTTTAGTTTTCGAAATCAGATTTGATAATTTTTGATATCGTATTAAATGAATTATAGATTTTAAAGCTTTTTTCTACAAATGGGTAAACTTCCGATGTTTTTTGGCTGTAATTAAAAAAAAAAAAAATATATGAAAAACTTTGATTCTTCTTATGGATTATTTTTATTTGGTCTTTTAATTTTTTTTACATCAAGTCGAGAATATGATCTCATGTAAATGGCCGCCGCCACAGTTGATTGTCATTTGAGCCCTTTTTATGGCATTTTCCATCACTTTGGCCAAAACTTCCGGCGATAGGTCCTCACATTCTTGACGGATATTGTCTTTAAGAGCTGCAAGAGTCTGAGGCTTGTTGACATAAACCCGCGACTTCAAAAAGCCCCACAAAAAGAAGTCTGGAGCGGTCAAATCAGGCGATCTTGCTGGCCAGTGCAAATCGCCAAAACGGGAGATTAGGCGCCCGGGAAATGCATCCTTCAGCATATCGGTTGTGGCACGTGCAGTGTGTGCCGTTGCACCGTCCTGTTGGAACCACATGTTTTCCAATCCCAATTCATCAAGTTGCGGCAAAAAGAACTCGTTGATCATTGCTCTGTAGCGGTCACCATTCACAGTAACCGTTTGGCCCGTGACGTCTTCGAAGAAAAAAGGTCCGATGACTCCTCCAGCGAAAACAGCACACCATACAGTGACTTTGAGCGGGTGTAATGGCTCTTCGTGGGTTAAACGCGGATTTTCAGTACCCCAGAAGCGTAAATTTTGCTTATTTACGTACCCGTTCAGATGGAAATGGGCCTCATCACTCATGATTATTTTTGATGAAAAATCATCTTCCTCTTGGTGGTGATTAAGGATGGCTTGTGCGTATGTTAGACGCGATTGGCGGTCAGCAGCTAACAGCTGATGTACCGTCTGGACTTTGTACGGAAACATCTTTAAATCTTGTACCAGAATTCGCTGTAAAGACCGTCGATAGATACCCATTTGCGTGGCACGTCGTCTGGTCGATGTCGACGGCGCTTCCATGACATCCTCGGCTACAGCAGCAATATTCTCTGCAGAACGGCTAGCCCGGGGTCTGCCACGCCTGACAGCATCTCGTGTTGTGCCAGTCTCTTCGAGGCGAGCGGCTAAACGTCGCAGTGTTTCACCAGTAGGCGTTGGACTTTGTGCCAAAGTCATCGACCGATTATTGGTCAAATAAATAGTCAGCAATATTCCGCGTTCTGGAGCAGTGTAGCGTAACATTGTTTATTAACGTGTATTTCGCATGTGTTTACTACACAAACGTCAAAACAGAACTGACATTAGGGGCCAATCGCAAAATTTATAGCATTTTCTGATAGGAGGATTACTTTTGCGCCACCTTGTATATTAATCCTTGAACGTTTTTTCTTCTCATAAAAATATTTTTATCAGAAAGAGAATAATAAGTATTATGACATATATTCTGGGTCCTCATAAAAATCTAAGACGATCTAGCTATGTCCCTCCAACTGTCGGTCTGTATGTCTGTTGAAAACACGATATGTCCCAAACGAAAGGAGCTAGCTGGCTGAAATTTCCCACAAATACTCTGGACCTGGTTCACTAAATGTGAACGAACATTTTCTTTCCTATTGTATATTGAAAACAATAAATAAATTTGAATTTTTTTATTGTTTTCAACATAAAATAAGAAAGAAAATGTTTGTTCGCCTTGGAATACTGTTTGAGCAGTCATAAATATATTGATTATGCGGCAATCCTGATAAAATTTTGCACAAAATGACTTTGGGACACCTTTTTTGTGCTTTTCAATTCTCTTTTAATAAGAGCCCAATATCTATCCACTGCTCCAGGCAGTTTGGAGGAATTGCCGCTCTTGGTACAAATACCACATTATTGGTCTTGTACCACACAATACCTTTCTTACCATAGTGACAGATGCCAAATCAGGCAAAAAATAAGTGGACACTTTAAGAAGTCTTATGAATGGAAGCAGCCTTTTTTGTAAACATTACTTGATGAAAATTTCGGTATTTATAGAGCCCTCTGTAACAAATGATTGGCTTCTTTTGCCGCAACTGCATTTGCATGCCATATCAAGAACTTTTTAGGAAATTTTGTCTGCTTTTGGGTCCTAAACCTTTCTTCAACATTCCCTCGAGCATCTGCAATATAAAAAATTGACCCAGAAGCTGCGAAAAATTTTCCATACATACATTTCGTCATCCATTATGCAGCAGGTATATTTTTTGTATACAATTTGACTTCAATGTCCGTGCTCTGTCTTTGGGCTATACATTTTTAGCAGAGTTCCTGTTAGGAACTTTTTGAGCCTTGTATACTTTTAAACCTGCATTGCCTTTAACTTTTCGTAACAAATAGTCCGAGTACTGAGCTAACCAGACAGCTATCCTAATGGATGTGTTTGGAGCTCTTTTGAAAATGTTTTCTATTTTTTTGGCTTTATAAACATCATGTGAAACATTCCTTCTACCTGAACTAGGTTTTATATCAACGGAGAAGTTCTCCCGGTACTGTTGAATAACATTGGAAACAGTTTGACGGCTGACCTTTAATTGTTTGGCCAACTTTTTGCAGGACCAAGTTGGGTTTTGTTGAAAATATTTAATAATTTTAGTACACACTTTTTTCTCGTCACTCATTTTAATCAGATTAACAACAAGTGAACATAATTGACATTAAACATAATTACTGACATGCTTTACAAAGGTAACTTGATCAAAAAAAATCTCAGTCCTTATACTGTTATAACTAAAATTATCTAATCAATCAATGGATCGTTTAGAGTCCAACTTTAATAAATTTGATCTCCAAAGTTTTTATTATTTTAGAATAAAGTATAGGAAATAGTTATACTTTATCTAAATTTTTAATAAAACACACTGAAAAGTTTTTAAACTTTTACCTAAATAATTTATTTTTTAAATTTATTTTTATCACCGTTTCTTATTATAACAAAGATCTCGTATTTAAGTAACTAAAATAAAAAATTGTAAATAATATTAATTTTCAATTTAGTAAAACAAATTATAATAAATAATTACATAGGAGATATAGCTTTAATTTTGGAGAAATGAAATTATCGAGTTTTTACAATATTTTTTTTTTGGCAAGATCTGTTTTTTTAAAATAAACAAAAATAAATTTTACTTTCTTGAGATTAAAATGTGTTAAGTGATGGGCTTTTCTTCTTTTTTAAAACTAAACACTAGTATTTGGTATATATTTCTAACAAACGAAAACAATTTATAAAAAAAAAAATTAAAAACTTAATACACAATCATACATATTTGTATATATATAAAAAAAAAGAAACAATAAAATACTTGACATTAAAAAGAGTTGCTTAGTAAACTAAACCCTAAAGCCAATAATTATATAACTAATGGAATGTGAATGTAATAAAATGGCTAAATGGTAAATGGAACAACTACAAAATTTATGAAAAAAAAAAAAAAAAACAATAAATATTAAAGACAGTTTTTATGAATTATTTACAATTATTGGAAAAAAAATCTTTAGAACTTTTCAACTTTTAAACTCTTAGCGTTTATTTAACTTATGCCACAAACGTATAACGGTTAGAATGTGCATGACACCAATAATCGATAACATCAATATGACACTGTTGGCCATATTTACATCCGATATCATCATATAGTTGAGAAACACTTTGGGACTACGGAAATGACAATACATGGTTCCCTCGGGACAGGGTAAAAATGGTCGTTCCATGCCATAGATGGCATTTAAGGCACCATGAAAACCAGCTCTAAAGTAACTTATGTGCCACATCCAACGGAATATGGGCGTTATATCGATATAACGGGTACAGAAACCGAAAATTGAGAACATAACGGCCAATATAGGACCCAGAAAGACAGCCAACTGTGAAAGGAGGGAAAAAAAATTATTAATTATAGTTAATTTGTTTTAATTTTTATATTTTCACTATTAACTCACCTTTGTGGGCAAAGTAGCTCCCACAAAGAAGCCCCATGCTTGGGCACACAATGTGGCCAACACGGCAAACATTACAAAATAATACACACGGAAACTTTCATCACTGTCATTGTTGGTCAGAAATATGCTAATAGATATGTATCCTACAGCACACATACTCTGAAAATATAAACATAGAGAAAAATAAAAATTAATTATTTGCCAATAAATTAATCAGACATTTATTAAAAAGAACTTTTATTTTGAAATTTTGCAAAACCGGTAAATCTTTAAATGTCAGCTCACTAATAAAAATGTCAAAATTTATGTAGTTATAATACTAGATAAATATAAATATAGAATAGTCTATATAAAACATTAACGAATTGAAAACATCTTAGTTACAAACATCTCCAATTTGAAGTGAACACCCCTTCCAAACTAAAGATATACTAAGGCAAATACAGTTATATTGAGAAAATACTGTTAAGGAGTGAGATCGAAAAAACCTTAACACACGTTTTTCCTTAAAACTTTTAACCCAAGTATTATTTGATTTTTTTTTTTTTTTTGGTCAAGTAACCTTTGAAAAGTTATTATTTTTAATGTCAATTGTGTTCATTTGTTGTTAATCTGATTAAAATGAGTGACCAGAAAAAAGTGCGTTCTAAAATTAAATATTTTCAACAAAACCCAACTTGATCCTACAAAAAGTTGGCCAAACAATCAAAGGTCTGCCGTCAAACTGATTACAATGTTATTAAACAATATCGGGTGAACTTGTCGGTTGATAAAAAACCTGGTTCAGGTAGAAGGAATGGTTTCATGATGTTTCTAAAGCAGCGAAAGGCAGACTCACACCACTACAGTTTTTAGATATTGTAGTTGTATGAGTTGAGTAAAAAGTTGAGAAAAAAACAAAAACAATAACTGAAATAAACAAGCATAAAAAGCGAAAAGCGTAAAACAACCTGCTTCTATCAATGCTCATGCGAGACTGACTGGTTTTGATTGTTTTTATACAATGTGTGTGCTTGCGTACATGTGAAAACAAAAACAAGAGAGCTCATTTGAGAGCTCAGTGCCTTTCGCTGTTCTAAAGCCAATAAATAGAAAGCATTTTCAAAAAAGCTCCCAACACATCTGGTAGGAAAGCAGCCCGGTTAGCAGAGTACTCGGACTATTTGGTACGAGAAGTTAAAGCCAATGCAGGTTTATAAACATACAAGGCTCAAAAAGTTCCTGACAGGAACTCTAATAAACATTTAGAGGCCAAAAACAGAGCACGGAAATTGAAGTCAAGTTTTATAAAAAAAATATTCTTGCTGCATAATGGATGACGAAACGTATGTTCTGGCAGATTTTTCGAAACTTCCTGGTCAAAAATTTTATGTTACTGATGCTCGAGGGAATGTTGAAGAAAAGATTAGGATCCAAAAGCTGACAAAATTTCCCAAAAAGTTCTTGGTATGACAAAGGGAACGTTTATTGGACCCAAGTGAGCTGTACAAATGATGATTTTGGACGGCTGCCTGATAACCTAATCTAAACTTGGTATGGCAAGCAATCTGCAGTTGCGGCAAAAGAAGCCAATCATTTGTTACAAAGGGCTCTATAAGTACCGAAATTTACATCAAGGAATGTTTACAAAAAAAGGCTGCTTCTATTCATAATGTGTCTACTTATTTTTAGCCTTACTTGACATCCTGTCACTGTGGTAAGCAAGGTCTTTAGTGGTACAAGAACAATAATGTGGTAATTGTACCAAGAGAGGTAAATCCTTCAAACTGCCCGGAGCTAAGGCCAGTGTAGAAATATTGGGCTCTTGTTAAAAAAGAATTGAAGAGCACAAAAAAGGTGTCCAAAAGTGTGGTAGATTTTAAACGGAGATAGACTTCCTGTTCGAACAGGAAACAAAGTGACAGAAAGCATTGTAAAAACCGTAATACAAGGGTTTCCGAAAAAGGTTCAAAATTTCATTACTAGTGATTAAAACTATAAAATAATTTTTTTTTTTTTTTTTGGTAAATCATTATAATAATTTCAATCAAAAAACAAGTAACAGAGCTAAATTCGGCTGTGCCGAATCTTATATACCCTTCACCTAAGTATACATATTTACGTACATTGCCTTTACCAATGCAAAACCCTTCATATAGCAACAACAAGAAAAAATCATAATATTATATCAGATGCAATTGCAAAAGATCCGATAATCATATTCACGCGTTGAGTGCTCACTGATAACTAACCAAATAAACACAACAATTATTTTGCACAATTGTATGTGGAAAAAATAACAAAAACAAAAATTAAAATAAACGAAATTATGGATGTGTTGATTTATAATTCTTATTCATTTCATCTCAAGGCAAATTTATATACTTTCATTTATATTTTTATTCATCTCATTCCACATTGTAGAACAGAGGTGTGCAAAAGTAAATTCTCTCACCAACACATTCAATTCTTTATTTTGTTCAGTGCACCTACAAACAAATACAAAAACTGAAAAAATAAAGAAAAAGTCATGCACTTTTTTACTTGTCTCGTTGAGTGGACAACGGCTACTAAATTGTAAGTGCGTAAGAATACGTGTGATTTGATTTTGCACAATTGTGCTATGGCCTGCGCACCATTGTTGTAGAATGTTGTTGTTGGGTGTGTGTGGTGTTTACGTATAATAGAGATGCTCATATGAAAACTCATTATAAACAAGTCTCTCTTTATATATACCCTTGCCTCTCATGGTGAAGGGTATAAAAACAAAATACGCAAAGAAATAACAAACACACATCCACACAAACGCTTTGTTGTTTTTTTGTCAAAGCATGCAATAAATTGTCTTATTTTGATGAAATTTTCAGAGGTTGTCTCGGATTTTTGCTCATATCTCCGTTATTTATGGACGGATTTTGCTGATTTTAAATAGCAAAATTCTCGAAAGCATGTCTGATAGAATTATTGATGATTTGGATCCCGAAGATAACTAGGGTCTTCAGAAAATTGATTTCAACAGACAGACAGACAGACGGACATGGCTTAATCGACTCCGCTATCGATAAGGATCCAGAATATATATACTTTATAGGGTCGGAAAATTATATTATGGAAATTACAAACGGAATGACAAATTTATATATACCCTTCTCACGAAGGTGAAGGGTATAATTAAAACTGCAAGTTTAGTGGTTTCGTTTTTATTAACATATATGTATGTTAAGAATTTTTCGATCTCACTCCTTATGCTTATGAATTAATTCCTTTTGAAATGATTTTATGGAATGGCTGAGATACGAATATCATATTTAGTTTGATTCTGAAAATTGAATTATTAATTATTTCTTCTGCAAAATATAGTTAAAACTTTTAATTTGCTTAAGAATATGTTTTGTTCTACAATGACGAAACATTTGCGTAAAACTATTATCAAATCACTATTCTTCTATTCATTATCATAATTATTTGCATAAACATTTCATTTTTATTAAATATTTTTTATTGTAGCTGAAATTAGTAACATTTATTTGCCTACAACTGTCAAAAATAACAAAAAACTTTAATAATAAGGATTTACCATATTATGTTGCCCTCGGCTTATGGATATCATAATCTGAGAACAACATATTATGATAAAATAATTCATCATATAAATGGTTGTCACAAACATATACTTGTTTACTGTATCCATTTATATGTTTGATACAATCATGTGAATCGTAAATTAACCATATTATTATTACCATAATCATATAAATAGTTACTGTAACTATAATATTGTTAAAAATGTTGAAATGGTTATAGTAAACATGCACAACTATATTTTTTTTCTGCCTGTATCTATTATGAACTGCTAAAATCTGACCAGACCATCACAGGGAACCTGTACCGAACTCAACTGATTTCTTTGAAAGAAAATTGGAATGAAGTGGTTGGGAAGTTTTTCCTCACCCGCTTTATAGTCTAGACCGTGCCCCGTCCGACTACTATTTGTTTCGATCGCTGCAGAACACTCTCTCTGGGATACGCTTCACTTTATAACAAAGTTGGCTTGATTCGTTCTTGGTCTTAAAAGATGAAAGGCTCTTTAGGCTTGGAATACAAATGTTGCCAGAAAGATGGGTAAAGATCATAGCTAAATGTATATTGTTCAAATGTTTCAAAATAAAAGCTAAACATTATTAAAAAAATGCCAAATTTTTAAGTCATACACCCAATCGAAAATGCAAATTATTTCAAAATTGTAATTAAGGACTGAGATCGAAAAAATTAACATATTTACATGTTAATAAAAAAGAATCCACTAAACTTAGTTTTGATTTTTTTTTTTTATTTGATTGAAATTATTATTACAATTTACATATAATATTATTTTTATAGTTCTAATCAATAGTCATGAATTTATGAACATTTTCCGGAAACCCTTTTTTGAGCTTTCTGTCACTTTGTTCGAACAGGTAGTTCATCTCCGTTTAAAATCCACCACACCTTTTGGGCACCTTGTTTATGCTCTTCAATTCTATTTTAACAAGAGCCCAATATGTCTCCACTGGCCTTAGCTCCAGGCAGTTTGGAGGATTTGCCTCTCTTGGTACAAATAACACATTATTGTTCTTTTACCACTCAAGACCTTGCTTACCATAGTAACGGGATGCCAAATCAGGTAAAAAATAAGTGGAGAGATTAAGAAGTCTTATTAATGGAAGCATCCTCTTTTGTAAACATTCCTTGATGTAAATTTCGGTATTTATAGAGCCGTTTGTATTTTTTCCGACCCTATAAAGTATATATATTCTGAATCCTTATAGATATCGGAGTCGATTAAGCCATGTCTGTCTGTCCGTCTGTCTGTTGAAATCAATTTTCTGAAGACCCCAGATATCTTCGGGATCCAAATTTTCAATAAATCTGTCAGATATGCTTTCGAGAAGTTTCCTATTTAAAATCAGCAAAACCATAAATAACGGAGATATAGCAAAAATCCGAGACAACCTCTATTTTTTGGCCTATTTTTGATGTATATTTCGATTACTAAGTCATAAATATAGACAATATGGATATCTGATGATAGAAATTTCAAAGTCCATTGCAACGATGTATATAAGGCTATAGTAATTTGGACCTACAATGGGTCAAAATCGGGAAAAATATTTTTTAACCCGAATTTTTTTTTAACAAAAAAATTTTTTGTCATACATTTTCTTCACTTATAAATTAAAAAAAAAAAAAAAAAAATTTTAAAAAACAATTTCGAAAAAAAAAATTAAATTTTTTTTTTTTAATTTTATTTTAAAGTATAATTTGGTGAAGGGTATATAAGATTCGGCACAGCCGAATATAGCTCTCTTACTTGTTTTTAATAGAAATCCATTACAAAATAACTAAAATTTAATGAATCATTAAATTTTTCTTTGATTCAAATATGATACAAAAAAACTTTATTTGTATATATTCAATATATTTGTTCAATTCATTTTTGAAAATTTTAAAGAAAAACCAAACAAATTACATGTATAACTAAAACAAGTAAGAGAGAGAACAGGTATATACCCTTCACTAAAGTATACTTTAAGATAAGTTTTGGTGGGCCGATTTTCTCGATTTTAAATAGCATATTGATGTATCAGCCTTGCTTGTTAGTTACTTGGATACTTCGGAATGTTGATTTCAACAGACAGACAGATATAGCTATATCAACTCCGCTCCATCGGCATCGATATTCGGCCAAATTTTTAATAATTAAACAACGTGTAATAAAAAGTTTTTTGAACGCTTCTGTTAAATCTTATTGGAAACTTTAATTTAACTGTTTCTAACTTATTTAAACGATAACGACATGAACCAAAAAAAGCCATTAACCTCTTGATCGTTATTTGAATATTAACTGCATTTAATGTTGTTAAAACAAAAAAACACATTAAAATTGTAATAAATTCTTAAATTTGTGACAGTAATAAATAACAAAAGTGTAGAAGTAATAAGAAATTAAATTTTAATCATTAAAATTTATTAACATTAACATTGAGTGATGCCAAATAAAAAGGAAAGCTCTAAATCAAGGGTTCTCGAATGCAAACTTGCGTGCTAAATTTGATTTTGAACTGTCATCTACATAGTTATGTGAAACTGCCCCTTTTCTAGTAGAAATTGTATAAATCCGAATTTATATTGAGAAACGCCAAATTGAAATTGATAAATCTAAATTATTATTGGGGAAACTTGAATCTGATCAGAAATTCAAATTAATCACCCCTATCGCGAGTCAATATTTAACATGAAATATGTTCACTTTTCCCATTTTTCGTTCATGACAGCTGTTACGAACAAAATCAACTATTGTGAATGAAAAGTTCATGACAATATCACGATAGCAATTTTCCCTTCGAGGGAAATGGATACGATAGGGGTGAATATTGAGAAAATACAAATTGAAATTCACAATAACATATTGTTACGTTTTAACCCTTTCAAAACGTTGGTTTATTACCTTTAACTAAACCGGATACTTTTGATTGCAAATAAAAGCGGTTTTAGTAGTTTAAAATTTGTAACAACTCTTTATTTATTTAAAGTGTACAACAACAACAGAATTAAATAGTCACTCATTGTCTTTATACACGTTTATCAATTCGCAGAAATACACACACACACACTTCATAATGTACAAGTATACACGTACAAGACAGTTGATGTTAACTCTAACAGCACCTATGATCAACTCACCTCCCTACTGCAACCCCTACCACTATTTATAAACGCGCCATCTATCGTGAATCTTCTACAATGCTCTTAAAGGACAACTAGAACATTCGAACTCTAGAGCTTTCGATGTTAATATTAGCATGCTATCAACATTGTTGATAAGTAGAAGCTTTTACTAATGGATGTGTTTATAAACATGATGAATGATGCAGGCAGTCGTTACAGACCGTTAAATTCAAATCGCTATTGCACATTCGTAACAATATTAAAAAACTGAAAAACTCAATTGAAAATAAGAAATCGAAATTAGTATTTAGAAAATGAAAATTGAAGTTGAGAAAATACAATAACAAACAAATTTTTATTAAATTTTTATTTTCTCAATATCAATTTGTGTTTTCTTAGTGACAGCCCCCAAAAAGGACAATAAAGAAGGAACTGTCAACTGAAATATTGAAAAAGTTAACAATACGCAGCCGCTCTTTAGTCCAACACAAAGTTGTAAGATAAAACTTTCCCATTTCGAGATTTAATATTTAATTTCTAAAGTAAAACGCACTAATCTAATGTGTTCTTCGAAGAGTTAAAAAAGCTCTAAATCCAGCTCAAAACGCGCTAAATTAGCAACTCCAATTTCCGTGATTCACTGTTCCTTTTATTTTATTCCATTAACTTGAAATGTAAAAGCGTATTAATAAATATTTGCAAACGTGTAATTAATTTTGTCTTGATTTATGTTAAGATAAATTAGGACAATTACAATAAGAAGCATTTATAAAAAGAAAAAAGAGGGAACTGCCAATTAAGATGTTATCGACAAACAGTCAAATAAAATTCACAAGACATTTATGGTGGCATAAATTAACATCATGTTTGATTTACCAATAAAACAATGACATTAATTGTCCGCAATAACGATGTTCTTAAAAGGTTCTTTACCTAAATAAATACGAGTTGGCAAATTTTAAGAACATTAACAAGATTAATGTTAGCAGATTTTTATGTTCACAACATCACGGTTATTTCCATTCTCGCTTTTAAAAATGTCTGCTATTTGGAGATGTGTAAATGCATTTAGCTTGAAAGTTCTGATAAAACAAGTTTGAAAGAGTTTTTATTAATATTGTATTACACCCCGTCTTGACTAGCCATCAATTTGTTCACTCAGCGATTAAATTTGACGTGCGCTCATGAATTTGACTTGTTTAGACACCAGCGTTGCCAATTTAGAGCTTTTCGCGCTAGATTTAGCGGTTTTTGATAACCCAAAAGTCGCATTTTTACATCTTAGCGCTTTTTTTGAAAAAGGCGCTAAACCAGCGCGTTTTTTCCTTATTTTGTTTTTGATTTGAAAAAATGGAAAATCATGTAGAGAAATATTTTCTGAATGTTTGCCTACATCCAAAAAATCTTAACAAGTATTTTATTCAATCAGTAATTTTCAAAATTTCTTCTAGCAACCCTAAACTTAATTTAAAATATCAAAAATGTAACTGAAATATTTAATTTAAAAATAATATTTTAATGTAAAATCTACTAGTTATTTGTTATAAAATTAAAACACCAAATAGTTGAATTTAATATTATTTTTAGTGATTTTATATGTAAATGTAATTTTTAGCGCTTTTTAGCGCCTTTTGACACTATGGACTGCGCGTTTTGGTTAAAAATAGTTGATAACGCTGTTAGACACCCTTTGTCAATGTTATGTTCCTCATTTGTGAGTAAGAAATTGTCCGCTAAGTAAACTTGTCAAGATGTAGGGCTATTAATGTGTTGCCATATTTTAAGAACATTAAACAATGTTACCATAATTTAATGTATGTTTACAACATAAGAAATCTTTCCTTTCACACTTTCAACAATTTCTCATGTTTCGGAATGTGTAATGACATTTTGCTTGAAAATTGCCAATTAAACATGTTTAAAGGTGTCTTCATTAATCTTGTATTATTTGTTTGGAAACGTTTGTTTAAAGATTATTAAACATTTAAGAGCTGTTTATTTATCGATTTATTTAAATACACATACATACTTATGTAAATTAAGCAATTATAAAGTATTGACAACTCAATCATATGTCAAAAATCTGAAATATTTTAATGATTTAACTAGTGGAATCTTCAGACATTTAATTTTGTTTTAGGAAAAATCCGCTGAACTAATCAAATAAATAATAAATTCTATCATTTGATTTAAACTACCAACCTGTTAGGTTGTTTAAATGAGATGAATACACGTGGGCGTTTTGGTTTAACAATTTTTTTTGTATTTAATTTAAACCTTTCTTTACGTCATTTAAGGTTGATGTCTATTCTTAAGATATTATAATTAAATACAGTGATTTTAAATGAGGAATCTTAGACAGATATTTTCACCAATGTCATGCTTACATTCGCAAATACATTAATATTGTATGTTTTTATATCCATCAGAAGAAATGTGGTGGATATAATGATTTCGTCATTCCGTTTGTAACACATGGAAATATTGGTCTAAAAAGTGAGTAAACACCAGTGAATCATTTGATTTTTTTAAGATAATGAAAATCATAAAATCTATCATCCATCGATTAAAATTTAAAAAGGTGTAGGTCGGACTCTAATGATTTTCATTATCATAAAGTTAAAAACAAATAATTAACTGATGTTTACTCATTTTTGAAGCTGTGTGTATTTTCTGTTTTTTTGTTTTTATACCCTTCACCTTCGTGAAAAGGGTATATATAAGTTTGTCATTCCGTTTGTAATTTCCACAATATAATTTTCCGACCATATAAAGTATATATATTCAGGATCCTTATAGATACCAGAGTCGATTTAGCCATGTCCGTCTGTCTGTTGAAATCAATTTTCTGAAGACCCCAGATATCATCGGGATCTAAATCTTCTATAATTCTGTCAGACATGCTTTCGAGAAGTTCCCTGTTTAAAATCAGCAAAATCCGTCCATAAATAACGGAGATATGAGCCAAAATCCGAGACAACCTCTATTTTTGATCTATATCACGATAAATATAGACAATATGGATATCTAATGATAGATATTTCAAAGTCCATTGTATATAAGGCTATATATAGTAAGTTGGACCTACAATGGGTCAAAATCGGGAAACATATTTTTTACCCCGAATTTTTTTTCACAAAAAACTTTTTTTTGTCATAAATTTTTTTCATAATAAAATAAAAAAAAAAAAATTTTAAATTAAAAAATTTTTTTTAAAAAAATTTCGAAAAAAAGGAAAAATTTAAAAAATTAAAAAAAAAAATTTAATTTTATTTTAAAGTATAAGATTCGGAACAGCCGAATATAGCTCTCTTAATTGTTTGAGCTTTTCAATTCTCTTTTAACAAGAGCCTAATATCTCTACACTGGCCTTAGCTCCAGGCAGTTTGGAGGATTTGCCTCTCTTGGTATAATTAACACATTATTGTTCTTGTACCACTCAAGACCTTACTCAAGCCAGTTACTGGCTAGATTTCTGTATAGAAATACAGCCAGTTACTGGCTAGATTTTTGTATAGAAATACAGCCAGTTACTGGCTAGATTTCTGTATAGAAATACAGCCAGTTACTGGCTAGATTTCTGTATAGAAATACAGCCAGTTACTGGCTAGATTTCTGTATAGAAATACAGCCAGTTACTGGCTAGATTTCTGTATAGAAATACAGCCAGTTACTGGCTAGATTTCTGTATAGAAATACAGCCAGTTACTGGCTAGATTTCTGTATAGAAATACAGCCAGTTACTGGCTAGATTTCTGTATAGAAATACAGCCAGTTACTGGCTAGATTTCTGTATAGAAATACAGCCAGTTACTGGCTAGATTTCTGTATAGAAATACAGCCAGTTACTGGCTAGATTTCTGTATAGAAATACAGCCAGTTACTGGCTAGATTTCTGTATAGAAATACAGCCAGTTACTGGCTAGATTTCTGTATAGAAATACAGCCAGTTACTGGCTAGATTTCTGTATAGAAATACAGCCAGTTACTGGCTAGATTTCTGTATAGAAATACAGCCAGTTACTGGCTAGATTTCTGTATAGAAATACAGCCAGTTACTGGCTAGATTTCTGTATAGAAATACAGCCAGTTACTGGCTAGATTTCTGTATAGAAATACAGCCAGTTACTGGCTAGATTTCTGTATAGAAATACAGCCAGTTACTGGCTAGATTTCTGTATAGAAATACAGCCAGTTACTGGCTAGATTTCTGTATAGAAATACAGCCAGTTACTGGCTAGATTTCTGTATAGAAATACAGCCAGTTACTGGCTAGATTTCTGTATAGAAATACAGCCAGTTACTGGCTAGATTTCTGTATAGAAATACAGCCAGTTACTGGCTAGATTTCTGTATAGAAATACAGCCAGTTACTGGCTAGATTTCTGTATAGAAATACAGCCAGTTACTGGCTAGATTTCTGTATAGAAATACAGCCAGTTACTGGCTAGATTTCTGTATAGAAATACAGCCAGTTACTGGCTAGATTTCTGTATAGAAATACAGCCAGTTACTGGCTAGATTTCTGTATAGAAATACAGCCAGTTACTGGCTAGATTTCTGTATAGAAATACAGCCAGTTACTGGCTAGATTTCTGTATAGAAATACAGCCAGTTACTGGCTAGATTTCTGTATAGAAATACAGCCAGTTACTGGCTAGATTTCTGTATAGAAATACAGCCAGTTACTGGCTAGATTTCTGTATAGAAATACAGCCAGTTACTGGCTAGATTTCTGTATAGAAATACAGCCAGTTACTGGCTAGATTTCTGTATAGAAATACAGCCAGTTACTGGCTAGATTTCTGTATAGAAATACAGCCAGTTACTGGCTAGGTTTCTGTATAGAAATACAGCCAGTTACTGGCTAGGTTTCTGTATAGAAATACAGCCAGTTACTGGCTAGGTTTCTGTATAGAAATACAGCCAGTTACTGGCTAGGTTTCTGTATAGAAATACAGCCAGTTACTGGCTAGGTTTCTGTATAGAAATACAGCCAGTTACTGGCTAGGTTTCTGTATAGAAATACAGCCAGTTACTGGCTAGGTTTCTGTATAGAAATACAGCCAGTTACTGGCTAGATTTCAGTATAGAAATACAGCCAGTTACTGGCTAGATTTCTGTATAGAAATACAGCCAGTTACTGGCTAGATTTCTGTATAGAAATACAGCCAGTTACTGGCTAGATTTCTGTATAGAAATACAGCCAGTTACTGGCTAGATTTCTGTATAGAAATACAGCCAGTTACTGGCTAGATTTCTGTATAGAAATACAGCCAGTTACTGGCTAGATTTCTGTATAGAAATACAGCCAGTTACTGGCTAGATTTCTGTATAGAAATACAGCCAGTTACTGGCTAGATTTCTGTATAGAAATACAGCCAGTTACTGGCTAGATTTCTGTATAGAAATACAGCCAGTTACTGGCTAGATTTCTGTATAGAAATACAGCCAGTTACTGGCTAGATTTCTGTATAGAAATACAGCCAGTTACTGGCTAGATTTCTGTATAGAAATACAGCCAGTTACTGGCTAGATTTCTGTATAGAAATACAGCCAGTTACTGGCTAGATTTCTGTATAGAAATACAGCCAGTTACTGGCTAGATTTCTGTATAGAAATACAGCCAGTTACTGGCTAGATTTCTGTATAGAAATACAGCCAGTTACTGGCTAGATTTCTGTATAGAAATACAGCCAGTTACTGGCTAGATTTCTGTATAGAATTACAGCCAGTTACTGGCTAGATTTCTGTATAGAAATACTATTTCTGTATAGAAATATTTATAGAGCCCTTTGTAACAAATGTTTGGCTTCTTTTGCCGCAACTCTATATTGCTTGCCATACCAAGAACTTTTTGGGAACATTTTCTGCTTTTGGGTCCTAAACTTTTCTACAACATTCCCTTGAGCATCAGCAACATAAGAAAATTGACCAGGAAATTACGAAAAATCTGCCAGAACATGCGTTTCGTCATCTATTGTGCAGCAGGAATATTTTTTTATAAAATTTGACTTCAATTTCCGTACTCTGTCTTTGGCCTCTAAATTTTTAGCAGAGTTCCTGTTAGGAACTTTTTGAGCCGTGTATGTTTTTAAACCTGCATTAGCTTTAACTTTTCGTACCAAATAGTCCGAGCATTGAGCTATCCAGGCTGCTTTCCTACCGGATGTGCTGGGAACTCTTTTGAAAATACTTTCTATTTTTTTGTCTTTAGAAACAACATGTAGACCATTCCTTCTACCTGAACCAGGTTTTATATCAACGGACAAGTTCTCCCGGTAGTGTTTAATAGCATTGGAAACAGTTTAACGGCAGACCTTTGATTGTTTGGCCAATTTTTTGTAGGACCAGTTGGATTTTGTTGAAAATATTTAATAATTTTAGTACGCACTTTTTTGTGGTCACTCATTTTAATCGGATAAAAACAAATGAACATAATTGACATTAAACATAATAACTGACATGTTTTACAAAGGTAACTTGATCAAACAAAAAAATCAAATAATACTTGGGTTAAATGTTTTAATGACAAACGTTTGTTAAGTTTTTTTCGATCTCAATCCTTAAATACTTTTTAATTAATTATAAGAAAACTATAAAACAATTTTACATATATAAAACGTCAAAATAATGACGGTAACTTTAAAAGGTCTTTTCTATTCATTTGTGTTTTGAAAAAAAAAAACTATTTATTTCACATTCATGCCATTGTGAGCAGTCAGACTGTTAAAACGTTATTTATTCGCGTATGACAGCACGATGACAGTTTTGGCAAATACCTTATATTGTGTTTGAGAAAAAAAAATCTTTCTTATATACAATTATAAACAAACTTTGAATATTTAAATAATTTGTATGAAAATTAATCATAATACAAAGATTTAAAACTTGACTCATCAGTTTTATTAAAAGAAAAAAAAAAAAGCAGAAAAAACATCGTGGTTTTATTCAAAAGTATTAATTCTTAATTAATTTTTCAAAATCAAATTAAATTGTATCTCTTAACCATTCCATTAAGGAATTCATTAGGGATGAATTCATAGGGCTAATTCGTTAGTACTTCAAACATATTGAATTCATTCATTTGAGAATTCATTGTTTATAGAATTAATTCCTTATAGAATCATTAACATTTTATTTAATTGAAATGTAATACAAAATAGCTTAATAAATATTAATGAATGATTACATTTTTCTTCAATTCAAATCTATTACAAATATGTTTTAGACAGTTTATTTCAATTAATTTTGTAAATAAAGAAAACATATTTTCATTCACTATGGATTAGATTGAATGTATCAAATTTTTGATTTTTATTGTAATAAAAGTCTTGAGCTTGAAGCCAAATATTTAGTTTAGTTGGGAATGGTTTTATGGAAAGAACTGCTGAGAATTTGTAATTCTGAATAAAGATTTTAGTTCATTAAGCTTAGATAGAATTAGTTAATTTAAAGCTCTGATGTTAAACCTCCATAAACAAATCAATAAATATGTTTATTTGTTTGTTTTCATTATAGAATATTAACCATTATTAACCCGTCAATGGTGACGCAAATTTAACTTGGATAAATAGTGACGCCTGTCTCTCACACTAATAGTTCCTTT
This sequence comes from Calliphora vomitoria, assembly GCA_942486065.2. Taxonomy (NCBI): domain Eukaryota; kingdom Metazoa; phylum Arthropoda; class Insecta; order Diptera; family Calliphoridae; genus Calliphora; species Calliphora vomitoria. Next base: position 85,040,531 of record OW818030.2, on the reverse strand, counting down.
TTTTTTTTTTTTTTTTTTTTTTAATTTATGCTCTTTGAGAATAAAACTAATAAAATCAATTTAAGCTCTTTTACTTCAATATTAAAATTCACACAATTTTTTAAAAACAATAACGGAGAATAAAGTAATTCGTTTTTTTTAACACACCCGGTCTTACAGACATATAGGTTACCATTGGCGGGTTAAAAAACAAATCTGTAAAATAAGTTTTTTTTAATTTATCTCACCTGAAATGGTATTTCGAATGACAGCAGCGACAGAAAGTATGGCCCCAAGCTATACCAGCGATTGAAATGTTCGCGTGATAACATGCCAATTTCTAAAGGAACTGGAAAAAAGAAGGAAAGAAAGCAGATTAACAGTATTATTAGTAAAGTTTTATTTTAAATAATAAAGATTTATGTCAGTTTCTAAAGCGGTAAAAATATCCAACAGCATTTTTTGAACAGAATAGCGATCCTATAATTCTGAAAGGGCATGTTGAGTAGATAATTTTTGTAAAATAAACTTATAGTCCAGCTGGTCTGGATCAAAGTTTTAATTTTTTTGGTCGAAGAGAGCATTATACATTATACTACTAAGTAAATGAAAAAAAGCAAATCAAAAAATCTTAATTTGTTGGACTGTGTATTTAGTGGTTCTTTAAATTACTTTTTATACCCTTCACCTTCGTGAGAATGGTATATATAAATTTGTCATTCCGTTTGTAATTTCCAGAATATAATTTTCCGACCCTATAAGGTATATATATTCTGAATCCTTATAGATAGCGGAGTCGATTTAACCATGTCCGTCTGTCTGTTGAAATCAATTTTCTGAAGACCCCAGATATCTTCGGGATCCAAATCCTCAATAATTCTGTCAGACATGCTTTCGAGAAGTTTCCTATTTAAAATCAGCAAAATCCGTCCATAAATAACGGAGATATGAGCAAAAATCCGAGACAACCGCTATTTTTGGCCTATTTTTTTTATCTATATCTCGATTACTAAGTCATAAATATAGACAATATAGATATCTAATGATAGATATTTCAAAGTCCATTGCAACGATGTATATAAGGCTATACAAAGTTGGACCTACAATGGGTCAAAATCGGGAAAATATTTTTTAAACCGAATTTTTTTTCATAAAAAACATTCTTTTGTCATAAATCTGTTTCACTAATAAATTCAAAAAAAAAAAATTTTAAAAAATTTTAAAAAATTGGAAAAAACTTTTCAAAAACAATTTTGGAAAAAAAAAAATTGAAAAAATTTTTTTTTTAAATTTTATTTTAAAGTATAATTTGGTCACAGTAACTATATATATGATTGTGGTAACAATAATATGGTTAATTTACGATTCACATGATTGTATCAACCATATACATATATGGTTACAGTAAACATGTATATGTTTGTGACAGCCATTTATATGATGAAGGACTTAACATATTATGTTGCTCTCGACTTATCGATATCATAATCTGAGAACAACATATTATAAATGGTTGTCACAAACATATACATGTTTACTGTAACCATATATGTACATGGTTGATACAATCATGTGAATCGTAAATTAACCATATTATTGATACCACAATCATATATATAGTTACTGTGACTATAATATTGTTAAAAATTTTGAAATGGTTACAGTAAACATGCACAAATATTGAAATGATTACAGTAACAATGCACAACCACATTTTTTTTCTGCTTGCTGTGTGTTCAAATTGTTCGTAAACAAAACTATAATAAAAAAAGTTAGCTTAAAATAACCTTAAAATTCGCTTAAAAACTATTTATTTCCTTTTACAAAATTTTCATACTTTTGCCCTATTAATTTAATTAACTTTTGTACCTTGTACCTTTTAAATGAATTTCAATTTAAATATTCTAATTTATTTTTAATATTCATTTAACAAAGTCTAAACACATTTGACACAGATTCATTCATAAAATTAAGTAAGGAAAACGTAACAAAAACAAACTATGATAAACATTTTATAGTTTGTGTTGTTGGAGTCTAGTCTTGTTAATAATAATTTAAATAACTAGAATTAGTTATAGAATATTACTATTGATTGGCATATGAAAATTAGTAGTGTTATAGAAAAAAAAAATAAAATAAAGTTAAGTAGACAGATTGTGAGACAGACAAACCAGCTGGCTGGGCAAGTTTAATGAACCAACGATGCGAATAACTAACTAACTAACTATAATATCAACAGTGAGTGTGAAAATTGAAACGAAATAGTTGGTAATAAGGCAAAACAAGCAATTAAAAGTTGAATGTTTTAGCTAGCTTCTTTCGTTTGGGCCCTTTTCGTGTTTTCAACAGACGGACGGACGGACGGACATAGCTAGATTGAAGATTTAAACGTTTCATTGAAATATTTTGCCAATCCCTTCTAAAGCTTCCTTCGAGGTATAATTTCCCATAGATTTTCTAGACTGTTAAAACTCGGTTACATCTCTAGAGATATGTTTCGGGTCATTTTCGTGCTGGAATCGCCAAATTAGGAGGATATTTTCCAAAGCGTATGGATACATAACACCGTTTAAAATGGATCTTTATACAATTCCAATCATAGTATATTTCATGATATGAATTGGAGCCATACCTCTTTATGAAATACAGGCAATATTGCCAACGCCTATGTTAACTGTCTTATTTCCTAAAGGTGGCCAGCCCCACGGGAAATAATCCAGGGGTGTCAAATCGCACGACCTTGGAAGCCAATTGACAGCTACATTTCTCGTTATAACATGGACCAAATTTTGTTTAATCGACTCAGTAAGTGATCCTTAGCAGATTGGTATGTTGTACAATATTTTTGCACGTTACAAACATCAGCACTAACCCACTATGGTTGTGTAGGTTATAAAAATACCCACATATTGAGGGTGGTTATGAAAGATTCGGCAAGTTATCGCCAAATTTTGATTTCAATGAATCAATGGTTGTGTCATCTTGTTGAAACCACATTTCGTTCGGATCAATATCATCTATATTTTCAAACAAAAAATAATTTACGTGAGCTATGGCTTCATTTTTGAAGAAATAAGGTCCGATGATGCCACCAAAGTGTAAACCGCGCTAAACGGTGCGTTTTTCTGGATGTAATGGAGACTGTTATGAATTGGTCTCACTCCATATGCGGCAATTTTGCTTTTTAAACAACCCCGTTAAGCCAAAAATAAGCCTCATCCCTGAACAACACAATTTTGCGATAAAACAGTCGTCTATATTCGCGCAACTAATCGATGACTGATTATCAAATTAAATTTGAATGATTTGGTAGCGTTATTCAAGCTTCAATTTATTCATGATGATTTGTCAGAGTAGACTGAAAATGACAAAAAGTTAACGCAGTTCGTTTGACAGTTAATCCTTTCGTAAGTCAGCTTTTACACAGGGCAAGTTTTCTTGCCGCAAGTCTGAGTTTTTAGGAGAGAGAGGCAAGTAGAAAGAAGAGGGGTACACACTTGCTTGTACTGGCAAGTCTCTTCAATTCTCTTTTGTTTTCTCATTTTCACTATGGCGTCTATTAGGTTTTCACATACAAAATTGAACACAGACTTGCTGTGTGTAAACAGATGAGCAAGTTTAAAAAAGAATCGAAGAGACTTGCGTCAAGTAAACTTGCTGTGTGTAAAAGCAGACTAAGTTCTATCGAACTTAAAACAAACATACAAACGTACGTACGTTTACTTATCACAATAACTATCTAGAGTGACTTAACAACTCCGCCAACATTTTTAGCAAATACAAATTTGAAATTACAACATTCTAAAACAAATATGTGTGAATGTTCAAAAAAATCTATTAAGTCTTGTTTTTTTTTTCAAAGTTTACTTTACTATAAGTCAAAGTTGTGGCAAATTGTAAACAAGTTAAATGGTAAATAATTTAATAAATAATAATAATAATATATCTTGTTTATTTATTTCAATAAATAAACATACTTAATTAATTCATTTTTTTTATCTGTTGTTTATATTAAATATAAAAACAACTTTATTTATATAACTAACAAAAAGTACTTACACGTTAGAACCACGGCCATTTTGCCCGTGTACACCAGCAGCAATATGGTGCCATACAGGTAGACATAGTTGCCCAATACTGTAGTGGCTTTTTCACCCACATTCTTGTACAAGTAACCGAATACGACACCAATGATTAAATGTGATAATATACGAGCCATGAGCAGAAACTGAAAGTGTTAAAAAGTAAACAGAAATGTTAAATTGTTTATTATTATTAGTTTATTGTAAATTGTTGATAATTAGTATTTAACCTTAATTGTGGTATTCCAAATTATGTGTTAAAACAATTGTAAATATTGTAATATTTTAATGTACTTATGTCCGTCTATTAAGTTGGATAAATTGTAATTAAACTTGATTACAATTCATTAATTTAATGAACCACAAATTATTTGAAACCAATTCTCTGTTAGATAAGTAATAGAGTGGATAAAGAACAACAGTCGAGATTTTATCGCTAATATTGTCTTAAACAGAATTGATAGAAAACAATATAAGATAATTGTTTTGCCACTAAACACCTAATCAACATAAATTTATATAGCATAACGTTCTAAACCATTCGCTCATATGTCAGTAACAGAGTTTGAGGGAAGTCAACCTTTAGGAAATTGTCGCTTATCTTGTTATCAACAAAGTTTATAAGACATTATTATACAAGGTTGAGATTAGAGATGCTAATCGGGACTGATTTTTAAAAACCCCGGGGTTCGGGATTTTTATAAAAATCCCGAAATCCCGACCCGGGGTTTCAACGGCACACAATGCACGTGCCACAACCGATATGCTGAAGGATGCATTTCCCGGGCGCCTAATATTCCGTTTTGGCGATTTGCACTGGACAGCAAGATCGCCTGATTTGGTCGCTCCAGACTTCTTTTTGTGGGGCTTTTTGAAGTCGCGGGTTTATGTCAACAAGCCTCAGACTCTTGCAGCTCTTAAAGACAATATCCGTCAAGAATGTGAGGACCTATCGCCGGAAGTTTTGGCCAAAGTGATGGAAAATGCCATAAAAAGGGCTCAAATGACAATCAACTGTGGCGTCGGCCATTTACATGACATCATATTCTCGACTTGATGTAAAAAAAATTAAAAGACCAAATAAAAATAATCCACAAGAAGAATCAAAGTTTTTATTTTTTTTTTTTAATTACAGCCAAAAAACATCGGAAGTTTACTTTTGCGCCACCTTGTATAAACATTTACATTTTTTCTTCAAATTCTCCCATAATTTCCAATATTAATCTATCTTCATGGCTGTTTATTGAACTTGCCACTTTACACATTACACTTAAATGTTAATAGCAGATATTTAATTCCCCCTACCCATTTTAAGGTTAATTTCACAAGCGATTACATGCAATCAATAAAATTTTATGTTAAGAATTTTACTTTTATTAAAAAGTTAGAATCATTGCAGCATTTTCATTGACATATACGAACTAGTATTTGTCGTTTTATTCAAATGAATATGCAACTTTAGATTTTTCTGCAACCACTTATTCACTCACTCGTATTTGCCTTCAACAAATTTGAACAAATCATGCAGTGGTTAATAAAGTGTGTGAAGGTTAATTCTAATATCAATGTTTAATGATTTAAATGAATATTTAAAAAAAAAAAACACAAAATATATTAAAAATATAGAAAAAGATACTTAGAAAACTTAAATACTTTTGATATTAATTCTAGACATCTTGATACATACTTGTGTATAGAAACTATTCTTTTTAGTTTGAATTAACATTCTAGTTGTTAAACCTAAACGACTTATGACGTTAAATATAACCCACTTTCGACCTGGGTTCCAGTTGGCTCAACCTTTTAAAACCTGCGTGGCATATTAATTAACCTGATTTTGATTTCAGCTTTTGTTAAACTTGTTAATTTTCGGTTGAAATTTATGTATTTTTTATTAAAATGTTTGCTAGTTGTAATTTTCCTATAAGATATTTACTAAATTGTGTGTAACATTTTTCTAAACCTAAGTCATTCTTGTTAAGTTGTTTGCGGTTTGAAAATGAAATTTTAAAGTATGATGACTTTTATAATATTTCACTTATTTAAATTAAAGAGCCCATAGATTTTGTTTATCTTTTTTTTAGAGTATTTAAATAATTATATAAACAATATATAATAATAATAATTAAAAACAAAAAAAAAAAAAAAAAACGTAACGTTTATTTCCTCTTATTACAGCAATTATTCAACCATACCGTATAAAAACACTTAATGAGTCTATTAAATTGTATATTTAAATTTTGTAAGAAAGTAAACAAAGATTTGTCAAGACAAAAGCAACAAAGTCAACGAAGCGAAACCTAAATTTTAGTCATTTCAAAATGTTAATATCCAGAAATTTAAATATTTGTTTTATTATTTTTGTAAATAAAATGATTAAAAGTAATAATATTCTATAAAAAAATTTCATAATTAAACCATAATAATAAAAAATTAACACTTCATAATACAATTATTTCGAAAAATTACAATTAAAATATTAAATTGGTATATTGAATCATATTATTTTGTAATGAAAGTATAAAAAAAACTAAAGCTATATACGTTCACTCCAGTAAAAAATTGTAACTGTTCGAAATACAAAGTGAATCATTTACAAAATTATTTGTCAAATTAATGGAATTTTAAATGAAGAATTAAAACATAAAATTCTTAATTACAGTATTTTAAAAATACCACACGCTCGCTAAAATTTTTCCTATAATCAAACAATCAGCTCAACAAAATTTACAATGAAATAAAGGAAATAAAGGATATTTTTTATAACCGATAGAACTTACGAAAGGGTTAACGGTCAAAAGAACTGTCATAATGCGCTCACATTAATGGCAAATCATTATGAATAGATTGAAGCTACCAAATTATTCAAATTTACTTTAAAAACAAGTAAGAAAGTATGGTCGGTCATGCCCGACCGTATAATACCCTACACTAAGTAAATGAGCAAAAACATTTTTCTTTCAAAATTTCAATAATTTATTTTCGTGAGCGATTTTCGGAAGTGGGCCTTATATGGGAGCTATGACCAATTATGGACCGATCACCATGAAATTAGGTGGTGTGATTAATGTCTTTATGAAAGATGTTTATGTTGCATTTTATGTGTATACCAACGTTTTTAGGAGATTTATGCTCTTAAAGTGATTATCGGAAGCAGGCATTATATGGGAGCTATGACTAATTATGGACCGATCATAACAAAATTTGGTGACATGAATTCTGTATATATAAAACTTATTTGAAGAAAAACTTGTGTAGATACATATATAAATTCCACATTTATGACCGATAAAGTCCAATTTCGGGAGGACATTTGTACGGGGGCTAGGTGAAATAATGGATCGATTTCAGCCAGTTTCAATAGGCTTGGTTCTTGGGCAGAAAAACTGATATATACCAAATTTTATCGAAATATCTTCAAGATTGCGACCTGTACTCTGCGCACAAGGTTTACATGGACAACCAGCCAGCCAGACGGACGGACGGACGGACATCGTTTAATCGACTCAGAAAGTGATTCTAAGTCGATCGGTATACTTTAAGGTGGGTGCTAGACTAATATTTTTGGGCGTTACAAACATCTGCACAAATCCAATATACCCTCCCCAATATGGTGGTGTAGGGTATAATCAGTCATCGATTCGGGCAACTTATAGACGAATGTGTATCGCAAAATTGTGTTCAGCAATGAGGCTAATTTATGACTTAACGGGTTAGTTAATAAACAAAATTGAGACCAATCCACAACAGACCCTACAGACTCCATTACATCCAAACAAAATGCACCATTCATATTGTTTAGGTTTCGAAGATTTTCGTCAATTTACACATACACAACCTGAATGTAAACAATAGAAAGTAATAGAGCGTAAAAATACAAATATTTCATTCAGTAGAAACACATGCACACAAATTAAATACCTCTATTTGCCTACCAATGCTTTAGTGGCATCATTGGACCTTATTTCTTCAAAAATAAAGCCGGAGATCGCGTTACGGTCAATGGAGATCGTTACCGCACCATGATCAATGATTTTTTGTTTGAAAATATGGATGACATTGATCCGGGCGAGATGTGGTTTCAACAGGATGGCGCTACGTGCCATATGGCCCCCACAACCATCGATTTATTGAAATCAAAATTTGGCGATACCTTGATTTCGAGAAATAGACCTGTCAATTGGCCTCCAAGGTCGAGCGATTTGACACCCTTTGATTATTTCTTGTAAGGCCACATGAAGTCACTGGTTTATGCAGATAAACCAGAAACAATTGATGCCACCAATATTAGTGTTATTCGTGACATACGGCCAGCAATGCTCAAAAAAGTGACCCATAATTGGACGTCCAGAATGCGCTTCGTCAAGAACAGCCGCGTTGACCATCTGCCCGAAATCCTTTTCAAATGTTAATGTTTGCATAGCCCTTGTTATATTCCGAGAATACAATATGTTTCCTGTATGAAATATGTCCATAGTTATAAGAAACAAACTGTCCTAAACTCCCCTTAGTTTATATACTGTCTGCAATTCTGAAAAATATCATTATTATTTCCACAAATTGTACAGTTCAGCACATCGGAAATACATAGTCATTGTACAATTAGCACAAGAATCCAATAGTATAGTTTGCCTCACCAGTAGGTTAAAAGAAACAAACATCCCTAATTTACCTCCTGTCCGCAATACAAACGCTCAAAAAATGATCATTATTTCCACAAAAACATAAACAAATTTTTTGTAATTAAAAAATATTTGTATTTTTTTCCACATTGTCATCAATTTAAGCTATTTAATTTTCACCAGACACAAAGAGTTCTATAAAAATGTTTTTCGTTTGAGCAAAATTAACGTGTTTCGGAAAAAAGTGTCCTGCAAAGTATTCAAAAAATTTGCCAAATATTGTGTAGATGTGTAATAAAGTTGTTCGGTCTGTATTTAGTTGGAAAATCAAAGTTTAAATTTCAAGTATTTTGATGTGTTTAATCCTCTCACAAGTATGTTGAATTCAAAGTAATTATTGTTACTCTCAGTTGCGCCTAGCACAGGGATGCTAGCTTGGATTAGAATTCTTTCTCTTTTATATTTATTTGATTTTAAATTTTGGATATCACTTTTTATTCCACTCAAGAGTCCAACAGTTTCTACTCCTCAGTGTAGATTATTTTAACTATAGAGAAAAGTGTTGTTTTTGTTTTCACATAGTTTTTTTTACTAATACATTCTCAAAACTTAGGTTTTTGAGAACTGAGTTAGGTCTTAGAAAGGAGAGTTTCCGATCTATATTTTAACTCTGGAATTAACATTCATATGTTATCATTATGTCAGAGTTGTACTCTAGAGTGTTAAAAAAATTGATAGACAAATTTGAAATCAAATCATCTCACTGTATGTATGAAATTATTACTTTCATATAAGAAAAGGATGTTTAAGATTCGTCTTGTTGTTTTATTTAAATTTAACTATTTGTTTGTTTATAATATACAATAATAAATGTCATTTCGTTAAAACTTGTATTTAAAAATATAATATTAATAAATGTTTTAGTATGTTCAGACTTAAACAATATAAATAAATTACTATCATCGTTCATCGTTTAACATTTGAACCTAAACACATTTGTAAACAAATGTTGTCAACAATGACCAGTGTTGCCAGTTTAGCCTTTTTGAGGCTAAATTTAGCCTTTTTATTTACTCTTTAGCCTCGAAATTTTGGTTTTAGCTTCGTGGCTTTTTTCTAGCCTTTTTTAAATTTGAAAATAGCCTTTTTTAAATAAAAAAGGCTAGAAAAAACAACGAAGCTAAAACAAACATTTCGAGGATAAGGAGAAAATAAAAAGGCTAAATTTATTTTTGTGAGACATTTTCATTTTAATTCATTACTGTTTTTCATTTAGCTTTTCAACATTCTCAAGAATTGTGTAGTATTAAAAGAACAAATAACAATTGCCAATACCAAGTGTTTCAAAATGAAATATAGTATTTTATATCTGAAAGCTATAAATGTCTAGCAAATTCGCTTTCAAGACAAAATTGTTATTACACATTATATTCATCGTTATATAATGAACAAGAGCCCCACAAACTCTTGAAGGCATGTGATACTCGATGGTTGTCATTTGAAATAGCCGTTAAACGTATTGTGAATCTGTGCTTCGAGTTAAAACCAGCAATGCTTCGAAGCCAAACATTTAAGTGATTAATATACTGATTATAATTTGGTGTATTATTTTTTTTTAAACCAGTAAGCAATTCAGCGGATCCAACAAAGCTGGTTTCTGATTTAAAATTTCTTCTCCATAGTTTGTGTTTTCAAATTGTAATACAATGCAAAGAATTTGATACATTATCACCCCCAATTGAAAATTGTTTAATGTTTTCGCCACATTTTTCATTCAAGTTTGAAGAATGAGAGATAAAATAAAGAACGGTTTAATTAGTGACGATTCTGAAAAAAATAATACGGCAAATTAAACTAATTGAGCAATTGACAAAGATTTTCATATGAAAACTCTTCGCTAAATCGATTTTTTATCCGTTAATAATACACTTAAAATATTACTCGTAAAACCAAAAAAATATATTATGTATGTGAAAAATAGTAAATGCTTAGTACTTAAATTTAAAAAAAAAAAAAAACAAAATTTAAGTTTTGTCTGTATGAAAATATATTTGGGGCATTTAATGTTAAGTGAACCATCTTTTGAAATCGTTAGTTCTATTAGATAGTAATTCAGGCACAATTTTTCAACAAGATCGGTCAAAAACTTTCTGAGTTAGAGGGGATCAGAATTTGACATTTTGGCCAACCAGGTGTTTTTTCTCATCCATGTAACTTATTACCTATTGTTCTTAGCAAAATGTGTCCCAAATAGTTTACATAGCTATTTCTTCAATCTTTCGGAAAAAAACATTTTTTTTTTTACTTTTTTAGCAAAATCTAAAACTGTTGACATTTTTTTTTCAAAATGGGCACTTTTTTAATTTTTGCTCAAGAGAAAGATTAAGTCTATTCTTTTAAGAGGTTTTTGATCGCTTAGTGGGATTCGAGTGGGATATATCTATCAAAATAAATAGTTTGTAACTCAAGACATACAATTTTTGATTTTTTTTTGCAAAATCTAAATTTTTTTCCAAATAGGGCACCTTTTTTAAATTTTTTTTGCTCAAAAGGAAGCTTATTTCCATTGCTTTAAGAGATTTTTGGTCGCTTATGTATATGTGTATATTTATTATTAATGATTAATGTTTTTTTTTGTTTGCTGCTGAAGTGTACCTTTATAATTTTATTTATTTTTATGAATTTTATGAACATATTTTCTAATTTTTTATTTAAAAATAAATATAAACCTAAATTCTTAATTTATAATATTTTAGCTTTTTTTTTGGCTATCTTTTAAAGCAGTTTGGCTTTTTCTGGCCTTTTTTCGAAGTCAATATAGCTTCTTTTTTTGCCAGCTCCTGGCAACACTGACAATGACTAAGAGAATAGAGTAAGATTATATTTTAACAGTCGATAACTTTAACAGTGGGGCCGATGGCAAAAACAAATATGGTTTAGATTAAATTTCTTAAAATGTCTTCAAATATATAACTTGTAATAAAAAAATGTACACTAAATCCACAACAAGTTCCGTAATACCTGCTGTCTGCCTGTTATCATTTGAGTATTGGCTATGCGCCAAATGATTTTTGTTAGAAATTTTCACTTTTGCAACTAGTTATATCCAAGCGTTACAGAGCCAATACTTATTCTTAAGACTGGTTTTGGAACCAGTTTGGTAAGCAATGATTTTTGTTAGAATTGTCGAAATTAGTTCCAAGAAAGCATTACAAAGCAAGCAACCGTAAATTGTCACTTTCGAAACTATTTCTAGCGAATGAGTATGAGAACATTAGGGATGGGAATTAGACATCGATTAAGACAATTATTTAGTATTTACACTCTAGGGTTTTTTCATCTGTGTAAAACCGACCGGTTTCGGTATTCTTTAACTTTTCGGTTTTTTGACAAACCGGTTTTTTTTAAGGCGGTTAACCGGTTTTAACGAAATACTTTGTAAAGCTTATTTGAACATATTACTTAAAAATATGTTGATAACATTTTTAAAAATATTAATTTATTTTCTAGAAAATTTCTGCATTTGACAAATTTTGGAATTTAGTACACAATTCTTAACATAATTATACATATAACTCTTTTTTCCTTACCAAAATTGTCTATAAATTTAAATTGGCATTTTTTGTAATAAATTAAAATTAATATAAAACCGGGTTACCGGTTTTTAGAATGACAAAACCGAAACCGGTTTTTATAGAATGAGAAAACCGAAACCGTTTTTTTTTATAAAACACTGTTTTTGGTTAAACCGGTAACCGGTTTTTTGAATTTGCCGGTTTTTTGGACACTCTATTACACTCCCTTTGAGTAATTTTTTGCACTTTTATATCTGAAAATTCCACCGAAATTTTGGAGTTTATTGCTTATCATCATCATTATAATAATAATAAGCAAGTCGAAGTAATTATTCACAGATGTGCACAATATAAATTTTATTGAAATCGGTTCAGTTTTTTAGGAGTTATGAGCGTTAAAAGATGTTACTAACACATATGCAAAAAACGTGTACATGTGACCTTCAAGCTAAAAAGTAAACAAAGCAATGTATGTTTGTCCAATAAATAAGAGAAACAAATAAACAGCATTGATCAGCGTTGCCAATTTAGCGCTAAATTTATCGATTTTTGATAACCCAAAAGTCGCATTTCTTCCTCTTAGCGTTTTTTTTTTTTAAAGGCGCTGAACCAGCGCGTTTTTTTCCTTATTTCGTTTTTGATTTGAAAAATGGAAAATCATCTTAAAAATATAAAATTATGCCAGTGAAACAATAAAGAAAGATGGAATCATTTTGGATAGAAGAACTCTGCATAAAATTTCATTAAATAAAATTATTTTTGTTAAACTTTCAGCATTTGTTATTAATTTGTTATGCTTTCCATATTTTAAGCAAAATTAAGAAATGATAATTTAAATAGTTTATATAAAATATGAACTTAAAATGAAAGATTTATGTTATGAATACTTTGTAATGTCACTTCCACAATTACTTCAGATCATCAGAAATGTTGGACAGTCAACATTTTTGTGATTTCATAAAATGTTATTGAGAAGCGCACGATTCCTTGGCCTATTTCTGTTCGTCCTCAAAGATTGTATTACATGGCATTTGAAATTTTTTCGAAATGACGAGTTCAAATCCGAATTTATTTTGGGAAATTTTGGGAAAATCTCTTGAACTAATTATTCAGATCATGATTTTCAAACGTTGGTGGGAAAAAGTCATGTCTATAAGAAAAACAAACATCAAACCTTATATTTGTATTAATCTGAATTATCGAAATTTTTTAAAAGTATTAAATGGTATTTGTACTAAATTTCCCAAAAAATTTATCTATGAAAATGTGGAGAGAAATATTTTCTGAATGTTTCCCTACATCCAATCAGTAATTTTCAGGGAATTTTAAAAATGTCTTCTAGCAACCCTAAACTTAATTTAAAATATCAAAAATGTAACTGAAAAATTAAACTTAAAAAGAATAGCGGTATTCACAATAGCGGTATTCACAATGTAGAGTACTTGGCCTAGTAAAAGAGCAGAAAAGCTATTTATTGACAAACATTTCAATTTCTAATGTATTTTGTTTTTATTTTTTTGATATTCTGCTCTTTTACTACATTACCAGGCCAAGTACTCTACATTGTGAATACCGCTAATGTAGAGTACTTGGCCTGGTAATGTAGTAAAAGAGCACAATATCAAAAAACTAAAAACAAAATACATTAGAAATTGAAATGTTTGTCAATAAATAGCTTTTCTGCTTTTTTACTAGGCCAAGTACTCTACATTGTGAATACCGCTAATATTTTAATGTAAAATTTACTATTTGTTATAGAATTAAAATACCAAATAGTTGAATTTAATATTATTTTTAGTGATTTTGTATGTACATGTAATTTTTAGCGCATTTTGGTTTAAAATAGTTGGCAACGCTGGCATTGATTTTCCTCTGTTTTCAATGAGAGTTGCCATAGAAAACAAATAAGAAGAAAATGAGTTTAATAATTTGAAGTCACTTGAAAAAAATATTTTGAAGGTGCTTTTTTTTTTGTATTTTGTTTGTTGTTTTTATTTTATTTTATGTACAATATATGCAATTGTAAGTAAATAGTTATTTTATTATATCTGCATAACTATAATTGTCACGGTCTTCTTATCACTGCATGAAGTTTAACCAAAAATGGGACGGATCGGAAGAGATGGTGAGTCATCTCCCATACAAAGTAAATAGTTATTTCTAAATATTTTCCGAACTATAATTGCAAGATTCTTCAAACTTTGTCTGGCTCTTTCGGTTCTTTTATCATTCTCGATAGTTTCGCTACAAGTTTTCGGGATTATAATAGTGGGCGTGGCACTTCCTTTACAAAGTAAATATTTCATTTAGAATATCTGAAGAACTATAATTGTAAAATTGTTTAAACTTTTTACGAATTAATTTCTTATTACTGTGAGGAGTTTAAATTAGAGGGCATAGCACCTCTCATACGAAGTAAATATTAATTTCGAATATCTGGGAAACCAAAATGGTAGGGGTCTGAATCACTTAAATTTGTACAATGTTTGGTTGAAATTGGGCGGGATTGGCTAATGATCCCTCCCATATAAAGGAAATGTTATAATTGAAGAATTAGCGTAGTTAAAGTAAAGCTTAAGATGAGTTATTTGTTTACATAAAAGATATAAAAATGGGTGGGATCAGAAGTGGAATGGTATCTCCCATACAGAGTTAGTTAGTTATTTTCGAATATCAAGTGAACTGTAATTGAGAGATTCTCAATATTTTGCATGTGTAATTTCCGTACCATTGTACATAGTTAGGTTGTATCAGAAATCCATTCATATTTTTATTTTATTTTACTAGGATAAGGGTAACGAAGCGCACCGGGTTATGCTAAACTAAACTTCAGATATAAGGAAAAATCCTGTCAGTATTTGAGAAAATTTGCGCATGGGGTATGAACTTCCAAATAACGCTAAACTTATTTCAATTGTTCCTTTCTTAGCACAGTGATCAGATAAAAAAAAAGTTTAATATAAAAAAGTTTAATAAAAAAAAAATCTTTTACAAAAGTTTAAACCCTGGCGAAAACTTTCGCCGTTTGCAGATTTAAAATTACTGAAAATGTATAATAATACAAAATTTATTATTCCTGAGGTAGACTGAATGAGGAAGTGGCAATTAAACAGCTGATTATTGTTTTTATTTGTTAAACTGTCAAATTGACTTGTGTTGCTGTTGTAAAAAACACAACAAATACAAAAAAAGAAAACAAATAGGCTTTGAGAGAGCCTCTTACAAAATAGCTGTTGTTTATGTACTTACATATATGTATGTATGTATGTTCTTGTTGTTATTATCGTACTGCCTTCATCTTGTTTAGTATATTCTGAAGGTTATTTTACAGTTTACAAATTTTATAGTAATAGTTCTCAAAGCAAAATTTAAATTTAGAATCATAAAATGGATCTACAGCATGGATGCTAGAAGTACTTGTCACACCACTAGTTATTGTAGAGTTTGAAATGGTAATGATTTAAGAACAAGTTATAAATTATATTTTGGATTTGAATATTTTTTTTTTTTTTTTTGTATAATATTTAAATTCAGCAGACAAACAAATGTGAGATAAAGTAAAAAATATATATTTAAATATTTTTTTATAAAACATGAAAAACTGCTTGTATTTTAATAAACCTCTTTAAATACCAAAATTCTTGTAAAACAATTACTGTAACTGCCGGTACTTAATTATGTATTTCAACACTCTGTCTCTTTGTTCAATTAACATTCCTACAAAATTATCCTTTTGTTTATAAAAGTTTCTTTTATGAAATACTTGTGTACTGTAATATTTAAGACCATAAAAACTGTAATAAAATGTTTGTAAATGGAAAATTTTTGAGCAGGTTTTTAGATAAATCTATTTAAAATATTTACTGGTTTATTTCAAAATTATTTTGTTTGTTTTTAAACGTCACGCTAGGTGTAACACACTAATATTAAAATAATATATTTTAATATGTTTTTTTTTGCTATTATGTTTATTTACTAAATAATTAAAAACTATTTTAATTGTTTTGTTATTAAAACAAAAAAATAACTATCCAAAAAACGCAAAAAAAAAAATACATAATAAAAATTGTTTAAAGAAATACTTACATAATTACGCTTTGAGCAAATTAAAATCCGTTTTAATAGTAAAAGATATTGCATGAAGAATGAGGCTTTCGCCACATTTTTTCTGTCAATGTCAATTAATGACTTTGATGGTGGTTGTTGCGGTTGCTGCTGCTGATGTTGCTGCTCTTGTTGCTGTTGCTCATCCATGTTTTCGTCTGTTGTATTAAGAGCCTTCGCTTCTTCTAAGGCCAGTTCCTCGGCTGAGGGTTTAACATACTCGCAGGTTGGTAACTGCAAACTGGTTGCAGTTGTATTGAAGATTTTTGTAAGTTTATTGCCACTGGTTAAATGACAACTGGTTAAGTCAACATTGTCGGCTGCAAAAATAATGTTAATAATAAAATTAGTAATTGTGGTGGTAGAATCAATTAGGAAATAAAAAAAAGTATATAATTTTAATGTTTATTGTCATGAGGAGTGGAAGATTTTTGCTATACACTTCAAGGTTTATTTACGGAAATAATTATGAATGTATAAAGAATCCGCGTCATGATCAAACCTAATTAATAATGAGAGTTTAGTCATATATTTGAACAAGAACTGAACTGAACTTGAACTAGAACTGAACTAGAACTGAACTAGAACTGAACTAGAACTGAACTAGAACTGAACTAGAACTGAACTAGAACTGAACTAGAACTGAACTAGAACTGAACTAGAACTGAACTAGAACTGAACTAGAACTGAACTAGAACTGAACTAGAACTGAACTAGAACTGAACTAGAACTGAACTAGAACTGAACTAGAACTGAACTAGAACTGAACTAGAACTGAACTAGAACTGAACTAGAACTGAACTAGAACTGAACTAGAACTGAACTAGAACTGAACTAGAACTGAACTAGAACTGAACTAGAACTGAACTAGAACTGAACTAGAACTGAACTAGAACTGAACTAGAACTGAACTAGAACTGAACTAGAACTGAACTAGAACTGAACTAGAACTATATTTTAGTCAAATTTTAATTTTAGTGGAATTGAACTTTTGAGAGTTAAAAGGGGTTAAACAAATGTTACAAATGGTACCCTCTTTAATCCCATATATACTTGTTGACCTGTTTTAGTGTGCCCGTAGAACACTTTTTTCATTTAAATGAAATTACTCACAACATTTTTTCTATTTTTATTTTACCTGTTCATATGAATGAAAAAATCTAATGAAATTAAAAATTTCAATCTATAAAGTTCCTATTTAATAACAACAGCTTCCTAAACTAGATAGTTAAAATTATGAAACAAGTTTTTATTTAATTTAAATAAAAACAAAATAAGAAATTATTTGCCAAAATCTGTTAAGAAATATAAATTTTATTCTAATTAAAAAATAATCATAATTCAAGTTATTTACCTTTTATCTTAGATAAAAGTCGCGTCACATGATTCAATTGAGAATCCGAGTCTTCAAAATACTTTTTGTTTGCTGCATTAATTAATTTCTCTAAATCACGTTCATAATCGCCAACAGCCACTTCCAGTACTGAAATAAAAGAACCAACAAATTAATAAATATTAAATATTTAAGAAATTTGTATTCTTAATAAACTCACAAAAATCAGCAGGATTGTGATAACTCGGACACATTAAATTCTGATCGGCCAGAAAGGGTATTAGTTCTCTCACCGGACCCTGATACATACAATGGCCGTCGACCACAGTATACAGCTTATCGAACATTTCAAATACCAAGGCAGAAGGCTGGTGAATAGTACAAACAATGGTGTGTCCCTGGGCTGCTAATTTCTTTAACAGACTTATACACTGGCTGCAAGACGAACTGTCCAAACCACTGTAATGATTAATGATTTAAATAAGATAAAGTGTTTAGTAAATTTAAATTCACATAAATTATTTATAGATTTATTACTATTTTAATTATTCTCAAGAATTGCAATAAGCTAAAAGTGGGAAAATGTAAAATACGATCAATTATTTGAAAAAAAGTAAGAAAAAAAATATTTTTTTTAAGAACTAAAGTTCATAGAAATTATTAGAAAATTGTTTAATTAATAATTCAAAAGAAATTCTCGCTAAATGTGGGGGAATTCTGAAACTCTGTAAAGTTTCTTCATATGCAACCTAGTTTAATTGTTTAGTTAATCCCCTGTTAGATGGTAAATAAGTTTAATTATAATTGTGGTAAAATACGATACAATATTGTTGTAAATTAGTACAATGATAATTAAATGTATTACTTAATACTGCCCTAGTCGCTTTATTAAATTGTTAACTGTATTAAATATGAGATTTATAATTTATCTAATTGTTGCAATCATTATTTTGAACATAAAACAAGTCATTCACACCTATTAAATATTTAATAAGCGCTGACGTTTAATAGACCTGACCGCATTTTAAAGTAAAACAAGTAATAGAGCTATATTCGGCTGTGCCGAAACTTATATACCCTTCACCAAATTATACTTTAAAATAAAATTTAAAAAATTCTTATTTTTTTAAAAAAATTTTTTTTTCGGAATTTTTTTTTTAAAGTTTTTTCCATTTTTTTTTAAACAAATTTTTTTTTTAATTTAAAAATTAATTTTTTTTAATTTATTAGTGAAAAAAGAGTTTTTTGTGAAGAAAATTAGGGTTAAAAAATATTTTTCCCGATTTTGACCCATTGTAGGTCCAACTTACTAGAGCCTTATATACATCGTTGCAATGGACTTTGAAATATCTATCATTAGATATCCATATTGTTTATATTTATGACTTAGTAATCGAGATATAGATCAAAAATAGGCAACAAAAATACAGGTTGTCTCGGATTTTTACTCATATCTCCGTTATTTATGGACGGATTTTGCTGATTTTAAATAGGAAACTTCTCGAAAACATGTCTGACAGAATTATTGAAGATTTGGATCCCGAAGATATCTGGGGTCTTCAGAAAATTGATTTCAACAGACAGACGGACAGACGGACATGGCTAAATCGACTCCGCTATCTATAAGGATCCAGAATATATACACTTTATAGGATCGGAAAATTATATTGTGGAAATTACAAACGGAATGACAAATTTATATATACCCTTCTCACGAAGCTGAAGGGTATAATGAGAACTGATCTGATATAATGTGCATGTTATACAAGTACATTTAAGGCCTTATATATAATAAATATTTTATAAAAGGTTTATAAAACAAACTTTCTATGCAAATTGTGTTAATATTTATTTGAAAATTTAAGTCGTTGAAAATGTTGCTCAGGTCCTGATCAATAGTTTATATAGCTAATAGTTAATGCTCTAGGACACGATTAAAAAAATGTCTACAACTTTGTTACGTAAGCTATTTTTGCTATGTCAAATGGGATAAATATCAAAATATCATAAGTCTGTGAACTTTTTATACCCAGTCCCACTTCCCGCCCATGAACGTTCAGATGAGTCCTCAAAAGCTACTTCAATTGTTTGGCTTTGGCTAGTCTATTGACAATAGACTAACATATTGTTCAGACTAGAGACTAGTTTATTGTTCAGACTACAGATTAGTCTATTATTCAGACTATAGATTTTTAGGTAGGTTTTATTTTTAACAAAGGAGGTTTAACTTAATATTTTTGGGAAATTTGTATTTCAATTTTGTCTTGTAATGGTCATGAACTAGAACTGAACTAGAACTGAACTAGAACTGAACTAAAACTGAACTAGAACTGAACTAGAACTGAACTAGAACTGAACTAGAACTGAACTAGAACTGAACTAGAACTGAACTAGAACTGAACTAGAACTGAACTAGAACTGAACTAGAACTGAACTAGAACTGAACTAGAACTGAACTAGAACTGAACTAGAACTGAACTAGAACTGAACTAGAACTGAACTAGAACTGAACTAGAACTGAACTAGAACTGAACTAGAACTGAACTAGAACTGAACTAGAACTGAACTAGAACTGAACTAGAACTGAACTAGAACTGAACTAGAACTGAACTAGAACTGAACTAGAACTGAACTAGAACTGAACTAGAACTGAACTAGAACTGAACTAGAACTGAACTAGAACTGAACTAGAACTGAACTAGAACTGAACTAGAACTGAACTAGAACTGAACTAGAACTGAACTAGAACTGAACTAGAACTGAACTAGAACTGAACTAGAACTGAACTAGAACTGAACTAGAACTGAACTAGAACTGAACTAGAACTGAACTAGAACTGAACTAGAACTGAATTAGAACTGAACTAGAACTGAACTAGAACTGAACTAGAACTGAACTAGAACTGAACTAGAACTGAACTAGAACTGAACTAGAACTGAACTAGAACTGAACTAGAACTGAACTAGAACTGAACTAGAACTGAACTAGAACTGAACTAGAACTGAACTAGAACTGAATTAGAACTGAATTAGAACTGAACTAGAACTAAACTAGAACTGAACTAGAACTGAACTAGAACTGAACCAGAACTGAACTACAACTGAACTAGAACTGAACTAGAACTGAACTCATGAACATCTCCACGATAACGTATAAATATTCCACCCTGCAGTATACAAAGTAAGATGTTTCATCATCAATGTTGAGACTATCAACTACTATTTTGCTCAGACTATAGAATTGTCTATTGTTCGGACTATAGACTAGTCTATTGACTATAGACTTATACATTGCTCAGACTATAGAATAGTATATTGTTCAGACTATAGACTAGTCTATTGTTCAGACTATAGATTAGTCTATTGCTCAAACTATAGACTAGTCTATTGGCCAAATTATTTAACAGTCTATTGCTCAGATTATAGATCAGTATATTTCTCAGGCAAATGACTAGTATATCAGTTAGATAATAAACCTATATATTGCACGGAATATATACTAGTCTATTGTTCATACTATAGACTAGTCTATTGCTCAGACTATAGATTAGTATATTGTTCAGACTATAGAATTGTCTATTGTTCAGACTATAGACTAGTCTATTGGCCAAATTATTTAACAGTATATTGCTCAGATTACAGATCAGTATATTCCTCAGGCAATAGAAGTGCATATTGCTCAGGCAAATGAATAGTATATCATTTAGATAATAAACCAATATGCTCAGAATTAGACTAGTATATTGTTCATACTATAGACTAGTCTATTATTCATACTACATACTAGTTTATTGCTCAGACTATAGACTGGCTTTTTTTTTTTTTTTTTTTTGCTTGTACCAGAACTCAGGGGATGACCCCTACTCATGGAACTAGGAAAATAGGTTATGGGAAGGAGTATAGAGGGAGTAGTGTTTGTGGATATTTGATTTGCATTTTCCTACATTGAAAGGGACAGGAAATACTTCGACAGAAAGCTTATTCCACATACGGACGGTACGGCTGAAAAACTAATTTTTTTCTGTAGTGTGTTGTGCGATCCACTGACCAATCGACCACGAATGGATAAGCTACCGATGAGGAACACGAATTTCGTAAGAAACTACGGGTTTCAGGAACGAGTTCCAACATTGCGAAGATGCTCCAGAGAATCAATAGAGCTGGACAGCCTACTGTCACCGATAAGGACTTTCGCCCTCTCCTGTACGCGGTCAAATAACTCCAAAAAAGACTTTGAAGCACCGGCCCATACATGAGAGTTGTATTCCATTTTGGGTCGGATATAAGTGGAGTAAATAGTAAGGATATCAGATGAAGTGAAGTATTTCTTACACCGTCTTAGAAAACCGAGGCACTTGAATGCTTGAAAAATGTGTTTTGTCCAGCGAACATCAAACAGAATTCTCATGCCTATAGATTATGATGTTTAACATTTTTCACAAAATATTGGTAACTCATAAACTCCTAATTTTACTAGGAAGTGTTTGAATGGAAGCATCCTTTAAGAACACAGACTTTTACAACATCTTTATTAATACTTTTAAAGTAAATCGAAATTCTGTGATTTATGTTAGTATTTGAAAAATGTTTATTTACCTCAATTAACTCTAGTTTAAAACATCAATGTTTTAGGTAATAGTTCAAAAATATCAATTAACCTTTATTTTAACTACAAATCCCTTTAAAACTAATTATTTTCTATAGATTTATTACAATAATCATGTAAGTTTTTCCATGTACTTACAGTTCCGCCTACAAATGTAACATAAAATAAAAATAAATTTTTCTGAAATTTATTAGTTATCTTTGTGTATAATTAAAACCAGTTTGTTAGGGATTTTATTTATTTTTTTTTTTTTGTTTGGTTTATATTACTTATTGTTCATGTTAAAGTCTAACAAGCGTATGACATGTGTTGACTGAAAGTGTGATTACTTCATTTGAGGTTGATTTAATTTCAATTGTGTTGTGGGTATTTACATTAAATCGATTATTTTCTTTTGTGTTCAATTGTTGAAATATTATTTCCGTTTTATTATTTTGTAGCTGTAAATAATATTTATGCATTGTTTTTAGTATTTAGAGCAAGTGATTGTAGCAATTGATAAAATGTTAGTTAAACTTGAGTTAATGAACAGTTTAAATAAACTATATTGCTTCTTTTTGCCGAAATCGTTTCTTTCAAGTTGAATAAGAACCGAATTTAATATTGGTCATAATCCAAAGTGTTTTTAAATTTACTACCAATTTCCGAAATAATTTAATATATTTTTTAGAAAACCGATTTCTAGACTAATTCGATACTTAATATTCAGTCGAATTCCAATAGTTTTGCTACGACTTTAATACTTTTAAATATAAACTAACTAAATAATTTTCAATATTTTTAGTTTAAACTTTGTTTAATCTAGTATCAATAAGTTTAGTTAAATTTCAAACCATAACGAATTGTTAAATTTTGAAAATTTAGATATTTATTATTCCAATAGGGTATCGCAATGAATTGGCTAACTAGCTACAAGTAATTTTTGTGTTTCAATTTACTTTTTGTTACCTCAAACTTGTATTAGCATGTTAACAATTGAATTTTGCATGAAATCAACAATAATTGTAACAATGAAACACGTTTCGTGTGAAAGTTATAGCTGTATAGTTTATAATTTCACCAGCATGAAGTGATGAAGATTAATAATGTGTTCATGCAAAAAGTAAATCATAGGTTTTACACACTTCCCAGCCAGTCAGTTGTCACGATTTCATATAATAAATAGTGTTTAGAAAATTGATAATAAATGTTTTTGACAGGTGAGTAGTTGGATTAGGAGAGGGAGAACGAGAACGAGAAGTGACATAAACTAATTATGATGATTATGAGTGGTAATATTAACAAAGATAATTTTTTATAAAATAAATATGCAATTTTACGGAGGAATTAAAAAATTATAGTTTAAACCTTAATCTCAAATGAAAACTTTTTTCATAAAATTACTCTTTCTATTGTGAGAAGGAGAAAAACAATATTGTTCTTGTTGGCTATCGCACAGTGGGGCAGAATCAAAATGTTTGGAAATAAATCTGGCATTTCTAAACGGCTGGTCCGATCGGGATAAAATTTGACATGGACGTAGCCAAAAAGTATTCGAGTTTAAGTTATTAAAATGGATCATACAAATGCTCCAGGGGCGGCGCAATGGGGGCTCAAATTAGAATACCTTTGACATGTAAAATTTTTAAACACGTGCCATCGTTACATTAGGACTGAGATCGTACAATTCTTAACAAACGTTTTTTATTAAAACTAAAGCCAAAAAAATAGAAATCATTTTCAAAAGAGTTCCCAACACATCCGGTAGGAAAGCAGCCCGATTAGGTCAGTACTTGGACTATTTGGTACGAAAAATTAAAGCCAATGAAGGTTTAAAATCATACAAGGCTCAAAAAGTTCCTGACAGGAACTGTGCTAAAAATTTAGAGGCCAAAAACAGAGCACGGAAATTGAAGTCAAATTTTATAAAAAAAATATTCCTGCTGCATAATGGATAACGAAACGTATGTTCTGGCAGACTTTACGCAGCTTCCGGGTCAGAATTTTGATGTTGCTGATGCTTGAGGGAATGTTGAAGAAAAGTTTAGGACCCAAAATCAGACAAAATTTCCCAAAAAGTTCTTGGTATGGCCAGCAATATGCAGTTGCTGCAAAAAAGCTAAACATTTGTTACAAAGGGCTCTATAAATACCGAAATTTACATCAAGGAATGTTTACAAAAGATGCTTCCATTCCTAAGATTTTTTTATGTGTCCACTTATTTTTGGCCTGATTTGGCATCCTGTCACTATGGTAAGCAAGGACTTGAGTGGTACAAGACCAATAATGTGGTATTTGTACCAAGAGAGGCAATTCCTCCAAACTGCCTGGAGCTGAGTCCAGTGGATAGATATTGGGCTCTTGTTAAAAGAGAATTGAAGAACACAAAAATGGTGTCCAAAAGTGTGGTAGATTTTAAACGGAGATGGACAACCTGTTCGAACAAAGTGACATAAAGCACTATAAAAACCATAATGGAAGGGTTTTTGAAAAGGGTTCAAAATTTCATCATTAGTGATTAGAACTATAAAAATAAATTTTTTTATAAATTGTAACAATAATTTCAGTCAAATAAAAAAAGATTCAAACCTGTAAGTTTAGTGGTATCATTTTTATTAAAATATATGTATGTTAAACATTTTTCGATCTCAGTCCTTATAAGCTACGTTAAAATGCTTTGCGGCAGTATTAGCTTTACTCCTAAAATAACGTCACCGAAATAATATTAATTAAAGTTACCATTACCTTTTATCCATTATAAATCGGTCATTAATCTTGATTTTAATTCTTTAAACAAAACACGTTTTGTAAAGCTTGTCCGTAAAAATGTAACTAATAATTTAATGAGTTAATGGAAGTTTAAACGACCACATTCAGTTGGTTTAAAATAGTTCAACTATTTAAGAAAAACGTAGTTTATTGTTTAACATTTCAATTAATGAATTACTTTGTCTTTTTACTGTAAATTATTTTATATATAACTTTGTAATTTATTTGAATAAATATTAGCTTAGTTTAACACTTTGTCTGCATACAATCAATATACATTTTAGTTATAAAATAGCAACTTTAATACTGATAAAACACGTTAGTTAGTTATTTACGTAATAAGAACATGGTAGACTTGTTATTTATAAAATAGTAAATTATAATAAATATTATTAATAGAGTTAGAATTGCCGAGTTAAATATGCAAATATTTAAAAAGTGTTATTGTTATATTGCAAGCGTTTAAAGTAAAAAAATATTATAACTAATATTAAAAGAGTATGAAATCTTTAGATAAAAAAATGAAAAAACTATGATGGAAATCGATTTCGAAAATAATATTAAACAATTTTACTACAAAATATTATGTGCTCTATTTATAGCTTTCGTTTTGTAAATTGTTTAACCTTTCATTATAATACTCTGAATTAATACGACTAAGATGCTTGATTAAATTCTTTCAAATTATATGCTATCATTGGTCCAACAAATTAATATTTTTTTTTTTAATCACGTTAGCTTTTAAAAATATGTCAGATGTTTCTAAATCATTAATTTTTAACTGTTATTTTGGTTAGAATGGACAGCGAAAATAAAATGAAAGTATAAAAATATTTAAAAAAAATAGCAAAATATCTGAAGGTTCTTCGTCACACTGTTTCCGAAGCCATTAAACAGTATAGGAAGTATTGAACATTGAAAGGAAAACTGGATTAGTAAGAAAAAAAGATCTAACAGATATTTGTAAGGCAAAAGAAGTCGAACATCTCTTTCGAAGAGCTCCGAACACTTCTATCAGAAAAGCAGCTCGTAAAGTTAAATGCTCTAATTATTTTGTGCGCAGATACCAAGCTAATGCTGGATTGAAGTCGTATAAAGTTCAGAAAGTTCCAGATCGCAATAAGGTAAAGAACTTAGAAGCCAAAGAACGAGCGAAAAAATGTAGGTCAAATTTTATTAAAAACAAGTAAGAGAGCTATATTCGGCTGTGCCGAATCTTTTATACCCTTCACCAAACTATACTTTAAAATAAAAATTTTAAATATTTTTAGGAAACAAAATTAATTTTTTTTTTTTTTCAAAATTGGTTTTCAAAATTAAAAATTTTTTTTTTTTTCAAAATTTAAAGAATAATAATTTTTTCAACATTTTTTTTTTAATTTCTAGTGAATAAAAATTTATACAAAAAAGTTTTTTTATATTAGATATTTTTAGGTAAGAACATTTTTTCAAAATTGGTTTTCAAAATTAAAAATATTTTTTTTTTCAAAATTTAAAAAATAATAATTTTTTTAATTTCTAGTGAATAAAAATTTATGACAAAAAAAGTTGTTTTGGTAAAAAAAAATAAAATATTTTTAGGTAACAAAATAATTTTTTTTTTTCAAAATTGGTTTAAAAAAAAATTAAAATTTTTTTTTTTTTTTTTTTTCAAAATTGTTTTTCAAAATTTAAAAAATAATAATTTTTTTCAAAATTTTTTTTTAATTTCTAGTTAATAAAAATTTATGACAAAAAAATTTTTTTTATATTAAATATTTTTAGGTAACAAAATATTTTTTTTTTTCAAAATTTAAAAAATAATAATTTTTTTAAATTTTTTTTTTAATTTCTAGTGAATAAAAATTTATGACAAAAAAATTTTTTGGTAAAAAAAAAATTCGGGTTCAAAAATATTTTTCCCGATTTTGACCCATTGTAGGTCCAAATTAATATAGTCTTATATAAATCGTTGGAATGGACTTTGAAATATCTATCATTAGATATATTAATGACTTAGTAATCCAGATATAGATCAAAAATAGGTAAAAAATCGACCCGGTTTTTTCCTTATATCTCAGCCAATTGTGGACCGATTTTTTCGATTTTAAATAGCAACCGAGCCGGAAGAATTCCCGCTATATTGATGTATGAATCAAGTTTGTATTTTATTTGGGGTCTTCAGAAAATTGATTTCAACAGACAGACAGCCAGACGGACATGGCTTAATCGACTCCGCTATCTATAAGGATCCAGAATATATATACTTTATAGGGTCGGAAAATTATATTGTGAAAATTACAAACGTATGGACAAACTTATATATACCCTTCTCACGAAGGTGAAGGGTATAAAAATACACCTGTTGTTTGATGGATGATGAAACGTATGTTCTGGCCGACTTTTCACAACTTCCGGATCAAGATTTTTTATGTGTCTGATGAACGAGTTAATGTTTAAGAACAATACCGGACAAAAAAAAAAAAACAAACAAAATTTCCCAAGAAGTTGCTTATGTGGCAAACCATTTGCAGTTGTGGCAAAAGAAGCCAATCATTTGTGACATCAGGCAAGGTAAACTTAGAAATATATATTACGGAGTGTCTACAAAAACATGCTTTACCTTTCTTAAAACAGCACAGAGTGCCTTTATATTTGTGGACCAATTTGACATCATGCCAGTATGGAAAAAAGCGCTTGAATGGTATTCAAACAATAATGTCAATTTTGAACCACGGTAGGCAAATCCACCCTTGTAAAAATAAGAATTAAAGAACGCAGGAAAAGTATCCCAGCACATGTCCGATTTTAAGCGTAAGTGGACCACCCGTCCATAAAAGTAACGGAATCCATTAAACACCCCTATTGCGAATCAATATTTCACATGAAATAGTTTCCTTTTCCCATTTCCCGTTCATCAATTTTGTTCACACGTGATAAAATTCCCCGTTTGTTGTGAAATTTTTGGCTGAAATTTTGTAAACAATAAACAGCTGTTACGAACACAATCAACTATTGTGAATGAAAAGTTCATGGGAATATCACCATAGCAATTTTCCCTTCGAGGGATATGGATATTTCATGGGAACAAAATTTCAGGTGTGAAAATCTTTAATGGGAGGAGTGTATAGATTTATAAATACAGAGTAATATGCCAATATTTTAATATTTAATGAATTTGTACAAGTCATTGTTTTAGGAAGACCTTGTATGAGAACTAGGGACAAATATTGTCCGATTCTATTGTCCAGACTTAGAATCTAGTGAAGACAAAGAATATAAATACTAAACGTGTTACAAACGGAAATACAAATCATATACCTCCATATTTTTTGATGGTGGGTATAAAAATGTAAAATTTTTAATGAGGATCCTTCACAAAAATCCGTGGAAATATCGGATTTAACCTAGTTGTGCTAAAGCAGAGAATTCCCAGCGGAATACATACAGTTTTATTTACCCTAATATATTTTAAATATGTCATATAAGCCTTTTATTAGCCTCGGACCAATTGAGGTCCCAATGGGCAAAAACCCGAAAATTAGCATTTTTAGCATTTTTTTAAATATTAGGTTTTACTTTGTATCAACTATCTATTTAGAATTAGGTAGTCTATCTATGTACACAATTTCTTTGCGATTTGTTAAATAAAAAACATTCTATTCTATACAATACATATTTAAAGTTTCTTTAAAAAAACCCCCATTTTAAACCAACTTTTCGGGCCAACCTAATTACTTCCAGGGATTGCTCAATTAATCTCTGATAAACTAGGTATTTTTTTTATACATTATTACATCAATACCATAACAAGAAAAGTATATTTTTTATATATTTTGTTCTTTGTTCGGTTGACAAAGAAATAATTATTATGAAAATTATAAATATAATTTGTAATCGATATACATATGAATTTTATTATAATAAATAAATAAAAAGTGTAAAACCTTTACTTAGAATGGTAAATAAAACGCTGGAAATTAATTAAATGTATAAATTAATTGCTTTTAGATTATTATTAGTATTGATATTAAAATGCATTTGAATACCCTTAGAAGTTAATATATTTTAAATTTCCATACAAGTGTTCAATATTTGTTCAATTTTATTTTGAAAAATTATTAAAAAATTATTCTCAATGTATCGACAAACTGCCTGTTACTAAATGTCGACATAAATTTATTAGGCCGATATACTGTCCGTTAACAATTTTGGTTTTCTCAATATACCGACAAAAAACATTATTTTCAGTTGGCAATACCTCTCAAAATAGATGTGAAAGTTGGCAACCCTGCCTTCAAGTGACAACATGTTTACATAAATCAGCTGTTTAATGTGGCCATCGACAGCCGGAATCTTTTGAAAAATTAATTATCCTCCTTGTCTGCCAGGTAGTTAGGCCTGGCATGATAAACTCTTTTAGCATTCACTTGGAACTCATGTTCTTCGAGTTCGTCCTCCATCAAATTAATGTTAATTCCTCTAAAACTTTTTTTATAGAATCTATTTAAATTCGTTTACAAAAACTATGAACAGCAGTCAGCTGATTGAATTTATCTGTACGATAAATAAATAATTGTCAGATGAGGTCGGGTTAGCTTTGCGACAGAATAGAAGCAAATGAGACATTGAGAAAACCAAAATTCTTTAATCTGCAGTTTTTCGTTGGGAAAAAAGATAATCACCTAATGAGAAAACGGCTCTATGTTTTTAACATCCATTTAAATAATGGTAATAATAATAACAGTGCTTAAAGGAATCCCTTAAGAACTGTTTCTCGAGTTTAACTAGACGGCTTTTAAAGCTAAGTTTAAACACGATGATATAAACTTGATCACATTTCATTAAAATTGGTTTATCTCCATTTAGAATATTCTTAAGTGTAATATTTTTAGCCACATCAATTGTTAAAATTTAAACTGTTAGGAGTTAAACTAACCAACAATTAAATATTATACTTAAACCACTACAATGCAATTATATAAACTCCAGTTATATTTTTAAGTTGCAGTTAGAATGTTCTTAAAGTTTAATATTTTTAACAAGATAAATTGTTATATTTTAATACAAAGTAAAAAAAAGTATTAAACGCCTCTTTACAATTTAATTTTGAAAAATTATTAAGTAAACCTGTTTTCAAAGGTTAAACTGGGAGACAAAAAGTAAGCATCATATTGATATTATCATTATCATCAACTTTACAGTTTTCAACAACCACTGAATAAATAATATTACTGGAATCCCTTAAGAACTTATTTAAAATCTTAAAACCAGGTTTAAACAAAAGATCAAACAAATTCTTAAAAAACAAGCAATAAAATTCATTGGTTAATATGCAGTTTGGATGTTCTTAAATTGAAAATGTTTAACAACATTATTTGTTAAAATTCAAACTAACATGTTAGCTAATTCTAGCTAGCATAAGGCAAAACTAAATCTTATTCTTAAACTATAGTATTGTTGCCTAAACTCCAGTTAGATGTTCTTGACATTCAAATTTTCAACTAGACCAATTGCTAAAGTTTAAACTGTTCAAAATGGAGAGGAATTTCACTAAACTTACATGTCATCCAAGTTTACAAAATCGAAATCTTTTACTTAAACTACAATTATGTAAACTAAACTCCAGTTTAAAACTACTTAATATAAAAACAAGTAAGAGCCATAGATAAATACACATAGATCGGAAACTTTCCTGTCAAAGACCTAACTCTGTTGTCGAAAACCTAAGTGGTGAGAATGTATTAGTAAAAAAAACTATGTGAAAACAAAAACAACACTTATTCGGCTGTGTCAAATCTTCTATACCCTTTACCAAAGATCAAGATTGAACAAAAATTGTGGTTAAAAAATATATTCCCTATTTTTCAAATGCCGAATTTCTATGGTGCTATATATTGGTGTATGACTTAAAAATGCGGTATTTACAATAGATGGCGTATATTTTGAACGCGGTTTTTGTTTTTAATAACTTATATGTCATTTTGAAGGGAACATATCTGTCAATTAGTTATTGAACATTTATTTTTTTTTTGCTTCGAAAATGTCGAATTTTGTACCAACGAATCATCATATGAGGCTAGTATTGCTTTACTTCTTTAGTTTAAAAAAAAGTGCCGCCATGCGTTTCAACGTGCGAGAGATGATGATGAAGTGGTGATTTAGACCAGAGGTGCCCAAAAGTAAATTCTCTCACCAATAAACTTACTCTCACCAACACATTCAATTCTTTATTTTATTCTGTGCACCTACAAACAAACAAATACAAAAACTAAAAAAATAAAGAAAAAGTCTAGGGTTCTATAAGTCGATTGTTCGATTGTTCGAACAATCGACTTTTTGCTGAAAAAAGTCGAAAAGTCTAAGTCGACTTTTTGGTCACAAAAAAGTCGAACATTCGATTAGTTATCACAAAAGTCGATAAAAGTCGAATAGTCGATAAAAGTCGAAAAAAGTCGATAAAAGTCGACTTTTAAGATTGTTAAAAAAATTTTTAATTGCAACATTATACTAAAACAAAATATGCACAGAATAACTTAATAATTTTATGTTATTGCAATTTGGTACACTTACATTTTGTCTAGTGTATGCAAAAATAAATAATAAGTAAATGTTCATACAAAAATGCTCTTTCTACATATTATATATTATCGCCTTAATACATTTAATTTTTATTGCTAAAATTAACACAAGGCGCATCAATAAATGCAGAAACCATGTATTTTTTACAAAAAATGGTAAAAAGTGGAAAAAAGTCGGAAAGTCGAAAATAGTCGAAAAAAGTCGATTTAACTAAAAAGTCGAAAGTTCGAAAAGTCGACTTTTCATATATTACCAAAAGTCGAAAGATCGAAAAGTCGACTTTTTAAAAATCAAAAAAGTCGAA
This sequence comes from Calliphora vomitoria, assembly GCA_942486065.2. Classification (NCBI taxonomy): domain Eukaryota; kingdom Metazoa; phylum Arthropoda; class Insecta; order Diptera; family Calliphoridae; genus Calliphora; species Calliphora vomitoria. The sequence continues at coordinate 85,008,618 of OW818030.2, read as the reverse complement.
AGTTCGAAAAGTCGACTTTTTGTTTCAACTATAGAACCCTAAAAAAGTCATACACCCGTGCTCATGCGCTTTCGTAGTTGTCTCATTGAGTGGACAACGACTACTAAAATGTAAGAGCATAAGAATACGTGTAATTTGATTTTGCACAATTGTGCTATGGGTTGCGCACCATTGATTTAGACACAAAAGACAAAGATCGCCCAGCCCAGAAAAAAAGTTTGAAGACCAAGAATTGGAGGCATTACTCCATGAAGATTGTTGTAAAACTCAACCAAAGTTTGCAAAATAATTGGAAGCAGCAGGATTAATCCAAAATTGGGTACCATACGAATTAAAGCCGAGAGACCTTGAAAGACAATTTTGCATGTCTGAAATGATACTTGAACGTTATAAAAGAAAATCATTTTTGCACCGAATCATTACTTGCGATGCAAAATGTATCCATTACAATAACCCGAACCATAAGAGATCGTATGTGATGCCCGGTCAACCAGCCGAACCCAGCAGTTAAGCATGTAATCAATGTATCCCTTATAGACAGTAATCGTCACAAATGTCTTATCACTTGGCTGACTCCAATTAATATATTTTGGTCATTTGACACGTATGTGCTCTTTGTAGAGCAGAAATAATACAATTGGTTACTTTATACATCCCAGGTAATCTAGCGTGAAGACAATTGTCACTTAAGTGTCTCTTAGTAATCTGGAGTGTAGTCACTTTAAACGTGTTGTGTGATAATTCGTACAAACTGATTTTATACAAATTGTGTTGATATAATTCTCATACAGTTTATTTATTTGTTTGCTTAAGTATACTGATATCCCATGTAACATAGCATGAAGTCAATAGTCACTTTAGTGTCTTTTAGTAACCTATAGTGAAGTCACTTTAAACGTTTATTTTGTACTGCACTTTAGAAATTAGTTATTTAACCCACCAGAAGCAATCCATTGGAGAATTGTTTGTTTACAAGCTATCGTTTATTGGACAACTCTCGGCCACATGTTGCAATATCTATTAAATGAAGTGGTTGGTAAGTTTCGCCTCACCAGCCTTATAGTCCAGACCTTGCCCCGACCGACTACAATTTGTTTCGTTCAATGCAGAACGCTATCTCTGGGATACACTTCACTTCAGAACTGAGTATCCGAAATTAGCTTGATTTGTTCTTGGCCTCAAAAGATGAGCAGATGGGAAAAGGTCATAACTAACAATGGCCAATACTTTAAATAAATTTATATTGTACAAATGTATCAAAATAAAAGCTAAAAATTTAAAAAAATCTCGGATTTTTAAGTCATACACCCAATATAAAATCGAGGTAATCGAGTCTAATAACTCAGCCGTTTGCAGGCCAATTTTCCCGAATTTAAATAGCAACAAAACTGGGACTATAATTGATATATTGATGTACTTATCATGTATTTAAGTTATTTGGGGGCTTCGGTAAGCTATTGCTATATCGACTACGGTATCTATAATCTAGAATATATATACTTTATGGGATAGCAAATGAAAAATGTAGAAATTACAAATGAAATGACAAACTTATATATGAGGCCATCAGCGCAAAAGTGGTGTAACCCACAATTTTTTTTTTTTTTTTTTTTTTTTTTTTTGCAGTTCTGGTGTTATATACAGTCTAATATCACTACAAATGTGGGGTAAGCTACCTTTTGGTATTCAAAAGCAGATGGAGCTGCAAAAAATCGTTTTAGCACAGAGCATATTATAACAAAGTAATGTAGCAAAAGTGGTGTAAGTTCAATATACCACTAAATAAATAGTTTAAGGTTACACTACTTTTGCACTGATTGCCTCAAATATCCTTATCACACATGGTAAATGCTTTAATAATATAAATACTCACGTTGTTGGTTCATCTAAATACAGTACCGGCGGATTACTTATTAACTCCAATGCAATTGCCAAACGTTTCTTTTGACCACCCGATAATTTCGCTGTGAAAACATTAAAACGATGATCCAATCCCAATAGAGATAAAATATGTTTAACTAAATTTAATTTATTTTGTTTGGAGATCTTAAAGCCCAATTTTAAATGGGCGGCAAGCATCATTATTTCACCAACCGTTAGTTGGGGGCGCAACAAATCATCTTGATGTATATAACAGGATAATTCGCGATATTTTTGGGAATTTGTAGACACCACTTTGCCATTGACGCGTATGGTGCCGGTAACACCAGTGGAGCTAGAAGAAAAAAAAATAAAAAAATAAAAAGTTTTAATGAGACCTTAAATAATTGACTAGCTTTATGAATATTTTTCAAGTTCAAGCGTCATTGACCATCTTGAATGCAATTTATTATTGTTTAAAATAATACAAATATAATCATATTGTTTTTTCATAAAAGTTATTCATGTTTTTCTTTTCGGTTTTGCTTTGTAGACACAACATGGTTTGTGTTGAACCATAATTATAGGTTGCATCACTTTTTTTTGTTTTATAAATTTTTACTCGCTCAAAATTGATTGTTATTGCAATGGAAATTTATGTTTATAAATAAAAAAAAAAGAGTTGATTATCTTTAGTTATCGCGTTAAGAGTTTATTAAACTTTCAATATTGTTGAAAATCTACAGTGTTTGTCATCTAAAGATTTTGCTCAACTCATCACAAAAGTTGTTAGTAATCAATTTTTTAATTTTTTTTTGTGTTTTTAAAACAAACGCACCATTTTTGTTTTGTTAAATGTTTGCAATCATTTACATAATAATGTCGGTTAATGTTTCCTGCATGTTATGCAGTGGTTCCCAACAATTTAAATGTTTGCAGTAATATTCTATATAGATTTTTCCATTTTCATGTTCTCCTTATTGAATTTTAAAAATTCAATACATCAAAAACATCTAACATCTAACCCAGGAACATTTTTACAACTTGTTCTAAAATCACTAGTTCTAGATCGACAATAACCAGAACCACTTCAGATTCTATGATAACATTAATAGAAGTATCACTTCTAGAACCCATGAACAATATTGTGGTTCTTAAGAAATTCAATGGAGTTTTATAGGAACTAGATATTTGCAACTAGAACGCAAGCATTTAAACATTTTATACAAGGTGGCGCAAAAGTAAACTTCCGATGTTTTTTGGCTGTAATTAAAAAAAAAAAAAAATTAAAAACTTTGATTCTTCTTGTGGATTATTTTTATTTGGTCTTTTAATTTTTTTTACATCAAGTCGAGAATATGATGTCACGTAAATGATCGCCGCCACAGTTGATTCTCATTTGAGCCCTTTTTATGGCATTTTCCATCACTTTGGCCAAAACTTCCAGCGATAGGTCCTCACATTCTTGACGGATATTGTCTTTAAGAGCTGCAAGAGTCTGAGGCTTGTTGATATAAACGCGCGACTTCAAAAAGCCCCACAAAAAGAAGTCTGGAGCGGTCAAATCAGGCGATCTTGCTGTCCAGTGAAAATCGCCAAAACGGGAGATTAGGCGCCCGGGAAATGCATCCTTCAGCATATCGGTTGTGGCACGTGCAGTGTGTGCCGTTGCACCGTCCTGTTGGAACCACATGTTTTCCAATCCCAATTCATCAAGTTGCGGCAAAAAGAACTCGTTGATCATTGCTCTGTAGCGCTCACCATTCACAGTAACCGTTTGGCCCGCGACGTCTTCCAAGAAAAAAGGTCCGATGACTCCTCCAGGGAAAACAGCACACCATACAGTAACTTTGAGCGGGTGTAATGGCTCTTCTTGGGTTACATGCGGATTTTCAGTGCCCCAGAAGCGTAAATTTTGCTTATTTACGTACCCGCTAAGATGGAAATGGGCCTCATAACTCATGATTATTTTTGATGAAAAATCATCTTCCTCTTGGAGGTGATTAAGGATGGCTTGAGCGTATGACGCGATTGGCGATCAGCAGCTAACAGCTGATGCACCGTCTGGACTTTGTACGGAAACATCTTCAAATCTTGTACCAAAATTCGCTGTAAAGACCGTCGACTGATACCCATTTGCGTGGGTATTATTATTGGTCAAATAAATAGTCAGCAATATTCCGCGTTCTGGACGAGTGTAGCGTAACATTGTTTATTAACGTGTATTTCGCATGTGTTTACTACACAAATGTCAAAACAGAACTGACATTAGGGGTCAATCGCAAAATTTATAGCATTTTCTGATAGAAGGTTTACTTTTGCGCCACCTTGTATGTCTGAGAGTTGGACTTATTTGGGGTCCCTAGAGGAAACTTAAACTCAAATATTCCTCTGCTACTCCTATGTGAAATTGCATGACCAACAGATCAGCCAGTTAGAAATGGCAGATGTGTTTCCAAAATATGTTGATTCTGTGCCGCAAAATATGTTGGACGTGTATAATCTCTCTCTTATTTAAACAAAAAACTTATTTTATCTATTATTTAAATTGTTGTTTTAAATCGTTTAAATATTTTAAAAGTTTATTCCACCTGTTTAATAAAACAAATGTTTAAAAATATAAAAACCAAATTAATTTAATTTCATTTGCTTGTTCGTACTTCAATTAAAAGTTTAAATATCAAATAAATTAAATTAGTTCAACTGGTACTTAATTTATGGCTGCTTTATGTCCTTTTCATCAGACACAGAGAGCAAAAGCCTATATACGCTTTGTTAATTACTGCACGTTTTGCACTTATTATAACAAACAAATTTATGGAACCTGATTTAATTAAAAATGTCATTAAAACTTAATAATTGAATTCATAAGATAAATGAACGACTTTTTATATAAATTAATGTTATTATGTTAAATTTGGTACTGTTTTTTTTTTTTTTGCACCGAACGAAGTCATCTTATAAAAACGGTCCAAAGGCTGAGTTTTTTATGTTTATTGATAATTGTTGGGGATGTCATTATAATTTAATTTAATTGAAATAAATTCAAGGTTGCATTAAATTGTTGTTGGTACTTTTGTGTAATTAAGTAAATAATTATGCAAATTTTATTTAATTTTTAATTCAAACATAAACTTTTGATAGCAATATATATGTATATTATATAATTAAAAGTCAATTTGATTTGTTTGCAATAATTCAAAGAATACATTGAAGAAGTAATTTTGACACTTAACAGTCAGCATTTACTGAACCGCTAAAGGCTTTCTCAGCAAGCTTCAGTTACACAATCTCCTGTAAACATCATAATATTTAAAAATTTCACATAGACATTAGTATTGAGATCGTAAAATTCTTAACACGCGTTTTTCATTAAAACTTTTAACCCAAGTATTATTTGATTTTTTTTTCATCAAGTTATCTTTGTAAAACATAATGTTTAATGTCAATTATGTTCATTTGTTGTTAATCTGATTAAAATGAGTGACCAGAAAAAAGTGCGTAAATATTTTCAACAAAACCCAACTTGGTCCTACAAAAAGTTGGCCAAACAATCAAAGGTCTGCCGTCAAACTGATTCCAATGTTATTAAACAGTATCGGGAGAACTTGTCCGTTGATAGAAAACCTGGTTCAGGTAGAAGGAATAGTTCACATGATAGAAAGCATTTTCAAAAGAGCTCTTAACACATTCGGTAGGAAAGCAGCCCGGTTAGCTCTGTGTTCGGACTATTTGGTACGAAAAGTTAAAGCTAATGCAGGTTTAAAAACATACAAGGCTCAAAAAGTTCCTGACATGAACGCTGCTAAAAATTTAGAAGCCAGAAACAGAGCACGGAACTAGAAGTCAAATTTTATAAAAAAAAAATATTCCAGCTGCATAATGGATGACGAAACGTATGTTCTGGCGAATTTTTCCTAGCTTCTAGGTCAATTTTTTTATGTTGCTGATGCTCGAGGGAATGTTGAAGAAAAGTTTAGGACCCAAAATCAGACAAAATTTCCCAAAAAGTTCTTGGTATGGCAAGGAATATGCAGTTGCGGCAAAAGAAGCCAATCATTTGTTACAACGGGCTCTATAAATACCGAAATTTACATCAAGGAATGTTTACAAAAAAGGATGCTTCCATTCATAAGACTTCATAATGTGTACACTTATTTTTGGCCTGACTTGGCATCCTGTCACTATGGTAAACAAGCCCTTGAGTGAAACAAAAATAATAATGTGGTATTTGTACCAAGAGAGGCATATCCTCCAAACTGCCCGGAGCTAAGGCCAGTGGAGAGATATTGGGTTCTTATTAAAAGAGAATTGAAGAGCACAAAAAAGGTGTCCAAAAGTGTGGTAGATTTTAAACGGAGATGAACAACCTGTTCGAACAAAGTGTCATAAAGCACTATAAAAACCATAATGGAAGTGTTTCCGAAAAAGGTTCATAATTTCATCATAAGTGATTAGAACTATAAAAACATTTTTTTTTTTTAAATTGTAACAATAATTTCAATCAAATAAAAAAATATTCAAAACTGTAAATTTAGTCGTTTCATTTTTATTAACATATATGTATGTTAAACATTTTTCGATCCCAGTCCTTAACTAAGCATTAATACATATTTATTAGAGCGACTAATTCATATGGTGAGGATAAAAGTGATTTTGTTAAACAACACTCATGGTCCCCAACATCGTACTGAGCTGAAATGGAAGATATAAACTTGGATAATCTTTGGTTTCAACAGAATAGCGCTCCATGGCACACAGCTCATCAAACAATCGATATTTTGGGCGCTAAGTTAATCTTGTTATCAGTCGTCTTGGCAATGTCAATTGTCCTCCTCGATGCTGCGATTTGACCCCTTCAGACTTTATGCTTATGGTGGGGTACCGTTAAAGACCGATGCTATGCAATTAATCAAGAAACTATCCACATCCGAAGCATTCGTAAAATTGGACTGACAGGGTAAGGTTTTCTAACAAAACCAACAGAAAATTGTATTTAATTTTTATACCCTTCACCTTCGTGAGCAGGGTATATATAAGTTTGCCATTCCGTTTGTAATTTACACAATATAATTTTCCGACCCTATAAAGTATATATATTCTGGATCCTTATAGATAGCGGAGTCGATTTAGCCATGGCCATCTGTCTGTCTGTTGAAATCAACTTTCTAAAGAACCCAGATATCTTCGGGATGCAAATCTTCAATAATTCTGTCAGACATGCTTTCGAGCAGTTTCCTAATTAAAATCAGCAAAATCCGTCCATAAATAACGGAGATATGAGCAAAAATCCGAGACAACCTCTATTTTTGGCCTATTTTTTATCTATATCTCGATTACTTAGTCATAAATATAGACAATATGGATATCTAATGATAAATATTTCAAAGTCCATTGTAACGATGTATAAAGGGCTATAGTAAGTTGGAATTACAATGGGTCAAAATCGGGAAAAATATTTTTTAACTCGAATTTTTATTCACGAAAAACATGTTTTTGTCATAAATTTTTTTCACTAATAAATTAAAAAAAATTAATTTTTAAATTAAAAAAAAATTGGAAAGCACTTAAAAAACAATTTCGAAAAAAAAAAAAATAAAAAAATTTTTTTAATTTTATTTTAAAGTATAATTTGGTGAAGGGTATATAAGATTGTAATTTCTTTTTTTATAGTTTGGACATTCTATTAAAATCAAGATGAAATTCAACCTTGGAAGTAACTGGAAACTCTCCTGTCAAAAACCTAACTCATTTGTCATAAACCTATGTGGTGAGCATATATTAGTTAAAGAAGCTTTGTGAAAACAAAAACAACACTGCACAGTAGGTCAGAATCAACATTTTTTGGAAATAAATCTGGCATTTCTAAACAGCTGGTCTGATCGGTATAAAATTTGACGTGGGTGTAGCCAAGGGGTATTCGAGTTTAAGTTATTTAAATGGGCAAATGCTCCAGGGGTGGCGCCATGGAGGGTCAAAGTAGGGTACCTTCGACATGTAAAATTTTTAAACACGTGCACTTTTACTTCGGTGCTGGGAACATACTTTGGGTATAAATAGGGAACTCATCAAGGTTTGCAAAGCTGCTTTCCGTTTTCTGATCCCAGCTTTGGGATTTTAAATGAAATGTTTATAAAAAAATAGGTCAAATTCTGAAGGGCGAGGGTCGACCTATTCGAAAACTAGGACATGTTTTTTATACCAAAATGTTCTCCATAATGTTATATGTTCTTAAAGAAAGTTTTTTTAATAAAAAAAAGAGTTAAGTCACCTTTTCGCCCAAAAATCAGCAAAAATCTACTATTTTTTTAATTTTAAAATTAAAAATCATTTATTTTTGGATCCATAATTGATATTGCTCTGAAATCTGTGGTATGTTATTGGTAATTTAGTTGTCTAGCTAACAAGAAAAATTGGAGTCCATTTGGGCCAAAATTTCGACCCATATTTTTAAAAAAGCGGACCAAGGTATGGCATAATTCTAAAATATCAATTTTGAAATGCCTATAACTCGGAAATTATAAGAGATAAATTTCAAGAAGCTGAGCGCTTTCCAAAAGTATAAAAATCTTTGAAATCGGATGGGGAACAAAAAAATGGCACGTGTTAAAAAATTTTACATGTCGAAGGTACCCTATTTTGAGGCCCCATAGCGCCGCCCATAGAGCATTTGCAGGACCCATTTTAATAACTTAAACTCGAATACTCCTTAGCAACGCCCAAGTCAAATTATCGCGATCAGACCAGCCGTTTAAAAATTCCAAATTTATTTCCAAAAAATGTTGATTCTGCCCCACTGTGCACTGGTATATATGATTTTTTGAGTAGTTTAATGTATATATTTCTTTATGGTACCAGTCGTCAAAATAGAAAAACGTTGTTACAAAAACTAACTTTGATAGACATAGAACAATAATAAAAGAATTCTATGTCTGCTGATATCTGTGCTTAGTTTTATTTAATTTAAAACTTCTTAAATATCTAGTAACTAACTGATATTCTATGTTTTGTTATTATTCTCTTAAAGATTAGTTCAACTTTTGAAACTAAACAAAAAAAAAAGCGGTTGGCATTTAATCACTTTTAACCGATTAACCTAAAAGATTTATAAAAACAACAGCAGGACAAGTTATTTTTGAAATATTTTTTTTTTTTTTTTATTTTTAAATACTCTAAAATAAACACATTTAACAAATTATCACCTGCTGAGCAAAGTTTTGCAATAATTTTGATAAATACTAGCAAGTATTGTAGAAATTTTGTTTAAGAATTTTGGTATTGAGGGGTGATTATATTGGCGCTTTTGATAAGCCTTTAAACAATTTAATAATCATAATACTTGTACAATATGGATTATGAAAAGTTAGTCATAAAAAACAAACCGATAAAACCAACAACGCAATTTTATGACCGGCCTTCGTTAAATTCTAGTAATTTTCTGCTAAAAGATAATTTATTTGCAAAAGCAAACATGTATAAAATGAAGGGTTAACACTTATGTTTTGAGATGTGACAGCCAATTATATAATTTTTAATTGGTTGTTATTTTGTTTATTGCAAGAGTTAGGTTTTCGACAACTGACTTAAGTTTTGTGACAGTTGTTACCCTTTGACAGCATCACTGTTTAGTGAAAATATCAACTCTACTTTGGCATAATTAATGTCAGTTTGTTCAAATGTAATGATTAAAAGGTACAAATTCCCTTTAAATAATAGTTTAATTTCTGAAATAATATTTTATTTAATTTGTCTGGCGTTCCAAAATCCTAAATACATTTTATGCAAGTCATTCGTTGATTCATTAAATAATTAATTAAATTAGGTAGCTAACTAACAATTAAAACTTTTTTATTACTAAGTTTTAATTTTAATTGACAATTAACTTTATGTATATTAGTAATAAATTAAGAATATATTGCTGCATTTAAACTGTGCTAATTGTCAAACAATATTAAAAAGATTATTAACTAAAAATCACAATTTTTATAAATTAAACAACGCAGACAAAGCCACACGTTTTAATGTACATAGGTTAATAACTCTGGAATTTCGTTCAAACATTTGTTAATTGTTTTGCTACTAGACAGGTTTTGATCTGGTTTTATTGATGTTTAATAAGTCAGCAGTTATTTTAGGATGATTGATGATTGGCTTATACCTTTTTTTTTTTGGGTAATTCACTCGTTAGACTTCATTTAATATTAATTGTATAATTTATTTAATAAACAAAAAAAATACTAACAGGTATTGCCTAAAACATCTAAATACAATTGGTTTATATTGTTTAACACAATATTTTTAAGCTTTTGAATTAATTATAATAATTCTGGGTTTTATTTTGGAATTTCTTCCTCTAATGTTCCAATTTAATTTCTCTAGTCTATATCTTTTTTAGCAATTGCTAAGCATACTTTCTTATTACCATTTTATAAATGATAAAAATAAATGTTTGTTTTCAGTTTGTTATTAAAAGATTTTAATTTAGTATTTTAATTTCAGAAATTTTATCAATATATTTACCTGTAGCCACTCATAACATTCAAAAGTGTACTTTTTCCAGAACCTGAAGGTCCCATAATTGCTGTTAATTCGCCGGAGCGAAATGCACCATTAACACTATGAAGAATTTCTTTTGTCACTGAAAATATATAAAATAAGTAGAATTATTATTAGAAACTTAAAATATAAAACAAATATTTTTATATCAAAGAAAACTGTACTAAATAAATACATCTAAATACATGCGACCAATTATTTGATAATATGGAAAAATTACCGATGCAGTATCCCTTTATTGTAACTTTTCTGGAACGAGTTCTCCAATCAATGATTTGTGCTCGAAATTGTCACCATCAGTACTAATTCTACGGAAGCTCTAAATTAGAAGCAACCCTTGTTTAGAACGATTCAAGAACTAATTCTTCCTTTAATGTTTATACTGTACACCACCATATTGGAGGTATTAAAGTATGCCGATCGACTGAGAATCACTTTCTGAGCCGATTGAAAGATGTCCGTCCGTCTGGCTGGCTGGTTGTCCATGTAATCTTTGTACGCAAAGTACAGATAATAAGAAGATAATTTGTATGGACGTTACCAGTGGTCGGCACTCGTAGCCACCAGCGGCTGAACGCAATCGACTATTCAGATGCTTACATCACGTATGTGAGCGAAACTCGTTAAAATGGTGCAGCAAAACCACAATCAGAAAAATCGTTTTATGCAACATTACCAATGTGGCAGTTTCTATTTGTGCCGACTATTGCACTATGGCCGAAAAACCCCAAGTAGCGGCAAAAACTATTTCCCGACCAGCTAGCCTCACCAAATTTGGTATGCAGTTTTCTACTGTCAAAATATTCGGGGTCCACGCCCCCAGAAGGGGAATTTTTGAAAAAAATTAATGTTTACTCCCTACATACATTTCCCAGCAGTTCTAGGAGACAGTCCCGATCTAATGATTTTGGGTGGGAACTAGTTACTTCAATAGCTACGTGACTAGCAATTTTAACACGTGCATGTCCTAAACAGAAGGTCAATTGACCCTTTTTGACTACAATGAGACTGTCGAATAGCTGAATCAAAGTAGTCAAAGCTTTAGATTAACATACTGGTTAAATAGCATCAGTTACCTTACTAGCTACCTAACTGATAACTTGATCAGCTACATAACTAGTTATTTTAACACGTACCGGTGCTACTCGACCTCAAATAATCAGCTTAAAATACATATCATAGCCAGTACAATAAACAATAGCTTGTAAACAAACCTTTCTTCGACAACTCTCCAATGGATTGCTTCTGGTGGGTCAAATAACTACTTTCTAAAATGCAGTACAAAAAAAACGTTTGAAGTGACTTCACTATAGGTTACTAAGAGACACTAAAGTAACTATTGACTTCATGCTATGTTACATGGGATATCAGTATGCTTAAGCAAAAATAAAAATTAACTTATGAGAATTATATCAACACAATTAGTATAAAACCAGTTTGAACGAATTACTCACAAAACATTTAAAGTGTCTACACTCCAGATTACTTAGGGACACTTAAGTGACAATTGTCTTCACGCTAGATTACCTGGGATGTATAAAGTAACCAATTGTCTTCTCTTTGCACTACAAACAGAACATACGGGTCAAATGACCAAAATATATAAATTGGAGTCAGCCAAGTGATAAGACATTTGTGCCGATTACTGTCTATAAGGGATACATTGACTACTTGCTTAACTGCTGGGTTCTACAAACCTTAGACAAAACAAGTAAGAGAGCTATATTCGGGTGTGCCGAATCTTATATACCCAACAAAATTAATTTTTTTTTCAAAATTGTTTTTCAAAATTTAATTTTTTTTTTTTTTCAAAATAGGTTTTCAAAAAAATAGTTTTTCCAATTTTTTTTAATTTTAAATTTTTTTTTTTAATTTTATTTGGGAAATAAAATTTAAGAAAAACAAAAAATTCGGTTTAAAAAATATTTTTCCGATTTTGATCCATTGTAGGTCCAAATTACTATAGTCTTAGATCGTTACAATGGACTTTGAAATATCTATCATTAGATATCCATATTGTCTATATTAATGACTTAGTAATCCAGATATAGATCAAAAATAGTCCAAAAATCCTTATATGTCAGCCATTAGTGGCCGATTTTCTTGATTTTAAATAGCGACCGAGCCGGAAGAATTCTCGATATATTAATGAATGAATCATGTATGTAAGTTATTTGGGGGCCACGGAAAGATGATTTCAACATACAGACGGACAGATGGACATGGTTATAACGACTTTGCTATCTATTACAATCCAGAGTTTATATACTTTGTAGGGTCGCAAATGAAAAATGTAGAAACTAAAAACGGAATGACAAACTTAAATATACCCTTGCCACTCATGGTGAAGGGTATAATTATGAAAGTCGTATCAGTTTTTTCTTGGGGCTCCTATATGAACCTACCTTTTGCAATAAAAGCATTAAATCGTGAGCTTACATGGCATTAAACCTTAGTTTCCCACGAACAACTACATGTAGGAAACTCCTTTATAGGTTGTTATCCACGGGAGTTCTACTCCACAAAAGACAATTTCACAAAAATTACTGAGTAAAAAAATAGTTAAAATTAAATAGTAATGGAATCCATACTCAAAGATTTATTTTATTGAAAGTATATTTTGGAAAACAATGTTTTATTTAATAAAAATTATATTGCTTCACAATTGATAACACGAATTAGAATAATTTTATATATTATCAGCATTTTATCTCTAATTATGGCTTAGCAACATTCATTATTTGTATCTATTTTTTCTTTTCAATATTTTGGCAATTGAATGCTATAAAAAAAAGTAAGAGAGCTATATTTGGCTATGCCGATTCTTATATACCCTTCACCTTTATTGTGGATACATTAACTGCCCACTTTCAGCATATAGCATCGTAAATATATCAAGAAAACTTTTAAAAAAATTACATTTAATTGCAGACGAACGGTTATATTGTAGAAGTTATATATACCCTTCTCACGAAGGTAAAGGGTATAAAAACAACAACGCCAAACGAAAAGAAACACCAGAAACAAAAATACACAAAGCAATGAAACCAACACACATCCAAACATACGTTTTGTTGCTTTTTTGTCAAAGAATGCAATAAATTGTGTTTTTTTTCATGTCTGACAGAATTATTGATGATTTGGATCCCGAAGATATCTGGGGTCTTCAGAAAATTGATTTCAAGAACAGACAGACGGACATGACTTAATCGACTCCGCTATCTATAAGGATCCAGAATATATACTTTATAGGGTCGGAAATTTATTATTTTTTTTTATACGTTTTTTATTAGTTTATTGAATCTGCCTTTTATAGGCCTAACAATAAGCATTTAAATCTTATAACTAAAATTAAAAATAGTTGCTCTCCAACAAGAGAGCCTTCATGGTTAACTGGCACTCATCTTAGCGGGGTGGTGGAAATTTATATTGTGGAAATTACAAACGGAATGACAAACGAAGGTAAAGGGTATAAAAATATAATGTTGGAAAATCACGTTAGCCTTTTAAAATATGCCAGATATAATCTTTTCTAAATCATTAATTTACAACTGTTATTTCGATCAAAACGGACAGCGAAAAAAAGTACGTGAAAAAATACTTAATTAAAACTAACAACAAAATCCAATATGGACTTTCAAAAAATAGCAAAATATTTAAAGGTTCGTCGTCACACTGCTTCCAAAGCCATTAAACTGTATAAGGAAGACATGAGCATTGAAATAAAACCTGGATCAGATAGAAAGTAAGATCTAAGAGATATTGTTAAGGCAAAAGAAGGAACAACTCTTTCGAAGAGCACCGAACACTTCTATGAGAAAAGCTGCTCGTAAAGCTAAATGCTGTGATTATTTTGTACGCAGAGTCAAAGCTTATGCTGGGTTGAAGTCGTATAAAGTTCCAGATCGCAATGCGTTAAAGAACTTAGAAGCAAATTATATAAAAATATACACCTGACAAGTTCTCCCGGTACTATTTAATAACATTAGAAACAGTTTTATACAGACCCTTGATTGTTTGGCCAACGTTTTTTAGGACCAAGTTGGATTTTGTTGAAAATATTTAATAATTTTAGTACGTACTTTTTTCTGGTCACACATTTTAATCAGATTAACAACAAATGAACAAATTTGACATTAAACATAATAACTGACATGCTTAACAAAGGTAACTTGATAAAAAAAAAAAATAAATCAAATAATACGTGGGTTAAAAGTTTGAATGAAAAAGGTGTGTTAAGAATTTTACGATCTCAGTCCTTAAGTCCCATATCATTTCACACATGTGGTTAAGTGAAATATTCTTGTCGTGTGTGCATGTTTACCACACGCATTGCTTAGGAAAATAGATAACACGCATGTGTATTATCACGTACGCATTTATTCTAGAGTAGTTGTTAGATGTTAGTGTTTAGTTCCTAAGGTTTTAATTTTTAATAAATATTCAATGTCTTACAAACATTCAACGAGTGATATACAATCACTCAACCCGTAAAGACTTGTGTTATTATTCAGGTTTTTACAAATTGTCATTGATCTGTACGGATCATTACAGCTCAGATACTCTTGTCACGCCCTGGAATAATATCTAGAATGCAGTTAAATACATAGCGCAACACAGAACGTTGGCTTAACATTATCCAAGCGAAAGGAATGGATGGATATCAAATAGAATATGGAATAAAATCATTAAAGGCTTGGAAATGAACTATTAATTGTGTAACTCCAACGACAAAGCACGTTGTTACTGTTAAATAGCAATGTTCAGCCAGAGCCGTTAAAATTAACTTAATATCTTCAGAAAACACACAGATCTTTCTCAAAGGTCAACATGTATGTCATCTAAGCCTAAGCGTGCAAGAACTAAACTGAGAGAAATAGCTTTTTTTAAATAGGTAATTCACTATTAATGAAGCTGGAAAGGGCGATGCACCATATCGCATAACAATATTCTATGCACACCCATCCATAAGGGAAATAGCTAATGGACAAATTATATTCCTCCAGAAAATTGTAAATTGAAGCTTTGATTCTGCTAACTAATCGGTAGAACAAGGATTCTATTCACCACTGTACTTTAAGAAAGGAACAGCCTTGGATCCGCAAAGAAAGGACATGAATCTATGATAAGAATTACCTAGTATTTGTGGACTTTAAACGGATTATGAGGTGTGCAAAATACAGTTATTACCCCGATAAGGAACATGTATTCTAATGTTGCATATATCGTGATATTAAATACAGAATGAAATCAAACAAATATTGGTGTTCAATTGTCTTAACACACGTTATTCATTAAAACTTTTAACCCAAGTATTACTTTTTTTGATCAAGTTACCTTTGTAAAGCATGTCAAGTATTATGTTTAATGTCAACTATGTTCATTTGCTGTTAATCTGATTAAAATGAGTGACCAGAAAAAAGTGCGTAATACAATTTTTCAATATTTTCAACAAAACCCAACTTGGTCCTACAAAAAGTTGGCCAAACAATCAAAGGTCTGCCGTCAAACTGTTTCCAATGTTATTCAACAGTACCGGCAGAACATGTCCGTTGATAGAAAACCTGGTTCAGGTAGAAGGAATGGTCCACATGATGTTTCTAATGCGAAACAAATAGAAAGCATTTTCAAAAGTGCTCCCAACACCTCCGGTAGGAAAGCTGCCCCGTTAGCTCAGTGCTCGGACTACTTGCTACGAAAAGTTAAAGCCACTGCAGGTTCAAAAACATACAAGGCTCAAAAAGTTCCTGACAGGAACGCTGCTAAAAATTTAGAAGCCAAAAACAGAGCACGGAAATTGAAGTCAAATTTTATAAAAAAAAATATTCCTGCTGCATAATGGATGACGAAACGTATGTTCTGGCAGATTTTTCGATGCTTCCGGGTAAAAATTTTGATGTTGCTGAAGCAGCAAGCAATATGCAGTTGCGGCAAAAAAGCCAAACATTTGTTACAAAGGGCTCTATAAATACCGAAATTTACATCAAGAAATGTTTACAAAAAAGGATGTTTCCATTCATAAGACTTCCTAATGTGTCCACTTATTTTTGGCCTGATTTGGCATCTGTTACTATGGTAAACAAGCTCTTGAGTGGTACAAGGACAATAATGTGGTACTTGTACCAAGAGAGGCAAATTCTCCAAACTGCCTGGAGCTGAGTCCAGTGGATAGATATTGGACTCTCGTTAAAAGAGAATTGAAGAGCACAAAAAAGGTGTCCAAAAGTGTGGTAGATTTTAAACGGAGATGGACAACCTGTTCGAACAATGTGACATGAAGCACTATAAAAACCATAATAGAAGGGTTTTCGAAAAAGTTTAAAAATTTCATCATTAATGATTAGAACTATAAAAATAATATTTTTTGTAAGTTGTAATAATAATTTCAATCAAATAAAAAAAGATTCAAAACTGTAAGTTTATTGGTTTTATTATACCCTTCACCTTCGTGAGAAGGGTATATATAAATTTGTCATTCCGTTTGAAATTTCCACAATATAATTTTCCAACCCTATAAAGTATATATATTCTGAATCCTTATAGATAGCGGAGTCGATTAAGCCATGTCCGTCTGTCTGTCTGTCTGTCTGTCTGTCTGTCTGTCTGTCTGTCTGTCTGTCTGTCTGTCTGTCTGTCTGTCTGTCTGTCTGTCTGTCTGTCTGTCTGTCTGTCTGTCTGTCTGTCTGTCTGTCTGTCTGTCTGTCTGTCTGTCTGTCTGTCTGTCTGTCTGTCTGTCTGTCTGTCTGTCTGTCTGTCTGTCTGTCTGTCTGTCTGTCTGTCTGTCTGTCTGTCTGTCTGTCTGTCTGTCTGTCTGTCTGTCTGTCTGTCCGTCTGTCTGTCTGTTGAAATCAATTTTCTGAAGACCCCAGATATCTTCGGGATCCAAATCTTCAATAATTCTGTCAGACATGCTTTCGAGAAGTTTGCTATTTAAAATCAGCAAAATCGGTCCACAAATGGCTGAGATATAAGGAAAAAACCTCGATTTTTTACCTATTTTTTGACCTATATCTGGATTACTAAGTCATTAATATAGACAATATGGATATCTAATGATAGATATTTCAAAGACCTTTGCAACGACGTATATAAGACCATAGTAAGTTGGACCTACAATGGGTCAAAATCGGGAAAAATTTTGAACCAGTTTTTTTTTTCACCAAAAGTTTTTTTCGTTAAATATTAAAAAAAAAAATAAATTTAAATTTAAAAAAAATTTTACATAAAAACTTTAAAAAAAAATTCGAAAAATATTTTTTTTCCAAAAAATGAAAAAAAAAAACAACTAAAAAAAAAATTGTTTACCTAAAATTACCTAAAAATTTTTATTTTGAAGTATAGTTTGGTGAAGGGTATATAAGATTCGGCCCAGCCGAATATATCTCTCTTACTTGTTTTTATTAACATATATGTATGTTAACAATTTTTCGATCTCAGTCCTTATATAAGTTTGTCATTCCGTTTGTAATTTCCACAATATAACCCACAAATGGATCCTTATAAATAGCGGAGTCGATTAAGCCATGTCCGTCTGTCTGTTAAAATAAATTTTCTGAAGACCCCAGATATCTTCGGGATCCAAATCTTCAATAATTCTGTCAGACATACTTTCAGCAAAATCCGTCCATAAATAACGGAGATATGAGCAAAAACCCGAGACAACCTCTGAAAATTTCATCAGAAAAAAACAATTTATAGCATGCTTTGAAAAAAAGGACAAAACGTATGTTTGGATGTGTGTTGGCTTCATTGCTTTGCGTATTTTGTATTTTTTTCACCTTCGTAAGAAGGTTGTCATTTCGTTTGTAACTTCTAAAATTTTTAAACGTTTTCTTGACATATTTAGGATGCTATACGGTGAAAGTGGGCAATTAATGCATCCACAAAAAGATGAAGGGTATATAAGATTTAAGATAATAATGATATTTTTAGTGTTTTCTTTGTTAGTTCTGATTCACTCAGTTTAAACAAACTTTAAATGTTTTCATTTAATTATTTATTTTATTTTTAAAGTAAAAAAAAATATATATATATATAAAAAAAAACTCACCAAATTTCGTTTCGGCAAATGAAAATTTACTAACCGTATATTTCACTTTCTCAAATTCGATATCGATTTTTTTACAGCGCGAAAAGTTGTCATCATATAAATTATACGATAAATTATTAACTTTTGTTGTTGAATTCGAAGTCGATGAACTAGGTGTGGTTTGATCTATAGAAATTTCCGAACTGGCAGCAGTTGAACAGCAATTAATGCCCAAAACGCTCGTGCCACAATCAGACTTATTGCCACCACTGCCACACCCACTTAAGGGCTTTATATCATTTATAACAGTCATCGGGATACAATTGTAGTGTAATGATTATATAATAATTGTTATTAATAATTATAGTTATTGTTTATTATCAGCAGAGACAATAATTTATGTTAAGTAATCTGTAATGAAGGAAATAGAAAGAAAAAAAAAAACAAAGAAAAATGTTAATTAAAATGTTAGAGTCATTATGTGCTCATAAATTAAGACTTAAGTTTATTATTTTAATATAAAAATAATGGATGTTAAATTTATGTTAAATATATTGTACTTAATATAAGAAAAACGTTTTGTTTTCTGTTAAAAATTATTGTATAAAAAATAAACAAGTGATAATAGTATTATAAACAATTCAATTAACATTTATAATTAATAATAACGTAATATGATAATGTCAATATAATACATATAATGATAAATAAAACGCAATACTCAGTGTATAAAAATGTTAGAAATATTTAAGAAAATTTACCAAAAACCCAAAAATTTTTAACAAAATTTAAATTCTTAAAAAAATATGCACCTGTGATCTCATTTTAGTGATTTATGGATCTAAATTGCAACGGATCAACTAACTAATTGATAACAGCCAGACAAAACCTATTTTTTATTATTCTTTTCTAAGGTAAAGGTGATTTTCAAACCATTATCTGTGAAGGAAAATTTTTGAAATAAAATTTATAAAAAACAGTATTTTTCTTTAAAATAATAATGATTATTATTAATTAATAATAAAATCAATCTTAAATTTAAGGGTCAAGTTGTACTTTGACTTTAAGATATGTAATACTTATTAGATTAGAAAATAAAATTAAATGTTTTAGAAGAAATTAAATCTGAAATGAACATGTATTACAAATTTTTTAATGAGTCATTAATAAAAAAAAAAAACAGATTAAATGCCAACACATTGGACTTTGTTTAGGGATTTAATATATGTATAATGACAAATTTAATTAATTCTAATTTAAATATAAAATTCAAGTTCATTTTGTAATATTAAAATGAATGAGAATGGCTAAAAAAATACAGCAAAGTAGAAATGGGAAGATTTCACGTAATTAAAAAATGTTGGTTAATTTAAGTGAAGGGGGAAAAGTGAATAGCTACACGCAGAGAAAAAACATGTTTGCGGTAAACATAATCTAACATCAACATATTATGCATACTTGTAAGTTATATGATTGTAGTTCAAACATATTATGATCATTATTAGTATCATAAAATATATAATTTTATGATCAAATATTACATCATAATATTATCCAAAGTAATCATATAGAAATAATATTGGGTGCATGACTTAAAAATTCGGTAATTTTTTCAAATTGTTAGCTTTTATTTTGAAACATATGTACGACTAGCTGACCCGGTGCGCTTCGCCACCCCAATTGGATGAAATAAATAGTACTATTAAGTCTCCGTTTGTGAATTAATACTAATTCAGGATAACATGTCTCTAGTTTCATGTTTATTAATTCATTACAAAAAGTACCATTCGAATAAAGAAAAAGTACCAAAAATCCTCCCCCTAGAATTCTCACTCACTTAGGACCATATATGTGCTTAATTTCATGTTCCTAAGTCCATTGTTATAGAAATTTCAAAAGGTACCATTCGAATAAGGAAAAAGTACCTAAATATTATCCTCTATTCCTAACACTAACTTCACTCAGATACATATCAGCTAACTTTAATGTCGATAAGTGAAATAATGTAAAATATTAAAAAAGTACCATTAGGAGAAAAGTACCAATTTCCTTTTTCCTCCTTGAACACCCCTCAAGTTTGAAATTTAAAAATATTCGATTTTGCCAAAATTGTTTATGCTACAGACATGTCTCAAACGATTAAAATCTATGTTAATGTGCCCAAGAAAAAATATGTTTTAATAAAAGTACCAAACTGTTTACCCGAATTTGGCCCAATATAAATCTTGGCACTCGAGTTAATAATTTCAAATAAAATGTATTTTCCCGATTTTATCCCTTTTTTAGTACCTTTTTTATCCCCATTACGGTGGTAAAATTATATTCAAATAAATTTCTGTACCGTGGTGGGAACTCATAATAAAATATGCGTATCTCTATGTCAAATTATAAAAAAAAAAAACATATTTTATGAAAAAGTACCAAAAATAAACACAATTTTTATTCCTTAAGGGTTCGAATTTCCAAAAAGTACCAAACTTATATTTTTTATTTTTTGATAAGTAAAGAATACGATTCAAAATTTGTTTCTATGTTTATTAGTTTAAAAGATACATAGGGTGCCAAAAAAGTACCGTTTTGTCCCCTAAAAGGTTCGAATTTAGAAAAAGTACGAAACAGCTTATTTTTTAAATGAAGTAAAATGCAATTTTCAGTTTTTTTGTATCTTTATTATTTTTGAAGATATAAGGTTACCGAATTTACCCGTTTTTACTCTTTTTTTACCCCCTAAACGTACGAATTTCCAAAAATCCCTTCTTATCGGATCGTTTTGTAGAGGGAGGAACCTACAGTTAAAATTTCATGATTCTAGCTTCAGTCGTTTGGGCTGTTCGATGATGAATCAGTCGGTCAGTAACGTTACTCTTTTATATATATAGATAAATA
Organism: Calliphora vomitoria; assembly: GCA_942486065.2. Classification (NCBI taxonomy): domain Eukaryota; kingdom Metazoa; phylum Arthropoda; class Insecta; order Diptera; family Calliphoridae; genus Calliphora; species Calliphora vomitoria. The sequence goes on along the minus strand of OW818030.2, from coordinate 84,987,287 downwards.
AAAATGTATTCAAAGTATTGGCCATTTTTAGCTATGACCTTTTCCCATCTTTCTGGCAACATATGGATTCCGAGCAAAAGGAACTGCTCATCTTTTGAGGCTAAGAACGATTCACTTTGTTCCAAAGTGAAGCGTATCCCGGAGAGAGCATTTTTACATCAATCGCAAGAAATAGTAGTCGAACGGTGCACCCTCTAGACAATAAAGCAGGTGAGTCAAAACTTCCCAACCACTTCTTTCTAAATAGTTTTTAACAGATATGGCAACATGTGGCCTAGCGTTGTCATGATGGAATATCTGGCCACATATTCTGGGCGTTTTTCCGCAAATGCTCGCTTTAAATGAATCAGTTCGGTACAGGTTCCCCCAGTGATGATCTGGCCAGATTTCAGTATCTCATAATGAAATTAAAATAAAGTAACAATTATGTATGTACGACAACAATATATTGTTTTAAAAAAACACAGTGTAGTTGCCGTAACCATGTTTTTTCTCTGCATGTAAAATGGTGATGCTTTAGTTATAGGGAATGCAAATTATGTACTTTTGTGATGCTTTAAAGTGAAGGGTAATTTAATTTGATGTTTATCTTAATTTGTTTGTATACAATATTATTAAGAGTTTAATAAACAAAATACAAATATTTTACATTAAATGCAGCTGGGAATAAACACAGACCGTATAAGTATTTTTCAATTGTTAAAATACGGTAAATAAATAAGTAATTTTATTATACGAAATAATTTATGACTTTATGGCTAAAAACTTGACAAATACAATTTTGTTTAAAATATTAACCCCAACATTTTTTGACACAACAACTTTTTTTGCATTCCCGGTACTTTGACAAATTCGAAATATTGATACATTCCTGGTCATGAAAGAGGTCTGTACCAAGATATCGCAGGGTGGTGTAATGGCCATGATGGATCCATGTTCCAATCCGACTGACTCTTTAAGTCTTGAAGCCGGTTTAGCACACATGAAGTATGAAAGGCAAATAGTGCCTTTCATTTCTACTACGTCCCAGGATGCAATAGACATTTATAGAATTTTTGCTACTAACAGCAAAATCTTGCAGAAATGCAGCAAAGAAGCAGTAATATAGGGAGACTTTTGCCCTCTGAGAGGTACGTCGCACAGTGGTAAAGAAAAAAAATAGAGGGAAATAAACTTCTAAACCGTTAGTCTGGTTTGAATGAAATTTCACAAGCGCAAAGAGGAAGTGTTATCAAGTTTAAGTTTTGAATTTGGACCTCATGGACCAAACGGGGGCGCGGACAGGGGTCCCCAAAGTAGGGCACCTCGGGTATGTTACACTTTTAAAACGATCCTATATCCTCGTCGAACACTACAAAAAACCTCGTCGTAGCTAGCAATTATCTCATAAAGCTTAGGAAATATTCGCATTTGAAAATTAAATTTTCAAAATTTTTACCCGCCCTACTCCAGTTTTTTGATAACAGTGGATCCAAATATTTCCCGATTTTCTCTATTGTTGGACTAACTGCAAATATATGTGTCAAACAAAAAAAGAATGGTTTAAAAATAATGACCGGCTCCAAAGTTATATGTATTCGAATTTAAAAAAATTTAAAATTACGATTTTTCGCTACTTTTTTTTTTTTTTTTTGGAAAAAAGTACTTTTTTCTTATTAAGTTATCTCAAAAAATTTCTAAGAAAATTTATAAAACATGTATACCTTTTAAAAACAGTGTATTTTTACTTATTCTAGCGTATTGTATTAAAATCTCAATTTTCATATTAAGTGGACTTAGCACATTTGCCCACTAAGCTAACTATATGTGTATATTTTGCTGGAAAACAAAAAAAAAAAAAAAAAAACAGAAACAATACATAATGTGATTGACTGATGACAGTCTATTATTTGGTTTTTCCTTTCCCCCAAATGTGGACAATAATTTCAGTGAAATTTAATGGCACAAAAGAAAACCAACGAAAAACAAACACTTTGTTTTAATTATACAATTTTAACATAATCGTTATTCTGTGGCTTTTGTGTTTTTGTTGTGAGAATTTCGATGACTTTGGTTAAAATTTATAAAAAATGCTAATTTGATGTTATAACATGCGAAAATTACGTTTGATGGTGGTTTATTTTGAAGAGAGAAAATAAACAATCTAATTTACATATAAAAATAAATAAAATATTGTGAAATAGTGTAAAGAAAACAAAAGAAATGCAAGTAATTTTAAGAATTTGTAGTAGTTTTACTTAAAAATAAGTCAGTCACTTTCAATTTTTATAACTGAAAATAGATTACTGTAAACATTAAATGTTGCAGAAACATGTTGCTGGCAAAAAACATGTATAAAAATGCTTTTGATTTTATAATATGCGAAAATTACGTTTGATGGTGGTTTATTTTGAAGAGAGAAAATAAACAATTTAATATACATATAAAAATAAATAAAATATTGTAAAATAGGGTAAGGAAACAAGAGAAATGCAAGTAATTTTAAGAATTTGTAGTAGTTTTACTTAAAAATAAGTCACTTTTAATCAAAGCTGTAAATTGTGAATATTTTTATTCAAAATATTTGGAAAAACTTAATTATTTTTGAATTTTAGTAATATTTGTAAAAATAAATTTATATTGAAATCAATTTATATTATTCGAAATAGGATACTAATTAACATATATCTATTTGGAATATAAAGCATTAAATATTATTTGATTTCAATCGAATACGATATTAAACAAATTATACTGAAACGTTTTGAATAAACATTTATAAAATTAAACTAATAGCATTTGTATTTTAGTAAGAATAATTTGTATTTTATTTATTATGTAGTGAATAGATTTTAAAATATTGTAATCAATATGAAAACATGTAATTATTTTCAAATTGTATTTTAATAGTAAAAATTAAATATCAATTTAGTTTATTCAACAAGTTATGAATAAAATATTAATTTACTTATTCGAAAATTCTTTGATAGATTTTATTCAAAGCAATTTTCTTTGAATAATTTTATTTCTCCAAAAAAGATAAATATTTAAATATTCAACAACAATTTTTTGAATACTTTTATTCATATAAATTTTCTTTGAATAATTTTATTTGTGAAAAATAGAGTCAAATATTTAACAACAAATTTTTAAACAATTGAAAAAAAACTTTTTTTGTGTGTGATTTCAATACAAAATGAGCTCGAACGATGAAGATTTTTCTTTCCATGATTATGAAAAAGATCCTTCGTTTGCTATGGAAAAACAAAAACGATGCTGAAAAATAATTCAACGATATTTTGAAATGAAAGAAGTAAGCACCATCATTTTGTGCGTCCAATTTTTTGTGTTTAATTCGATGCCTGTATAAACGACTATCAAAAAGCATGACCAACGGTCATAGTAATATAATTACTAATAAAATGTTATATAATTTAGCGATCTGAAATATATAATTTAATATAACAACTTTTATATATTTCTGCAAACAATTTTTAGCTGAATGAAAAAGACAAAATTTTAGCTTTATGTAAAACATGTTCAAAATCGTTAAAAGGAAGCTCCAAATCAAATTCAAATATTCTCAGTCACCTTAAGAAATGCAGCTCTGAAAAATACAACGAATATCAAAAACTTAATACATATAAAGAAAACAATAAGAAAGACGAATTTGAAAAAAAAAAATTCTGTTGTTTATTGCCGATACAATGAGTACAGTATCAATAGTTTAACGCAAATCTATTCAAAATTTGTTTAAAAATGTAAAACTTCTGTGCACAGCACAATTACAAATTTAATGGAAAAAGAGTATCTTGAATATATTTCTAGTGTAAAAGAAATGATTAAAAAGTTAAAATTTATTTGCACAACGGCTGATATTTGGAGTGCTGGCAAAAAAATTTTCTTTGGATGTACCACACATTTAATTAATGAAGAGTCAATGGAAAAGGAATCTTTTATATTGGCATGCAAACGCTTTTGGAGTCCACATACTATTGATAAAATTGCAGAAATTATTGATAAATAAATGATTCAGTCTTAAAGACCAAATTTTTCTGTAATTCTTCGGAGTTAACTGTTTTTCTGCTGCATATCTATTTCTATATACATATCCATTAGTTTTGAAATTAAAAAAATGACAGTGTTCATTCAAGGAATTTTTTGGAAAAAAAAGTTTATTTGTTAGCAATTTGTGTGAAAAAAAAATATTTTTTAACATTTATTAGAATTATTTCTATTCAGTAATTTTTGGATAAATAAATGTATTTGTTTCAAATTTGTGAGAAATAAAAATATTTTAAAAGTTTTGTTAGAATTATTTCTATTCAATTATTTTTTGTTTGAATATATATAGTTTTTTGTATTTTGTTTGAATAAATATTCTAAACAAATTAGTTGATTTTGCTTGTATCTAAATAAAATAAATTAAAATTTTATTCAACTTTATTTTATTTGGATATATAAAATTTGACTATTTTCTAAAAGATCTCAATATAATTTAGTTAAAATATTATAAATTGATTTTATTTATAATTTATTTGGTCTAAAAAGATAAAAATATGCAAAAATTTAACTGTAATTATTATTAATAAATTAGACAAATACTTTAATTAACTAATAATAATTTGGAAAATAAATATTTATAATTGGAAACAAAAACTAAAATAATATACAAAATATTTATATTTTTTATTTTATTCACAAGTTACAGCTATGCTTTTAATGTTTATAACTGAAAATAGATTACTGTAAACATTAAATGTTGCAGAAACATGTTGCTGGCAACATTAACATCTTTTAGCAGCAGTGAGAGATGTATATGTGCATAGATGACAACTAGATAGGTAACAGAGAGCCAAAAGCCTAAATCATGAGAATGTATTGCATGTATTTAGTTATTGTATCACCCGTATGTGTAAAAAGAGAGCAATTTGTCCATTGATATTACTCTCTCCTTCCGTTCCATTCGTTTATTCTATGTTGAAAATATTCTATTTTCATCCCTAATTATATTGAGTTTAAAACGCGACAACATACTGCTTCAGTATTTTAGGAATTTTAGTGCTTAAATCTTCATAACAACTTTTTCATAAAACCAACATTAGTTTTTTAGCTTAATTTTTAAAAATTGTTAATACTTTTTTAACGGCTAATGTGTTAAAATGGCAACACTGGAATGACATCACAGCCAGCAACATGCTGTACAAATAAAATATTATTGCAACAAGGTTGCTAACTCTATAATTTATTATTAAAATAATGTATTTTAATTGTAACTTTGTTTTGCACAGTTGTCAAATTATAATTTATTATCAAAAAAAAAAAACAAAAAAAAAACCCTCGTAAGGCTAAATAGAAAAATTAAATTAAAAAACAACTTGTCGAACGACTAAACTAAAAGTGTTATACAAACTTACAATAAGAAATTTGAAATTGAAATTGAAATCAAATGAAACTTAACAAATAACCCAGTAGTTCTTGGTGACTGTCCCGAACTAGTGATTTGACCATTTTTGATTACAATGAAACTGTCTGATAGCTGGTCCAGAGAAGTCAACGCATTGGATTCACATACCGATTACATAGAGTCAATTACCTTACTAGCTACCTAACTGGTTACTTGATCAGCTACATAACTAGTTATTTTAACTAGTCAGTTAAAAAGATATCCAATAACCATTTTCTTGTAAACAAATCTTCCTCCGACAACTCTTCAATAGATTACTTCTGGTGAGCAAAATAATTACTTTCTAAAATGCAGTACAAAATAAACGTATAAAGTGACTACACTCTAGGTTACTTAGACACACTAATGTGACAATTGACTTCACGCTATGTTACATGGTGTGTCAGTATACTTAAGCAAAAAGAAAATTAACTGTATGAGAATTATATCAACAAAATCTGTATAAACCAGTTTGTACGTATCACTCACAAAAAGCGAATTACAAAATAAACGTTTAAAGTGACTACACTCTAGATTACTTAGAGACACTTAAGTGACAATTGTTTTCACGCTAGACTGCATGGGATGTATAAAGTAACCAATTGACTTTTCTCTCCACTACAAAGAGCTCATACGTGACAATTGTCTTCACGCTAGATTACATGGGATGTATAAAGTAACCAATAGACTTTTTTCTGCACTACAAAGAACAAATTCTTGGCAAATGAACCAAAATATATAAACTGTCTATAAGGTATGCATTGACTACTTATTTAACTGCTGGGAATTAAACAAATCTAGTTTTTAAATATTTTAATTTTATCAATACAGACAAAAAGAAAACATGAGCTATAATCTCATGGATGGGTCAAATGATTATTTGTTCTTAATGGACTTTTTTTAAGAGCAAAAAAACAACCGCAAATAATAAACAGGATGACTACACTAAATGTGTTATACAAAGTAATAATCCTATCAGAAACTGCTATAAATTTTGCCGATTATTGGTCAAATAAATAGTCAGCAATATTCCGCGTTCTGGAGCAGTGTAGCGTAACATTGTTTATTAACGTGTATTTCGCATGTGTTTACTACACAAATGTCAAAACAGAACTGACATTAGGGACCTCGCAAAATTTATAGCACTTTCTGATACGAGGATTACTTTTGCGCCACCTTGTACAAAGTTTCCTTAAGAAATTTGAAATAGAAAATTAATTGAACTGAAATTTAACATATTATTAAACAAATTTTGTTTTTAAATTCAGGCTTTCCGCATAATCAACATATTTATGACTGCTCATACAGTATAGGGACAATATGTCTAAGATTTACGTGGGTACCTGCCGCATAGGCTTAAACCGCACGGTGATCTTAACACCGGATAGAAACAATGCGTCTATCACCGCCATAGAGGGACTTGCAAGGAACACTCAATTGGCAACTTCTTGTACATTGATTGCACAGATCAAAGCACAAACCCCTTGCTGGAGAGCTCGGGCTATCTAATCCCTGCCATCCATAGCTAGCTAGTCAACTAACAAGCCCAGGATAATTATCAAAGCTGCAACATCCGGCCTGGTAATCCAGTCCAATGTATGGCCTCTGACTTCAAAAGTTCCCAGACGATAAAAATCAAAGTGAGTGTACTTTAACACATCCTTTTGACCTCAACAGAGAACCAAGTCCAACGACCAATACATCACGAATGCTACTACCTCAATACATTTCCTGAGCACAAACTCCAGTTGGTATCTGGTACTTTCAATGGCTCTATTGAGTCAGCAACAGCACCTAGTAAGATACATTTGGTAGTCCGAAATTTAGCACTAGCCCAAATATCAGTCCTTTAACCAACGATCTTCTACCCGCTTTGAGTCTTAACCACAGCCACCACGCGGTCGCCGATTTCACCTCACCAATGATCCTACAAGACCGAAGTCCTGGGGCCAAAGGATCCCCGTGGTACTAGATAAGACTCTAGTCAGCTGCGAATTTAATCAATTAAATTTTTACCAGGAATGAGGTCCGTGCACCTCGGAGCCCCGGTTTCGCCCCATATTTCCCCTTGAGGCATAACATCAAGGTGTGGAGCTCACCAAGATGCTTATCCAGTATAGGGACATTTGTATGAGGGCTAGGTGAAATCATGGACCGATAGTCAGCATTATTAATACCAAAACAACATAGAGTATTTGGGAAAATTTCAGCCATATAGCTCCTTTCGTTTAAGCCCTATCAACATACAGACGGACGGACATAGCTAGATCGTCTTAGAATCTTATGAGAACCCAGGATATATATACAATCAAGGCGAATTTATATACAAGTGGTGTCGGTGGCGAATTCAGGCAATTGCGAGCGAATTCATTTTTTTTTTATAATGAGAGAGTTGTTTCGAATGTCAAACTCCATATATAAATAAATTATGAATTCGCTCGTATTTGCCTGAATTCGCCACCGATACCACCTTGTATATAAATTCGCCTTGTATATAATTGTTGGTTCTACGACCAATATTTCGATATGTTACAAACGGAATGACAAAATCAACATACTCCTCATCGTTTTTGATGGTGGGTATAAAAAGAGAACTTAAGCTATGATAACATTTCGTTGACAAATGTTTATTTGTTTTTACCGGACTTATGTAAGAGCCAACAAACAACTCCAAATAATAAACAAAATGTTCATTTTATAAATTTATATTATGAAAAAAAAAACAAACAAATTGTATAGGTCAGTTTCATTTTTAAGGTAAATAATAATTATCAACAATTTTTTTTTTTCGTATTATTTGGTTTTTTATTTTATTTTATTGAATTTATTGTTTTTGTATTGCTTGACATTCATCGCAATTGATAACACTGGGCGTAAATTATTATCAGGGGTTCTTTGTTTATTCCTTAATTAAAATAAAATGAGTAAATGATTAAATTTACTATTGTTGTTATTTCAAATAATCTGAAAAAAAACATGCGTTATTTTCTATTTTATTCCATTTCAAAACATTCATGAATTTCTTTAATTCTCAAGGTTCTTTTGCAATTAATAACAATAGCAACAACAAATAGCATGTAATTAAATTAATATTATTTATGTATTTATTTTAAACAATTTTAGTTTGTTTGAAAATTGTTTTTTTGTTGTTTTAAATTATAAATTAAATTTGGCACACATAATTAAAGCAAAACAGAAAATAAAAATAAAAAAAAATACACTTTCAAAATTGGTAAATTAAGAATTACTTTTGTATATATTTTTAGAAATAAATTAAACTCGTAACACGTTTTTTTCCTTAGTTTGTAATTAAAAAAAAAATAAAAAATTCTTTGTCAATATAAATATAACATTTTGCTTCGTTTTTATTCAGGTTTTGTTTTTTCATTACAAATCCCATTCACTATCAATTTCAAAAAATCTCCACTACTCCACCACTTCTTGTGACACAAATGAGTTGCGGTTTTATGGAAATACAGAGTTGTCATGCGAAAATAAAACAGGATTTTCAAGGTGTTGCATGATTAGTGCTGGGTAAATAAATGGTAACATTTTGAATTGTTCATTTATCTTAAAAACCCTTCTTGACAACCTTACTATTTGTTCATTCAGCGAAAAATTTCTTGTCCGCACATAAATTTGCACCGTGTGGACAATTCTTGTCGATGTTATGTTCTTGTTCGAACAAAATTGTCAGAATATTCGCACAACGGTGTCTTCCATCAAATGTACTTTGGATATGTATGTGTCAATCGAAGGCGAAGAGATAAGCTAATTTCCTGGCTTACTAGAATTTGTTTATATATGTCTATGATAATTTACCTATTTCTATTCTTTTGATGGGTCTAAGGTATACAAACTTGGAAACCTTTTATACATTATGGTTATTAATTGATAAAGTGGCATTTGCATATGGCTTTGTTGACATTAAGTTTAACCTAAAGTTGTTACTTTGATTATTTACAACATGAACCATCCTATATAATTATTATCTGCTACGATAGTTATATCATCCGTTTTTGATGAATTGTCCTTTGACCTTACTGCCTGTTCCTTGGAAATAGAACGAGCCTTTAATAATATTGAATGAAATTGGGGCGTTAACGATTGCACTCGAGTGGTTTGGAGACCGAGACTTCTTGATAGATTGATTAGCCAATTCCAAAAGATCTAACGATGATGTTTACCAGGGGGTCTCCACAAGGAGGTTTTCTACCACAAACTTTTCAATGAACGTGTCAGGAAGATTGTTGCTTACGCCAATGGTGAAGTGATCCTGATATAAGGAACATTTCTGCCCACAATCAGCAATATCATACAAACTGTGGGTCAATACCGATAAGGTTAACTTTTATTATCCACAAGAAGATATAAAGTGAAATGCTTTACACCACCTAGACTAGGAAATATAGAACATAAACTAGTTGGCGAATCGAAGTACCTGGAAGAGTACTGTGAGGAGATATTGAAAAAAGGACTCTTTAGATCCGCAGAATTTATATTGGTATAAATTGGGGATTGATACCAATCATAACATACGGTTGTTAAGTTGTAACAGCTCTGATGTCGTCGAAAGTTCTTTCTTGAGGAAAAAACTTCTGGTTGACAATCTTTGGCCGAGTTATACTAGGGTCAGAGCGAAGATCCAATTGTCGTGGGAACGAAAACTGTATGGCGAAAGACAACTAAAATCGAGTCTGATAGGAAGACACTGGCCAAAGTTGCGAGATTTGTCTATCCTGATATAATCGGAACCATAAGAAGCGCACCACAGGTGACCAAGGACATCATTCTGCATTTACTGCTTATTGAGGTGTATGTAATGGGAATGGCGAGAAGGGAAACAGGCTATAAGATCTTATATGAATTCATTCGCCATTGTTCCGGATATCTCAGACTATATGAAATTAATTTCGTTAGGACTCTTCTCGGATGGTATAATGCTACTCACCGGAAGGCCATTAAACGAGTTCTAAGGACTATCGCGATACTGATTACAGGCGCTATAAGGTCTACCTCCTCTAAGGCACTTTTTACTATTCTTAACAGTTTACCAGTTGATTTGATGGTGATACAAATGGCTCTCAACTCTGTCGTGAGACTAAATTCTGGTTGTTCGTGGTGTGGTAAGGACCTTGGACACTCTAGAATACTGAATTACTATGGGCACGTACATGGTAATGTCGATTACTGCATCGCAAAACCTTTTTTCGATAGGCATTTCCATATTATGATCCCGAATAGGGATTTATGGCTGCTGACGTCATATGGATATACACTGATGGCTCTAACAGGGGTAACAGGATCGGTGGAGGTTTCTACATTGAAAACTTTGGGACAAAATCCTTCGTTAGGCTACCTAACTTCTGCACTGTTCTTCAGGCGGAAATTACTGCCATTAAACGTGCATCCAACTGGCTGAGGTATTATCGAATATCTGCTGATATATGTATATTTACTGACAGCAAGGCTGCCGTTAACGGAATAGCGGGTGTCTTTACGACATCTAGGTTAACCGAGGAATGCCGAGACATTCTAGGATAACGCTAATATGGGTCCCGGGACGTGATGGAAATCAGGGTAATTGTATAGCAGATGATTTGGCCAAAAGGGGTGCGCTGATGAGTGAGGAGGCGATCGACCCCTTTTCTGGCATGTTCCTTGTTAAATGCAAGATGGCTGTTCAGCAGAAACTATATGAGACTGCACAAAACAGGTGGACTAATGAACCTTCCTGTGCTACAGCGAGGTCGACTTGGCCCGTATATGATGCCAGCAGGACGAATCTACTTATAGATTACAGTCGTGAGCAAATAAGGCTAATTGTCTCCTTTACTACAGGACACTGTTTAATCGGGACACATGCTAGAAGAATGGGCCTACGGTACAATGATTACTGTAGAAGCTGCCATAATGAAGAAGAGAAAGATACTGTGTATCACCTTTTCTGCCAATGTCCGGCCCTGACAAACCTGAGGGAACGTATCCTCGGATCTCCATTCCTATCATGTTTGGACGAGCTATCAAGGATGAATCTGAGACGAATCTATTCCTTCTTCCGGGAATCTGGTTGGTTTAATTTGGAGTATCACAATGGGATCAGATTTGAATGGACCCAAGTGAGCTGCTGGAGGAGCGGCTGCCCATGGAACCTAACCTATTCTCGGATGGTAATGTATATTGGAGTTTAGGTTCAAATTTAAATGATGGATTGGAAGATGTTGGGGGTTCCTTTTTCAGAGGATTAAGTTGGCTATATGGTAGATAATTATGGAATTCGAATCTAATGAGGCATATGATAGATAATTATGGAATTCGATTAATCTCTTATGTTTGGTAATCTCTGGAAATTTTAAAATCTTTTATCTTAACCTATATTCTTAAAGGGATTCATAGGTATCCGAGTGCAAGTGAAGCTTTTTTACACTACCCTTCCAAACTAAGCTTGATGACTACTTCGATTATTTAAATACTTTCTTGAAAGATTACATCAGAGTAGACTTTTAAAAAAGGAAGGGACACTATGCACCCTTCCCGGAATCCTCTGTTTATAGGAATATAATTTGCTTAGCTGTTTGTATCCAAATCAAATTATTTCTGTTATCAATACTAAGACCTTTCAGGATATTTATCAATGTATGGTTCTGTACTCTATTAAACGTTTTTCCGGACTAGAATCAGAATGCAAAATAGAGCTGCTCTGGTTCATATGCCTTCATGGAAACCAAACTGAGTATGAACAACTGATGAGTGAGGCGTTTAACCACTCGTCAGTAGAAATGTCTTTGTCATTAATTAAATAGTTTCATTTATCTATTTACATAAACTCCTTCGATATTTTATCGTTACCATCATTAGACCTTGCTGTTTTTGAATTTTGTATACAGCTCTTCTTATTTAATTTTTCGTAGTGGGAGGCACCGTAAATTCTTGTTCATCATCTGCAGAGTCTTTGGATATAGTATTATCTGTAAATAATTGCCATATATAATCTTCCCATACATCTCGTTTCTCTTCTATCTCGGTAACTATTTCGTTACGCTTATTCATTCAAAACAGTTGATGTGGTTTTTCTTTGTCGACCACAAGTTTCCTTTACTTTCTTGTGTAAGTTAAAATAACAATGCAATTATTAAAAGACTTTCTATTTCCAAACACTAATTTTCTTACCGTACACGTTTTGTATTCATAAGTTTTTTTATATATCATCTGTTATTAATTGGTTCTTCGGTATATTTGTTTTAACCTGAGTTTAATCTTCAGCTAACTTTCTTAAACCCCTTGTCTATACGTGACAAATATTTATCATAACAATTGCTTTTCCATACGTTGTACAAAAATGTCTTGATTGTAATTGATCTAATATATCCTATCGTTTATTTCAATACTATTTTTCGTTCATTCCATAATCCATTGACTTGTCTCGAAAAAGTAGGTTTCTTTTTGTGTATACAACGAGTATCCGAGATACTTCAAAATATATCCAAACAAACGAGGTAGCCGTGGAGTTTTTCTTATATCTCAGCCATTTATAGACCGATTTGGTAGATTTTCATTACCAAAATTCTCATGAATATATATGATATTTTGTTTACATGTTGATCCGAAGTTTATCTTAGGTCTTCGGAAAACATATTTCAATCATCTCACGAATATGGTTTCTCGAGGACATCGTTAAATCTACCTCCCTATATATAAGGGTCCACAATTTAAATACTTTAGAGGGTCGGAATTTAATATAGTAGAAATTATAAACTATACATGTATAACCTTGAAAGTCATGATGAAGAATAAGTTTATAAGCTTTTAAGGAATGACATTTTGAGTCAGTTGGCGGGAACTCTTACAATTTGCTTTACACTGCTTATAATTTGTTGCAACATATTATTGGTCAATTCACAAGGTCTCTTATCAGTCATATTGTCATAATGTCCTAATATATCACGACTCAGCGGTTCGGCTTAACCGACTCTTAGGCATTCGGCGTTGGTCTCTGCTGGTTCGTTACGATAACACAATAAACATAGCATAGAAAGTAGCATTATTTTAGGAAATTTTTTGCTGGAAAAGCAATAAAAACCATTGTGATAAGAGACCTTGTGAATTGACCATATATGTATATTAAAGCAATTATCATTTTAAGTTTTGGACTCGTCAGAATGCATGCAATAAATGCCCTCGACTCGGCCATATTTTCAAATCTTGGCTACCCTGTACTAGTCTGTAAATGAACTTGCAACATTCCGCAATATTTATTCTTATTATGGTTTCAATATCCATCTGACTGCCTACGTCTTTTGGTTGGGTTTTTTTTGTTGTTATTGTTGTTTGTATATGTTGTAAAATTGGCCAGGTTTTCATTTAGTTGTTGTTGATACTTGTGGCATTTTATAAACCACCATCAACCAGACTTAACGTTATTGACCGTATAACTTAGTTTATAACCGGTTTGATATGTTTTCAACAATATTTATTTCTTGTTAACCCTTAAACGTACCTTGTATCTTTAGGGGTACGAACAGATGAAAGTCGTTTGTTGAACTCTTAAGTTATTGAGAATGTATTAGCAGAGGACTTGTGGATCCAGTATCCTAACACGTAGCCTATAGATTACACAGATATAGTTCAATAGCCGTGCAAATGTAGTTCACTTTTAGTCGTGTATGTAATCGAAGTAGTCAAATTCCTAAAGTACAAACTAAATTATAACTGTTTACTCTTTAGACTACTAATGGAAAGTTTATTTCAGTTGAAATTAGAGACATTATACAGACTGCTTTCAGTCTCTAAAGTTTAATAAACATTAAATTCCAAACTGTTTACACTATTGATTACCAAGCGACAGTCAGTGTACTCAATTATCAATTTGTAAAAACCTACAACTATTAACATTTTTTTTATTCATTCAAATATTTGGTCAATTCACAAGGTCTCTTATCAGTCATAATGTAATAATGTCCTAATATATCACGACTCGGCGGCTCGGCTTAACCGACTCTTAGGCATTCGGCGTTGGTCTCTGCTGTTTCGTTACGATAACACATAAACATAGCATAGTAAGTAGTATTATTTTAGGACATTTTTTGCTTGAAAAGCAATAAAAACCATTGTGAAATATTAAGACATTATGACAATATGGAATGATAAGAGACCTTGTGAAGTGACCAATTGTTTTCCTTAGCTTGATGTATTTTTAGATTTAAAGTAAAATAATCTTTCAGTTTTATTTGTTCACAAAATCATTTAGGGTTAAAAACATATTAAAACCATTCCAATTTTACTTAAATTCACTTTTTTTCTATTTATTGGCCTTTTTCCTTTTATGGCAGCCACCACATACAATAGTTAATGGTTAGTATAAAGTTGACCAGCCATAAAATGTTGGTTGTTGCTGATGGTGGACACTTTGATGGATATTTTCCTTGTGATTTTATTTGGCTTTCTGGCTTTTAATGTGTTCAACCTTGTTTTAGTTAAATGAGAGACCATAAATTAAAAATAAATAAAAACAAAGTATGGTAAATTAACAGAAGTAAGTTGAAGACAATTGATTATTTTACAAAGCTTAGTCAGTGATTTTATATTATAGGCATGAGATAGGATATTGACAATACAATGGAAACTTTTCAAAATATTCAACTAATTAGTCACAATCTAAAAAAAAAAAAAATTCTTAAGAAATTTTATTTACTTTTATCTATTTATATTAACAACAAACAATAAGAACATTATTAATTAAATTCTGAAAATAGAAAAAATAACTAAAAACTATTCATTATTATGGAAACTTAGGTTTAATTTTTTCATCATTTTGCTTGCCCTTTTAGTCACTAAGTATTTTGATGGATATCCCTAGTTGTTTAAACAATTGAAATATCAAGAGAAGACAAAGTTTGTGAGTCACCTAAAGTGCAATTACAAGTATTTAATATTATTGAGAACTAGAGGATTAACATTTTAATGAAAAAATAAAGAATTGATTTATCACTGAATGATATATATTCAAATAAAAGCCTATAAATTAAAGAATTCGTTTTTTGGGAACGGATTTATGGAATGAATTCCTGAAATTTTTTAATTCTGAATTAAGATTTTATTGAATTTGAAGTTTTTCTGGATTTATTTATATAATATTTAATTTAAATGCCTGAATTCTTTTTTGCTCTCATTATTTCAGCGCCCCGTTGGCTATGAGTGCCGACCACTGGTTTAAAGCTTCACTATAGTTTAACTGACTGCTGCTTAAGCAAAGCCATAGTTTAACTGAAACTGTAATAAAATATTTTACCACTTTAATCAGTTAACAGTCTTTTTTACTACCATCATCATTACCTTTTTGTTCATTAACGGACTTTCAAACAATTCTTTTTTATTATTGTTTTTTTTTTTTAATTTCTTTAGTGAAATTTTTCATAAAAAATTTTTATTTTACTTTTTTTTTCGCAATTACTAATGTAAAATTGTTCATGACTACAGAAGAAAAGAAAAAAAATGTAAACGTAATTTGAACTTTTTGAACTTTTTTTGTGTCGATTGTATATAAAAAAATTTAACAAATGCAAAACAAACAGAAAAATACACAGACAAACCGACCAATAAAAGGAATTGTTTTATGCGTTATTTCAGCAGTTTCTGAATGCGAAGTGTTTATAGTTTCAGCAGATTTTTTTTCTTTGAAAACTTAATAAATTATTCTAGAAAATAAAAAAAAAAAAATATTTACATATTTGCAATGTTTTTTAGAATATAAATCATTTTCCTTTAGCATTTATTGAAAAACGTAAATTAGAAAATATATTTTGAGTTATATAAGTTAATTTTGTATAAAGTTTCTAAAATATTAAAGCTTTCTTAAAGAAAATTCAACTTATTTAAAGAAATGTGGCATTTCTATTTGTTTTAAGTATGGCATCTTTGATGTAAGAGAGAGAATGAGGGAGAAAGGCAATGGAAGTAATGTTGCCGTATAGTCTGATTTGTTTGTTTTTTACAGTTATTTATATTCTTCACTATGTAGCAGGGGTGCCCTGCTGTTCATTCAACTAGTTTCGCCACGTCGAATTAATTAGCCACTGAAAACAAATTTGTACGTCATTGCAGATGACCGATTGGCACACTCTGCACTATTAATGACCGTAACTTCAACAAATTGACATCTATGGTGTAAAATAACCAGTTGCGTTCCCTGTAATAGTCTAGTCAGATTTCAGCAGCTCCCAATAGATAGGGAACTTTTTCTCCCACCTTAGCGCCATGGATATTGGGCTTTGGTCTCGATTCGGCTGGTTGGTCGGGCTACACATACGATCTCATACGCTTCGCGTCATCGTAATGTATCCATTTTTCATTGCAAGTAATCTCTCTTCGATTCTCTTTTAAACTTGCTCGTCTGTTTACACGCAGCAAGTCTATGTCAAAACCTAACAGACGCCATACTGATAATGAGAAAACAAAAGAGAATTGAAGATACTTGCCAGTACAAGCAAGTGTGTACCCTTCTTCTTTCTTCTTGCCTCTCTCTCTCCTATAAACTCAGACTTGCGGCAAGAAAACTTGCCCTGTGTAAAAGCAGACTTATTTTCATCCATTTCTAATGAATTTATACCAACTGAAAATCTGTTTTATTAAACAATTTTGAATAGGCGAATTATTGGAAAATAAAGAAATTTTTTGCAAAACTGATTAAAATACAACTTATTGTATAATTTCTTACAACAAAACCCAATGTTACAATGTTATAATTTTTTATATGAATCTTATCTTCCCACACATACTCTGTTCTATTAAGCCCTTATCAGTAGCAGACTTCGGAACTCAAATATTTACCAAGGTCAGTGAAATTCCCTTCCCACAAAAACAATCGAAATAATAACAACATTAAATTGTATAGCAGAAATTAAAAAGCAAAACAAAAAATAAATATCCAACAAATTAAATCATTCATTAATGAAAACAACAGTAATAACAAAAACATCACAAACAAATTATTCATGAAATTTAACAAAAAAAAATTAAACCATGACCTTGTACGAGTTCAAAGACAACACATTTTCCGAAAACGCTAAAAGATGTTAAAGAAATTTAAAACCAAAAACGTACTATGCAATAAATATATTGTGATGGGGTCAAAAAACTCTACTTGACAACACAGCCATAAAATATTTTAACTAATTAATGGCTTTAGTTAAATTTATTAAAAACAGATTAGTTTTGATTAGAAGAACAAAACTTAAAATTAGAAAGTTTGCAAATTTAACTTTGATTATAGCAGAAGATATTTATTTAGCTGGAAGCGAATTCGCTTAATTGTACTTCAGAATAATTGATTTAATTTCTGATAAATAAAATGACAAATACTGGTTTACTAAATTCCAAGTAGTTGCCTACAACTATTGACACTAATTGTTATCAAACTAATTTATTTTCGATCTCTATTCCAAAACATATAAAATAATGAATCTAGGAGCAAACGCATACATTTAATAGCGAAAGATCTAAAAATGCCACGGACCACCAGCATTTTTTGGAACAAGTATTTTGAAATGATCTCTATTAAAATATTGGAAAAGAAAATAATTCAAGTTATACTCAAAGGTGCAAAGTTGCAAATATAGAAACGATTTTAAAACCCTCAAAACAAGATCCAGAAAGTTAAATGATTTTTGGCTAATGTGTTTCCGTATTACGATCATTCCCACGACAGTAGATGTAGGAATAACACGAAATTCTCGGTCAAGGGTTTTCAGTAGCACCAACAACAGTTAATTTTTTCAGCGAAGCAACATCATACACTATTGCTGCTCATTGGTGCATTGACCGGAGTTGAAATAAATCATGGTTCTCCAAAAAAACAATGTCAGAAACGATTTCACCCTATTAGAGATCAACTCATGTTTATGCTGATGTCTCCTTAGGAACTGATTAAACAATGAAAGGAAGTGGTCGAATGATTTTATCGCCCCATGTTGCCAAGACGACGAAACTCATTAGGCATCATCAACATCATACACCGCCTGGAGACTTCAACGGACACCATCCGTTCTGTCACTCTAACTTAGAGTAAAGTCATAGAGGTGTTTTGTTGGCGGAAAAAATTGAACAATTTACCTTCTGCATCCTGAATGACAATGACCACACACGGATCACAGTATTATGCTGTGTAAGCTGACGTGCAATAGTTTCTCTAGATACAGACCGTATTTCCATAATTGGTTGTCTCTATTGAACTATCGTCTCTGAATTTACAGAATTTATTGATCTCATCTTCAATGATCTTCCGTATACTAAGCATACGGAAACTGTCACCGCGATATCTGCAGGTTGGAAAATGAGGACAAGCGGAAAAATGGTTAGATCATTTGAAAAACTAGAACTTGTGTTCAGGAGTTGACAAGTTGTGGTATACAGTCGGTCCCTCTATTTATACCTAGGAAGAAGGATAATAGGGTCACGATTAAGTTTGTAGATGCCAAGTAGCAAGTAGCTTTCAATACTTGCTTGCGTTTTTCCGGATTTTCATTGTGCACTCTCAGAGTGACAAGGCGATTCAAAGTGTTATTCTAAAACTTCACAACATTCCAATCTCTGACTAACCACTGCTTTACACCTCAACTGATGTTGCAGAGGCCGTCTATGCAGATAAAGCTATTGACCCCAACGGTATATCCATGCTGAAGTTAAAACACCTTTACGAGCAGGGAGTTGAGTATCTGATCACGGTTTTTATTCTGTCAGTGAATAAAAATTTATTACCTCTAGAAAGAAGGATAATAGTCATGATTTAGTTTGCAGATACCATCTTATTCAAAAGCTGCTCGTTTGCGTTTCGTCGGCATTTCATTGTGCACTCTCAGAGTGACAAGGCGAAGCTAAGTATTGTTCGAAAACTTCACAACATTCCAATCTCGGACTTACCACTGCTTTACACCCCAACTGATGTTGCAGAGGCCGTCAACGCAGCCAAACTATCCAAAGCTATTGACTACAACGGTATATTCATGCTGAAGTTAAAACACCTTTACGAGCGGGGAGTTGAGTATCTGACCACGGTTTTTATACCGTAAGTGAGGAGACTCATAACAGGATAACTGTGGTGTCATCCCGATAATAAAACTTGAGAAGGACGTGATATAAAGATAATATTACAGGCCGATATCACTGCATTGCCACTCGGATCTCACAGTGCTTAAAACCGAAGAGCCCTTGCGAAAGGATGGTAGCGATAGACTTGTCGAAAGCCTTCAACACTCTTCTAGAACATCCTGCATTCCACAATACCCAACAACATAAAAACATGGAACGTGAATGCTCAAAACTCCGTTTTGCTCATGTCGAAAGTCATGTATACTTCATACATCAATTGAATCTTTGCTCCGTCACGACCCTAGTCTCACTCGGCCAAAGATTGTTAACTCAGCAACAGCTGTATCAACTGAAAGTTTTTTCCCAGGGAAGAACTTTCGAAAACAACCACAACTAATACCTCTCTTAACTCTCCGAACCTCCACAAGGAGTGGAAGTAATCTGAATCTATATGTATGTATACATGAAGAGGTAAAACAAAAGGTCTAATCTGTTGGGGGCTCAACCAAACATTTTTGGGCTGGAAGAGGGACCGTTTACAAAATGTTTTAATACGTTGAGTTAAAGCTAATGTTTGGCTTTTAAGATTTAAAGTTTAAAATGTTCCAGATATAAACGCCAGAGAGTACTTTAAGGCCAAAGTTTCAAGCAACTAGAAAAATATGTTTGTTTCCAACTTTAATGGTTATGTAGCAAACAATGGAACTTGGGTCAAGCACGGGTCCTGGGAAGTAGTTTTAAAAAGTAAATAGTAGAGGAAATATTCCAGAACAGTATTAACCAAAAAAGACGATAAAAAATCTATAGAAAATCTTAACACACACAAAACTACACAGAACTACAACTAATTTAATAACATTGCATATTTTTTTAGTACTGCACATTTTAAAAAGAAATATAGAGCTGCTAAGTACTGAGATCGAAAAAACCTTAACACACGTTTTTCACTAAGACTTTTAACCCAAGTATAATTTGATTTTTTTTTATCAATTTACCTTTTTATAGCATGTCAGTTATTATGTTTAATGTCAATTATGTTCATTTGTTGTTAATCTGATTCAAATGAGAGACGAGAAAAAAGTGCGTACTAAAATTATTACATATTTTCAACACAACCCAACTTGGATCTACAAAAAGTTGGCCAAACAATAAAAGGTCTGCAGTCAAGCTGATTCCAATGTTATTAAACAGTATCGAGAGAACTTGTCCGTTGATAGAAAACCTGATTCATGTAGAAGGAATGCCAATAAATAGA
The DNA here is from genome assembly GCA_942486065.2 of Calliphora vomitoria. Lineage (NCBI taxonomy): Eukaryota > Metazoa > Arthropoda > Insecta > Diptera > Calliphoridae > Calliphora > Calliphora vomitoria. The sequence continues at coordinate 84,966,525 of OW818030.2, read as the reverse complement.
AAGCATTTTCAAAAGAGCTCCCAAAACATCCGGTGGGAAAGCAGCCCTATTAGGTCAGTACTCGGACTCTTTGGTAGGAAAAGTTATAGCCAATTCAGTTTTAAAAACATACAAGGCTCCAAAAGTTCCTGATAGGCACTGTGCTAAAAATTTAGAGGCCAAAGACAGAGCTTGGAAATTGAAGTCAAATTTTATACAAAAAATATACCTGCTGCATGGATGACGAAACTTATGTTCTGGAAAATTTTTTGCAGCCGATATTTTAATGTTTTCCAAAAAAATCCTTGGCATGGCAAGTAATATGCAGTTGCGGCAAAAGAAGCCAAACATTTGTTACCGAAATTTACATCAAGGAATGTTTACAAAAGTGTATGCTTCCATTCATAAGAATTCTTAATGTGGCCGCTTATTTTTGGCCTGATTTGGCATTCTGTCACTATGGTAAGAAAGGTCTTGAGTGGTACAAGAACAATAATGTGGTATTTGTACCAAGAGAGGCAATTCCTCCAAACTGCCTGGAGCTGAGTCCAGTGGATAGATATTGGGCTCTTGTTAAAATATAATTAAAGAGCACAAAAAAGGTGTCAAAAAGTGGTAGATTTTAAACGGAGATGGGCTACCTTTTCGAACAAAGTGAGAGAAAGCTCAATAAAAACCTTAGTGGAAAGGTTTCCGGAAAAGGTTCTTTAACATATATGTATGTTAAGATTTTTTCGATCAGAATCTTTGCTTAACTACTTATGAAGATTATTTTAAATAAATTTTACGAAAGTCATAATAACCCAGCAAAAACTCGGAAATGACTAATATATTTGGCCAATTCACAAGGTCTCTTATCAGTCATATTGTCATAATGTCCTAATATATCATGGCTCGGCGGCTCGGCTTAACCGACTCTTAGGCATTCGGCGTTGGTCTCTGCTGGTTCGTTACGATAACACAACAGACATAGAATAGAAAGTAGTAGTATTTTAGTACATTTTTTGCTTTAAAAGCAATAAAAATCATTGTGTAATATTAGGACATAATGACAATATGACATGATAAGAGACCTTGTGCATTTACCAATTATCTGTTATATAACTGGTTATTTAGTAACTATTTGTATGGGCACATTCAGGTTTTACTGCTAACGGCTTCTGTAAGTTCCTACGATGAGTTAATTAAGTCATTCCTTGTAACTAGTTTTGTGCCATCAAAGTAATAGCTTCTTTACAGGAGGTACTTGCCTCCAATGACATCACAATGTTAAAATAATGAGTTAAAATACTATTGTGTACGACTAATTACTTGGTAAGGAAACATTTTGCTGGGAAATTATTAAAATGCAATAATTACAACAATAAATGGTTTTACTTCTAATTCTGATTTAACTTTTTTAACAACACACTCCATTTGCAGCCATATTCAACAAAACCATTTGCAGCCCTATACAACCATGACTTGGTAGGTTAAACAGAACCAAAACTAATGGCGTATGAATATTTTTTTTTTTTTTATTAAAAACTATTTTGTCACCGTTTAATCTAAAATGTAGTATAATTTTATATTCATTTTTAAAACAATGCCACGCCACGTATAATTGTGCATTAAACTTAATGAAATGCAAAGAAAAACTATGCAAAATATTTACTTGTGTTTTAAACTAGATGTAAAATACATGGAGACACAAAGTGCAATAGCAACTAGATCGATCCATGGCTTTGGATAGCGAGTGTCTTAAGTCCACTTGTGTTAATTTATTTTTTTAGTAAATAATAACTTGCACAAGGGTATTAAGGGTCCTCATGTATAAAAGCTTAACCCTTAAATGCATATTGTTGCCAATTGTCTACATTCCAGTTCCACTTAATTTTAGACGAACAAAAGCTTGATACTAATTCAGATTCTCCTTCACCATAATCAAATGGAGTACGATAAGTTCCAGCTAAAGAAATTCTAAATCAAACTAAAGCTATAGGAAATATAATTAATAAAAATCAAATAAATATTTGATACTTAATAGAAAAATTATAATAAAAATCATGCATTTAAAGGTTAAATCCCTCGCAAAAAAATGGGAAACTGAGGCGTTTAAATGAGTACCCTTATTATAAATTTAGAATTGTACTTTATCAATTTTTGAAAAAAATTTAAGGCCAAGAAGCAAATCACGGCATTCGATATCGAGTGCACGTTCGATGGCCGTAATGTTTTGGATCACGGTAGTCGATCGTAATTTATATTACCTACTACTATTTTTTACATTGCTGTAAGCATATGACAATAAGAAAAACATAGCAAAACAAAAAGGAAAACAAAATAAATAAATTTGTGATAAATTGTTAAATTGTGAAAAAAAAAAATGCAGAGAACTTTTAATAAAAATGTATCCAAATGTTTTTTTGTATTCCTTATCATTGGCCAGTGGCAAATTTCAGCATAATGCAATTTTCAACAATTTTTTACAATTTTCAATAAAATAAAATATTATATTATATTTTTTATACAAATTTACTTAGATTTTTATTTATTTATTATTCTACTTCCATGTTTTAATTTCTTTATTTTGATTTGCCCCAAAACGGTAGTGTTTGTTTGTTTTCTATAAGAGATTACCAATCGAGTGCAACTTCGAGTAGATACGTTTCGATAACGATTGCCGTGATCCACGTAAACTACATTTCAATGAAGAAGTACTCGATTTCGAATGCGCTGATTTGTCCCCAGAACTCTCTGCATTTTAGAACTATATATATAAAGTATATTTTGTGGTTGTGGCGATATATTAAATCATTAGTAATAATATTAAAAATCCTATTAAAATACTAAAGAAATAACTTGTGGTGGAATGAATTATCAGATAATAATATTAATAATATTAATATTATTTTAAGAACAATATCTCCAATACAATCTAGATGCTATAAAATATATATGAAAAAAGAAAGACATTTAATATTTTTCATATCGAAAATATTAAGAATGGGAGTTTTAAATGTTTATTACTATATTCATTGTAGCTTATTATAAATAAAACATTTTAAGTTTTAACCAGAAATCTACCTCATATATAAAATAACCTTAATATTATTTTAATATTGATTTTAAAAATTCATTTCAACACAAACAAACAACAGGTATGATTTCCAAAAATAAATACTCGTAATTATATTACGTACATACTTTTGCAAAATATCGCCAGTTAAAATGTTATATTTTGTAATATAATATTAATGTTTTTATTATACAAAACATTTTTGTTGCTAGTATACGGCTTTTGATTTTTTATGTGACGATATGCAAATACTTGTGTATGTGCTTAAAATAATTTGAAATTTTTCCGTAAATATAATTGTTGACACAAAAAAGATTTCTAACTGCATTGTTTTATATGAGTATTGTTTGTATGAACTTATAAAATGCAAATTTAATTTATATTTTATAGACTTTTGTTTTGTGATTTTCTTCAAAAACACACCTCAAATGCTGTCGCAGTGTTAAAGTGACGGAAACAGCTGATTGCAGTGACGTCGATAACACAATTTTTTTTAGAACGTGCACATTACTAAATATTTATGTGTGAGATTAATGAACGAGAAATTATAATTAAATAACGATTCTTGTGAAAATAATACTTTTTAAATTGCAAATAAACAAAGTACCATAGACAATATTGTACCGCGAGTACTTTTTGGAAATGTAATTCGGCATTGATTTCCAGAAAATCACTAGAGAATATTTAAATTTTTTTTTACAATTATGACTGCATTAATTTAAAGCATGATCTGGAAATATTAGAACCTTAATCTTCATTTGAACTGAACAATGAATGCAGAGAAAAATCATGCTTTGGAACTACACTGTGTTCTTTGTAACAATATATTGTTTTCGTACACAAATAATTGTTTTTTTAATTTGATTTTAGCAATATTTTAGTTACTGCAAACAAGTTTATGTTCATCGCAATTATAATTTTGAGTATGGTTTACAGAAACATAATTATTTTTCAAAAAACTAAAGAATGATAACTATGCAAACATATTATAGTATTTACAACCATTTAAACTTACAAATAACCATTAAATGTTAAGTTTCTATTAGTCAATTCACAAGGTCTCTTAACATGTCATATTGTCATAATGTCCTAATGTTTCACAATGGTTTTTACTGCTTTTCAAGCAAAACATTTTTAAAATAATACTACTTTCTATGCTATGTTTATTGTGTTAACTTAACGAACTAGCAGAGACTTACGCCGAATGCCTAAGAGTCGGTTAAGCCGAGCCGTCGAGTCGTGATATATAAGGACATTATGACATGATAAGAGACCTTGTGAATTGACCAATACAAATATGAGACCTTGTGAATTGATCATATATGTGTACTCATAGTACGATTATGTTTAAGATGCACACAAAATATGTTTACTTTTAATAATATTTTGATCTCTGCATTTGTAGAATTCTTTTACATTTTCTGTATGATAAGGACTGAGAACGAAAAAACCTTAACACACGTTATTCATTAAAACTTTTAACCCAAGTATTATTTGATTTTTTTTTGATCAAGTTACCTTTGTAAAGCATGTCAGTTATTATGTTTAACGTAAATTATGTTCATTTGTTGTTAATCTGATTAAAATGAGTGACGAGAAAAAAGTACGTAATAAAATTATTAAATATTTTCAACAAAAGCCAACTTGGTCCTACAAATTTGTAAATAAAGAGCAAAATATGAGTTATTAGTTAAAATTGTAAAAATTTTCTGTAAAAAATACCTTATTTATGGCGATTTAAGGAAAATAGAAAAAAGTACCTTAAAAAGTACTTTTTCAGATTTTGGTACTTTTTAGTAAAATTTTGCAAAATTTGTAAAAAAAGAGCAAAATATGAGTTATTAGTTAAAATTGTATATATTTCTGTAAAAAATACTTTATTCATGGCGGTTTAAGGAAAATAGAAAAAAGTACCTTAAAAAGTACTTTTCAGATTTTGGCATTTCTTTAAAAAAGTATGATTTTTGCTAAATCATCAAAAAAGGTGCAAACTGATTCCAATGTTATTAAACAGTATCGAAAGAACTTGTCCGTTGATAGAAAACCTGGTTCATGTAGAAGGAATGGTCCACATGATGTTTCTAAAGTCAATAAATAGAAAGCATTTTCAAAAGAGCTCCCAACACATCCGGTAGGATAGCAGTCGGTTAGCTCATTATTCGGACTATTTGGTACGAAAAGTTAAAGCCAATGCAGTTCAAAGCTCAAAAAGTACCTGACAGGAAATCTGTTAAAACTCTGGAGGCCAAAAACAGAGCACGTAAATTGAAGTCAAATTTTATTCAAAAAATATACCTGCTGCAAAATGGACAACGAAACGTATTTTTCGCAGCTTCCGGCTCAATATTTGTATGTTGCTTATGCTCAAGGTAATGTTGTAGAAAAGTTTAGGACCCCAAAGCAGAAAATAGTCCCTAAAAGTTCTTGGCATGGCAAACAATATGCAGTTGCGGCAAAAGAAGCCAAACATTTGTTACAAAGAGCTCTATTAATATCGAAATTTACATCAAGTAATGTTTACAAAAGAGAATGCTTCCATTCATAAGACTTCTTAATGTGTCCACTTATTTTTGGCCTGATTTGGCATCGTATCACTATGGTAAGCAAGAACTTGAGTGGAACAATAATGTGGTATTTGTACCAAGAGAGGCAAATCCTCCGAACTCCAGGCAGTGCTAAGTGCTAAAGCCAGTGGAGAGATATTGAGATCTCTCCACTCTCAATCAAATAAAAAAATAAAATAAAAACTCTAAGTTAGTGTTTTCATTTTTATTAACATATATGTGTGTTAAGATTTTTTCGATCCCAGTCCTTAAAACATATTAAAATGAAAAAAAATTACCAAAAATCTGAAAGAAAAAAGTTTTGAAAAATATTAAAATTTTTTTAGGTTGTCTCACATTTTGTTCCATAACTCTGGTTCTGAGTGATCGGTTTGGACCATTTTCAGTACCAAACATTTCTGGTCAATAAATAATATTTGAGGAAAATTTCATCAAACTAAGGCCTTATCGTGCCATCAAGAGACAGACAGACGGACGGACGGACATAGCATAGATTGTTATACAATTTTATAAGGACCCAAAATATATCATATCATATTGGGTTATACATAGAACATTTGATGATGTAATATTGGGACTACATTTTATCATAATATGATATTTTATTATACTAATAATGATATGTTGCTCTTAGGTGACTACAAATTTTGCAGATCACTTTTTCAGTTCTATAATAAGTTCTTATCAATCATGTTTGTTTGTAGCTATGTCGGCACCAGCAAACATTTTATTTGTTTTCTACTTAATTTCTATAAATATAATATTAGAAATACCCAAAGTCTTTCTAAATGATCTATGTATATGTATTTATATTTCACTGCCCTTTGCACAACTTTCCATTGGAAATCATTAGTCTAAAGAAATAAAAAAAAAAACAAATTCAATTTAATAAAATGCATTAGTTGAATTTTAAATTTGCAAGACCTTTAACCAAAGGGTAGTTTTAAAGGAGATGTTATTTGCAATTCTGAAATTAAAAAGACCAGCCCTAGTAGGGGATATGGAACTGACATAACAACAAATATTTCTTTGGTAGAGTTTCCCTAATATAAGAAAATTCTAGGAAATCATTTCTAGAGATAGATAAGCATTTTATACAAGTATTTGATACTATTAAAAACTTGAGAACTTGAGATACAAATTGATTTTGTATATTTGTTAACATTTGCTATTTAATACGTATTTTAATTCTTTAGATATTTGGATTTGTTGGACACTTGAAAAACTTAACGAAACTATATTTTCTAAACCAATTGAATTTTACAAAAGCATTTGCTATATGCAATTAGCAATAAATCTAAAAATAATTCTTAAAATTCCTGAAACTTTGTATTTTCAACCGACTTATTTGAAAGTGATTTTCTTGGGAATTCATTTAACTTTGTTAATATTTTTTTAGTACCAAATAAATGTCATAGGCCCGTTTTCTCAATGTATCGACAAACTGCCTGTTACTAAATGTCGACATAAATTTATTAGGCCGATAAACTGTCCGCAATTTTGGTTTTCTCAATATACCGACAAAAAACATTATTTTCAGTTGGCAATACCTCTCAAAATAGATGTGAAAGTTGGCAACCCTGCCTTCAAGTGACAACATGTTTACATAAATCAGCTGTTTAATGTGGCCATCGACAGCCGGAATCTTTTGAAAAATTCATTATCCTCCATGTCTGCCAAGTAGTTAGGCCTCGCATGATAAACTCTTTCAGCATTGACTTGGAACTCATGTTCTTCGAGTTCATCCTTGATGGAGGATGTTAATTCCTCCATTAAACTTTGTTTTTATAAAAATTATTTAATTTCGTTTGCACAAACACATAAAAACTATGAACAGCAGTCATCTGATTGAATTTATCTGTACGATAAATAAATAATTGGCAGATGAGGTAGGGTTAGCTTTGCGACAGAATATTTGAAAAATAAGACATTGAGAAAACCAAATTTCTTTAATCTGCAGTTTTTCGTTGGGAAAAAAGATAATCACCTAATGAGAAAACGGCCCATAGTCTTTAAAAGCTTAACGAAACTATATGTTTCAAACCAAAATCAGAGAAAAATATTAGATTTTTTAAGATTTAGAAAACTTAACGAAAGTTTATTTTTATAGAAAAATTCTTAAGGAATTTTTAAATTTAAAAATGATTTTAATTATATTCATTTAACCAGTGACAAGCTTTTAATTAAATCATGAAATATATTTAATTTTTCAAAATTTAGAAAATTTAACGAAACTTCAGTTTTAAGCAAACTAACCGAAAGTGTTTTTAAATATTTGTTTGAATTTCCTTCAAATTGGTTTTATTTTGAACTAATTTCGTATGTTTTGGTAATAGAAAAAACTTAACGAAACTTTTGATTTTAAATTGTCCCAATTGGAAATTATTTTTTTTCAGAATTTTAACTAGAGTTTTAGCAGTATTAATTAAGCTTTGTTAAGCGTTTAATAAAATCATGAAATATATTTAATTTTTGAAAATTTAACGAAACTTCAGTTTTAAGCAAACTAAACGAAAGTGTTTTTAAATATTTGTTTGAATTTAATAATATTTGTTTTATTTTGAACTTATATCGTATTTTTTTACAATATATAAAACTTAACGAAATTGTTCGCATTGGAAATTGGGTTTAATTGTAAAAAAAATTAAAAAAAATATATATTTTTAAAAAATTTTAAAAACTTTAGCTTTTATAGGGGATATTAATTTGTTCATGATATTTTACAACTCCGAAGAATTTTACTTAATCCTAAGGAAAATTTTTTATTTTGGTCCATTTGAGAAACTGAACGAAACTCCATTTTTTATATATTTGTTTCATAAATTGAAGCTGTAACGTTTTCTTGTTTTTTTGCGATTACAATTAACTGTATCAAAACACATTATCAATTAACTTTATCAAAACACATTATTTCTAATAATTGGACTTAACGAAATTAAATGTTTTTAAACTGATTATTTATAATTTTAAATTTGCTGTTTTTGGATTTAAATTTAATTTTAATTCTAGAACATTTTTAATTTTTTTTTCCAATCTTTAAATACTTATTTCACAATTTAAATACTATTGTCAGCCTTCGCAAAATTTAAGTTGATAAAATTCACGTAAAATTGTGTTACATTTAAAAAAAATAAAACTGATGACCGCTTATGAAGTTTATAATATTGTAAAACACATTTGTTCCCACAACTCAACATATCTGAAATGCAATTCCATTGAAAGTTTAAAATATTTCTTAGCGTGTCTCTGTCTTTGTTGCATTCACAAATTAACAATACAAATGAAGACGATCAGCGTTCGTTCTCCGTTTTCAAACTGAAGTCATTGACATTCACAACATGAACACTATAATTGGCCTATATTTTTGAGTTTCTTTTTTTTTTCAAGTTTTCAAAACATTACAAAGTGATACATTCAGTATATATTTAATGTACGAGTTGCTGAACATTTTTAGAACTTAACAATACATAATTATTATTATTATTAATTATATTATTTATATAAAAAAGATAAGGCACTGCGACTTTTATGCATCGTTGCACATGCACAAAATTGAAAATACATATATTCATATATTTTTTTTATTGATTTTACGTTAAAACAAATATTTTCTATAGTTAAAGATAACCACGAACCTTCTGAAATGCAGGCAGGTCAAAATTGATTATATTTTTATAGAATTGCAGCAGTATGAAATTTTGCACACACACACAAATTAAAAAAACAATTTTGTGTTTTTTTAATTTCAAATTTTATGTTTTCGTTTTATTTTATAATTTTTATTTAAAATTCTTTTAGCTAAACATGTAATAACTAAATTCTTTTAAATTTTTTTCATTTAAATTTTCCCAACGTTTTTAATGTTAACGCGACGTATGTTATACAAAGACTAAATAAAATTTTCTGTTGTTTCTCTTATAGTGTCTGGCTGTTTGCTTTTAGTCGCTTATTGCGGCCAATATAAATATAAACAATTTGATTTTGATTTTTCTGTTTTGTTTTTAGCTCTCCATGTTGTTGTGGCTGTTGATGGTTTTCCTTATATTGTTTTGTTTTTGTTTTTTTTTTTAATAAATACACTCATACAATACAAACATATTTGCTTAACAAGCTTGAAAAATTATATATGGAATCGGTTGAACAATTTGGGAGCACGAGTAACATACGGCCACCAAGAGAATGAATCGTTACCATAATCAAGAAGCATTAATTTGTATGTTATGTGACGTATGATTATTACGCTGTTCTTTAAACGTAATGAGAACAGTAATCTACATACATACCTTACGTTAAAGTGCCACACAATACACTAAACTTGTTTTTTGTTTTGAGTACAATTCGTTTGTTTACATTTTTTTTGGACCTGCATTTTTCAGTGAAGAGAAAGTAAACAAAAACAAAATAGTTTACACAGCGTTGTAAATACTGTTTACAACGTTGCTTAAATAAGGAGTGTTAAAGAAAGTAAATGTATGTATTATTGTAATACAAGCTGAAGTTTTTCTTAAAGTTCTTTTCTTATATGAGACTACAATGGAAACAGTATATAATATGATTTCTTAGTATTATGGCATAATACAAATTAAAATTTGAAATTACAGGAATAATTTTTTTTTTTTTCTTGGACCAGCACTCAGAGGATGACCCCTACTCATGCAAAGCATTGTGTTGGAACTAGGAAAATAGGTTATGGGAGGGAGGATAGAGGGAGTAGTGTTTGTGGACATTTGAATTGAATTTTCCTATATTAAAAGTGACAGGAAAGACTTCAGGAGGAAGCTTATTCCACATCAAACAGTGAATTTTAAAACCTACACTTTTTATCATTTTATTTATTTATTGAATCTGCCGGCTTAAATATATGACTCTAAATTTTTTCACCATTAACCCTAGCTTTGGCACTATTTACGTTTTTGGTAATTGAAACTAATAAGTGATTTTTTATATTTAACTACCTTAATCCGCTACCGCTAAAAAAAGATCAAATAAAAAAAAAAATTTAAAGGATTTTATAAAAATTTAATGGCTTTTGCCATTGAAAGTATAAAAAATATCCTTCGATTTTAAAAAATCTTGATACTTTTCTTAAGACGTTCGCTCTGCAATAATTTCATATCAAACTACGTACAATGATGGGAAAGTAATTTATAAAAAGTTAGAAGACTCCAGCTATAACAGTTCTTTAGATATTCGAAAATAATTTTGTATGTATTTTGTATGATCTGATACCACCCATTTTTAATTCGTACAATGTTAATTTCAATCCACCTCACTTTAAGACAAACAACGGATACTGGCAACAAAGCAATTTAAACAAAATATGAAAACTCTGTCTACGGGAGGTCCCACGCCCACTAATCCAATTAGGATTATTTTCAGTCAATCTACAATATGTAAATTGATAAAAGAACTATTCGAACAAAGTTTGAAATAACTATTTATTTGTATGCGAGGAGACTCACCCCCTGTTTCGATCCTTTGGTTAAATTCCATGCCGTGATATGAAATTGATTCATATAAAGTTTGAAGAATTTCACAATTATAGTAATCCAGATATTCGAAAATAACTATTACTTTCTACGATAGGTGCCACGCCCACTAATCCAATCCCGTCCATTTTCAACCAAACTCCGTATAGTGATAATAAATTGATTCATATAAAGTTTAAATACTTTTCGATTAAGATATTTAGATATTCGAAATTAAGTATTTACATTGTATGGGAGGTGCCACGCCCACTAATACAATACCGTCCACTTTCACCAAAACTATGTGAAAACAAGTAAGAGAGCTATATTCGTCTGTGCCGAATCTTATATACCCTTCACCAAATATTTTTAGGTAAACAAAATTTAAAATTTTTTTTTTTTCGAAAATTTTTTTTTAATTTTTTTTTAATTTTTTAAAAAAATTTTTTTTTTAAATTTATTAATGAAAAAAATGTATGACAAAAATATTTTTTCGGTAAAAAAAAATTTCGGGTTGAAAAATATTTTTCCCGATTTTGACCCATTGTAGGTCCAAATTAATACAGCCTTATATACATCTACTATTAGATACCCAGATATTCGAAAATAACTATTTACTTTAAATGGATGGTCCCACGCCCATATATCTAATTACACCCATTTTCAGCCAAGGTGCGCACAATGGTACCGAAGTAAATTCCGCGAAGTTTTGCGCCTTTCACAGTTATAGATTACCAGATATTCCATAATACTTATTTACTTTGTATGGGAAGTGTAGCGCCCACTTGAAATTTCAAACTAAAAAGTAGCCTATTGTTCCTTCCAGATTTAGAGGAACATACAGTCAAAATATCAAGGGGGTCGGTCCAGTGGTTTATGCTCCTATAAGTCACAAACAAATAAATAAAATATATATTTCTTTTTTGGATTTGAAAGCACATACAAAAATTGCCGGTTAAGGTATGGTAATAATTTTTAAAAATTAAAAAGATTTTTAGTCTAATTTTTCTACTTTTTTATCAATTTCAGTCTGAGCTAATAAAATAATATTTGTTTTTTATTTCCAATATTTCGCAACTCCTTTTTGTAGCATCTTCAGTGAAAATTAATTGTTGGACCGATTTTGGCCATTTCCCCCTAGGTTCTTCCCTTAAGACTAATTTCGATGTGTTACAAATGGAATGACAAAATCCATATTCCCCTCCACTTTGTGGTGATTAGTATAAAAATGTGCTCCGTATTCTCGGATCAACAAAAACTGCAGAAAAGATTGGGTTAAAAAATACTTTTGCTTATTGTGGCGCCATTTTCCATTTACTTACCACTTGAAAGAAAAAACAAGTAAGAGAGCTATATTCGGCTGTGCCGAATCTTATATACCCTTCACCAAATTATAATTTAAAATAAAAATGTTAAATATTTTTAGGTAACAAAATTAATTTTTTTTTTTCAAAATTTAAAAAAAAAAATTCGAAATTGTTTTTTTAAATTTTTTCCAAATTTTTTTTTAACTTTAAAAAAAAAAACAAATTTTAAATTATTAGTGAAAAAAATGTATGACAAATTTTTTTTTTTTTTGGTAAATTCGAGTTAAAATATATTATTTTCGATTTTGGCCCATTGTAGATCCAAATTAGCCTTATAAACATCGTTACAATGGACTTTGAAATATCTATCATTAGATATCCATATTGTCTATATTAATCCAGATATAGATCAAAAATAGGACAAAAATCGAGGTTGTCCCGCTTTTTCCTTATATCTCAGCCAATTATACGCCGATTTTCTCGATTTTAAATAGCGACCGAGCCGGAAGAATTCTCGATATATTGATGTATCAATTATGTTTGTAAGTTATTTGGGGGCTACGGAAAGTTGATTTCATCATACAGACGGACATGGCTATATCGACTTCGCTATCTATAACGATCCAAAATATATATACTTTGTGGGATCGCAAATGAAAAATGTAGAAATTACAAACGGAATGACAAACTTATATACACGCTTGCCACTCATGGTGAAGGGTATAAAAACAACTATTTACTTGACATTAATATTTTTATTGACTAATGTTACTTGAAGTTTCTATTTGTTTATTTTTGAATACGTTTTCTGTTCACTTCTTCATTTACATTTTATGAATAAATGATCAAGTTTATTTTTATTTGTCATTAATTAAAAGGTCAAAGAAGTTTAACCATTTAAAATTTTGCGTACTTTTTTTCTCTTTCTTACGTATGATCAATTGAATCAATAAATATTAAACAAAAAAATTATACGTTGTGTTGCACATCAGCGCACTATTAAAAAGTAGGTGTGATAATAAAGCATAACAGCCTAAGTGGACTTGGGTATTTTTGTAGTTAACAAAATTTCAATCATTTTACAATTTAAGAAATATTTAGAACTTTACTTAATTCATAACTGATAGTGAAACAAAAAAAGTTAATATATTTTCTCAAACTCTGTTTATCTTTTTTCGTAACGTTATACTTCCTATTAATATAATTTTTGTATGAGAACTGTCAGTATATCATCACGAGATTGAGAAAATGCTGCTAATACTTTGTTTTTTGACTTAAGATTTATTAACTTATAGCCATAGATATTTAGTAGGCAAAAACGTATTTAAATTTATTAATAAATTGTAGAGTTCAGGTTAAAAACTAATTAATCATATTAAACAACTAATTACTTTCTTTGTAAACAGAATTTTAAATGATGTAAACGAACGGACTTTGAAAAAAAACCGAGTTTTCTTAACATTAATCAAAATGTGAGTATTTTTTATAAAAACAAATAAATTCCCAGGCTGTGAGAATCTACTTAGAGATGGTCACCTGTTTTTTTTTTATTAATTTCCCTTACAAAATAAGGAAATGTTTATAATTATTTTAGTAATTTGTCACAGAATCTCAGAATTTCAATCAGGGCACCGATTTGTATGCATTTTTGACGACTTAATAGTTTTTTAACGTCGCACAGTGGCTCAGGATAGTTTTTCATTGGCCAAAACTCTGTAACTTTTCAACTGAGATTTTTTTGATGAAGAGATATTTTCTTGAATTTTTCTCCAGTCAAGCCCGACCTTACACTATAATTTATTTTCGTGAATGATTTTCGGAAGAGGGCCTTATATGGGAGCTATGACTAATAATAGACATATCGCCATGAAATTAGGTCGTTTGATTTATGTCTATAAAATCCTTTCAAAATCCCCATCATTGGAAACAAATCCCCAAGACTGGGAAATTAGTTCTCGAACTGTTAGTCGCAGGAAAAATGATGCTGGTCTTGATTGCAATCACTTCGTGAATTTGACAAAGAACATTTAAACAGGTCTAGACAGAAATTCTTTTCTCTTTTCAGGTAGATCCAACTACAAAATTTGTAAGACGGGAAAGAGTCTAGACCCCAAGTACACAAAAAAAGACAGTCACATTTGGCGATGACAATATTAAGGTATGGAGCTGCTTTTCAGGGCAAGTCCTAGGTCCAAGTCATATCCTAAAAGATGTAGACGATGTTGTGTATGCAAACACTGAAGAAAATATGCCCCTACTTTGGAGATTCCAGCACGAGAATGACACACACACCTCTAGGAAGTGGCCTACCCAATCGTCAGATTTCAATCCCATATAAAACCTATGGGAAATTGTATGTCGCAAAATACGGTATCCAAATCATACCATGATGAGAGCTTTATCAAATGTCACTTTTTAAGTGGTTCAATATATTGTCGCTGTGAAGCAGTAATAAAAAACAAGGGATGTCCAACAAAATACAATTTTTGTAAAAATCACTTAAAAATGCGGGATTAACAATGGATGGTGTATCTTTTGAACGCAGTTTTTGTTTTTAATAACTTATATATCATTTTGACGGGTAAATATCTATCATTTCTTTTCACTTAATTATTGAACATTATAGTGTAAATAACAAAGTTTTATTTGCTTCGAAAATGTGGAATTTTGTACCAACGAATCGTCATATGAGGAAAGTTTGACTTTACTTCTACAATTTGGAAAAAAAAACGTGCCGCTGAAGTACACCAATTGCTCACCAAAGCTTAAGGTGAATATGTTCCATCGATTGTTCGAGATTGTTTGTGCGGTTCAGAAGTGCTGATTATGAAGACAAAGAACGACCAGACCAGCCAAAAAAGGTTGAAAATCAAGAATTGAAGGCATTACTCCATGAAGATTGTTGTAAAACGCAAAAAGAGCTAAAACATTGGGAGCTACTCAAGCAGCATTTTCAAACTGTTTGCGAGCAGCAGGATTCATCCAAATGCAGGGAAATTGGGTACCATACGAATTGAAGCCGACAGCCAAAAAAGTTTGAAGACCAAGAATTGGAGTCATTACTCCATGAAGATTGTTGTAAAACGCAACAAGAGCTAAAACATAAGGAGCTACTCAAGCAGCGACTGTTCGCGAGCAGCAGGATTCATTCAAAAGCAGGGAAATTGTGTACCATACGAATTGAAGCTGAGAGACCTTGAAAGATGATTTTACATATCCGAAATGATACTTGAACGCTATAAACGAAAATAATTTTTTGCACTGAATCATTACTTGCGATGAAAATGGATCCATTACAATAACCCGAAGCTTAGGAGATTGTATGTGAAGCCCGGCCAACAAGCCGAATCAACACCAAAGCCAAATATCCATGGCGCTAAGGTAATTCTCTGTAATTGGTAGGAGCAAAGGGGTCCTATTTATTATGAGCCGCTGAAATCTGACCAGACCATCACAGGGAACCGGTACCGTCTTAAGCGAGCATTGGCCGAAAATATGCGGCCAGATATAAAACCGTAATATTCCATCATGACAACGCTCGGCCACATGTTGCAATACCTGTTAAAAAGTATTTAGAATGAAGTGGTTGGAAAGTTTTGCCTTACCCGCTTTATAGTCCAGACCTTGACCACAGAGTACACAGAGGTGTCACGAGACAGAAAATAATCTCGTTTTCTATTCGTCTCTTTCTTTATAAACTGCCTTTTTCATTGTTTTGTTTTGGTTATTTGTTTGTTTTGAGTACATTACTTTGTCTACCATATTCGCGTTGTATATTTGCTATCCTTTTTTAAGAGAACTGCCCTTTCATCTGATTTTGAGTTTTTGAAACGTTAAATTGGACACCTCTGTGTACTTTGTGCCTTGACACCTCCGACTACGGGCCAGAACTCGCTCTCTGGGATACGCTTAACTTCAGAACAGAGTATCCGAAATTGGATTGATTTGTTCTCAGAAGCCATATGTTGCCCGGTACTGTATTAAACAGTACCGGGAGAACTTGTCCGTTGAAAGAAAACCTGGTTCAGGTAGAAGGAATGGTCCACATGATGTTTCTAAAGCCAAAAAAATAGAAAGCATTTTCAAAAGAGCTCCCAACACATTCGATAGGACAGCAGCCCGGTTAGCTCAGAGCACGGAAATTGAAGTCAAATTTTATGCAAAAAATATTCTTGCTGCATAATGGATGACGAAACGAATGTTCTGGCAGATTTTTCGCAACTTCCTGGTCAAAAATTGTGTGTTGCTGATGCTCGAGGGAATGTTGAAGAAAAGTTTAGGCCATAAAAGCAGACAAAATTTCCCAAAAAGTTCTTGGTATGGCAAGCAATATGCAGTTGCGGCAAAAAAGCCAAACATTTGTTACAAAGGGTTCTATAAATACCGAAATTTACATCAAGGAATGTTTACAAAAAAGGCTGCTTCCATTCATAAGACTTCATAATGTGTCTACTTATTTTTGGCCTGACTTGGCATCCTGTCACTATAGTAAACAAGCCCTTGAGTGGTACAAGAACAATAATGTGGTATTTGTACCAAGAGAAGCAAGTCCACCAAACTGCCCAGAGCTAAGGCCGGTGGAGAAATGTTGGGCTCTTGTTAAAAGAGAATTGAAGAGCACAAAAAGGTGTCCAAAAGTGTGGTAGATTTTAAACGGAGATGTACAACCTGTTCGAACAAAGTGACTGAAATCACCATAAAAACCAAAATGGAAATGTTTCCGAAAAAGGTTAAAAATTTCATCACTAGTGATTAAAACTATAAAAATATTTTTTTTTTTTTTGTAAATTGTAATAATAATTTCAATCAAATAAAAAGAAATCAAAACTGTAAGTTTAGTGGTTTCGTTTTTATTAACATACTAGCTTGACCCGGTGCGCTTCGCTACCCCTGTCGATGTAAAAATCGGTTCAGCCGTTTAGTAAATATTGTTTAAAAACTAAAGGTACCATTTTTACCCGTTTTCCCCCTTTTTATCCCTTTCTGGTCCAAATTTGTAGCCTATTGACGCTTCCAAGTAAGGATCTATCTACGTTCCAAATTTCAATCAAATCGGTTCAGCCGTTTAGGCGTGATGCTCAAACAAACAAACAAATAAACAAACAAACTTACAAATACATTTATATATTTATATAGATAAGTATGTTAAGAATTTTTCGATCTCACTACTTAAATGAATGTTTGGAAAAATTGCCATTGTATTCTCAACCACTGTATATACAACAATATTTCGATGTGTTACAAACGGAATGAAATAATCAATATACCCCCCCAAATGTTAAACCCTTTGTATGTTTTTTAAATAATAATTAGTTTTTAACGCTATTTTTAGCATTAATTATAATTCAATTCCACCCGCTATTGATGAGTAATTATTTCCAGACTCATTACAATGTGAACTATTGTGGTTACTGCAGATGATGTGATAAAAATGTATAATAATTTTAGAAATTACTAATAACATATAAAAAACATATTTAAAATTCATGATGTTTTATTAGAGAAAAAATCCCCATCATTCGTAGAAATGTCAAGTATTATAATTGATGTTTCCACAGAATATGTGACTACCAGGGCAATCAAATAATACTGTGATTCGCTTAGAGATAAGAGTCAGTTGTTCATTAAATTAAGACAATTTAGAGATTTTATGACAATATTTGAGCTTAACAACTTATTTCTGCATTTTAATGGCAACGCGAATTGCAGTTGAAAGGATATTTTACAGAAAACGGTAGGATAGTAGTAACGGTGGCTAAACTAGGTTTCAATTACCCAAACATCGCTCTCTATCGCTCTATAATACCTTCCCCGTTTATCTCCCTACGTACTCATTTATTGTAATTATTTGCTTACTATGTTTACATTTAAAACATTCTTTATTTATTTATTAATATTTTCAAATAAATAGTATTTTTCGTATTAAAGTTCACTTTCGATCAAAGCGCGTCAATTGACCATTAACTACTATATACATTTTTTTATATTTTTTATTTAATTTTCTGGTTATTGTAAATTTATACACAATTGTACAATTAATAATTGTTTAACTAGTCAAAGATCATTTATTAATAATTTATGCTAATTGTAATTGAATGCATTTTTTTTTTTTTTTTGTGAAAATAACCCCATGCTGTTTCTTCACACGTGATACAGTAACTAAACACATTCACCGATTTGTCAGAATATATTGTATACAAGTATTTTAAATTCAGTAGTAGTACTTATTAACTTACCAACAATATTTCATAACAACATGATTTATGATAATAAATGATATCCGATTTATCTTTAGTTTCTGCAACACGTGAATAAGAAACATACATATGTACATTAGCGTGGCCCCTCCCCCCAAAAAAAGTTGTGGATGTTCCCAATTAAAATTAAAGTCTAATTCAGATAACGTTTCTCCAAATGTTTGTTCTCTTTTCAGTATTTGGTGAGCTGGATTAAAGGATACAAAGTTCCCTTTTCAAGGTTTTTATGTTTTTGTTTCATATTTCTCGCAAATATAGGCATCATGTGAAAGATATTTCAAAGGTCCATTCAATGGCGTATCTCGTGCATGTCCAAAATATTCAAAGTTTTGTAATTTTTGCCAAAAACTTATGACTTAAAAATACGGGTTTTATATAAGTTTGTAATTTCTAAATTTTTCGTTTGCGACCCCACAAAGTATACATATATATATTCTGGAGCGTTATAGATAGCGAAGTCGATATAGCCATGTCCGTCTCTCCGTCTGTCAGTTGAAATCAACTTTCCAAATCTCCTAAATAACCTACACAGATGATTGATACATCAATACATCGGGAATTCTTCCAATTCGGTTCCTGTTTGAAATCGGTCCGTATGTCCGTCTGTTTGTTGAAATCAACTTTCCGTAGCCCCAAATAACTTACAAACATAATTGATACATCAATATATCGAGAATTCTTCCGGCTCGGTCGCTATTTAAAATCGAGAAAATCGGCCTACAAATGGCTGAGATATAGGGAAAAAACCGGGATAATCACGATTTTTGGCCTATTTTTTATCTATATATGGATCACTAAGTCATTAATATAGACAATATGGATATCTAATGATAGATATTTCAATGTCCATTGCAACGATGTATATAAAGCTATAGTAATTTGGACCTACAATGGGTCAAAATCGGGAAACATATTTTTTAACCCGAATTTTTTTTTTAACAAAAAAAAATTGTTTGTCATAAATTTAAAAAAAAATATTTTAAAAAATTAGAAAAAAAATTTAAGAAAAAGAATTTCAAAAAAAAAATTCAGTTGATGCAAATATTAAATTAATAAATCATTGAGTGAAAAATTTTAAATTTCACAAAAAATCTAAAATTTTATTAAAAAAAATCATAAAAAAACTCGAAAATGAAAAATTCGAAAACCCAAATTTTATTTGCTCAATTCACAATCTGTGTTGTAGCGTTGTATAGTTGTATGTCGTGTAATATTTTTTTTTTTTTGGGGCAATTGAATTGGATGGGGCAATTGTCATACATTCTATTTAATTTGTGAAAGAAAACTTATTATATACTGTCTGTCAAAGAACATTAAAACTTTTCCAGACATAAATGGAATGGATGAATCAAAATACCATATAAGAGGCAGTGAGGCAGGGATTGTTTTTCAGGACAAGGTATGGGACCAATATGATGGTTTTGGATATAAAAGAAGCCTTAAGATTATAAGACGAGGTACCACTTTGTGGCTACTGGCGGTAAACTCTATTCGCAAAGTCTTTGAGTCTACAGGTAGGATAGTCGCCTATGCGGATAACGTGGTGATACTGATTAAAGGAAAGTTTTTCTCCACTATCAGTGACATTATGCAGGAAGCACTAGGAGATCTCTCGTCTTGTGCAAAAACTACCGAGTTGGGTGTAAAATCATCGAAGACAGAATTGGTACTCTTAACTAGGGTGGTGAGTTTCTATTTGGCGAAATTAAATGTCGTCGTGCTGATTTTATCAGGGGAAGCCAAGTATTTAGTATTTCCTTGATAGAAAATTATCATGGAAAATAAATAATCAGGAAAAATTTAAGAAGGGCCTTAATGCCTACTACACATGCAGGAACTCCATTGGCAAGAATTAGGGTTTGTGACCAAATATGGTAATTTGGATCTATACATCTGTTGTAAGGCATATTGTACATTGTGGTGGTAGGTAATTAGGAAGCAGCGCCCCACTGGCGGCCTTGGATACGATCCTAAACCTACTGGAGTCCTCGTTAGTAAAACCATTGCAGGAAGGCCACTCTAATAAGTCGATTATGGATAGCAACCGAACTTCAGTTGCGTTGTCAGTTGCCTAAATAATATTACGGATGGCAACTGACAGCTATCATTTCTGTTGTGAAATTGGCAACCAGAAATTTGCGGTTGCCCTCTGGCAACCCAACTGAAGTTCGGTTGCCATCCATAATCGACCCATAAGATATTGTATGAGTCAGGTCTTATTGGTCAGGATAATATTCCCACTGGAATTGAACGGTCATACAGACTCTTTGAAGAATGCAGCGTCTTACAGGATGAGATCTTCGCGATCTGTTGATTAAGTGTCAATTTATGGCGGTACTTAAGGCTCTGAAATGTCATATAATACATAACATGGTGACGGACTGCAGAAGAGCTCTTGAGAGTTATACTACTAAGCTACAAGAGAATACAGAGTCATAGATTTAAATGACTAGGTACTACTCTATATGAACTTGGGAGTGTTGTTGGTTGTAAATTGGGTAACATACTAGGTTTTATCACTATCACTCTCTTTACGGAGATTTGTATTTTTCTTTTATCTTTAGCAATTTTTAAAACTCTACATTTCTTCTTTTTTTCTTCTTTTATGTCTCTTTATTTAGGCATGGCATACTTTTTTCTGAATCTGACTGTTGAAGGGAATCTCAATGGACTTTATGGTCTCCAAGTGGAAGTGCACATAGTTCACACCCCTTCCAAACTTAACTAAGTATGTATACGCTAGAGAAAATATGTCCCTAGTTTGGAGAATCCAGCACAACAATGACACCAAATACACTTCTAGGTTTGTAACCGAGTGGTTAAAATGCAATGAGGTACGTGTTTTTAAGTGGCCTGCCCAATCGCCAGATCTCAATTCCACTGAAAACTCAAAATTATATTACGATGGAAGATTTATCAGATGCGGTTATAAGGGAATGGCAAAATAATTAAAAGGAGATAATTGAATCTATGATTGGTTCAATGTTCTGTGTCATTTGTCAATTGTTTTATCAAACCCCTAATAATGAATAGTTATTAGTTTTTTTGTTTTTCTATTTTCAGAATTTTGTTAAGTATGTTCTTATTTTTTTTAGAGGATAAAAGTATATATTAATAAAATTCTAAACATTTTAAAATTTCTTACGATCTTTTTTTTTAATTTTGACTTACTAATTGAATATTTGGAAAAGTTTGCATTGTATTACAAAAATAACCATATACGGACACCACTACGTAATAAAAGACCAAAAAAAAGACCCATATCTCCCAGTTTTACCCAAAGTCATGCACTTTTTTATGGCCCCCAAAGATTTGGGGCCTCGGTATCATTTTTGCAAAAGAGTATTGAAGTATTTGGGGCCATAAACTATTAAATTATTACAAGGTGGCGCAAAAGTAAACTTCCGATGTTTTTTGGCTGTAATTAAAAAAAAATGAAAAAACTTTGATTCTTCATGTGGATTATTTTTATTTGGTCTTTTAATTTTTTTTACATCAAGTCGAGAATATGATGTCATGTAAATGGCCGCCGCCACAGTTGATTGTCATTTGAGCCCTTTTTATGGCATTTTCCATCACTTTGGCCAAAACTTCCGGCGATAGGTCCTCACATTCTTGACGGATATTGTCTTTAAGAGCTGCAAGAGTCTGAGGCTTGTTGACGTAAACCCGCGACTTCAAAAAGCCCCACAAAAAGAATTCTGGAGCGGTCAAATCAGGCGATCTTGCTGGCCAGTGCAAATCGCCAAAACGGGAAATTAGGCGGCCGGGAAATGCATCCTTCAGCATATCGGTTGTGGCACGTGCATGCCGTTGCACCGTCCTGTTGGAACCACATGTTTTCCAATCCCAATTCATCAAGTTGCGGCAAAAAGAACTCGTTGATCATTGCTCTGTAGCGCTCACCATTCACAGTAACCGTTTGGCCCGCGACGTCTTCGAAGAAAAAAGGTCCGATGACTCCTCCAGCGAAAACAGGACACCATACAGTGACTTTGAGCGGGTGTAATGGCTCTTCGTGGGTTACAGGCGGATTTTCAGTGCACCAGAAGCGTAAATTTTGCTTATTTACGTACCCGCTAAGATGGAAATGCGCCTCATCACTCATGATTATTTTTGATGAAAAATCATCTTCCGCTTGGTGGTGATTAAGGATGGCTTGAGCGTATGTTAGACGCGATTGGCGGACAGCAGCTAACAGCTGATGCACCGTCTGGACTTTGTACGGAAACATCTTCAAATCTTGTAGCAAAATTCGCTGTAAAGACCGTCGACTGATACCCATTTGCGTGGCACGTCGTCTGGTCGATGTCGACGGCGCTTTCATGACATCCTCGGCTACAGCTGCAATATTCTCTGCAGAACGGCTACTCCGGGGTCTGCCACGCCTGGCAGCATCTTGTGTTGTGCCAGTCTCTTCGAGGCGAGCGACTAAACGTCGGAGTGTTTCACCAGTAGGCGTTGGACGACCAGGAAATCTGCGACGAAATTCACGTTGTGCCAAAGTCACCGACCGATTATTGTTCAAATAAATAGTTAGCAATATTCCGCGTTCTGGAGCAGTGTAGCGTAACATTGTTTATTAACGTTTATTTCGCATGTGTTTACTACACAAATGTCAAAACAGAACTGACATTAGGGGCCAATCGCAAAATTTATAGCATTTTCTGATAGGAGGATTACTTTTGCGCCACCTTGTATAAACTAAAGCATACTTTTTGGCAGCTTTAAAAAAAATTTGATCTAAATTTATTTCGAGTTTTTTAAAGTTTTTTGCGGTTTTGATCTTGAAGATGAAGTTTTTTTGATTTTATATGTTCACAATTTTTGTTCTTTATGACAAGGGTTACAACTTTAACTCAGAGAGTAAATCAAAATTCCGAACTGTTTGCAAGATATGAGCCTGAGAAAATTATCACTTTTTTGGAAAAATGACACCGAGGCCCCAAATCTTTGGGGGCCTATAAAAAAAAAGTACATGACTTTGGACAAAACTGGGACACATGGGTCTTTTATCACGTGTCCGTATATGGTTATTTTTCCATGACTCAAAAAATTACACACAGTGTATCAACCACTGTACATGCTAGATCTTTTTTTCGTTAATAAGCTAAAACAGTGATGAATATAGTTGTTCACTAAATCCAAGATAAATTTTTCCAAATATTTGGGGGCCTATAAAAAAAAGTGCATGACTTTGGACAAAACTGGGACACATGGGTCTTTTATGGTCTTTTATCACGTAGTGGTGTCCGTATATGGTTATTTTTACATGACTCAAAAAATTACACACAGTGTTATCAACCACTGTACATGCTAGATCTAAGCTAAAACAGTGATGAATATAGTTTTTCACTAAATCCAAGATAAATTTTTCTTTTAAGGCTTTTCACCTTAAGGTATATAAGTTTCGGTATGAAGCACTATTGCGACAAAAATAAGTTATTTTATATTGCACCCATTCTATCAAAGATACAATAACAATTTGATCCAATTGATCTAGTTATTTCATTCAAGTTTTGTGCTGACTATAATAATGACATTTTATTTTGTTTCCTTAGAAGCTGCTATAGCATTTAAAAATTATTCTACGTCAGAGAGAAAATTACAATTTGATACTATTTAAATCTTTTTATTTATACAGTGTTTTTTTTATAACAAAAACACTTATCAAAACTGCAAAAAACGGAACGCAGAACAGTAACTAATGTTAAGTTAATTAACTACTTGTAACAGTTAGCGATATTGTTTGTTACTTCTAAACTAGTTAATAGTTAAACAGATTTGCAATCGATTAAAATGATCGTTAAAAATTCTCTTAATTTTTTTTAACGATCATAATTGATAATTGAATTCTAATGATTTTATTTTTGTTTGCAACTCACACAATAATTATAATAATAAGCATGTAATAATTGTTATGAATTAACAGTAATGCAGATACTTATTTACAAGCTATTTATTGAAGTGTTTTAAATCGATGATTTTATAAATCAATTAAAGTAGAGGTGAAAAAACTGTTATATGAAAAATTAAATGATTTTGCAAAGTGTATCTTAGATTTAATTAAAATTTATTAAAATGTAAATCTCTTAATTTTAAATAATTGATAAACAAAAACAGTTCTAACGTTGGATTTCGAATTTTTCATCACCATGCGCTTCGTGATTGATTTTATTTGAATATAAAGGTGAAAAGTTTATAGCAGACGTAAAAGTTGTTTGTAATATTGATAAAACGTGGCCGGTTTATTATAATAATATGATTTAATAGCGTAATTACATATTATTATTTATTTAAAAAATTATTAAGAAAAATTTATTTTACTTAGTAAGAGTATTTAGTAATTTTTTTGTTGCTGATAATAAAATGAATTGCAAAAATACTAATATTCTAGATTATTATTTTAACTATAGAAATTGTTTCTTTCAATCAAATGACACATGCTTAAGCCGGATTAATATGTATATTCTATTTATTTAAAGATTTTAGTGTAGAAAATTAACAAATTGAGGTCAGACAAAAAGAAGCCCATTTAATGATAAACTTTAACTATTAAATAGGGGGATCAAATTAAACAAAAAATAAATATTTAGGGCAATGTCTAGTTTTCAATTCAAAAATATAAAATTACTTCTAACAATGCTGTGAGAAACAAAATAATAATATTGTAATAATCATCAATATTTTACTATTCCCTACAACAGCACCACAACTAATTAATTTATATCAAATTTATATTACCGCACACATTATATTTGAATACATGACTTTGATCGCGTAGTTTGTAAAATTCATTGATACATTATCCACCTCCACATGCGTTGCAATAACAACTGAAAGACGTCATCTCCTATGTTATAAACGTTTAATTTGAATGCAACACACAACACCAGCTTAATTTTTTTTCATTTTTTTTTTTTCAAATAACAATATTAATTTATTCAACCATATATTCTTGTTTTATTGTAAAAATAAGTTTTGTTTTTCTTTGATTGTATTAAAAATATGCATCTATATAAATAAGAATCATATAAATCGTTCATTACCCCTTTCATAATAAGGTCTTTTGATTGGCAACTATAATAATAGATTGCATACAAGAAAAAAAAAAAAACTTACAATTGATTGTGGCTGGCTTTAAGAAAAAAAATCTATATAAATTTGAAGGATTTTGTTTTACGAAAGACATTGAAAACTTGTTGTTTTGACATGTGCAAACAAAGAAATCAATTAATTATAGTGAAGATTTTTTATATAGAGAATAAGTAAGAAAGTAATGGTAATGGATTGAAGGTGAATGTACAGTGCATGACAATACAATGGAAACTTTTCTAAATATTTATTTAAAAGTCATAATCAAGGTTGGCAATCGAAACGAATAATGGTATCGGTATTAATTTTATTATTATTACGGCATCGGTAATGGTATTTAAAATTTTATCGTATTTATACCAGTATTAAAATTAAATGCATCAAACCCAAACGTATACCGGCAAACGATACCGTTATTAATAACGACACCGATTAAATACCGTTTAAACTTGAGTACTTGTATTGATCCGATACCGAAATGGTACCGTTTTCACTAATACCGGTACCATACCGGTATCAATATCGTTATAATAGAGGTAACAATACTTTTATCATACCAGTTTCTATACCGATATCATACCGGCATTATAATTAAATTTTGCAAAAATGTTTAAAATTACATACATAATTTAACAATTTTGATGCTACTAGAAAGTAGTATTTAAACCTTTAAGTCAGGGATGGTAAAATAATTGCTATCGTATGTTTTTGATATTTTGAGTATTAACTTAATTAAATTTAATGTACTTAATTATAAAATTCCAAGTATATTTTGGTAATTCCCAAATATGCAGCTATAGAACAAGCATTAACAGAATTATCTTTTGTTTTTGTAATACAATCAGAAGATGCTTGTATTTTTAACTCGATTGGCATTATATAAAAACTAATTAACAAAATATTTTCTAATTTAAACGTTCAAAATACATATGGGCATTTCCTCCGATTAGTCAAACAGGATCGAAAAATAAAATGTTGATAATCATCCTGATTTATTGAAGATATTTCGAAGCCTATTGAAACTGACTGAAATCGATCCATTATTTCACCTTGCCCCCATACAAATGTCATCCCAAAATTGGACGTTACCGGTCTTATATGTTTAATTTAAAATAAGTTTTATATATACCGAATTCATGTCACCAAATTTTATTATGATTGGTCCATAATTAATCATAGCTCCCATATAAGACCCGCTTCCATAAATCATTTTAATGTTCATAAATCTCATAAAAATGTTGGTATACACATAAAATTCAACATAAATAACTCTCATATAGACCTAATTTAATGGTAATTGGTCAATAATTGGTCATAGCTCCCATATAAGGCCCACTTTGAAAATCACTCACGAATATAAATTATTGAATTTTAAAAGAAAAATGTTTTTGCTCATTTACTTAGTGTTGGGTATTATATGGTCGGCCTTGACCGACCATACTTTCTTACTTGTTTGTTAAGGAAATTTTACGTTATTTATGGGAAAATGCATGGTGATAATAATAAAAAATCATATGGAAAAATCGTACGTTCGCGACCCGTACTTAAGCCAATTAAACAAAAACCAATAGAGATATTTTATTGTGTAAGTGCCGGATACAGACCTACATTAATACACTTTTAAAATAAATTAATCGCTTTTAAATAGTCCGTTCCATTTCGCAAATGTTTACATTTCACTACTGCCAGCCAAAGTTGACTTATATTTTACGTACGTTCGTTACCACATGTTTATAACTATCAGTATGAAAACTTAAACTCGATGTAATCCATCTTTTGCACCAAACATAGAGCTACCAAAATGCTATAGAATCGCAAAAAAATGCTAGGAAAAATTTTGTTTTCTATATTCTTTGGACATTAAAAGCATACGAACAAACGTTCGAGACTCCAGGAAATCCCAATATGGGAAATTTATGAAATTTATACAAAACTGTTTATAAGAAGTTTGGTATTAAAAATCAGCAAAATCAAATGGAAATATAAGACAACCCCAAAACATTTTTATAATTTTCACATGTTTTTTGTTATTTTTGGTAAATACATTGCAGATAATGACGTGAAATTTTTCACTCATTAATCATATGATAAAAAAAACAATTTCTATTGGAAATGATAAGAATCGATCCATGATTTCTCCTAGGCCCGATATAAATTTGTTCCCGAAATATGGTTCTATGGTATATAAATGCCCATATAACTGCAGTATTCATTTAAAATTCATGAAAACTAAGTTTCATGCAAAGGGATATCACGAGACCAAATTTTTTTGGTCGGTCACTATTTGGCTATAACCCCCATATAAAGTTCACTTCCGAAAATCACTTGAATGCATATAAATATCGTATATGTATATTCTCATGTATATACAAATGGCTGTTCCGAATTTTATGAAGATCAGCCCATAATTGGTTATAGCTCCCATATAAGTCCCACATCCGATAAAAACATTAACGCATAGAAACATTGATATCGATAAAAAAAAATTAACAGAAATTAGTTTCAAGTAGGAAATTAATTAAATGCGAATATGAAACACATTTTGTGATATAACTCATTTCCATATGCAAAATTGAAGTCTCTTTCCTTTTGGTCATCTTACAAATGTTGTATTTGGATTCATCGAAAACGAGAATAGTGTTCCATTTCTGTCTCGACCAATTCAAATGTTCTTGGGAAAATTGTATACGAGCTGTACGTTTTTTTTTTTTAATTTGTTTAGTTCGAGAACTGATTACCAATTTAAGATTTTTGATAACATCCCGGGAAGTAATTTTTAATACTTTTGCTAATAAAATATTTTTTTTTTGAGTAGTTTTACCTGGTATTCCTCCCAAATATTAAATTTATAGCTATTTTTTTTAGCGTTATAATAAGTACATATATATTTGGTAATGTTTTTGAAAACTGATATTAAGAAATATAGTTATAAAAAAGTTTATATTTGGTCAATTCACAAGGTCTCTTATCATGTCATATTGTCATAATGTCCTAATATTTCACAATGGTTTTTATTGATTTTCAAGCAAAAAATGTCCTAAAGCAATGCTAGTTTCTATGCGATATTTATTGTATTATCCTAACGAACCAGCAAATAACAACGCCGAATGCCTAAGAGTCGGTTAAGCTGAGCCGCCGAGTCGTGATATATAAGGACATTTTATGTAAGTAAACTGCATTTTAAGTAAGTAAACTGCACAAGTAAAAATATTAAGAAAACAATACCAAACACAAACCAAATCCACAAAAGTTTTATAATTTACTAATTAGATCAACAAATTTATTAAAACCAAAAGAATATAATTCAGTAATACCTAATGTAGGGAACATCATTATCAAAAACAAACCAGCAGCGCTTAGAAGGTTGCATATTTATTATACACATCCTTATCAGAAAAAACCCGGCTGCTTAGAAGGTTGCATTTATTATACATATATATATAAAAAATATAATAATGGACAATTTTTCATCTGCTATGTGAATTTAATATTCCCTACAACTTATTAGATTATAAATCAATGCAAAAACTATAAAAATGTAAAAAATGTGCACTTTGATACACAATTGTTTTCTTCCTCACCTTTTTACGTTTTAATTTACGGAAGTTTTAATTCACATTTTAATATTAAGTTGTCACTTTCTATGTGTAAATATAATTAAATTACGTTTTCTTACATCTTCACTGTTTATAATTTACACGAGTTATTGTTTAATTGTTAATAGTTTATAAAATAAATACATGTTCACCGGCACAATGTAAGCAAAACTAAATTCGTAAAGACACACAAACACAAAAACAAATATGTATGTGCAATTGTCAATAGAAGGATGCATTTTAACAGCTGTCATTGTTTTGAACAAAGTTGCCACATATTTTTAGGCTGCTTATAAGAAAATAAGGGTTGATAATTATATGTTTATACGACCATTTGAATCATTCGACTTGCCAAACTATGTAATTTCAAATAGATCTATTGGTTTAGAAGTTATAGTACTCTTTGTGTAATTTTGTATGACTTTCTTATGAAAACTGTTTTGTTGCTCTCCTGCTGAAAAATAAGTATTATATCGGGCAGACCAACTTCAATCAATTTGAAATCTTAAAAATTTATCAGAAAGTGATTTCTAATCAAATTATACTATAATATTATTTATTTTTTAATAGAATATATTTTAAATATTAACGGTTTTTTATGTAAATTGCTTTTGGCAACTCTGTATTTATTGTGAATGACATTTAAATAATTGCTTCTTCTAGTTTCCACGTGTTTGTGAATGATTACAAACATAGAAGAAGAAGCTAAACGTGTGGTTTCATTTGTTTTGGTTTTCTGTAAAAATATTTTAACAACTAGCTAAGTCTTTATAAAAATGAAAATAACGCGTTATAAGAAATCACATAAAACTTTAATGTTTTTTGCAACACATTTCAGTTATCGTGAACCGTATCAAGTGCTGGTCGATGCCACATTTTGCCAAGCAGCTTTAGTCGTAAGTAAATACCACAAAAATTCTAGCAATTTTATAATAATTGTTCCATTTCAGAATAAAGTTATAATCGAAGAACAAATCAAGAAATATTTTCAAGCTCAAGTAAAACTTCTAACAACACAGTGCATTATTTTGGAAGCAGAATCATTGGGAGCACCGCTTACGGGTGCGACAAAAATTGTTAAGCAATTTTTTGTACACAAATGTGGTCATGAGGGAAAACCTATTACGGCCGCAGAGTGTATTAAACAAATGGTAAGTTAAAAAGTAAAAACAATAAAAACTTACTACAATTTTGTTTTTAATTCTAGACCAAAGATTCTCGCTATATAGTAGCTAGCCAAGATCGTGCTTTACAAGGTAGTCTACGCAAAGTTCCTGGACGTTGTTTATTATACCTACATAAAGCTGCTCCAGTTTTGGAGGCTCCATCAGACGCTTCCAAAAAATGGGTACACAAGAAAGCCAATAATCTTTTACCTCAAGAGGCTGAAAAGAAAATTGATTTCTTGAAACAAAAAGAAGGTTTAGTCAAAAAGGAAGCGGATCAGCCCAAACGTAAACACAAAGGTCCCAAGAATCCCAATCCTTTGTCATGTAAAAAAAGTAAAAAACAAATACAATTTGAACAGCAACAACTGCACAAATCTAAAGACCACGTTAATAGTAAAAATAATGTACATAAAATTGACGATAAGAGTAAAACCGATATGAAACCCAAAAGAAAACGTATTAAGCTGTCGGCTCATATTAAGGAAGTTTTTAAGAATAAAGCGTAATTAATTTTTAAAGCAATTTTACGAATGGTGTTTGTGATGTGAATATTGATTATTAATTATCTTCGATAAAATGAAATAAAAAGAAAAAAATGTAATTTACCGTATGTTAACTTTTAGAATACAGTTTATAAAAATATCTTGGAACTTCAATTTCCGCTGTAAAACCCAACGCATATTGCGGCATATAACTAAGAATTAGTATTCTGATATATTAAAATTACTGGAACGATATGAACTAAACTTGCAGCAACTTCTCTGTTAAGGTCTTAACATATTTTTTGCATAGAACTTTAACTTTATTTTTAGTGCACAGATATTCCGAACCCCTGGTTTATTATAATAAAAAGTTGTTTGGATTCAAAAGAAGTTTTTCGGGAAATTTTGTTGCAATAACACATTTCAGTGGCAACATTAGTTTTAATACACCATCAGAGATTGATAATTTAAAATTTCCTTTTCGAATCAATGTACAAAATCCTGCGATTTACAGAACATTATTTTTATTAAATGACGAACTGTGCAGATGTACATCCTAATTTAGATATGTTACCATCTAATTTTGGTGCCATTTTTCCATTTAGAAGATTTCGTTGGTTATTCGTCAGGCACAACAAATGTTATGGCTGGAGCACACAACTATGTTTTTAATCTATTAAAGAAGTCTGTTGAAAATTTCGAATTTAATTAATTTAACTGTCATTTCATGTTAGGAATTAGAAAAGTTAGACTTTTTCTATACAAAAACAACGTTCGATTTTGAAATTCTCAAATCAATATTACTTTTTACCGTTGGAAAATAATTTATTTAGGAGTTTTAGCTCAATTAGTGATCTATTAAATCAATTTCCTTAAATAATCTGATTAAAAGCTCTACATAAAGAATTGCGTGATCAATCATTCCTCAAGTGAAGAAAAATATAATCAGCTGTGCTATCTGCACCACCTTATTATGTGAACAATCGTATTTACTTTTCCATCTCTGACCGCCATTAAAACAAATCATGAAATTTATAGGATTTGGTTACAGGACAATATTAAGTTATTCAATTTATTTAAAAACACTATTCTCAACATAATGAGTTCAAAATCAAGATTAAAATCGAATTGTTCGTCGGCATGCTCAGGTTTTTGCCAGAAATGTTCACAATCTAATAAATTAACAAAACCTACAATAAATTCTACACTTCGGCATAAGCAACAATTAGAACATATACAGAAAACTAAGTGTGAAAAGGAAGATGGTTTGTTACTTCCCACAAAGGTAAGTCTCTAGCACTAACCACAACATCACATGTATAATTATTTATTTAATCACTTTATATATTTTAGTATACAACGAAATTAAATTTTGGCGCCAACCACAAACTATTCAGAAATCTTACCCCCATAAATGTAAACGATTCTTTATTGTTGCCAAAAGAAAAAATATCAATTCCAAAGAAATATATCCGTAGCAATGATAAAATTCCAACACCTGATTTGCATGATTTTCTTGAAGCAGTTTCACCGCTCACCTTTATTGTGCCAGAACCGGAGATAAAGGTCCACTATATCGAATATGAGTTTGATGTGTTAGCAAGTTACAAAGAGCTTATAGAATAGTTTTGAGAATGTACTTTAAATAGCTTAAAATGGATTTTGCGAATTGTATTTAAAATAAAATTTGGAAGTCGACACTTTATATTTTCATAATTGTTTTACTGTAATTTTCACATTTTATATAACAATATTATATAACACAGCCACATTAAAGGATCAGTAGGATTTATATAAATGTCGTCTCTAACCCATCACTGCAAAAATATTTTTTTTTGGAAAAAAAAAATTCAAAAGTTTTTCGAACTTTAATGCAGAATAGTAAAAAATTTTAATCATCAACCTTATACAATTGTTACTAATTAATTGTACTTTAATGTATACCATTATACATGATTACTTACCTTCACTAACTTTTAAATAGACAAATCTATAATACATATTTCGTTTTGTATATTTATTATTTTGCTTTAAAAATACTTCATAGAATACAATAAATTTTGTATCATTGAAGAAAAAAAATTTCGAAATTCAATTTCACTTTTCAACTTAAGTTTTTCCTTATTACTCAAATTTAAATGCTTAAAATTTGAACATACCATTCAAGATCAAAATTGGAATTTTGTTTCAACACTTTGAACTTACGGTAAATTACTTTAAATTTTACCTTCTCTTATTTTATTCAATGTATTTTGAGTCATAAATTGTTTGAGTATGACGCTCAAGAGTGTATAACGTGACACATAGGCTAGAAAATTGACTGGAAACAGACCACACCATACCAATTCCATTCTGTTAGCCAAGGCTGTTGCGAATAGAAAACCACATCTTTCAGCTGTTAAACGCTTTTGATTTTTGGTACTTTGTCCCACTTTACTATTTGGTTTTGCAGTAAAGGCTTCTTGTAAGAAATCAGTAGCCACTGGACCAGGATTAAAAATAGTTATATCCAAAGAGGGATGCTCCATAGCCAAACATTGTAGATAGGCATTTAAAGCATGCTTAGCGCCACAATAGCTAGCCGAAAAGGGTACCGTAGTCAGGCCGGCCACACTAGAAGTAGCAGCTATATGACCTTTGCCACCACATTGTTGTACAAAGTAGTGCACCACCAAACGGCTGAGATGCAGCACAGAAAACACATCCAATT
Source organism: Calliphora vomitoria (assembly GCA_942486065.2). Lineage (NCBI taxonomy): Eukaryota > Metazoa > Arthropoda > Insecta > Diptera > Calliphoridae > Calliphora > Calliphora vomitoria. The sequence continues at coordinate 84,932,840 of OW818030.2, read as the reverse complement.
CGAAAAGTTCTCTATCCACCTGAATGTCAATGTCTTCCCAATTGGCTCGTTGAGATCGCCCAGCATTATTGACTAAAATGTCCAATTTGCCAAAGTAATTTAGAACATCCAGCAAGCACTTGTTGTGATTCTCCAACTTGAGCATATCCATGGGTAATACCAACACATCTTTAGCCGCTAGTAGGCCATTGGCTTCAGCTAAGCATTCTTCTTTTACTTCTTCCAAAAGAGGCTCACGTCTGGCCGATAAAACCAATCTTACACCATGACGTGCCAGATTCAAAGCCAAACCTTTACCTATGCCACTAGATGCGCCCGTTATCCATACCACTTGGCCACGTAAGGTGGAAATATTAACTCCAAAACGGATTTTCAACCAAAGAGCCACATTACAGTCCAAAAAGATCCATAGTAAAAAGTATATTACGCAGTATATCAGTCCAGACAAACCCAAAATTTCAAAGAAGTTCATAGTTCGTTACTTATCTTAACTGATCGAATAGATGAACTGATTTTATCTCTGTGTAAATAAACCAGATTTTTGGACTTTTACATAAAATAAAAAATAATTTCAACAGTGATAAGAAAAATCAACAAAATATAAATGAAAATAAAAAACAGAGCTGTTTTTTGATTTAAACAAAAACAAAGAGATCCCACAGGTGGCAGCTTTTTACAATGAAATAAAAAAGTGGTACTATTGTACCTATTTGGTACTAATTTGTAAAAATCAAGATGCAATTTAGTAGTACCTCTTTAATTAATTAAAATTTCATTTTAAATTCCACTAAATTAATAAAACCAACTACATTTTTAAATTTCTGAAATCAAGTAAACAATATATTTCCGATATTTTCACATATTTTGGCTATTTGCTCATTGGAGGCATGTTCTGCCGCCAATATAGCATTACCAACAGCTATGGTCTCTTTTACAGTCTTTGCCTTAATCCAGATGCGTCCATTTAAGCCCACAGCAATTTCAAAGGGCATTTCCTTGGTCAAAGCCGCTAAAAGCGGACAGTCTTCTCTTAAGATCATACGTGCTAAATTTAAACTGCAATTGAAAACGAATCCTTCTGAAAGCACTCCCAGCTTTCCCTTCTTACCAACCGAGTTGACACACACCAGCTCGGGTTCAAAATCTTTACTGGCTACTATAAGGCGGGCATATACCAAATCGCCTGTATTAACGTCCGGCCTATTTTTCTTTGTCGCCTGTTCAAAGGCCAAATAGGAAAGAGAGGCTTGTTCACAGCCTCCTATATCCACGCGAAATATATCTCCTGCCTTCGCAGTTACTACGCCAATGACTGCTTCACCTCTTACCGGCACATATCTCCGTTGATAGCTTTCCACCCAAAATGTGTTGGGTTCTTTGTGTTGTAGTGTTCCGGCTTTGCAGGCCACAACTTGTTCGTCTTGTCGTCTCAGACCGGGTCCCAAAATAACTTTCTTTGTTTTAGCCATCTCTTCAGCGGCTGTTATACGATCACCAGGCATTACAATTTCCGTCATTTTTGTTTATTTTTTATTTAATTTTATGATAAAATTTAAGAATTTATTTAAACACACGTGAATATTAAAATAAAGTAAAATCAAAACAATATTTGGAGAGATGCCGTATGGTAAGAAATTGCTTTTCAGTTTTACCAGATCTTCTACAAAATGATGATATTGCCATATTGAAGATTGAATGTTAGGTGACCAGCATATAACTTACAAAAAACCGTTATCATTTATCAGATATTTAAATAAATATAAAACAGAGAACGTAAATAACGGATCGACTTTCATTTCAACGTTAAATTCACAGATATAACCATTTAAAAATCGTTGTTTGTGTTATATTACTGAAAGAGTGATTTATAAGATAACATTTTAGGTTAATGGTTGAGAGAAACAGAAAAGAAAAAAACTCAAGGAATCAGAGAAGATATTTATTATTTAATTTTTTTTCATAAAGGTCAGGTTAATTACCTTTATTTGCAAACTTGAAAAATAAATGGCAAAAATTCAGTTGATGTAAATATTATATTAATAATGCATTGCTTGTAAAATTTTAAATTTCACAAAAAATCTAAAATTTTGTAAAACTTTAAATTTAGAAAAATTCTCAAAAAATCACCAATATTACAAAAATTAAAAATTTTGTTAAAAAACCATACATTTTTTAAAATTTGTTTAAAAAATTATAAATTAAAAAAAAAAAAACATTTACAAAAATTTTACAAAAAATTTACAAATCATTATTTCTACCCATCTATTTCTATAACGTTTAAAAAATTAATTAAAATATTTTACTTTATGTAAATGAATGAGAAAAAATGCTAACAGATATTAAGATTGATCATAATTGAAGATTGAAAGCATTAAAAAACAGCAAAAAGTGAATTGTAAGATATATTTTATTTGCTGAAGATTTATTGTTGGTATTTTGTGGTGATCATATGTCTTATGAGTCATTTGAAGAGGATGTTAATGATATTATTGAACGTGTATTGCAGTTATTTTCGGTGGGTCGATTTGTAAGGTTTTTTGACATTGTGCCATCAATTTTTCGATAGCTTTTAGCATGAGGAAAAAAATTTTAAATATTTAAAGCGCAAAAACATAACATTATTTCTCTACCTTAATTAATCTGTACAGTTTTTTGTAAAAGTTTATAATATTAAATCATTTCAGCTGTAGCAAAATTAAAATGTTTTTATTTTGTAAAATTGTAAATTGCAAATAAACAAAAAAGTAAAGATAAGGTAAAATAAAACAATTAAATATTTTGAATACTAACTACCATGTAAAGAAAAATTTTTTCTTGAGAAACCCAATGGATTTCATAATATTTTGAATACTAACTACCATGTAAAGAAAAATTTTTTCTTGAGAAACCCAATGGATTTCATAATATTTTAAATTTGAAAAGTGTTAATACACAGTACCGTCGTCTATAAATACCTTGAGTTAATTTGTATTCTTGTTAAATATTTATTGTAGTAAAATATTCATCATTAAAATTATAAAAGTTTGACCTTCATTTGAAATTGTATTCACTTGTACTCACTTGTATCAAATTATGAAATTACCCTAAGAATGACTCATTTGTCATTGTAAATAAACCATACATAAATAAATGATGAAACTCTCATACAATTTATGATAAAATAAATAGAATTTATCAACTGTATTACTATTATGTTTTTCCTAAAATGTAAAATATAAATGATTTTTTTTAAGAATTTGTGCAAAACATTTTAAAATTTCACAATTTTTCAAGAGGGTTTCATTTTCACACCTATTCGGTGGGTCATCGATGTGTAAACGATTTTTATAATTTCAAATCGCGTTTATAATAACTTGATTTAAATCCTTATAATAAACGTTTCGTTACGAATATATACAAAATATGTGAAAACTTTTTACAATTGCACAGTTTTTAAGAAAATTTTGTTCATCATTATTAAATTATTCGGTCAGCCTCTGTTGAATAAACATTATGGCAACACTCCTTCTTAACTCTCCCCAATATTTTGACAAATCGAAAAAAACAACATCTGATAAAATTCCATGACATACAACAAAAACAATTAATACATACTCTCTGGAAATTTAAAACAAAAATTACCGGCAGCATTCTCCCCTGTCACCTTGCTCAAGGTCATTAATAAAAACAAACCCCCCGCCCGCAGAAAAAACATTATTAAAGATAGATTTTTTTTGGATAAACAGGCCTAAATACAGAATTGTAACCTCACGCAAACAATTTTATGAATTGTATACATCTTCTGGAAGACAAACTCAAAGAGACATTTGTATCTTTTTTGCGCAAACCCAAAGAGCAGAGCAATAATAATGTTTCAAACGATTATAGGGGCACGTAAATTAATGTTAGGAACAACAGCTGCCCCTTACGCCGCCGCCGCTATCAAAACAACAAACATTTGTAGAAAAGTTTGCGGTACGACAATGTTGAAAAATGTATTCTGTGTGATTACTCGTAAATACTCAGTATCAGTCGCTAAAGAGTCGTTGTTGGGTATAAAACAACTAAAGTTTAGTTCTGTCAATTCACTGCAAATAAAAAGATACAAGTAAGTTGAAAAGAAAAAAAATAAAAGAATAGTGGACAATTATTTTTGATTTGTGTTTTTTATATTTTTTTTAATTTTCTTTGAAAATTTGTTCGGCCGGTATTATTAAACATTTTTTTTTTGGAATATAATTAAAATGCATTTTGTTTAAATTTAATTAAAAAGCAAACAAGAAAATGCAAAATTGTGCAAATAAGTGTTTTGAAAGAAACTATGGTGTTAGATAACAATTTTTAATAAAATGTTAAGTTTTCTTTAAACTAATTGGAATTTTAAAAGAAAATTAGACTTAAATTGAAAGTATTTTACAGTATTCATAATTATTATGAATAATTGTTTGCTTAAAATGTGTTTTAACCATATGACCTCTAGCTAAACCTAGAGGTCGTTTGTTTTAGATTTCATTTACTCATCAAGAATTAGTGTGTTGTTGTGTGTATGTTACTTTTAGTAACTAAAATTTTAAGTGAAAGTACATATTTGTTTTTTTACTTCATTTAGATATTTTGTAAATTCTAAAAATTTCTAGAAGATTTTTTATTACTTTTGTTATAATTTAAGTTTATTTTTAGTTTTTCCCTTATATTCTTTCACTTTTTGCAATTGCCGTCGTCTTCTTCACTTCTATTTGAGCTTTTTGTATGTAGTTTGTTCAACTTTTGTGGTTTTACATAGTTGTTGTTTTTTTACACTTTTTATTTCCTCTTTACTTTATTCTTTAATTTGTTGTAGAAAGAGGAAGAAAAAGAAAAGTGCACTTCAAATTGCATCACTGTTGTATTTGACAATTAGCTATTAAGAAAGGGAATTAGCAAAATGTATAGTTAAATAGGCGTTGCCAGATACATAACATTTTGAAAAACGAAGGGAAGAATCTAAAGTAGTAAATTCATTTGCAAATTAAATTTATTTACTTTTAACATTAAAAATCTTCAAATTTGTTTGATTTAACTAAAAATGTATTGCAACTTTTATAAATTAGGTTTATCGTTGAAAATTTATAATAAACAAGAAATTTTACTTTAGTTGGTGATAACCAAATGACCGCGACAACTTTAAATTTATAAATTTTTCCATAAATACATAATTTTTTATTATATTGGCTATTATGTGCTGACGTTATTAAATATACATATATAAAAACATACATATCTTCTACGTGTGTACATATAGGTATACGCAATTTTTGATTATGAAGGCAATTTAAAAAACAATTTTTGGATTTTGTTTGTAATTGAAAGGTTGAAATCGAAATACTACAAAATTGTAAATACAAAATCAATCAAATAGAATATTGGTTTATTTATCATATTTCAAGTTGTAAAAGAAACCAAATATAAAAATATATCACAATTGAGAAATCTTAATATTGAACCAGTACATTTTTTGAATATAAATTTTTTCTAACGATTTCCCAAATAAGAGATTTGAAATTAATTTGTTAGCTAAAAAATTTAGTTAATCCAAAAAATTTAAAATAATTTTAAAACTTTATTGAAAACCCGAATTATTATGTTGTTATTATGTGGTTAACACTTTTTCATATTATTTTAATATATCTCATTAGGAAAATTGAAGCTAAGATAGTATTTTTAAAGAAAAGGAATATTATAAAAAATATTTATACCTATTTAAGTATTAATATTTGTCAAAAACGTTTGTACAATTTCATCATCTAAACAATGATATTTTTGTTTTAAAAGAATCCAAAATCTTTTAGTTTTCATATGTAACGGGTATGTATTTATAAATACAAATAAAATAATAAAAACATGTTAAAACAATTTAAAAAATAAATCAAATTTGCAGCAAAATATCAATAGAAACAAGATATGTATTTTTCAAAATGATTTCTCGACAAACCGGAGGGATTCAATTTGAAAAGTATTAATACACAGTATTGTCGTCTGTAAATGCCTTAAACAGTAGGTCTTAATAATATCAATTTTTAAATTTATACAAAGGCATATAAAACTAATTTAGTATGGAAATATTGTTTTATAAACCTTTTGTAAATTTAAAAATTAATTATGAATATGGGGTCTAATTATAACATAAAGCCACAGATATACTTTTTAGAGTGAACATTTAATTTTACTCCGAATTGCCCCTCTAGTGGTACATAAAAAAGGTCATTAAAAAAATTACAGCTTATATTAATTAAGCTATGTATTTAGCACAATGGCCAACAATCTAAAATTAGAAAGAAAAGTATTCCCTAAAATAAAATTTGTGTATACATCCTGTAATTTTGTATGACATTTTAAGGACAAATAGTTGTAGGTATAAAAGAAATATATACACACACAAATCATAAAAACGCCTATGCGCAGTACAGGAAATACAAAAAAAAAAACGGCCTTTAAAGCTTAAACAAAGTCAAACCGACACAAAAAGAGGTTTGAGTTTATACTAGTAGAATGAATTTTTTTTTTACATAATCCTTAATAAATAATTATTTTAATATTGATTAAGTTGAATGGCCTTTAATTTCTGTTATCTTGATAAGAAATTTTGATAAAAATTTATATGATTTAACAATTTCTTATTATTGTCTTGTTTTTTTTCTTGTAGGTGCAAAATGCCAATCAAGACTATTTTTGCTCGTCAAATTTTCGACTCCCGTGGTAACCCCACCGTTGAAGTCGATCTTACCACTGAATTGGGTCTTTTCCGTGCTGCCGTACCATCTGGTGCCTCCACCGGTGTCCACGAAGCTTTGGAATTGCGTGATAATGACAAGAAGAGCTATCACGGCAAGAGCGTTTTGCAAGCCGTTGGCCATGTCAACAACACTTTGGCTCCCGCACTCCTCAAGGCCAATTTGGAAGTTACCGATCAAGAAGCCATCGATAACTTCATGTTGAAATTGGACGGTACTGAGAACAAGAGCAAATTCGGTGCCAACGCCATTTTGGGTATCTCCTTGGCCGTCTGCAAGGCTGGCGCCGCCAAGAAGGGTGTACCATTGTACAAGCACATCGCTGAATTGGCTGGCAACAAGGACATCATCTTGCCCGTACCCGCTTTCAATGTCATCAACGGTGGCAGCCATGCTGGCAACAAATTGGCTATGCAAGAATTCATGATCTTGCCAACTGGTGCCACCAGCTTCACTGAAGCCATGAAGATTGGCTCTGAAGTTTACCATCACTTGAAGAAGGTCATCAAGGATAAATTCGGTTTGGATGCCACCGCTGTCGGTGATGAGGGTGGTTTCGCTCCCAACATTCAATCCAACAAGGAAGCTTTGAGCCTTATCAGTGACGCCATCGCTATGGGTGGTTACACCGGCAAAGTTGAAATTGGCATGGATGTTGCTGCTTCTGAATTCTTCAAGGATGGCGTTTACGACTTGGACTTCAAGAACCCCAACAGCGACAAATCCCAATGGCTTGCCCCCGAAAAGTTGGCCGATTTGTACCAAGAATTCATCAAGGGCTTCCCCATTGTATCCATTGAGGATCCCTTCGACCAAGATGATTGGGCTGCCTGGACCAAACTTACTGCCGCCACCAGCATTCAAATTGTCGGTGATGATTTGACTGTCACCAACCCCAAACGTATCCAAACTGCCGTCGAAAAGAAGGCCTGCAACTGCTTGTTGTTGAAGGTCAACCAAATCGGTACCGTCACCGAGTCCATCAAGGCCCATTTGTTGGCCAAGCAAAACGGCTGGGGCACCATGGTCTCCCATCGTTCCGGTGAGACTGAGGATTCCTTCATTGCTGATTTGGTTGTTGGTTTGTCCACTGGTCAAATTAAGACTGGCGCTCCTTGCCGCTCTGAACGTTTGGCTAAATACAACCAAATTCTCCGCATCGAAGAGGAATTGGGCGCCAACGCCAAATTCGCCGGTAAATCATTCAGAAAACCCCAATAAATTGCTTAACAACAGCAAACATAACTCATTGTTACTACACATCTATTCCAACATCTGAAACAAAAAGAAACACGCTAAACGCAGACCTAAGTTGAGCTTGGTTATTTAACAAAAATACAATTTATTTTTTAATTTAAGAAGGTTTAGGATTACTATTACTGTTGTTTCTCTCATTTTAAGTGACTGAATATTTTTAATTAACTTAACTCAATTTCAATAAACATTATTTTTATGTAAATATGCTTAAAGAGATTGTTAGTTCTTGTTTAGTGCCAGCACAAAGAAATCATTATAGAAATGAGGAAACTTCGTATATAATCTTAAAACTTTTTAATTTCTAAATTATCGATGTTTATTTAAATACACTACAATATTTATTATATAATTATCTATATAGTTCTACACAAAACATAAATATATGTAGTTCGTTGTTGTCAAAATCAATACAAAAAAAAATTTTGGAACGGTCTAAATTGTATCTAACAAAATACAGTTGAAGGCTGTTCCTTAAGTAAGACACACACATAAAATTTGTTAATTTTTAATCAGTAGATTTAAGTATTTGGTTACTTCGTCTGAATTCAAACCAGATGGGTAATTATTAATAAAAAACAAAAATAAATAAAAAAAGGTGTTTATTTCAAATTTCTATTTTGTATAGCCAGCAGATTTAAAATATTCTTATTTAGCTAGTTAATGAGGATCTTCTGTGATTTTTATTTTCTTTTCCCTCTAAAAATATCCCATTTAGCATATTACACAAGTTTGCTGTGAAATCCGTTTTTACACAAAATGTATACATCTGGCAGCTTTTTTTCTTTCTTATTTAACATGCTTTTGGCAACTCTTACCAACTACTGTTATATTTATGTAGTTCCTCTTTCATCGTCTACTTTAGTGAATGTGTTATTAGTGAATTGTGAGTTGCAAGTAAAATATTAATTAATTAGTGTTTTATTTATGCTTAAACATAGTTTATAGCAAAGATTGTTCGTTTTTTTAATGAATGACTTTAAATTATTTCTATTTTGTTTAATATTTAATGGTAAATGTTAAGAAGTTATAGTGATGCAGTTTCTTTGTGGTTGCAACAAGTGCCAAATGTTCTGTCTCTTTCCCACTCATGTCATTCACAATATAGGAATATAAAAATGAGTTTAGTCATAGAAGTTGCAAAAACACACAGACAAATGTGCAGGATCATGTTTAATTGGTAAGTGCAAGTTACTTTTTATCCGTTTTAAATGAAATTGTTGAATATTTTCCTATGAAATTTATATTGATTGATTATTATTTTTTTGGCGATAATAATATAGAATTTCGCTTATTAAATGTTATTAAATATACTTTCTAATAATTTGTAGTGTAAAGTTTTGTTATGACTTTAAAGCTTATTAGTTATATTGTTTGAGGATTGATAATTAACGCACAGTGGACTATAAAATTTATATTGTTGATTGATTATTATTACTTGGCGATAATAATGAATAATTTTGCTTACGTTTAATGCATCAAAATGTTATTAAATAGATTTTCTAATAATTTGTAGTGTAATGTTTTGACATGACTTTAAAGTTAGGCATATTGTTTGAGGATTAATAAAAGGCGCACATAAAAAAAGTGGAAATAATCTGTAACTTCTAAACGGATAAAAAATAAGCCTAACGTGAACAAGCTTTGACTATTATGTTACGTGAACAAACTTAGATGTATAAAGGGTCTACCAATAGGGATTTCCGAACATTGACAATTGATTGCGGCGAACTACATCATATATTCAGTATGTTTTGCCAAATCACCATGGACGGAAATAGTGTTCAGCATTGTTTTCTATTCTGGCAACGTTCCGTGCGCTTCGCCCTTTTCTGGATGCAAGGGTACGACAACAAACAAAATTGTCGAATTCCATATATTTTTAAGGTCGACGTTGGTAGGCCATCATCGTCAACGGCCTGAATTGGACGACATATAGTGGCTCAGAATCGACATATAGTCGCTCAGAATCGTTTATCATCGGTAAAAGCTCTATAACTTTTGAATTTATATATAGAGAGCCTTAAAACTGATATATAAGCAAAAAGCCAAGACTACCTCGATTTTTTACTTATTTTTTGTTTCTATGTCTGGACTATTAAGTCCCGGTCCACACTGTGAAACATTTGCTGCAAAACATTTTTAAATTCTCTTTTGAAACTGCATTCGTGCCCACACAGTGAAGTTTTTGCTTTTCAGATTTTGACATTTTTGTACAGAACGAATATGAACGAATAAATGTGAATGACATACTCAACAAAAACTTCATGTACATGAAACATAGTACCCTTTTCCATTCCTCTTTCCCCTTTCACCGACAAACTCAAATGTTTTGCAGCAAATGTTTCACAGTATGGATGGGGACTAGAGTATCCAAAACCGAAACCGAAAACCGGTCAACCGGTTTTTTCATCTTTTTAAAACCGAACGGTTTCGGTTTTCTTTAACTTTTCGGTTTTTTGACAACCCGGTTTTTTTAAGACGGTTAACCGGTTTTAACGAAATACTTTGTAAAGCTTATTTGAACATATTACTTAAAAATATTTTGATAACATTTTTAAAAATATACATTTATTTTTTAGAAATTTGGAATTTAGTACCAAAATTGTCTATAAATTGAAATTGTAATTTTTCATAATTAATAAAAAACCGGTTAACCGGTTTTTATAATGACAAAACCGAAACCGGTTTTTCTTGAATAAGAAAACCGAAACCGGTTTTTTTATATAACACTGTTTTCGGTTAAACCGGAAAACGGTTTTTTGAATTTGCCGGTTTTTTGGACACTCTAATGGGGACTAAGACATTAATGTAAACAATATGGATATCCAATAATAGATATTTCAAAGATCTTCGCAACGGCGTATAAAAGGCCAAAGCAAGTCGGATCTACAATTGGTCAAAATCGATAAAAATATTTTTTACACCGAATTTTTTTTTTACAAAAAAAAGTTTTTTGTTATACATTTTTTTTTTATAAAAATCAAAAAAAAAAAAAAATTAAAAAAAAAATGTTTGGCCCAAAATTATTTTCGATAATAAAAAAATTTTTTTTTTTGAAATTTTGTTTAATAATTTGGTGAAGGGTCACTTTAACATGCACAAATATTTTACAAGTATCGATTATCGATATAAAAGTTAACTCAAAAAAGTTTTATAAGGACAATAATCAGGCTACTAAATTTGTTTGTAATCTGTCCATAATTTGCTCATATACTGGGTGTAGGCTATTAAATGATCAGGCTTGATCGACTATACTTTCCTGTTTACATTTAGTTTCCGTTATTAAAGTCTGTGTCATAGATAATTATACATAGAGACGAGACACTCCGATTTGTCAAACTAAAATACAATAAATCATATGTCCGATACAACAACAAAATACATTTGGTCAATTCACAAGGTCACTTATCATGTCATATTGTCATAATGTCCTAATATTTCACAATGGTTTTTATTGCTTTTCAAGCAAAAAATGTCCAAAAATAATACTACTTTCTATGCCATGTTTATTGTTTTATCGTAACGAACCAGCAGAACCCAACGCCGAATGCCTAAGAGTCGGTTAAGCCGAACCGTCGCGTCGTGATATATTAGGACATTATGACAATATGACTGATGAGAGACCTTGTGAATTGACCAACTGAATAGCATGTATTTTGTTGTTGGAATAGTTAGGTTTTTGACAACAGACTTAGGTTTTTGACAATTATGTCTCGTCTCTATGTTACCCTATGGTCTGTGTATTTATTGTACGCAGATAAAATCTACAAAAAATATTTCAATGTTGCCATATTTTGATATCAGTTTGAGGGCCATTGTTATATCATGGACAACAACCATTAATGATTTAAACAGTTATTTTACATTTATGAGACTTTTGTTTACACAATTGATTTGTTTACAATTGGATTGTAAACAAATGTGGATTTTTAACAATAATCTAATTTTCAGCAATAAATGTAGGACTTGTAGGCACTTTAACATGTATCTATATACAATGTATACCTAAAAATGGATTGTTATATCATGGACAACAACCATTAATGATTTAAACAGTTATTTTACATTTATGAGACTTTTGTTTACACAATTGATTTCTTTACAATTTAATAATTTTCCTGTGGATTTTTTACAATAACCTAATTTTCAGCAATAAATGTAGGACTTGTAGGCACTTTAATATGTATCTATATACAATGTATACCTAAAAATGGATTTGAATATAATTAAATTCAATGACAACTTAAACGCTTGGTAATTATAAATTCATGCAGATCACAGATATACTAAAATGTAAATAAATTTAGTTCTAGATTTTGTTGGTTTTATTTGGCGATGATTAAAAATACGTTTCATGGTTATTAGTTTTCAAGGTGAACACTAATAAAGCGAGTCAATTGCATTTTTATTTTATTGGTTTTTTAAAAACCAACAATCAGTTTTACAACAATTGTTCGAGAGATACCTTCGAAAAAAGTTGTTTAAATATCTGGCCACAAAAAAAATATATATAAAAATATGTTTTTTGATCTTTTACAAGGATTGTTTGATATGTTATGGGGCTTATTACCATTTGGTAAGTTGCGTTGTGCGAAAAGGGAACTTCAGTGATTCATTAAGTGAAATGAAAAATAATTTGTCTGTGTTTAGGTGGCGGCGGTGATGACGATGATGATGGTTCTGAGGAATCCTAATTAAAATTTCACACCCCGTCAAATATAGTCATGCCTGAGTGAGTTTATTTAAAAAAAAAAACAAACATTATTATTTAAATCGCCTAATTTTTTATATAATTCAACATTTCAGTGTCGAACTAAATAAAACTAAACAACATGTTGAATATTTTCGAAATGTTATTTCTATTTTTCCAAGGTCTTACTAAAATTATTAAGGTCATTAGGGAACCTCCCAGTAAGTACTAAAATTTTGTTAAAGTTCTTCAATATATTTCAAATAATTTATTGCCTTTAGCCTCTGGTGATGAACCCGATTCCGATGAAGTTGAAATTATATCCACTTGATATGGGTATTTTATTGTTAAATTCAATATATTTTATTCATAATTTAAGTTTTTTATATAGTTTTATTTATATAAATATATGTTTTATATATTTTTTGTTTAAAATACATTGTTTTATAAAGTAATAGATTTTTACAGTTTTTTTTTTTTTTTTTTTTTTTTTTTTGTAAATTTTTGTTTATATATTAAAAAAAAAATACATGAAATATGTGTAATTGCGAATCAAACGATATTTTCTTTTTGGGGGATTTTTAAAATAAACATGTACGAATAAAAAAAGTTTTATTTTTAAAATAATTTATGTTTCTTTTTTAATTCTTGCTTCTTCCAACCGGGCAACTCATCGAATTCCCAAAATGACATGTTGAATAGGGATACAAAGTCATCGTGGGTTAAGTGGACCTGTAAGAAGAACAAATTTAAAAGTTTAATAAAATTAGCATTATTTATGTTTAATTTCTTGAACTAGAACTAAATGTTTCAGTAGGAATTTTCTAAAACAAATCGTTTACCGATTAAAATTAGATTTTGGTAATTTATTTATATGGGAACAAAGCAAATTTTAAACACCTTTCAGTGGTACTTAAATGGCGCTCTCAAAACTCCATATTGAAGGAAACGACTCTCCAACTTCCTCAATGCAATATAATTAAATTATACTTCGAGACAAGCTAGGAAAGATCTTTGTATGTAAGAAAACTGTATACAGATTAATGTAGTTTAGACAAGAGTTTGTTTGGTATGAATGTGGTCTAAACATAAAAAGATGTACCAAAAAATTGCTATTTTCGCGATCAGTATTTAGTTTACAAAGTATTGACATACTTCCGGCTCTTTTGATTATGCGATGGAGCCATTATATATTCAATGACAAATCATACAAGACTTTGAACAGTAATCATAGAGACATAGTGGCTGCACATTGCTTCAATAACATCGTACTTGGTACTCGTCCATTGCCGTCGAAATCAAGAGTGAAATGAAGCAATGAACCTAATGTGTCCAACATAAAAACAGTAACACTATTTTCAGCCTTTTCCCACTACAATTAGACTTTCACTCCGCCAAATATTCTCAACTTAGCGGCAGCAATTTTCAACCGAAATTTTGCCTCATGTAAGCGGAATATTCCTAAACGTTTGCATATGACCGACATTGAACAGAATTGAGATCCTTATATATGGTTATGAATTCTTGTGTCTTCATGACACAAGTCCTACTCAAATCATTATTATTCCAATATAATTTGATAATGATCGACATTGAAGAGAATTCAGGTACTACTTAATATCTAGGTCTGAATCTTGGATTAATGTCATCTCGCTGGCATCTCTTTGGGAATTGACAAGGACACGATTGTAACAATATAAATATAAGGCAATTAGTTGCAGACTTTTTTAATTAAGCTGGATTAGTATGGATCTCATTCCACAGCAACAACAAATGTCAAGGTTTAGAAAGAGCCCTGAAGAATGCAATTCGTATCACATGCTGATGTGTTAAGATGGCAAATATGGGTCATCTGCATGGGGAGAGGAGGCTGTTGTCGGCTAGCAAACATAATATGTTGCTGACCAGATAGGTGCCCGATAGTCTGACACTTTAACGGTCATTCGATTATGATGCAGGATCGACTTCAACGACAGTTCCTGATGGATTTCTGTTGCTACTGAAAACAAATTCAGGACATCGTTCTGAGGGAATGCTGGATAAACGTTATATCAATCTTTTGCTCTGTCAATGACACAGCTACCCATAATTAAAGCCATAACGATAGTAGCAGCTGGCTTCGAAGATTGCGTTCATGAGGCATTTCAGTAAACCAAGATAATTCAGATATTTATCTCTGCTGTGCACTCTCTTCAAAGATCTCACCAAGAGTTACGATCGTGGCATCGTATTCAGTCTACAACTAACTTGTGATTATTGCTGCTCTATCTTCTTATTTTGATAACCAATATCTTGAGTTTCGAGGTATCTTTACCAGAACAAGAGAAAATTGGAAATATATACTATTAAAGTTCTCTCTCTAGCTGTACTCGCTGCCGTTCAGGGTAACATTTGAAAAACTAATCCCAGCAAACAAATGTTGCTGCATATTAACCAGAAAATCATCAGGTTGCTCAATAAGGATAATGGAACAAGTTAATCATTTGATGAACTCTAAAATTCAGGAGTTTGCATCATTTGGCGTAGATGTACGGCTTTCAACCGATTGTTTATTGAGCACCAAGAAAAAGTGCTCACCATAGAGAAAAATACATAGAAATAAGAAGAAAGGAATTGTTATTTACAAATTTCGGAACGTTCTAGTCGTTGAGGAGAGAACGCAAATGTCTTTGCTATGCGGAATATCTATAATTGTAAGAAACCTTTAAGAGTCGGGAGTTAACTTTTTAACGATAAAAAGTCGGAGAAACTTTAATTAAAATGCTGGATAATTTTGCTCCAGTCAGGTGTTTCACCAATTCAACGAATAAAACTGATAGGACCGCGTATTAATGATTTTGTTTAAATTTAGGTATCTCTAAAATCCAAAGAATAAGCTTGATAGGATCTTAATACAGTTTATGAGGCTTTTAGATAACATCACGAAAAAGGGAAGAGAAACGTGTATAAAAAGGCAGATAAATAACACAAACAAATTGTTATTCGCAAACTTCACTACTCTACTTCTAGTTGCTGACGAGAAGTTCAAAGATTATCTCTTGCTCCAGGCGAATATCCTTACTGATCTTGCTGAACATTTAAGAACTAAATACGCTAAACCTATCTATCAATAGCCATATTATACATATATAGAAATTCACTACAAATTCAAAACAAACGAATTACATGCCGAAATGTATTTGTCTTGAATATCCTGCTAGATTTTGTAACTTCTTGACATTAAGGATTTCGGGCTTGAAAATTAAAATAAGATGAGATTTTCAAAAATAAACCACAATATTATTACTTACCTCTCGTTTCAAAGGGTTAATTTCTGGTGGCAGTAAATCAATTTCCTGTTGCAAAACTCCTATAGGATACTTTTGATGACGATCGAAATCCTTTTGATTGTTCAACAAAGCAGGATGAACTTTGCCATTAACTTCGCCATTCGAAAGTTGACCATTACCATTAGTACTTGCCGATGTGGAAGTATTCGATAACAGTTGTCGCTTATTTTCATAAGTAACATAATTCTAAAATAAATTAATGTTAAGACACTTGAGAACTTTTACTTTTAAAAAATATTAATGCAATTAACTTACATTCCATAACTGATGATTCCAGTTCTCAAAGAAACCTTTAAATACATTCGGTTCATCTTGCTGTCTCACCACACCAATAGCTGTTGTGGGTCTTCTAGCTATTGGCACCGTTTCCAGATAACTTTGAGCCATATTAAGATATTTGTCCTTTTCATATGACGAAACATGTTTGCCCAGCCATACATACGTTATAATGCCAGCATCTAGAATATAAGAACATTCGGGTGATAGATCTGATTGCTCATAGCCCAAAACTTCTTCGCTATAGAATTTGTTACGCAGCGACCACACCAAAAAGAGTTGTGTCTGAAGACGTGGTTTGTTAATGGAATTATTTGTGTATTGTGGTGTACTACTGCCATTTGAATTTGGTGGTGAAATACTGCCGTTTGTGCTGTTTGAACTTCCATTACTATTGCTGCAGGAACTGTTTGAGTTATTCAAACCATTCGTGATAAGATTTTGATTCATAAAATTGGTAACGGAACGCCAAAACTCTTTGGGTTCTTTACTTTCCAGCACCAAAGAACTTTCTCCCAACAGAGTTCCAATGTTCTTTGCTACTTCTCGAGCATCACCTGTGGAGGATTGACCGCACCATACCCATACGTGATGGGATTTTACAACATAACATTCTTTGGAAGACATTGAGGAGAGTGGATAAATTTCTACCGCTTTGGAATTGTATGTAGAGTCACCATAAATTTTCAATATTAAATTATCATTTTCACCGCCACCATTAATGCCATTGTGATTGTTATTATTTTGGGAGTGTGGCATATGTTTATCGTTTAATAAAACAATTAGTTTCCCACCAAACATTTGTAGGAAGTGAGGAGTTTCATCAAATTCCATCATTTGTACAAACATGGTTTTTTGATTTGATTTTTCAAATAAATTTTTGGCAAAATTGTCCGCTTTGGCAGTGACATCGGCTGGAGCCTCTGAACCATTCCAATGATAGATTATTTGTTTAACACCAACATTTTCACTGTCCATAGGATTCATAGAGCAACTCTGTCAGAAAAGAAATTCATACTTTAAAAATGGTTTAATAGAATTTTTGAAACAAACTTACCGCCACAGTATATTGAATAACATACGATTGAAGGGTTGTAAAGAATACAGCTTTGGTTTCGGGCATTTCTATAACTTGATCCTTGGTAACACGATAAATTTTACGCTCTCCAGAGCCATCATCGATTAGCTGAGTTTCAGCGGCCATTTTGGGTCTTTGACATAAAGTCAATGAATCAAATTTACCCAATATAGTTGAGACAGGTTTTGCCGAGGATATGGTATCATTGTTATCCACCTGCCAAGAGGGGAATAATCTTTTAAATTCAACCGGCTCATGACCCTCAATAACTCTAATAACTGGGGTGCTGTAGGGATACTTTTTCTACATAGAAAGATAAAAAAGGAAAGAATTTGTATGTTTCTTACAAAAATTATTGTTTGTTTATTTATACCTTTTTAACAAATGCCCGACCATTGCCCATAGCACCGGTCTTATCCGGTTGCGAGGCTTGACTACCCACCCACAACCAAACACCTTGTGAAAAACCATCTAGAACATAGGCTGTGCTAGAGTCACTGAAATCTTCTTTGGTCGGTATAACCACATCCAATTGATCCAAATGTAAACGATTGTTGCGATAGCAACATTTATAAATTTTCAATTTATTGCACACTGGTTTCTCCGGCACCTGGGAATTTTGCGATACAACCCTTTGATTCAAGGGTAAAAATGTATTCCACTCATTTTTACGATTTTCCGGCATAGATTGTTCATAACCATCATCAACAATAGTGATGTTATCATCATTCGTCTGCCATTTATTGGCCAACTCAATGGCATTGCGTCGTTCCACATTGCTACTGGAACGACCGATCCATACATACAAATGATTAGCGGTATGCAAAAGCATAATGTAATCGGCACCAAAATGTTCCCAGGTAATACTTTTCATTTCAACACAATGCATCCATTTGCGGCCATATACTTGAAACAAACGATTGGGATCGTTTGAGTTTAAAAGGGCACCCGATTTTATGCTGTTAGGAAATACGTAGTAGGTAAATTAGTTTAATCTAGTTTTGTTGATAGTGTGGAAAGATATAAACTTACGTTATACCCTTTTTGAAATACGATAAAAATCTAGCACTTTCATTATTCTGTGTTTCACGATATTCGGTGGCCACATTACCGAAATAAGAGTCCAGCTCTTGTATTTTATGAGCCACATTGGAACGTTTTTGTTCGGACACATTTTCACCCAACCAAAAGTGTATGAAACGTTCTAAGCTGGTAGAAGGTTTCACTTCACGGGTCTGGAAAAAGGATTTTAGAAATTTAATTTAAAAAGTATTTAAATTTTTAAAATAAAGTTGGAAGTATAAATCAGGAATAGAGAATTGAATAAAGTAATTGTGGATGAACTAGATCAAGGGGTGCGAATATAAATATATAAAATATAAATTCAGTCACGAAGCAAATACACTGCAGAACTATTTTCTAAGATAAATTCTAACAAAACGTATTATCTCGAGACATAATAATCTAAGGTATTTTCTAAAGAAATTACGATATTGTATTTGATAGTGTCCGCAAATGGTGTGGTAAGGAATACAAGGACACCTACATTATCCGAAAATACTTCGGAATATTTAATTTTATTGGATCACATTTCTTCTAGCAATGAATGGGATTAAAATGAATAAGAGACCACAAAACTTTATGAAACGGTCCAATGAAAGAACAATGGCATTATGATATCTACCAATCTTATGATAAATCTTTATGACCTAACTAGATCAGAATGACCGCTTTTGGTAGGCAGAACTGGCGATCTTGGATAAACCGTAATGTTATGGCGCTCAAGTTTCGGTGCAAGACTGACTGATCTTCCTTGTATAATCTATATATATGTATATTTATAGGGCCTACAAGGGCCTCAATGAAATGTTTCAACATCTCTCATCCCCATCTGCCTTCTCTATGTATGAGCTAGTCGTCCCCTCTTCTGTTCCCTTGCAGGTTCCAGTCTATGGTAGTTCTAGTGGTGTCGTTAGTCTGCCTTCTAAGGGTGTGGCCGATCCAACGTCATTTTCGTCTCCTTATTTCAATCGATAGGAGTATCTATAAAAACCAGTAATATCCTTCCTCCTTATTCTGACATTGTTAAGAACAAAATCCTTAATAGATTACATAGATAATGGCTTTACAAAAGTAAAACTACTACGATGAAAAATATAAAGAGATCATGATACAATAGAGAAATTGTAGATAAATGTAATGAAGCATAATAACAACTAATGGTTTTAGAATCTTATTAAGAATCGCAACATTCCTATAATAATTTATGTAGATGTTACAGTGGCTACTTAGAGAGATCCCTTTCCTAGGACAATATATAAGGTTAAAGATGGAAATCTCTCTTATAAAGATTAAGAACTATGGACTAACTAAATCAGACACCTAACTGTGTGATCTTCTCTAACCAGTAATCTATACTACCCAGTAATATCTTTTCTCCTTATCCAGACTTTAGTAGGAACAAAATCCATACTGGATCAAGTAGTTAATGCCTGCAGTAAAACTACTACGAATAAAAAGATAAAGCTATCATGATACAATGAATTTATTATCATGTATATCATGTATGGACCATGAACTGTCTGAAACCGTTGGATGTATTGATAGATACGTTTGTTGAGGCCCTCAACAAAAAAATAGACTGTTCACGAGGTTAAGGGGGGAACTATCTCTTATCATGATTAAAAACAGTTCACCCATTATTTGACTACCTTATTTCCTAGGACAACTATACATGGTTAATGAAGGAAATATATATCAGGAAGTTTAAGAACTCTCTTAAAACTATGGACTAACTACATCAGAGAGATAACTGTGTAACATTCCCTAACAAGAACAAAATCCTTACTGGATTTAATAGTTAATGCCTGCAGTAATACTACTACGAATAAAACAATAAAGCAATCCTTATGCAATGGAGAGATTGTGCATAAATACAAAGAATATGGGAAATGTTTAATGATGATAATATCGTAATGATAGCTAATGGTCATTGGTCATGGCTTAACAACAGTCCAAGAGGATTTTTTGTAGAGGTTACTCCAAGTTTCTCTTATTTATAATGGACCACAAACAGTCTGAACACGTTGGAAGTATTGATGAATAAATTTGTTGAGGCTTTCACCAAGAAATCTTGCAGGTTAAAGGGGCAAGTCTCTCTTATTATGGTGTAGGAAAATCTACAAGATTAAATATAAATTTCTTTTTGGAAGGATAAGAACTTTTGGTTTAATACCCTTCTTAAACCATCCTCAAAATGACTTTGGAATGGACCTTTGATATTTATATTCAAAATATTGTTCAGATCTATAACCTGGATGCACGACATGGTTATAACCGAGATAGAACAAATCAAGAGGCACTTCAATCATTAATGGGATTAAAAAAATCCTGAATTAGGAGGAAGGGAAATTAAAAAAAAAACATCGAAGTATTATTGGAAACCCAGAATTTTTAAAGGAATAAGGTAATATAATCTAATCAATACAATAGGTAATATAATCTAATCAATACTTCTTGAAGATTTCAAGAGTTGAAATTTGCGATTTTCTATCACCACTGCTGAATATAAGTGCTTTAGTATTAGCTATGGATGCTGCAATACGATTGTGTATTCGAATGTCAAAGGATTATGGAGTAATAGTATCCAAAAAATAATAAAATAATTAGGCCTATTCACCAAATAATATAAGCGCCCTCAGTGAATCGAAAATAAACTCCAATTGAAGTTTTACTTCGATTGGTTACAATGGATCCATTCCAAAAGTGTCTGCGAGAGATAGTTATATTTTGAGCTATGGCAATGACAGCTTATGATTGTTAGATTTCATAAAGTTTGATGTTATAAATGGAACACATGCTCAGAATTTTGAGTAATAAATTTTCTATTGCAGTATTTTTTTACATAAATACATCTCTCCTGCGAAGATTTGTTCGAAGTGGATTATCTCAATAACTATGGTGGTGAGAAAATACCATTTTAAACAGCTGTGCTTTGCAGAATTTTTGAATTTACTGTGTGGGAACTGATATTGCTAGATATTTTGGATTCTAACGAGTTGATGGCTAAGCGATGAGGAAAAAACATTGATTCAAGAAGAACCCACCAGCCGGCCTATATCATCTGAGTTATGTATAGAATTCTTCTAGTGTACAAAGTTGGTTCCGGAGAAACACCTCTCAGACCTATATCTTGAACTTTTGAAACAAGTTCTAAGTTACTTATGGAAACCCTTCGAGCTGCGCAAAGCAAATATTTTGTAGTTATCTCGATCAGAGTGAAAACTGTATTTTTTAAAAACAAAGCCATATTCTATTATAAATAAAAAGTATCTTGAAATACTTGAGATTTTTGTATAAAAATAACGTTGACAAATTTAACACATCTAAACCATTTGGAAATTCTAGTTTTCCAATGCTTTTGAAATGTAAAATTACTTCTGGAAGAAGACTATAATAAAGAAAAACAAGTAAGAGAGCTATATTCGGTTGTGCCGAATCTTATATACCCTTCACCAAATTATACTTTAAAATACAAATTTTAAATATTTTTAGGTAAACAAAATAAATTTTTTTTTTCAAAATTGTTTTTCAAAATTTAATAAAATTTTTTTTTTCAAAATTGTTTTTAAAATTTATTTTTAATTTTTTAAATTTACTAGTGCAAAAAAATTTATGACAAACTAATTTTTTTGGTAAAAAAATGCGGCTTAAAAATATTTTTCCCGATTTTGACCCATTGTAGGTCCTAATTACTATAGCCTTATATAGATCGTTGCAATGGACTTTGAAATATCTATCATTAGATATCCATATTGTCTATATTAATGACTTAGTAATCCAGATATAGATCAAAAATAGGCCAAATATCGAGGTTGGCCCGGTTTTTTCCTTATATCTCAGCCATTTGAGGACCGATTTTCTCGATTTTAAATAGCAACCGAGCCGAAAGAATTCCCGATATATTGATGTTTGAATCAAGTTTGTAAGTTATTCAGAAAATTGATTTCAACAGACAGACAGTCGGACATGGCTTAATCGACTCCGCTATCTATAAGGATCCAGAATATATATTCTTTATAGGGTCGGACAATTTTATTGTGGAAATTACAAACGGAATGACAAACTTATAAATAGCCTTCCCACGAAGGTGAAGCGTATAAAAACTACTACAAATTTAAAGAATTGTTCTTTATTATGCCTGGGGACTTATCAATATATATATGTCAAATTGATGACATTTCCAATGGCATTAAAATGTTAAAGTTGAAAATTACGTTTAATAAAGCAATTGACTTGAAATTTAATTATTAGGCCTGCTAATGAGTGTATTAAACCACAGTTTTTAAATTTTAACAAATTCTCATATAAATTACTTACGATTGTATCCTGATTAACAAATGTTCCTGTTGGACAACAGGCATATATTATATAAGCACAATCATCTAAAAATGTACCATATTGTGGTTTAGGTTCGGCTTCCAAACGATCTTCCTCAATTTTCCAAACATGAAAGCAGATGGCATTTTTCGGTATTCGGCGAAAAGATGCATCTACCTTAACATCGGCTATAGAATTTGGACGAACCTCCTAAAAAAAAGAAGCAAAAGAGAAAATGAAACAAGTTAATAAATAAGACTTACAACAATTCTGAGATAAACTCAAAAATATTTTAAACAATGTTACAAATAATAATTAAGATTTTCTGCAATGCTGAGTTAATCTTAAAAATATTTTAATCGTGTATGACTTTGATGCATACAACAATTAATCTTTAGCAATTATGATGTTAGAGATGGTGTGTAAACATGACTTTTTATGTGCTCATAGTTACCACTTTTACTCCATCATAATATCTGTAAAAATATGCATCTATTACACTATATTTCTTCTAGCAAATTGCAACAAATGCTTGTTCACTTTATAATTATTCAAATAAAATAATTGTTATTCAAGATCTTGATCGTGTTTAACCGTTGTTTTTTCTTCTTCTATTTTTAATTTTAACTTTGATTAATGTTTAATTACAAATGTCGCTTTTTTTTAAATCGTCATCATCATACTTGTATCTTAGTGTTTTGTTTGATAAAAAAAAAATATTAAAACAATATTTAAAATTAAAAAAAAAAATATCACCGACGAAACGATATGAAACGGCGGAATTAATTGTTTGTCACTTGAAGCGTGAATTTGTTGTCTTTTCATTTATTGTTACTACAACAACGGCGTGTATGAGATTGTGTCTCGTATCGTGTAAATGAAGAGACAATGAATAATAAAACAAACATAAAATGTAGTCGTTTTATTATGCAGCACGTATTTTGTATGTAGATACAGATAATCATACACACCACGGTTTTAAACCTAAAACATTTTTAATTGGTTTTCTTCAAAAATGGTGAATGGTAACAATCGAAACACGTTTAGAACTCCCAAATATGTAACACTCACTAGTGTTGTTATCCATTATGTGGGTATTTTAGAGTGTTACAACAATTGGTGTCATACTTTTTAAAACACATTTTCCACTCCCAAATATATATCTCCAAAACATGCGGTTTAACAATATCAACTGCTTCTTTAAGGGTCAGCAAATTACAACCTCAAACTTTTGATGTGATTTATATATTGAAGTGATTGGGTGCAAAACCAAGAGTGTTGATCAACCAAGATAAGTCACTTGTTTGAGCCGTCCGGCGAGAGTCTTGATAAAGAATAATTCGAGATTAACTTCTGGCAGGAAATTAGTGATACTAATCCGAATTGACCCCGTTTTAGGTTGGCATGGTGATGACAAATTCAGTTATTTTCTATTTAAAGGGTTTCGGGCGCGGTCAACATTTGTTGAATTTGGCTGTCCTTAACACAACAAGAAATGTAACCTTTTGTTCATTTGTAGCGCCTTTCTGATTGGGCTTTGCAAAAATTTGCTGCAAAACCAGAACTTCATTGAAAAATCATTGTCAGCTATAAAGCTCTTTGCTGGATTAATGTAATTGAATTGCATACACAAAATGTGGCCTTGTTATGTCGATTATTGGAATGTATATTTTTCATGGATGAAAATAGTCGCCATGTCACAGTCAATGTCGTTAGTTATGGTTTTTTGGCCAAAATTAGATGAACTTTTGGTCCTAACAAGATGTGCCGCGCAGTTGTACAATCAATTAATCTCAAGAAATCTTACGGTCTAATGTTGAACTCTCCATGTTATAGCTGACAGATATATCGGAAATAATCATAGCCATAAAAGCGCTGATGAATCACAGAGCACTTGGAGTGAAAAACATCAACATTGAGCTTCAGGAATGACACATTGTGGAAAAATTCTTGACCTCCCACTCTCTTCCTTCTGAACTTAGTATTGGAGTAAAAATAGTACCAAGGAAGGGATGACTAACGGAATGCGAAAATTGGAGACACATAACTCTACTACCCAGGATAAATAAGGTGATGGCTCATTAAAGCAAGGGTGTCCTGCTTATTCTCATTAGAATTCCGGTTTGCATAAGCCGTTTTCAAATCTCATTATTGATTTTGCTAAAGCTGTTGACTTCCATCAATGTAAAAGAGTTCCAAAAAGAATATTCGATTTGAATTCTCATTCGAATTCCGGTTTTCACAAGTCATTTTCAAATCTCATTATTTGGATTTTGCTTAAGCAAATGCAAAAGAGTTCCAAAAAGAATATTCTATCTGATCAGTGTCATATATCGATATTCGACGTGTCAAGTTCTACATTAACGCATTCTGGCCAGACATTGTAAACACAGGAGTTCGGTAGCGGTGTGTTCTATTTATATTTCTGTAGTGGACACAATAATGATGGAGGCAATCACAATTAGAAGATGTATTTCGTTCACAACATGAGTTCTGAAACGACGGCTAGAAGATCTCGGCTACGCAAAAAACTTTTCGGGAATGACAGTCAAACAGTGAGAAATACAAACAACTGCATACGATACAGCCCCAAATTTATAAACATTGGCAAGAGTCCTACGGCTAGATACCATGAACTCCATAAAGTTTGAAATAAAAAATTAAGTACTTTGAACTTGTAGAACATCCAATCTTTGCTATAATCGGACAGCATCATATCTTCTACAGGCGGCTCATGCAAGGATATTGAAAACCACATTAGGAAGGGATCCCAAGCCTTTGGAACACTACAAAAGCTGTGGAGATCGCCACAAATCTTCTCAAACATTCATTCCGTGTGTTGATCTATGGATATGAATCCTGGAATACCTCAGCTAACGATCTACAAATATTACAAGTATTCATCAATTGATCAGTACGAAAGCTAATGAAAACATTCTGACCGAATTTTATTAGCAATGATGACCTTTGGGAAAGAGCAGGAGAAACGCCAATACGAGTTTTAAGGAATGAAGTGGGTTTAGCCAAGTTCTTAGAATAACAAACAATTTAATAGCTATGATGGAATTCGAACGAAGGTAGCAGAAGAAAAGCGGAAGACAAATACAAGCCAAATCAAATTCTGCAACTGGACCGGTATAAAAATTTTGGCACAAGACAGATCAAGATGAAAATCTTTGTTGCGACGCTTTGCTCCAACCTGGAAATTTATTAAACAATTGGAAATTGCCAAAGTTCTGGTAGATATGTGTGAAATAGTGGTGGAAAATTAGCTCCAAAGAATTGATGTGCTCGCTCATAAGAAAGAGATCGAACTCCATACATAAACTTAACAGCACATTATCTGGATCATTCTGTGTTTTATTTTAATAAAAAACCCTTTTCACATTTAAATGATCTGGAGAAAACCCGTTTTGGAGCGAACGACGATCGGGTTCAGTTCTGTGTGCTTCTGATATTTGATTAACTGTTAATAACATATCTCAAAACTGATCTGTGTGCCCCGATAGACTACACGATAGTGTGCTGGACTATCAATCTAAGGGTTGCGAGTTCGATACCCGCCAGAGTGTATCTGCAGACAAGCAAAACGTTTCGCAGTTTGTGTTTGTTAAAATCTCAGCTGATTTGCTTTTGTAAATATATCAATTTATTGGAATTACTTGTGCTGGATTTTCTAGATTTTTAGCTTTACTCTTTACCATGTATTTTTACATTTCCTTATATCAAACAAATAACACCACTTGTTCATACACCCTGTAACTTACTTCATGATTTAATTTATATGGAATACTGGGAAATTTGCTTAGGGTGAGTAATAATGTGTAAATGGCTGGATAGATGATGATGGTTATAAATAGTATGAATATATTTTATGGTTTCAGCCACAATAATGTTGGCAACAACATATTTCAGTAGGGTTAAAAAAGATTACAGCCACAATTGAATTAAATTACGCGCTTTTGTGGCATTTGACTAAAATAGTTTATTGTTTATTTGTCAAAAAAATGTTGAACTTGGAAATTAAAAGACTTTGCTCTCTCAGTTTTATAAACAAAACCATATTATTTGATTACTACATTAGTTAATGGTACACACTTGTTTATGGTCCTTTTTAGTTTAATTCAAAAAGGTATTTCATGTTACTAAACTGATTTATTAATACTATATAAAAAACAATTAGGAATTTATTTTGTACTTATCTACTTATCTAATCAAACAATCGATCATGATACTTTTATGATCATGATACGAGTACATTAATGGAATGCAACTGTTGATTTATTAAATTGTTTTCAAACCAACTAATCTTTTAACGGAGGCAATTTAAAGTTTTAATTTCCGTTCAACACCTTGCATAAATTAATGAATTTTTATAGTTTATTTTGTAATTGTTTGATTTATGTTGTTACAATTAAATTAGTTTGATATATTTTGGCTATTTGTCTAATTTTATAGGTAATTAAATGAAACATTATATTCTTTAAAGGGCAATTAATTAAAAGGTCATTAAAAGAGTCATAGAAAAAGTTATAAAAATAGAGAAATTTGTACACATTTGCCGATTAAAGCATGAAAATGGCTATAGTTCAGAGGTCGACCATCAGGAACCGAACATGATCGGTTATTTACCTGTAAACAACATGTATGTCAAAGAAGCCCACAAAAATTATCAAATAAAACTAAAAAAATTAAATCAATAGATTAAAAGGGAGAGAAAGTGTACGTAAAACTTTTCACACCATATTCCATGTTCACTTTATGCCGATCGTTGATATAGTCTGATCTGTTTAGTCACTATTTTCCCTACAGGGAATGCCAGTAATGAATTTGTAATGATTTACTAGTGACATTGTTAGTGGAGCCGTATGTACCCCAGCCAATGTAATCTTCTATTGACATTTAACATTAGCTTGTCATTGAAAATCCAACAGTAGACTGAATCACTACTGACTATGTAGTTATTATCTATACCTATTGACTACACAGCATAATAAAAAAAACCAAACTATTGACAATGTCACAATAAATACACTAGAACTGTTGTCTCTAGCGTATTTCTACTGACGCTTGAAGGAAAGTCGTCGACATTTTAACTACTGCAATTGTCAATAGAGAAAGAGTGTTGACATAGAGACATATTGTCCAAGGCTAACTACAGGATTGTGTTTTAAAGCATACTCAGATCATTGGGTAATGATAGTTTTAAGGAGAAGTGGAAGCTTTTTGACTTTGAGATTTCTAGTTGGGGATGTGACTCACAATCAGATTTAGTATTTAGATTTTTCAAAAATCGTATATGTACTGTAAAAATAGGATACTGAGGATTAACCAGTATATGAAAAATTTAATATGTGTGATCGATTAGATCAGTTCAGTACTGTAAAAATAGGATACTGAGGATTGAATATTAACCAGTGTAAGAAAAATTTCATATGTCTGATCGATTAGGTCAGTTTTTGTAAAGTTTCATGCAACATTCTGTTTATATTTGTTAAAATGGTCGAGTGATACCAAAAACACACATGTTTGTCATTAATTCTCACTTAGCTATTGAACATTATCGTGCAAACAACAAAGTTTTTTTGATTTGAAATTATCGAATTTTGTGCCAACAAAGCGTCATATGCGGGATGTTTTGTTTTACTTCAAAAATGTCTCTGAAACTCACCGAAGCTTATTGTGAATCGGTTTCAACGAGCGAGAGATGGTTTGTGCGGTTCAGAAGAGATTTTAAAATCATTGGGAGCTTGGATTACGTGGTAGTTCATTGCGTGCGAACAATCAAGTAGAGTCGAAGGGACTCCGATTGGGAGCTACTCAATCAGCAATTTCAAAACGTTTGCAAACAGCAGGATTCATCTAAATGCAGATAAATTGAGTACCATACGAATTGAAGCTGAAAAATGGATCCATCGACACCAAAACCAAATATCCATGGCGCTAAGGTAATGCTCTGTGTTTGGTGGGAACAAAAGGGTTCAATCTATTATGAGCTGCTGAAATCTGGGCAGACCATTACAGGGAACCTGTACCGAACACAACTGATTCGAGCATTGAACGAAAATCGGCCAGAATAGAAACTATTTAGAATGAAGTGGTTGGGAAGTTTTGCCTCATCCGCTTTATAGTCCACACCTTGACTTTATAGTCCACACCGTCTGACTACAATTTGTTTAGATCGAACAGAAAGCTCTCTCTGGGATACGATTCACTTCAGAATAGAGTATCCGAAATTGGCTTGATTCGTTCTTGGCCTCAAAAGATGAGCAGTTCTTTTGGCTCGGAATCCATATGTAGCCAGAAAAACAGGGAAAAGGTCGTAGCTAACAATGGCTAACAATACTTTGATTCGTTTGCAGCGTTCATTGCCCGAAAAACGACCAGAATATGAAGCCAGACATGAAACCGTAATATTCCATCATGGCAACGCTCGACCACATCTTGTAATAACTGTTAAAAAGTATTTTGAATGAAGTGGTTGGGAAGTTTTGCCTCATCCGCTTTATAGTCTACACCGCGACTCGTCCGACTACTATTTGTTTTGATCGATGTAGAACGCAACCTCTGCAATACGCTTCACTTCGGAACCGAGTATCCGATATTGGATTGATTCGTTCTTGGCCTCAAAAGATGACTAGTTCTTTTGACTCGGAATCCATATGTTGCCAGAAATATGGGAAAATGTTATAGCTAAAGATGGCCAATACTTTTAATAAATTTATATTGTACAAAGGTTTCAAAATAAAAGCTAAAATTTTGAAAAAATCCCTTGTTTTTAAGTCATACATCCAAGAGATCTCACTATTATGTATGATATAGAAACATGGCCTTTTAAGCTAAGTTCAATATCAGTCAAAGAAATTATAATTGATAATTATAATAGGCTGCAACAGAAACCGTCTCCAACACAGACTTTCTATAAAGACAATTTGAATTAATTCAAATACACATCATGATTTACAACCAGAAAACAACATGAAAAAATCAAAACAAACTGAATTTATAATTTATGTGCTTATTAATAAGTATAAACAAAACCCACCAAATGTATGTCTTACTAAATGCTTATAAACGCTGTAGGATTAATGCACTTGCAATTTTATAATTATTAAATTAAATATTTTTTAAACTGGAAAAAACTACAAAAAAAAAAAAAAAAAATACTTTAATTCAATTTTAAATCAAATACAACATCACAATAAATTAAATATATAAAATAAAAAATAAATGCACGAAATACGTATATAAATAAAACATTAAAAATACATGCAACCTAACAAACATGCCACACCACTTTCTAGAAGTGGCTTTAACTAAAATTCAAAAAAATAAACAAAAAAGTTGCCACAAAAAAATTTAAAAAAAAACGTGCAAAATATTCAATAGTTTTCACTATCGTTTGAAAAATTTACAATGACGTTGAAATGATAATAAATGGGGATGGTATTAAAAGTTTTTCTACCTCTAAAACACACGATCATACTAAATACAAATGTTGTCTTAGACCAACGGTTCGATGGACGTTTGTATTGAATGCATGAACAAATTCATGTTGCAACAACCAATGAATGCATTGAGATGAAATCAAACATGTGCTATTGAAGATTGGACAATATTAGCTGTAATTGCAACATTGTCGATTGAAGTTATGCTGTTATGCTACCAGATGATTTCAATATAATTTCCCCATGAGGTTTGTAGAAAAATGTCCCAATTAGGAAAAACAGCATGTGCTAAAACATATCGAACAATATTAGCGGTAATTGCTAGTTTTTTTGATTTTTATGTTGCCAGATGATTTCATTATATGTCACCCATAATGTTGCTGCAAAAGTTTCCAATTTGGGAGGATGGAATTCTAAATATTACAATATAAGTGCAACTTTGTATTCAAAATAGTTATGCAAAAGTAGTACATATGTGATATTTAGTACTACCGGGAGTTTTTATGCAAAAGTATCTTCGTAATTCTTAAGGAAAGAATGGCCCCTACGGTGGGTCGAAAAAGAGCCAGTCACCTTTTGGGATTAAAGATTTGGTGAATTCGTTTCTAAAAATACCGCTGATTTTGTTCATATCTGATGTTTATTCTAAATTCAAATCATATATAGAATTCATATAAAATCTTTCTGTAGGGAGTTTATTTCACAATTGACTCAAGAAGTCAGGCATGACCTAGATCACAAACTCTGTTCTCCGGGGAACGGGTTCACAATCTACACTGACGGTTCAATGATGGAAACAGGCGATCGCGAATTCTATTTGATAAACTTGGCATCTTGGTTTCTTTCAGACTGTCCTATATCTGCATCGTTTTCTTGGCAGAGATCTATTCCATTTTCACTGCCGCGAGAAGAATACGAGAATAAAATACCCTAAAGGTCGACCATTCAAAGATGGAAACAGGCAGAGATATATGGCATTTTCACAGCCACGAAAATAATCCGAGTGGACAGCCTTGCACTAATCAAGGCTCTCAACTCCAACTTAATAAGGTCGAAATGTCTTTTCGATTGCTGGACTAACTTATACAACACCAGAGCTTTTAATCAATTCAATTTGAGCTTAATTCACTAAAATCTTAATTTTGTTAATTCAAATCTAATACAAATTGAATAAAAATATATTTTCTTCATTCAGTTTTAATTTGCTTTAAATCATTTACAAAATGAGTTAAGTTACTTAAGCCTTTTTGAATAGATTTGTTTTGAAGAAAAATTGAATCGTTCAATATTCAATCGTGTAATGGATTTGAATTCAAGAAAGTTTGAATGATTCAATAAGAAATTAATTGTAATAAGAATGAATTCAATACATTTGAAGTAAAAAGGAATTAACCCTATGAATTAATTCATAATGAACTCTTTTAGGGATAGGTTAGGAGTAGAGTTCATATGGGTTCCAGGACATGAGGGAATCAGGGGAAATGAAATCGCCGATGAATGGGACATTTATATATCCTTGGTTGCGGTATCGAATTTGATAGAGGAATGAGCGTTTAAAGAGATGAAACTCAGGATATGTGGAATATTGTAAATGATCTGATCCTTTCTGGCAATGAAAGGGACGAAGACTATCTTCTTCTTACATTTATAATTACTGGCTACTGTATGCTTGGACAACACATGTCGGAACGTATGGGTTACCCACGTAACAACTATTGCAGAAGAAGTCTGGAAAAAGAGGAGTATCGGTACAACAAATTAAATGTAACTGGCCAGCTCTACAGGAATCTGATAAAATTTTTCAGACTAACTGGTTGGTTCCCACGTAGGCCACAAGAGTTTCGGATTAGAGATGATTAAAATTATACTTAATAAATTGATAAATTCAACTTTAGAGGCCTCGGAGTGTACTCCGCCATTTAATGTATCATAACCCTACTCCATTCACTAACCAATCAACAACAAATGAATGGTCTCTTCTTAAAACGTATAGGCAACGAGTTTGGTAATCTCTTCAGAAAATATTACATTGCAGTATCTCTAGAACTGCGAAATACACCAACATTAAGGCGATGCTTTACTGAGCATCCAATTATATACTTCGTCCGGGATCGAGAAGCTCCACAAGGGACTTTGAAGCACTGGTCTATTCATGATAGTTGTATTATATATTTGATCGGCTAAAGGTGATACAAATATCGTACGAAAAAGAAAGTACACCGATTTGGGATAGCCCTGATTTAATCTTAAAATTCTTTGAGGAAATCTCATCCACAAAAACTATACAGAAAGCTATATAAATATGTAAATCCACAGAAGTTATTACAGACACCAAAAGCTAGAAGTATCGACAAAAGCACCCCAAGCATGACACCTTGTCAAGTGCCTTAGAAATATTCACTCATCGTTACGATAGAACGTTTGGTCTGATTTAATTTTAAAATCCTTTGATGAAGTCTCTCACTGAGAAAGCTATATAAATATGTAAAGAAGTATCGACAAAAGCATCCACTCATCGTTACGATAGAACGTTCGGTAGGTCTCTCGTAAGCGTCTCTTATTTGGACTCAAGATATTTATCATAACTTTATAAAGTACAAAACAAATGACTAATTAGCGATCATGTTCTGGGTTATTGGTTCTATTTTTAGATACTGACGTTATGTTGCCAATTGTTCAACATATGTACATATGAGGAATTCAGCGTCATGTTATGAATTGCCAAGGAGCGTTGCTAATAATGAGATAGCATCAAAGAGCACTGTATCAAGATCAGTGTTAGTATATCCATCGGATCAGATGGCTTATTAAAATTGTGATCTGCTTATAAAGCAAAATATTTATAGATTATTTTGGATGTTAGTGGACTAGACCATCAGATTGTATTTAATGAAAATATCTCATTAATTCATTTCCGAACATTTTATTTTATACATCTTCCAAACATTCTCATATGTTCTTTGTTCTTCTGCACAGTTGCATCCTCCGGCAACTCGCTAATTAGTTTGAAAATGAATGTCTGCGTCGCTAACGCGACTGTAACGGTTTCAATGTGTCTGCCTTGTGCCAAGTTGAAATGTGTCACAAAACCATTTTGAAAAATTGCATGTAGATCATGTATTAGAAAAACAAACAAAAAAAAAAAAAAAGCATAATAAACAAAACAACAATCATCTTTGTTTGAGACAACTTTAAGTTTGTTTGACAAACATAGAGAGTGGTAGCAAGAAAACAATTATGAAAATAAAACAAGTAAGAAAGTTATAGTCGGCTTTAAAGCGACCAATTAATACAGTACAGGTATATGGTATTGGGAAGAAATGTCAATGATATAAGAATAGAATTTTCATTCATATTAAATATTATAAATTTATGGATCAAAACTTGTTTCTTGGATTTAGAAACATTTACATGACAAAATGTACCCACACATTAAATATATTTAGGACCGTAGAAACCTTATTTCGTGTGGTCAGATAAAAACATACTTGAATGTGTTTTTGGAATCGATTTTGCCAACAAATCCTTTTAAAAAAGAAAAAGGTTTCAATAATAACTTACTAGTTAAAAAATCATACTCGAAATCGATTGAAATTGATCAAACTTTTTCAATTCGATCGTTTTGAAACCGATCGATTTCCATCACATACCCAATAGACCGATAAATAACAAAATTACATGTGGATACTCCATAATTTATTGTAAATATTTGCATTAAATGTCATGCACCTTTCAAATTTCAATCTAATTAGATTTAAAGTTTATATAGTTTCTTTACATTTAAAGGGACATAAAGGACATCCGTTATTTTTAAAACAACTCTTAAAATGATAAATATTCTCCTTTCGTTAGGAGAGCAGACGAAAAAGAGTACAAAGAGAAAGTCTTAAGTAAGAGAACTTCATGAAGATCATATTAAAGTCAAAACGACTATCAGGCGTAGTTTAGAAGCAATGGACTATGTTGGTAGCCCACACTAATCTTCTCCCAAAGGCGTTCCTTTGCAAGAAAAACACCATCTGTTATATTATCAAAATAAACTGTGTCTTTACAACCATTAAACCATTAAACTGTGTCTCTACAACCATTAACTTTGGCCGTTACAAACATTTGAAAGAAACCATTATACCCTGACCACGGCTAGAATTGTAGGGTGTATAAGAAGAAAGAAAAAAAATTAGATCAGTTGTCTAACAAGTGCAATTATTTTGACATTCTGTTGTCTGTGTGTTAAATCACTTAATATAATTTACAATGAAGAAGCCATCGTAACAAATACTTTCTAAAGGATTTCCAAAAGCAAACAAACAGTTAGAAAAATAACAACGGCATTGTAACGATCAACATGGTTTCAAATACAAAAAAAATAATTACCACTGAAGTGATCTCCATGATCGTTGGCTGATTTATAGATGATACTTAAAAACGTTGATATTTTGATAAGTTGCACAATTTCCTTTTCAAAAATGCCAGTGGGTGTTGAAACTTTTAGTTGTCACAGGTTTGGCGGTTAATTATTGTTGGTGTTGGCAATAAATTGTAAAGACAAACTGAGAGGTGTTACAATTTTCTTTTTCAGAGAGAAACTTTTTGGTTTTTTTTTTTTTTGGTTTTTTAATAACAATTTCAAGTAAAAGTTAAAATTTTCTTTTTTGTGTACTTTTACGATAAGCCGCTAATTAAATTATTAATATGCATCTGTTTTATATTTTTAAAAAGTTTTTAGCATTTTTTTTATTACAATATAGTTAAATTTTTATAGGGAAAAAATAATAATTTTCTTAATGACACTGAAAATTTGCTTGTGTTTTACTGAATTTTTTGAATAGAAATAACAAAAGAAAGAAATTAATTTTGAAATACACAGTTGCTTTTTAATGATGCAACACAAAAAAAACCGAAATAAAAATGGTTACTTTTTTTAAGGAAATTTCAAACTGTTTTAGTTTTTCTTTTTTTTTTTATTGTCAGACGCTTTCAAAACCGTACGTCATTCATGTTTCACCTCTCGAATCAAACTGTTTTAACAACAAACTAAAAAAGTTGTTTAGTTGTTCAGATGTCTGCAACTAACAACAACTTTTCTTCATTGCTACCTCCACCAGCAACAACAACTCTACTATTTTATTACAACAACTCAAACAATTTTGTTGACTCTTCCATACACTTTTTTTTTAAATAGTAATTGTTTTAACGTTTTTTTTTTTTCTACGTTTTTTTTATCTCCCCGTCTAAGTAGAGTGTGAGTTTGAGTACAAAATGTTGGTTGCAACATGAATAAAATTATCAAACGATTCGTGTAGTGTGCGGCTGCTGTTTATTGTTTCATTTGTTTTCTACATTGCTAGTGGTATTTATCTTCATTTTCCAGATTTTATCATAATTTAGAGTTAATAATGTATGAATTCATTGTTTTGATATGTCTAAATTAAAGTTTCTTTAGAAAATGTTTATAATTTTGAAAGAACTTTACAATATTAGTTAAATTTTTAGTTATTATTTAAATAGAGAGCAGGGTATCAGTTTGAAGTTTAATTTTACTTTATTTTGTCTATTTTAATACCTCCCTCACTCTATTATAATACCACAATATAGTCTTAAACACCGTTCCGGCATTAGCGTCCAATTTACATTGGTATTCTATAATTTCGCACTCTGGAAAATGTAGAACAATGACACAGAGATAAGAAAAACATTGACTCACCTATAATCCTTAAAGTTAGGATTATGGCTGAGTCACCTGCAGAAATATGAGACCTGCGACCAAAGCCTATCTTATATAATGTGGAACACTTTCTCTGTAATTTAATATTC
Source organism: Calliphora vomitoria (assembly GCA_942486065.2). NCBI lineage: Eukaryota > Metazoa > Arthropoda > Insecta > Diptera > Calliphoridae > Calliphora > Calliphora vomitoria. The sequence goes on along the minus strand of OW818030.2, from coordinate 84,896,820 downwards.
TTATTTGATCATTTTGGTAAACTTCGTTGACATTCGTGTTGGTTACTTGTAAATAATCGAGCGCGTTCTGTCCTTGCTGGCTATGAGAGTCGATCACAACTTTAAAGACCAAACTTCTTGAAACGAAATAATAACACATTAGAAAGGTTATGAGAAATAATAACACATTGGAAAGTTTATTAAATTTATAACATGTTATCAGATCCAACACATATGCCGTGACATTTATCAGAATGTTTATGATCCCTAGACCTTAGTTCATACTAGTGCTAAATGGTTTGATTATATCGTTTAGAGATTACTGATTATGCGAAGCTATTAATCTTCAGATGAGCTTACATTGAAAGGAATTCACAGTTATTAGAATATCAAGATCCTTCCTTAATATATGACTCACCCATAATCCTTAAAGTTAGGATTATGGCAGAGTCACCTGCAGAAATATGAGACCTGCGGCCAAAGCTTATCTTGCAAATGTCTCTAGAGCAGTGGTCGGCATATATATAAAGTGGAACACGTTTAATATTCTTATTTGATCATTTTGGTAAACTTCGTTGACATTCGTGTTGTTTATTTGTAAATAATCGAGCGCGTTCTGTCCTTGCTGGCTATGAGAGTCGATCACAACTCTAAAGACCAAACATTCTTGAAACGAAATAATAACACATTAGAAAAGGTTATGAGAAATAATAACACATTAGAAAGTTTATTAAATTTATAACATGTTATCTGATCCAACACATATGCCGTGACATTTATCAGAATGTTTATGATCCCTAGACCTTAGTTCATACTAGTGCTAAATGGTTTGATTATATCGTTTAGAGATTACTGATTATGCGAAGCTATTAATCTTCAGATGAGCTTAGATTGAAAGGAATTCACAGTTATTAGAATATCAAGATCCTTCCTTAATATATGACTCACCCATAATCCTTAAAGTTAGGATTATGGCAGAGTCACCTGCAGAAATATGAGACCTGCGGCCAAAGCTTATCTTGCAAATGTCTCTAGAGCAGTGGTCGGCATAAATATAAAGTGGAACACGTTTAATATTCTTATTTGATCATTTTGGTAAACTTCGTTGACATTCGTGTTGTTTATTTGTAAATAATCGAGCGCGTTCTGTCCTTGCTGGCTATGAGAGTCGATCACAACTCTAAAGACCAAACATTCTTGAAACGAAATAATAACACATTAGAAAAGGTTATGAGAAATAATAACACATTAGAAAGTTTATTAAATTTATAACATGTTATCTGATCCAACACATATGCCGTGACATTTATCAGAATGTTTATGATCCCTAGAACTTAGTTCATACTAGTGCTAAATGGTTTGATTATATCGTTTAGAGATTACTGATAATGCGAAGCTATTAGTCTTCAGAGGAGCTAAGATTGAAAGGAATTCACAATTATTAGAATATCAAGATCCTTCCTTAATATATACGAAAGTTTAATGGTTGGAATAATCTCTGCCTTAATGACACTACACTGATATTTTACTATGAATTCAAGTAACCAATAGTACACTTCACCATGCGATTGTATAGCTTTGACTCTAGGAGTAACATGGTTGTATAGAGAAGATCATGCAGAATTTCCAGGAAGATGTAGTTCGTGTTCAAGCTGTTGAACTCCTTATTATGAGCTTAACATTACGATATGTTTCAGACCGAAACCATGCTCTAAACTAATTGTACAAGTCTCCGCCTAAAGGGCAGTACAATGAACTTTCATTCTGTGATTGAGCTACTTATAGTATCACCACAGCATAGTTTTGACTGTGGGAGTAGTAACATTGTTTTATAGAGATGATCATGCAGAATTATCTGGGAGGTGCTTTTCGTGTTCGTATGAACATAACATTGCTATATGCTTCATTGTGATCAAATGGTCTTCTTGATTCTCATAAAAATTTGACGGTTCAACCGTCCTTCAGAACCAATGTACTATGTTCAGAATCAACATTTAATTTTGCAGTGAATTTTTACCTCATATTATTCAATGGGAGGTGAGTTTCGTACTCAAGTCGGCTTAGTACACAGTAAAGATATCGTAGAGTAGACGATAAAGTACAAAGAGTTCTAATGGCTAAATCCTGAGTACAAGTTGTGAATGATTGAAATAAGTGATTTTCTTCAAAAAGGTCCTATAAAAGAGAATAGAACCGACAACCGTCATGCTGAAGCAATGAAAGGCGATCCGTGAAAGTGAAAGGCGATCCGTCGTAACGTTGGAGAGTTGTATTCCGTTAATCCCACTTTGCTTTCTTGCAGAGCAAACGTATTTGAGAGTAGCCGACATGGTAGAAAGTGATCAAGTGACTTCATCCGAAGGCATTCTCTATTCAAATAATAGAAGTCTAGAATTTAAGGCCTCCAAAAAAGAACACATAATTGGACCGACAATCGTCCTGTAGAACCAATGCACTATTTTCGAGGAGGATTGATCAGTATTCAAGTCAACGAATTGCATATAACTATTCCAAAAATTATCACATAAGTGATAATTGGAACAATGCACTATTTTGGCAGCCGACACTAAAATTTTCTTGAAAGGGAAAGGCCATACGTCTTGAGGCAAATCATGAAACTTTCGGGAAGGATGAGTCCGTATTATAGCCTACGAATTTCCCATTAATAATCATATTCATCTTTAAATAAACCAATTGGAAAGTAGATGACATGGTGCATGGGGATACAAAGACATCGGCTAATATCACCGACTTATGTCCGTAATTTCAACAAACTAATTTCTACGATATAAAATACTCAACAGCTCAATTTATCTATAAGGTAACTTGAAATTAATTTCAAATCAATATCTATGAGTAAAAATTACCAAATATTTTTACGCCATAAGCAACTAACCACTGATAGATATCAACTTGTTGAAATTATTTAATTCCTTGTTTCTATAGATTTGTCCTTTTTTAGACCAATAAATTTCCAGGCATGTACCAAAAGTTAATTTTAAAACCACGACTACGGTTTTTTACTCATATTTCTGCCATTGATGTGACGATTTTGCTGATTTTTAATGACTGTGTCTGATATATTGATACTAATGTATTAGTATCGGTCGGAAAATCTATTTCAATCAACACATGGACATTCGTTCAGACGGACATCTTTCAATCTTTTCGGCTATCTATAAGGATCCTGAATTTATATACATTATGGGGTGTGTACACATTCACTCGGATACCCTTAGGGTCAATTGTGATTAATATAATTGAAAAGAGAAAATATAGTAATAAAGATAAATTAGTTAGTAGAAAACTAGGAATAAATAGCAAATCGTATCTCCAACAGAATCACATTCTAATGTCATTAAGATACCTGATTTCCTTAGTGAATCTTTGGATATCCTCCAGTTTACAACCATTAATGTCATCCAGTTCAACGTAGGCAAAATTTCTGAAGATATATTTAATTATATGTACCTGTAACTAAGGGCAATTATTCGGTTTTTTCATTCTAAAAAACCCGGTTTCGGTTTTGTCATTCTAAAAACCGGTTAACCGGTCAAATGCTGAAATTTTCTAAAAAATAAATGAATATTTTTAAAAATTTCAAAATATTTTGAAGTTAATACCGGTTAACCGTCTTAAAAAAACCGGTTTGTCAAAAAACCGAAAAGTAAAAGAAAACCGAAACCGGTCGGTTTTACAAAGATGAAAAAACCGGTTTTCGGTTTCGGTTTTGGATACTCTACTTGACAACCTTGTACATCCTACACAAATCCGGAATGTTATTGTATAATTAACTAACTATATCTCATATTGAGCAGTGATCCAATCCTAACAGCAATTTTGTTGCTTGTTATATCCAGCTTTTGCTATATGGCCCTTGACACTTTACAGTCCGTTCTATTCCCCCAGGATCTGTTGGTGACATTAAAGTACCTTTCGGTAATTATTCGATAATAGTGACAAATCTGATGTTTTACGTCCCCCCACCACCAAACCTATCGTTATCATTACTTTGTATGTTACAGTAACCCCAGCACAACAGCATTCAAAACCGTTTGTCTTCGCAGAGGTCTCAAAAAAATTTTTGCTTCATGTTGAATTATTTATAAATGATTTAAATAATATAAATACATTCCTTTAAATCACTGCTTATTTTGCAACAGTGTGAAAATGCCACTTTAATATACAAATATGAAAAATATAATGAAGTATGTATTAAAGAACACTTCACTCTTTCCTACATTGTTTAACATTTTGTAATTATTATTAACTTTTCTTTATATCTACAAATATGTATGTTTTCGGTTTTTATACCTATGAGCTTTTGTAATTGCTACGGTTTTTATCTTTGTTTCTTTCTCCAAATGTATGTTTCTAAATGTCTGATGATCTGACAGTGATTGACAGGTTGGTTTTGATTAATTGATTTATGATCGTTAAATTGAAAACATATTGAACAAAATTGTTTAAAGATTATAATGAAAAAAGATATAGACAATAGTTACTTAAAGTAAATAGCGCCGTTATAATATGCAGTCAAACAAGATGACATAAATAAATCCGAACTTGTATTATAAATATTATTTATGTTATGATTTAATTAACCAGACTAATGAGTCCTTAACAAATAGTAAAAATTCCAGATGGGGATTTAAATAAGGAATAGTTTCAAAATGAAAACTTTTAAGCGACTGCTTTCCTGCATTTTAATCAAAACTTTGGTTAGTCAAGTTAAAGTTTAAAAGAGACTAGACATAAATAAAAGCAATTCCAGATAAGAATTCGAAAAAGGAATGGTTCCAAAATGAAAATGTTTAATGTATTTGTCCTATTAGGCTGCTTATCCTGCAACTGACTCAAACTCTGGTTAGTCAAGTTAAAGTTTCCAAGAGACTAGAGAAATTTCAACACAGTTTCGAATCAATTTTTGTGATCTATCCATGCAAAATATAGGCGAGTTAATATTGTTTTTTTTTAATTGATATTCATAGCTTATTGTAGATCATAAGATATTTGCATATGTCTATTACTGACATATCATATCATTTCACACCATCTTGCCCAGTTTGAGTGTTAATAAATGGAAAGTAAATATTTAACATAGAGTTGCTAGTAAATAAAATAATAATTGAACTAAGTAAATATGCATTAAATTAGAGTTTATTTTATTTTTTTTTTTTAAAGCAAATCTTAAACAATAGCAAAACTACAATGAAAAACATAAACAAATAGATTTGACATTTACACAACAAGTTTATAGATGTTTTTTGTTTCTATTAAATATGGGAAAAATCTGTTGTTGAAACGTCAGGTTCGAAGTCGTTGTGCTGCAAAGCACAAGTTGGAAAGACATTTTTGGCGTTAATGCAACAAGCTTTTTGTTTAAGATTTTTCTTTCAACACAACTAAATATAAATACATGAATTCATTAATGTGGCATTTACCCGGGGTGATGATAATTGATTGTTATTTGACTTGTGGTTGGGATGCCATTGGAGTTTTAGTGTTTGTCTTCTTTATATGTATGTAAATATGAATAATTGTTAATGTGAAAGAAATGAATACATTTCTTTCATTACAACAAATTTTTGTGTATTTTTTATTTTTTTTTTTTTATTTAAACATTTGTTTGGTTTGGTATTAATTGTGATAAAGTGTGATTTTTTTGTTAGCATCTTACTTAAATGGTTTTCAAACTGAATATAATTTGTTTAACAATAAGAAAACAACACAAAAGAGCAAATTTTGAAAATATTTTGACATTGGTAGGCTTAAATTGTTGAACAATGTTAAGATTGATACAAGTTAATATATGAGATCACTAGTTCAAAATTTACAAAATAGTTAATTTTAAGTTTTCCTTTCAAAACCCATGTCAAACCTTTGGAGCATATAATGCTACTTACTATTCTAGGAGGAGTTACAAGCCAATTTTTAATTTAGCACTTTTAATTTAACACTTTTGAATCTGACGAACGTTTCTGCAGAGATTTAGTGAGTACAACGCAGAAATCATCATATCTTTAAATAATACTGTCATATACTATAAAAAGATCTCGGAAAACAGGATTCCTGATGAATACATACGGTGTCTTTACAGAATCCAGCACAGATAGTTACTTATGGATAATTAAAGATAGGAGTTAATTTTGAATCTTCTTTGGACATCCGTAAACTATATAAAAAACTTAGTTATTTCTATCGTATACGAAGAAATTATTAAAAGGGCGGTGAAATTTGTCAAACACAAGAAATCTGCCTTTTTCCATAGTTTTTCGACATCAGACGATACCAAAGATTTTTCCATGGCTGAAGATGATTTTTTGAGATAGACTGGAATCCTGGCATATACATACCTAAGTAATGAAAAGAGTTAAATGTTGTAGTTAAACCCAAGGCGGAGAATATAAAATACAATGTTGCAAAAGAGTACAGACCAATCAGTCAGTATCATAGTGTTTGAACAGTGGTTGATGTCCATGTCAGAAGTAATCTCCAATCATTCCGGAAGGCACTTCACGCATCCTTGAGGATACACTTAACAAAATATGCAATGATCTAGAAGATGAGCGTCAGATAACCAACTAGATTGGGAACATTGTTAAAGGATAATTTATTAACTCCAGTTTGGGAATCTCCTTTTCATTTCAAGCTTATCAATAGACTAGGGTTCTTAATCAGGAACTATTCTCGGGAATTACCGGTAATATTTTTTTGGAAATTCACGGGAAATTTTGGGAATTTCTGTATAAGTTTTCTCCAGAAAGTTTCAGTATTATACAATTATACGATGAAACGCGGGGAGGCTCTTCAATATCTTTCGTAGACTAAACCTCTTCTGCTAATTTTATACCCTTTACCTTCGTGAAAAGAGTATATATAAATTTGTCATTCCGTTTGTAATTTCCACAATATAATTTTCGGACCCTATAAAGTATATATATTCTGGATCCTTATATATAGCGGAGTCGATTAAGCCATGTCCGTCTGTCTGTCCGTCTGTCTGTTGAAATCAATTTTCTGAAGACCCCAGATATCTACGGGATCCAAATCTTCAATAATTCTGTCTCACATGCTTTCGGGAAGTTTCCTATATAAAATCAGTAAAATCCGTCCATAAACCTCTGAAAATTTCATAAAAAAAGACAATTTATTGCATGCTTTGACAAAAACCAACAAAACGTATGTTTGGATGTGTGTTGGTTTCATAGCTTTGCGTATTTTGTTTTTATTATTTTTTTGCTATTTCGTTTCGTTTGGCGTTGTTGTTTTTATACCTTTCACCTTCGTGAGAAGTTATAAGATTGTCATTTTGTTTGTAACTTCTACAATATAATATGTTCGTCGAACTTTAAAAGTTTTCTTGATATATTTAGGATGCTATACGCTGAAAGTGGACAATTAATGCATCCACATCAAAGGTGAAGGGTATATAAGATTCGGCATAGCCGAATATAGCACTCTTTCTTGTTCCTTTTAGGATCTAAATAAATCAAGATAAATTAATCCTTATCCTTAATCCATAGATAAATTTAAAGTATGAAGGGGATACAATAATCATAATGGATCACAGCGTCTCCATGGGCGTTATTTTTTAAACTTTACGATGACTTCCTTAAAACCTAACCAACTACATACTAAGTATGTGCTTGAGATAGAGGGAACAGGTTTTGTTTTAATCTGATTAAGATCGAATTGTTATTATTTATCAGATGATAAAAGATTCCAGAATTCAGACCTTGCTATCTCGAATGGAATGGTGAAAGGAAGTCAAGTAGCTTGGTGTGATTTTGGGGTCGAAGATTTTCTGGATTTAGAGCTTAGAGTGTAATGATCAAGGGCATATTTGCATTCTACACATGTAAGAATAAGTGGGAACTCAAATTGTTTTACTTATGGCGCTCTGGTCTGGAGAAGGTTAGCGAATACAAAGACATGTTATTGCATTCTAAAGAAGATGCATTGAAAAACTTGTCGTACCTTTACTCTTGCGATGAGATCTACTCTGTAAGCCACTTTTAAAATTATTGATCAATGAATTTCAATAAGTTTTTCAAAACTAACACACCAACTACTGAGTGTCCAGTTTTGTTATTCGGAATAATGAAATCTTAGTCTTCAGTGATGGATCGAAGACAAATAAAAGAAAATTATTTCAGAAACGTCTTGTTGATATTATGGGCAACAATTAAATTATCTATTAAATGGTAAAGTCGATATGTATATTCACATACATCAGGCTCGGGTCCTCATACCAATCTAACAACATCATGTTAGATTGGTATGAGGACACGAGGTTCTTCTTAGTTACGAAATTTTGTTTTCTTCTTAGACCCCTATTCATGCAAAGCATTGTGTTGGAACTAGGAAAATCGGTTATGAGAGGGAGGAAAGAGGGAGTATTGTTTGTGGACATTCGATTTGAACTTTCCCATATTGGAAATGGCAGGAAACACTACAGCGGGAAGTTTGTTCCACATACGTACAGTACGGCTAAAGAACGAATTTTCCCTGTAATGTGTTGTGCGGACCACTGGACAATCGACCACAAAGGGATGTGTTCTTGACGAAAAACGTGTATTACGTAAAAATCTACGGGTATCAGGAACAAGTTCCCTAATTTCATCAGAACACACTGCGACGGTGCTCCAGCGAATTAACAGAGTTGGACACCCTACTATCACCAATAATCACCTTCGCCCTCTCCGATACGAGGTCGAGCAGCTCCAAAATAGACTTTAAAGCACCGGCCCATAGTTGTATTCCATTTTCGGTCAGATATAGGTGGTGTAAATGGTGAGGAGATCAGATGGAGTGAAGTAATTCCTACACCGTTTAAAAAAATCGAGACACTTGAATGCTTCTTTCGAAACTTGAAAAATGTGTTTAGACCAGCGGACATCACATTGTATTTTCATGCCCAGAACATCAAGAGCGTCTGATTCCACAATATTTACACCATCCTTAAATACAGATGAAGCAACATTGTCTGACGTTCGTTTTTGTGTCAACATGTAACACTGAGTCTTGCGGGCATTGAAAGCGACTCTATTCGCACGACAACATTCAGAGATTGTCACAAGGTCCCGATTAAGGGAATCATTCATGTTTTGCCTCATTGCCCCAATCTCCGGCAGTCTTGGTATATAACTGAATGAATATGAATGGCAAATGTTGCTGTCATCTGCAAAAGAATAGATAGGGTTGGAAGTTTGACGTAGAAGGTCATTTAGAAAATTTGCACGAGGAACGGATCGTTTAACAGACGGATGTCCGTATTGTTTGGTTAAACTGTAGAATGTTTTCGATGAGTAGGCCCTTCAAAAGAGGACACAAAGATAATTTGCGATTAAAACTTGTAGGATATCTAAACTCTGGCTCTCATTTATGAGTAATATAAAATGAGCCTTGTGGCACTTAACTCGCCAAAGGTGACCTATATGTCCGTGAAAAACTTCGAATAACTTTAATCTCCATTATTGTTTTTAAAAAAATTTGTGAATTTTAATATTGAAGTAATAGAGCTTATATTGATTAAATAACTTTATTTTATTGAGTGCTTGAGACCGGCGTCACCATTCATCAATGTAAAAATTGCGTCACTATTAAAACTTGGGGGTTAAAAATAAATCGAGTAATATAAACATCACATGATGTGCTGAGCAGTTTCCTTTAATGTCTACTGCAGAAGTTGTTCAGAAGGTAAAGAATTCCTTACAATGCCTATTATTGGACAGTTTTCAGAACCTAGATGTTCTCAGAGATGTATTTCTGACTGATCTTTCAGGTATAATCAGGTGATTACACAGAAACCGTGTTCCCTAGGACTTTACAAAAGGATGAGAGGTTCTTATCGGATGAATGACCCCCAAGTAAACCTCCTTCAACTAAACCTAACAATACATTTTTTGCCAAAAGTCTAACTCTGAAACTTAGTATGCCCCTAATTTAAGAACATCCTCAACCAATAGATGAGTGATGGAATAAATTGTATATTAAAAACATTTCTATAATTTCTTTCTTCTACTTTTCCAACCAGATAATAGAGCAATTTTACATTAATAAACGTAAAAAAACCAAACAAATTTCATTACAATTATGGTGGCTTTAGAAAAACGTATTTTACGACTATAAATGTGGTTTGACTTAGATTTGAAAACTGTTTAACAACTTTTTTATTTGTGTTTTTTTTTTTTCTTTTCGTACCAAGTAAAACTAAAAGTCATTAAAATCAAGATTAGTATTATATTATTGTAAATCTTTTCACCTTAAATTAAACTTAAAAGAAACAGCTTTCAACATTTAAACAATTTAATTATTTTCATTTTTAATTTAATGTTTTTTTTTTTACACAAATTTGAAAGGTGTTTTTTTTTTTAAATGCATTCATATGTATTTCTATATATAATAATATTTAATAAGCTGTGTGGTTTTCTTTCCTTTGTAACTACCAACTAACTAACTACATACGATTATTTCTACCACACTTGATAAAGGCTAAAAGCCTCTTAAAAATTTCTTAAGATTTATGATTTGATGTAAGTTACTGTTTGCATTCATCTTTGTAAATCATGCAATAGTTTTTCTTAAATATTTCATCTTCTCTATTGTTGGGTATGTGTGTTTTATTATTGAATAATTTTTGCATACCTTTCTGTTTTTCTTTTGCATTTCATTCAAATTATGTATTGTATGTATGTTGCTGTTGTCTTCACAGCTCCAACATCTTCACTTTTCTTTTCTACACGTAATTGAGTTTGGTTTTTTTATTTATTCATTAATTTCTTAAGATTTAATTGAAAGTTATACTAGTGGGAAGCATACATTAGTTACTTTTGTTTTAATTTCTATTTATTATGCTTTTCTGGAAAATGAAAGTAGTCGTCTATGAACAACTGTAGCAACTAATAATATTTTTAATATTTTATCGTAAACTTTGCGAAATAGTTGTAAACCTATTCATAATTCTTGGGTAAATTTCTTTAGAAAGTTAGTTTTTTTTTATTTAGAACATTAACCTGCAAACATTTGTTTTTATTCTAATTATGATGGTAAATTTTAATATATCAAACTTAAAGAGTGATCTACAATTTAGAAACGAAATGATCTCATCCAACTGTACAGACGACAATATTATTTCATTATGATTCAATTCGAAATGATGATGTTTTGTTCTATAGGAGTACTCTTTTGTGGCCTTATTGGATATAGAGAGGTCATTCAATAATGTCGAACCTGATTTCACCATACTAAACATGTCGAATCCGGTTGGAGACGGTATTGACTCCAGGTTCAAAGGAACAGGACAATTAGTACAACGATTATATAAGCTAGTATATCTCAGGTGACTAATAGTGGAACGTTTTCATAGAGAGTCTTATCTTTCCTCTGGAGGAATATGTAGGATAATACTCTGTCGAACATATTTGACAACAAGATGGTAAAAACTGTAGCATATTTGGACTTGATATACTATTAAACGATTTCAGTTTATTCTGTAGACAAGTGCTTTTTATGAGGAATTGCAAAGTTGTGGAATTTATACCTCGAATTGAACTGAAGATCTCAGATTATTCTGAGTATCTGGGTGTAGTTTTTATAAGAACCTGGGCAGTCTGAATACTCAGGATAGATCAAATAAGGACATTGGTCGATCAATTGGATTTTCAAAACGTTTCTCAAGCTCATACTGCTGTAAAGGGTTAACTATGTAATTTAGACAGATGTGCATTGTAAGACTTTGGGGAAGACTCCACGATCAATTGCGATTTCTATAACTGGGGCTGGAAACTGGAGGCAGAGGATACTTGAGATTATCGGGACCTTAACCACCCAAGGGACCACGAAGAAGGAGGGTAAGATTAGGGTAGGTTTCTTTGTGTGAGATCAGGGCCCTATTTGAGGTGATGGTTTCTCTCATTTTGGCAAACTATCATGGCATTTTGCCGTCATAATTACTGATAGCAAATCTGTCATTACTGCAGATGTTGCTTGCTTAAAATAAAGGCAACTGACCAAAAACTATTTACGTGACTAATTCCTAGGAGGTTCTAGTACTTTTTTATGAAAGAAACCTAGCAATTTAACATGGCATTGTGATTAAAGATGTTCAATTGTTACCATTTAGATAATCTTCTAGACGTCTAAGATAACATCTTATTGAACTTGTTCAGTGTTAAGTAAAAAACGTAACCACCATTTTCAGCACATGATTTTAGCAAACAACATCGAACAATTGTATAATGAATTTGTATTATGATCCTTTCTAAGTAAAGGCATTAAAACTCGTCCGGTAACAGAGTGGGGAATGTAAGCTGACGATTCAGCGGGAGTTGTATTAAGTTGTTCATTAGGCAAGGGAGAATGTACTAACATAAAAAGGGGCAAGGACAATGTGATCCAATTAGCTGTCGCGGGAATGTGTCATTGGTTGGGTCCCACAAATTAGATTATTTATGTCCGATATAAAAGGACACTATGCCATAGGGCAAATATTTTAAGGATGGATCTTCCAATGGAAATTGTCATAATGAGAAGGAAGACAAATTAGATTATTGGTGTCCGTTATAAAAACATAATAGAAATTGTCATAATGAGGAGGAGGTAGAACACTTAGCTAGACAATTCTGTTATGGATATTTTAATTGAACTGTCACAATGCGGAGAAGGAAAATTTAAATTATTGGTGTGAGCTATAAAAGCACAATAGGTCTTACAAATTAGATTATTGGTGTCCGTTATAAAAGGACAATAGAAGATTTCATAATGAGGAGGAGGATGAACTTAGCTAGATAATGAACTTAGCTAGATAATTAGGTTTTGGATCTTTCAACAGAAATAGTAATAGAATAGGAGGAGGACAAATTATATTATTGGTGTCCGTTATAAAAGCACAATAGAAATGGTCACAATGAGTAGGAGGATGAACACTTAGCTAGACAGTTCGGTTTTGGATCTTTCAATAGAAATTGTCATAATGAGCAGAATGACAAATTAAATTATAATGAGGAGGAGAAAGAACACTTAGCTAGACAAGTATGTTGTGTTTGCGTGACATATATTGAATTAACCTGACGTCTCTATGCTACTTTATCTGTAACATGTTGGTTTGAAGCTGCATTTACATAGTGACAATGAATCGATCCGAGCTGTGTCACTTGCATTAGGGTAAAGAATGAAATCGGTGATTACTTCCACAATATTATAACATATTGTTACGTTTTTACCTTTTAAAAACGTGGGTTTATTTCCTTTAAATAAACCGGATACTTTTGATTGCAAATAAAATCAGTTTAAAATTGTAACAACTCTTTATTTATTTAGAATGTACAACAACAACAGAATTAAATAGGCACTCAGTGTCTTTATACACGTTTATTAATTCGCAGAAATGCACACACACTCTATAACGTACAAGTATACACTTACAAGACAGTTGATGTTAACCCTAACAGCGACTATGGTCAACTCAACTCACGACTGCCAGCTCTGCCACTATTTATACACGCGCCATCTATCGGGAATCATCTACAATGTTCTTAACGGACATACTAGTACATTCGATTTCTAGAGTTTTTCGATGTCATTGCCAGCAGCGCAAACATTTAGTGTTGCCATACTTACAAACAATGTCAATGATGGACGTGCCTTCAAACATGATGAATGCTGCAGGCAGTCGTTACAGACCGTTGAATTCAAATCGTCATTGAACATTCGTAACAATATTTTTATATTGTATACCAATTTAGATGACACTTCAGAAAAGTATTTTGTAAAGTTTCAAAAGTAAACATTTTAGGCATGCATATGGTTTAGGAATCCTGAATGATTTTAGTTCAATGGGTTCCTGAATCACATAATACAGAAGAATACCAGAAATCGAGGATACGTCAGCAGATTTTAATAAGGAATATGAAATTATATAAACTTTTGAAATTGTTTGTCCCAAACCCAACAATTTTAAAGAATTAATTCTTAATTCAATTTGCAAAATCAAATTAAATATATCCTCTTAACAATCACTCAGCACGAATTAATTTGTTGTATTATTTTCTTAGTACTCCAAACGTATTGAATTCATACCTATAATAATTAATTCTTTAATGAATTAATTCCTTATTGAATCATTGAATTTTTCTTTAATTCAAATCCATTACAAAATAGCTTTAAAATTAATGATTAGATTTTTCTTCAATTCAAATCTATTACAAAAAGGCTTAAGCAAAATTTTTTCAATTCATTTTGTAAATAATTAAAAGCAAAACAGAAACAAAACTGAATGAAGAGAAAATATTTCAATTCAATTTTAACTCGATTTGAATTAATAACAAGTAAGAAATCTGTGGAAAATCATATATACCCTTCACCAAATTATACTTTAAAATACAAATTTTAAATATTTTTGGGTAAACAAAATTGAACAATCATGTTTAAAACGTTTTTCAAATTAGTTTTACAAGATTTCTTAAATTTTTTTCTTTCCAAATTTTTTTTGGATTTTTTTTTCCAATTTTTTTTTTTCAATTTATTAGTGAAAAAAATTTATGCCAAACAAATTTTTTTGGTGGAAAAAAATTCGTGTAAAAAAATATTTTTCCCGATAGTGACCCATTGTAGGTCCAATTTACTATTATAGTCTTATATATATCGTTGCAATGGACTTTAAAATATCTATCATTAGATATCCATATTGTCTATATTAATGACTTAGTAATCCAGATATAGATCAAAAATAGGCCAAAAATCGAGGTTGTCCTGATTTTTTCCTTATATCTCAGCCATTTGTGGGCCAAGCCGAGAGAATTGATGTATCAATCATGTTTGTAAGTTATTTGGGGGCTACGGAAAGTTGATTAAAACATACAGACGGACATGGCTATATCGACTCCGCTATCTCCAGAATATATATACTTTGTGGTGTCGCAAATGAAAAATGTAGAAATTACAAACGAAATGATAAAAATTGAATTAAAAGTTTAAATATTACTATGAGTTAATTCCATTATAAATTAATTCAACAATTAATGAATTCTATTTAAATAAAGCCTTGTTTTGTCGGGAATGGTTTTATCGAATAAATTGCTGACATTTATAATTCTGAATTAAGATTTCAGTAGATCAAGCTAAAATTGAATTGATTAATTCGTAGCTCTGCCCCAATCACTGGCTTTGCTGAAGTAGAATTGGAAACTCTCAAAATTACGTAAAGAAGCACATTGAGCCTTTAATTTTGCCTATTAACATGGCAATAATAAAGTCATTAAAGTCTGCAAAAAGAAATTTATCCGAATCTATTGAAAGCACCAAAGACTCCGGATGACTCAGCAACCTCGTATCCCATCTATGTAAAAAAGATTGATGACTCTTGCTCGAAATTTTCAGTTTAATCTCTGGATTATCTGTCTCTGTTGATACTGTAGATCTAGAACGTATGTACACGCAAGGATTTTGAACTTGCTTCCTTCGTTCTTAAACCACCAAACCTATAACTCAAACTACATGAATTGATACGATGTTCAAAGTTCTTATACCTTCCAAACGGGACTGTGGAAAAGGATAATCATTGGGCGATCGATATGTATGTCTGAACCGCGGAAACGAAGAAACAGTTCATCTTTAAATGTACGGTTCTTCATTTGTTTACGTATATATTCGGGTATTCAATTAATCGGTTTCCTGGGGTTTAGATTTAATCGGTTAATAATCGATTAATTTTAAATTATTCGATTAACCGAATAATTTCTATTTTATTTTTAAATTGAAAATAAACCATGAAAAAAATTAATAATTGCAAAAAAATATGGTAGGACTTTAGTGAGATTTTCTGAAATATCTTTTAAGAAAAGAATACAAATTAAGAGGTTTCCTTTTAAACGATTTTTCTTTAGTTTTATTAAAACTTGACTTGGAAAAAACTCTCTCACTGATTGTAGATGTAAAGTAATTCACGAGAAAGACTATCCAATTTCTCTGTTCTTTATTCAGTTTTTTAAGCATATAAAATCCTCCATTATACCATTGGATTACTTTTGGGATTTTTAGTTTCGTAAAATAGTCGTATAAGTAATGTCTTCAGTTTTGTCTATTATCATGCCTTCCTGCGACTCATTAGGACAAAGTTCATCATGAAACATTCTAGAAAAAACGTAATTTCAAATTCCTTAGTTTCAGTTCTTGAGCTATACTTCAGAAAACAATTGCTAGAAGGGAATGTTCGGTTAATCGACACAAATTAATCGGTTTATTTGTTATTTGAAAATCGGCAATTTTAAATTATTCGAACATCTAACCTACCAAAATTAATCGGTTAACCGATTAACGGTTATTCGATTGAATACCCTAGTATATATACAAATGATATATCTGAGACATCCGTTATCAAACTTTATGACCTTATTCGTTACCTGAAGACAACAGTTTGGTTCTAAGTAGTACGCATTTCAGTAGCATATCCGATCTCATTGAGTGGTGTGGCATTGTCAAAATGGAATAATAGCGAGTCCTGCGAGCTACCATGTTAATTAACGTAACTCTTTAAACATATATAATTGTAATGGGCTTTCAAATTAGTCTAGTCTAAAATTTATACTTAAGCTTGAATCTTGAAAAAGTATAAATAGTTTTGCAGTGGAAATTTTCGCGAAACATAGGTAATATTCATGTTTGACATTATTGGTTAACTTTATTGGTATATTTTATTGAAAAGGATGTAGTACGCAAATCCGAATAAAGCAAATTATCTTGCT
This sequence comes from Calliphora vomitoria, assembly GCA_942486065.2. Classification (NCBI taxonomy): domain Eukaryota; kingdom Metazoa; phylum Arthropoda; class Insecta; order Diptera; family Calliphoridae; genus Calliphora; species Calliphora vomitoria. The sequence continues at coordinate 84,880,096 of OW818030.2, read as the reverse complement.
CGATGAGAGACCTTTAACATCATCCGAAGCGATTAAGGACCTCCAGAGTTACTTTGCCCTAGATAACTCCAAAGCAGAGCAATAAAAATGCATAGTTTCATCGTAAACCTATTCTTAAAATTTTCCAAAACTACCAATATGTTTTGGACAATGTTAAGAGTAGAATATAAGAATATATAAGTATTTAAGAAAACAATGTAAATAGTCCCGTATGAACTTTAAAATCGGTCTTATAAGCCGATTCAACATAAGAACAAATCGTCTCCCTAGCATATCTCCGAGCTATTAGCCGATCATTCTGGTCGTTAATTCCCAACATAACCGAATACTCAGCATAATTTCAATTCATAGTAAATACAAAAGTTGACTATCGATTCCAAACGGTTAAAAGTTAATGTGAAAACGTTATTTTAAGGGTAACGGTGGCTTAGCGTTAACGGTAGCCAATGTTTGTTAAATACATTTAAAAGAAGTAGTGGTGAACATTGCTTCATTAAGAATTTCGATTTTTTTTTTTAAATATTTGCCCTCAATGTTGCTCATATCTCCAAATTAGAAATGTGATATTAAAATTGTTAATATGTGAAATATCCCGCGCATTATTTTACATTAAAGCAATTAACCTTGTTTAATAGTTATTTGCTTATTATTTATTTCTAGGAAATCATTATTGCTAAACAAATGAAGGAAAACTAAGTATTATTGAATTTTTATCTAAATTGAACTATGCATGAAAATATGAAGAGCATGCTCTCTATAAAATGAAATCAAATTCATTAACTTATCTTTAAACGAAATGTTTATGACAAGATCATAAACAGAAATTAATTAAAATATTGCATTGAATATGTATATACCAACTCTTAAAAGTGTTGATATGGAGAAAAGGTGAATAATTATAGAATGGGTACCCTACAATACTTTTTATTATTATATATAGGAATATACATGTTTGAGACCGATATAATGAGTAAGGAAAAGAGAATAAATTATTAATAGACAATGATTTTGTTTCAAATTAAACGATCTTATTGAAATATATAAATTTTTCTTTAAATAGTAAAAATCGTTAAAAGTGACCTTTCTTCCCATACAGCATTTTAAGTCTATTTTAGTAATTTCTACTACTAGATACTTCTTTTTATACCCTTCACCTTCGTGAGAATAAATTTATCATTCCGTTTGTAATTTCCACAATATAATTTTCCGACCCTGTCTGTCTGTCTGTCCGTCTGTCTGTTGAAATCAATTTTCTGAAGACCCCAGATATCTTCGGGATCCAATTCTTCAATAATTCTGTCAGACATGCTTTCGAGAAGTTTGCTATTTAAAATCAGCAAAATCGGTCCACAAATAGCTGAGATATAAGGAAAAAACCAGGACAACCTCGATTATTTACCTATTTTTTTACCTACATCTGGATTACTAAGTCATTAATATAGACAATATGGATATCTAATGATAGATATTTCAAAGACCTTTGCAACGACGTATATAAGACCATAGTAAGTTGAACCTACAATGGGTCAAAATCGGGAAAAAAATTTAACCAGATTTTTTTTTCACCAAAAGTTTTTTTCGCTAAATAATAAAAAAATTTTAAAACTTAAAAAAATTTGTTTTAAATTTAAAAAAAAGAAAAAAAAATATTTTTTTTCCAAAAAATGAAAAAAAAAAACAACTGGAAAAAAAATAAATTTTGTTTACCTAAAAATATTTAAAATTTTTATTTTGAAGTATATAAGATTCGACCCAACCGAATATATCTCTCTTACTTGTTTTTAAATAACGAATAAACAAACATTTCATTAACGATTTGTTAAACAAAACAATGTTCAAGAACATGTTCAAATTCAGTAGTTTCAAAGAAATTAAAAGAAACAAAAAAAATCTCATGAAAGAAAGAAAAAAAAAAAAAAGCAGCAATAACCATTTTTTTTATTAAGCTGAACATCTCACATTTAAAATAGATTAATTTCAATGTCAGACGTGATCATTTGATGTTCTGGTTTTTATTATTTATGTTTCACCTCCGTTTTGCTGTCTCGATACAAAACACCCTTTCGAGAAATTGAATATTTTCAAGTTCCACAGCAAGAAAGTTGAAGTTGAAATAGAAAAAAAAAGAAAAGAAAGTTCAATGGGAAATATGATGAGGTTCAATTTCTAGATTAGTTGGTTTCTATGGTTTATTTCCTGTCATTATGAATAATTAAGTTAAAGTTAAAGAATGATTTGTTTATTAAAACCAAAATTGAAATGATTCATTTGGTTAAATAAGAACTTTTTTTGGGAAGAAAACTTTTACAAGAGGAAGTGGTTGGTTGTTTACTTCTTATTTATTTATTTATTTTTTTAGTTTTCTTTCTTTAAGATTGGAAAGTAAATTGAGGGCAATGGGTTTGTATGTAGCTAAAGAAAAAACTAAACAAAATAACAGTGGCTAGTTTTAATGATCTAATGTTAGATTCTTTAGAAGCTCACTCCCTCTTAGGTTTTTCTTTATTCTCTACCGCTTCGCGTGTGTAATTTTTAATATTTTTTTTGGTTTTTGGTTTTTAACTTACTACTACCTTATTGGTCTCTATGTATTTAGAAAGGGCTGTCCATTCGATCTAGTAAGAAGTGGTGTTTTTAGTGTTTAGTGTATATTTTATGACCACTACTTCTTAATTACAAAGATTTTGTTTCTATTTCTTTTGTTTTAAATGTGTAACAACTTAATATTTTTATGTTTTCTATTTCCCATTTAAAATTTGGTTGAATTAATTAAGATAACACAACCACTACAAAGTAAACTGCAGTTTTTGGTTAAAAAGTACTTACAGACATGTGTGAAAAATATAATTTTTTTGAGAAAAGTTGTAAAACTATTTTAATGATCACTCATAAAAAGAAATCGTTAAAATGCATTAATATTTTCTTTTTTTTGGGAAATTTTTCATAGTTTTTCCTAAACGTTTCAATTTGTTTTAAAGGGTTTACCAACAAGAGGTGTTATTTTGAATCACCCGGTATTTCGGTAGCTTTTCACTTTTAAAGCTTTTATTCTTTGACATTTGGGAAGTAGAAACTACGGCATTACTAAAAATGGAACGATACACGCTTTAACAACGCATTGAAATTATTAAAATTCACTACAAAAATGGTGAAAATCTTGCAGTCACAGTTCGCTAAACTAAAGCATTTTTGGGTCGTCGTGAAGCACCTTGTCGGACCGTAATACAGAAATTGGTGGAAAAATTCGAGCTGTTGGGACAAGTTAGTGATGTGAAGAATAAAACCCGAGCACGTCGCTCAAGAACAACTGAGAATATTGCTGCTGTAGCCCAAAGTGTTGAAGAAAATGTCATCTCTCGAAGAGGTGATCACAATTGGCCACCGAGATCTTGTGATTTAACACCTTGCGACTTCTTCCTTTGGGGCCAACAGCTCAAAGATAGAATTCGTGAGACTATCGGGGACATAGGGCAGCCACTTTGCGATTTGGTTATGGAAAATTTCATAAAAAGGATATGGTCCTGTAAGCGTGGTTGTGGTGGCCATTTGGCTGATGTTGTTTTTAATTATTAACGGCATATCTTCCTCTTTATTATGAAATAAACATCCGATCATTTATCTCAAAAAAATCCCATTTTTCTTTGAATACCAAAATAACACCTCCTGTTGGAAACCCCTATATAACAAACAAGAGAAATACTTTTTAGATTGCCAGGCAAATGCTGCAAAAGAAGAGTTAATCTGCACTCCTGTGGAATCAAGTCATAAATAATATATTCTTTAAGATCAGAAGCCCTAAGTGAATAAGAGTCGGTACAACGAATAAGAAACTAGACGGAAGAGTAATCTCACAAATTAAAGTTTAAACATAGGCTGACAATAAAAAAAAAAAGGTTTTGACAAGAGTAACTCACCAAATGAGATTTATATCTCCCCAATTGTGGAACCTTGTCGCAAATAAAATCTTTTTCAAGAAAAAGTTCCTAAATATTTATATTTGCTGCTAACGTTGTGCTCTTTTCTCTAAGGGACGTGATAATTGAATCCACCTTAAGCGAATTATTATCATGGTCACTGCAATTTAGAACCTCGTGGAATTATCAAAGGACGACAAATACCTGTAATTAAGCTCTCATGAAAAATTAAGTAATTAAGCTCTCATGAAAAACAATTCTAAGAATCGAATACATAAACCCATATGATTTGTATATATACACGAAGATCTTTGGAAGAGATGGACACAAACACATCTTTGGATTATAAACAAGCTTTAGATATATACAAGGAGCAGTGACCAGCCTTTAAATTCCTGTTATGATTAGTCTGTAAACTCCTATGTTAAGTCAGTTCTAAAACTCAAGAAGTCTGACAAACTGAAACATGACAACATTGGACATGATATCATGATGGAAAGAATAACCAAGACAATCTTGCTTCGCAACTAAACTGTCTTCCTTCATAATGCAATTTCAGTTTTTCTGATGTTTCAAAGATACAGGTTACTGATGTTTTAAAGATACAGATTCGGGAATTTTCTTTGATAACCTTGATTTTTCAGTATCTCTCAGACTATCCAATACCTGCACGAATATTTCAGATGAAAATCTGTGCTATCGTTATAGCTCCGAAGCAAATCCGGGAATATAATCTATATATGTTATTCATTTGTCTCTCAGTTTGCATGATATGATGTCGAATTGTTTACTGGCTGGTGTAGGCACATGAACGTGCAAGAAACGGGTCACCTTAAGACGAAAATATGGCACGAAGGAACATTCACTCAAGGTGATTGATTTCAAGTGGTCAGCGATATGTCCAGGTATCTAAACTCCTCATTGTTTCGGGAAAGGAGCGAAAATGGAATACAATTCTCATATATAGGCCGGTGCTTCAAAGTCTAATTTAGAGCTTCTCGACCGCGTACTGGAGACGGCTGGAGCTCCGTTGCTATGTTGGTTGTGTTTCACTATTCTGTTGGTGCTGCAATGGAATGTGTACTGATCAAATTTTGGAGAACTTGTTCCGACAGATTTCTACGTAATACACGTTTTTCATCAAGAACTCCTCCCTTTGTGTCAGTATGTTGTACAAACTTCCTGCTTACGTCTATCCTGTCAATTTAAATTTAGGAAAGTATAAGTCCTCCCACTCATAACATATTTTCCTAGTTCTACCACAATGCTTTGCATAAGTAGGGTTCATCCCCTGAGTGCTGGTCCAATAAGAACAAAACTAAATATCTGCATGTATTTTTCAGACGGAAAGCTACGCTATCGGTCCGGCTGCAAAGCACAATCGGGAATCTACATATCTCGTTCATTTCTATTACCGAGGAGGGTCTCACAGCAATCAAATTGAGGTCGACTTTTTTACTAGATTGTATTCAATTAGCTAAAGCAAACAGTACAATCGGGGTTGTTATAGAATACAATCGTTGTCGGAATCGGTTTTGACAACCATAGAAAAACTACATTGGTTTCGTGAAATCGAAAGTTATCGGTTTTATATTCGATCTAGAATTAAATTCTTTATCGATTAAAAAAAATTACATTGGATTTCATAAGGCAAATGTACATTTTTTGTCGTTTTCAAAACAGATTCCGACAACGATTGGATTCCATGATAACCCCGAATATGTCGAATTAATTTGCGAACATGATGACGTTCGGGGGAATGAACTAGTACATAAATGTGTAAAAACTTGTCGCCTGAATAGATACTCAAAGATATTGATCACTTGAGGTCAACGATTCGACCAGGTATCAAAATTCCTTATAGGTTTGCCTATTGACTCAAATATGTTTGGACTATTAGTTTGGATACCTACTAGGCACTGTATGATTTAAATACCTACTACATATACTATTATCCTCTGGGACATATATATTTCTCCCTTAAGCTGATTTTCCGCACCTTGTTGTCATTGCATTTTGGAGTAAATACCTCAAACTGCACGGAGCTCAAAACGCCTGACTTATCTGTTACCACGAAAACCAGTAGCCGCTGAACTAGCCCTGACTGCTCACGTGACTGCTCTTTAGCAAGGTGTTTGTGTATTGGCTCGCTGCAGTCCTGTACAAAGAGGTTGTCACTTTTGTGGTCCTTGCAAGACATAGAGGTCCGGTGGTACGTTGCTAAGTCCATACAGTGGTAAGACCATCGTGTGGTCATGTCCTAAAAGACAGGCATGTTTTCTCCAAATGTTGTTCGGACGAGGATGCAGAGAAATCAGTGACTGTTCCGCTCTACAAGAACGCAAGTTTTCTTTCTGACTTTTATTACCCTAGAGAGATGTGTAACTAAAAACCAACTTTTTCTTCTAAACTCATTTCCTTGAAGTTGGCCGCTGTTAAACACTTTAACTATACCCAATTAATCTAATTTGTTTAAAAAAGTGTTTTTACAGTAAATAAAGTAATTCTTGCTGGATTTACAGCCAACAACATAAGTTTTAAAACCTCCATACAATTTTAAAAAGTGATCATAGAAGATAACCTAATTCAATTTACATAGTTGGTCCTTCAGTTCAATATTTAAAAATAGATGATCCTTCTGGTTGAATACTTTAAGTAAAACAATATAAAGGAAAATGTTTTAAACAAGTTATTTATGCAATTTAATATAAAACAAACCTTTCAAATCAAATGATCGATTCTTCATTGTAAACCCCCTATTGTTTATAACAATTTCCCAAATTATATTTCTATTCAATTTCGCGCAACATTAGCTAAATGTAAATGTGGTTTTATTTAAATAAATTTAAATATCTTCCGCATTTTTTCTCATTTATTTTATTTTTTTTTGTAATAGAAATGATAATTATTAAACATAATTTGCATAAAATTAAAAAAAAAGAAAATTACTAAAATTAAACAAATAAAAACACACACTCTTTCGCAAATAATTTAATATAGATCATGCTAATGTTTTTGATAATGATGATGATGAGAAAGAAACGAATAATTTAGAGAGAGAGTTAGTGAATGTTTTGTGATTTGAAAATTACAAAAATGTTTTTGTAGTATTTTTTTTTATTGTTTTGGTTTAAAAAAAAAAAAGTTAAATGAACTTGAGGTGCTAAAATTGGTCATAATTATCATGATGTAACCTTTTAACTAAAGTTTCATGGTAGAGTTGTACAAAAGTATTCAAACAAAACTATTGCCACAATACCAACAATTTATAGTACATAGACGAATAATAGTTGTTGTGGAGGTATTACGACAAAGAAATTAAATGTTTTTTTTTTTTCTTTTGCTTTGGCCGCTTAAAGAAAAAACAAATAATTTAAATGTTTGTTTTAAACAAGAAAGACGTTTGTTATAAAGCCCGAACCACCAAATCTTAAAATCCCACACTGTCAGTTGTGGAAAATAATGAAAAGGGAAAAAATAATTTTATTGTTTTTGGCTTGGTTTTTTTCTTCTTGTTTGTGAAATAGAAAAATTTGTACATAATTGAAATTCATAACGAAGAGTTTTATTTTTTAAATTAAGAAACAAATAAAACTAAACGTATAATTTAAATATCAAACTACCGTTAGAGTAGTTGTTGTAAATCAAGCCATAGATAAAGATGCTTTCTGGAAAAACATAAATTACAGAAGCCATTACAATTTCTCATCAGCGGGGGTATAACAATAGTTTTCTTAACATTTTTCTCCAAATTAAGTGTCTTAGACGGATGAGTCACGGAAACCACTACGTAGAACACATCAATCAAAATGATTAAACCTCCAAATGAGGTTAACCAGTGCCGCTTTGGTCCTAAATTTTAGTAATGAATAAGGATTTTATTGATTGTTATTGATTGGTTCTAATATAACCAACTTGTGGTTATTTTATATCTAACATAATAATCTAATAGCTAGGTTACTACTTACTAGTCTAGTTCGTGATACATCAGATAGGTCGTTCAGTATCAAACAAAAAAAGTATTGCCAAAAATAGTTTTTTTTTGCAACATTTTATATTTTTAAAGTCCCATAAGCCTATAAAAAACCAGCCAGGCAGACGGACTTACATCGTTTAATCACGAGAATCACTTTCTGAGTCGATCGGTATACATTAAGGTGGGTGTTAGACTAATATTTTTGGGCGTTACAAACATCTGCACAAATCCATTATACCCTCCCCACTATGGTGGTGTAGGGTATAACATGTAAGATAAGTAGTATGGTCGTGCTTGACCCTACACTGAGTAAATGAGCAAACAAATTTTTCTTTTAAATTTTAATAATTTATTTTCCTGAGTGAAGTGGGCCTTATATGGCAGATGGGATCAATTATGGACCAATCGCCATGAGATTAGGCCGTGTGATTTATTTGTATATGAAACATATTTTTCTTAAATAATAATTGGATTCTAAAAAGTTTAAGAGATTTATTCTCGTTAAAGTGATATTAGGAAGTGGGCCTTATATGCTAGCTATGACCAATTACACTGCTTTACACGATTTTGGTACCCTCTTAACTGTTACCTGTAGTGAATAGGTAGGTAATGAGTCATAGATTAAATGTTCCAAACATATGTGGTATCTATCATGTCTAGTTTTCGAGGTACATATCAATTATTATTTTTACTACCCTCACTTTAGGGTTAAAAGAAACAGTTACACAGTTTTCGATATATTGCACTTTTTTATTATTATGTTTTGTTTAGTAATCGTTCCTATACGATAACGTAGACGAAATAAATATGTACAAAACATATTTATTTGAAAATCCAATATGAATACTGGACTAAATGGTCGTCGCAACTGCTTCAATGCACCAAAAAAGTATGGCCAGAAAGGACAGAGTGTGTTAGCGACAAATCTAATGTGAAACATGACTTCGGTATATATAAAACTTAATTGGGGCAAAATCTATATAAATTAAACAGTTATGGCCGATAAAGTATAATATAACAAGTAAGAGAGCTATATTCGGCTGTGCCGAATCTTATATACCCTTCACCAAATTATACTTTAAAATAAAAATTTTAAATATTTTTAGGTAAACAAAATAATTTTTTTTTTTCAAAATTGTTTTTCAAAATTTAAAAAATATTTTTTTTTCAAAATTGTTTTCAAAAATTTTTTGTAATTTTTTTTCAAAATTGTTTTTTTATTTAAAATTTTTTTTTAATATTTCCTAGTGAAAAAAATTGTTTTGGTAAAAAAAAAATTCGGGTTAAAAAATATTTTTCCGATTTTGACCCATTGTAGGTCTAAATTACTATAGCCTTATACACATCGGTATACATCGTTGCAATGGAATATCTATCATTAGATATCCATATTGTCTATACTAATGACTTAGTAATCCAGATATAGATCAAAAATAGGACAAAAATCGAGGTTGTCCCGATTTTTTCCTTATATCTCAGCCATTTCTGAGCCGATTTTCTCGATTTTAAATAGCAACCGAGCCGGAAGAATTCCCGATATATTGATATATGAACTAAGTTTTAGAGTTATTTTGGGTCTTCAGAAAATGGATTTCAACAGACATACAGACAGACGGACATGGCTTAATCGACTCCGCTTACTATAAGGATTCAGAATATATATAATTTATAGGGTCGGAAAATTATATTGTGGAAATTACAAACGGAATGGCAAACTTATATATACGCTTCTCACGAAGGTGAAGGGTATAAAAATTTGTAATTTTGGAAATCATTTTTCATTATCTAAATTTCAATGTGTGTTTTCTTAATCTAACCAAATTCAATAGACTTCGTCCTTGGAGTATTAGAAAAGCTTGTACCAAATTTTGCTCATTACTCCATGAAGAAAGATTAAATATTTAGAAAAGTTTCCATTGTATTGTCAACCACTGTACGGTTATACTACAAGGTGGCGCAAAAGTAATCCTCAGAATGCTATACATTTTGCGATTGGCCCCTAATGTCAGTTCTGTTTTGACATTTGTGTAGTAAACACATGCGAAATACACGTTAATAAACAATATTACGCTACACTGCTTCAGAACGCCGAATATTGCTGACTATTTATTTGACCAATAAACGGTCGGTGACTTTTGCACAACGTGAATTTCGTCGCAGATTTCCTGGCCTTCCAACGCCTACTGGTGAAACACTGCGACGTTTAGCCGCTCGCCTCGAAGAGACTGGCACAACACGAGATACTGCCAGGCGTGGCAGACCCCGGAGTAGCCGTTCTGCAGAGAATATTGCTGCTGTAGCCGAGGATGTCATGCCGTCGACATCGACCAGACGATGTGCCACGCAAATGGGTGTCAGTCGACGGTGTTTACAGCGAATTTTGGTACAAGATTTGAAGATGTTTCCGTACAAAGTCCAGACGGTGCATCAGCTGTTAGCTGCTGACCGCCAATCGCGTCTAACGTACGCTCAAGCCATCCTTAATCACCACCAAGAGGAAGATAATTTTTCATCAAAAATAATCATGAGTGATGAGGCCCATTACCATCTTAGCGGGTACGTAAATAAGCAAAATTTACGCTTCTGGGGCACTGAAAATCCGTGTGTAACCAACGAAGAGCCATTACACCCGCTCAAAGTCACTGTATGGTGTGCTGTTTTCGCTGGAGAAGTCATCGGACCTTTTTTCTTCGAAGACGTCGCGGGCCAAACGGTTACTGTGAATGGTGAGCACTACAGAGCAATGATCAACGAGTTCTTTTTGCCGCAACTTCCTGAATTGGGATTGGAAAACATGTGGTTCCAACAGGACAGTGCAACGGCACACACTACACGTGTCACAACCGATATGCTGAAGGATGCATTTCCCGGGCGCCTAATCTCCCGTTTTGGCGATTTGCACTGGCCAGCAAGATCGCCTGATTTGACCACTCCAGACTTCTTTTTGTGGGGCTTTTTGAAGTCGCGGGTTTATGTCAACAAGCCTCAGACTCTTGCAGCTCTTAAAGACAATATCCGTCAAGAATGTGAGGACCTATCGCCGGAAGTTTTGGCCAAAGTGTTGGAAAATGCCATAAAAAGGGCTCAAATGACAATCAACTGTGGCGGCGGCCATTTACATGACACCAAAAAACATCGGAAGTTTACTTTTGCGCCACCTTGTATATGTATAATTAAAGCTCAGAAATGTTATTGACACAATGTCTGGTTATATGTTAACTTATTGTAGGAAAACTGTCAGTATAACTTTAGGTTAAAACATAACTATATAATGGGGGTAAATCACAAAAACGTTGGAACAAAAGCGATTGGAGTTTATAATCAATTATTAAATGTATCAATGATTTATAAAACACAATTAGTGAATTCACAAGGTAAACTATCATGTCATATTGTCATAATGTTCTAATATTTCACAATGGTTTAAAAATGGCAACAAATTTCCGAAAATAATACTTCTCTGTATGCTATGTTTATTGTGCTGTCGTAACCAATCAGCAGAGACCTGCGCCGAACGACTAAGAGCCGGATAAGCCTAGCCGTGAATGGTGAAATATTAGAACATTATGACAATATGTAAAACCACTAATTTTGAATGGAAATTTTGTTTGATATAAAATTATTATGAATTGTACCAAATGTATATTTGTAGGTAGGCAGTCACTAATTCGAAAGATTACCCAAATAATTAACACATGCATGGCTTAGGGTTAAATTATAATAATAATAAAAAGATCAATCACTCATTTAATGCCAAAAAAAGTAATAAATAATATTTATTTAGTTGCTAATTTCTTACCTGTTGTATAAAATTATATTGTATTGCTTTTGTGGCCATATTTGTGTTTGCAAATTCTAATTGTTAATAGATAATTCAATTAAATATTCTTTTCATATAAATATGTTAATTTATTTTATAATTAAACAAAATTGTTGTTTGTTTTCCTCTCTAAAATTCTTCTTTGGTTTTAAAACACCTTTAAATAGAGGGAAATGGCAAATAAGAGACAGATAGATATATTTGTTAGAATTTTAAACTCAAAAACCGTTATATTTTACAAAATAATGATAACAACAATAATATTCACTCAAAACATTAATTTTAACACTTGGACAGCTCTCTCATAATGTTTACACTAAATGTCACGGGAGTACATACATGTGCGACATGTAAATGTAAAAAATTGTGTTAGAACAATTATAGCTTTGAGGCCAAATAAAATGTCAGTGTTTTAAAAATATATAGGTACTTCTTTCTATTAATGCAATTTTAAACAACTGATGGTTTTTATTTTGTTAATTATGTACACTTTTTGTTTGCCACTTGTTGATTCTTTTATTTTCGTGCTCTGGGGGGCTACTACATGAATTTCCTTTTGTAATTTCGAAATTTATTTCAGTTCAACTCTTTGTTTCTATTGTAGAATATGACCGCTACGTTTCAATTTGTATTTAAAACTAAATTGTCGAAAACATAGTTTTGTTGTTGATGGTTTGTCCAAAGGTATTTTATTTATTTTTTTTTGTTGTTTATGTGTTTCATTTATTTTTCTCTTTTTTTTTCTTCTTACTTTTCCAACTTCATGTTAAATAATCACTCTGTTTTTAATACGAGTATTGTTGTTGGTTGGTTGGTTAGTTTTGTGTTGTTGTTGTTAATATAGTTGTGTTGTTGTTGTGGTAATTTTGTCATTGTTGTTGCCGTTTAGTGTAATACGGTGTGGGGATGACCAAAATTAGATGTTATTTTTTGTCTGTAGTATGTGCTTGCTTTTCCTTTGCCATTTTATGTACGTTTGGTTATAATTTTGCATATTTTGTGTGCCCTACACCCGGGTATGGTTGATAATGGACAGTTTTAGTTAAAAGGTGGGGAATGTAACTAAAGCTACTTGTACACGGTTGTCAGAAAAATGCTCAGAAAATGGTTAACACAACCATATGAACTTATGTTAAAACATATGGTTGTTAACCATTTATTGAACATTTTTCTGACAACGTTGTAAGATCTGACAACCGTGTATCAGAGGCCTAATACTTTTTTTTTATCAATTAGTAAACTGTCTAACTGCATATCTGGATCATGCATAAATCTGATGACAATGAAATATTATTTTCGAAAATCCGAATTTAAGTTCGAAAATTTTATTTCACGGACCGATTGTAGGTCTTTGAAAAGGTCTTTGAAATATTAATCATTAAATATCAATTTTGTCTACATTAATGACTTAGTAATCCATATATAGATACAAAATAGGTAAAAAATCGAGGTAGTCGTGGTTTTTGCTTATATCTCAGCCATATAGGGTGAACATGGTACATATTAGGATGTTAATGGGTTATTGATGCTTAGTTTTAGACTCAATTAACTCTTTTCAAGCTGTTTTTATTAAATTTGAGCAATTTACGTTTTTTTGTAAAAGCAGGATTTGAGCCAGAAGTCGGCACCCTTTCTCCTAATGTCGTCATTTTATAACCCAATTGTCGGGAATGCATTTTTTATTAAGCAAATAATATGCACCAGTCTTCGACGGATCTGTCTTGAGTAGCCAATTGATATTCCTAATGCATTGATGCATTCTAACTTCATGTCCGATAGCTCAGAAAGACTATTTAAGAAACGATGTCCCAGAAACCAGATACGTATATCTCCTAATGCCGGGCAATGACAAAGTAGATGAAAAATTATCTCATCCTCCCCTTCATTTTGACAACTTCAACAGAAGTCATTATAGAGCAGGCCAAGTCTCCTCACATGGTTGCCAAAAGTGTAGTGTCCGGTTCTCAACGCCAGTACATTGCTTAATTGTGATCGTGGCAGGCCAAGAAGATATGTTGTTCTCGGTTTATTTGTGGCCATATCATTCCGGTTATCGTACAGGTGGATTCACCTTCCAATCTTGACTGAGCGAGCTCATAGTAAAAATTACGAATTTGCTGCTTGCAATTAGATAACAGAATCCAGCATAGGAAGTCTATGCCTCCGTCAGGTATCATGGCGTATTTTTTCGCCAGATCATCAGCAACACAGTTGCACAAAGTATCCCGTGTCCACGTACCCACATGAGTACGACTCTTGAATGTCTCCGCATTCTATTTAAGGATGCCCGGCATTCCTGGACTATGTTCGGTGTTGCATACACCCCTGTCAGAGATTTTAATTGCAGCTTGACTATCAGTATATACAGGAATATACCTGCCTGATATCTTGTTATAACTGATCTATTTAGCCGCTCTTTTAATAGCCGCATGGTAGATATTTCGGCTTGAATAATTCTACATTCATTTGGAATTCTGAAAGATAATCGAATTCCGCTCTTCCTTGACAATTGATTGAACCGTGTTTAGTTAATCCTCACTTTTTAATGGGTTTCTTCCGAATCAGATAACACTGTTTGGGGCACCATTCCCATAGGACCTTCAGTAACACGGCCGTATAACATGTAATGTAGGGTTGAACGCGGAACTCCATATTCTTTACTGGCACCTAATACCGAAATCAGCCCTTCTCTTATTTCGAACAGAAAATTTTTAAGGATTTTTCAGGATGTTGGTGGGTCTTTTTCCTGGTGTGTCCATATTTGGAATTCTTAAATGTTATAACAAATAATCCCTACTGAATCTTAAAATTTACTCTGTTTTACGATCTCCAGTCAAATAAAAAGCTGCTGTCAGTAAGATTTATTTCCTATACTCGACAGATCTATAGGAAATTGAGCAATTATAGATTTAATTATTTAAAAAGATTCTCATTTAATTTAAAAGTGTTTTTGAATTAATTCATTCAACCTTTAAGTGATCAAATGTTTTGTAAAAAAAAGAACAAGCATATTACTAAAAAAAATCAACAGGTTTTGACGGGATTTTAAAATGATGCTCAGGTAAAATGGCTACGATATTTCATCCACACTTCGAAAAAATTTGATTCGAAGAAAAATTACTAGACGACTGGCTTCAAGGAATCCTTTAAAAATACCAAAAAAGGGGACCTTTCGCAATTTAAGAATTATCGTATAATCTTACTTATTTCTATACCATCCAAAATACTTACAATAATCTTCCTAAATATAATAAATATTTGAGTAAGGAACAAGCTGGCTTCCGGTCGAACAAGTCGTGTGTTGACCACATCAACATCAAGAATTAGCGCTGAACAAGTAGAAGAATTGGCAAAGCAATCTCCATCTCACTTTTGTAGATTATACTGCATTTTATTGTTTCGCCAGGCAGTTTCAATTGTATTTGTTTATTGAGCTTGTTAACATCATAATTTGTTGGTGCCAAAATTGCATGTTCCCACAGCCAATCCGAATTTTTGTACTTGGGAATACCTTGTCAACAACGAAATCTTATTTGTGACGAGATCAATTGAAATTTTTTCATTTCTGATGTCCAACAATTGTTTTGAGAATGTTTCGACAGATGGGTATTGCAGCAAATGCACACGCATGTTCGTTGATAGCGTTCGGCTCCTGTAGCTTCATTTCCAGTGAAATAAATTTGAAGGAACTTCGCATCATCATTGGGAAGCCGGAGCAATGATCCAATTCTGTGGTACATTTGGCCTAGAACTTTAAAGGTGGCCATGAAGCCGACGTCATTTGAAATCATGAGTTGCACTTTTGGATATTTTGAAGAAAGTGCTTGGAAATAGGATTGGCGCCGGAAATGTAACTTGGAAGCAGCTTAGGCGGCTCAATAACTGGTGGCAGAATAACTTTTCCGGGGATTCCTTAGGGAACTTCAAAACGCGGCAATGTAAGCAATATTTGTTCGTTGAGCCAATCAGTACGTCCTTGTGATTCCTGTACTCATCATACTTATTGTAATAAAATGCCGGCAACTTTCGGGACCGATTGGCTTCTAGTCTTTCGATATGCTGTTGAGGTGTCTCCGCAGCACTCGATGAAGATGCAATGCGACGTATTTGCTGAAGCCGGGATTTTCTTTCTCTTCCCGTTTCTGCGGCTCTAGACGTAGATGCCCTTTCTAAAACAAATTGTATTTGAATAAAACCGTTATTTTTTATTAAGTGTGGAATGCGGAGAGTTATTCAAAATATTATTTTTTTTTCATAGATTTCATATGGAAATTTCTTATTTATGCACCTAATATGCAAGAGTAAACAAAATTGTTTATCATCGATTGATAATATAAAGGAACTTTTATAGTACCGGATATGTGTTGAAATGTATTCCTTTCTTCGCTTACACCAATAGAATGAAATCAAAAATCTGACTTTACAGTGTTACCCGCTTTGCTTTTCTGAAGATTCCGTAAAAATTTTATCAAAATCGGTTCAGCCGTTTTTTATATATATAGATGGCATTAGTAGTAAAATGTAAAAATTTAATCCGCCCACAGACAGAAAATCAAAAATCTGACTCTACAGTGTTACCCGCTGGGCTATTCTGAAGATACCCTGAAAATTTCATCAAAATCTGTTCAGCCGTTTTTGAGTTCATTCGGAACATACATACATAGAGAAACATAGAGCGGAAACTAAAAAAAAAACTAAAACAAAAACATTACTCAAAAATGTTACATATACGAGTGTCGTTTTTGTTTTCACATAGTTTTTTTTTACTAATACATTATCACCACTTAGGTTTTTGACAACTGAGTTAGGTTTTTGACAGGAGAGTTTCTGATCTATGTGTATTTATCTATGCATACATACCCACATAATCATCATACATAATCCATACAATCATCCATTTTTATATATACACATGATTAAGAAAACAATTATTATTTGATTTTGAATATCGAATTCAAAATTTAAATAGTTCCTTCGAACTTTTGATTTCAAACAAAATAATTTTATCGTATTAATTCGAAAATACTTTTAAATATGAATGTTTTAGAGAGACATTTTTCAATATTTTATTCATCCAGTCAAAGCTGGGGCCGAATTACCGCATTCGTGAACGAAAATAATATCGACATTGAAATAAATTGTACTAAATTTCATGGTAGATATCGAATGCTATAATCTCAAATAATAAAATGACGATACATTTTACTCAATATCGTTGAGGATGGCCCTGATTTTAAATCGTGTGTCAGCAGCCGAAATAGGTACTATTTTTTACTCCTTTCATACTATTTTTACAACACGAATAAAGTTAGACATCATTCAGTGAGTTTGAAATTCTTCTCATATTTTAAAAAAGAACCATAAAATTAATTTTGAACTATAAATTTCATTATAGTCGTTGAGAGACACAATCGAAAATTAAATTAAATGTCGTGTAGTCACTATTAAGTCGACCTCTACTTAAATTGAAATACTCTTTGGAGCTTCAAATTAGTTTGCCATTGTTAAACATACCCATGAAGTTCATATGTATGTCTATACGAGTGTGTAATCTGATCACTTTTATGAACATACAATATGTATGTATATTCCAATGTATTTGCTTGAATATGTCGATACTGTTTTGACCAATGTTTTGAATGGTATCTATTTAGTTCTGCGCTAAAATATAATTAAATCTTTCTCCGGAAAAATAATTATTTTGCCATTATAATCTTTTTTTATTTTATACCTACAATATATTTGTTTTAACCATTCATAAATTTTAACTAAAGAATCACGTACAAATAAAAAACTTTCAACTACGACTAACCGATGAATAGCTAGTAGCTGCTAGCAGAGTGAGTGATCGTAGTATTTGGCTTTGGTTCTAGTACATACTTACATAGTTTGTCTATTTAAGTACATGATGATGATTTAAGAGTGTGATCAAAAAGAAAGACTACGATTAAAAAGTAAATAAAACACAACATAAAAACACAATTAAATATCATTGACATTGCATGTTGTACTCAATTGTGTCTATCTATATCTATCTATCTAAGTATGTATGTACGTCTCTAACTATTTGTCTGTCCATCCGTCCACTTGATTCTTGTCTCATACATTTGACTTTATTTACTCTTCCGTTTGGTTATTTTTTACTGGGTTTTCTTTTTGGAGTAAAAACTACATACTTATTGTTTATGCGTTTTATTTAAAAAACAATTTGGCTTAAAGCCAGTTTTATTATTCTTATTTTTTATTGTTGTCCGGCAACTAAATTGTTTGAAGTGCAACCCTAATAATTTACATAGAATTTAGTTCAAAATAAAAGAGTGACGAGTGGATTTTTTTTGTTGAAATTTTATTAACATGCAGCTGTAAGTTACTCATGCGTAAATCCCCTATATTCTTAAAAAAATTATGTATGTACACATAATACAATACATTAACAGCAGCAACAGGTGACCTTTTTTTGCTGCTTCCAAATAATGTTTAGGTTTGTTATAAAGTTCCATGAATTTCATCGCTTAAGTAACCTTTTATCCATGAATAAACAGATTTTATTTCTGAAACTTAATAGAGGTTATGCAATTTTGGCAAAAGTTATTTTATACTTTATAAGAAGAATTATGACTCATTTGAATGTTGCCTTTTCTTACTGGGCTAATTAAATAGTTAAAAATTATTATTATTAGTATTCCCCTGTTTAAATTGTCTTTATGATTGTTATTTTGGACTAATCTTGACTATTGTTGACCACTATCTTGCATTTTCAAGGTTGAGCACGCCCAATTTACAGCCATTTTAAATAAAAATCCTTCTTTTTTAATTCTAGTTGAACTTGTATCAACCAACTACTCTAGGGGACATGGAACGATTTCATATAAAGTGTTAGTTCTAACTAACACTTTATATGAAAGAAATCGGTTACTTAAACATGACGTTGGGCTTAAAAGCCAACCCTCTGTGATAGGTCATCGAACTAAATGAACCTGTATTGTTTGGGATATACTGGGCACATAGTTCGATTAAAATTAATTTGTCGCCCTTGTTTTTGGTTCATCAGATTCAAAGGTTCGAAAGAATTAATTCTTAATTTAGTTTTCAAAATCAAATTAAATTGTTTCACTTAACCATCTCATAAATTAATTCATTAATTCCTAGGCAAAATTCTTTAGAACTTCAAACGTATTTAATCCACTCATTGAGAATTTATTCTTTACAGAATTAATTCCTTATTGAATCATTAAAATGTTCTTTAACTCAAATCTTGTAATCAAATAATCAAGCATTCTGATTAATCAATTAATCGATTAATCAACATTTCTGATTAAGCAAAACTATGATTAATCAACATTTCTGATTAACCAAAACTATAATTAATCAAATAATTTGAATTTTGATATATCAAATTTTAATATTCTTGTTCAGAAAAAAATATTGGGTGTATGACTTAAAAATGCAGGATTTTACAAAATTGTTACAAAAATCGACATTTTTGAAGCAAAAAAAAAAAAACGTTGTTGTTTACACTGTAATGTTCAAAATAACATATAAGTTATTAAAACAAAAACCTATTTGAAAACATACGCCATCTATTGTAAAATGAAAAAAATAAAAAACAAAAGTTACACAAAATTCAAATAATTTATTTGAAATTATTTAAATTTCTAAATATTCAATTATTTTTAGCTTTGAACAATCAAAATTATTCAATTAATTCTGGATATGAATAATCAATATATTTGATTAATCGAATAATTACCGCAGTCGAACACGATCGAATATTTATTCGAACGTGCGACTTTATTTTATTTTTTGGATTCTTTTATACGATATCGAATAAAATATATACAAAATTGTAATGCTTGTGCTCGATAATGAACGAGTTTTTACACGAACGTTAATAAGTGTTCGAAATTTATTTCGATCACAAGTGCGAGAATTTGCCCCAGATATAGATAAACAAGTAAAAGAGCTATATTCGGCTGTGCCGAATCTTATATACCCTTCACCAAATTATACTTTAAAATAAAAATTTTAAATGTTATAAGGTAAACAAAAATATTTTTTTGTTTTAAATTGTTTTTCAAAATTAAAAATTTTTTTTTTCAAAATTGTTTTCAATTTTCTTTTTAAAATTTTTTAAAATTTTTTTTTTAATTTTTTTAAATTTAGTAGTGAAAAAATTATAAAAAAAATATTCGGGTTAAAAAATAATTTTCCCTATTTTGACCCATTATAGATCCAAATTACTAGAGCCTTATATAAATCGTTGCAATGGACTTTGAAATATCTATCATTAGATATCCATATTGTCTATATTAATGACTATTTTTGATCTATATCTGAATTACTGAAGTTGATTTCAACAGACAGACGGACATACGGACATGGCTATATCGACTTCGCTATATATAACGATCCAGAATATATATACTTTGTGGGATCGCAAATGAAAAATGTAGAAATAACAAACGGAATGACAAACTTATATATACCCTTGCCACTCATGGTATAAAATACTATTTTCATTTAATTTGTACTAGATTTGAATTAACAAAAATTTAACCATTCAAAGGTTGTTGAATGAATTTAATTATGAATTAATTCAACAATGAATGAATTCTATTCAAATAAAAGTCTTAGAATGGAGCTAAAGAATTTGTTATATTCGAAATGGTTTTATGGAATAAATTGCTGAAAGTTTAAATTCTGAATTAAGATCTTAGTGAATAAAGCTTAAATTTTATTAATTGATTCGAATCTCTGTTTCATGATAAAGTACTTCAAAATGGGAAGAAAGAAAGTGTTGTCTGATAAGGCTATTGTAAAATATAAAATTGCAGTAAAAAATATAAAATATAAATTCGGAACAGAAGAATTGTATTTGAGAAAAAAAAAAACAAATGAAATTAGGAATTGAACAAATAAAATTGAGAATAATTAAATTAATGGAAAAGAACTTTAGAAATACAAATTTGTGGAAAAAAAGAACAATTGGAAATGAGATGTTCCATTTGAAATTCGTAATAGAATAATTGAAAATAAGATTTTCTAGTTCAATTTCAGAAAAAAAAAACAATTGAAGGTGAGAGTTTCCATTTGAATTTTAGAAAAAACCAAATGAAAGTAAGATTTTCCATTTAAACAGTTAGATTTCACTCGGTCAAGGGCTATCAACTCAGTAACCACTGCTGCTACAACAACAACACTGTTTTGATTTTAAGCGGGATGACTCTAAACCTGCAAGCAATATTGGCGGTCATGAATAATTTCAGCTGGAGATTTTCCGTCTTCATTAGGAGTTGATCTGTACGTAGGATAAGCTAAAAGGGAAGAATTTAAATCATTACCACTAGCTAATTGTTTCATTAAACAAGTTTTGAATTTTCTGGATATAAAATAAAAAGTTCTGAAGAGGTCATGTTTTAGAAAACCGTAACTTGCCATTGCATTGTCACTCACTGTATATATACATGTATATTAGGCTGGGTCGAATTGTATGGACGATCAAAAAGTAAAAAATCGTATAGCAGAAACGCATCTTCGAAAATTCTAAGAAATTTTCCCCAAGAAACCATAGGTCTAAAATCAAATCCTATCTTGCGCATTTCGTCTATTATTCAATAAAAAAAACTATTAAAAAAATATATGTATATACTGAAATATCATTGGAAAAAGGAAGAAATGCGCAAGATATGATTTGATTTTAGACCTATGGTTTCTTGGGGAACATTTCTTAGACTTTTCCGCATTCTTCGGAATGCTATACAATTTTTCGTGAAAAAATTTAACCACCCTAATGTATATATGTATATCAAATTGAAATTATAATTAAAATTCAAAAATATAATTAAAAATTATGTAAATATTAATTCCTGAAACACAAAATTATGGTTATTCATACAAAATTCGAATAAAATCATATTCGAATCAAATTATTTAGTAATCTACTGTTATCTAATTTTATTCCTCATTATTTGATAAAAAAGTTTAATTTTGTTAAAAATAATATTAACATCATTTTTATTAATTATGTATTTGAAATAGTTTACTTAGTATTTGCTCACTTAAGTGGTAACATTAACAATAAAAGCAAACATTTTTATTGCAAAATTAAATTTTTCTCTGAAAATGTACCCAACATTTATTAAAACTAAATAAAAATGTTCTCACTACACTATCACCATTCTTTGTCAAATATGCCCTCGCGCATTTGTCAATTACTGAGTTTAGCCTTTTCCAAGTCCTCATTAGCGGCTGCCTCACCACACTCGAAACGTTGATAGTCGATAATCGACAAATTATTCTCCTGCAATACCTCGCCCACGGTCTTGTCATCATCAATTAAATATTCCTGGTGTATAAGGCAAGTTTCATCGTCCTTATTGGCATTGGGTTTGTCCTTATCAGCTTCACCCACTTTCTTGGGATTTAAACCCACAATATGCTGACACAGATTCTTGTGTAATTCCTCATCAGCATTATCGCCGCGGAATGCTACAATGGCACCATATTTACCAACTTGTGTAATGTTTTGTGTCGACTCTTGGTTGCTTGCCTGGGGATGAGCATAACCCGAAAGTTTCATATCATTGTTGACTTTGAAGCAAATGGCGCGCTTAATGGAGGCATTCTCACCCACGGTGCCAATTAATAAAGCCAAATGATCGGCCAAGGTTTTGCCATCAGCAGTTTTGAGGTTTTTCAAAGCTTCTGCCTCGAAACCAGACTGCAACATAAGAATAAATATTATTATTTGTTTTTTAAACTATTTGATTTTAAATTTTAATAATACCTTCCATAAGTCTCCATCAAATTGTGTTAGTTCTGTATATTGGGCACATACTCTGGAGACATGGTCAACAAAACCTTTGAAATTTTCATTACGGGCAACAAAATCTGTTTCACAATTAACCTCCACCATGGCGCCAATGTTGCCTTTAATTAAAACACCCACTAAACCTTGAGCAGTGGCTCTTTCAGCCAATTTAGTAGCCTTAGACCAGCCAAGACTTTGGGCCTGTTCATTCAACCATTTTTCAGCCTAAAAAAATAATTAAAAATTAGAAAATGTTTCTTAATTGGATGTTACTCAATGTTTACCAAATTTATATCATTATTATGCATTTCCAGAGCCTTTTTGCAGTTGGCAAATGTGTAACCGGTCTTTTTTCTCAACGCTGCCAATGCACTTTTCTCTGCGCCGGCATACACAATGCGGGTGGTGTGCAAGAATCTGGTGAATTGTTGGAAAATCATAATGCTATATTGTTATTCGGGTTACTCCTGGTGACACACTTAACTTGTTGCTGGTTTCCCTTAAATGCAGCTCTGTTGGTATGTGAGAATTTTCCAAAAAAACACCTAGGAAACCAAAGTATTTCTATTAATGTTTTTGTTTATAAACTGACAATAAAAATTTCATAACAAGGAAAATAAAAACAAACAATTTTTCTCCAACTGTCTAGCAAACCGGAAAAAATCAATTTCTAACAAACAGTCGTAAAGAAAGGACGAATTTTTCTATAAAAAAAACAAGGAATAAATACAATATTGCGGAAAGTTTTTAAACACACAATTTAAAAGCTGATTATTTGTTAAATTCGTTCAAAGTTTTTTTATATTTTTAATGATTTTACAACAATGAAACGTCGCTCGGAAGAAGGTATAGTCTTGCCACAAATTTCTATTAATTTTAATTGAAAATTTATTAAATTACAAGGAATTAAAGAAAAATTTACTTCTTTGCACGATGAAAAGAATCAGTTGCACAATACGTCAAAAATTCTTTTTTTTTTGACATACAGCACGTTGAGAGCAAAATGAGAGAGAAAAACAAAAAAAAATATATTAGATAACAAAGTCAGTGTGTGAAAATTAATGACGGCGTTATACATTTGGTAGTGTTGTAAACGGTTGTAGTTAATGTGTTATACAGTACTTATCAGCTATTATGTACTGTATTATAAAAGTTAAGCACAGAGTTGCTTATATATAAAACCGTTAAATTTAAATTCTATGTTTAATGAAAGAAATCAACTAAATGCTGTTACAATTAAGGTGTTTTAAGGAAAAATATGTACAGTGAGCAGTGTTTAGCATGTTTAGTGCTAGATCTAGCAGTTTTAAAACTCATTTAGCAGCAAAAAAGGCATCTAGCACCACATGATCGAATGTGTTCAGCCAAATTAATTAGAAGTTAAATGATAATAACAATAATAAAAATGATGTTAAAGATAAAGGACTCTTTGAAATATTTATTGCAAAATCTTATCTATTTTGATGCATAATTTTAAAAATTGCAATTTACAATTTAACTTCGAATATAAAACATGAATTTTGTAAATTCATATTTCACCTTCTGTACAGCACCTATTAATTCCGAAACAACTGCATGGATATGGTTTAAAAGTTTTTTTTTTTTTTTGAAAAAATGCAAAATTTATATCTCAAAAAATTTAAAATCAGTTAGCTTAGTGTGTAAAACTGCTAAGTCTATTTTTAATGAAAATTTTGAATTGTGTATAACTTCGTTATTTAATTAATTCCGAAACAACTGCATGGATATGGTTTAAAAGTTTTTTTTTGAAAAAATGCAAAATTTATATCTCAAAAAATTTAAAATCAGTTAGCTTAGTGTGTAAAACTGCTAAGTCTATTTTTAATGAAAATTTAGAATTGTGTATAACTTCGTTATTTAATGTGTAATAGGGCTTCGTCCCTGGGCCGAAAAAAAGCATATGTCAAATTTGATCGAAACCTGTACTTTGCGCACAAGGTTTACATGGACAGCCAACCAGTCAGACGGGCATCGTTTAATCGAAAGTGATTCTGAGTCGAACGGTATACTATAAGGTGGGAGTTAGGCTAATATTTATGGGCGTTACAAACATCAACACAAACGCATGATACCCTCCCCACTATGGTAATGTAGGGTATAAATATGAAATACAAAATGTACCAAGAGAGGACTTTTAAGTCTCCAACTTTTTCTAAGTTGTGATTATTTATCATTATAAATCATACCAAAACTATCTTCTATATAAATAAAAATCAAATGTAGTTCGTTGAGAACGGCTGGACCGATTTGGACAATTTTTTTAGAACGTTCGTCATAGCCCAACAGCACACCATACAGTGACTTTGAGCGGGTGTAATGGCTCTTCGTGGGTTACACGCGGATTTTCAGTGCCCCAGAAGCGTAAATTTTGCTTATTTACGTACCCGCTAAGATGGAAATGGGCCTCATCACTCATGATTATTTTTGATGAAAAATCATCTTCCTCTTGGTGGTGATTAAGGATGGCTTGAACGTATGTTAGACGCGATTGGCAGTCAGCAGCTAACAGCTGATGCACCGTCTGGACTTTGTACGGAAACATCTTCAAATCTTGTACCAAAATTCGCTGTAAAGACCGTCGACTGATACCCATTTGCGTGGCACGTCGTCTGGTCGATGTCGACGGCGCTTCCATGACATCCTCGGCTACAGCAGCAATATTCTCTGCAGAACGGCTACTCCGGGGTTTGCCACGCCTTGCACCATCTCGTATTGTGCCAGTCTCTTCGAGGCGAGCGGCTAAACGTCGCAGTGTTTCACCAGTAGGCGTTGGACGGCCAGGAAACCTGCGACGAAATTCACGTTGTGCCAAAGTCACCGACCGATTATTGGTCAAATAAATAGTCAGCAATATTCCGCGTTCTGGAGCAGTGTAGCGTAACATTGTTTATTAACGTGTTTACTACACAAATGTCAAAACAGAACTGACATTAGGGGC
The DNA here is from genome assembly GCA_942486065.2 of Calliphora vomitoria. NCBI lineage: Eukaryota > Metazoa > Arthropoda > Insecta > Diptera > Calliphoridae > Calliphora > Calliphora vomitoria. The sequence continues at coordinate 84,854,617 of OW818030.2, read as the reverse complement.
CAATCGAAAAATGTATAGCATTTTCTGATAGGAGAATTACTTTTGCGCCACCTTGTATTACAACGAGTTGATCGACCGTCATCTACAACATTGACGAGATTTGCCCGAACGCTGCTATACTCCGAAATGCCGAGGTATTATACTTGGAATCAATCATCAAATAAATTTTAACGGCGGAAACAAGGAAATCCAGTTCCAGATTTCCCCCCATTTATTTTTCACCTACACATCTGGTCGCATTTACACAGTCTATTCAAGAATCGATGAGTGTTTCTATTTACGTTTGCTATTAGTCATCGTTCGTGGACCAACATCATCCAAGATTTGCAAACTATAAATGGTGAATTGCGTGACACGTATAGAAAAGCGTGTCAACGCTTGCGATTGTTAGAGAATGACACTCTTTGGGAATACACCCTTGGATATGCTGTGCTTCAAAAACATTGTTTTCAATAATTATATCAACATGCTTCCCATCAAACCGACTGATTTGAGGAGCAAATACAAAGATGCAATGTGTGATGATATTGAGCATCAGTTGCGTATTATAACATTAAATCCAAATTTGCTATTGCGCGAGGAAATTAACAACGAGGCTGTGATATTAATTGAGGACATGTGCTTGATGATGTCGAACAAGGATTATCCGATGCACGACATGTTTGATCAAGAATTGCGACGCGAAAAATAATTTAATTGCGATGCCTTGAGGGAATCAATTCGAACAAATGTTCCACTGTTGAATCGACAACAAAAATATGCGTACGACACTCTTATGAAAGTTGTGAAATATGGACCAATTATTTTTTGAACGCTACCTGTGGAACTGGATACATTTTTTTTGATCGCGTTGATTTTGGCAACGATACGTTCGCAGAATGATAATGCACTTGCTTCATCAGGAATTGCAGCTATGTTGTTGAAAAGCTGTCGAACTGCTCATTCAGCACTCAAGTTGCCACTGAATATGCAAATCAATAAAAATCCAACATGCAACATTTCCAAGAACAGAGCTGATAATAGATACGATCCTGTTGGTCCCACCAAATACAGAGCATTACCTTAGAACCATGGTTATTTGGCTTCGGGTTATCGTAATGGATACATTTTTCATCGCAAGTAATGATTCGCATATGACGCTTTGTTGGCACACAATTCTACAATTTCGAAGCAAAAAAAAAAAAACTTTGTTGTTTACCGATTTCAAAACATACGTCACCTTTTGTTAATCCCGCCATATATGAAAATCTAATGTTGGCCCTAGTTCCTTTAAAATTGGTATAAATGGCAAAAGGATGATTATCTGTGATCACTTTCAATTACCATCAAAAATCGATTTTTTTATATGAAAACCTAAAATATAATACACTCCAATAATACACTCTTCTTTCTTTGCAGCCTATCGCAAACCACCCAGCCACCATAGCTCCAGCAGTGGAGCCAGTACTGTCAAGAGACCATGTTCGAAACAAAAGTTCATCTACAATCGTCCCAAACCCGATATCCTGCAGAGTATATTGCGTTCGAAGGCAAATCCAGAATACAATTCACGACGTCTCTGGTATGAATTGAATATGCCAGAATGTACAAGTGAAATATTAGATGGAAGAATGCTATCAACCAGCATACCTGATAGTCTTCTATGCCATACCAAGGAAATGCGTTGCAAACGTAGGATACCAACCAAAAAGAAAGAAAGTGAGTATGAAGAACACTGTTGTGCAGTGGGTGGCAAAAAGTTAGATGTTCCACTTTTTTTTCTTGTATATGGTAACAATTTGTTACACATGATTACACATTAATGGCAATCCATGTTATTTGTTTCATACACATTATTCTTGCACTACCCCTCCCAAACTCCTCATCACACAACCATACCTTTTGGGCCATAATAATATAGAGCGACCTTCTTACATGCAAATGCGTTTGGAACGAGAAAACTTTCGCAAAAAGTTAGTAGAATTAATTGCCCGTAAAGATGATGATGATGATGATGATGAAAATACTGCTGCTACTGCTGCCGTTGGAGGTTCTAGTGCCAATGCCATTGATTTGGAAGCTGAATTTCCCAACAAAGATGAAAAGGAAGTTTTACGTTATTACTATTACATTAAACATGGCATCGATACCATACACGTTTCGCCCATGAGCAAAAAAGTGTTGAATAGGTAGGTTGATTTGACTTACAATCTTTGTATTTTTTTTATTTTTTTTTTTATTCTGCGAACATTTATTTAGAAAGTTTATTTATGTTGTTTGTATTTAATTGCCTCATCAATTTGTTCCATTAATTCTAGAATTAAAAGTCAAATACCAGCTGTTTTAAATAAATGGGCCACTGCCCTTAATGAAAATATCGATGAGATAAAATCCGATTATGTGTTTGCCATGAAGAAGGCAGTTATTGATTTTGTTTTACAAAACTCTTTGATAAATTTGAAAAAAGATGCGCAATTGGAATTAACGGCGGAAAGAAGGGAGGCGAATAGAATGTTTAATAGATGGCGGTATCGGTAAGATTTGAAAAAAAGTTTAAAATAAAAGTATATAGTAAACTATTGCACTGTGTTCTAAATATTAGGATTACTTAGGTTAAGGAAAATGTTATGTTTTAAAAAGGCACACAATGGGAATGAATAGTACATATTTTGGTAATAAATAGTAGGAATCGTTAAGATCTGTTTTGGGAACCCACAGTGTGGCTCTGAATTGACCTATAAAATCCACTGTCAATTTATGTGACAAGTATGAAATTGCGTATAAAAAATTTCCGAAATTCAACAGTTTCGGTTAAACTCCTTAAACTATTTATTTCTTCATTTGTTCCCTAATGTGATTTTATTTAACGACAATTGTGCCTATTTGGGAATAGTATGGCTCTCGATTGGTCTGTAAGATCCACTGTCCAATATTATGTTTAAATATACTTCTGTTAGTCCTGTATAAATGTTTTAATAAAATATTTCCCAAATAAAGGATTTTCCAACAATAGGTGTTATTTTGAATCACCCGGTATTTCGGTAGCTGTCACTTTTGAAGCTTTTATAATTTGACATTTGACAAGTAATCATTGGACCTTATTTTTTCGAAAATGAGGTTGGATCAACAGTTACAATGAATGGATTGCTCTATCGAGAGATGATTAAGTATGTTTTATGGTCGGAGTTGGATGATATTGATCTGGACAACGTTTACTTTCAACAATACGGCGCTACGTGCCACACAAGCAACGAAAGCATTGCTCTTTTACGGGAAAAGTTTCGGGACCGTGTTATCTCTCGAAGAGGTGATCACAATTGGCCACTGAGAATTTGTGATTAAACAATTTGCTACTTCTTCCTTTGGGGCCATGTGAAAGAAAAGGTCTACGCCAACAGCCCAGCGTCGACTCAAGACCTCAATATAGAATTCGTTAGGCTGTCGAAGACATAGGGCATGGAATTTGGTTATGGAAAATTTCATGAAAAGGATATGGTCCTGTAAGCGTGACCGTGGTGGCCATTTGGCTGATGTTGTTTTATATTATTAACGGATATTTATTTCCTCTTTATTATGAAATAAATATCCGAGCATTTATCTCAAAAAATGCCATTTTTCTTTGAATACCAAAATAACACCTCTTGTTGGAAAACCCTGTATTAGTGTGAGTTCACCACAAATTCATATGACTATTGAGTAAACTAATTGTAACATCGTTTAGTTTCGAAGCTTTGCTGTTACCAATTTTTGCTTCAATCGCAGTTCTCTTACACAGTTTAATATATCGATCTTAATACAATAAAATTTTAGCTTCAATCAGAGGTATTTATACTGTATAATTCAAACTTCAATCGTCGTTCTTTACACTGTACAATTCAAGCTTCAATTATTAATCTTAGTTTCAATCGTAGGTCTAATAATTCAAGTTTTAATCGCAGTTCTTTATGCAGTTTAGTTTTAGTTTAAATCGTTGGTCATTATATTGAACAATTCAAGGTTTAATCAAAGTTCTGTATACAGTAAAATTATAGCTTTAATCGTAGTTGTTTATATTGAATAAATCGAGGTTCAATCGTCGTTCTTTATACAGTCCAATTACAGCTTTAATCGTAGTTCTTTATATTTAATAATTAAAGGTTCAATCAAAGTTCCTTATGCCGTTAAATTTTATTTGCAATCGTAGGACTTTATATTGAATAATTCCTAATTCAATCACAGTTCTTTATGAAGTCCAACTTTAGCTTCAATCGTAGGTCTCTACATTGAATAATTCAAAGTTCAATCGCAGTTATTTCGTAATTCCTTAAACAGTCCAATTTTTAAGCCTCAATATTCTTTTACACATTCCAAATTAAGTTTTCATCATTTATCTTTATACATTAAAACTTTAGCATCTATCATAGCTTCAATAGTAGGTCTTTATATTGAATAATCCAAAGTTTAATCATAGCTCATTATGCACTATAACTTCAGTTTTAATCGTAGGTTTTTATATTGAATAATTCAAGGTTCAATCACAGGTCGTTATATATTCAAACTTTAGCTTAGAATAGATCTTTATATTGAATAATTCATGGTTCAATTATAGTTTTGTATATAGTCCAGTATTAGCTTCAATTGTAGTTCTTTTGAAGATCGTCCAAAATCAAAGATCGCCAGATTTTTTCACAATATCGGACACAATTTATGATCGATTTTAAAAATCGATTTGAAAGTTGAGAAAATGTTTCTTGGTTTTCCTTTTTTTTGTCGAAATTTTGAATTGAAAATCCTAAAGTTGGAATTACAAAACGTGCAACAACCAACCAAAACTTCGTAGACAGTGAGCAGAGTTTGTAAAAATATTAAAATTTCCAATATTCAATTGCATAAACTACTAAAATTCATCCATAAATGTGGATGAGATACTCAACAAAAACTTTATGTACATGAAACAGAGTACCTACACTTTTCCATTCATCTTTCCCCCTTTCATCGACAAACTCAAATGTTTTGCAGCAAATGTTTCACAGTATGGATGGGGACTTAAGGGCAATCAGGCTCGTTTTCGTTTATGTACCTTCGAAAAATTTTAAACTCGTTCTGGAGCGTGTGTAATGTAATACTTCGTATAACTGTTCAAGTCGTTTATATCAAACGCTTGTCTCTTAATTTGGATAAACCACAAAGACCATACAAATCATTGATACTGGTGAAGTACAATTTATAAATTGGTGTAGTACCATTTATAACTCGACCTATGAATTGATAGAGTACCAGTCTTAATTTTAATAACAAGGTTTAAACGTTTCAGCTTCTTATATGAAAATATAGATCGACTAGTGACTTACTTGTATCGACGTGGGATAACCTGGCAATTTGAGAGCCGTTATACTCCGCCAATAAACTTTAAATACAATAACAGACCAGTCGTTTAGAAGATTCACATTTTTTTTTCTGTTTTTTTATTGAATATTTCTTTTTAGAAATTGACAATAAGTATTAAAATCTTAACCTAAACTAAAACTAAAGTTGTTATGGTCGCTGCAATGTCCAACATGAGTGCTCGTTAAAATCATTATCTGGTCAGATTCAGTGTTTCCAATCGCCACAGTCGTCTATGACCCTCAAATGACAGCAACTCCCTGGTAAGGGGATTTGGATGATCCAATAGTTTTGAAAGGTAGTTTAAACTGGAGAGTTTGATCTCCTCGCGTATTATGGTGACATTGAGATCCCTATGGATATTACTATTGCGAATGTACCATGGGGCACCTGTTATTTTCCTTAACAGTGCTGACTGCTTTCTTTGCAATTTTTCAACGTTAGATGAGGAGGCTGTTCCCCATAGCTGAATGCCGTATAGCCATATTGGTTTTATAACTGTTTTGTGGGCCAATTAGCCAGTACAATTGAACTGACTTTAATTTTATTTGTATAACCTTGGCTTCAATATGGTGGGTCCATGTTAAACGGCGATCAAGATGGATACCGAGATATCTCACATGGCTCTGTTCTGGAATTTTGATATTATTTATCTGTATGGAAGGACAACTTTCTCGTCTTAGAGTAAATGTAACGTGAGTACATTTTGTTGCATTGACTTTAATTTTCCATTTATCCAGCCATTTTTCCAAATCGCCAATGTGAGACTGGAGTTGAGCAGAAGGTATTGCGGGGTTTTCATGTGTACTTAAAAAAGCGGTATCGACCGCAAATGTAGATGTGTAAGTCAGTGCGCTCGTAGGCATATCTGCTGTATATAAAATATATAGGAATGGCCCTAGAATAATTCCCTGTGGTACACCAGCGGATATTTTTCGACGTGACGAGATTACATCTTTTGATCTGATTTGGAAAGATCTTTCTTGTATGTAATTTTTAAGCAGTTTATGTACATTCGCAGGTAGTAATCTAGTAATTTTGTGTATTAGTCCATCGTGCCAGACTTTATCGAAGGCTTGAGATATGTCAATAAATAATGCAGAGCAATACTGCTTGCTCTCGAATGTTTTCCGAATAAGTGTAGTTATCCGATGTACCTGTTCGATAGTACTATGTTTTCTTCTGAAACCAAATTGATGGTCAGGAATGGGACGGTCACTAGAGTGACATCTTTTCCCGGTTTTAGTATCATAACTATCTCAGATATTTTCCATGAGGATGGGAAATATCCAATACGTAATATTGAGTTAAATATGAACAAAATAATTCTCAGTGCTGAGTTGGGCAGATTACTTATCATCGTGGTAGTAATTTTATCCATACCAGGTGATTTTCCAGCCTTAAGACCTTTGATTGTCGTCTTTACGGTAGAGAAACGGAATTTTAGTGGGGTTGGCACCACATTATTTATGACTAATGGATGAATTTGTATCATTTGGGGTAAATACATTCTCCAAGTGATTGGCAAATGCTTCGATTTTCTCTGAAGTATTTTTTGCCCATTCTCCGTTCTGAAGGCATATGGGCGACTCATATACAATAGGGCATTGCATATTTTTCACAGCTTTCCAGGGACTATATTCTGTTTTCTTAGTAGGGTCTAAGTTTTTAAGATAATTTCTCAGATTAGATTCCTTATAAGTCTTTAAGGCGACGTGAAGTCTTTTTTGGCACTGATTTAGTTTAGCCTTTACGCTCGGAGATCGTGATTGTTGCCATTGACGTCTGAGTGCTATCTTTTCTTTGATAAGAGACTCAATGTATCTAGGGCATTTTAAATGTCTGTAATTGGGGGCGTAGACACTTTAACGGCGTTTGTTAAAATATCTGTAAATATATCGATTCAAGATTCACATTTATTACCACTTTTTTTTTGCGATTGATCCCACTGTGCGACGTATCAAATTTGCGATATTTTAAGTATTTCTTTCAATATCGGAGACAATTCAATTCTGTCGTCCACTAAAGTTATATTTTTTATTTATAAAATGCTCTTTACGATCACACAAACAATGTCAAATCTATATTTTGTACGAGTCCAAAAATAGGTGACTTGCAAACTGAATATAATGGAACACTGGAAAAACTGTTTGCAATGTACAATATTTTTAAATTTTCTAAAAGATATCACAGAAATTATTCCAACATCAAATATGTTTCCACTTTTGAATAAATCTCCTACCCTGGGTCTTTCAAATTTAAACCATTTTATGTCGAATTTTCGAATTTATCCTATTCGTTTTAAAATCCCAAAGTAGGGAATCCCCAGTTTAATATAGTTTTATATACACTAAGATTTATATTTTATAATGTACCATTACTCCTTTTTCTTAGTTTCGTTAACATATTATGCGATTGACTTTAAAACAAATGTTACCCCCTATTCCAATAATTATTATAAGATACAAAAGAAATTCTTTAAAAAAAAAAAACCTTCATGTCAAGGTGTAACATATTCTCAAACTCTCAAACAAATACATCATATGGCTTATAAATAATCAAAGGTATTTCCTTTAAAATCCGATGCATAAAAGTTAAACATATTTGTGGTGGATTAACGTTAACGTTAGAATCCTTATTATTATTTTTCATTATAACATACATATACATCAACAGCATAATCCAAAAAAAAAAAAACATATGTATATAGAAATAAAAAGCAAAATTTCCATTCCATCATAAAAATGTTGTATTCTCGTTACTTATTTTCCGATACCTCTATAAATACTGAGAATTCACGCATATTTTCATATGATAACTGAAAATATGACTTTTCTTTATGAATAAACTGAAAATATTTGTATCCTTGGAGCATTAAAACCCTGAGTAGATAAAAATCAAGTGTTCTGTGAAAAGTTGTTGTTGCAAAGAATGAAAGTAAGAAAGAAAAAGGAAACGAATTTGACTCAATCAAATTTTCGTCTTATAAAATAAACCATGCATAAGTTATGAAGGCTTTTTGTTCTGTTTTTTTTTTGTGGAGGTGTGTTTGCTAGTGTTACATTAAAAACGATTATTCGTTTAGGGAATCTGGTGTTTGACATACACTTAGGTTTTTAGAGTATTTAAATTGTGTTCTTATTTTCGATCGAGTCCAGATTTGCTCAAGAGTGTCAATATAGATATTGTTACGAATGTGCTATAGCGATTTGAATTTAACGGTCTGTAACGACTGCCTATAACATTCATTATATTTATAAACACGTTCATTAGTGGAAGCTTCTACTTATCAACAATGTTGACGGCATGCGGTTATTAGCATTGTTTATAAGTATGGCAACACTAAATGTTTAAGCTGCTAACATTAATATCGAAAGCTCTAGAATTCGAATGTTCTAGTTGTCCGTTAAGATCATTGTAGAAGATTAACGAAAGATGGCGTGTGTATAAATAGTGGCAGAGGTTGTAGTCGTGAGTGAGTTTATGATAGGCTCTGTAAGAGTTAACATCAACAACATGTCTTGTACATTATATAGTGTGTGTGCATTTCTATGAATTGATGAACGTATATAGAGACACAGAGTGACTATTTGAACTGTTGTCGTTGTGCGTTTTAAATAAATAAAGAGTTGTTACAATTTTAAACTACTAAAACTGCAATCAAAAGTATCCGGTTTATTTAAAGGAAATAAACCAACGTTTTAAAAAGGTTTAAACGTAACAATATCAATAATTCTAAATTTCCCACCTTCGGCAAGATGACTGTGTGAAATTTATTTCAACACACACAACGAAAAGGTAATCCTTAAATCAAATTCTCTAAAATTGTTAATGCAAATTCCGTGCATATTATAAATATATTCAATTATAATATGTATCAAGTTATCTTTAAAAGATTTCTGTGCAAATCTTATTATTATAAGTGTTTTTGAATTAATTTAACAAATTTAAATATTTATTCGTTTAACATTACTCGAATAATCGAGATTCATGTACTTGAGTGTGCCCGCATGAGAATAATACAAAAGAAAAGTTCATTGTATGTTAAATGAAAAGGGTCTTGAATCAGTTTGTGTTATTAGAAAGAAAAACAAGTTATCTAGGGAACAGAAATGAGAAAAAAGACTTGTTAAAAACCTTTACTCTAATCTTTTTAATAACAAGGTTATTAAATTGATTTTTTAAGTATTGGGCTAATGACTTAAAAATGTGGGACTTTTCTTTTAAATTTTTAGCTTTTATTTTGAAACATTTGTACAATATAAATGTATTCAAAGCATTGGCCATTGTTTCTGGCAACATATGGATTCCGAGTCAAAAGAACTGCTCATCTTTTGAGGCCAATAACGAATCAAGCTAATATCGGATACTCTATTTCAAAGTGAAGATTATCCCAGAGAGAGCGTTCTGTATCGATCGAAACAAATAGTATTCAGACGAGGCAAGGTCTGGACTATAGAGCGCTTGAGGCAAAACTTCCCAGCCACTTCTTTCTAAATACTTTTTAACAGATAATGCAACATTTGGCCGACCGTTGTCATGGTGGAATATTAAGGTTTCATGTCTGGTCGTTTTTCGGTCAATGTTCTCTTCAAACGAAACAGTTGTGTTCGGTACAGGTTCCCTGTAATGGTCTGGCCAGAGTACAGCAGCTAATAATAGGACCCTTTTGGTTCCACCAAGTACAGAGCGTTACCATAGGCGTTACGATTCGGCTGGTTGGCCAGACTTCACATACGATCTATTGCGCTTCGGTTTATCGTTATTGATTCATTTCACATCGCAAGTAATGATTCGGTGATTTTCTTTTATAGCGTTCAAGCTGCATTTCAGACATGCAAAGTCGTCTTTCAAGGTCTATCGGCTTCAATTCATTCGTATAATATCTTAATTCACTGCTTTTGGATTAATCCTGCTGCTCGCAAACGTTTAGAAATTGCTGTTTGAGTAGCTCCTAATGTCTTGCCAAGCTCTTGTTGAGTTTTACAACAATCTTCATGGATATGACCTCTAATTCTTGGTCTTAGAACTTTTTTGGCTGTCCTGAGCGATCTTTGTCTTCCGTGTCAAAATCACCACTTCTGAACCGCACACACCATCTCTCGCAAGTTTTGTAATTTCCACAATATAATATTTCGACCCTATAAAGTATATATATTCTGAATCCTTATAGATAGCGGAGTCGATTAAGCTATGTCCGTCTGTTGAAATCAATTTTCTGAAGACCCCAGATATCTTCGGGATCCTATTTAAAATCAGAAAAATCCGTCCATAAATAACGGAGATATGAGCAAAAAACCTAGTCAACCTCTGAAAATTTCACCAAAAAAACACAATTTATTGTATGCTTTGACAAAAAAGCAACAAAACGTATGTTTGGATGTGTGTTGGTTTCATTGCTTTGCGTATTTTGTTGTTTTTTTTTTTTTTTTTGTATTTCGTTTTGTTTGGAGTTGTTGTTTTTATACCCTTCGTGAGAAGGGTATACATAAGATTGTCATTTCGTTTGTAACTTCTACAATATAATCTGTTCGTCAGCAATTATATGTCAAATTTTTAAAAGTTTTCTTGATATATTTAGGATGCTTTACGCTGAAAGTGGGCAATTAATGCATCCACAACAAAGGTGAAGGGTATATAAGATTCGGCATAGCCGAATATTGCACTCTTACTTGTTTATATATAAATTAGCTGTGATAGTTTATATTTTCAACCTTAAATCAATTACATATTCCTATGAAAATGAACTGAAATATTAACATGGCTATAAGTCGGTAAATAGTGGTCCAAATTGGAAAAGGACGATTATCTCTGATTACTGGTATTTTTAACCCAAGATCGGTGTTTTATATTAAACTGAACTGAAACAAGTCGTTAAATAGTGGTCTAAATGGAAAAATCACGACTATCTGTGTACACTTATATTTTCAATCTAAAATCGATTCTTCATATGAAAATTATTTAAAACATAAATGTAGCTATAAGTCGGCAAATAGTTGAACAAATGAAAAAAGGATGATTATTTATGATCACTTATACTTTCATCCCAAAATCGATATGTTTAATATGAAAATTAAAGCACGATTGATCTGTGATAACTTTAACGTTTTGTATACCCACCATCAAAAAAGATGGGTATATTGATTTTGTCATTCCGTTTGTAACATATCCTAGGTCCTCATAAGATTCTAAGACGATCGCCTGTGTCCGTCGGTCTCACAGTGGCGCCATTTGAGTTTTTTCGTTGCAAAAATCATAAATTTTGAATCAATTGAGATAATCAAAAAATTTAAAAGGCATATGATGGATCAACCAATGAAATGAGTTTTTGAAAAGGGTTCTACGCCTTTTAGGTGCCTATTTATGGGTTAGCAATGTTGAAATTTGTGCAAAAATCAAAGTATATATATTCTGATCTGTATGTTGAAGTCAACTTTCCGTAGCACCCAAATAACTTACAAACATAATTGATACATCTATATATCGGGAATTCTTTCGGCTCGGTCGCTATTTAAAATCGAAAAAATCGGCCCACAAATGGCTGAGATATACGGAAAAAACCGTGACAACCTCGATTTTTGTCCTATTTTTGATCTATATCTGGATTACTAAGTCATTAATATAGACAATATGGATATCTAATGATAGATATTTCAAAGTCCATTGCAATGCTTTATATAAAGCTATAGTAATTTGGACCTACATTGGGTCCAAATCGGGAAAACTATTTTTTAACCCGAATTTTTTTTTACCACAAACAATTTTATTTTACATTTTTTTTGCAGTTTAAAAATTTAAAAAAAAATTTGGAAAAAATTAAAAAAAAAACAATTTCGAAAAAAAAATTTTGAAAAAAAAAATTAATTTTGAAAAACAATTTTGAAAAAAAAAAAAAATTAATTTTGTTTACCTAAAAATACATATTTAAAATTTTTATTTTAAAGTATAATTTGGTGAAGGGTATATAAGATTCGGCACAGCCGAATATAGCTCTGTTACTTGTTTTTTATTTTTTTATTTTCCTTCAAAGTTGAGAAATATCGATTTACACAAAGCAAACAGTACAATTATTTTCTTAATAAACAGATCTATGAATAGAATCAAAAATAATGAAGATCAGTTACCCAGTTTTCGAGGTACTGACCTGAAAGCTGACCAAATTACCTGAAAATGGTCTGTTTTTTTGAACACTGAAAATCAGTCAACTTTAAAGGGCTATATCTTCGGAACCAAAATTCAGATTGTAATTATAGTAGCATATTTGAAATCGTTGGACAATTTCCTGTAAAATAGATTTTTCAATATATTTCAGGGGCACATGAAATGTTTGATTCTTGCAACCATACTTGTTTTACAGGCGCGACTGTGCGTCTGTTGAAAACACGATAGAGCTCAAACGAAAGTAGCTAGCAGGCTGAAACTTTCCACAGATACTCTCTGTTGATTTGTTTTGTATAGAAAATAGGCAATACCGGTCCATGATTTCACCTGGCCCTCATACAAATGTTGCCCCGGAATACTGTTTGATTATGCACATTCATAATTGTCTTATAATAATTAATATCGTGATAAAATTGAACATAAACAAGTTTTATATAAACCAAAATCTTTCTACCAACTTTTGTGAGGATCGGTCCATAATTAATATCTGAAAAATATTTTATTGTCAAATATTTTATTGATGGTGGGAATACAAGATTCGGCATAGCCAAATATAATTCTTTTAATTGTTATTTTATAAAAAGGTATCAAAAATCTGACATTAAAAAAGTTATTTTTGGTTTCTTCTACCGATATGTGCCACTGATTTTTTTCATTTCGAAACACAATAGGAATACAGGTTATCTGAATTCAGTTTCAATGATTCTCCTCAAATCTATACAACTTTCCATATCTATGATTTAAAGTTTTTTTAAATACAATTCATGAGACTTTATTTGAACAGCATTTTAAATACATATTATAGCAATTAACATATCTTACTAAAACACCGTTTTTTGAAAACGTAAAAATGTACAGCGCATAATGCAAAAAATGTGTTATAGTGAGTTCTTCTTCTCTTATTTTTTCATCTTTTGCATAAAAAGGAATTCTTCAATTTTTAGGTTGGCAATGTAATCTAGACATAATAGGTGGAGGTATGATGAGAACAACAACAAAACAACAATAAAAAATAAAATGGAAAATATTTTTATAAAATATACATAAATATTTATGAAAAAAAAATATGAAAAATAAATTGCAGAAAAAAAAGAAATACATAAGAAAGAAAGAACTTTTGAAAATAGCTAAGGAAGCATAAAGCGTAGAATATAAATTTAAGCGTAAAAAGTTAACCGCACATTGACTTAATACCACAGAGCTTTATTTGGGATGTACATTTTAGTTAAAATCATAATACGTTCGGCAATAGAGGGAAGAGTGTGCATGCTATATAATGGAAAATAGAAATAGCCAAGTGTTGGGAATACATTCTCAATTTATAGCCATTTTTTGGACTAATAAAGTGTTAATAAATTGAAAGTTTTATATTCGTAAATAATCTTTGATGATTTTGACTTAAACAGAGTTTAAACTTGACTCAAAGTTGACGCTTTTAAACCGCCGCCAAGGCGCACCGATTTAATTTGAAATCAAAAAAGCCGCTGCGAAAAAGACGACTACCGGTTGCCGATATAGTTGATTTTTCCTTTTAAAATTCTCATACTTCCTCGCTTGCCCCTAATTCATTAGTTTTATCGAGACTACCCATTACCTTGCAAAACCCCACAGACTCCAAGTTCGATTTATTCCCAGAATATATAGAAAATATTATCATCTAATATACCACAATTTTGTATGTAGAGTGCACGGAAACCTCGCCTTTTTATTAATGTTTATACAGCTGAGGACAAAATTTTACAAAAATAAAAAAATAAAAGGCAACAAACTAGGTTTGAGTTAATTTAGAAAGGCATAAAAAATACATTTTTTTTTTTCTTGAACAAAAGTCATTTGTTTGCAGGACTTGTTTTTGACACTTACCTAAACAAATCATCATACACATTCAAAATTTCAATACATGTAAATATTTGTGCCTGCAATAGTATGTGTCTGTAAACATTAGACTGCAGCAAAGAAATAAAGTTTGGGTTGACAGTCCCCAACTAGTGATTTTAAACGGAGATGGAGAACCTGTTCGAACAAAGTGACATAAATCACTATAAAAACCATAACCGAAAAAGTTTCAAAATTTCATCACTAGTGATTAGAACTATAAATTTTGAAACTTTTTCGGAAACCCTTCCATTATGGTTTTTATAGTGATCCATCTCCGTTTAAAATCTACCACACTTTTGGACACCTTTCTTGTGCTCTTCAATTCTCTTTTAACAAGAGCCCAATATCTCTCCACTGGCCTTAGCTCCATGCAGTTTGGAGAATATGCCTCTCTTGGTACAAATACCACATTATTGTTCTTTACCATTCAAGACCTTTCTTACCATAGTGACAGGGTACCAAATCAGGCTAAAAATATGTGGACTTCTGTCTTATGAAAGGAAGCATCCTTTTTTGTAAACATTCCTTGATGTAAATTTCGGTATTTATAGAGACCTTTGTAACAAATGTTTGGCTTTTTTGCCGCAACTGCATATAGCTTGTCATACCAAAAACTTTTTGGGAAATTTTGTCTGCTTTTGGGTCCTAAACTTTTCTTCAACATTCCCTCGAACATCAGCAACATCAAAATTTTGACCCGGAAGCTGCGAAAAATCTGCCAGAACATACGTTTCGTCGTCTATTATGCAGCAGGAATATTTTTTGATCAAAATTAGCAGCGTTCATATCAGGAACTTTTTGAGCCTTGTATGTTTTTGAACCTGCATTGGCTTTAACTTTTCGTACCAAATAGTTCGAGCACTAAGCTAACCGGGCTATTTTCCTACCGGATGTGTTGGGAGCTCTTTTAAAAATGCTTTTTATTTTATTGTCTTAATAAACATCATGTGAGCCGTTCAGGTAGAAGAACCAGGATTTCTATCAACGGAGAAGTTCTCCCGGTAATGTTGAATAACATTGAAAACAGTTTGACGGCAAACTTTTGATTGTGTGGCCAAGTTGGGTTTTGTTGAAAATATTTAATAATTTCAGTACGCAATTTTTTCTGGTCACTCATTTTAATCAGATTAACAACAAATGAACATAATTGACATTAAGCATAATAACTGACATGCTTTACAAAGGTAACTTGATAAAAAAAAATCAAATAATACTTTGGTAAATTTTTTAATGAAAAAATGAAAATTGAAAAAATCGAAAATCGAGTTTTACTCTAAAGTTTGTCTGAAGGCTTAAAATTGGGGCGAGGGAAGTTCGCGGGTCTGCTAGTATTTTATATATTATAACTCTCAAAATAACACAAGACATTTTTGTTTGTTCTGTTATGTCTAGCAAATGCTATCATTTTATTGTAAGTCTATATATAATCCCAATTCATAATTTCATTAGTTCATCTTAAAATCAGTTAAATTTTCTCGATTTAATCAATCTAACCAAACTAATTCACCAAACATTTCACTTGATATTAAAGTAACAATAAGCCTTGGATTCCTCTAAAGGTATGTAAAACTTGAGTTGAGTTTCTACAAAAAAGAAAAATAATAGTTTCCGCAAAGAAACCCTTATGATGTGGTATGAACCATTGAACCACCATGACGATTGCTATGTTGGTTGGTGAACATAACTGGCATGTATTGAGCCAAATAGGTATATACTTGCATACTATGGGCACATAGACGTGTCCTGAGTCCTAAGACTATACCGGAATCTCAACCTGATGCTGCACAGGAGGAACCAACTGGCTTTAATAGTGACTTGGAATGTGACCTGGAAACGCCAAAAACCATTGCACCAAGATGATTTAAACGATCTTATTACAGATCTGCAGCTGTCGAAGTCCGATGCCGAAGTTTTGGCTTCTAGGCTAAAAGAAAGATGCACAAGAGAACAGGATCTCCTCAAATAATTTGCTAAAGGTGATTTTGTATTTTGTAAAAATGTACCTTAATGGCTGAAATGGGATTACGAAATTACGTTTTTAGTGAGTGGCGTTTAATCATAGACTTGTCAAAACGGAGTCTGAAATGTATTCTTTTACACAATGGTAATAAATTATACAGACTATGACAGAGATTGAGAAAATTGCATGGAATGAGATCGTTTGGTTTTTTCAACATTTTTTGGGAAATAAGAAACTTTCTGACTATTCTCCACACTAATGAACAACTAATCAGCTACTTTCATATAAAGGGTTTTCCAACAAGAGGTGTTATTTTGGTATTTCGGTAGCTGTCACTTTTGAAGCTTTTATTCTTTGACATAGAAACTACGCCATTACTAAAAATAGAACGATACACGCTTCAACAACGCATTGAAATTATTAAAATTCACTACAAAAATTGTGAATATCTTGCAGTCACAGTTCGCAAAACTAAAGCATTTTTGGGTCGTCGTGATGCACCTAGTCGGACAGCAATACAGAAATTGGTGGAAAAATTCGAGCTGTTGGGAGAAGTTAGTGATGTGAACAATAAAACCCGTGCACGTCGCTCAATAACAACTGAGAATATTGCTGCTGTAGCCCAAAGTGTTGAAGAAAACCCAGGTTTGTCCATTCCTCCTTGTTCTTTGGAATTGGGCATTCCACAAACGTCATTATACCGTATTTTGCATAAAGACTTGGGTATTAAGGCTTTTAAAGTTCAGTTAACACAAGAACTCAAGCCGGCCGATCATCAACAACGTCGTGTCTTTGCTGATTAGCTCCTTGTTATTATCTCTCGAAGAGGTGATCACAATTGGCCACCGAGATTGTGATTTAACACCTTCCGTCTTCTTCCTTTGGGGCCACGTGAAAGATAAGGGCTACGCCAGCAGTCTAGCGTCGATTCAAGACTTCAAAGATTGAATTCGTGAGGCTATCGAGGACTTCATTTTTACTAACCCTAAATTGTTAGGTGTCTGTTGTTATGGTTGGCAACAATTTACTTCACAAAATGTGTTCAATTTAACTGTAGGTCCCGGAACGCTTAGAATTGGTTATTGTCTGGTCTAAGGGCCATTATTTCAACTTGCCTTTATGTTCGTAATAGTAAAAGTTAACTTTAAGGGCACCTTTTTTTAAAGTAAACTTTTACTATTATGAACATAAAGGCAAGTTGTAATAATGACCCTAAGAGTATAAAATTTTTAACACAATTTTTCTTTTTATACTTTGTTAGAATGATAATTCTGCGTGGATTACATATCCCTTATAGTTTAACAAGAAAATTAACAGGCAATTTTCTGCGATAGATAATTTTTTTTAATTTCTAAAAATGAGTAACAATTTAACGAGCCGGCATTTTGAAATTTCTTTCTCTTTCTATAATTTTGAAGCAGTCTAGTATTTATACACACATGAATCCATTTGAATTTACTTTACACACAAACAAACAAACATAATTTAAATCTGCCACCTTTCCTTATGACTTTATATTTACATCTCTTCGTTGTTTTTTTTTTTTTTTTTTACAACATATGGAAAAAAGGACCATTCTCTAAAAGCATAATAAAGTTCCACATACCGTAACAAATTTAAAAGTAAAAATCTGGTAAAGAATATAGAAAAAATAAATTTAACTACAGACAACTTATGGTTAAGGATGATGAAAGGTGGTTTAAAGTTCGTTTAGGGTGAGAATGATGGTTAGTCATTGGTTAAGTTATGTTAAAATTTTAGTATAAGAAAGAAAATAAGTAAGAGAAAATATGTATTTAAAAGTGTCGAATTAAAGTTTTAAACAAATAAATAGGGATTTAAAGTTTTTTTTGGTTGGCAGTAGGTTAAGTCTAGATTATGAAAAAATGGAAAATAAATAAGAACCCATATCTTGCACTGGCACTTAGTTAAAACCCTGTATTTGGCACTTCGTGACAAGGATATTTATAACAAACCTAATACAATATTGAAAGTAAGTATGTACTGGGTGGCGCAAAAGTAATCCTCCTATCAGAAAATGCTATAAATTTTTCGATTGGCCCCTAATGTCAGTTCTGTTTTGACATTTGTGTAGTAAACACATGCGAAATACACACGCTGCTGCCAGGCGTGGCAGACCCCGGAGTAGCCGTTCTGCAGAGAATATTGCTGCTGTAGCCGAGGATGTCATGGAAGCGCCGTCGACATCGACCAGACGACGTGCCACGCAAATGGGTATCAGTCGACGGTCTTTACAGCGAATTTTGGTACAAGATTTGAAGATGTTTCCGTACAAAGTCCAGACGGTGCATCAGCTGTTAGCTGCTGATCGCCAATCGCGTCTAACATACGCTCAAGCCATCCTTAATCACCTCCAAGAGGAAGATGATTTTTCATAAAAAATAATCATGAGTGATGATGCCCATTTCCATCTTAGCGGGTACGTAAATAAGCAAAATTTACGCTTCTGGGGCACTGAAAATCCGCGTGTAACGAAGAGCCATTACACCCGCTCAAAGTCACTGTATGGTGTGCAGTTTTCGCTGGAGGAGTCATCGGACCTTTTTTCTTCGAAGACGTCGCGGGCCAAACGGTTACTGTGAATGGTGAGCGCTACAGAGCAATGATCAACGAGTTCTTTTTGCCGCAACTTGATGAATTGGGATTGGAAAACATGTGGTTCCAACAGGACGGTGCAACGGCACACACTGCACGTGCCACAACCGATATGCTGAAGGGTGCCTAATCTCCTGATTTGACCGCTCCAGACTTCTTTTTGTGGGGATTTTTGAAGTCGCGGGTTTATGTCAAGAAGCCTCAGACTCTTGCAGCTCTTAAAGACAATATCCGTCAAGAATGTGAGGATCTATCGCCGGAAGTTTTGGCCAAAGTGATGGAAAATGCCATAAAAAGGGCTCAAATGACAATCAACTGTGGCGGCGGCCATTTACATGACATCATATTCTCGACTTGATGTAAAAAAATGAAAAGACCAAATAAAAATAATCCACAAGAACAATCAAAGTTTTTCATTTTTTTTTTAATTACAGCCAAAAAACATCGGAAGTTTACTTTTGCGCCACCTTATATAAGAAAATTATCATTGAAATCAGATTTATTTTAATGGCGTCATGTTTGAAAGTTAAGTATCTTTTAAAACTACTTTAAGCAACAAACTATATTCCAAAAACTAGACCTAAGTAACCCATTCTAAGAAAAAAATATACGATTTCAAGATTCCTTATAAATAATTTATATTTGAGCAAACAAATGATTACAAAATATACCGCTTTCAACATAATTTTAATGTATAACTTTAAGGTTTGATGAAAATCGCTGTCGTCTTAGGAAAACTCTATTCTGTATACACCGTTCAGTGGCCAGCATCTTGGAACTTTGGAATACTAAGTATAAAGAACTTACTTTGGTTGATGCTAAAGAACTGTCTAAAGTGGAGACACCTTTTGAGATATTTGAATTTGCGGTAAATATAAATAAATAAATTAAAACAACTGATTTTAACAAAACTAATTAATTAATTCACTCTCAAAAGTACACCGTAGGAAAACACATTGACAATACCAAAAACCTTTTAACAAATCAATGGTATGGAGAAATTCATAGCATTTTACTTAAGGCCAGTTTAAAGGGCATTTTGCCAGATGTCCGTAAACTAAGGCTAATACAACGTTTTTACAATTGTGTGGCAGCCCTTATGACCCAGCAATTGGAAGACATGTGCATCAGAAGTTTGAATACATTTGCCGATTTTATATGTGATTATGGAGTAAGTTTTGAAACTCTACAAATTTAACTCTATAGAAAATTAAAATTTACTATATTTTTTAAAAAAAGAAAACTAATCCTGGCTTCAAAATATCTCTGATGCTAGAAGATGAAGATGTTATTGTTTTCAATCCAAATTTTTCCAAAATACAAAGCGAAATGACACGCATTATTGATGCCATAGTCTTGGCCATACAGAATTTACCACGCATTGAGAGTAAACTGTATACAGATCTACGGATTACAGAGAAAACCTGTTTAACGCCTGCTATACCCGATTCCATAATAGCCGATACCCGCAATCGTATTTGTGCCTTGTTGGAGGAGCAAAGAATTGGTCCCGAATTGAGACTACAAGATTTTGATAAATACATTGATTTAATGAATGGCAAAGATTCCGAAAGAATATCGCGATTTATGCATGGTGATCCTCCGTTTGAGGCATTTTGCGATATGGTGTATCAATACCGGGACAAGGAAAATCAAATAGCTAAAGATGTCTGGGGTGTTATACGCATGGGTCTATATGAATTTCATCGTGAGAAGTTTATTTCAAATTTGGAAACATTTGGGCGTTTCATGCAGGAACAATTGCTAACACGTATGGTCAATGATCAGCAAGCCAAGATCTCTAAACTGGGCAAGGAATATGAGTCTATTGCTAAAAAGGCTTTAACTACACCCAAAGATACCGCCGAACTGATGAGTTTAAAAGCCTATGTCATAAATACCGAGGAAAATGTGGTGCCCGAAATGGAGCAAAGGCTGCGCGTTAATATGGGCCATATTCTTTGGCTAATGGATCATACTCTTTATTCTCCCCTGCAAATTAAAAACAATAGTAACACCTTTCAATGGTATTTAAAGTTGCCCTCTATTTTCGAAGAGCATCGCCTCATAATAGCTGATAAAACCATAGAGTATCAGGAGTTATTAAAGAAACGTATTGAAGCCTTTCGCAGAGAATTACAAACCTATTTTGAGCAGGTGCAAACCTATGATGAATGGGGTGATATCAAGCAATTATCGAAATACAAACGTAAAGCCCAGCTTTTAGATAATCGTTTGGTTACCGCTATGGACACCATAGATCATATAAATGAGGAGGAAATTTCCTATGGCTGGGAGTTGTCTCAGTATATTATTAGGAAAAAGGCTCATGATCAATTGAAACCCTATAAATCCCTATTCGATGCTGGTCAGGAATTTATGGATAAATATGATATGTGGATGAACTCACAAGTGGGTAGTTTTGATCCAGATGAAATTGACAATGATGTGGCTAATATGTATCGTATAATACAAAAATTGGAAAAACAAATGGGTGATCATCCCACTACCATGATTTTGATAAAAGATGTAAGTTTTGTTTCTTTAAAAATATATATTTTTTAAAACTAATTGTTTTATTTTAATTTTTTTTAGATCAAAGACCAAATTGAGGCCTTTCGTGAGCACATGCCTACCATCAGCACTTTAGGCAATCCCGGCATGAAAGCTCGTCATTGGGAATTAGTTTCTGAAATTATTGGTTTCCCCATTAAAGTTTCGGCTGACTTAACTTTGGCTCGCATTATAGAATACGGTTTGGAGGATTATGTGCCCAAATTTGAGGCCATCTCAGAGAGTGCTACCAAGGAGAATAATTTAGAAAGAGCTATGTCGAAAATGGTATTGGAGTGGGAGGATATATCATTTTCGGTGTCACCATATAGGTAAGTGTATTAACTTTAAAGAGGAATATGTAAAATTGTTTTAATTATTTTGTTTTTAACATTTTAGGGATTCTGGCACTTACAAACTCGCTGCTGTTGATGAAATACAAATCCTTTTGGATGATCAGATTATCAAAACACAGACTATGAAGAGTTCTCCTTATATAAAGCCCTTTGAAAAGGATATACTGTAAGTACAATTTTAAAAACCTGAATATAATTCTTATAATCTTCCAATATTGCGTAAGATTGTGAAATTAGTGAAAGTTTATCATGGTTAATGCACACATATGTTCATATTATTTTTGAAAATATCTGGCGACAATTGAATTAAATTGTTCAGTGAGTGACCGGTAGACTCGAAGAGTAGACTCAAACTTATTATTGTTCCCGGAATTTGGAGGAAGAGAAGACAGTTTAACCTCTTCTCTCTAATGTTCGAACCAATGCATTGCCAAACATGGGTGTTTAAGCCAAGTTATACTGGACGACTTATTTGAGGTATCGACAACTGTTCTAAGTGATCCTATTATAAATGTGAATGCGACAGTTTTAATCAATTTCTCTATCATATTAATTATAATCTCTAATGAATGGTGATTCCTAATCAGAACGGGGTCCATCAACTCTATTAAATTGTTTTGCACGGCGCGATCTAACATGTTAACCAACTAATGCTTTTCATAAAATATATAGTACCTGCACAGTACTAACCTTCAGGACCACACCATTAAATCAACAGAGGAGATGTGAAATGAAAGTCTTTGACACTGTTAGCTTCGCCACACGCCTGCAGTCCAAAATGCTCAACAACGTGAATAAATGGATCGCGAATTTTCTTAGTGGTCGGCAGTAGTTCGCGGTGTTTAAAAGCTAATTTTAAAATCCGCGTAAAGTTAAACGAGGTGTCTCTAATGGCTGGGTTTAAAGTGATTTGATATGAACGGCTAATCATTATATGTACGGTTCACAACGTTGACGAGCTATTCGGTAAATGGTTAAATATAACCTGCGTAACCTGAAACTAAGTCAAGAAGGTGGTAAATATCGATCTTAACATCATATCAATGATTCAAAATTTCGACTGCGAACTACCCGAAAATTGACCTTCTCAGCTCATGCCACATACAAATAGCGATTTAGAAACTCAAAGCAGTAAAGAAACTTTGTTGGCTACCTACAAGCAAATTGGTCGGTCAGTGATTTAATAAACTTCTTAGGGTTCGGTAATGGAATGCATGTCATATTGACAGAGCAATTCTTCTGCGAGGTTGCCGAAGGATTAACCGTAACTACAGCGTCATATAGTTAGGGCCTCTTCCAAACCATGACTTTCGTATATAACAGGAGAAGAGGACACATCACGTATACGGAAGCTTAGAGCAACATTCATTCTATGGTAGCAGAGGTCGGGATGAGGAATCAGGCTTGAAGCCTACTAGTCCCCATTATATTTCTAGCTTGTGGTCGGGGTCCTTATGACACTCCCCACATATTACAGCTGTCCAGCCAATACTATTGTACTTCAGTTCGTCTAATGGATTTATAGACTAGGACGATAGAAGCTGTCTTGACCTCAATGAAGAACTGCAGGGTTAAATAATCTTATAGTTTTTGCTGTTAAAATAACAATAACTAAGTGGTTCGGAATTGTATTGATGATGCTTCTTATTGTCTCTTCTTCTTCGGAGTCCTCTATGCTCTGCCCGCTTGATGTCAAAAGTTTTCTCGATCATTTTTGTTTCAAAATAGATTTAATAGTCGATTACGGCCTGACTGATTCAAAAGCTGAGAATGAAGTTTTCATTTTATTCAACTGTTGACACAGCTTGAACTCTTTAACTAATTTGGGTTTTGACGGTTGAGTTTTAAGGCAATCCCAGAATCTTAAGTCTCTGGGATTGCCTTAATAATCTAATAATGTTTATTAGTGCCCCATATCTCCCGAAGTGTTATAATGGGTGATTCAAGTAGAGATGCTGTTTTTCAATAGCCTTTTTTTGACAGATCACGTGTGAGTCGTGTCATGCTGTCATGTTATTTTTGTTTAGTATTGTTTTGGCATTTCATAATGGAAAGACTTACGCCTGAACAACGTTTACAAATCTTTCAACTTTATTACGAAAAATCACGTTCTGTGAGGAATGTGTTTAGTGCACTTCGATCATCTTAAGGTACTAAGCGTACTATTCGCAACACCATCACCCATTTTGAGACCCAGCATTCATTATTGGATAATATTCGACTGAATAGACCACGTCCAGCAAGCTGTGAGGAAAATACAGCAGCCGTAGCTAAGAGTGTACACGAATACCGTGGAGAGTCGATTCCGCGACGTTCGCAGCAACTCGGACTGACGTATGGAATGACTTGGCTCATTTTACGTCGAGATCTTAAATTGAAAGCGTACAAAATACAGCTTGTGTAACAATTGAAGCCGCTCGACCTTCCTACATCGCTTCGTTCTATGGGCTCTTGAAAAGTTCCAAGAAGATCCGACGTTTTCTGGCAAATATTTTCAGCAATTGCAAAATTGCAGCATTTGGGACGAAGAGGAACCTAAAGAGATTCAGGAACTGCCACTTCATCCAGAAAAATCAACGGTTTGGTGTGATTTGTAGGCCGGTGGAATCTTTAAAAATGATGGCGGTGCGAACGTAATCGTCAATGCGACCATTATCGTGCCATGATAACCGACTATTTGATGCCTGAAATTGAAGCTCGTGATCTCGACGACATTTGGTTTCAGCAAGACGGCGCCACTTCCCACACATCGCATCAATCAATGGATTTATTGAGAGAATACTCCGGTGAGCACATAATTTCACGTTTTGGGCCGGTCGATTGGCCACCAAGATCGTGTGATATCACACCGTTGGACTTTTTCCTGTGGGGATATGTAAAGTCTAAAGTTTATGCGGACAAGCCTGCTTCGATTCAGGCCTTGGAGGAAAACATCACGAGTGTCATCCGCCAGTCGAAATGCTCGAACGAGTCATCGAAAATTGGACTCAACGGATGGAACATATGCGAGGTAGCAACGGCCAACATTTGATAGACATAATCTTCAAAAAGTAATTGCCAAAGAATGTTCTTTCAAATGATAATAAACATTCCCCATTAAATTTGAATTTTCATGCATTTTCTTGCAAGGAACACTCAATTGGCAACTTCTTGTGCAATGATTGCACAGATCAAAGCACAAACCCCTTGCTCGAGAGCTTGGGCTATCTAATCCCTGCCATCCATAGCTAGCTAGCCAACTGACCAGCCCAGGACAATTATCAAAGCTGCAACATTCGGCCTGGTAATCCAGTCCAATGTATGGTCTCTGACTTCAAAAGTTCCCAGCCGATAAAAGTCAAAGTGAGTGTACTGATATCACACACTTTTGACCTCGACAGAGAACCAAGTCCAACGACCAGTACATCACGAATGCTACTGCCTCAATACGTTTCCTGAGCACAAACGCCAGTTGGTATCTGCTACTTTCAATGGCTTTGTTAAGTCAGCAACAGCACCTAGTAAGATACATTTGGTAGTCCGAAATTTGCCACTAGCCCAAATATCAGTCCTTTAACCAACGATCGTCTACCCGCTTTGGGTCTTAAACCACAGCCACCACGTGCTCACCGAAGTGACCTCACCAATGATCCTACAGGACCGAAGTCCTGGAGCCATAGGATCCCCGTCAGCTAGTCAGCTGCGAATTTAAAAATTAAATTCTTACCAGGAATGAGGTCCGTGCACCTCGGTGCCCCGGTTTCGCTCCATATTTCCCCTTGATGCATAACATCAAGTTGTGGAGCTCATCAAGATGCTAATCCATGCCCCAAGGGGGGTGTAAATGGCGGCAATTATCATGGAATATCTGACATTTTGTTTTACAGAATGTTCTAACTGTGATTTTTGCGCATTGTGAGTTTCGCCTCAGATTTATCGCCGTCTTACGCCAATTGTCCAAATATAACTATGGCAATAAGCCATTACACGCACACAAGGTTAAAGGTGGGTCATTTAGGCGGGAAGTTTCATCATATTTACTGTTACTGGTAAGTGATACAGAACCATAATCAACAAGTTTTTATAGCTGAACATTTCTGAATTTGGACAACTGCATTCACAGCTCTTGATGCAATCGGCATTTCTAGGACACGATTCTGGGTCACCTATCGTCTTTATTTCGCAGTTTTTAGTGGCGGGCATGATCAAACGACCGCTTCACTTTTCCTTAGAGTTTTCGGAAGTCAAGACATAAACTTTGAAAGATACCAAACCGACTATTCGACAAGAGTTGCAGAGCTTTTCGTCCGAATTAGTCATTACACCTTCTACTTTGAGTTTAGCTCCTTTTAAATCTTATAGATGTTTGATAGGAACGTGTAGATGCAAAGTCAGTGTTAATTTCGATTCTATCACAGACCAATAAAAGGTGCAACATAAACGTACCTTATTGGTCTTGCTAGAGAAGTCAGTATCTGCATTACATGAAACGAGAGTTCGATGGCACGATTGATATATTCTTAAATAAGTTCTTCACTTGCTAAATATAAACTTGAGACTAAAAGTCAGTAATAAGACAAATACCTGATATTGAAAGACTTAAATGTAGTTATTCTATGCTGATAAACAAATTTTCTTTTCCAGAAAATGGGAGGCCAAATTAATACTATTGCAAGACATATTAGATGACTGGTTAAAAGTTCAAGCGACTTGGATGTACTTGGAGCCCATATTCTCAAGTCCAGATATACAACAACAAATGCCGGAAGAAGGAAGACGTTTTAGTGCAGTGGATAAGGTATAAAGTAAAACTTAATAATCATTGTCAAATAAAGATAGTAACATTATTTTCCTTAAAGATTTGGAAAGAATTAATGAAGCAAGTTAATAGTGATTCCAGAGTAATGACCGTGGTGGAAATAAATAAAATGTCGGAGAATCTGAAAAAGGCCTATAACTTATTGGAGATAATACAAAAGGGCTTAAATGCGGTATTTATTAATAGATTATTATTAAAAAAGAAAACTGAAAACTAAACTCAAACATTTTTTTAGTACCTCGAAAAGAAACGTTTATATTTTCCACGTTTCTTCTTCCTCTCGAACGATGAGCTGTTGGAAATTCTTTCCGAAACTAAAGATCCGACACGTGTACAACCTCATTTGAAGAAATGCTTTGAGGGTATTGCTACTCTAAAATTCACCGAAGAGTTAGAGGTTACGGTAATGCGTTCCTCAGAACGTGAGGAAGTGGAATTAGTTGATATTATATCCACCGCCAAAGCCAGGGGGCAAGTAGAAAAATGGTTGCTGGAATTAGAAATTGATATGAAGAAGAGTATTCATAAGAAAATGAGTGAAGCCTTTTATAGTTATCCCCAAAGTATAAGACATGAATGGGTATTAGTGTGGCCGGGTCAATGTGTTCAATCTATTTCTCTGACCTATTGGACTTTATACATCACAGAGAGTTTTATGTCCGATAATCCTAGAAAGAGTTTACAAAACTATTTACAGACTAATATAGAGCAAATTGGAAAAATTGTTGATTTGGTGAGAGGGGATTTGAGTGGTCAAAATCGTATAACTTTGGGGGCCTTGGTGGTGTTGGATGTACATGCAAGAGATGTGTTGGCGGAAATAGTGGAGAAACAGGTGTCGGAATTAAATGATTTCCAATGGTTGTGCCAGGTAATGGGCAATTTAATAAACATATTTTTCATGTTATTAAAAAAATATATTGTATTTCAGCTGCGTTATTATTGGGAGGAAAACAACTTGGATACACGCATGATAAATTGTTCTTTGAAATATGGTTACGAGTATTTGGGCAACACTACACGCTTGGTAGTTACACCTCTAACAGATCGTTGTTATCGCACTTTGTTTAGTGCTTTGCATCTGCATTTGGGTGGAGCTCCTGAAGGACCAGCTGGTACTGGCAAAACAGAGACTACCAAAGATTTGGCCAAGGCAGTGGCCAAACAATGTGTTGTTTTCAATTGCTCGGATGGTTTAGATTACCTGGCCCTGGGGAAATTCTTTAAAGGTTTAGCTTCTTGTGGAGCTTGGTCCTGTTTCGATGAATTTAATCGCATTGATTTGGAGGTGTTATCCGTGGTGGCTCAACAAATTCTAACCATACAAAGAGGTATAAATTCGGGTAGTCCTACAATGGTTTTCGAAGGTACCACCTTAACTTTGGATCCTACTTGTGCGGTTTTCATAACCATGAATCCGGGTTATGCTGGAAGATCGGAGTTACCAGATAATTTGAAGGTATTTTAACTATATAAAGTATGATATTTTAAAAGTTTGCTTAATTCCTAAACTATTTAGGCCTTATTCCGTTCTGTGGCCATGATGGTGCCAGATTATGCTCTCATTTCGGAAATTGAATTATATTCCTGTGGTTTCTTAACCGCTAAACCTTTGTCAGTGAAAATTGTAGCCACTTATCGTTTGTGTTCCGAGCAGTTAAGCACCCAGTGCCATTACGATTATGGCATGCGTGCTGTAAAGTCGGTTCTTAAGGCTGCTGGCGCTTTAAAACTTCGTTATCGTGATGAAAATGAAGACGTTTTAGTCTTACGCTCTATTAAGGATGTTAATTTGCCCAAATTTCTTAGTCAAGATGTGCCACTATTTCATGGCATTACCTCGGATTTGTTTCCGGGCACTGTTTTGCCAGAATCGGATTATGTGGTGCTTAACGAATGCTGCAAGCTGGCTTGTGAGAAGAATAACAAGCAATGTACCGATTTCTTTTTGGAGAAAGTTCAACAGGTAATTTGATATTGCTATAAGACTAACCTCAATTTTCAATAAAATCTTTATGTAAAGTTACAACTAACTATAGGTCTTTATATTACAAATTATCAGTTACAAATTTAAGCACTATAAATTAATCAGCATATTCATAATCAAATTTCAAATGTGTAAAGGGTTTATACAATTTCCATACAACATATGTGTTATAAACCTTTGATAATTTCAAAAATCTGTATATATATAAATGGATGTTTGTATGTATGTTCCGAATGAACTCAAAACCGGTTAACCGGAATCTGCAGAATAGCCTAGCGGGTAACACTGTAAAGTCAGATTTTTTATTTCCGGTCAAAAATAAAATGGCTGGGCCGATTTCGATGAAATTTTCAGGGAGTCTTCAGAATAGCCCAGCGGGTAACACTGTATAGTAAGATTTCTGATATTCGATCTGTGGTCGGAGGGGTGTGTAAAAATCTAATTTTTACATTATACCGCTAATGCCATATAACTATATATAAAAAAACAGATGTGTGTATTTATGTTTCGTATGGAATCAAAAACGGCTGGACCAATTTTGATAAAATGTTCACGGAATCTTAAAAAAATGCTAGCGGGTAACTCTGTAAAGTTAGATTTTTTATTTTCGGTCTGTGGACGGAATGGCGTGGCAAAATCAAATTTGTATACTATACAGAAACGGGAAGAGAACGAGAATCACGGCTTCAGCAAATGCGTCGCAGTGCATATTCATCGAGTGCTGCAGAGACACCTCAACAGCATATTGAAAGACTAGAAGCCAATCGTTCTCGAATGGCTCGATCAAGAGAAAAAATCGATTTAAAGTTGCCCTCATTTTATTACAATAAGTATGATGACACCAGAAATCACAAGGACATACTGATTTGTGCAATGAACAAACATTGTGGGAATGTGCTGTTCGAACGGTAAAGTTATTGAGCCGCCTGAGTTGCTTCTAAGTTACATTTCCGGCGCCAATCCTTTTTCCAAGCACTTCTTTCAAAATGTACAAAGGTGCAACTCATACTCTCAAATGACGACAGAATTGGATCATTGCTCCCGCTTCCCAATGATGATGCGAAGTTCCTTCAAATTTATTTCACTGGAAAAGAAGCTAAAGAAGTCGAACACTATCAACGAACATGCGTGTGAATTTACTGCAATATCATTCTCCGAAACATTCTCAAAACAATTGTTGGGCATCGGAAATGGAAAAATTCCAATTGATCTCGCCACAAATTAGATTTCGTTCCCGAAATTCTGCCAAATGCAAATGAATATTCAAGCCGTTGTCGACAAGGTATTCCCAAGTCTTACAACCAATTACAAAAATTCGGATTGGCTGTGGGAATATGAAATTTTGGCACCAACAAGCTCAATAAGCAAATACATTTGAAACTGCCTGGCGAAACAATAAAATACAAATCGATTGACACAGTAATGAACGAAGAACAAGCCATCGATTATCCTACTGAATTTTTGAATTCATTGGAACCAGCAGGACTGCCACCACATGTTTTAACATTGAAGGTTGGATCACCGACTTTGTCCGATACTGTATGTTAACATCGAGATTGAGATGCAATATAAAACAGATGTTTTCTAAGGGCCAGCAACGCGGACCGGGTTCAGCTAGTTTATTATGAATAAGGCCTTTAGTTTTTTAATTTAATTAAGAGTTTGGCTAAAACATTGTAAAATTTGTATACCCACCACCAAAATTATGGGGGATATATTGATTTTGTCATTCCGTTTGTAACATATCTAAATATTATGAAACTCTATGACGATCTAGCTATGTCCGTCCGTCTATTGTTGACACGACAGACCCTCAAGGGAAGGAGGCAGGTAGTTGCAATTTTCTTTGTTGATTAGAACATTTTGTTATTGAAAGTTGGCAAAAACGGTCAATTAGAACAAGAGTTACGTACCGAAATGTAAGACAAACTCCAAGAAGGTTGATATTTAAAAAAAATTTGTTTTAATTTAATATTATGCAGATAATACAATGAAGTTTTGCACACGTTGGTTCTATTATAAAGGGATAAGGACCGGTCCATGGTTTCTGCCAACCCTCATACAATTTGTTTGCCGGAATATGACACATAAATATGTTACATAAAGGCCTATAGTATAGCAGTATTCATACAAAATTCAGCAATAATAAGTAAAATAATAAAAAATAATATGTAAAAAGGATACATATTTTGATTTTATCGTTCCCTATTTTATCATGGTCCTCGTAAATTTCTCATAGTCTTCATAAAATCAATTAAATATGCATAAATCTCTTATAAATATCGCTATCAGGTTAAAATTCGAATGTATTTATTTGTTATGTCGGATAGCCAGGCTGCTCAGGAGCATTATCATCATATGAAGTGAATTCGGGTGATGTTATGGACTGTTGGATATTCTGGCTATGAAGGTCACGCGGGTAATGCACGTGCTGATTTTCCCGACGTTAGTTAATAGGTTCTGAACCGTTTTTTGGCATCCCTCATGGAACGTACTCGTTCTTGGGTTGAATCGGAATTTGCCCAATTTAGGGGTAATTTACCTGGACTTAGACAGTCCTAATGGTTCGTTATTCTATCCATACGTATATCTCCATTATTGCTTTCGCTCGGAAGGATAACTGGAGAATACTTACTGGATTTTAATGTTGAGAATGAATAGTGCAGATTTTGTGAACTTCATGCTGAAATCTCTGAACATGTTCTATGCACCTGCCCAATGCTGGCAATGTGGGACATAATTGATCTCTCATCAAATACAATAGTTGACTATTAGTAATAGTTAAAATGAAAAATCTAAGGCTGCACAAAAGATCCTATGGGTCGCAGAGCGTAAAACCTCGCCGTCAAACTGATTCCAATGTTATTAAACAGTATTGGGAAAACTTGTCCGTTGATAGAAAGCCAATAAATAGAAAGAATTTTCAAAAGAGATCCCAACACATCTGGTAGGAAAGCAGTCCGGTTAGCTCAATATTCGGACTATTTGGTACGAAGAGTTAAAGCCAATGCAGGTTAAAAAGCATACAAGGCTTATATTTTCTTCTTTGTACAAGAAAATATATGTGCTGCATAATAGATGAACGTGCGTATGGAAATTTTTTCTCAGCTTCCGGGTCAATATTTTTAAGTTGCTGATGCTGGAGGGAATGTTGTAGAAAAGTTTAGGACCCAAAAGCAGAAAATTTTCCCAAAAAGTACTGGGTATGGCAAGCAATATGCAGTTGCTGCAAAATAAGCCAAACATTTGTTACAAAGGGCTCTATAAATACCGAAATTTACATCAAGGAATGTTTACAAAAAAGGCTGCTTCCATTCATAAGACTTTATAATGTGTCCACTTATTTTTGGCCTGACTTGGCATCCTGTCACTATGGTAAACAAGCCTTGAGTGGTACAAGAACAATAATGTGGTATTTGTACCAAGACAGGCAAATCCTCCAAACTGTCCGGAGCTAAGGCCAGTGGAGAGATATTGGGCTCTTATTAAAAGAGAATTGAAGAGCACAAAAAAGGTGTCCAAAAGTGTGGTAGATTTTAAACGGAGATAGACTACCTGTTCGAGCAAAGTGACAGAAAGCACTATAAAAACGTTAATGGAAAGTTTTCATCACTAGTGATTAAAACTATAAAAATATTTTTTTCTGTGTAAATTGTAATAATAATTTCAATCAAATAAAAAAAATTAAAACTGTACGTTTAGTGGTTTCGTTTTTATTACCATATATGTATATTAAGTATTTTTCGATCTCACTCCTTATATATATTTTTTTTTAAATTTAAAGATTTGTTAACATTTCCCTCGAAGGTCGAAATCCATTCTGACTTTTAGATTTTGTTCTGTCAGCTATTTTGAGTGATGTCATCCGTTATGACAATTCGACCACTTTCCAATCTGGTTAGGCAAAAAAAGATGATGCAAACTATGCAAAAAGTCGGAAACACAGTGTGTTTTCTCAAAATGCGATCTCCATTTATGCTTCTCAAGTGCCAAAAATTGTTTTTATGAGTATCATCGTAGAGAGTAA
Organism: Calliphora vomitoria; assembly: GCA_942486065.2. Taxonomy (NCBI): domain Eukaryota; kingdom Metazoa; phylum Arthropoda; class Insecta; order Diptera; family Calliphoridae; genus Calliphora; species Calliphora vomitoria. The sequence goes on along the minus strand of OW818030.2, from coordinate 84,821,938 downwards.
AACATATTTTCTAACTTTTTGTATATATTTCATTAGTTTTTCAATAAAATCGTATCATAATTAATTGTTTTTTACACCTAAACCGGCAACAATGCCCTGAGGCACTCTTAACCTTTTTGCACCTGGTTCCTAAACTTAATTTGCAAATTAGTTTCTGATGGCTGTTCTGAGTTTATTGGGTCATAATTACTCTAAAAAAAATTATTCGACAACTTTTTTTTAGCTTTTTAAAGTTTGCGGGTTAATATTAAAACGTGTGATAACTTAAGGTTTAGTTTTTATTGAAAATGGATCTAAGGGATCATCTAATTAAGTTATTATATTTCTTACAGTTGTATGAAATGATTGTGGTAAGACATGGTTTAATGTTGGTAGGCTTGCCTTTTGGTGGCAAGACAACATGTTACAGAATACTGGCCGAGACTTTGGAGTGTATGGAAAAGAGGGTGAGTATTTTTTAAAAAAATTTTGAGTTTTTCGTATAAATATGACCATTTTCAATTTAAATTACTTTGACCACAATCTTTTCAGAATGCCGGTGAGAATCGTGCAATTTTTACCGTTATCAATCCCAAAGCTATTACCATGGGTCAGTTATATGGCCAATTCGATATGGTATCACATGAATGGAGTGATGGTGTTTTAGCTGTCAGCTATAGACAATTTGCAGTCTCCGAAACACCAGACCGTAAATGGTTAATATTTGATGGTCCTGTGGATGCCATTTGGATTGAAAACATGAACACTGTGTTAGATGACAATAAAAAACTGTGTCTAATGTCTGGAGAAATCATACAACTATCACCCACTACCAATTTAATATTTGAACCCATGGATTTGGAAGTTGCGTCTCCGGCAACCGTTTCCCGTTGTGGTATGATTTACTTAGAGCCCTCATCGTTGGGCTGGGAACCTTTGGTGACTTCGTGGAAAAATAAATTACCCGCAAGTTTTCATGCAGTGGCTAAGCAATTGATAACAGCCTTGGTGAATAGATTTTGTCCTATACTTCTCTATATAGTGAGAAAAGCCAGTCTATTTGAAATTGCTACCACCTCAGATGCCAATTTGATGACTTCACTAATGAATATATTCGATTGTTTTCTGGACGACTTTAAAGATGAGAAATATGTGCAAAATATCTCAGATTTGGATATGAGAGCACAAATTGAGGGAGTATTTTTATTTTCCTGCATTTGGTCTATTGGTGGTGCTTTGGATGCCAATAGCAGGGATAAATTTAACTTGGTTTTCCGTGCTTTAATGGAAAAGAATTTCCCAGAGAATCTTTATGAAAACATTGGCATTCCCGAAGAGTTACATGTACCCGTTTTGTCAAAACCCTTTATCTTTCCCATACCTAAGCAAGGCTCGGTATTTGATTATAGATTTATTAAAGAGGGCAAAGGAAAATGGAGAGCTTGGCAAGATGATGTCACAGCAGCCCCTCCTATACCAAGAGATATACCCGTTAATCAAATCATTATTACCACTAATGAAAATGTACGCATGACAATGCTTTTGGATCTTTTGGTGAGACATTCCAAACCCGTCATGTTTGTGGGTCCCACCGGTACGGGCAAGAGTTGCTACATTATTGATTATATGCTAAAGAAAATGGATTTGAATGTGTACAAACCTTTACTCATAAACTTCTCAGCCCAAACCTCAGCCAATCAGACCCAAGATATTATCATGTCCAAATTGGACAAAAGGCGTAAGGGTGTATTTGGACCTCCTTTAAATAAGAAATTCGTTATATTTGTGGATGATGTGTCCATGCCTTTGAAGGAGAACTACGGAGCCCAACCGCCCATAGAACTGTTGCGCATGATGATGGATCATTGGATGTGGTATGATCGTAAATCTATACTACCTATGAAACTAATAGATCTGCAAATGATTTGTGCCATGGGACCACCTTCTACAGGCAACACTGTAACGCCCCGCTACCAAAGGCACTTCAATGTCCTTTCCATCGATGAATTTAATGATGACATCTTAAAGACCATTTTTAGTAAAATTGTTTTGTGGCATTTGGATACAAGGTAAGTAAAGGCGTTAAACAAAAATTTGTTAGAAAGTAACCTCACGTAGTGGTCTTTATTAAATCTAATAATATTTATAAGTGCTTGGGGAAGTAAATGTATTTAGTTGACTGTACTATCTATATAAATATATAAATGTCTTTGTAAGTTTGTTTGTTTATTTGTTTGTTTGTTTGTTTGTTTGTTTGTTTGTTTGTTTGTTTGTTTGTTTGTTTGTTTGTTTGTTTGTTTGTTTGTTTGTTTGTTTGTTTGTTTGTTTGTTTGTTTGTTTGTTTGTTTGTTTGTTTGTTTGTTTGTTTGAGCATCACGCCTAAACGGCTGAACCGAAAGGGATAAAAGGGGGGAAAACGGGTAAAATTGGTACCTTTAGTTTTTAAACAATAATTACTAAACGGCTGAACCGATTTTTACATCGACAGGGGTAGCGAAGCGCACCGGGTCAAGCTAGTACATAGTTAATTGTGTAACGTTACATCACGTATTTGTTTAATACGCAATACGGGTAGAAACGCAAAATCATTTGGGAGTATTTATTAGATGTGACTAGAATTGCTTACAGAAATTGTTATTAGTATTACATGTTATTGCTAGTTGTAGTATAAGAAAACACCTCTAAAAATAGCTTTTCATCATTTGGCAGTAGTTTATTTCATGCCAAGAAATGTTGAGACTTCACAGAGGTAGACTTTATTGAAATAATTTATGTAAGTTTTTAGATTGTCCATTTTTGTTACAAATGCTTAAATATGGTGACATATGGTGGCCAAATTAGTTAAAAATGTGTCTTAAAATTGAATAATCAGAATTCTCACTTTCATTATAGGGAGTAAAGCAAAATGTTCGACAGGGCATCGGTCCTTTCCCGATCCATATTTGTTGGTACATAGGTTTTAAATGCGCTTTGGTTTGTCGTTTATCGAGGCTTAAAGTACATATTTAATATAAGAATGGTTATATAACTTTTTGACTAATTGTCAAATTTTTACAATATTGGTCTCATAGCAATATATTTTAATATATTTTCCTAAATATCCTTTTCTTTTTAACACAGGATATTGAACCATAAAATTGTCCTTGAACAAAGGGATATCTCAAAAAAGTATCTTCCAATTCCCAAAGATTTTCCTCAATTATAAGCCACTGTATGGTTAACAACACATACTTCAGAGTAGGCCCATGTGGATATCTCGAAATAATAAACTTTGAGTAAACATTTCCTAATATTTCGAAGAATAAACACAAAATTTCAAATATATTGTAAGGCATATCTTTGTAATTAGTTGTCCGATTTTTATAAACTTAGTCTTATATACTTCGTAGAGACTTCTGAGTATATCACGAAAAACCCTTTTCCATAAGAAGATATATAATAAATTTGAATAATATAAGTTTTGTTCATACGAGTGACCCGCCCTTTTGACTTTTACAAATTCCACATTTACTTATTCATATAAACGTAAATACATTTTTTCAAATATATCCCTAAATTTAAATTATCTAGAGCCTTGGTGTGTTAAGGTTACGAAGATTTTCGCCAATTTACACGTACACAACCCAAATGTAAACAATAGAGCTTTATAGAGCGCAAAAATACAAATATTTCATTCAGTAGCTTGATGCACACAAATTAAATTCTTCTATTTGCCTACCAAGGATCTAGAGAACACCTCATGGTCCAATTCTGAATTGTATACATGTTTCAAATCGTGCAATGGATCTTATTCAAGGAACATCTTTGGAAAATAAAAGATACGTTTTTTGAAATATAATTTGTTCGAGGACGATCTTCTATCCCATATTCTGTTTTAATGAAAAACGAATTTATAGAAAAACAAGTAACAGAGCTAAATTCGGCTATGCCGAATCTTATATACCCTTTACCAGAGTATACATATTTACGTACATTGCCTTTACCCATGCAAAACTCTTTATATAGCCGCAATAACAAGAAAAAATCATAATATCATAACAGATGCAATTGCAAAATATCCGATAATCATATTCACACGTTGAGTGCTCACTGATAACTAACCAAATAAACACAACAATTATTTTGCACAATTGTATGTGTAAACAAGTAAGAAAGTATGGTCGGTCAAGCCCGACCTTATAATACCCTACACTAAGTAAATGAGCAAAATCATTATTCTTTCAAAATTTCAATAATTTATATTCGTGAGTGATTTTCTGAAGTGGGCCTAATATGCGAGCTATGAAAAATTATGGACCGATCACCATGAAATTTGGTCATGTGATTAATGTCTATATGAAAGTTATTTATGTTGCATTTTATGTGTATACCAACATTTTAAGGAGATTTATGCTCGTTAAAGTGATTATCGGAAGCAGGTCTTATATGGGAGCTATGACTAATTATGGATCATAACAAAATTTGGTGACATAAATTCGGTATATATAAAATTTATTCGGAGAAAATTTTGTGTAGATACCTATATAAATTAAACATTTGTCCACTTTCGGAAGGACATTTGTATGGGGGCTAGGTGAAATAATGGACCGATTTCAGCCAACTTCAATAGGCTTGGTCATTGGGCTGAAAAAATGATATGTACTAAATTTTAACGAAATATCTTCAAAATTGCTCTGCGCACAAGGTTGACATGGACAACCAGCCAGCCAGACGGACGGACGGACATCGTTTAATCGACTCAGAAAGTGATTCTAAGTCGATCGGTATACTTTAAGGTGGGTGTTAGACTAATATTTTTGGGCGTTACAAACACCTGCACAAATCCATTAAACACTCCCCACTATGGTGGTGTAGGGTATAAAAATAACAACAAACAACAACAAAAATAATAATAACCCAGCATTTCTAGGAGACAGTCCCGAACTAGTGATTTTACCCATCATTTAGGGTGGGAACTAGTTACTTCAATAGCTACTTGATTAGTTATTTTAACAAGTGCATGTCCTAAGCACTAAATTGACTCTTTTTGACTACAAGGAGTCAACGCATTGGATTCACATACTGGTTAAATAACGTCATTTACCTTACTAGCTACCTTACTGGTAACTTGTTCAGCTACATAACTAGTTATATAAACATGTACGAGTGCTAATTGACCTCAAATAGTCAGATAAAAGACATATCAGAGACAGTCCAATAAACGATAGCTTGTAAACAAACCTTTCTTCGACAACTCTTCAGTGGATTGGTGAGTAAAATGACTACTTTCTAAAGTACAATACAAAACAAACGTTTAAAGTGATTTCACTATAGGTTACTAAGAGACACTAAAGTGACTATTGACTTCATGCTATGTTACATGGGATATCAGTATACTTAAGCAAAAATAGGAACAAACTGTAATTATATCAACACAATTTGTAAAAAAACAGTTTGAACGAATTATCACACAACACGTTTAAAGTGACTACACTCCAGATTACTTAGAGACACTTAAGTGACAGTTGTCTTCACGCTAGATTACCTGGGATGTATAAAGTAACCAATTGTGTTATCTCTGCACTACAAAGAGCACACACGTGTCAAATGACCAAAATATATAAATTGGAGTCAGGCAAGTGCTAAGACATTTGTGACGATTATTGTCTATAAGGGATACATTGACTACATGCTGGGAAACGAAACGCACTCAAATACATACAAATTACGCGGGCGTGTATTTGATTTATAATTCTTATTCATTTCATCTCTTTCCACATTGTAGAATGTTGTTGTTGGGTATGTGTGGTGTTTACGTATGATGGAGTTGCTCATATGAGAACTCATTATAAACAACTTTCTCTTTATATATACCCTTGCCACTTATGGTGAAGGGTATAAAAACAAAATACGCAAAGCAATGAAACCAACACACATCCAAACATACGTTTTTGTCAAAGCATGCAATAAATTGTCTTTTTTTGATGAAATTTTCAGAGGTTGTCTCGGATTTTTGCTCATATCTCCGTTATTTATGGACGGATTTTGTTGAATTTAAATAGGAAACTTTTCGAAAGCATGTCTGACACAATAATTGAAGATTTGGATCCCGAAGATATCTGGGGTCTTCAGAAAATTGATTTCAACAGACAGACAGACGGACATGGCAGAATCGACTCCGCTATCTATAAGGATCCAAAATATATATACTTTATAGGATCGGAAAATTATATTATGGAAATTACAAACGGAATGATAAACTTATATGTACCCTTTTCACGAAGGTGAAGGGTATAAAAAACCTTAAAATCTGCGACTATTAGCTTTAATATGAGATCAAAACTAAAAGTAAAATATGACTATCATCTCTTAATCTATATAAAAAATATGGTTTAAACCTTAGTTTAAACACAAACTAAAATGAATTTCTTAATTCTGGTGAATTTCAAATTTTGTATGGCCATGAATAACGAGTATACGAAATATCATCTTATTCAGAAGAGTAAAGTTTCGAAAAATTATTTTTTTTATCGACAATATTTGTACAGTACTTTATTTATTGAAATGAATACTTAGTTAATTTAATTTTTCTCCCAATTTTTACAGAGGCTTTTCCAAAGAATTCGATCCTTGTATTGATGAAATCGTGGACGCTACTTTAAAAATCTACAATCGGGCCAAACTGAATCTCTTACCCACTCCAGCAAAATCTCATTATCTATTCAATTTACGTGACTTTGCCCGCGTTATACAAGGTGTCTTGCTGTCGGTACCCGAAGCCACCGAAGATATGAATTCCATGAGACGCCTGTGGGTCCACGAAGTTCAAAGAGTGTATGGTGATCGTTTGGTAGAAGACGGAGATCGTTCCTGGCTGTTCCAGGCTCTATGTGAGCAAATGCAAGAAAGCTTTAATACCCCACCCGAATTCCTATTCGAACGTTTAGTGCAGAAGGGCGAAAAGCTGACAGAGGCCGACTTTAGACGTTTAATATATTGTGATTTTACAAATCCCAAAGCGGATACCAAGAATTACATAGAAGTTCAAGATTTGGAGGAGTTGCGTAATGTGGTTGAAGCCTATTTGGTGGAGTATAATAATATGTCAAAGAAACCCATGAACTTGGTACTCTTTCGATTTGCCGTGGAACATTTATCGAGAATCTGTCGCATTATAAAGCAGCCACGTAGTCATGCTCTACTGATTGGGGTCGGTGGCTCCGGACGTCAGAGCTTAACACGTTTGGCTTCGCATATATGTGACTATGAGTTGTTTCAAGTTGAAATATCTCGATTATATGGACCCAATGAATGGCATGAAGATATCAAGGTTATATTGCGTAAAATAAGCTCCTCCGAAATGCATGGAGTGTTTTTGTTTACAGATGTACAGGTAAAATGTGTGAAAAAAGAGGTTACTCTATAATTCGCAACTAAAATTACGGAGCAGCCTCCTTGTTTTCATTTTTAAGGATATTTAAGTAGAATGTACAAATTTTTATTAATATAAATTTGTTTTCAGATCAAAGATGAATCATTTTTGGAGGATATAAATAATTTACTTAACTCCGGCGAGGTGCCCAATTTGTTTTCCAACGAGGAAAAAGTCGAAGTGGTGGAGAAAATGGCTCAAATTGATAAACAACGCGACAAGGCTGTACAAACCGATGGTAGTCCGGTGGCTTTATTCAATTTCTTTGTGACAGTAAATTAATTGAAACACTTGGCCCATGTATTTTGTTATTTATTATTAATTTTCACTTCTAGACCTGCAAGGACCAACTACACATTGTCTTGGCCATGTCGCCCATTGGCGAAGCCTTACGTGTACGCATACGTAAATTTCCCTCTATTGTTAATTGCTGCACCATCGATTGGTTTCAGGCTTGGCCTGAAGATGCTCTTTTAGCTGTTTCTACACGATTTTTAGCTCAAGAAGATTTAACCGCTTTGGAGCGAAAGGCATCTATTGATATGTGCATGGAGTTTCATACGTCCACACAATCATTGTCGGAAGCTTTCTATTTGAGATTGAAGAGGCATAATTATGTTACGCCTACTTCATATTTGGAATTGATACAAACCTTTAAAACTTTGCTGAATAAAAAGAGAACGTAAGTATGGATTTTTCTCCGTTTAATATATAAAAAGGAACTGAGTTGTAGTTTTGGGACAAGAGAAAAATTGTTGAATATTTTCAACAAAACACAACTTGGCCCTACAAAAAGTTGGCCAAACATTCAATGGCCTGCCGTCAAACAGATTCCAATGTTATTAAACAATATCGGGAGAACTTGTCCGTTGATAGAAAACCTGGTTCATGTAGAGGGAATACTCCACATGATGTTTCTATAGCCAACATTTTCAAATGAGCTCACAAGACATCCGGTAGCAAAGCAGTCCGGTTAGCTTACTACTCGGTCTATTTGGTACGAAAAGTTAAAGCCAATGCTGGTTTTAAAAACATACAGGACTCAAAAAGTTCTTGACAGGAACTCTGCTAAAAATTTAGAGGGCATAGACAGAGCACGGAAATTGAAGTCAATTTTTATACAAAAAATATACCTGCTACGGAAAATTTTTCACAGCTTCCAGGTGAATATTTGTATGTTCCTAATGCTCGAGGAAGTATTGTAGAAAAGTTCAGGACCCAAAAGCAGAAAATTTTCCCAGAAAGTTCTTGGCATGGCAAGCAATATGCAGTTGCGGCGAAAGAAGCCAAACATTTGTTACAAAGGGCTCTATAAATACTGAAATTTACATCAAGGAATGTTTACAAAAGAGGATGCTTCCAATCATAAGACTTCTTAATGTGTCCACTTATTTTTGGCCTGATTTGGCATCCTGTCACTATGGTAAGCAAGGTCTTGAGTGGTACAAGAACAATAATATGGTATTTGTGCCAAGAGGGGCAAATCCTCCAAACTGCCTAAAGCTAAGTCCAGTGAAGAGTTAGGGGCTCTTGTTAAAAGAGAATTGAAGAGCACAAAAAAGGTGTCCAAAAGTGTGTTCGTACAATATGACAGAAAGCACTATAAGAAGCTTAATGGTTTCCGGAAAAAGTTCATAAATTCATCACTACAATAGTTGGAACTATAAAAATATTTTTTTTTGTGCGTTTAGTGGTTTCATTTTTATTAACGTATATTTATGTTAAGATTTTTTCGATGTCAGTCCTTAGCTAGAACTCTATTATTTTTCATCTGGGAGATCTATGGAATATCAAGGTTAAGGAAATTGTGACACTTGTGCTAGTTTAGGTGACATAATAAGAACTTTTAGAATTAAGTATTGAAATCTTAACCTAAAATATTAATAACATTATTATTATCAATGTAATATCCAACCAAGTAGCCCACTAGTATAATTAGCTGGCTAGGTCCAAAGTTTGCACTTTTCTACAAGTATATAAAAAGATAGTAGCTTCCTTGCAATAGGATTTGGATGATTCAATAGTTGTTACTTTATCTTCTCACGGGACATTGAGATTCCTATAGATGTTATTATATCAAATGTACCGTCATTATTCTCAGGAGTCTTGATGGTTTTCTCTGTAGTTTTTCAATGTTGGATGAAGTGGTAGTTCCCCATAGTTAAATATCATATGACCATATTGATTTTATAACCACCTTACACAAGAGAAGGTTATAGTCGTATAGGTATAGGTACCAAGTAGCCAGTGCATTTGCATAAACTACAGTTGTATATGTGTCACTTTAGACTCAATATGTTAGACGGAGGTGTAGATTGATACCAAGGTATCTTATATGGTTTAGTTCGGGTATTCTGATATTGTTAATCTGTATTTTCTTAAAGTGACCATTTTTGCTCTGTTGTAAATATGAAATTAAAGAGTTGGTTCGGTTGGTGTGACTCTTTAACAAGTCACGCTTTGTACGAAAGAAGAAGTCATTAAGTCTGAATTTTATCCAGAATATAGTTTTGCCTGAAAGATTTTAATTTCCTAAGGCATGTTATTGGCTTCTAATACGTCCTGCAAAGTTGGATTTCATCTCTATATCTGTCATTTCATGTATCTTGTAGATGTTGCATATCCCTCTGTATATTTCCAAGTCTAAATACGGTGATCCGAAGTAATTTTGATACAGTCAAACCACAATTAACAAATAATCAGTTTGATCTGGCGGGAATCGAACCCGCAACCCCCAGATTGATAGTCTAGCACACTATCGTGTAGTCTATCAGTGCACCCAATCTTCTAAATGGTCTGTCAAATGAGAACTTACTTATCCTGGATTAATTATATTCGGAGTTTGAATTTCATTAGCTTCGAAGGTAATATTTTGAACTGTGGACATGGAATGTGTTGTTGGGAATTATGGACTGCACGATATCCTGAAACAGAGTGGTATGTTTTTCAGTTCCGAAGGACAAGCACCAAAAGAATAATGTATAGTGGAAGTCACAAGCCTTCTGGGATTAGATGTTTACAGCTCTGCACTGTGGACAAAATTAAAACAATCTTTATCTTCAGATTTTGGAAAAACTAAGTTTTTTCGGAAGCTGACAATCTGCTCTCCTCCAATACATATGGGTTTTTCAATTGGACATTTCGTTTTCTCGACAGAAGCGCCAGAAGTTCAAAAAATTTTGAATCATATTTTCGTTAATTTTGTTTAATATTTTACTGCTTTACTAAATTACATATATCTTAATTGTTTTACCATATAGAAATTCATACCTCAAAACATAGATAAACATTGATATAGGCTTTTATTAAGTGTATATCTTATATTTATGGACCTCTATATTTTCCTGTTATAGTCCATTAAACTTGGGTCTCAAATATACTGATATTTTTTTTCTAAGAATATTGTATAGCTTGCCAAAAAAATACCGTCGAAGACCGTCCAATGACTATATATATCATTTAAAGAAACTTCTGGGGAATGTCTTTGTAAACAAATTGTAGCCGCCAGCACCCGCCGAAATTTTTAGAAATATTTTTTTTTAAATATAGTAAATACAGATCCTTTTAAAAATTTAGTTTCAGAATCACATTAAAACGTATATTTTTAATTTTTTTTATGAATGATTTTTATATATCTAGACCCTACTGTAACTTTAAACAAAGTTTATGTTGATCTTTTAAACATTTGTTTTGGAATCGGAGACACCAATTCTGTATAAAAAGAGCGTTAAATAATTTTGTCTACCTAGATTTTTATTTGGAAAAACAGTGCTCTGATGGTTTTGGACATCTTAAGAAATATATCCTGGCAACTGATACTTGTAATAATTTTGCGACCAGAACTCTTCTAATGTTTTTGACCACTCATGTGACAGAGTGAAGAATGCCCAGAAGGATTTTCTAAGGTTCCTTTTATTGACGTTGTTATTAGGATGTAAACTGATTGGTTTTAGGTACTCTCATAGAATCATAATTTTTTTAAGGTATTCATGTTCTGATTAATATTTCGAAGGGTATAAAGTTTTCATAAAAAATTACATAAAACATCTCTCTGATGCTTGATGTTCAACTTCAGCTGACGTAAAAGCCTGTGATGTATTTATGATTGGAAGCCTATGAAGTTTTGCATTGTCATGGTTTAATATAGGTTCGGTAGTATATTAAGGGAACAAGCCTGGTCACATAAATAGCTTCAAACTGATTATCCATATATTAAAGTTTGTTGTGCATGAATTTGGAATGCGGAAGCATTTTAAGACTCATGTTCCTGATTGGAATGAAAATGTTTAAAATGTAATAAAATATTACACATTTTTAGGGGCTTTGGAGATTCAGAATTATTAAATATTTAGTACGTTACATACAAATGCATATACCATTTCGCATGCGACATTTTTTGTCTCGCGAGGGATCGTAGGTGTTTATATCCACCATCAAAAAAGATGACATTGATTTTGTCATTCCATTTGAAGCACATTCAAATATATGTCGCAGACCTACATTAGTATATAAATTCTGGGTCCTCATAAGATTCTATGTCCGTCCGTCTGTCTGTCGGTTGAAAACACAATAGGGCGCAAACGAAAGGAGCTAGCTTACTGAAATTTTCCACAAATCCTCTCGTTGATATGGTTTGTTTGGTATAGAAAATGGGCAATATCTGTCCATTAGTTCACCTAGTCTTCATACAAATGTCACCCCGGAATACAGTTTGAGCAGTCGTAAATAAGTACTTTGAAATTATACTGTAAAGTATGGCAGAAATCGGGCAACATTTGTCCCTAGTCCCATACAAGGTCCCCCTCAAAAAATAACTTGAACTTTCACAATTGCCTTATATTATAAAATATCGTGATGAAATTGGACAAATAAACAAGTTTTATATGAATCTAAATCTTTCTACAAACTTTTATGAGGGTCGGTTCATAATAACTCCAATACAAGATTTCGCACAGCCGAATATTACACTCTTACTTGTTTTGAATTTGTTCATGCCCGGATGCGATGTTTCGCAGTTCGCTAGATCTTCAGACTGCTTAGTTTATAATTTTTTTAAAGTGTAGCAATTATTTTATTCAGCAATAGATCTTGGCAGCTACAAAAGACATTTACAAAATATTTGTTCATGTCCGGATGCGATGTTTCTTAGATTTGATCATTCCTTTATAATTTTTTGAAGTCTCGCAGTTAAAATTACGGAAGATTACCTCTGTATTACTTATATTTATATTTAATTTCATTATTTATTTAAACATTTCTGTTATAAAATCAACAAAGCCATTCCAATCATAATAATTTTTCATAAATTTTAAAATCCCTCTCCTCTCTCGTCAGTTCCATTATGACCAATAAAAATCGCTATCTTACCGGCATTTCTCAATTGGACATCGCTGCGCAACAAGTAGGTGTTATGCAAGAACAATTGGTTGCCCTGGAGCCTAAACTTAAAGCAGCATCCGAAACTGTGGCCATACAAGTAGCCAAGGTAACTGAAGACAGTAAAGCGGCCGAAGAACAAAGAGAAATGGTGAAAAAAGATGAAGCCGTCGCCACTGAACAAGCCGAAGTAGCACAAGCCATCAAAGATGAATGTGATGCCAAATTGGGTGAGGCTTTGCCCATATTAAACGATGCTATGGCAGCCTTAAATACTCTGACCACAGCCGATATTGCGGTAGTCAAGACTATGAAAAGTCCACCCATTGGTGTGCGTATTGTTATGGAGGCAGTGTGCATTTTAAAAGAAGTAAAGCCGGAACGTGTTGCCAATCCTAGTGGTGTGGGCATGATTGAGGACTATTGGGGTCCGTCGAAGAGAGTCTTAAGTGATATAAAGTTTCTGGACAGTTTGTTGAACTTTGATAAGGATAATATACCGCCAGCGGTAATGAAAAAGTTGCAAGAGCGTGTTTTGAGCAATGAAGCTTTTGATCCAGATAAAATAAGATCTGCCTCGACGGCCTGTGAGGGTTTGTGTAGATGGGTTATAGCCTTGACCAAATACGATGTGGTGGCTAAGGTAGTGGCGCCAAAGAAGATAGCTTTAGCTGAAGCCCAAGCTACTTATAATGTAAGTGGGAGTTAGAGACAATAATTGAAAATATATAATTTTAATTGAATTTTAGGCAGCCCAAAAAATCTTAAATGAAAAGTTGGCCCAATTGGCGCGTGTGGAAGCTAATTTGGCGGCCATACAAAAAGTTTTGGATAAACAGTTAAAGGAATATGGGTAAGTATTAAAAAATTAGTTGTTCTTTATGAAATAATCAACTTTGCTATACTTATTTCAGTGTATTACAAGCTGAACATGAAGCCTGCACTAAAAAATTGCAACGAGCTCAGGAATTAATCTCTGGTTTGGGGGGAGAACGTAGCAGATGGTCGGAAACGGCCAAACAACTGGGACGAACTTACAATACCTTAACGGGAGATGTCTTAATCTCTTCTGGTGTGGTGGCCTATCTGGGACCCTTTACCATAGATTATCGCGTCGAACAAATACGTAAATGGGCCGAGAAATGTGCCTCATTCGGCATAGTATGCAGTCAAGATTTTCAATTGGTTAATGTGCTGGGCGAGCCAGTAGAAATACGCAACTGGAATATCTGTGGTCTGCCCACAGACTCATTTTCCATTGAAAGTGCCATAATGATGCAGTGAGTATTAAATAATTTTTTTTTTCGTTACATAATTACTTATTATACATAGTCATATTACGAGTTCATATAAATAATTAAATTAAAATGACAAAAACGTTTGATTACCACCATATTATATTGTATTTTATATGTGTAACTATTACCAGCACACAAAAAGCTGCTTAAATGGGGGTGTAATTCACTTAATTAAAAAGCAAAGAGTTTTTTTTTTCATGCACGTTTTTTTCACGTGCTTTCTGTGTTTCTTGTTGTTATTGTTGTTGTACTATTTTTTGCGTTAAATGAAATTAATTACATTTACATTACAAGATATTTTAATTACAAAGCTTCTTTATAATAACATGAAACTTCAAAACTTTATTTATACATATTACGAGTACAACGCATCAGTTTGTTTTGCTGATTATGTTTTCTACTCTTGCTACTGAAGTTGTTCTTGTTGTTGTTTTTGCTATCGTGTTTATTCCCTTTAGTCCTTTTTCATATCCTCTTAACAGAACAGTAAACCATGTTAAAATATCAGTATTACGTAGGAAAAAAAAAACTAATAACATTCAAAACAAGTTGTAGAACTTACAGTTAAATTGGAATAAAGTGAATGTAATGCTTAGAGCGGGAATACTGTCATAAGTGATCGTCGGTCTACAGTCTATGCAGGAGCTGTAGACTGGAGCCTGTTCCTTCGTTCTAGCCTCTATAAGGTGGCGCAAAAGTAATCCTCCTATCAGAAAATGCTATAAATTTTGCGATTGGCCCCTAATGTCAGTTCTGTTTTGACACTTGTGTAGTAAACACATGCGAAATCCACGTTAATAAACAATGTTACGATACACTGCTCCAGAACGCGGAATATTGCTGACTATATATTTGACCAATAATCGGTCGGTGACTTTGGCACAACGTGAATTTCGTCGCAGATTTCCTGGCCGTCCAACGCCTACTGGTGAAACACTGCGACGTTTAGCTGCTCGCCTCGAAGAGACTGGCACAACACGAGATGCTGCCAGGCGTGGTAAACCCCGGAGTAGACGTTCTGCAGAGAATATTGCTGCTGTAGCCGAGGATGTCATGGAAGCGCCGTCGACATCGACCAGACGACGTACCATGCAAATGGGCATCAGTCGACGGTCTTTACAGCGAATTTTGGTACAAGATTTCAAGATGTTTCCGTACAAAGTCCAGACGGTGCATCAGCTGTTAGCTGCTGACCGCCAATCGCGTCTAACATACGTTCAAGCCATCCTTAATCACCACCAAGAGAAAGATGATTTTTCATCAAAACTAATCATGAGTGATGAGGCCCATTTCCATCTTAGCAGGTACGTAAATAAGCAAAATTTACGCTTCTGGGGCACTGAAAATCCGCGTGTAATCCACGAAGAGCTGTTGTCGCTGGAGGAGTCATCGGACCTTTTTTCTTCGAAGACGTCGCGGGCCAAACGGTTACTGTGAATGGTGAGCGCTACAGAGCAATGATCAACGAGTTCTTTTTGCCGCAACTTGATGAATTGGGATTGGAAAACTTCTGGTTCCAAGAGGACTGTGCAACGGCACACACTGCACTTGCCACAACCGATATGCTGAAGGATGCATTTCCCGGGCGCCTAATCTCCCGTTTTGACGATTTGCACTGGCCAGCAAGATTGCCTGATTTGACCGCTCCAGACTTCTTTTTGTGGGGCTTTTTGAAGTCGCGGGTTTATGTCAACAAGCCTCAGACTCTTGCAGCTCTTAAAGACAATATCCGTCAAGAATATGAGGACCTATAGCCGGAAGTTTTGGCCAAAGTGATGGAAAATGCCATAAAAAGGGCTCAAATGACAATCAACTGTGGCGGCGGCCATTTACATGACATCATATTCTCGACTTGATGTAAAAAAAAAAATTAAAATACCAAATAAAAATAATCCACAAGAAGAATCAAAGTTTTTAATTTTTTTTTTAATTGCAGCCAAAAAACATCGGAAGTTTACTTTTGCGCCACTTTGTATATGTAATTTGTGAAAAAGGATCCCAGAAATTCCAACAAATATTAAAAAAGTCACAAAAAGGGGAATTTTAGGATTGTTGCACATTGGGAGCACATTTGTTCCGAGGCTAGTAAAAGGATTAAATGTCATATTCAAAACATACTAGGGTATATAACTGTATTCGGTTTGAGATTCCCTGCTTTGGGATTTTAGAACAAATAGGTTAAATCCCAAATTTTCACATAAAATTAGTTAAATTAAAAAGGATTTCTGAAGGACCCCTATTAACAACTGGACACATTTTTTGTGTTGAAATAATCTCTGTACTTTAATAAACAAATTTTTAATGGGTAAGATTTGTATGCGGGTTCTACATTAAAAATTATTGAAATTCTAACTTTCTGCAATATTGGGTGTATGACTTGAAAATGCGGGACTTACAATAGATGGCGTATCGTTTGAACGCGGTTTTTGTTTTTAATAACTTATATGTCATTTTGAAGGGTACATATCTGTCATTTATTCTCACTTAGTTATTGAACATTATAGTGTAAACAACAAGGTATTTTTTTGTTTCGAAAATGTCGAATTTTGTAACAACGAATCATCATAGGCGGCTAGTATTGATTTACTTCTTAAATTTGAAAAAGTGCAGTTGAAGCACATCTATTGCTTACCGAAGCTTATGGTGAATGTGTTTCATGGGTTTCAATGTGCGAGAGATGGCTTGTGCGGTTCTGGGGGGTTACCGCGTAACTCAATCCGAAAACGGAAATGTTCGAAAATGTGTGCTAAATACATTGCAATTCGAAACAATTTCCTTTCGAATCGAATTAGGGAGTAACCCCCCTGAAGTGGTGATTTTGACACGAAAGATAAAGAACGCCCAGAACAGCCTAAAATGTTTGAAGACCAAAAATTTAAGGCATTACTTAATGAATATTGTTGTCAAACTCAGCAAGAGCTTTCTAATTCATTGGGAGCTTCTCAATTAGCAATTTCTAAACGTTTGCTAGCAGCAGGATTCATCCAAAAGCTGGGAAATTGGGTACCATACGATGTCATGCAGTTTTTGTTTTCATCTAGTGTATGCTTAGTCTGTCCAGGTTCTTCAAAGGTCTGCTTCCCTTGAAATCTTTACCACAGAGCTGTCTTGGATCTTTGGAATATGTTTGTTATTGGGCGAAGCTTCTAATAGAGGATTCGACGAGAATAATACTTCGGCTACTACAAATTATTCGTAAATACAGCTTATGGATGCAATCCGAAGAGATAAATTTTTCAGCTCTCATCGGATAACTACAACTTATTGGCTATGACTATCTACTGAGTACAATCCGACTAGATAAATGCTTCGGCTCTCGGTCGGCTAACTACGGTATTAGTACGAAGTAAGAATTTAGGCCTCGTCTAATTATGCTTTGTTACCCGGGTGCAAAATAAAAGTAGATAGGGACTTCGATTGTAGTTTAGCTTGTTCCTGCTTTTCTTTGATGTCTTAAAGTTCACATAAACTATTTGGGAATTATTAACAACAATATACTAATCCATATAAATATATAAATGTCTTTGTAAGTTTGTTTGTTTGATAATTTGTTGGTTTGTTTGAGCATCACGCCTAAACGGCTAAATCGATTTTATTGAAATTTGGAACGTATATAGATCCTTACTAGGAAGCGTCATTAGGCTATATGTAACTTTTTTCAATACTTTTACCAGAAAGAGATAAACAGGGGGAAAAACTGGTAAAATTGGTTCTTAAACAATAATTAGTAAACGACAGGGGTAGCGAAGCGCACCGGGTCAAGCTAGTATACTAATGTTTATTGTACAGGAACTACCAACAACAGGTGCTATTTTGGTATTCAAAGAAAAATTACATTTTTTGAGATAAATGATCGGATGTTTATTTCATAATAAAGAGGAAGGTATGCCGTTAATAATGAAAAACAACATCAGCCAAATGGTCACCACGACCACGCTTACAGGACCATATACTTTTCATGAAATTTTCCATAACCAAATCGCAAAGTGGCTGCCCTATGTCCTCGATAGCCTCTCGAATTCTATCATTGAGGTCTTGAATCGACGCTGGGCTGTTGGCGTAGACCTTATCTTTCACATGACCCCAAAGGAAGAAGTCGCAAGGTGTTAAATCACAAGATCTCGGTGGTCAATTGTGATCACCTCTTCGAGAGATAATACGGTCCGGAAACTTTTCCAGTAAAAGAGCAATGGTTTCATAGCTTGTGTGGCACGTAGCGGCGTCTTGTTGAAAGTAAACGTTGTCCAGATCAATATCATCCAACTCCGACCATAAGAAATCATTAATAATCTCTCGATAGCGCATAGGACGTGGAATGGGCAAACCTGGGTTTTCTTCCACACTTTTGGCTAAGCAGCAATATTCTCAGTTGTTCTTGAGCGACGTGCACGGTTTTTATTCTTCACATCACTAACTTCCCAACTAACGTCCCAACAGCTCGAATTTTTTTCCCAATTTCTGTATTGCGGTCCGACAAGGTGCTTTACAACGACTTAAAAATGCTTTAGTTTTGCGAATTGTTACTGCAAGATTTTCACCATTTTTGTAGTGAATGCGTTGTTGAAGCGTGTATCGTTCCATTTTTAGTAATGGCGTAGTTTCTATTTGTCAAATGTCAAAGAATAAAAGCTTCAACAGTGACAGCTACCGAAATCCCGGGTGATTCAAAATAACACCTCTTGTTGGAAAACCCTTTATTAGTATTAATTATGTTAAGTTGATGGATTGACTTTTGTAACTGCACGTTACAATGAATTGAAGCTGAGAGACCTTGAGAGACTATTTGGCGGGACCAAAAGGGTCTTATCTATTATAAGCTACTGAAATCTGGCTAGACTATCACAAGGAATCTGTACCGAACGCACCTGATTCATTTGAAGTATTTAGAATAAAGTGGTAGGGAAGTTTTGCCTCACCCGCTTTATTGTCCAGACCGTGTCTCGTCCTACTACTATGTGTTTCGATCGATGCAGAACGTAACCTCTGAGATACACTTCACTTTGGTAAAGAGTATTCGATATTGGATTGATTCGTTTTTGGTGTCAAAAGATGAGGAGTTCTTTTTGCTCGTAATCCAGATGTTGCCAGAAAGATGGAAAATGTTCAAAGCAAACAATCGCCAATACTCTGATTAAATTTATATTGTATAAATGTTTTAAAATGAAAGCAAAAATTTGAAAAAATTCCGTCATACACTCAATAGCACACGCCATTGGGTTTCTTATAGGCAAGAGTATATAATAATCTTCGATTTTAGAAAAGGACAAGAGTTTAAAAATTGTACATGTCTTAGGTGTCCTACTTTTAGAACACAGCGTCGCTCCTGAGGAGTCTTTGAGGTCCGTTGTCAAAAAAATAACCTCGAATTGTCCTCTGCTACGCATGTGTGAAATTTTATGCCAGTTCGAAGTGATAGATTTATTTCAAAAATTTTTTGATTCAGTCCTACTGTGCATTGCTTTTAGTCTGGTATAATTTTTTGCTTGAATTTCGTTCAATAGTATTAAAAGGATGAAATTCCTTTTTTTTCGTTCAGTGAGGCATTTATGAGACCATTCAGATGTATAAGACAACGCCAACCGATATACCTAAATACTTAAGTCTGCTATCCTGAAAAGTCCGGCAGAATGCGTATCATTTTATCCAAGCTGTTTATACAATAGTTTAGTGAGTCGTGGTGTAACTGGCGTACGAAGGGAGCCATAGACATTACTAATGGTTTCAAAAGCTGAGTTGAGAAACATTCATCTCTACGTGTTTTTTCTTTGATTTTGACAATCAAACAAGTTGCGTGGAAATAACGAATTGAAGTTGGTTAAATAGGTCTAGTTGCTGAATAGTCTTGTAACTATTCCTAATAAGAGATGTTGGAAATCGTCCTTGTAATCAGCCATAGATACCTATGTTTGCTATCTTATAGAGCCAAGCAGTAGCATAGGCCATCTTTAGGTAGGTTTTGTTCTCTTCATCACAAGTTCATAAGTGTTTTGAAATCTTCTAAGTGGTAACTGTCGACCTCTTCTCAAGAGCCCTTTTCTCTATCACATTTGACAGTTCGACCAACTGATTTCAAGATTCGGTTTTGTCTAACACCTCTACATTGCGGGAATATATAAAGTTTACTAAGAGTTTCTGCAATTCATTCTAACCCTATTCCACTGTTAACACGTAGCATTAGACGGATATAAAATAATACTTAAATTAAACGCGTAACGGTAATTATGGGTAAAAACACTGAAATATATAAAATGTATTTTATGAGTTTTGAGAAACAAGGTTGCGGACGATTAGACACAGGGAAGTTTTACTTCTGCTTTTATTTCATGGTTTGCTTTTGGCATAATGTAACCAAAAACAAGATAGCAAAAAAAATAAAATAAAAATTAAGTATTTGTCGAAAATTTCATTTAATTACAAAAAATAACAAAAAGAAGTAAAAACATTTATATTAACAATAGAATGTTATGTGTGAAAGGATGTAATATGCAGCAGCATTCATTGTAACTATGAAAATTACAACATGTACCACTTACTCCACTCGCACTCCAGTATTAAATGTCACTTTTATGTGTTACACAACACACAAAGAAGGGGTGGGGGGTGTATGGATGGTGAGTGGTGAATGGTATGGTATGAAGTGGTAGTAGGTAGGTAGGTAGGAAGTGTAAGTGTAGTTTGAGCTAAAATACCAAATATATTTGAAATTTTATACATCTGATGTTGATGGTTCGTTTGATATTGAATTGAACACAGGAAGAAAAGATGAAAAACAAAATTAAAGAAAACGGATGCTGCGTGTAGAGTTGATGCCTGTTGTTGAAATTCGTTTAATGGAAGGGTGACTTTTATATTTTCTACTATAATTTATTTTTTGTTATTTTTGCACACAAACACACACACACGCACACATCCATAATTAAACGATTATGTGGAAAAACACAACAAGGCGTCAAGGCGATGAAGCGACAAAGTTTTAAATTATATATTGTACATATCTGGTTTCCAACAATATTTGGATAAGGTCTCTTTATAACTGTAGCCAACTTTCCACATGAAAATCTTAAAATTCATAAGAATTTCTGTTCTAAACCTCTACAAATTATTTAATAATTCTTAATTTATGTGAAAAAAGTACAAATAAGTATATGTAAACATTTCTAGAAGCAAACACTTGTCCTAATTAATATTAATGTTGAAAGAAACCAGCTTAATCGCTGCGACGCAACACGTCGCTAAATACTGCTATTTCAACTTGAATTTCCTTTATGTTGCCTTAAGGTAAAACCTTTGGAAGCGTTAGTGCGTATGGGGTGAGCATAAATGAAATACTCACATACACGCACAATCATACTTGTACAAATCAGTAGATCGCTGGAGGCATCAAAATGTGTTTGTAATGCCCACGTACCATTCGTGTCATAGTTACGAACGAAAACATATATTTACGCACATTACATTCATACTCGCATACCAAATCTGTATAAAACGCGTTTAACATAACCCAGTATACAATTAGGGATGACATCCAGTCAGCCACTCTGGGGATGAGAAAGCACTAGGCCAGTATACCAACCACCATAGTGGGAGGGGTATAATGCGTTAGTGCTGATGTTTGTAACGTCCACAAATATGAATACCCTTCTTAAAGTATACCGATCGACTCAGAATCACTTGTACGCAAAGTACAGGTCGCAATTTTGAAGATGCATATTTTGATAAAATGTGGAACATATCATTTTTACGAGCCAAGAACAAATCCTATTGAAACTGGGTCCAGTTTCACATAGTCCCCATACAAATGTTCTCCCGAAATATAACTTTTTTGACATAAATGTCTGATTTACACAGGTATCCATACAAATTACTTCACATAATTGCTCATAGCTCCTATATAAGTCTCACTTCCGAAAATCGCTTTAGCGATCATAAATCTTTTAAACATTTTTCTATGGTAGTACATACCAAAACGGTGGACCGAATGCACTGTGATATTCATTCCGAAAGGATGGAAAGCATCACACACCATAGCAAAAGACTTCAGACCAATAAGTCTATCATAATTCTTGCTGAAAACCCTTCAAAGAATTATCGGCATCCACATATGGGCGTCTTTAGAACAAGGATCATTATCTCCTTCTCAACATGCCTACATGAAGGGCAGATCTGTTAAGACAGCACTTCACTCCTTAGTGGGATATATTGAGAAATCCCTTGAATTTGATAATTTCTCATTGGTGGCCTTTCTGAATATAGAAGGAGCCTTCAATAATATAGAAACTGCAACCATAGTTTAAGAACCTTCTACGATGCAAGATCATTCGTTCCGAAAAGGGAACGGCAGTAAGCACGAGAATGGCCACTAGGGGTACTAGGGGTAAGGAGGCGTCTTATCTCCACTTCTGTGGAATCTAGCTATAAATTATCTGCTCAGAAAACTGGATCTCACTGTCGCCTTCGCGGATGACGTCGCAGTGGCAGTCTCTGGGATCCACTTCTACACGATTCTCTGGAATATGCACTCAGTGCACTAAGTCGGTGGAGTACAGACAGTGGTTTGAGTGTTAACCCAAGCAAAACCGAGCTTGTACTGTTCACAAGGAAGTACAAGATTCCTCATTTCTCGCTTCATCGTGCAAAATACTTGGGAGTCATTCTGGATAGCAAACTATCCTGAAAACCCAATACCCTTTCAAGAACGTCAAAAGCCTTAACGGCTACGTATGGCTGTAAGAAGGCTATAGGTGAGCAATGGGGTATTAAACCCCAGTTTGTTAACTGGCTATGTAATGGGGTCATTAAGCCAACACTACTCTATGGATGCTATTAAGGCACAATTTGTATGCTATTCGAGAAGGTTTTGAGAAGAATGGCAATCCTGATAACAGGAGCTCTAAGATCGACCACAACAAAGTCGCTCTTTTCTTTATTAAACTGGATCCCTGTGGATCTAATGGCCAGAAAAGTAGCATTCAATTCGGCCTTCAGGCTAAACGCGATTAGGGCGTGGACAAAGGCACAATTTGTATGCTATTCGAGAAGGTTTTGAGAAGAATAGCAATCCTGATAACAGCAGCTCTAAGAACGACCGCAACAAAGTCGCTCTTTGTTTTATTAAACTGGATCCCTGTGGATCTAATGGCCAGAAAAATGGTATTCAATTCGGCCATCAGGCTAAACGCGACTGGGGCGTGGAGACATGCTCCATATGGTCACGCCAGTATAATAGGTAGCATTCGGAATCTTCCGGAAAATATCGATTACTGTAATCTCTAGGCCCTTCATGGTGCGAAATTTTGATTTCTCAATTTCGCATAATACGGAAGCAATGGACGATCCTCTAGACGACACAACGGGTCTCTCAGTCAATACGGACAGCTCTAGGAGGGGAGATCGAGTTGGCGTAGGTGTCTACAATCAGGAATTCGAAACTAGGTTATCTTTTAGACTTCCAAATGTATGTAGCATTATCCAGGCTGAAATATCAGGCATAAAAATGCCTCAGTTATAACAAGATATCAGGTAGGGATATTCGTATATACAGACAGTCAGGCCGCAATAATAACTGGTCCAGGAATGCCGGGCATCCTTAAACAGGATGGCGAGACATTCAACAGTCATACTCGAGTGGGTACGTGAACACGGAGATACTATAGGCAACTGTGTTGCTGATGAATTGGCGAAAAATTGCGCCATGCTGCCTGACGGACACATAGACTTCCTATGTGGGATTCCGTTATCCAAATGCAAGCTTCACATTAGTAACTTCTACTATGAGCTTGCTCAGGCAAGATGGGGTTGTGAACCCACATGTACTATTACCAGAATGATATGGCCCCGACTGAATCGTGAACGAACAACATATCTTCTTGGCTTGACACGCTCATAATTGAGCGGTATGGTGGCGGTCATTACCGGTCACTGCACTTTTGGCAACCACGCGAGGAGACTTGGCTTGCCCTACAACGACTTCTGCAGAAGTTGTCAAAACGAGGAGGAGGATGTGACAAATTTTCATCTTCTTTGTCACTGTCCGGCATTGGAAAATCTACGCTTAAGGTTTCTGGGACATCTTTCCCTAACTAGTCTCTCTAAGCTCTAGAATTTGAGGCTTGAGTACATTAATGGCTTTGTAAGGAACATTAATTGGCTAACTAGACCAAATATAGGGATCTCCATGGAGTGACCAAATAATAATCTACTCTCCTTTCTCTCTCGTAACTCTTCTCTCCCTCCTAAATCTTAACCAAATCTTGACTGTCCCCTACTCTTATTTCATATCTACCCTGTCCTTCTCTTTTTGCCTCTATACTTTTAGGTAACACAAAGGGACCTATTGCCTGGACATTTTGGTGTCCATATAAAATTCAAGACAAATAAGTTTCATATAAAAATAAATCACGCTACCTAATTACATGCCGATTGGTCCATAATTGGCCATAGCTCCAGACTCAGATTCTGAGTCCATCGGTATACTTTAAGGAGGGTGTTGGACTAATATTTTTGGGCCTTAAAAACATACGTACAAACGCATAATATCCTCCACATTGGTGGTGGTGTAGGGTATATGTGCTCACATACTAAAGTAATCGCAAGTAAGCGCAAAAGTAATCCTCCTATCAGAAAATGCTATAAATTTTGCGATTGGCCCCTAATGTCAGTTCTATTTTGACAATGTTACGCTACACTGCTCCAGAACGCGGAATATTGCTGACTATTTATTTGACCAATAATCGGTCGGTGACTTTGGCACAACTTGAATTTCGTCGCAGATTTCCTGGCCGTCCAACGCCTACTGGTGAAACACTGCGACGTTTAGCCGCTCGCCTCGAAGAGACTGGCACAACACGAGATCCTGCAGGCGTTGCAGACCCCGGAGAAGCCGTTCTGCAGAGAATATTGCTGCTGTAGCCGAGGATGTCATGGAAGCGCCGTCGACGTCGACCAGACGACATGCCACGCAAATGGGTATCAGTCGACGGTCTTTACAGCGAATTTTGGTACAAGAATTGAAGATGTTTCCGTACAAAGTCCAGACGGTGCATCTGCTGTTAGCTGCTGACCGCCAATCGCGTCTAACATACGCTCAAGCCATCCTTAATCACCACCAAGAGGAAGATGATTTTTCATCAAAAATAATCATGAGTGATGAGGCCCATTTTCATCTTAGCGGGTACGTAAATAAGCAAAATTTACGCTTCTGGGGCACTGAAAATCCGTGTGTAACCCACGAAGAGCCATTACACACGCTCAAAGTCACTGTTTGGTGTGCTGTTTTCGCTGGAGGAGTCATCGGACCTTTTTTCTTCGAAGACGTCGCGGGCCAAACGGTTACTGTGAATGCTGAGCGCTACAGAGCAATGATCAACGAGTTCTTTTTGCCGCAACTTGATGAATTGAGATTGGAAAACATGTGGTTTCAACAGGATGGTGCAACGGCACACACTGGACGTGCCACAACCGATATGCTGAAGGATGCATTTCCCGGGCTCCTAATCTCCCGTTTTGGCGATTTGCACTGGCCAGCAAGATCGCCTGATTTGACCGCTCCAGACTTCTTTTTGTGGGGCTTTTTGAAGTAGCGGGTTTATGTCAAGAAGCCTCAGACTCTTGCAGCTCTTATAGACAATATCCGTCAAGAATGTGAGGACCTATCGCCGGAAGTTTTGGCCAAAGTGATGGAAAATGCCATAAAAAGGGCTCAAATGACAATCAACTGTGGCGGCGGCCATTTACATGACATCATATTCTCGACTTGATGTAAAAAAAATTTAAAAAAACCAAGTAAAAATAATCCACAAGAAGAATCAAAGTTTTTCATTTTTTTTTAATTACAGGCAAAAAACATCGGAAGTTTACTTTTGCGCCACCTTGTACAAACGCCACTAAATAATTTTGTACAGCTAAATTTTAATTTGGAACCTCAGTGCTTTGGGAGTTTTTTTAATTTTTAAGGTTGGGAATTAGTTAATTTTTGTTTGGATTTATTTCACTGGAAGTTATTCATTCACGCAACGTACATATAAAATTCGACACACTCGTACTTAAGGCTCAATCGTTCAATTGTTTATTTGCTGGGTTACTTTACAATAAGTCTTGCAAACCAAAGGAACAAAAAATGAAAATAAATGAAGAGAACGCATCTGTTGTGCTGTACCAATTTTCCCGTAAGGTGGTAAATACTGTTATATTTGTATGGTTTTGCTTCAGCATCAGCATCAACCTCAACGTCAACAATGACTACTGCCACTGCCACTACTACCACTATAGCCATCACACAACGGTAAACTACCTTCCATAACACAGTCATTAGTCGCAGCAGCCTTTTAGCGTTTAATGCGAATGCACACACATACTACATACATACATACATATGTTTGTATATCAGGAATAGCATTTTAACAGGAACAACAAAAAAATTGATTAATGTGCTCTACGCTAGATTAAAGCACATTTGCTATTAAAACATCCATCCCACATCTAGCCATATGAGGAGAACAACAGCAACAACGTGAAATAAGGAGGAACGTCGACATCAACATCAACTACTGCTCTTGCTACTTCCACTTTTACTTCTTCTATGCTTTATGAAATGTGAACGTAAATATTCCAAATGGTTTGTTGTTATTGCAATTGGTTGGAGGGACATATAATTCCTTCGAATTACATATCGCTCGGTATACTTTTAAGGGATTTTGTTTTATTAAAAATTCCTCATTTTTCATTGAACACAACATTCACATGTGATGAATGGACAGATTGTAAATAGTATTAAAAAAGAAAAAAAAATAAAACTGATAAAATTGTATAAGGACACTTGCAGAAAGATTTGTGGTAATATGTAAAGAGTCTTTCATTAAGCGCTTTCTGCCTTTAAATTCAAATAAAACTAAGTATGTGAAGAGATATTATCGAACATTATTATTCTTTTGAAAGACCTATTGATGTCATTATATATGTAATATAATATCGTGCAAATGTCCTTATGACTATGTTGCTTAAATCAGGCTCAATTTGACCTGCTGAAATGCTGTTATGTTGGTTTTGAGGACCGCTGTGGTTTGTGGCTTATTCGCATGGACCTGAAAACCCCACAAGAAAAAATTTAGCGGGGTCCAATGGCACGATCTCGCTGGTCTGTTGACATCACCTCCACTTGAGATGACCATGCCCTCAAACCGCTGGTGCAGAATGTCCGATATAGCATGACATGCAAAACTGTTGCATATGCTGATGATATTGCTGTGGCTGTTTCTGGGAAACATCTTGACACATTATCACAATGCATACAAACTTCACTTAGTACACTTAGCCGTTGGAGCACTGATACTGGACTTGTTGTGAGTCGGGGAAAAACGGAGCTTGTTCTCTTTTCAAGAAGGTATAAAATACCCTTCTTCCCATTACCGCATCTTAACGGGGTGGAACTTAGGCTCTTGGATAGGCCGAAGTACTTGGGTATCATTCTAGACTTCAAGCTATCCTGGAGCCTGAATATCCAAGCGAAAGCTTCTAAAGCAGCCATTGTTATTTATGCCTGTAGAAGGGCCATAGCGAAAACCTGGGGAATAAACCCAAGGAATGCGATATAGCTATTTTAAATGGTGGTAAAGCCCATACTAATGTATGTAAATCCACATACAGCGGGATGATGAAGAGAATCTTGGAAATCTTTGTACTAATGATTACGGGTGTGTAGCACTCCATCTAGCGCTTTATTCGTTATGTTGCACAGGCTACCGGCTGATTTCATGGCCAAACAATTGGCCCTAAATTCGGCGGTTAGGTTAAATACTGTGGGAGCATGGAGATCTGTTTGTACCGGCCATGCATCTATTCTGGGATGTATATCATATATCCTTGCAAACATTGACTATTGCACTTCCTTACCCTTTATTGACAGACGCTTCTCTGTATCGATTGCGCGCTGATTACCTTGTCCAAGGGAGACGTATATCATCTATACAGGTGGCTACAAGTCTGCGATTGGGGCGGGTGGGGGCTTATATATTCCCCGTTTTCAGAAGGGTTGTGTTTCAGGCTATATGATCAATGTAGTGTAATTCAAGCTGAGATTTCAGTAATCAAAAGGGTGGTACACTGGATAAAGTACTATAGGTTATTTGGCGTGAATATCCGAATTGTTACTGACAGCAAACCTGTTATCAAATGTCTCTGTGGTGTCTATTCGATATCCAGATTGTTACATGAATACAGGGTATCTCGTAACGAGATGGCGAGGCATTCTAACCTGGAGTTATTCTGGGAGCTGGGTCACTCTGGCAATACTATCGCGGATAAGCTGGCCTAAAAAGGCTCACGTCTGCAACTTGACAAGATCGATATTTTGGTCGGTTTACCGATCTCCTCCTGTAAATCACTCATACAGCGTAAATTTTTTGAGTCTGCTCAGCTCTGATGGTCTAGTTTGAGAAATTGGTCGGTATCGATGCTTACATGGCCCGTTTACGACAATTATAGTTCAGTATCCCTTACGGGGCTATCACGGGCTCTGCTACGAATTCTGATAGCCGTGCTTACAGGGCACTGCTTAAGACTGAATACGCATGCTAGGAGACTGAACACTCCTCACAATGACTTCTGTAGAAGTTGGCATCATGAAGACGAGGAGGAAAAAGTTGAACATCTCTTCTGTATTTGGCCTGCTGTATCGGGGACACGGACTTCGATAATGGGTGGTCCTTTCTTACACGGGCTAGAGAATCTATCGAGAGTGGATGTTAGGAAGGTGAATTCGTTTATTCGTGTATCAGGTTGGTTCAACATCGAACCCTATTCCTCATGAGAACCTGAACATGATCGTTTAGGGTATCACAAAGAGACCAATTCAATACTTAACCAAATTCAACAATTTTGTTTGATGACGTAGTCAATCATACAGAAATGGGCCTCTTTGCTGAAGATGATTGTTTAAAAAGTCGTGTGAAAATCTTTAGTTGCCACACATGTTCAATGTTTTCTGGTATGACAACCGATTTTAGATTATTTCAAAAATTTCTTCAATGAATGAATGAGTGAATGAATGAACCAATTGAATACGAAAAATTTTGGATGCATAATGACACGAATTGATTATTCATCACCAAAGATCAAAGTAGTTAAATGATAAAATGTTGTAGAAAATCAAATGTTTAAAATTCTTCAACTATGAAAGACCAAAACTTTCTTTCAGTGTTTCTGTTTAGTATGTGTCAATTTGATGGATAAATGTGCGTGGAAATAAAAAAAAAACAAATAATAAAGTTTGAAAATGACCATGAATAAATATGTAGCAGTATTGAAAGTACATACAAAGTAGCAGTAGTTTTCCACAGTGATAGTTCATATTTTGTTCAATTTCTCATTAGAAACAACGACAACGCACATACTGAATTATGAGCAGATATGTACATTGTACATACATACATACATATTTATTCATCCATCAAAATTTTCAATTTATAAATACACAAACATTCGCAGAAAACTACAACGCACAGCATCATTTATTTTTCACTCAACCAGCCAGCCAGGCAGTCTATCATTCATTCGAACGTTCATTTATGCATGCAGTCATGCATTCAGTCATTCATTCATTTTCATCAACAACATCGGTTGTTGTCTGTCGTTTACTGTAGATACGATTAAATTCATTTCAATTTCAATTTAATCATGATTTTCTATTTTATTTTTGTTTTACTCGTTTCATGTGTGTGTGTGTGCATGTGCGAGGGTAATCTGAAAAATATGTTTCTTTTAAGGATGAGAGTAAGTTTCTGAATGAAAAGCATATACGATTTCTAGGACTACATTGATTAAAATGCAAAGGGAAGTTCATTGCAGTAGAATTTGATTTCGAGATTATTGTAGCTAAATCCAGGTCGAAATTCAGTTCTTAGTTATATCCAAAACTTTACATTTAGATTCTCCACAAAAAAGTGATAATAAATCTGAATCATCTAAAATTGTTGTATGAACTAATCGTAGAAGAGGACATATGCTTTTAGAAAATTAAACTTGTGACCACCTTGTTGAAATAGAAGTGGCATAGATGACAACTAGAAAGGTAACTGAGAATTATAAACCTATGTCTGTTGTCAAAAACATAGTTCATGATAATGTATTGTCTGTATTTTGTTATTATATCACGTATGTGTGAAAAGAGAGTAATTTTTTCCATTGATATTTCTCTCTCCATCCGTTCTACGCGTTTATTCTATGGAAGGCGGTATCAAAGTTCACCACCTGGGGTTAGAAAAACTTTTTACAGCTTGTAACTTGTACAAATATAGACATATTTAAATGAACAAAACTTTGTTGTAAAGTACGTGGGAAGGTAAGTTCTCTTCATTTCACCAAGTTATCTCTTATAGTTTTAAAGATATTTAAGTTTAAATTTTGACATATTAATTGTTTTACCCCCACCTGCTGTGTAATCATCCAGCTCTTCCAATTGACAATTTGTTTACTATTTTGGTTCCACCACAGCAGTTTGGGTAGATAAGTCACTAACAGAAGTATTAGCCAAATTTTATCATATTTTAACATCATATTTTAACTGAACCATCATCAGATCAACATGCTCTTAATAATTCTCTTCTTAGTCGGGTTCAAGACTGCAGATACATTCGCATCCGAAGATATACCTTCAAACAAAATATGTTAAATTCAATGTTAATTGAGTACACGCGGCATCCTTACAAAATAACATAATATTATGTAGAGAAACACATTATATAAAACCTATTTCACTCACAGTGGTTAGTAATCTAACCACTCTATTACTTACGTTATTTATCAAAGAGTGTAGTTAGTATTTGTTAGCCCAAGCCAACCAAACAAACATTAAATAACAAAGTAACACTGAATTTGATGAACAATAAACACTCTGACCTTTTTTATTGAATGCGGGAAAACTGCAGCTTACAATATTTTCAAATTGATATATTAACCTAACCAGAGCAATATGACGGCAAAGTTTTGTCAATAGACTTAAATGATTTTAAAAATGAATTGTTTAGCAAAATGCCAATAGGTGTCACTAAAAATTTTTTAAATACTCTAAAAAAGGTGGTTAGAAAAGTGACCACTAAACCGGAAAGAGTTAATTGTATAAACAATTTCCTTGTGCACTCAACATTAATAAGCTTTCTGCATGTACTTTCGACTGACTGATAACCAATGTTGTTTTTCAATGCAGCACGGGACATCGAAATATTTGCAATCGAATAGTTTCTTATGCATTCTTTTTTGGCTCGTTGTACCCTTAGAAAGATTTTATATATCAAAAGTCAATGCATAGTGTATTTCTTTAAGAACTTGTATCAAAACAAAACTTGCATTATAAATATTCAAATGAGAAAAGATAACCTTGAGCGAATTTGCATTCGAATATCTCGAAATGGGTTATGAATAAATGTAGAATTGCTTTACATTATTTAAATTTGATTGTTTCCCTATGAAAATGTGATAAAACAAAGTGTTTTCAAAAACTTTTCATTTTGTGGTCTTGGTGGATCTTTCGGTGGAAATGTCCATATACAACAACTTACAGATTTTGATCAGCAATGGTCTAATTTCGGGAAATATATTTTTTAACTTGATCTTGTTTAACATATTTATAAATTTGAGAGTAGGGAGCAAAACATTATCTTTAACTCTGAAGTGTTTGGTTGAGTCCTCAAAAGCTTTTTAAATTTCATCCTTTAAATCGTTTGTTTTATCCGTTCCAGCATATGCTTCTAGTCACTCTGTATAAAGACTTATTTTATGGACATTTCTATATTAGTACGATTCGAATGATTTTTAATACAGTGCAAGCTCGTTATTCGCGACTAATTAAAAACCAGACCTGTCGCAAAAACTGAATAGTAGAAAGATCTTCCTATTCTTCCTAAATTATATTTTGTAAAAAAATTAAGGGCATATGGTAACATAGAGACGAAACGTCATTGTCAAAAACCTAATTCTATTGTCAAAAACCTAACTCTTGCAACAACAAAATACATGCTAGTCAATGTATTTTGTTGTTGTATCAGACATATGTTTTTCGTATTTTTGTTTGACAAATCGGAGTGTCTCGTCTCTATGTATAAATTCTCTATGATTAAGGGCATGTTATCCACTTCATTCAGTACCGAAGTCGAGCAAGGCGTTCCAAAATTTTCGGATATTGGACACTGATATTTTGTCTCAGGACGTAGCTAGAATCTGAACTGCATTCTTGAGATTGAAGTTTTTTAGTTTGAGCTCCAAATTTATTCCCTTCTGGTCAAGCAAGTGGTTGGTTGGTTTTTATAATTTAATTTGACCAAGTTGATATCGTTTTGATCTAACGGTTAAATAAGCGCTGTGCAATTGGGTGGTAGATTCATTGTTATAATTAAACCGTCATCACTTTTTAGTTCCTAAAGCGTTATCTAAAAGCAAAACTGCTTTTTGCGGCAGACCTTTTGAAGCCAAAAATTCTCGGACCTAAAAAATGTTTATTAATAAACAACTTACTTTTACTAATTGGAGAAAATTAACTTACATGGGTAACAAATTCGTGATGGAACCAGTCCTAGAATATAAATGATGTCATCCAGGCGTTATCACTGGAGTTGTATATTATAGGATTATTGAAAAAGTCTTTAATGGCGTTTTACGAGTTTCCAACAACCAACAATTTCAGTTTGTCTGTTCCATTCGCATTTGAACAGGGCAAAAAAGTTATTTGTTCTTTACATATTTTTCTTCTGGGCGCTGTTTTCTCATTAAATGTGACAAGAGTGTGATTTGGAAGCAACCAGATACGTCGGCATTGTAGATTTGGAGAAGTGTCAACCCATGCTCATCAACATTATCCTTCAACTCTTTCACAAATGGATCAAAAAGTTGAGGTTTCGAAAACAATTTCTCGCCCGTAATTTCTAAAATCTAATTCCATGTCGACGCTTAAATTTCTTTAACCATCCTTCACTGGCATTAAAGCCTGAATTGGTTTGATAAATTTTTGAAAACAAATGACTGGCTTTTGTTCGTAAAATCGCTGCTGATATTGAAAAATTTGTTTCTCTTAGTTTTAGAAACCACTTATAAAGCATTTTTTCCATTCTTGGGCTTTCTCAGCTTTCTTTAAGGTGCAACGTTTGCCAGGCCACTTTCTGTTGTAAGTATGAACTTTTTTATTAAATTTTCTTGCTTTATAATGCGGTAAACCGAAGACTTATGTAATTTGTAATTCACGCAAATTGAATTTTTGGAATCTCCACTTTTAATTTTTTTTTTAAATCTCTAATTTTTGAGAAATTGTTGGTTTTACAATATTGTTACGTTTTTACCTTATAAAAACGGGGTTTATTTCCTTTAAATAAACCGGATACTTTTGATTGCAAATAAAAAACGATTTTAGTAGTTTAAAATTAGTAACAACTCTTTATTTATTTAAAATGTACAACAACAACAGTTAAAATATTCACTCAGTGTCTTTATACACGTTTATCAATTCGCAGAAATGCACACACACTCTATAATGTACAAACTCAAACGTACACGACAGTTGATGTTAACTCTAACAGCGCCAATGATCAACTCAACTCACGACTACCAGCTCTGCCACTATTTATACACGCGCCATCTATCGGGAATCTTCTACAATGCTCTTAATGGACATACTAGTACATTCGAATTCTAGAGCTTTCGATGTTAATGTTAACAGCTTAAACATTTAGTGTTGCCATGCTTACAAACAATGCCAATAACCGCATGCTATCAACATTGTTGATAAGTAGAAGCTTCTACTGATGGACGTGTTTATAAACATGATGAATGTTGCAGGCAATCGTTACGGACCGTTAAATTCAAATCACTATTGCACATTCGTAACAATATGTTGAACTTTTCGCATATTAAAAGATGTACAAGGTGGCGCAAAAGTAATCCTCCTATCAGAAAATGCTATAAATTTTGCGATTGGCCCCTAATGTCAGTTCTGTTTTGACATTTGTGTAGTAAACACATGCAAAATACACGTTAATAAACAATGTTACGCTACACTGCTCCAGAACGCGGAATATTGCTGACTATTTATTTGACCAATAATCGGTCGGTGACTTTGGCACAACGAGAATTTCGTTGCAGATTTCCTGGCCGTCCAACGCCTACTGGTGAAACACTGCGACGTTTAGCCGCTCGCCTCGAAGAGACTGGCACAACACGAGAAGCTGTCAGGCGTGGCAGTCCCCGGAGTAGCCGTTCTGCAGAGAATATTGCTGCTGTAGCCGAGGATGTCATGGAAGCGCCGTCGACATCGACCAGACGACGTGCCACGCAAATGGGTATCAGTCGACGGTCTTTACATCGAATTTTGGTACAAGATTTGAAGATGTTTCCGTACAAAGTCCAGACGGTGCATCAGCTGTTAGCTGCTGACCGCCAATCGCGTCTAACATACGCTCAAGCCATCCTTAATCACCACCAAGAGGAAGATGATTTTTCATCAAAAATAATCATGAGTGATGAGGCCCATTTCTATCTTAGCGGGTACGTAAATAAGCAAAATTTACTCTTCTGGGGTACTGATTCGCGTGTAACCCACGAAGAGCCATTACACCCGCTCAAAGTCACTGTATGGTGTGCTGTTTTCGCTGGAGGAGTCATCGGACCTTTTTTCTTCGAAGACGTCGAGGGCCAAACGGTTACTGTGAATGGTGAGCGCTACAGAGCAATGATCAACGAGTTCTTTTTGCCGCAACTTTATGAATTGGGATTGGAAAACATGTGGTTCCAACAGGACGGTGCAACGGCACACACTGCACGTGCCACAACCTATATGCTGAAGGATGCATTTCCCGGGCGCCTAATCTCCCGTTTTGGCGATTTGCACTGGCCAGCAAGATCGCCTGATTTGACCGCTCCAGACTTCTTTTTGTGGGGCTTTTTGAAGTCGCGGGTTAATGTCAACAAGCCTCAGACTCTTGCAGCTCTTAAAGACAATATCCGTCAAGAATGTGAGGACCTATCGCCGGAAGTTTTGGCCAAAGTGATGGAAAATGCCATAAAAAGGGCTCAAATGACAATCAACTGTGGCGGCGGCCATTAACATGACATCATATTCTCGACTTGATGTGAAAAAAAATTAAAAGACCAAATAAAAATAATCCACAAGAAGAATCAAAGTTTTTCATTTTTTTTTTAATTACAGCCAAAAAACATCGGAGGTTTACTTTTGCGCCACCTTGTATTTACACAACAAATGTCACGAATAAATGTCTATAACCCTTTTTTGGTTATAGACATTGTAATCAAATTTAAAACAAACAGATAAAAGTCGCGAAAAATGAACCCGTTTTTCGTAAACTGTCGCGATTATAGAACCTGCAATGTTAAAAAATAAGCCGTCGCGATAACCGGGTCGTCGCGATAATGGGTAGTCGCGTATACCGGGCTTGTACTGTTGTTTGTGCATTCACCATTGCTACTTTTCGAACTATCAAAACCACCATATACGAGAGCGTAGACTAGGTCTGATCTTCGGAGAACTTGTTATACCACTTTTATTGGCGAGGAAACAAAAAGTGTTCATGGGATCGACTTTCTTCACAAAAAAATACGAAGCTTTTTGCTTGTCTGCAATTACATCCAGACTATATGGCGGTAATCGAACCGAACCCGCAATCTTCAGATTGACAGCCTATCGTCTAGTCTATTGGGGCACCCTGACATATTGAACATCAAATTGGAGCTGTTATAAAATTTAAAACGAGTTTAGATGGCCTGTACTCTGGGGTATATGCTTGAACACTCTCCTGTGGAAACATAAAATGTACCATTTTATACATCCTGAAGAAGCCAGTTTCGTTTTGATTTTAACTTTAGCATCACTACTTATGAGCAAACACATCCTACCGCCCTCGTATATATGAACATTTATACGTGTGTAGAAAATTTGTTTGAGAATTTT
The DNA here is from genome assembly GCA_942486065.2 of Calliphora vomitoria. NCBI lineage: Eukaryota > Metazoa > Arthropoda > Insecta > Diptera > Calliphoridae > Calliphora > Calliphora vomitoria. The sequence goes on along the minus strand of OW818030.2, from coordinate 84,785,934 downwards.
ATCATATGGTGGCTTTAACCCACACACAGACTTACATAATTCCATGCCTTTATATTTGGAATTGTTAATGGAATTTGTAACTGCGGGTGTATGTAAGCCCATGTTCGTGTGTGTATAGGTAACATGTGCGTTATTTTCCTTAAATTATATCGAGTAAATTAGTTCTTTTTTAATAACGATTTTATATAAGTATATATGTGTGTGTAAGTGTTTTTTCTTTCTCCTTCGTTTTACATTTGCCCCAGTAATCTGCTCATTGCCGAAAGGACTTGGGCTTCAATGTTGTGTGTGTGTGTGTGAGTAGTGTGTGCGCTGCGCTGAGCAAGCACATCCTATAATTTATTATTACTTTGGTTTCCCATTACTAATGCATGCGGAACAAATTATGTTTTTGTCGAACCAAATTACCGTAATCGTTTTTTATATTGATTGGAATTATTGTTACTGCTGCTGCTGCTGCTACTTATTGCAAGTTTTATTTTATTTATGCCACATCAAATTTGTTAAAACGCTCCATTCATATTGCTGTTGTAAGCATTTGAATGGTTTAATTTTATTTTCGTAGTTATTGTTTAATGTAACTAATTTAAATTGGCTGATAGATTTATTTATACCTTATGCTACTCATTTTTGGTTGTTTTGTAAAATTTAATTGTCTACGCAGTGTAAGTTTTTTCATTAGGGAACTAGGCAATTTTTCAAATGGAAACATTTGTTAAGGATATAATGCAACTACGCTATAGAGAAGGGAACTAACATAAAACTAGTCCCCAGATTGATTCCTCGGAAGTGAAACGAATCACTGTGCTTGGGGGTTTTAAAGAAACAATAAACTTTGTGGATTATATTTTGTTTCATTTAAAATTTCTCTTTTCAGAAATGCTCGCCGTTGGCCACTTATGATTGATCCACAAGGCCAGGCCAATAAGTGGATTAAAAACCTTGAAAAGAATAATCGTTTATGTGTAATTCGCCTTAATCAACCCGATTATACCAGGGTACTAGAAAATGCTATACAATTTGGTCTACCCGTGCTGCTAGAGAATATAGGCGAAGAATTGGATCCTCTACTAGAATCGATTTTACTTAAACAGCTTTTTAAGCAAGGGGGTACATTGTGCATTAAACTGGGAGACTCGGTTATAGAATATAATCACAGTTTTAAGTAAGTATAAAGCGAAAAGCTTCCTATTCAAATCTTAATTTGAAATTTATTCTAATTCTTACTTTAAGATTCTATATGACCACAAAATTACGCAATCCTCACTATCTGCCCGAAGTGGCTGTGAAAGTAACACTTTTAAATTTCATGATCACCACACAAGGTTTGCAAGATCAGCTGCTGGGCATTACCGTGGCTAGAGAACGTCCCGATTTGGAGGCGGAAAAGAACACGCTTATTGTGCAGGGTGCTGAAAATAAACGCATGCTAAAAGAAACCGAAGATCAGATATTGGAAGTTCTGTCGTCGGCTGAGAATATTTTAGAAGATGAAACTGCTGTACAAATTCTAAGTTCATCGAAGGCTTTGGCCAATGATATTAATGAGAAACAAGTCATAACCGAGGCCACGGAAAAACAAATAGATATAGCACGTTTGAGTTATGTGCCAATAGCAGAACATTCAACAATATTATTTTTTACTATCGGTAAGTAGATTGTAAATGTAGGCTTTGCAAATATAACAATTTTTTATAGGAAATTACAAAGATCTACAATGATATTGGTACCATCAAACTGATTTGAAGTATATTTGATACTCGAATTCCAACTGTATGCCTATTTTTCAATGCTTCGAGTAGTTTTCGACCAATTGCAGGCGTAAAAAAACAGTTTTACAACATTTAATTGAATTATTTTACTGGTTAGAAGCTTTTTGTTAGATTTTCTACGATGCACGTACTCAGCACACTACCGTATGAGAAGTAATCTGCCATCATATGTTCATCCCAGCGACCTTGTAACTTATCTTCCATCACTTTTCAATCTTGATGGAAACGTTTTCCTTGTTTTTTGCTATATGATCCAAGATATTCAGGAAACTTGTCTAAATGACAGTGCATACTTTTATGTTCATATTACATCCATGATTTTTAAAGCTAATTATAAGTTCTATAACTAGTTCCTCGTAATTTTCAGCCTTCTGATTTCCTAAGAAACTTTTTAACAATATTTCCAAGCCACTGCTTCTAAATCATTCATTCAATGTATGAAATCGTTGTCTTTCATTGAAAGTCTTATTTGTGGCCCATCAAAAATACCAGCTTTTAGTTTTTCTGTACTCAGAACTGGAAACTTAAAAGCTAAACATGGACTAGTTTTATGTAATGCCTTCACATACTGCTTCATAATTCCTAATAAGATGTGTAATGAAGGCATAATGATCTTATATCTGCAAACGAAAGGCGGGTTTATACCATTTTGTTTTGCAACTGTTATCTTTTCTCGCAGATCCTTCCCTTATTAAAAGTCCTTCCCTTTTATTCATACCATGTATTGGGTGTATGACTTAAAAATGCGGGATTTACAGTAGATGGCGTAGCCTTTGAATGCGGTTTTGTTTTTAATAACTTATATGTCATTTTGAAGGTTACCTATCTGTCATTTATTTTGACTTAGATATTGAACAACAAAGTTTTTTTTTCTGCTTCGAAAATGTCGAATTTGTGCCAGAAAAACGTCATATACGGAAAGTTTTCCTTTTTTCTTTAATTTGAAAAAAAGTGCCGCTGAAGCAGATCAATTGAGAGATTGTTTGTTCGGTTTAAATGTGGTAAATTTGACACGGAAGACAAGGATCATCCAGGCTAGCAAAAAAAGTTTGAAGACCAAGAATTAGAGGCATTAAGGAGTGAAATCGTAAAATTCTTAACACACGTTTTTCATTAAAACTTTTTTTTAAAACTGATTTTTTTTTTTATCAAGATACCTTTGTAAAACATGTCAGTTATTATGTTTAATGTCAATTATAATCGTTTGTTGTTAATCTGATTAAAATGAGTGACCAGAAAAAGTGCGTCCTAAAATATTAAATATTTTCAACAAAACCCAACTTGGTCCTACAAAAAGTTGTCCAAGCATTCAAAGGTCTGCCGTCAAACTATTTCCAATGTTATTAAACAGTACCTGGAAAACTTGTCCGTTGATAGAAAACCTGGTTCAGGTAAAAGGAATGGTCCACATGATGTTTCTAAAGCCAATAAAGATAGAAAGCATTTTCAAAAGATCTCCCAACACATCCGGTAGGAAAGCAGACTATTTGGTACGAAAAGTTAAAGTTAATGCAGGTTTAAAAACATACAAGGCTCAATAATTTCCTGACAGGAACGCTGCTAAAAATTTAGAGGCAAAAAACAGAGCACGGAAATTGAAGTCAAGTTTTATAAAAAATATTCTTGCTGTATAATGGATGACGAAACGTATGTTTTGGCAGATTTTTTGCAACTTCCTGGTCAAAAATTTTATGTTGCTGATGCTCGAGGAAATGTTGAAGAAAAGTTTAGGATCCAAAAGCAGACAAAATTTTCCAAAAAGTTCTTCGTATGGCAAGCAATATGCAGTTGCGGCAAAAGAAGCAAATCATTTGTTATAACGGGCTCTATAAATACCGAAATTTACATCAAGGAATGTTTACAAAAAAGGCTGCTTCCATTCATAAGACTTCATAATGTGTCCACTTATTTTTGGCCTGATTTGGCATCCTGTCACTATGGTAAGAAAGGTCTTGAGTGGTACAAGAACCATAATGTGGTATTTGTACCAAGAGAGGCAAATCCTCCAAACTGCCCGAAGCTAAGGCCAGTGGAGAGATATTGGGCTCTTGTTAAAAGAAAATTGGAGAGCACAAAACAGGTATCCGAAAGTGTGGTAGATTTTAAACGGAGATGGACTACCTATTCAAGCAAAGTGACAGAAAGCACTATAAAAACGTTAATGGAAGGGTTGCCGAAAAAGGTTCAAAATTTCATCACTAGTGATTGTAACTATAAAAATATTTTTTTTTGTAAATTGTAATAAAAGTTTCAGTCAAATAAAAAAAATTAAAACTGTAAGTTTAGGTGTTTCATTTTTATTAACATATATGTATGTTAAGAATTTTTCGATCTCACTCCTTATTCCCGGAAGATTGTCGTAAATCACAACAAGAGCTTGCAAAATCATTGGGAGCTACTCAAGCATCAATTTCGAAACGTTTGCATGTAGCAGGATTCATCCAAAAGCAAGGAAATTGGGTATCATACGAATTGAAGCTGAGAGACCTTGAAAGAAGATTTTTTATATAATGCTGCTTCAACGCTATAAAAGAAAATAATTTTTACATTATTTTATTTATTACTTGCGATGAAAAATCGATCCATTACGATAACCCGAAGCGTAAGAGATCGTATGTGAAGGCTAAGTAGCCGAATAAACGCCAAAGCCAAATATTCACGGCGCTAAAGTAATGTTCTGTATTTGGTAGGACCAAAAGGGTCCTATATATTATGAGCATTAACCGAAAAACTTCTAGGATATGTGGTCGTATCTCTGGGGTGCGCTTCACTTTGGAACAGCGTATTCGATATTGGCTTGAATCCTTATTGGCCTCAAAATATGAGCAGTGCTTTTGGCTTGGAATCCATATGTTGCCAGAATGATGGTAAAAGGTCATTTACACCCAATAATTTAACAGCACAAATATAACAATCATCAATGTCCTCTCCAAATTATATACATGACTACGTATACCACTGTCCCACTATTACAGGGAATCTATACCGAACACAACTGATTCGTTTGAAGCGGTCATTAGCCGAAAAACTCACAGAATATGCGGCGGTATCTCTGGTATACTCTTCACTTTGAAGCAGAGTAACCGTATTGGCTTGAATCGTTAGTGGCTTCAAAGGATGAGCAGTTCTTTTGGCTTGGAATCCATATGTTGTCAGAATGATAGTAAAAGGTCATAGCTAAAATCCCGCATTTTTATGTTTTACACCCAATAATTTAAGAGCACAAATATAACAATCATCAATGTCCTCTCCAAATTATAGGTAGACCAAAATTCACATCACTACGATTACCTCTGTCCCACTATCTCATATGTTCACACTTTTCATACAATGTTTCACTCAGGGAAAAACTGCAACTTAAAAATAAGAACGCGTCATTATAATAGATTATAATAGAAAAATCATATTGAAATACGATAAATCAATAATTTCAACATTAAATTAACATTGTTCCATATTGAAATAAAAAATTTCAACATTACTAACCTTTCGTTAATGTTTCTTATTGATTCAATATGGTTTTTATGGATTTTTCTCTGAGTGTTGTAACCCACGGATTATTCACTGCCTCCATCTTAAAGTAATTGAAACACGTGTTTCTCACGAAGTCTGTTATAGGTTTTCTAAACTTTTTGACTGTGCATTCTCACAAATGTAATAAAACACATTTCGGTCATTTCGACAATATTTTCGCGTAGAGGAATTGGGGTCCAGTGGATATCCCATCAAAGTTGGTCACCTTGGCCAAAAATCCATTTATGATCCGAATGAGCGAATGAGAGCTTATTTATTTATTTATTTTTAATTTAGCTCGATCTTTTTTTGGTTTGTAGATATGACCGGCCTACGGATTCCGAATAAAATAACAAAAACTACCTAACAGTTATCTCGTCCCTTTAAAAGTTACACGCATCCAAAGTTGGAACTTGTAAAAGGTGCTGTATTTTTTATGTTTTTTTCCAAAAAAGTCCCCATATCATTAATAGTCCTGAAGAACTATATATAATTTGTATATGATCCGGAAACAGAACTTATCAAATAAGCGTTTAAAATAAAATTTGGCTCATTTAAGCGGACATAGCCCACCAAAGCCCTATCCAAATTTGTACATCCCTATATGTTACTTAACTTTTTTTATTATCACATGTTAAGAACTTTACTTTATTACAATTCTGAAGAAAAGTCACGCTGTAATGTTTAATGAGTCACGCACTTAAAATAAATCATAACAGGATTTATGAAAAATGCGAATGTGCTATGGGAAAGACTTAATTCTGATTCAAGGAAGGTTTTAGTACAGAACTGTCGAAATGTTAACAAGGACGTTTTTATATGTTTTATTGACTATGAGAAAGCATTTGATACAGTACAACATGATAAGCTGATGGAAATTCTTATGTCCCTTAGAATAAGTGATAAGGAGATCAGATGTATTAGAAGCTTATACTGGCATCAAACTGCACAAATTGCTATCAATGGAGATGTCACAGATGAAATAGCTATATCTAGAGGTGTCGGACAAGGTTGCATTCTATCTCCCCTATTATTCAACGTATACTCGGAGAGAATTTTCCAAGAATCTATTAATAACAACCAAGAAGTTATATTCATAATATATGATTATTATTAAGAAAAATAAATACAACAATACAATACTTAAAATTCAAAACTCATATGTTGAGAGAGAGCAGAATTTTAAATATCTTGGTGTTCTAATTAATGACCAATGGGACGTATCAAAAGAAATTAGATGCCGAATAGAGATGGCCTTTTTTAAATACAAAAAAGTATTAACCAATCATGATATAAACATGGAGACAAAATCGAGATTTATAAAAAATTATATATGGTCAGTATTGCTGTATGCTGTGGAAGTATGGACTATAAAAGCTGGAGATATTAAGATACTGGAAGCATTTGAAATATGGACTTACCGACGAGTACTAAAAATACCATGGACATTTGAGATGAATCGAGAACGTGAACTCTTATCTCACATAAAAAAACGAAAAACTGCATATTTAGGACATGTTATGAGGAACCCTAAATATATTGTTACGTTTTTAGCTTTTAAAAACGTCGGTTTATTTCCCTTAAATAAACCGGATACTTTTGATTGCAAATAAAAGCAGTTTTAGTAGTTTACAATTGCAACAACTCTTTATTTATTTAGAATGTACAACAACAACAGAATTAAATAGTCACTCAGTGTCTTTATACACGTTTATCAATTCGCAGAAACGCACACAAACTTTATAATGTACAAACACACATGTACACGACAATTGATGTTAACTCTAACAGCGACAATGATCAATTCAACTCACGACTACAGCCTCTGCCACCATTTATACACACGCCATCTCTCGGGAATCTTCTACAATCCTCTTAACGGACAAAACTCGTATGTTCGAATTCTAGAGCCTTCGATGTCATTGCCAGCAGCCCAAACACCTAGTGTTGCCATACTTACAAACAATGCCAATAAACACATGCTACTGATGGACGTGCCTTCAAACATGATGAATGCTGCAGGAAGTCTTACAGACCTTCAAATTTAAATCGTCATTGCACATTCGTAACAATATGGTACTTTAAACAATCCTCCAAGCCAAAGTGGAGGGAAAATGTAGTAGGGACAGAAAGTAGATGTCTTTGCTTGAAAATATACAACAATGAACAAAATCTCAGAATGTGGAGAATCTCATAAATGCGGCGAGAAATAGAAATGACTTTGCTCAAATTGTGAACGATGTATGAAATCAAATCTAATATAGAATAGAAATTTTTGAAATGTAATTTTAGTAATAAAGAAGAAAGAACTTCACAGTGGATACTTTTATTAAAAAAGAATCAGTTTTTGAAACGCATTAGGAATTTCGGTATTTCGAAATAAGAAATTACAAAAATTTTAATGCCGTTGATTTAAGGACATATGGATCTATATTAGTTCCAAATTTTATGAAACTTTGAGGGGCCACCCACTGACCCTCATTCTGCTTACAAGGCCGAACAATTGCAAATCAACTGGAAAACATCTCAGCTCCAACGTTGTGAAATTTCGTTATAATATCTGCAATAGTTTCCCAGATACCGAATTATTTAAAAAAAAAATGTTTCTAAACCACTGTGTAACGATATCTTGGCACCAAAATTGTTTTCTTTATTTGTTGACCTGTGTTTATTAAATTTTCGTTCCTCACTTACCAGCCCAATATTTCAAATTCAATTAAATGTTGTTAAAACTGTACTGTACTAAATATTTACTAATACATACAGCTTCTGCAATACAAATACCTACATACAATTATTGTTTATTTTACACATACATTAGGTTGGGTTAATTTTTTGGAGAAAAATCATTGGAGGGAAATGATTCTTTGCTCTATAAACCATAGGTCTAAAATGGAGTTTTACCTTGCGGAGTACTGATTCACTGTAAAGTTGCTTAGAATTCTTCGTAGTATCATTTCCCATTCATACAAATCAATCCACCCTAATATAAATACTTTTGAATTTGTTTATGTTTCGTTGTGTGTGTGTGAGTGCGTATAAACTTAAAAACTAATATCCGGATTTGGTTCTCCCTTATTTTTGGTCTATTTCAGCTTCAATCTCTACCATAAAAAAGTCTTTGTAGAAGAGTTTATAGTTTTAATTTCCGGTTTATATTGTGGTCATGAAAAATTTAATTGTATTTTAACGTTCTTCGCCACCATATAGGATGGTATATTAAGCCTGCTTCTAATGTTTGTAACAGTTTTAAAATTCTTTTAAACAGTAAGTTTTTTTTAAGGAAAAACTTGAATTTAATGTTATAACTTAGGTTAGGTAAGGGCGGTTGTCAGAGTTAAATCCAAGGAACTTAGTTTAGTTAGTCCACCAGACTTTGAACAAAACCGAGCTTGTTTTGAAAATCATGATATGCTACAATTTAGTGTTCAATAGCTAAGGCATTTCATCGAAGACAGTAGATCATATGAAGATCATTCGTATCATTGCCAAAGCCGGAAAGTGAAAGAATAATTGTTCAATGTTCTCCTCCTCGTTCTCATGTCAGCAGCTCGTATTGAATTAAATGTAGAGTTAAATGTTATGAGGCAGTATGTAATGTATTTCGATATAGCCATAGTGAAGATCTATACTTGTTAACCCCATATGTATGTTTCTGCCATCTAATTAATAATGAGTTGTAGTCAAGGACTATTTTTCCTCCTCAGAACGAATATGTTGGGATTGCAATAAAGATTCGACTGTCAGAATAGAAATTCATGAATGCTACAATATCTGCCTTCAAAACAAATTAGTGAACTGGGAACCTTTTGGATATAATGATACTAAGATCCCTGGAGTATATCTCACAAGATCTTCCAACTTGGAGATATATGTTAAAATAATGGTTAATTTAAACTTATCAGTCATCTTGTTAAGTATAAGCGGAAGTCAAGTACTTGTTTTTCTCTTAAGGTTTTATGACCAAAATGGAGATTCGCCAGTCAGAAAAGGCATTCACGGATGTTAGATTGTTAATAGTTAGGTTAGGTTAAGAAGGGGTGTACACTCTGTGTACTTCCACTCGGAGACCATGAGATCCATTGTGATTCCCTTGAATAAGTAGATTCTTGTTAAAGTAGATAGAGAAGAGTCCGAAAACCGCCTAGTAAGAGAAAAAAGAAAAAGAAAGAAGAAGAGTAAGATTTTCATTGCGGGTTCGGATTTGCTGTAGATCGTCCCTTAAATATCCACCCTATTCCCTTAGTGAAACCCAGTATGTTGCACAGTTCACAGTCAGCAACATTACTGAGTTCGTCCAGAAATCTGTTTCCTAGCCATTTAAGTCTAAAACTCTGTAACCTAGGGCAGTTGCACATCATGTGTTTCACTGTCTCTAGCTCCTCTACATCCTGACACACCCTAAAAAAATCCTGTGTGTCGTTATCCCATTTGCCTTTGAAGGCCCCAATTGCGCAATGGCCGGTTATCACTCCTACTAGAATCCTTAGATTATATCTATCCAATTCTAAGAGTGCTCTGGTTGCTTTAGCATTCAGTTTTGGCCAAATGCCCCTGGACACTTTACAATCCATCCTACTGCTCCAGGATTGGTCGGTATAGTTCCGGAATCTTTCATAAATTTACCTGTAGTAGTGACAAATAGGTCGTTTTACACACCTTTCCCTGGTATCATGATCTAGATCAGAACCATGTCTAGCCAGTTCATCCGCTGCCTTATTTCCCTGTATATTACGTAGTGTACCAATAACTCTTCTAGAGCTCTCCGTCAGTCCTCCACTAGGCTGTAATGAATTAATGACATCCCAGAGCCTTTAGTGCCGCCTGACTTTCCACGTATATATTCAGACCCCTCGTGTAAGAGCCATAATCTCTGGTTTTAAAACAATTCAACAATCTGAAATGCTTCTGGATATAAAGAGACTAAGATCCCTAGGAAATACTCCAAAAGATCATGCAACTTGGAAGCCCCAGTTTCAATGTTAAAGCCCTCTACTAGGAATACTATTTCGATAAGTTTTTTTGGGACAGTATTAGGGCCATATAGATACTTTTATGCACCTCTATAGATGATCTCTGAACCTCTGAACCTTCAGTAGAATCTTAAAACACAAAATCAAGTGGCTTAGGATACCTTGCGTATTTAAATAATATATGGCTACTCTCACTTATGGTGATCGATATTGAGTCGTCTGTTGTTGACCTCCAGTTACTTGATTGACACAGGACTTAAAATGAACTTTTTTTTTTTTATTTTCATTTTTTCTATCATCAGTACACTTAAAAATATTGTTACAATTTTTATATTTACAAAGCTTGAGGTTTAACTTAGAATAAGTATTGCAGCAAATACAGGCCTATTTATAATAATATACTAGCAAATTTAAATATATTGATACAGCTTAGTGGGAAAAAGATAGAGGAAAAACCCTATTTATATTCTTTAAGAAACTTTAATATTAAGAAACTTTAATCTATCAACTTTATTTCTGAAGTTGTAGAAGGACTTAAAATAAACTCAACAAAGACAAAGATACTAAAAATACATGCAAATATTCCTAAGGCCATGAGAACTTGTTCACTTAACGCCTGAAATAAACCTCTGTTTAATATGAATTCGATCTCGTGTCGAATCAAATACCGAGTTATTGGAACGAAGATTACGAAGCCCTAGAACAATCTGGGGACGGTCGAAGGAGGATAAAATGTTGGCTTTTGGATACGTTTGATTTGGCTTATTTGATAGGATTGATCTCGGTGTTATTCAAAGCACTGGGTAGGAATTCTTGCACTTCCTCGTAAAGATAATATAATTATGCGCCTACTTTACAGCCATTATTTGATAGTTTTTATCAGATTCCATAAAATTGGAAAACTATTATCATCAGATAATAAACCACAGTATGTTTTCTTTCAGAGAAACACACTTAAGAATTGTCGCGGGCTGAATTCACATTCTTAATCGTTTCCACCACCAAGTCAGATTTCTTTATTCATGACGATATGGCTGTTCTTTGTATACCCACCATCAAAAAGATGGTAATAAGATTCAAGACGATCTAGCTACTCTATGTTGATAAGGTTTGTTTGACCCCATACAAATGTCCCCCCTGATTATAGTTTGAGCAGTCATAAATATGTTTGTTATGCGACAATCCTGATAATATCGGTGAAAAAAAATTCGAAAAAGTATCGAAATTGAATTGCAACAGGTGTAGAACGAATTATTCAAGTGATCGATGAGAGAATGAATTTTCTTCTTCACCTATGCCACACGGTGTAATTTATATTGACCAACGTTTTCAATATAAATTACAAAAATGTTCAAAAATTTCGTAGTTTCATCGGTATCGAAACCAATTCCAAGTGAATACTTAAGTATTAGACATTTTAAAGAAGATTTATCTAACACTGAAACACCAGCTTGGGAACCATTCAAAAATACTGTTTGAAAATTAATCGTGAATCTCTTGGAGTTAAAACAGTGTTCGAATATTATTGATTAATTTTCCTTAATCGCATGTAGATTATTTCCCTAATAATTTAGGATACAAAGAATCTTGACAAATTACGATAGGTTTTGGGATCATGGTATGCCAATCGATTATTGTTAGAATTTTATATAGGAGAAGAATGCCACAAATTATAAACGAGACATTTCTGTTGGGCTGCACGAATAATAAGCCAAGAGAAAAAATTTATAAACGCCCCAAAAAAATTAAAAAATGTAAAATTTTCGAAACTATTTTTTATATATAAACTATAAATTTATAAACGCCCCAAAAAAATTAAAAAATGTAAAATTTTCGAAACTATTTTTCGGCTTATTGCCGGATGCGAGAGTTTTCTTTTCTTATATTGCTGGTATTTGGTCGGGAGCAAGAGCTGTTGCCTCTGGTTCTGCGCATGGATGAGAAACCACTCGAGACCAGCTGATGCTCGTTAAGCAAATTAATCGAAATACTAAGTGACATATGAAAAAAACTCTAGCACTTTACTGAAGGCTCAATATACATACATAAAAGCTTTATTAATCGATATATCCTAAGATAAGTTGACATTGCACAGTGGTATGGAAAAAAAGGAGGGAAATAAATCCGTAACTTTTAAGCTGTTAGTCCGATTTGAATTAAATTTGACATGCGCAAAGAGGAAGTGTTGTCGAGTTTAAGTTTTGAACTTGGATCTCATGGGTCCATGAGGGGTCCCCAAATAGGACACCTAGGTTATGTTACATTTTTAAAACGATCCTATTTCTTCGTTTATATTCGGATTTCAAAAAAATTACACGCATAGAATCTCCTTAAAGAGCACTACAATTATCAATTATATATTATAGCTTAGGAGATATTAGCATTTGAAATTTAAATTTTCAACATTTTTACCCACCCTACTCGAGTTTTTTTTTATAACAACGGGTCCGAATATTTCCCGATTTGTTTCTTCACAAAACATTGAGTGCATCCATGATCCAATTTGCATCCATGATCCAATTTTCGCAACCGTACAAAACAAACAGACATTACAAATAAATTGAAGATCACAGGCATAGATATTCCAGTGTAGTCCCTAAATGGCGAAACGATATTCTGGAATACATAAGGGTTCTCTCATTAAGCACTTCTTGTATTTAACTTTAAATAAAACAAAGTGCATGTGAGATATCATCGATATTTTTTATTCGTTTGAAAGGCCAATCGAAGCCCAATGCGGCTTCCCTATGTGGCGTGCATCTAAAATGTGAAATTCCATGACTCTGGCGCATAAATCAGGGTGAATTTGACCGATTGCATGGGTTATGTTGGCTTTGAGGGCCGCTTTGGGTTGGATTATTTGCATAGAATTACGATTTAAGAAAACTCCGTAAGAAAATGTATAAATCGCACGATCTCGGTAGCCAGTCCACAACACCTCCACGTGGGATGATCGCTCGTGCAGAATGTTCCATGTGGCATGATCTGTGTCAAGTAACGCCAACCTCTTAAAACCATATGTCGTTTGTGTCCATATGCTCCAATTCAGGCCAAACCAAGATGCTAGTCATCGACTTATAAGCCTACCCAACGTCGTTTTCAAAGAAATATGGACCGATGATGCAGCCATTCCAAAATCCACATCAAACAATGACTTATACGAGTTGCATTGGACGCACTTGGATCTGACATGGATTTGTATCGTCCAAAATTCGACAATTTTGTTTCATGACGTACCCATTCATCGAGAAATGGACCTCACAGTAAAATGAATGGAGCGCGCGGAACGTTGCTCGAATAGGACATCAAGTTTGATAAAACAATTGTATGATTTGCTCGCGTTGCTAAAAAATAAACTGAATAAATGACAGCCAATTCGACAAATGTAGCCTCAACTGATAAAGTGCGGAAGCTCCTATTGGAAGACCCTTTAGTACGCTTATAAACACCACTGATATATAGTATAATACCTAGGTACCACTGGTTTATATTTGTATACCCTTCACCTTCGTGAGAAGGGTATATAAGATAAGTTTGTAATTCCGTTTGTAATTTCCACAATATACTTTTTCGACCCTATAAAGTATATATATTCTGAATCCTTATAGATAGCGGAGTCGATTAAGCCATGTCCGTCTGTCGGTTGAAATCAATTTTCTGAAGAACCCAGATAACTTACAAACTTGATTCATACAACAATATATCGGGAATTCTTCCGGCTCGGTTGCTATTTAAAGCAGAGAATAGGGCTAACCTAGATTTTTGGCCTATTTTTGATCTATATCTGGATTACTAAGTCATTAATATAGACAATATGGATATCTAAGATATTTCAAAGTCCATTGCAATGATCTATGACTATAGTAATTTGGACCTATTTGGACTATATTAATTTGGACCTACAATGGGTTAAAATCTGGAAAAATATTTTTTAAACCGATTTTTTTTTGTCAACATTTTTTTTCTCTAGTAAAATTAAAAAAAAATTAAAAAAAATGTTTAAAATAATTAAAAAAAACTATGTATTTCGAAAAACAATTTTGACAAAAATTATCATTTTTTAAAATTTTGAAAAACAATTAAAAAAAAAAAAATTTTTAATTTTGAAAATAAAAAAAAATTTTTTGTTTACCTAAAAATATTTAAAATTTTTATTTTAAAGTATAATTTGGTGAAGGGTATATAAGATTCGGCACAGTCGAATATAGCTCTCTTACTTGTTAAGATTAATATTCTAAATTATTTTCGGTATGTAGGAAAACATAAGGATTATAAATATAATTAAGCCCAAACACTTTAGCTGGATTAAACTTGCGTAATAGACAATTAAAAATTTAAATTCTTTTAACAAACCATTTAACATATTAGTGATCTTTAATAATTCTCAGTAATAATACAAAATTTTGTTACATGCAAAGAGTTTAAGCTTATTATGTTATTTTTAAAAATTTTTATATTGCACAAAAACTAAAATTTACATATATTTAGCTCAAATAGCAATAGAGCAGCTTAATAACGTATAATCCCCAATTTATTTAATGTACACATATGAGGATACAAAGAAACATCTGTATGTCTGCGGTTTTTATCATTTAAATAACATGTCAATGACATGATTGAATCCATATCCAACCATTCAACCAACCCATTTATGCCAAATCACAAAAACAAAACCGAACATACATATTCGCTTGCACACACACACACATATAAAATTTTAACAATCCTTTTACTAAATAGAAATTTAAAACATAAAATTGTTGAAAACAAACAAGTAAAAACTAACAAAAATCTCATTAATTTTCATTACAGTTGAATTGGCCAATATTGATCCAATGTATCAGTACAGTTTAGCTTGGTTTGTGTCACTGTTCACAGCATCCATTGACAATACGGAAAAAGTTGATGACATAACGGAGCGTCTAAACGATTTACGGGCACATTTTACATACAGTCTCTACGTGAATATATGTCGCAGTTTGTTTGAGAGAGTAAGTACCAGATATCCAAATATCAAAATATCCACATACCGCACATCCTTTTCCTTGTGTTTTTTTTTTTATTGTACTTTTCATTAGTATTCGTAACGGGTAGCGTTTAGGGAGACAGGGTTAAAGAGATTATAGAACACATGCATTTTTGTTTAAATGAAGTTAATTAACATTGAATTGATATTAATGATTGTTGTCTTGGTTGGTTGCGAAAAAAAATGGGGTTTAGCACGAAATGGAACATTTTGTATTTCACTTTAGCTCAAGTTTTATATTTAAATTTATAGAGTTTTTACTATAAACTTTGTGTGACTGAAATCTATGTAATTTAATTAAAAACTATATAGCAACTACTTTGCAAATGAATTTGAATGGTTGATAAATGTGGCAGCTATGTATTAGCACAGACATTTAAATATCTTTATTTTTGAAAGTCTTTGTCTCTCAAATCAATCAAAAACACTTTTACTCATATTAAAATGTGAATATTAACAGTTTTTTAAAAAAGCCATTTGTTTGCACAAAGTTTTAAATCAAGTTGTTTTCCTTTGAAATTGAAAAGTTTTATTTTTTGTTTTTTTTTAAGTACAATAAGCAATCAGATTCATGCTGCGTATGTTGTTGCATAAAAAGTGAAATAATTTCCAACAAAATTCAATTTTCGTCAATGTCAACACAACAGGGAAATACATTCGGCGTCAACGAATTGTTAAGCTGCACAGGAAAATTTGTGAAAAATTTAATTTTTGTAGAATACAAAATAAATTTCGTAGAACCACAAAGTACCATCAGAAGAGTGCTATTAAAAAAGTTCTCTTTGATGGATTACTACTGCTTTCATCAGATATTTAGCTGACAAATTTTATGTTTGCGGTTCATTATTGCAGTAAAAAGGAAATTGTCAAGTCTTAGTATGAAACTTAAAGTCTAATGAATTCATTGGTTAATCGAAGACCAATTGAAACTAAGGCATGAGTATAAAAATGTTTTAAAACCAATTTGGATATATGTGATTCATTTATGGGGATCAAAAAACTTTGAAGACCACGAATTGGTGCGATTACTCAATGAAGATTGCTCAACAAGAGCTTGTAAAATCATTGGGAGCTATTCAATCAGCAATTTCAAAACATTTGCAAGCAGCAGGATTCATCCAAAAGCAAGGAAATTGGGTACCACACGAATTGAAGCTGAGAGACTTTGAAAGAAGATTTTGTATGTCTGAAATGCTGCTTCAACGCTATAAAAGAAAATCAGTTTTGCACCAAAATATTCCTTGCGATCAAAAATGGATCCATTAAGATAACTTAAGGCGTAAGAGATCGTACATGAAGCCTGGATTATCAGCCGAATCCATACCAAAGCCAAATATCCATGACGCTAAGGTAAATTTATGAGCTACTAAAAACTAACCAGACCACTACAGAAAACCTGTGTTGAACGCAACTGATTCAAATGAAGCGAGCATTGGCCGAAAAATATGCGGCCAGACATGACATCGTAATATTCCATCATGACAAAGCTCGGCTACATGTTGAAATACCTGTTAAAAAGTATTTAGAATGAAGTCATTTTGGGAAGTTTTGCCTCACCGCTTTATAACTCAGACCGTGCCCCGTCCGACTACTATTTGTTTCGATCGATGCAGAATGCTCTCGCTGGGATACGGTGGAACAGAGTCGTCTCAAAAGATGAGCAGTTCATTTGGCTCGGAATCCATATGTTGCAAGAAATATGGGAAAAAATCATAGCTAACAATGGCCAATACTTTGAATGCATTTATATTAGAGTTTCCAATTCGGATTTAACCGAAACCGCGGTTTTTCAAGGCCTAAAACCGAAACCGACAATTATTCTTCGGTTTTTACTTTTAATCTATTTTCAATAGAAAAATTCAAAATTTAGAAATGATAAACAAACTTTTTCATCCAAATATTCATTCAAAATCTAGCTGACCCGGTGCGCTTCGCCACCCCAATTGGAAGAAAAAAATAGTACTATTAAGTCTCCCTTTGTGAGTTAATACTAATTCAGGAAAACATGTCTCTAGTTTTATGTTTATTGATTCATTATAATGTGGATTCTAGCTCATTCTATTATTAGAATAAAAACAGTACCATAAAAACCCACATTTTGTATTCCTACTCAGCATCATGAATGTCTAATTTCATATTTCTGTGTCCATTATTATAGAACATACAAAAGAAAGGTACCACTATTATCACCTATTGAGAATTCAAACTCATTCAGAATCAGTTGTGCCTAATTTTCAATTTTAAGGTTTATTATTATAAAATATTCAAAAAGTAGAAATAGTAACCTTAATTATCCCTTTTGAATTCTCATTCACTAAACTATGAATGCTTAATTTCGTGTTTCAAGGTCCATCGTTATAAAATATTCTAATATTCAAGTCCCTTTATTCAAGTCCCTTTTTTATATTCAAACTCAGTCAGGATCATGTGTGTTTAATTTCCTGCTTATAAGTTCATTATTATAGACATTTCAATAATAGTTTTTGTTACCTCAATATCATTATGCCATCTATCCTTGATTCTTTCTTTACACAGAAGCATATCAGCCAACTATTATGTATATACAATAAGTAAAATAATTTATTATAATAAAAAGTACCATTAGAAGAAAATCCGAACCGAAACCAATCGGTTTTCAATTTTTTAAAACCGAAACCGCAGTTTTGAAATTCTTCGGTTTTTTGGAAACTCTAATTTATATTGTACAAAAGTTTCAAAATAAAAGTAAAAAATTTGAAAATATTTCACAAATTTTCCAATAGAAAAACAAAAACTGTTCGGACTTGTATAAATTTTGGATATGTTTCTAAAAACGTAATGTAAATGCATGTTAAATAAACATTGATTCATTTAAGGGAACAGAGCCTCCCTCAGCCCTATCCAAACATGATCGATTTTGAAGAAAAATTTCAGATTTATCTAAAAGGGTCTAAAAACAAAAAGCCCGGATTATAAAAATAATATTATTTTTGGAAATCCCTTATGTTGTTTTAATTCAGTACTACTTAATAATATATCACATGGTAAACAACGGCAGTGCGCCCATTTTTATGAAAAATTGTAAATTTTTGGAACATATTTTCCCCGTTTTAGGAATTCTTGTATTTCAATGCAGACAATGGGGAAAATTATCAATCCATTGATTAAAAGACCTTTTGATCTATATAAGTTCTAAATTTAGTTTGAGATATCTTAATCCGTTCGAATTTGACACTAATTCGAATTCTGATTTTTTTTTCATTAAAAATCAATAAATCGTGAATTGTTTTTTTTTTTCTTAAAAATGTTAATCCTATATTCTTAAGGTTCTTAGTAATACCAAATACTTGTTCATAGTGCTCATATCTACTTTTCAGAAGACTAACAACCCTTGCCTTCTTTTGAAATTTTTTATGTTTCGTATAAAATATAATTTGTAATTGAAACTGAAACTTATTGAAATTAACATACCCACTAAATTAATATCCACACATTTTGCAAATAAAGTAGCAACACCTCAGAATGACGATGTGAAATTTCATTACGATATATTCATTAGCTATCAGATTATAGAAAATAGAAATTTCATAAACCACTGTGCATTGGTAAAGAACGGGTACAAGAAATTCCATAAATATGCTAACTCAAACACAATTATTCGTAGAGTCGACCTACCACACCCATGAGTACCATTTGTTTTGCTTGAGAATCTAGTTAGGTATAAAATAACACTTAATTCGGAACTTTGTACATGGAGAGTTTTTGAAGTGAAATATTGACTATTTTACTGCTAGACGTTTCTTCGAGTGGATTTCTCTATGTTGATCCCAAATAGACTGTGAGAGAAAAATCTCTCTAGGTGGCTTTATTTGAGGACTTAAGTTAATGCTCAAAGTCGAAGAAGGTCGTTGCAGCTATATTGTATGAAGCAGTAAAGTGTTCTTCGGAAAGGGTTTTATCCTATATACCGGGAAAATATTCAGATCTATATCGAGAGTAAATCAGCATTGGAATCTGTGACGATTATGTTGGATAAGCGAGTAGGGAAACAACTTAATTTGAATTCTTCACAGATGTTAAAAAAAACAGAGGAAGTTGTGAGTGGTGGTATTGTTTTATTGACATATAGTTAGCCTTTAATTAGCAAGAGTTTTATCGTAAATAGTTTTGAAATCGCTCATAATGGCCTAATTTGATCCTTAAATACTGGCCATATCTTAATGATATGACTAGACATTTCATGTATGGACTCAACTTCATACCAGGTCACCAAAGTTTAATAAATAATATCAACGCTTATACTAAGGGATTTTGCACTCTCATAACTGAAGATTGAACAATTTGTCGGATACCGTTTTTGGCGTAAAAGTAGACTTTAAGTAGATTCTATTACAAGATGGTCCTTAAAGACAACTAGTATGATGACAAGAGTAATATGACCTGAACATAACTGTCGTCGATCGGCTGCTAATTCCTGTGATTTAGCACCGAAATTTAATAATAGTTATTACCTTGTCATTATCCCATGTAATGAATTCTGTGGAAGTCGCTAGAATGAGAACGATGAGAAGAAATCGTTCAGACACCTTCCCTGACACTTTTCGCCACTGGTATGTTGAAGATTCCAGACTCTGCTTAACTACTTTTGCATGATTTGTTGGATCTATCGGATATGAACTCCAAAAGGATGAATCACTTCTTTCGTGGAACTGAATGGTTTAATTAAGAACGTAAGGAGTGCTGGTGCAATTCATTTGTCTCACTGCTCAAAGAGGAAGGAGGTTGTGGATGGTAACTTTTATATTGTACGAATAGGTACAATGCTGTACAAGCTGTAAGATCAGTATAAATCAATAAAAAATAGGCGGGAAAATATTTCTCCGCCGCTATCCGGCCCTGGTCATGCTGATCTGGTGGATCTGTCGGAGATGATGGACTTGAGAATGATAAATAAAATCGTTCGATTGAAAACTCTCAAAGGTCGACTAAAGTCTGGAAGAGTTTTTTTTTAATCCCGACTTTATAATTTTACTTTCGTATACCTTTTAGACAACCCTTTGGAATGATGGAGTCATTTATTTCATCACTTTGGCGTCAGTATAATAAATAAGGGCTCTGGATATTTGGCTTGGAATATTTTTATAAAACGTTATTGTTTTGGAATCTCTTTCTCCTACGTTTTGTATATTTATTGAATCTGCCTTTTCCTACTAGGCCTTGTGCAAGATTGAGTTCTTTTAAGTAATCTTGCAAGAGCATCCGGATGGTGTTGTAGTTCGAGTCCCTGAGCAGTTAAGCAAGTAGTCAATGTATCCCTTATAGACAGTAATCGTCACAAATGTCTTATCAATTGGCTGGCTCCAATTTATATATTTTGGTCATTTGACACGTATGTGCTCTTTGTTGTGCAGAAAGAAGACAATTGGTTACTTTATACACCCCAGGTAATCTAGCTTGAAGACAATTTTCACTTAAGTGTCTCTAAGTAATCTGGAGTGTAGTCACTTTAAACGTTTTATGAGTAATTCGTTCAAACTGGTTTTATACAAATAGTGTTGATATAATTCTCATGCAGTTAATTTTTTTTTTTTTGCTTAAGTATACTGATATTCCATGTAACATAGCATGAAGTCAGTAGTCACTTTAGTGTCTCTTAGTAACCTATAGTGTAGTCCCTTTAAACGTTTATTTTGTACTACAGTTTAGAAAGTAGTTATTTTATCCACCAGAAGCAATCCATTGGATAGTTGTCGAAGAAAGGTTTCTTTACAAGCTATCGTTTGTTGGACTTCCTATGATATGTCTTTTAGCTGACTATTTGAGGTCAATTAGCACCCGTACATGTAAAAATAACTAGTTATGTAGCTGATCAAGTTACCAGTTAGGTAGCTAGTTAGGTAACTGACGTTATTTAACCTGTATGTGAATCCAATGCGTTGACTACTTTGCACCAGCTATTAGACAGTCTCATTGTAATCAAAAAGGGTCAATTGACCCCCTGCTTAGGACATGCACGTGTTAAAATAACTAGTCACGTAGAAATTGCAGTAACTAGTTCCTACCCTAAATGATGGGTAAAATCACAAGTTCGGGACTGTCCCCTAGAACTGCTGGGTATTGATGTTCTAATTTCTTTTATACCATGGTACTCCCACCATGCATCAAAGACTTCGCATTCAAAGCTAAGTTTCGATTGGTCGTTGATTAGATAGTGCTTATTAAAAACATTTTGTCTCATACGGGTATTTTTGTCAACTTTATCGGATCAAATATATAATACAACTCTCATGTGTAGACCAGTGCTTCAAAGTCTTTTGTGAAACTTCTCGATCCCGGACGAACTTGCTTATCGTATACACTTGGGTGCTCATTGAAGCATCGACGTAATGTTGGTGTGTTTCACAGTTCTGGACATACTGCAATATAATATTTTCTGATGAGATTGCAAAACTCGTTGCCGATACATTTTGAGAAGAGACCATCCATTTGTTGTTGATTGGTTAGTGAATGGAGTAGGGTTAGGATCGCTCACAATTTGCGAGTACACTGCGAGACCTCTAAGGTTGAATGCGATACCCTCACAAATTATAAAGTATAATGTTAATTATGCATGAATACTAAAAACCTCTCTCTCTAATCCGAAAGACTTTGAAACCCTTGTGGTCCACGTGAGAACCAACCGGTTCTTCTGGCAAATTTTATAAGATTCCTGTACCGATTACACCTCTTTTTCCAGACAACTTCTCCAATAGTTGTTACATGGGTAACCCAAACTTGTGTCCAATCATACAGTACCCAGTAATTATAAATGTAAGAAGTCTAATCAAGTTCTTACAAAAAGCCAAGAGAGTCTTGGTTTTATTTTTTGCCAGAGATAGCCAGAACAATTTAGATATTATACAAGTGGTAATCATCTTGAAAGAGGCGGTCGTTTATAATGTCGACGCAAAGACCCCACCGAAAATTTTTTAATATTTTGAAGTGAGTAGTATCATTTATTTGTAGTAGAATTTGGTACAGCATCCATTTTTCTTCCAGTATAGCTTCTCACAATATTTAGCTTAGAAAAGATTGAAGAAATACATTAAAGTAAGGTGAGGTGAGGTGCCAGCAGGAAGCACTAAGAACCTTTACATGGAGTTATTACATGGAGCAACAGAATCAGCAGCCCCATTCACAGTTTCATCATCGGCTGGGAGGCAGCCTGGGAAATGAGTGTCCATTAGGACCTCAAGTGTTTCTTTACTGTTCAGAGTACATCTTCCACATGGTTTCTGTATATAGCTTGGTACAACCGGAGAGGTTGATAGAATTTTACGTTATCGGTTAGTCTCAGAGGATCCTTCCACGCCGCTACAAAAGTCCCTACAGGCTTTCTTGTAGGTTCTTAAAGTGATTCAATGAGGACTTGTATGCCGGCCAGTTACCCAACCTCTTAGCCTCGTTGAACAGTTTAAGACACGTCCTTCTGGCGTGTGGCATTTCAGGATTCGAACATGGAGGCTTATTCCTACCTCTGTGGGTGATCGGCCTACAGGCGAAATTAGTAGCTGATTGGAACGCTTCTGTGAGTGTTTCAACTGCAATCTCAATATCATCCGTACTCTCAATCGGTCTTGCTCCTATTTAGAATGTTATTAACACTCCCATAAGTTACATCAATATTGAAGTCATTATATTGGTGATTGGAAAAGGAGCAGTCGCTAGCGACAGCCCAATTAGTAATCAACTGTGGTGCTCAGCACTCACAAGTGTTAAGTCTAGCACCTCACTTCTGTTTGAAACAATGAAGGTAGGTTCTGAACCTCTATTTACTACTTCAAAACTACTATTAAGAATGTATTGGTGTCGTTGCTACTCCATATAATGTGGTGCGAGTTAGCGTCAGCACAGATAACCAAAGGTATCCTGGACACATTCGCCTTGTTAACAGCTCTACGGATAGCATCATTTGGCGGATGCTCCCCATGATCGTGCGCCATATAGCTGGAAATCAGCCACAACAGACTGCCTTCATTGGTTTCCCATGAGACCGCTACTGTATCTTCATTGTTGTAATCAGACAGAATGAAGATATTCAAAGAGCTTCTAGCCAATATACAGGATCTAATTTTACCTGCGGCTTTA
Organism: Calliphora vomitoria; assembly: GCA_942486065.2. Classification (NCBI taxonomy): domain Eukaryota; kingdom Metazoa; phylum Arthropoda; class Insecta; order Diptera; family Calliphoridae; genus Calliphora; species Calliphora vomitoria. The sequence goes on along the minus strand of OW818030.2, from coordinate 84,762,544 downwards.
GCGTAGTAGAGCTTATAGCCCTTCAGACAAAGTCCACAGATACGGTCCTGATGGACCCAGGTTTCCTGGACCATGACTAGCTCCTCCCCGTTCTTGGCAATTCGGAGGAGCAGTGCAGCAGATGCTGCCTTACAGTGGTGAAGGTTTATTTGTGTCATCTTCACCATGCTCAATTTTTACAACGGTAACGTCGGCGTCCTCCTGGTAAGTATTGAGGAGGGCGTCCATCCGTTCAAAGAAGATACCAACCAGTTCGGAGTCAGAGTTGGTATCTTCATTGTCGATTGGACCAGCGGCGTCATTGCATTCCATGCCCTCTTCCGAGATCATGGGTTTTACATCTTCTGAGGAGGTATCGTCTTTGTTGTCGCTACGGTAGACACGCAGGACGATCACCAAATCTATAGTACACCTTCCCTTGTGTCTTCCTTAGCGGCCCCAAAGAGTCCTTATTTAGGACGATTGCTTTTCTCTCGCATCAGTAACCTTAATAACTTTCCAATCGTTAGTTGGAAGCTGTGGGTTACAGCACTGGATGATCTCCAAGATCTCCTCCGGGCAGGATGGCTCATCTGGAATTTTAGCTATGGATACCACCTCAAGCCTAGAACCCGGCCATACTTCACCCAACGATGCGACGGCAGTCTTTAGTAGCAACGCTGAGCGTTCATCTACACAAGACATAAGTTTGACGTGACCCTGGTACCAACCAGCATCATGGCATTGAGGAGGAGTGCCTCGGTTCTCTTTGAGAACTTTCCAGAACAACCCTACCAATTTTTGCTTCACCAAATCCCAATTAGTTTGAGATATGGATCCGTCATTAGCACTGCAATCTAATGACGGATCCGCATAATCACTTTACTCTAGTAAAGTGATTTTTACTCTAGACTCTAGTAATATATGAGTACTAGGAGGCAGCAATCATTTAATCGTATGTATTCGACTTTTATGCCAAACTTTATTAAAGGCCTGTGCGACATCTAAAAAAATATCCGAACAATATGTTTTAAGTTCATAAAACTATATTTCCTATTTTTCTAAACAATATTCTATGCCAAAAATCCAATATATTGTTTTACAGATGGAGGCAACATTTGCCACTCATATTCATTTCATCGCGGGCTCATGAGACAAAATTGGTTTAACAATAACACAATAATGATTTCATGGTGCTCAAATTTGGTTTAGCTCAACTTGACCATAGTCAGAGTAACTACAAATAAAATTTCCTAAACTATTGCTAGAGAAAATGGAACTATCCTTTCAAATAATCCTCCATTTATCACACTAATACTTTGCGAATATAACTTCATTTGTCACCTCGTGTCACCAAACTAAGTGATCAAATTAAATACTTATACTTATTTTCATTTCGGTAAAGAGTTCAATTCAATACAAAAAAAACCCAAAAAAAAGTATTCACAGTTTCAAGGATCGCTACATATGTATAAACCAACTCTCCACGTAACCAAACCATATGTATATAAAAAAAATATATAAATTTATATGAATGTGTCTACAGACAAATGTTGTTTGGACCAAAATATTAACGTGGCTTTGACAGTCAAACACATAAGTTTGCATGTGTAAAATGTTTATTTCATATCCAGCTGGTACATTGTACTTGTCGACGTATACCAGGAACTAAAGCAGCAGAAAACTGTTTCAGAATCAGTAACAGTAACCAAACAGTCATCATCCTGGCTGGCATACATACATAGATATTTATGTACGTTTAAAACACATTGGTGTTGTCAATGTGGTAAATGTTGGAAAATTTGTTTCTAGTTTTATTTTATTCCAAAACACTCACACATATCCTAATGGAAGGAATACATATGCAATACATATAAATCCATATGGGCAAAAACACAACTTTTTGTTAACAATTTTAAGTTAATACTCCGGGCAGTTTTGAGGATTTGCCTCTCTTAGTACAAACACCACATTATTGTTTTTGTACCACTCAAGGACTTGTTTACCGTAGTGGCAGGATTTCAAGTCAGGCCAAAAATAAGTGGACACATTATGAAGTCTTATGAATGGAAGCAGCCTTTTTTGTAAACATTCCTTGATGTACATTTCGGTATTTATAGAGCCCGTTGTAACAAATGATTGGCATCTTTTGCCGCAACTGCATATTGCTTGCCATACCAACTTTTTTGGAAATTTTGTCAGCTTTTGGGTACTAAACTTTTCTTCAACATTCCCTCGAGCATCAACAACATAAAATCTGCCAGAACATACGTTTCGTCATCCATTATACAGCAAGAATATTTTTTTTATAAAACTTGACCTCAATTTCCGTGCTCTGTTTTTGGCCTCTAATTTTTTAGCAGCGTTCCTGTCAGGAACTTTTTGAGCCTTGTATGTTTTTGAACCTGCATTACCTTTAACTTTTCCAACCAAATAGTCCGAGCACTGAGCTAACCGGGCTGCTTTCTTACCGGATGTGTTGGGAGATCTTTTGAAAATGCTTTCTATTTTTTGGCTTTAAAAACATCATGTGAACCATTCCTTCTACCTGAACCAGGTTTTCTATCAACGGACAAGTTCTCCCGGTACTGTTTAATAACATTGTAAATAGTTTGACGGCAGAACTTTGAATGCTTGGCCAACTTTTTGTAGGACCAAGTTGGGGTTTGTTGAACTAAGGTACTTGATAAAAAAAACAACAAAAAATCAAATAATACATTGGTTAAAAGTTTTAATGAAAAACGTGTGTTAAGAATTTTATGATCTCACTACTTAGAATCACTTTCAGAGTCGATGAACCGCTCGCTGTCAATGTAATCCTTGTGCGCAAAGTACAGATCGCAATTTTGAAGTGTAAGGTATTGATTTTAAGATGAAATTTTTCAAAAGCTTGAAAACTTTCATGAACGATTTTGGATTTTCTCCAGCAAATGGTGTTGGGATAAAAGTATCTCGTTTTCCGCTTCTGTAAGTTGCCACAACTCTTCCACAATGTATAAAGAGTGAGTCATAAACAAGTATGAAAGTATGGTCGGTCAAGCCCGACCTTATAATACCCTACACTAAGTAAATGAGCAAAAACATTTTTCTTTCAAAATTTCAAAAATTTATATTCGTGAGTGATTTTCGGAAGTGGGCCCTATATAAGAGCTATGAAAATTTATGGACCGATCACCATGAAATTTGGTCATGTGATTAATGTCTATATGAAATTTATTTATGTTGCATTTTATGTGTATACCAACATTTTTAGGAGATGTATGCTCGTTAAAGTGATTATCGAAAGCAGGCCTTATATGGGAGCTATGACTAATTATGGACGGATCATAATAAAATTTGGTGACATGAATTCCGTATATATAAAACTTATTTGGAGAAAAACTTGTGTAGATACCTATATAAATTAAACATTTGTGACCGATAAAGTCCACTTTCGGTAGGACATTTGTATGGGGGCTAGATGAAATAATGGACCGATTTCTGCCAGTTTTAATAGGCTTGGTCCTTGGGCCGAACAAATTATATGTACCAAATTTTTTCGAAATATCTTCAAAATTGCGACCTGTACTCTGCGCACACGGTTTACATGGACAACTAGCCAGCCAGACGGACGGACGGACATCGTTTAATCGACTCAGAAAGTGATTTTGAGTCGATCGGTATACTTTAAGGTGGGTGCTAGACTAATATTTTTGGGCGTTACAAACATCTGCACAAATCCACTCGCCTCGCCACTATGGTGGTGTAGGGTATAAAAAGTGATTTTTATTCCTGAGGTTAACATATTATGGGTATTACAGTATCGAGGCTATGAAATTTTAGTTAGGTATGTTACATACCATCGGAAAGGCTAATGTGTCTTGTTTCTCTGCGTAAATTTAATTTTTAAGGTTTACACACAAATATGAACAAAATCAAAATAGTGCATATGCTAAAAATTTAAAAACCTTCGTCTTGAGTTACAAAACATTTATTTTGATAGATATCCCACTCGCATCCCACTAAGCGACCAAAAAGGTTTTAAAGGAAAAGACCTAAGCTTTCTTTTGAGAAAAAAAAAAAAATAAATAAAAAAGGGTCCATTTTGGAAAAAAAGTCAAAAAAGTTTTTGATTTTGCAAAAAAAAAAAGTAACAAATTTTATATCTTGAGTTACAAAACATTTTTTTGGTAGATATCCCACTCGCATCCCACTAAGGGAAAAAAAAGTGTTGAAGGAAAACACATAAGCTTTCTTTTGAGCAAAAAAAAAAAAAATAAAAAATGGGTCCATTTTTTTAAAAAAAGTCAACAAAGTTTTTGATTTTGCAAAAAAAAGTCAAAAATTTTATATCTTGAGTTACAAAATATTTTTTTTGATAGATATCCCACTCGCATCCCACTAAGCGACCATATAGGTCGCTTAGGAAAAGACCTGAGCTTTCTTAAAAAAAATAAAAAAAAAAAAAATAAAAAGGGCCCATTTTGAAAAAAAAGTCAAAAATGTTTTTGATTTTTAAAAAAAAAGTCAAAAATATTTTATTTATTTTTTTTAATTTTTTTTTCGGAAGATTGCATAAATAGCTATCTAAACTATTTGGGACACATTTTGCTAAGAACAATAGGTAATAAGTTATATGGATAAGAAAAAACACCTGTTTGGCCAAAATGTCAAATTTTGACCTCCTCTAACTCAGAGAGTTCTTGACCGATCTTGTTGAAAAATTGTGTCCGAATTACTATCCAATAGAACTAACATTGGTGCAACGGAAGACATCGATTTCAAAAGTTGGTTCACTTGACGTGAAATGCCCCATATATTAAACGAAATGTGGTACACAAATTAAAAAAAGGAAAAAAACTCGTGTTGGTTTCCATAACTTTTTGTTAATATTCTTCAACTTTAGGAAACTATAACTAATAAAGATTTTGGATTTTAAAATGTTGTATTTTTGTTTTTGATAGTGGAATTGACACAATTTTTTGCTATTTTGTTAAAATCAGAAACACTTATACATAGATTTCAAAATGAAAGTGTTTTTGCCCATATATGGAAATGTATATAAATATGTGAATACGTTTTAGTTGTATATACACCGGTGCACAGTAGGTTAAAATCAAATAAACACTTGGTAATAAATCAATAATTTTAGAAGGTCAGATTTATTGATGTAATTTTTATATATTATAAGTAGGTAAATTTCTTTAGAATGCCATGCCTAAGTTCTATGAGGATCGATAATATCTGTTTTCTAAAGTTGACTGTATTTAATTTCAGGCCAGCTCAACATTTTTTAATTCATTCCTAAATATTCAGTCCCACTGTCTGTGGCAGTTTCCACTACCATTAGTAATGATGTGTTTGTATTTAACTCGTACTTCAGGAGTATGATGTGTAGTTTTGTTTTGTATCTATTTTGGTTTTTTGTTCGTTGTGTGTTTTTATCTTGTTTTTTTTTTTTTGTTTTTTGTTTTGTTGCTGCATTCATCTTCTCCATTTTCACATTAGTATGGGCGTTCAAAACGGATGTGCGCCATTTTATGCACTTTAAAGTCTTAATTGCAGCAAATGATGTTAACGGTTACTTTGGTATATAAGTGGTTTTAATGGAAACATTATATATTGTACGAGTTTACAAAATGAAAATGTGCAAGTTTTGCTTTATTTGGTATCCGCGCATACATACACATACATACAATTACAAATAGAGTTTGGTAGGGATATTAGATCTGTCCAGGAAAAATAGATTTGGTTTAGAAGGGTCTGTCCTCTAGTAACTGATGAAAAATTTCAACATCACGAGAATCTGTGCCGTTGGAAATAAATCTATCATCCAGAGAAAATTATATTTTCAACAAGGTATAAAACTTTAAATACAAAAGGAAAATAAATACACGAAATTTAATAAATTTCAATTGTATAAATGTTTCAAAATAAAATCTAAACATTTGAAAAATCCCGCATTTTTAAGTCATACACCGAATAGCAAACTTTGGCTTAATATTTAGTCTTCTAAAATGTGGATAACTAGGTTATTTTCTATTTGATATTCATGTTTTATATCTTGTTCGATAAATAATTTAAAAAGTTTAAAAATAGCAACATTTTTATACATAGAAATCACAATAACTACCACTTTTTACTGATTTCCGGACGAGTTTTCGTTATTCGATTGACCTCAAATTTAGCATCAGTTAAGTAGTTATAGCTACCAAAGAAATATGACCCATCCAAAGCTAATCAATTTTATGAGGGCAGGTATAATGGATATGTAGTATATATGTGTTTTAACGTTAAATGTCTATGACTCTTTAAATTACTCATATGTTGTGAGAATTTTGAACAATTTTGTGACAAATAAGTTTTTTTGTGCATAAATAATTTAACTGATGAATTAATTTAGTTAAAAGAAGTGCTGTACGAAAGTTTTTTTTTTTGTTTCCAGTACACAATTTTGTTTCATGAGCTTAAGCTTCTAAAGCTTACAGATAATTGACTTTAAAATCAATTAAGTTAATGTAATTGATTTATCCTTAAAGATTTTTGACCTCTACCATCCGAACCTAATGGCTGTTTCAGCCTGCAGTGCAGTTAGACTATCTGCCAGTGGATGCTTGAGATCCAGAAAGTTTGGCCATGCAGGGTTACTGAATTTGCTTTTCTCACTCCAAAACCAGACCTCTTATTACATAACGCTCCTCACGATCTTCAACGTTATTATTACTTCCAGACAGGAATGGAGGATGGATATAGAAGTGGATGCTTGAGATCCAGAACGTTTGGCCAGGCAGGGCTACTGCATTTGTTTCCCGCTCCTAAACCAGACCTCTGGTTGCATAACGCTCCTCACGATCTTCGAAGTTATTATTCCTTCCAGACATAGATAGATAATGGATATAAGAGTATACACTGATGGCTCCTAGATGACTATGGGTTTGGATCGGGTGTATTTTGTGATGGACTCGGGCTAAGGTTCTCTATACGTTTTCCGAATAAAAACAGCATGTTTTAGGCTGAGATGTTGGCGATTATGGTTGGTTGGGAGTCGTGTAAAATCTTACTCAAAATGAATATTTGTGGGAGCACTGATATTTTCGCTGTCATTTAAGTCCTATACTACGACATCTATCTTAGCCAGACAGTGTAAGGTAAAACTATCAAGGCTAGGTTGAGCAGGCAGGCGAGGTGGCCTACTTTAAATGTCATAGATACAGCTTCCAAATGTTCAGACACTATCTTGAGAAGGTCAACAATAGGTGGCACAACTTGGAGAAAACTGACAGAAAATTGTGGCTCACATACCTTGAAAACTACAGTATTCAACTCATTAATAGGAACCGGAAGGATATTTCGATATCGGGTCATTGGAAGAGTAATAGGTTTGCAGGTAGACTCGGACTTTCCTTCAACTAATACTACCGATGCTTCTTGGACCGAAAAAAGGATAAATTGGTTTTCATCTTGGCTGAGAATGTCCGGCTTTTTATTTATTGAGATACTGATTTCTGAAAATAAATATACTGAATGATCCTTCTGAGACATCGAATATCAGACTGTGTTGTGTCAATAGCATCTGGACATAATCTAGTTTTTCACCAATCTCATGAATAAAGTCTTATCATAATAGAATCATATATATTTTACTTGATTATTGGTTTGTAGCGAGCTACCACGTAAACCAACTAATGACCAACAAAACCAGAAATCTACCACAAAAACATTTTAATTTATTACTAGAGAATGATATAAATTTTTCTAGTTGAACTAGTACTAGTAAGGGAATGCTAGAACTGGGAAATTTAGGTAATGGAAAGAAAGGAAGTGGAATTTGTATTTGTGGGCATTGTTATTTAAATTTTTCCACATTGCAAGTGCCAGGAAAGAAGACTTCTGCAAGGAGTTTATTGTACGTATGTACAGTGCGATTCAACCCAAATCGAACACTTCTGGAATTTTTCTCATACACCACCATATTTTTTGCACCGAATCATTACATGCTATGAAATATGGATCCATTACGATAATCAGAAGCTTAAGAGACAACCAGCTGAATCGACACCAAAGCCAAATATTCATGGCGCTAAGGAAACTCTCTTCTGTCGAACTCTTCTAGAATTCTTCTCATACACTACCATACGCAATAGAATTGGATTCCCTATTGTCAGCGAAAATCACATTCGTGGTCGAGATTCATCATAATGGACCAAATACATGAGAGTTGATAATCACTTTCGATGGTTTTTGTACAGAACTGTAGAATTTGAAAGCTTCCGTTGAGTATTGAAAAATGAGCTTTAAATACCAGGCATTTTAATTTTTGATAAAATACATTAAAACAAAAGAAACGTTGAATCATCGATCGAATGCACAGGATCTCATTCGGTGATGATCTACATTAACCCTCTAACCGGTAAGATCACCTCAAGGCGATCGTCGATTTTAGGGCCCCAGTGCTGTATTAAATCTTTTTTAGCTTCAAATTAGTGAAAACTGTCTTTAGACAACAATTTTATACATTTTCTTTATACCTTACAATATATTCTGAAAAGTCGTTTGTCAGCTATGATCAAGTGCAAAAAGTCATCAAATTAGCATCGAAAATTATTTCGCAAATTTAACTATTAAAAAAAAACAACATTTAGAATAAAATGATCGACTTCAAAGTTTTACGGTAAGTAGATAATATTTTATATTTAAGTTTAGAAATGTACTTGAAGTGAAAAAAAAATAAAAAGTTTGATTTAAAAACGATATTGCGAAGTCCTCCTCAAGGCCGTCTTGCCGGTTGGCGTGTACAAAAATGTCCTCCTCTCTTACATTGTAGTTTTCACCTTTTGGTCATAAAACTGTATTGTTTGCTTCTATTATTTTACTATTGTGTTAAAAATGGATATTACTAAACGTCCTTATACGAAAAATATCAATTTGGAGCAAATGTCTGATGAACAATTTCTCGAGTTCATTGATGCTGTAGAGTTCTGTAGACATCACAGATAAAAGTATTGATAGCGATGACAGTGTTGCTGATTCCACTTATGTTCCAAAGACGAAACACCATTTTCGAAAATACATGCCCAATAAGCCGCATAAAAGAGGGATCAAATTATTCGTGCTTTGTGATTCAAACGGTTTTGCCTACCGGTTTTAAATCTACAATGGGTCCGAAGATAATATCATTTTACCTGTTATAACGGACATTGGAGCTACTTATAATGTTTGGAGATTCCTAATTTCATGCATCACATCCTGTATTTTGATAACTTTTACAAATCGATGCCGCTGTTAGTGTATTTACGAGCCAGAGGAATTTATGGTTTGGGCTCAATAAGAAGTACTAATTTTGTTTTGTCTTATTTCCTGTTGATCATGATTTGCGTTTGTGTAAACTGTGAAATGAACCAAGAGAAGAGATGATTTTGCGTAGAATACTTGAGATCTCAATACATGTAGTCGATGTGAATACTGTATTATGGAAGGATAACAAATATGTCTTCCCGATTCAGAAGAACCAATCCTGTCGAAGAACAGTCAAAGGTTCCTCGGTATGATAGAAAGCAGAAGAAATTCATCGAAATCAACTGCCCTCAAATTATTCGAGAATACAATGATCGCATGGGTGGAGTAGATCTCATGGATGGTCTCCAAGATCGATGCCATATTTGAGCTAATACTCGCAATATTATAATTAGGTTGTTCTACTATTTTGTGGGCATGGTCTTTACAAATGCATTCTATTTATACAAATGTCTGCAGACCGATGAAGCCAATGCTTCTAACAATGGGTCCGATTAAAAAACTGCTTTTACAGCTTCCAGATTTGGGGAGGAAATAGTTGCTGGACTTGTTTCCGTAAAAAAAATATTACCATCTGTCCAAAATCTCGGTGAGCTTTTATCACTACAGCCTGACATATCAGGTGTTGGGAAAACAGCTGCTCATCAAGTAGCTGATGTTCAGTTCGATGCTGACGATCTTTTTCTTGTTTGGGTGGAGAGAAAAGTCCAAAAACGGTGAACCCACGTCGTTTGTTCCAAATGAGACATGCTTTATGCGGTAAATTTGATAAAAATTGTTTCTGGAACTACCACTCTTCTCTCAATAAAATTTGTTATATATAAAATTTACCTTTGGTGTCATATTACACGTAAACTGGCAAAACCGCCTACAGGCGTTCTTCACAGTTATTTACCTGGCGTTCATTCATAATGATTTTTTCTCCTGAAAATTAAAACTTACTGTTCTATTGACTACATCTACTTGAAAACAAATTATTGGCTTCATCGGATTACTTTTACGGAATTGCCAGTTCTAGGTTATGTTAGGTTCCATGGGCAGCCGCTCCTCAAGCAGCTCTCTTGGGTCCATTTAGATCTGATCCCATTGTGATACCCAAGGGGTAGTCATCAGGGTATTTATAGTACTTCGGTTGACTCCAAATAAAACCAGCCAGATTCCCGGATGAAGGAATAGATTCGTCTCAGATTCATCCTTGATAGCTCGTCCAAACATGATAGGAATGAAAATCCGAGGATGCGTTCCCTCAGGTATCTCAGAGCCGGTGATACACAGAAAAGGTGATACACAGTCTCTTCCTCTTCTTCATTATGGCAGCTTCTACAGTAATCATTGTACCGTAAGCCCATTCTTCTAGCATGTGTCCCGATTAAACAGTGTCCTGTAATAAAGGAGACAATTAGGCTTATTTGCTCACGACTGTAATCTATAAGTAGACTCGTCCTGCTGCCATCATATACGGGCCAAGTCGACCTCGCTGTAGCACATGAAGGTTCATTAGTCCACCTGTTTTGTGCAGTCTCATATAGTTTCTGCTGAACAACCATCTTGCATTTAACAAGGGAAATACCAGAAAAGGGGTTGATCGCCTCCTCACTCATCATCGCACCCCTTTTGGCCAGATCATCTGATATACAATTACCCTGATTTCCATCGTGTCCAGGGACCCATATAAGCGTTATCCTAGAATGTCTCGCTATCTCATTTAGGGATATCCGGCATTCCTCGGTTAACCTAGATGTCGTAAAGACACCCACTATTCCTTTAACGGCAGCCTTGCTGTCAGTAAATATACATATATCACCAGATATTCGATAATACCTCAGCCAGTTGGATGCACGTTTAATGGCAGTAATTTCCGCCTGAAGAACAGTACAGAAGTTAGGTGGCCTAAAGTAGGATTTTATCCCAAACTTTTCAATATAGAAACCTCCATCTCTTTCTACTCCATGCAAATTCATCCGCAAAAGAATCGATAGAATGGGTGTTCGATATCAAAGGTAGAAAACCTTGTGATAACCGTGCCTTAATCTTGGACACGTATGATGAAATCCCGACTATGAAAATGCTATCAAAAGCCTTGCAAATATTCGTAGGCATCAGTTTACTATTTCCATATGAGTGACCAATGTCTCTTTTCTTCCTCTTAACAAGACATCAATATTAAATTATAATATATTATAGTTATTCCTTCTATTCATTTGAATTCAAGAAATATTCTTTCAATTTTCACACTCCAATTAAGTTTTTTGTTTTTATTTTTCTTAAAAAATCATTCATCTTATTTTTTTTTTTTTTTTTGAGAAAAACTTAATTTGGCAAAATCCTCATATATAAAAAATTCATGTCATTTTATCTCCTTTTCATTTTGCAAATAAAGTTAATTTGACAGAACTCAATATAACGCATTCACGCGTTTAATCAGAAAAAAGAAAAGAAGAAAATACACACATGATGCCACTCACCGAAAACGAAAAAGGAACAACTGTTTTAAATTGCAAATCAAAAGAAAAGTAAAGATTTTTGGGAAATAAAACAGAAGACCCAAAAATAAAATCAATATTTTTAACCCTCTAAGGGCTAAAAATTACAGAGGCAAAATAGAAACCATAAATTAAAAGTATAATACCAGATTGTTACATAGATGAGTTTAGGGGATTACTTCAGTGTAATTTTAATAAAGTTTAGTCAATTAAATATTCAACATTTTATACTTACATAGCAATATGGTGTTATGGAATCGACCAACCATTATAATATCATGCAACAGATTCCTTCATTATTCAACAACAGATACCAAAAAAAAAAACTGCCTAAGGATGTGAAATTTTCCATAAAATATACAAAAAACGAAAAACAAAATAAGTTTTATGCAACACACAAGTTTTCAAAGTCTGTTTGTGCAGACTTTAAGTATAAATTAAGTTTTGTTTTCTATTTTTGCTCTCCTCGCTATCTTATTGTATCTATATGATTTATACAATGAGAAGAAAGTACAGTCAGCGTCAACTGAAACAATAAATAAACTTCTTTAAAAACAGCTCTGGAGAGATGACTCCTACTAGAAAATTGGTTTCGGAGTAATTGGAGTAGTATTTGTGATCATTTGATTTGAATTATCTCGCATTGAAAGTGACGGTAACAAGTTCCTCTGAGAGTTAGTTTATCTCACATGTTTAACCTTGTTTAGTGTAGACCACAAATGGTCGAGTGGTAGAAAGAAAGTGTATTACGTAGGAATGTGTGGTTAACGGGTTCAAATTACCTTTTCTTATTAGAAAACATTCCATTATAGTAACGAAAGGTAAACTTGTGTCACCAATAAGCTGCTTTGAACACTTCTAAACAGTTATATCAACTATGTATGACTAACATGTCACACGTGCTAGAAAGCACTTATATTTGGTTTAAATTGAGGTACTTTGTTTAACCCTCTAACTGGCAAGACCATAAAAATTATCCGATGAAGCCAATATTTTTTTTTTTTTCAAGTAGATGTGGTCAATAGAACAGTAAGTTTTAATTTTCAGGAGAAAAACTCATTCTGAATGAACGCCAGGTAAATAACTGTGAAGGTTGCCTGTAGGTAAATTTTATATATAAACAAATTTTATTGAGAGAAGGGAACAAACAAAGTTAAAATACGCATTATTATCGATGGTGGTAGTTACAGAAACAATTTTTATCAAATTTACCGCATAACGACAGGTCTCATTTTGAACAAACGACTTGGGTTTTACATTTTTTGCAATGTTTGCACCTTTTTTTGGCTTTTCTCTCGACCCAAACATGAAAATGATCGTCAGCATCGAACTGAACATCTGAACAACTAGAAGAGCAGCTCTTTCACCAACACCTGATATGCCAGGCTGTAGTGATAAAGGCTCACCGAGATTAGGAACATATGGTCGTCCTACAGACCGTACAGTTTTGAAGGAAACAAGTCCAGCAGCTATTTCCTCATGCAAATCTGGAAGCTGTAAAAGTTGTTCTTTAATCGGACACATTGTTGGAAGCATTGGCCTCATGGGCCTGCAGGCGTTTGTATAAAAGTAATGCATTTGTAAAGACCATGCCCATAAAATGGTAGACAACCTAATTCTAATATTAAGAGTCTTAGCTCAAATATGGCATCGATCTTGGAGACCATCCATGAGATATACTCCACCCATGCGATCATTGTATTCTCGAATAATTTGAGGGCAGTTGATTTCGATGAATTTCTTCTACTTTCTATCATACAGAGGAGCCAGGATTGGTTCTTTTGAATCGTTCAATACCTACATAAGTCGATGACGGGAGGACATATTTGTTATCCTTCCATAATACAGTATTCACATCGACTACATGTATTGAGATCTCAAGTATTCTACGCAAAATCATCTCTTCTCTTGGTTCATTTCACAGTTTACACAAATGCAAATCATGATCAACAGGAAATAAGACAAAACAAAATTAGTACCTCTCATTGTGCCCAAACCATAAATTCCTCTGGCTCGTAAATAGACTTACAGCGGCATCGATTTGTAAAAGTTATCAAAATACAGGATGTGATGCATGAAATTAGGAATCTCCAAACATTATAGGTAGCTCCAATGTCCGGTATAACAGGTAAAATGATATTATCTTCGGAATGAAGGACGTGTAGTAATATCCATCAATGTAAGAGAGGAGGACATTTTTGTATACACAAACCCTTGAGGAGGCCTTCACTATTTCGTTGTTTAATCAAGCTTTTTATTTTTTTTCGCTTCAAGTACGTTTTAAAACTTAAGTGTAAAATGTTATCTAATTACCGTAAAATTTTGAAGTCAATAATTTTATTCTAAATGTTGTTTTTTAAGAGTTAAATTTGCAAAATAATTTTCGATGCTAATTTGTTGACTTTTTGCACTTGATTGATCATAGCTGACAAACGACTTGTCAGAATATGTTGGAAGGTATAAAGAAAATATAAAAAAGTGTTGTTTAAAGACAGTTTTCACTATTTTAAAGCGAAAAAATGTTTAATACAGCACTGGTGCCCAAAAATCGAAGACCCCTTGAGGTGGTCTTATCGGTTAGAGAGTTAAAGTAGGGTCATATTTGAATTAACAGTGTTCTGGCTTTGATAATTGCATTTAGTTGAATGTTCTATTGATTTTATTGCCCCCAACTTATTTTATTGAAGATTCGAGTATTTGCTTAACTAGTTAAAATCTTGACAGCCCTAAAAGAGGATAGAAAAGAAAAGTTGTAGAAATCTTGATTATTGGAGAAAAATTCAATATAATTAAATTAAAAAGACTTCAAAGTGAAACGCGACAAACTTGATTGTTTTATAAAATTTATGGTACTGAAAAGGGCTAAATCCACCCAAAAACTCTATATTGGGAAAGTTGCTTCTTAAGTTAGTTGATGTGCTTCAAAACATATTATCTTGCATGAGAGTTGTATTCCACTTCAAAGGCAACGTAAGTACTTATTAAGGAAATAAAATGTAGTACATTAAACCCCTTGAATAATTCCTTTGACACTTCCTTTGACAACGACTTTTCATGCCCACAATATGAACTCTCTGATTCCTTATTAGTTACACTAAATACAGATGAAACAATATGATTCGTCTGACATGTGTGGATTAAAATACAATATTGATTATTTCAAGCATTGAAATCGATCTTATTCTCACAACCCCATTTAGAGATTGTCACAAGGTCCTAATTAAAAGTAGGATTCATAGCATTTTTTTTTTATCAATTTCCTATAGTCTTGGTCTACAATTGAATGAATACGAATTGTAAATAGTGACACCAAATATAATTCTCATGTTTGGTAGCCTTCTGACAAGGTAATAGAGATTTATAAACGTTTGCTAATGGACGAACTGCCTTCGATGATCGAACTCTGGTTCAAAATCAGTGCCTGATACTTATTAGTGATGAGATGTGATACAATCCTTTTAGTAGCACCGAACTCGAGTATATGGATTGTAAGGAAGGCTAGCAAGTTTCCCGGAGAGTTTATCCTACGAAAGTCATACTGGCGGTCGCTATAAATGAAAATAAGTAAATTGTTGGGCAACGAATATGGTAGATTAAGATGGTAGTTCATCATACCCTTCTGATTGGTAGAAAGTCCAGACGAAATAAAAATTTCCCAGGATTGTTAGCCTCTCCTTTCGAATAGGCGTTACAGTATTAAACTTAGAATACATTTGACAAGATATAAAGAGTTGTAAATATATGTTAATGAACGAGCTACCGCCGAAGAGCACTGATTCGAAATCTGTGTCAGAAACTTATTGAACAAGTTCAGGAGGAGCTTGCTTTACCAATCGGATCAGCAATAATTTTGTCAGTTAAGAGCGTGGATGGATTTACGATTGGAATGCTAGCATTGCTTCTGTGGAGCTTCTCCTACGAAAACCATTCTCCCGATTGCTAAGTTAATTGTTGGTTTACGTTGAAGAGCACTGTATCAAGTTCAGACCACTGCTTCAGTATCAGTTATGCTGAGATCTGCTAACAGCGCTAGTTCAAAATTATATATTCTTACAAGTGCGGGAGAGAAGTGGTTGATTGCTTTTCAAAACAGATCAGCGAATCTACGATCGTCATTTATATGGGTTAAAACCGATCATATATTATTGTTTCATCCTTGTTTAAACGAATGACCAAAAGATTTTACTACCCTGAGAGCAGTAAACAGTTTAGCACGACGATTCTACTCAGAAAGAGCTTCTTCGAGCTTTGTCACACTATTATATTGCATTTTCATATTACCACAACGAGCCCTAACCGCAAAAATAACGTAAGCGACATTTTTCCGAATTTGACTTTTTAATGAAAATCGATAGAAAAGTGTTGTGCGCATCAACACCCGAAATAATGAAAATAAAGTTTTTATATATACAGAGATAACGCAAATTCAATTATATCGTAAGCGACACTCACCTTTTTGCTTTACCGCAAAAATAACGTAAGCGACAAAAGGGGCAATAAATTAAAGTAAGAGTAGCCGAAGGTAGAACAGGTGACCGCGAGATCATTACTTGACAAGGTATATCGGCTCATCTGTGTCACCATTACTGGGTCCATGAGGACCTGTCCCACTCATGCTCTGGGTGCAATTCTACACATCCCACCCTTACACTTATTGGTAATGGAAGAGGCCTATAGGAGTGCATCCAGAATACCGGGAATATCCCGTGTAATGCCGGGAGATCTGGTTGGACACATGCGCATTCTAGGCATCTTTGAAAATGATCCTAGTATCGCAATATCGGACTATATGTCACCAACTCTGGTGTTAAATAGGAAGTTTAGTGTCCTTATACCTGAAAGGGACGAGTGGTTAAATCAGACATGGTGGCAAAATAATGCTGATCAAGTATGGTTTACCGATGGCTCCAAACAGGCTAATGGTGACACTGGGGCTGATATCTATGGTCCCAATTTTCAAAGGGGTATCCCAATGGGTACATTCCCATCAATATTTCAGGCGGAGATTTACGCCATCCTTATATGCTCCTATGAATGCTTGAGAAGGAGATTAAGGAATGATAGGATATTTATTATGTCTGACAGTCAGGCTGCTCTTAGAGCATTATCATCATATGAAGTGAGGTCTGGAGTTGTTATGGACTGCTGGACATCCTTGAATGAACTCGGAGCACACAATGAACTTACATTGTGTTGGGTACCTGGTCATGAAGGGCACGCTGGCAATGAACGCGCTGATTGTCTTGCCAACAAGGGCGCTCGACGCTCTTTTAGAGGTCCTGAACCGTTCTTTGGCATCCCACGTGGATACACTATGGAACGTATTCGTTCTTGGGTTGAATCGAAATTTACCCAATTTTGGGATAATTTACCAGGACTAAGACAGTCCAAACGATTCATCACCCTATCCAGACGTAGATCCCAGTCGTTGTTTTCGCTCGGAAAGGGTGACTTGAGGATACTTATATTTTTTATACAACTATGATTACAATTAAATACGACTATTGTGATAAGGAGTGAGATCGAAGAATTCTTAATTTCAATTTCCATACTCTGCTTTTGGCCTCTAATTTTTTTGCAGGAACTTTTTGAGCCTTGTATGTTTTTAAACCTGCATTAGCTTTAACTTTTCGTACCAAATAGTCCGAGCACTGAGTTAAGCGGGCTGCTTTCCATCCGGATGTGTTGCCAGCTCCTGAACGAGGTTTTTAATCAGATTAACAACAAATGAATATAATTGAAATCAAATAATACTTGGGTTAAAAGTTTTAATGAAAAACGTGTGTTAGGAATTTTACGATCTCACTTCTTAATAGCGAGGACAAGACATTGATGTAAATACTGCTACGGTCCGTGGACCTCCTCCGTTATACAACACAGAATTAAAAATTTCCTCATTTAAAATGTCCTTGCAATAAAAATAGTATTCCTCAAAGTTTTCATAACGAATATATTGGCCTAAAACATTCCCAAAATATTATAGACGCCTTAAACGAAACAGATGAAGAAGATATGCCTTAATTTCCTAAGCACATACTATATTAGTTTAAAACTTTTTTCTGATTTTTAAAAAAATTAATTTTTTGGAAACTTAAAATAATATTTTTTCTTTATAAAGCATTTATCGTATGCTCCACTTTTTAGTCTCAGCTGACTGTAATAGTGACGGTAAAAATAACGTAAGCGCCAAAACAAATTTGTTGCTCACAAAATTAACCTAAAAATGCATTTATCTCATATATGAGACCAGTAATAGACTACATTTTAACTTTCAAAAAAATCCTTCGCACAACTTAAAAAAAAAAACGAAAAAATTTCTCTCCGTTAAAATTTTATTTTTGGCGCTTACGTTATTTTCGCGGTTAGGGCTCGACAAGTTCTGAATGTGTCCTTTATGTACCTGATTCCAATTTTGCACGTCTGATTTAATCAAGATTTTTGTCTGGGTCTAATCGAAGATTTGATTGAAAGAAATTAACGTTTTAATAGTCAGCATTAAATGATATTCCCAACTCGTTACGACATAGAATTGACATTGGGTTCCAAGAAACCATGTTTCTGCCCAACGAACTGCTCGTTAAACTCTAAATTGTGAAGTGAAAAAGAGATCAATATTGCGGAGTAGGTACCCTTCAATTCACGAAACATGAGTTTTTTCGCGCTTAGCATCTAGCCTTTTCATATCACGAAAGGTTTTACGATATTGCTAACCAGTTTCGCCATGAAACTGACATAAGTATAGAAACAATATTTCTAATTTGAATAGCTGTAATCCGCTGAACGATCAGCCCGTTAACGTAACGAAGTTCGGGTAACGAAAAGGCGACTGAAATGGTAATTTGGTCTAAATTGTGCAAGAGAGAGAAAGAGACCGGTAGTGTTGAGTTGGATCACTAACATACGTATTTATTTGTTAAGATCACTAAAGTTATGAGCATTGAAATCAATAGTAACAACAATTTAACCGCTTGAGGACTTTCCCTCCCCTGTTTGTACTTCAAAAACCCGTTGAGTAAATAGTGACTTTGAGACAGTTAAATGGAAACAATTATATCTTAAGGATTTTCTAATTAATCTTGAATGTTTTTGATTTCAGAAATGTCCGATTTCCCAGGCTTACTGATTCCACATTCCACAAAATTTTTTTAGAAAACAAAAGTACTATCTAAAGCATATTTCTCCCTATTCAATTGACGTACAAGGTAACGAAATAAAATTCAACCTACTATCTCATACTTAAACTTGGTACATATGTATAAATATCGCTATAAGTGACATACAATGAAGAAAATAATGCTTCGTTTGAGTGTTTCTCCACAATGGCAAAGAAGTGTAGTGCTAAAAAAGTAGAAAATTAATGAGATTTATTATTGTACCAGTAAAAAGATAAATGTCTTTTCATTTATATCTACAAAAAAAAAAAAAAAAAAAAAAAAAGAATACAAAAAACCCCAAACGAATAAAATCTAAATGATTGACATTATAAAGATACGAAGGTGTTCTTCATGCTATTATTCTCTTTTCTTATATTATCTTTTTCAATATACCAATATATTCGCAAATTCCTATAGACATATTTACGTACTTACATAGAAAACGTTATTCATTTGAGTATAAATAAGTGTTTTTAATAAGAAAAAACTTTGTCTACCTTCAAAGGAATAGCTACAAACGGAGGCAATGAAGTATGTAATGATTCCTTTTTTCTTTTGGCTTCCAAAATTTTTTTTGTTATAATCAGAAAAAAAAAGACAAACTTACGACATTTTTTATTACTTATTTGTGTATATTTTACCTTTCGTTTCGGTTTCTTTTCTACGTTGTTTGTTGCCTCATTTATTGTTTGAGATTTATGAAATGGAAAAAAAAACTTGCAAAGTATTTTAATTGAACATATTTGTTTGGGATGGAATTGTGCCAGAAAATAATGAAACATATGTAGATTTTTCCTGTGTTATAAGTAGTTATGTGCATTTCTTTACTTATAAATGATGAAGGTTTATCAATTTTGGCATTTTTGTGAAGCAAATATTTGTAAGATTTATAAAGTTTATACGAATAATAAGTATATATTTTTTTATTTAGGTCTCATGTTAGGTATGTTTAGATTTTCCTCATACTTTTCTAAATGCCAAAATGTTGTCCATCAAATGTTAGGTATTTTTATATCCATCATCAAAAAAGATGGGGGTATATTGATTTTGTCGTTGTGTTTATAGCACATCAAAATATTTGTACCACACCCACATTAGTATATATATTCTGGGTCCTCATAGGATTCTAGGATGATCTAGCTATGTCCGTCTGTCTGTTGACAACACGATGTAAAGATTCCCCTTTTAATATTCCCAAATTGCCACAAATTGCGCATTCGAAATATTCAAATCAGATTTTGCTCAGGGCTAACTCTACCTATACTTAAGTATTACCATAGTAGTATCTGTAATATGCACTAAATGATACTGAAGTCTCTGCAGCAAACATTAAACTTAATTATACCTATACTATTGAAACACTATACACCTCGCATTGGACTTTTGTAGCTGTTAGTTGGCGCAGGGTCAGAATTGTGTTCATAACGAAGTTTGAAAAGATTCAAGGCCTATAGACCAATTTGTTTGTCTTTTTTCTTACTTACGACTCTAGAAAGAAAACTTGATGATTATGTAAGAAACAAAGTGCACAAATGATTTTCACTCCAAAGCAACATCGATGGAGAAATCAGTTCATGTCTTAACCGCAATAAAATAGACATATTTCTGAATAAAGGAGATGCTTTCAGCAACATAAAGCATGAAGTAATTGAAGGAACACTCAGCAAATCTAAAAAAGTGAATGATGAATTAAAATAGGATGCACTCTCAGGTCGTACTAAGAGGGGTCAATAAATACGTAACTTTTGAAATGAAACACAGGTTTTTACATAAAAAATCATTTTAATATTCAAAATAGTCTGCCTGGAGCTATATTGCACTTCATCCAAAGTTTCTCCCATCTTGTTATCCCTTCTTGGCACCCATCTTGTGGAAAGCTTTTTCATACTCAAGTGATGCTTATTGCTTCAACATTCTCTCGCACTTTCAATCTCCGATCGGCCAACAGTGTATCGTGAATTTTTTCTATTGTATCGGGTGTAGAGACCTCAAATGGGCATCCAGAACTTTCGGCGTTTTTCGTAGTTGTACTGCCACAATGAAATATAGTAAACCACATTGTTACCATTGCAATTTATGCTCTGCACCATAAATTCCCATAGTATTTACAAAGCTTACCGTTGGTTTGAGTGAAATTAACTTGTTTATATGTTCTCCTCAAGTAGTCTGCTATCGATGGCTGTGAAGCACAAACCAAATGACACAGCTTGTTCAAATTATGATAGGAGTCAACTGACAGATGCCTGTTGTTGAAGCAGTGTTTGCCATTCAGTTTAGAGATGGGAAATTCAAAAAGACCCGCCCTCGTATCACCAACCTTATGGTGATAATCTGCCAAATATCTGCATCACAAGACACTTTAAGTGGTAATAATAATATATGCTGATGATGTTGTTATGTTAAGAAATGACGAAATTTCGGAAACTCTCTTTGTAGGTTCAGGAAACAAAACAGATTAATATATTGACAAGGAGAATAATACCTAGGGTCTATAAGCGAAGTTTGTAGATTTTATACTGTTTATATACGGTGACAATATATGGAATACTGAATCGATCCGATCATCATTGATATGTAAAAACCTTTACATCCATTATAAAAGGTTTTCCAACAAGAGGTGTTATTTTGAATTACCCGGTATTTCGGTAGCAGTCACTTTTGAAGCTTTTATTCTTTGACATTTTACAAGTATAAACTACACCATTACTAAAAATGGAACGATAAACGCTTCAACAACGCATTGAAATTATTAAAAATCACTACAAAAATGGTGAAAATCTTACAGTCACAGTTCGCAAAACTAAAGCATTTTTGGGTCGTCGTGAATCACCTTGTCGGACCGCAATACATAAATTGGTGGAAAAATTCCAGCTGTTGGGAAAACTTAGTAATGTGAAGAATAAAACCCGTGCACGTCGCTCAAGAACAACTGAGAATATTGCTGCTGTAGCCCAAAGTGTTGAAGAAAACCTAGATTTGTCCATTCCTCGTCGTTCTTTGGAATTGGGCATTCCACAAACGTTATTACACCGTATTTTGCATAAAGACTTGGGTCTTGATGATAATAAAGTTCAGTTAACACAATAACTCAAGCCGGCCGATCATCAACAACGTCGTGTCTTTGCTGATTGGGTCCTTGAAATACATGAAAATATTATCTCTCGAAGATGTGATCACAATTGCCCACCGAGATCTTGTGGTTTAACACCAAGCGACTTCTTACTTTGGAGCTTCAAGACCTCAAAGATAGAATTCGTGAGGATATCGAGGACATAGGGTAGCCACTTTGCGATGGCCACCGAGATCTTGTGATTTAACACCTTGCGACTTCTTACTTTGGGGCCTCAAGACCTCAAAGATAGAATTCGTGAGGATATCGATTTTGTTATGGACAATTTCATGAAAAGGTTATGGCCCTGTAAGCATGGTCGTTGTGTCCATTTGGCTGATGTGGTTTTTTATTATTAACGGCATATCTTCCTCTTTATTATGAAATAAACATCCGATCATTTATCTCAAAATAAGCCATTTTTCTTTGAATATCAAAATAACATCTCTTGTTGGAAAACTCTGTACAATGTCTAGTAATTTTAATACTCATCGCAAATTATACAAATTTGTAATTTTCATGGCTCCATTAAGTATACATAAGGAGTGAGATCGAAAAATTCTTAACTTCAATTTCTATACTCTGTTTTTGGCCTCTAAATTTTTAGCAGCGTTCCTGTCAGGAACTTTTTGAGCCTTGTACGTTTTTAAACCTGCATTAGCTTTAACTTTTCGTAACAAATAGTCCGAGCACTGAGCTAACGCTGCTTTCCTACCGGATGTGTTGGGAGCTCTTTTGAAAATGCTTTCTATTTTTTTTTTTGACCATTTCTTCTACCTAAACCATGTTTTCTATCAACGGACAAGTTCTCCCGGTACCTAAAATACTACATTAGATACATGCGGTCCATTCGTAAAGCCGATTTTCGAATTTTTCCATACAACATTTTTTACCAATCTAAATAATTAAAAATGAAATGTCGTTCGTTGGTAATTGCATCAGTTGAGAACGGCTGAACTTTTTTTCAAAATGTTCGTAGTAATTCAATTTAAGTTTTTACTGAAAGAAAATTTTACCACGCCTACTAATACGCCCACTATCTGCAAATATGTAACCAAAGGCACTAACATGACTGAGTTAGTGCGGAGAATTCCAACGTTGAAGTCAATCAATTTTAAATGGGTTGCTATGTTAGCAGTAACGAAGCAATTCGGCGCATTTTTTCATTTCCCATTCATGAAGACATCCAACTGTTGGTCAAAGAGTGTACTTTACTGAGGAGAATGTACTACAACGAGTTGATCGACCGCCATCTACAACATTGACTAGATTTGACCGAACGCTGTTATACTCCGAAATGTCAAGATATTATACTTGGAATCAATCAATCAATCGTCAAAGAAATTTGACGAATTTCCTCATTAATATTTCACCGATGCATTATGTCGTATTTACACAGTCCACCCAAGAAACGATGAGTGTTTACTATTAGTCAACAATTGTGGCCCAACATCATTCCATGATTTGCTAACTATAAATGGTGAATTGTGGCACTCATTGGGAGTACACTCTCGGATATGTGCTTTCGTCAAGAGCTCATCAAATACGAACATTGTTTTCGATAATTATCTCAACATGCTACTCATCAAGCCGACTGATTTGTGGAGCAAATACAAAGATGCCATGTGTGATGATATTTTGCATCAGATTCTTATTAGAAAAACAAATACAATTTTGCAGCCGAGCGAGGAAATTTACAACGAGGCTTTGATATTAATTGAGGACATGTGCTTGATGATGTCGAACATGGTATTTCCGATGCATGACGCATTTAAACAAGAGTTGCAAAGCGAAAAACAATATTATTGCGATACCTTGAGGAAATCAGTTCAAACAAACGTTCCACTGTTGAATCGACTTCATCAGGAATTGCAACCACTTTGTTGGAAGGCGGTCATTGAATATGCAAATCAATGAAAATCCAACACGCTACATTTCGCATTAGAGAAAACTTTGCAAGATTTACGAAACAATCAAAGCCGGATTGGTGGTGCGATGATTCTGTTGACAGGTATTTTTCGGCAAACTTAATGCACGTTTGAAGTCGTCCGTCCACGTCAAGAAGCTGAAATTGACTTTGAAAATGCATGTCGAGCTGCAGAACGATCAATCTGGAGAAGTATTTTCCAAACAATTGCTGGACATTGGCAACGGCAAAATCCCGGTTGACATTTCGGCTGCATTCAATAGAACGCCATAAGATTCATTGTACATAATTTTAAATTAAACACACCCCCAAATCTATATGAAATCTTTTTTCTAATTTGGACAGGACAACGTCTGTTGTGTCAGCTTGTATTTAATCATTTTAGTACGCACTTTTTTCTGGTCACTCATTCATATCAGATTAGCAACAAATTTTAATATTAAACTTTAACTGGCATTAAACATAATAACTGACATGTTTTACAAAGGTAACTTGATCAAAAAAAAAAAAAAAAAAAAATCAAATAATACTTGGGTTAAAACGTTTAATGAAAAACGTGTGTTAAGAATTTTGCGATCTCAGTCCTTAGTAATAGTAAAATACAAAAACAGCTAGCATTACTTTAAACCGAGACTGTCTGTAAAGAAATATCATCCAAATCGGTGCACAATGTTTATAAAATTTTTTATTTCAAACTCGAAGTTTTCATAAAAAACAAAACAGCATTTACGAGCATATAAGATTCGCTACAGCCGACTATATCACTTTAACACGATTTCTTTGTGCCCGATTTTAATAATTTTACTAAAGTTTCACTGTAATCTTAAGATCTCTAAAAGTTTTGTACCAAAATAAATAAAACTTATACTTAATATTTATATATCTTCTTTTCCTCAATACCATTTGAATACAATCTCATAATCGTATTACCCAGTCATATCAAATACATTTTTCCTTTTTAATAAAATAAATCTGAATTATTTCTCTAATAAATCAATAATTTTGCAACTGAGCTTTATTATAAAACTAAAAGTATCAATGTAATACTAAGAAGTAAGATTGAACGAAAAAAAAAAAAAAAACTACAAGTATTATTGACCACATCAAATTTCTTGTAGTTTTCTCATTTTCTAGCTATTTTATACTTTAATACCATCAATAAAACGTAGCTACTTTTTCTATTTTGGTATTAATACTTTAAGCATCTTATTAAACGTACGATTGAAAGTAGTATACAATTTAATAATGTCCATTTCTATATAAACTCGTCGTAATTGGGTTGGATGCGTATATGTATAACGCAACAGCTGTTGGGATTTAAAATATTTATCATTCACTAGTCAAAATAATCCCTATTGGCTTTACAATTTTGTTAAAACATTTATTTCCCTTGCCTTATCTTTTTTGTCTCTAAATAAACTGGTACATACATAAAGAAATACATTTATACGTAACACAAAGTGCGCGTGTATATTCCTTGAATACACTTTTATATTCTAGCAATAATTTTGCTTCATTTCCTTTTAGGATAAACTACTGTTTTCATTAATTTTGAATATAAATCTTATGAAATCAGAGGCTAAAATCGATAATGCCGAATGGATGTTTTTGCTTACGGGCGGCATTGGTTTGGACAACCCGCACAAAAATCCAGCCAAATGGTTGGGCATACAGAGTTGGAATGAAATATGTCGTTTAACTGAATTAAGCAATTTCAAGGGATTACGTGAAGATGTGGTGGCTAATTTAGAGCAATGGAAATTGTTATTTGACTCAGCTACACCGCAAGATAATGAGGCCATACCATTGCAGTGGCAAAAACGACTGACTTTATTTCAGAAATTATTGCTATTACGAGTTTTTCGGCCGGATAAATTGGTGCCGGCCATATTGGGTTTTGTGGCCGCTGAAATGGGTCAAAAGTTTGTGGATCCTCCCCAGTTTGATTTGGCAGCCTCATTTGCCGATTCTCACTGCTGTATTCCTCTAATATTTATATTGACACCAGGTTCGGATCCCACAGCCACCTTGCTGAAATTTGCAGATGAACAGGGTTTTGGCAGTAACCGTTTGTTTTCTTTGTCCTTGGGCCAGGGACAGGGTCCCATAGCGGTGAAAATGATAGATGAAGGTGTTAAATTGGGCAATTGGGTGGTTTTACAGAATTGCCATTTAGCCAAGAGTTTTATGCCTCAATTGGAGAAGATTTGTGAGGGCATGGTACCCGACTCAACACATCCTGATTTTCGTTTATGGCTGACCTCCTATCCGGCCGATCATTTTCCAGTAGTGGTTCTGCAAAATGGCATAAAAATGACCAATGAACCTCCCAAAGGTCTACGGTCCAACATTGTGCGTTCCATGTTATCGGATCCCATATCAGATCCAGAGTGGTATGAGTCCTGTAAACAAAATCAAACCTTTAAACAATTAATCTATTCGCTATGCTTCTTCCATGCGGTCATACAAGAACGCCGCTACTTTGGTCCCATAGGCTGGAATATTCCCTATGAATTCAATGAAACCGATTTACGCATTAGTTTAATGCAACTGAAAATGTTTTTGGATCAATATGAGGCCGTCAACTATGATGCTTTGAGATATTTGACGGGAGAATGCAATTATGGTGGACGTGTTACTGATGACTGGGATCGACGCACTTTAAAGACTATTTTAAATAGATACTATTGCTCGGAAGTGTTGGATTTGGAAACTCCTTTCTATTTCGATGATAAGCAAATCTATTATATACCTGTATTCAAAGAAGTGGAAAATTATATCAACTATACCAAGGAATTGCCGCAACAAACTGTGCCGGCCATATTTGGTTTTCATGCTAATGCAGATATTATGAAGGATCAACAGGAAACGGATATGTTGTTGAGTCATACGTTATTAACACAGGTATGTGGATATTTTTTATTTTTCTTTATTATTTTATACATAACTATTTCAAGTTAAATCAGTATCAATGTTAAATTTGTTCGTCTACGCCGAATTTAATGTGTATCACTGTCCAAATAAATGAATTTGTGAATTTTGGCATATAATTCCTCTAGACATAATCCTTTTAGACACATTCGTGTTCGTTTCAAAAACGGAAATTTTTTTTTTAGATTTTGTTGACAGTATGTAGGTACACTGGAAATTAGGAATTGTACACATCATAAACATGTTTTTAGGATAATTTTGATTTCGTCAGCATTTAAATTATTAATAATTAGAAATATTAAAAATGTTGAGTAAGAGTTCTCATCTAAGTTTAATATATAAAAATCAATTTGAGGTCATCTAAGTCTCCTGAAACTATGTATTTGATTTATCAAACGGAGGTGATCAGAAAATATGTTTCCAAAGTGGTGATAATGTTCTCCAAGCAGATACTGATTGAAAGGAAACCGGAAATGGTAAGGAAGAATATTTTAAAGAAAATCGGCTAGAAGCGGGGCAAGTAACTTACTTGTAAAACAGAACACTGTATCAGCGAAATTTGGAATCACGCCATTACAAATATTCAAAAAATAGTATTTTGTAAATAATAGGATATTAAATGAAAGCTTTATGTAAATGTAAATATAACATACATACATAATGATTTTAACACAAAATTTTTATATGAACTTTGGCTATAATATTCCTAATTCACATTAGAATTATATATTTCGGGAATTCCCGGGTACCCGGGAACATACCAAAAAATGTTCCCGTTTCCCGGGAATCAAAAAAAGTCGGGAAAGTAAAAACCTTATTTGTGATCAGGCACCCAAATAAAGTAGACCTTATTTATACACATCAAGAGAAAAGAAATTCAACATAACAAGTATAAATCAAATATCCTATGAAAAAAAAAACGATTCAAAATAAAGTTTTTATATTTTGAACAACATATTTTCGATGTTATTACCCTAATGTTATTTAATGATCAGGTAACGAATAACGCATAATCACTACAAAATTATACAGATATGAATCAGCTGGTTTTAGTTATATGGCAATAGAAAACAGACAAATGAAAATGTTAAATTGTTGTGCTATGGAAAGAGGGACAAAAAAATATCATACTCTTTGCCTATTCAAAATTGTATTGTATTTCTCTTGCTCTGCAAACCACAACCATCAAAATAACCATACGGTACGATATTACTTTTTTGAGAACTGTCTTTGTTTCATATCTGTAATAATCTGTGATTGACTATTAGTTGATAGCGACCATATTGTTGAAGCTGAATGGGTACGTCAACAAATACAATTGTCAAATCTTAGACCATACCAATCCACATGAGATCCAAAAGCGTCCAATGCATCACGAAAAAGTCACTTTTTGGTGTTGATTTTGGTCTGAAGGCGTCATTGGTCATTATTTCTTAGAATACGACGTTGGGCAGGCTATCACCGTCACCGGCGAGCGCCGTTCAGACCAATATCTTTTGGATTGAATTGGATGACGTCATGTGGTTTCAACAGGATAGGCCTAAAAAATGTCGATGATATCTCATATATTTTGTTTCATTTAAATTTAAAGAAAGGAAGTGCCATAGATGATACCTAGATAGGTTACTGAGAAGGAAAAACATAAATGACAAATAGATAAGTAACTTAGGAGCAAAAACCTAAGTCTGTTGTCAAAACCCTAATTGATGACAATGTATTGCCATGTATTTTGTTATTATATCACACATATAAGTGAAAAGAGATTAATTTTTTTCATTGACATTTCTCTCTCTTTCCGTTCTATGTATTTTTCTATGGGACAATCATTAGATTGTTTTTTTTTTAATCATAAAGTACACTGGATAAGGTTATATATGGAATATCACATCTGGCAAATGGACTCCACATTTTTTGTCGAAATTGTCCATTACCATTTTGCATAAATGGGGGTTGAGTTTCGTTGATGCATTTGAATTTAGACTTTTGACTTCAAATAACCACATCTAAATCATTCCAATGGTCTAGAAACTCAGTTTTGATCACTAAAACGAGAGAGTACATGTAGTAATTATATTTTTTCACGGGCGATACGTGAAACTATATGTCTTGTTGAAACTATGTACATATCGTCCACATCAATATCATCCAATCATGGCGCGATATCGAGCTCCAGTAACAATCACTACTCATTTAGAGGTTTTTTGACAATCACATTTTAGTTCTCTGAAACCCAAATGCTGCCCAAATTTTGACGATTAACAAAGTTATTGTTTAGTATGATTTTCATCAAATTGAGGCCACCAAACATTCACCAGTCAGCTTTCCAGCTTTGTTTTGGTTGTAACTCTATATTGTTCGAATGGCTCATAATACTTTCTAATATTTGAAGCGTTGCTGAATTTAAATTGTTTAAGCGAGACATGGAACGTTTTGGGTCACGAAAACCAAAATGTTGGTTTTCGTGACCTAAAACGGTCCATGTCTCGCTTAGCGGCTTGCTATTTAGAACATATACGCTTCAACAACGCATTGAATTGTAGTCACAGTTCGCAAAACTAAAGCATTTTTGGGTCGTCGTGAAGCACCTTGTCGGACCGCAATACAGAAATTGGTGGAAAAATTCAAGCTGGTGGAACAAGTTAGTGATGTGAAGAATATAACCCGTGTACGTCGCTCAGTAACAACTGAGAATATTGCCCAAAGTGTTGAAGAAAACCCAGGTTTGTCCATTCCTCGTCGTTCTTTGTAATTGGGCATTCCACAAACGTGATTACACCGTATTTTGCATAAAGACTTGGGTCTTAAGGCTTATAAAGTTCAGTAAACACAAGTACTCAAGCCGGCCGATCATCAACAACGTCGTGTCTTTTCGGATTGGGTCCTTGTTTTATTATCTCTCGAAGAGGTAATCACAATTGGCCACCGAAATCTTGTGATTTAACACCTTGCGACTTCTTCCTTTGAGGCCACGTGAAAGATAAGGCCTACGCCTACAGCCCAGCGTCGATTCAAGACCTCAAAGATAGAATTCGTTAGGCTATCGAGGACATAGGTCAGCCACTTTGCGATTTGGTTATGGAAGATTTTATGAAAAGGATATGATCCTGTAGCGTGGTGGCTATTTTGGCATATATTTCTCTTATGAAATATACGTTATTTTGTTATAACTATTTATTTAAAAAAATGCCATTTTTCTTTGAATAACAAAATAATACCTCATCTTGGAAAACCCTGTATTTTCATAAGACCCTTTTATGTTAAAAGCTTCACCTAATGATATAGAGGGAAGTTCATTGCCGATATGTAAAAGAAAAGCTTTTAAACTTACTACTTTTTCCCAAGACAGTCCCAAGGCATAATCATTATTACAAAATACTAACTGATCATCTTGTGAAAAAACCTTTAAGCTCTTCATCTTGATTGCGATTGTAACATATTCTTGTTTGGGGTTGTAATAAATTCCATCCCTTTAATCGAGAGGCCAAAAGTTCTGCCTGTTGTTTAGCAGATTTAACTCATTAGATGAGAAAGTCTCTTAAAACTCAGTGTCTAATGAATCCTTTTCGATTGTTTCTGTCATAGCTGACCGATAGCTGCTTGTACATGTAGGAGAATTTAAGATCTTCACATTTTGCAGCACTGGCTGTAACACAAAAGCTAGACCCTATATAATCAAAATAAACATGGTATTCGAATGATGGTAGGTAGGTAATTCGAAATTGTTACAAAATGTTGCCGACCAGTGTTATTACAAAAAAAAAAAAAAATAGAAGCCAAAAAGTAAAGATTTAATGGGCAGAATTTTTGTTCGTTCATTTGAATAATAAAATAATGTACTACCAAAAATTCAGAATGCATGTTAGGTTAGGTTATGTTATCAGCCAGCCGTCCAAAATCTTCGTTTGTACAGCTCACTTGGAGATAAAAAAAACACAGAGAGGAAAGAAATAGAAGTAGAAGAAAGGAATTCTATAGATTTTTTAAGCAAGAGAAGAAAGGAGAAATTGGAGGAGTAAGAGGAGAAGGTGTTGACAGTCAAGTAACGCAGACCATCATGGGACAGTTGTCGGGACGCCATGAGGTGCAATTTGCAAGTCCGGTCTTATCAACCACCTGCTTTCCCTAATAAAGGCGTCTATGCACCTTAATTCCTTCACTGATAGCCCGGAGAGGGTATCTCTCACCTAAAACTCTGGCCCGTAGATCACTAAGTGCCGGAGAATTACAAAAGAAGTGTATAATAGTTTCTTCCTCATTCTGACAACTTCTACAGAAGTCGTTATAAGGTAACCCAAGTCTTGCAGCATGAGGCACGGAAAGTGCAATGTCCGGTGACCATCGCCACCATATTGCTGAGCCGTATTCGTTGTAGTCGAAGTAGATATGACGTGCGTGTGCAGTCCAGCGGAGGTCATATCATCCTCTTGATAGCACAGGTGGATTTATT
This sequence comes from Calliphora vomitoria, assembly GCA_942486065.2. NCBI lineage: Eukaryota > Metazoa > Arthropoda > Insecta > Diptera > Calliphoridae > Calliphora > Calliphora vomitoria. The sequence goes on along the minus strand of OW818030.2, from coordinate 84,731,241 downwards.
ACCCCAGCTCGTTTGGGCAAGTTCGTAATATATGTCATGTTTCTTGCAAGTTGACAGCGGAATTCCGCAGAAGGAGTCTATATCGTCTTCCGACAGAAGGGCTCCTAATCCTGCCATGTGATTGGCAATACAATTGCCTTCATTGTCCCTGTGTCCACGTACCCATGTGAGTACAACTGTCGAATGTCTCGCCATCTCATTTAAGGATGCTCGGCATTACTGTATGTAGTGGTTTCTCTTTTTTGGGAATCTGTTGTGAATACAATTCATACGAGGCTTACTAATTTTCCGCTTTAGTACGCATCCTTTGAGTGGTATTTGTAATATTCCGGGAAGAATTACTATAAAAATTCACATAATCATATTTTTTAAGCAGTGTTAAGTAAAGAAATTAATGTTAAAATTAACATACATAAAATTGCTGTTATTTTATTTAAATTTAATACATGTTCTATTATTCCCACTGCTCTCAAGGATCGTGTGGTAAGTATAGCTAAATTTGTTTTTTAAATTGTTCAACTATTTAATAACACATTTTCCTCTAACACTCTAAGGATTTACATGAAAAACGGGTAAGCTATTTATTCCATATACAAAATTGCTTACCACTAATTCTTTTTTGCTTCGTTACATGCTGCAACCATGCTTTTCCACACAGCTACTTAAAAAATCCCAAACCTATTACATAGAAACACTATCGAAACGTTACCCAGAAAATCTGTTCCTACCCACCTGTCCCACTTGTCCTGAATTCGTTTCCCTTTATTATTCCCACAAGGATACGTCGGCCGAGGCAAATGATGGTGATGGTGAGGGAGGCGGTGATCGTTTGTCACCCGAGGAGGTTGCCATTAATGTGGCTACCGATATACTGCAGCGTTTGCCTAAAGATTTTGATCGTGATGCCGCCCTGTATCGTTATCCCACCAGTTATCATCAGAGTATGAATACGGTGCTGGTGCAGGAAATGGTGCGTTTTAATGTGCTTTTATCGACAATACGTTCCAGTTTGGTGACTTTGCGCAAGGCTATTAAAGGTAAGTGCCTTTAAAAATAAGTTTTTTAACAAAAACACTGAAAAATATTTATTAAAATTATGAAGGAACTATAAAAATATATTGGTTTAAAATTTCTTCTGGTCGATTGCAAAATCTTTAATTTTCCTCACTGTCTGACTCATTTGGATTATATGCCGTAGATGACTGCAAAGTTTCCTGGGTTGTCATCATATCATAATTTGAGGGCACGGGCACTGAATACTTAACAGTGGGATCATAAGAAAATGATACCTCCATAACCCCTCCAGCATCATCATCTTCTTGTATTTCAGCCATCTCAAAGATTTTCTCCTCTGGTTTTTCAATAAAGCGTACAGATGGAGGCTCTAAAGTCTCTTTAAATACAGTAGCTTGTTCCTCCTCTCCAATTTCCTCTTCATCAATTTGTTCTTTTTCTTCTTCACTCTCTGAATGTTCTTCGAAAACCTCATAAGATGAAGAGGATTTATATTCCGATGTTGGTATCACTTCTTCTGGAGAAATTTCTTCCTCTTCTAATTGCATTCTTTCCAAAAGTTCCTCAGATGATGTTTGTGCAAATATTGGAGTTTTATCAAAAGTCCAGACATTTGAAATATCATGGGTACTGGGTGTAATATGCACTTTACGTGGCTGTGTTTGGGACTCAGGTTCAACATATTCATCCATGTGTAACAACGAACGATCGTCAGATAGCTTGTCTGGATCTACTAGCAATAACTTTTCACCTGTCTTTAAGCATTTGGTAATATCTGCTACAGCGGATCCACACATAGAACCTAGGCGTCTAACTTTAACCTCATCATAGCATTCTAAGGATATTTTTTCATCTGAGTTATCTTTAATGATCATATCATTTTCGGAGCATACCAAATCGGTATGAGCTCGCTGATCATGAAATTCTGGAGGTTGGGGCATATCAACAGAAATAATAGAAGACCTGGGTATTACTTGCTCAAAAACGTCATCCAGTAAATCAAGAACATTTTCAAAGGCAACTCGCTCCTCTGCTGTACGCCAACGTCGACCGGGTACTGCATAGCGTATAACTTTTCGTATTATTGCTGAGGCCTCCTGGTGAGCTCTAGAGCAACAACAGAACTTGGTGCACTCACAGTCCGAACTACAGTCAGCAGAGTTAAGATAAAGATCATTGTCAATAATACGATCTACAAAATCATTGGCAATTCCAAATGAAACATCATATGGTTCCAAGGCCCGGTAAACCTTGCACAATAACAAGTCATTGATGATATAGTCAATGCAGTCATCTCTTTCTAAACGATAAAGAATTTTCTCAATATCCGGCATAACAATATCCTTAAGTGCATGCCTTAGGGTATGATAGTTAAAAGGATTTTGTACTTCATTAAATGACTTTAGCCAACCGGCAATTTCTTTATCTAATTCCCTAGCCATGTTTACCACATGCTGCTCGGCCTTTTGATCAGCATAGTCATGGATATCTGTATCCAGTATGGATTCCAAAAACTTGTCCGTTACTTCTTTATTTGTTTGATCACACTCCTCATAAAGTTTCTCATACTCCTCACGCATACAATTCTCTTTTTGTCTTAAACCCGCCTCGGCAGCCTCACGATGCCATCTCTCTCTTTTAGCCATCATGGTAAGGAAGTGTAGTTTACGCTGTTCTTTTAAGCGTGACATTTCTTCGGATAGAAAACGCATTAACCAGCCAATAGTGTTGCCCTCATAGGAATTGATTAAAGTTTCCAATTCCTCGTTACGCATTTCATTTTGCAGCATTTCCATATTAAGACGTTCAGTTTGCTTTTGTTGGCGTAATTCCTCCATAAAGTCGTCTTGTTCAGATTCTTTTCGGGAACTTTGAGAGCTAGCGCATGAGGTACTACTTGTAGAGCTGCAGGACTTTACTTTACTGATAACTTCTTCCGGTAAGTGTATTTGTAGATTTTGAGCAGGTTTTTCCTCAGTTTCAGGCTTTGTGTGCTCTTTAGCCTTTAAGCATAAAGGTGTGTATTTCTGTATTCTAGAAGTTTCTCGAAGATTCTGAAATTTTATTAAAGTTAAGCATTATTTTGTGTTAAATTTCATCTCGATATTCATTACTAACCCTGAGACTTTCATACAACTTTTTGAGATTTGTTTCTGAGCAAAAGTTCTGCTCCACCTCCTGCAAAACTTCTTTCGGCTTAGACCATTCTCTTAGCTTGGCAAAGGGACACTTTAGGTTTTTGGCATCCATTTTAATGGCTCTCTTCTCCAGGTCATCCATACGCATATTGAAACCTTTCTTTGAAGCTGTAAAATGCCTTCTACTTGGATTAACACCATAACGCATTTTGGGAGCATAGAATTCTGAGCCTGGATCACCCAATTCTTGGGTAATATGTTCCTTACGCCATACTCTAGGCTGTTTGTTATGCTTTATTTCCAGACGCCTTAAAGCTCTATTGTATTCGATTTCATTCTTTTTAAGAGCAGCTTTTCTTTTGGCTTCTATCTGCTCACAGCTTTTTTGTATTCTCAAATTAGAAGCTGTATGCATTTCGCGCTCTCTTTTATCAAACATGCGTATTAATAATTCCAATCTTAACATTTGACATTCCTGTATATATTCCTCGCGTTCAATCCAATGTTCCCATTCAAAAGCTTCCAAAATATGTTCATGTTCCTGGAGTTTAGCTTGTTCTTTGGCCTCGGCCAGTTGTTTGCGAAAGTTCTCCTTTAAGGCCTTGGCAAAGGACCAACGTTTGCGGGCTCTCTCTAAAACCTCGACCTCATATAAACCGGGAGGACCATCTCCTGGTAAAATGGTGGGTAATTTAAATATTTCTAAATTTTCTAATTCCTCAGGATCATTGGAAACACCCGGTAAATAGGGCAATGTTTGAGCTGATGATTCTCTGTAACATGCAAAAAGAGAAATATGATTCTTTTGTGTAAAACGGAAAAAGCTCTTTTATTAATATTAATCTAAATGAGTTTATATGTTCATGCAAAAATATATTTTTAATGGTTCTTTGTGATTTATAATTTTCTATTCATATTTTAAGCATAATTTCCACTTGACTGGATATTTGCCTGTAACATCATTATTATCATTGAAATGATCATTACCATCATCAGCATATAATGTGTGGGTTGTTTCATCATGATGTTGATGATGAGTAACAACAATAACATTAGCTACAAGGCAGCAAGCAGCAAGCATTAAATTATATTTTTCTTATCAGGGTAATTATATAGCTTCATTTAACATTATCTGAAATATTTACTGCTGTTGTTGTTTGTTATTTTTTTTTTTAACTTAATGGCTATTCTTATCAAAAGCCTGAAGATGACTACGACCATCATCATCATTATTATCATCGCCATGATGAAGTTTTCTAAGGGTAATTTAAAATTAAACAAAGACTTTGTTGTATTGTGTCTTGTGAGTTTTTTTTATTTTTGTGGGGTGTAAAAGTTAAATGCGTAGGTTGATGCGACTTTGAGGGATTTTTAAATGGGGATTATAAAGTATGTATATATTTTTTTCGAACCTGACAGGATTTTATAAATAGTTTGTAATTTTTTTTAATAATCTTAAGTTACATTCACACATAGCAAATAATTTTTTTAGAAATAAGGATGACCACTAAACAAATATGTACTTATTATACCCTTCACCTTCGTGAGAAGGGTATAAATAAGTTTGACATTCCGTTTGTAATTTCCACAATATAATTTTCCGACCCTATAAAGTATATATATTCTGGATCCTTATTGATAGCGGAGTCGATTTAGCCATGTCCGTTTGTCTGTCTGTCTGTCTGTTGAAATCAATTTTCTGAAGACCCCAGATGTCTTCGGGATCCAAATCTTCAATAATTCTGTCAGACATGCTTTCGAGAAATTTCTTATTTAAAATCAGCAAAATCCGTCCATTAATAACGGAAATATGAGCAAAAAACCGAGACAACCTCTATTTTTGGCCTATTTTTTATCTATATCGGGATTACTAAGTCATAAATATAGACAATATGGATATCTAATGATGGATATTTCAAAGTCCATTGCAACGATGTATATAAGGGTATACAAAGTTGGACCTACAATGGGTTAAAATCACAAAAAACATTTTTTTGTCATAAATTTTTTTCACTAATAAATTAAAAAAAATAAATTTTTAAATTAAATTTTTTTTTTTTTTTAAAATTGGAAAAATCTTTTAAAAAACAATTTCAAAAAAAAAAAAAAATTTAATTTAAAAATTTATTTTTTTTAATTTTATTTTAAAGTATAATTTGGTGATAATTTCGTATATAAGATTCACCACAGCCGAATATAGCTCTCTTACTTGTTTTCATATACATATATTTAATGCAATCATCATACAAATCGTCAATGCGCCTACGAAAAGACCAACATATGTTTTCTTACAACTTTTCAGGAATGCAAAATAATTTCTTCAGTTTTCATTTACAACCCCATAAAGTATATATATTCTGGATCGTTTTGTATAGCGGAGTCGATATAGTCATATCCTTCTCTATGTTGAAATCAAATTTCCGTAGCCCCAAATAACTTCAATGTATGATTCATACAGCCATATATCTGCTATAGTCCCGGTTCAGTTGCTATTTAAAATCGAGAAATTAGTTATCTATGTCTGGATTACTAAGTCATTACTATAAACAATATAGATAGTAATTCAGACCTACAATGGGTAAAAATCGGGAAAAATATTTTTTAACCCGAGTTTTTTTGCACAAAAAATTTTTTTCACAAAAAGGAACATTTTCAATCTTTATCTTAAATTAAACTTTGGTCAAGGATCAAATCTGTGATTTCTAAACGGCTGGTCTGATCGGGATAAAATTTGTCGTGGGCGTAGCTAAGGAGTATTCGAGTATAAGTTATTAAAATGTGCCCTTCAAATGTTCCAGGGGCGGCGCTATGGGGTATCAAAGTAGGACGGAATTTTAAAGTGGCATATTTTTTATGCTCTTCAATTCTCTTTTAAGAAGAACCCAATATCTCTCCACTGGCCTCAGCTCCAGGCAGTTTGGAGGAATTGCCTCTCTTGGTACAAATACGACATTATTGTTCTTGTACCACTCAAGGTCTTGTTTACCATAGTGACAGATGCCAAATCAGGCCAAAAGTAAGTCGACACATTAAGAAGTCTTATGAATGGAAACATCCTTTTTTGTAAACATTCTTTGTAGTAAATTTCGGTATTTATAGAGCCCTTTGTAACAAATGATTGGCTTCTTTTGCCGCAACTGCAAATTGCTTGCCATACCAAGAACTTTTTGGGAAATTTTGTATGCTTTTGGGTCCTCCATTATGCAGCACATATATTTTTTGTGTAGAACTTGACTTCAATTTCCGTGCTCTGTCTTTGGCCTCTAAATTTTTAGCAGAGTTCCTGTCAGGAACTTTTTGAGCCTTGTATATTTTTAAACCTGCATTAGCTTTAACTTTTCGTACCAAATAGTCCGAGCACTGAGCTAACCAGGCTGCTTTCCTACCCGATGTGTTGGGAGCTCTATTGAAAACGCTTTCTATTTTTATGGCTTAATAAACATCATGTGAACCATTCCTTCCACCTGAACCGGGTTTTATGTCAAGGGACAAGTTCTCCCGGTACTGTTTAATAACATTGGAAACAGTTTGACGGCAGACCTTTGATTGTTTGGCCAACTTTTTGTAGGACCAAGTTGGGTTTTATTGAAAATATTTAACAATTTTAATACGCACTTTTTTCTTGTCACTCATTTTAATCAGATTAACAACATATGAACATAATTGACATTAAACATAATAACTGACATGGTTTACAAAGGTAACTTATATAGAAAAATAAGAATTTTTCGATCTCAGTCATTAGAATTCCCTATAATAGGCCTGATCTACAACTTTAGATATATATTAACATCTTTCATTTTGAATGAACCACAAAGAATTCATGTTAATCGGTTCAGTTATTTAGACATGGCAGATTTATTTCCAAAATATTTTGATTCTATGTAAGCTTAAAACGAAGTTAGTTGATAACAGAGCTTTGAAATAACTAATTAAAATTTAGTTCACTAAGATCTTAATTCAGAATTAAAATTGTTAGCAATTCGTTCCATAAAAACATTCCCAACTAAACATATTCAGCCTTACTACGGTTAAATTGGTAGTACGACTATCGAATACGACAAAATTTGTATGTGGTTTACGTTGTAATCGTCGAAAAATTTAAGCAATACCACATAAAAACGACACTCGTACCAAGGCCAATTTTATAGCTTTATTCAAAGGCTTTTATTTGAATAGAATTCATTCATTATTGAACTAATTTATTCAACCTTTGAATGATTTTAGTTTTGTTAATTGAAATCTAATACAAATTAAATAGAAAACATTAATGATTCAATAAGGAATTAATTCTATAAAGAATCAATTCCCAAAGGAATGACTTCAATACGTTTGAAGTACTAGGAAATTATGCCTAAGAACAATTCATGATGAATTCTTAAGAGAATGGTAAAGAAAAAATAATAATAAGTTATACTTTCAAAATTAAAAAAATTTTCAAAATTTTTAGGAACATTTTTTTCGAATTTTTTTTTTAAATTTGTTAGTGAAAAAAACTGTATGATAAAAAAATTGTTTTGGTAAAAAAAAATTCGGGTTAAAAAATACTTTTCCCGATGTTGACCCATTGTAGGTCCAAATTACTATAGCCTTATATAAATCGTTGCAATAGACTTTAAAATATCAACCATTAGATATCAATATTGTCTATATATGAATGACTTAGTAATCCCGATATAGATAAAAAGGCAAAAAATCAAAGTTGTCGCGTTTTTTTTCTTATATCTCAGCCATTTGTCGGCCGATTTTGTCGAATTCAAATAGCAACCGAATAGCAAGAATTCCCGATACATTGATGTATCAATCATGTTTGTAAGTTATTTAGGGGATTTGGAAAGTTGATTTCAACTGGCAGACGGAGAGACGGTCAGTTGGACAGACCGACATGGCTATATCGACTCCGCTATCTATAACGATCCTGAATATGGGGTCGCAAATGAAAAATGTAGAAATTACAAACGGAATGACAAAAGAAGGGTATAAAAAAGATTTAGACAAAGATTTTATTTTTAAATGATAGAAACTTTCATTACATAAAAGCTTTGTAAATGTGGATTTCTTGAGCCCAATAGGTCTTGAAATTGTAAAAACTAACACTAAAAATTAAATTTTAATCGTAGAATTATTTTATTCGAAAGATTAATACATGGCATTAACATTTGAAAATGACTTCGGTGATGTGGACATCACGGCTGTTCTTGACGAAGCATGTTATGGATGTCCAATTTTGGGAGACTTTTTCTAGTATTGTGTGTCACGAATAACACGAACACAGTTGGCCTCCAACTGTTGCTGGTTTATCAGCATAAACCACTGACATCTCGTGGGCCCACAGAAAATAATCGAATGGTGTAAAATAGCACGACCTTGGAGGCCATTTGACAGGTCTATTTCTTGAAATTATGTTATCGGCAAATTTTGATTTCAATAAATCGATGACTGTGGTTACCGTATGGCACGTAGCGCCTTCCTGTTGAAACTACATCTCGTCCGGATCAATGTCATCCATATTTTCAGACAAAAAATCATTGATCTCCGGCTATATTTTTCAATAAATTAGATCCGATGATACTACCAACTTGTAAACTGCACCAAACGGAGCATTTTTCTGGATGTAATGGAGTCTGTAGGGTCTGTTTGGTGTCAAATTTGTTTATTAACAAACCTGTTAAGCAAAAAATTAGCCACATCGCTGAAAACAATTGTTCTATAACAGTCGTCTATTAATTGCGCTAATCAATGACTGATTTTCAATGAAAATTTGGTAGCGTTAATCTATTCATGATGATTTTCCTTTTTCCTGCTGATCATAAATGTGAAAAGGTGAGTGCAGTATGAGAGTTTGACAGTAAAGCCTTTCATATTTTGTGTTGGGCTTGAAATAAAACAGCCTTTATAATACAAGGTGGCGTAAAAGTAATCCTCCTTTCAGAAAATACTATACATTTTGCGATTGGCCCCTAATGTCAGTTCTGTTTTCACATTTGTGTAGTAAACACATGCGAAATACACGTTAATAAACAATGTTACGCTACACTGTTCCAGAACGCGGAATATTGCTGACTATTTATTTGACCAATAATCGGCAAAATTTATAGCATTTTCTGATAGGAGGATTACTTTTGCGCCACCTTGTATAATAAAGTGGGAGGGTTTATGCGTTTATGCTGATGTTTGAAATGCCCTTAAAGTTTACCAATCGGCTCAGAATCACTTTTTGAGTCCTTTCAAAATACGACTTTATCGCTCATAAATGCATGACCGACTATAGTTTCTTCTTTTTAGAGGTCCTTGAATTTTCAAAAATATTTCAAAATTTTATATTCTGATACTATATTGAAAATACTTTAATATTTTTATAATACCTTACAAAGAGGGTATAATGCGTTTGTAACGCCCAAAAATTTTAGTCTAATACCCACCTTAAAGCATACCGATCGACTCAGAGTCACTGAGTTCAATCTGAGTCGAGTAGTGGAGTTCTACAGGGAACAAAAATCTGACGTACTCGTAGTTTGGGATGGCAATAACTCACTTTTATAAGAAGTTTACAACATACTAGGTGAACGGGGGATGGAAATCCGCGGCTTTATATCGATAAATAAACGCACAGTTTGAGCATTATATCATTCATTTTATATATTTTAAAATTCTTGCTTTATGAAAAAGCAAACTATTTCAATTCTTTTGATGTGATTACTTAAATAATGTCCTTTGCTAAATCCTTCAAGAGATCCTTTTTGTCTAGTTATTATTCTGTGTAACAATTACTAAATTTCCTCTTTGATACCATCCTTGAAATACATATATTTTTTTAATCAACTTAAATATTGACAACACAGTTGTGTTGTCAAAGCTTTTATCTGCTTGTTCTAATCTAAGTAGTAAACCGTCTTTCTGTCACACCACACTCCCTGTTGTTAGGTTTCTAAAAATAATATAATACATTGTCTATCTATCATCGCGACAGAGTAAATACATATTTCAAATTTGTTAAAAGCATTAAGAAATTCGTTGTAAATCATGCATTAATCTTCATCCTGCTACACATTTTTCATATCCGTGTGCGTTTAGTTCAATTTGATTGTTTGTGTTTTTTTTTAAGGTTATTTTTAATCTTTCATTTGAATAAAATAAACTCACCGAAACAGTGTCTGTGTGGCACGTGTTCGGCTTTTAACAGTGCGTCGTTGCTGTGGTGGCATCATCAGCATCATCAGACAATCGCCGCCGCCATTTGCTTTCATTTGATTATCGTTCAGTTGCAAGTTGATGACATTAACTTGTTTCTTGGGATCAAAGAATCTGAAGCCAGCGGGTTGTAGTTTACACTGACTTGGCGAGAGAATTAATTTATCGGGTACGTGACGGTGTTGGTTAGTACCTGGTTTGAAAGGAAATTGATTTTATTTTTGTAAATTCAAGATTTTAAAGGTTTTTTTTTTAAAGAATTTTGAAGCATTCTACGCCATTTCCAATTGTTTTGCAGAATATTCCAATTATATTTCAGAAATTTTTTATTGCATATCAGAATTTTTAAATTAGAAAATTGTATGGCTGCTTTACAGCTGTTAGTTTTCTACAGAAAATTGTCTGGCTGCTTTACAGCTGACAGTTTTCTATATAAAATTGTCTGGCTGCTTTACAGCTCACAGTTTTCTATAGAAAATTGTCTGGCTGCTTTACAGCTGACAGTTTTCTATAGAAAATTGTCTGGCTGCTTTACAGCTGACAGTTTTCTGTAGAAAATTGTCTGGCTGCTTTACAGCTGACAGTTTTCTATTGAAAATTAACTGGCTTTTTTAAAGCTGACAGTTTTCTATAGAAAATTGTCTGTCTGATTTACAGCTGACAGTTTTCTATAGAAAATGTGTCTGGCTGCTTTACAGTTGACAGTTTTGTACAATAAATTCTTTGGCTGCTTTGCAGCTGATATTTTTCTATAGAAAATTGTCTGGCTGCTTTACAGCTGACAGTTTTCTATAGAAAATTGTCTAGCTCCTTCACAGCTATCAGTTTTCTATAGAAAATTGTGTGGCTGCTTTACAGCTGACAGTTTTCTATTCAAATTTAACTGGGTTCTTTACAGCTGACAGTTTTGTGTAGAAAATTGTCTAGCTGCTTTACAGCTGACAGTTTTCTATAGAAAATTGTCTGGCTGCTTTACAGCTGACAGTTTTGTATAGAAAATTGTCTGGCTGCTTTACAGCTAACAGTTTTCTATAGAAAATTGTCTGGCTGCTTTACAACTGACAGTTTTCTTTAGAAAATTGTCTAGCTACTTTACAACCGATAGTTTTCTATAGAACATTATCTGGCTGCTTTACAGCTGACAGTTTTCTATAGAAAATTGTCTGGCTGCTTTATTGCTGACAGTTTTCTATAGAAAACTGTCTGGCTGCTTTACAGCTAATTGTTTTCTATAGAAAATTATCTGGCTTCTTTACAGCTGACAATTTTCTATAGAAAATTGTCTGGCTGCTTTACAGCTGACAGTTTTCTATACAAAATTGTCAGCTGCAAGTTTCTTTACAAAACTGTCAGCTGTAAAGTACCCAGACAGTTTTCTATAGAAAATTGTATGGCTGCTTTACAGCTAACAGTTTTCTATAGCAAAATGTTCGTATAGCTTTACAGCTGACAGTTTTCTTTCTGCATAACAATTTGAAATGGTGTAGTAACATGTTACACAAAACTTGTTAAAGCTGAACTTTATTTGACTGAAATTCCAACCATTTAAAACGTTTTTTATTCACATTAACATTTTGATTTTAACGCTTACCTCCTGATATTCTTGTTGGCCGATACAAATAATCATTATCATCACTATTCATACTGATGCCATCCTCATCATCAGCTCCCTTATCGTTAACTCTACGAGCAGTACATTTTATGTATTGTGAAGTGGGCTGCAGGGAGATAGTGGTACGTGAAGTTTTCTTATCATTGGGGGTACCATCAACCAACATGTTGTTAAAACTTACACAAATTTTTGCTGATTTTGCTGAAGAGTTTGATGACGATGTCAACATTTTTGTTTTGGCTGCTTGTCCAATACTGCTACTGCCACTTGAAGCTATTTTATTAGTTATTGGTTGAGCTGGGCCATGGGGAGTTGTTGGATAATTGGCAGTCCTTAATGGTCCATTTCGTTGAGATCTTAAAGTCATTGTTGCTGGTTTTTTTGTTGTTATTTTGCTGTATTGGGTAGTTTTTCCTTTTTTTTAAATTAATGTTTTCCGTTAACCTTTATAAGCCAAATGTCTTTTTTTTTGATGTTGTAACATTTGTAAAAGGTTTTCAATGACCTTAATTTTATAAAACGTTTGCTGTTTGTTTTATTAACTTAACGTTATTAGTTTATAAAACCAATATATAGTAAAAAAAATAAAATATTTAAATTTCAATTTGTTTTAATGACATTTATTTCGTTTCTCTCTTTCACATGGAAATCGTTAATTTAAAAATGTTTTTTTTTAACCCTTTTTTAATGTTAATATTTATTTAATTTTTATTTGCAGGCTTAGTTGTTATGTCTGCTGCCTATGAGTCTGTTTATAAATCGATTTTGATCAGTAAAATCCCAGCTATGTGGGCTTCCAAATCGTATCCTAGTTTAAAGCCTTTAGGTGCTTACATCACTGATTTCCTGCGCCGTTTAGCATTTTTACAGGTAACTAAATATTTTTTTTTCTATTATAAAGTTCTAAAGGATATTTTGTTTCTTTTGTTGCTGGTAGCTAGGCAACATTTTATTTAGAAAGTGGGTTAGAATTGGTAGTAAGTATAATGTGTTTAATATCTATAGGGTACATGACCTTTCTTATAAAGGAATATATTAAGGTAATCATGTAAGTTTGATAAAAAGGAAGAATAAAGTTACATGAAAAGGAAATAAACACATTTGTTTTAAATGCTAATATTAAAAGGATAATACACTGAAAGAAAAATAATAAAAAAAATTCATCCACAAAATTTTCTTTTAGAATATTTTAGTATTTGTTACTTAAACCCTTAATAAATCTTTTCCTTTCTTTTCTTAGAAATGGTACGAAGAAGGTCCACCCACCACCTACTGGCTATCGGGATTTTTCTTTACACAAGCCTTTCTGACAGGAGCCCAGCAAAATTTTGCCCGTAAATATGTCATACCCATCGATTTGCTGGTTTTCGATTACGAAGTCTTACGCATTGAAGAGGATCAAATCGCCAATATAAATGCCCCCGAAGATGGTGTTTATGTTTATGGCATATTTTTAGAGGGTGCCAGATGGGATCGCGATGAAAACTTTTTAGCCGAATCACATCCTCGTGAACTTTTCGATCGTATGCCTTTAATATGGATGAAACCTGTTAAGAAGTCCGACCTTAAAGCGAGACATATTTATGTTTGTCCTCTGTATAAAACATCAGAAAGGAGGGGAGTGCTCTCAACAACGGGTCATAGTACAAATTTTGTAGTAGGTATGCTACTGGAATGTAATCCCAAGACTGACAGCTCACACTGGATTATAAGAGGCACTGCCTTACTGTGCCAGTTGAGTTTTTAATTGCAATTTTTGCTGTTTTATATATTTTGTATTTTTGTTTAACAATTTATTTTTTTTAAATACATTTTATTGCATTCTTTTCCCCCAAATTATTTTGTTATTTAATTTTTTTCTAAAAATAAGATTTTCTCTTTAAATGTTTTGTGTTGTTAAGTTTCACTGTAAAACTGCTGCATATTTTGTTTGTATTTTTGGAACAAAAAACTTTTTAATATCAGCACATTTGTTCTGTTACTGAGAATTTATGAACCCAACCATCACACATTTCTGTTTACATACAACTATTTCAATATTTGCATGCAATTAACTTCCGAAAAGTTTTCTTTTGAACTTGATAAGAGCTGGAGAGTAAATTAGAATAAGCAGGAGACGTTTTAATGATGCCCTATCTTTATATATTTGGTATGATTCATAAAATGCTGGATTTTTTCAAATGTTTAGCTTTTATATTGAAACATGTGTACTAGACTGCTCCAAGATTGTATGGACGAAAAAAATGTTCTAGCTAAAGGCCGCCCCCCCCTCTAGAATTGTTCTATGTATTGTAGAAATATGTTGTGTAAAATATTAAGATGATAGGATAACGTTAACTGGTGCTGCAGTTTTGAGGTGCATTAACAAGGGGGAAAATACAATTTTTTCAGTTTTTGTAAAAATTTTGCCATTAGATAATTACTTTTGCTATTCAATTTAAAAGAATAGAAATGTGTACGTAATTGTCATTCTAATAAGATATAAAAGACAAAAATTGGTTAAAAAATATAAAAGTTATTTAAAAATCGCCAGGCCATTAACGTGTCTCAGGCCACTAGAACATGAAATATAGAAGCAAAATGAACATATTTTGTAAAATATTAAAATAAAGGCTTATTTTTACTTAAAATATATCCATATTTACTTGTACAAGGTGCCGCAAAAGTAAACTTTCGATGTTTTTTGGCTGTAATTAAAAAAAAAACATGAAAAACTTTGATTCTTCTTGTGGATTATTTTTATTTGGTCTTTTAATTTTTTTTACATCAAGTCGAGAGTATGATGTCATGTAAATGGCCGCCGCCACAGTTGATTGTCATTTGAGCCCATTTTATGGCATTTTCCATCACTTTGGCCAAAACTTTCGGCGATAGGAACATTCTTGACGGATATTGTCTTTAAGAGCTGCAAGAGTCTGAGGCTTGTTGACATAAACCCGCGACTTCAAAAAGCCCCACAAAAAGAAGTCTGACGCGGTCAAATCAGGCGATCTTGCTGGCCAGTGCAAATCGCCAAAACGAGAGATTTGGCGCCCGGGAAATGCATCCTTCAGCATATCGGTTGTGGCACGTGCAGTGTGTGCCGTTGCACCGTCCTGTTGGAACCACATGTTTTCCAATCCCAATTCGTTAGTGCCCCAGAAGCGTAAATTTTACGTACCCGTTAAGATGGAAATGGGCCTCATCACTCATGATTATTTTTGATGAAAAATCATCTTCCTCTTGGTGGTGATTAAGGATGGCTTGAGCGTATGTTAGACGCGATTGGCGGTCAGCAGATAAGAGCTGATACACCGTCTGGACTTTGTACGGAAACATCTTCAAATCTTGTACCAAAATTCGCTGTAAAGACCGTCGACTGATACCCATTTGAGTGGCACGTCGTCTGGTCGATGTCGACGGCGCTTCCATGACATCCTCGCTACAGCAGCAATATTCTCTGCAGAACGGCTACTCCGGGGTCTGCCACGCCTGGCAGCATCTCGTGTTGTGCCAGTCTCTTCGAGGCGAGCGGCTAAACGTCGCAGTGTTTCACCAGTAGGCGTTGGACGGCCAGGAAATCTGCGACGAAATTCACGTTGTGCCAAAGTCACCGACCGATTATTGGTCAAATAAATAGTCAGCAATATTCCGCGTTCTGGAGCAGTGTAGCGTAACATTGTTTATTAACGTGTATTATGGGCCAATCGCAAAATTTATAGCATTTTCTGATAGGAGGATTACTTTTGCTCCATGTTGCTGATGCTCCAGGGAAAGTTGAAGAAAAGTTTAGGACCCAAAAGTAAACAAAATTTCCCAAAAAGTTCTTGGTATGGCAAGCAATATGCAGTTGCGGCAAAAGAAACCAAACATTTATTACAAAGGGCTCTATAAATACAGAAATTTACATCAAGGAATGTTTACAAAAAAAAGATGCTGCTTCCATTCATAAGACTTTATAATGTGTCCACTTATTTTTGGCCTGACTTGGCATGCTGTCACTATGGTAAACAAGACCTCGAGTGTCACAACAACAATAATGTGGTATTTGCACCAAGAGAGGCAAATCCTCCAAACTGCCCGGAGCTAAGGCCAGTGTTGAGATATTGGGCTCTTGTTAAAAGAGAATTGAAAAGCACAAAAAAGGTGACCAAAAGTGTGGTAGATTTTAAACGGAGATGGACAACCTGTTCGAACAAAGTGACAGAAAGAACTATAAAAACCATAATGGAAGGGTTTCCGAAAAAGATTCAAAATTTCATCACTTGTGATTAGAACTATAATTTTTTTTTTTGTAAATTGTAATAATAATTTCAATAAAATAAAAAAAAATTAAAATTGTAAGTTTAGTGGTGCCGATGTTATTAACATATATGTTAAGTATTTTCCGACCTCACTTCTTAAATAGTTTTTAACAGGTGGCCTAGCATTGTCATGATGGAATATTACGGTTTCATGTCTGACCTCATATTCTGGTCGTTTTTCGGCTAGTGATTGCTTCAAACAAATCAGTTGCGTTCGGTACAGGTTCCTTGTGATGGTCTAGCCAGATTTCAGCAGCTCATAATAGATAGGATCCATTTGCTTCCACCAAATCCAGAGTATTACCTTAGTGCCATGGATAATTGGCTTTGGTGTCGATTCGGCTGGTTGGCCGGGCATCACGTACGATCTCTTACGCTTCGAGTTATCGTAATGAATCCATTTTTGATCGCAAGTAATGATTCGGTGCAAAAATTATTTTCTTTTATAGCGTTGAAGCAGCAGTTCATACATACAAAATCGTCCTTCAAGGTCTCTTAGCTTCAATTCGTATTGAATCCTGCTGTTTGCGAGCATTTTGAAATTGCTGATTGAGTAGCTAAATACTCTTTATTAGGTATTGCAACATTTGGCAGAGCTCTGTCAAGATGGAATATTACGGTTTCATCTCTGGCCTCATATTCTGGCCATTTTTCGGCCAATGATCACTTCAAATGAATCAGTTGCGTTCTGTACAAGTTCCATGTGATGGTCTGGTCAGATTTCAACAGCTCATAATAGATAGGATCCATTTGCTCCCACCATATCCAGAGTATTAACTTAGGGCCATGGATAATTGGCTCACGTACGCTTCGAGTTATCGTAATGAATCCATTTTTGATCGCAAGTAATGATTCGGTGGAAAAATGATATTCTTTTATAGCGTTCAAGCAGCTGCTGTTTGCAAACATTTTAAAATTGCTGATTGAGTAGCTCTCAATAATTTTGTAAACTCTTGTTGAGTTTCACAACAATCTTAAGGGAGTAACGCCTCCTTATTTGGCTGGCCTGTGCGTTATTTGTCTTACGTATCAAAATCATCTCTCGCACGTTGAAACTGATGAAACACATTCAGCATAAGTTTCGGTGAGCAATCGGTGTTCTTCTGCGGCACTTTTTTTTTTTCTTCCAAATTAAAGAAGTAAAGCAAAACTTGCCACATTTTCGAAGCAAAAAAAAAAAACGTTGTCGTTTACACAATAATGTTCAACAACTAAGTGAGAGTAAATGACAGATATATACACTTCAAAATTACATGTAAGTTATTAAAAACAAAAACCGCGTTCAAAAGATTGTATCGTTACTCTATTGTCTCATTACATTAAAGCAGACAGGTTGATATATATAATTGTAGCGCTGCTCTACAGCAGACAGTTTTCTTTTCATAATTATCTCGCTGTAGGAAGCAATAGACGGGCCTTTTTATGACGGGTCTCTCAACCTATACGGATGGTTCCAGGAAGGGAGATCAAGTTGGCGAAGCTGTCTACATTCAGGAATTCGAAACTAGTTTATGTTTTAGACTTCCAAATGAATGTAACATTATTCAGGCTGAAATATCAGCCACAAAATGGGCGG
This sequence comes from Calliphora vomitoria, assembly GCA_942486065.2. Lineage (NCBI taxonomy): Eukaryota > Metazoa > Arthropoda > Insecta > Diptera > Calliphoridae > Calliphora > Calliphora vomitoria. The sequence goes on along the minus strand of OW818030.2, from coordinate 84,713,427 downwards.
CTAACTGGCTCAGTTATAACAAGATATCAGGCAGGGATATTCATATATATATACTGACAGTCAGGCCGCAATAAAATCTCTAACAGGGGTGTATACACAACATTTAATTTGATCCAGGAATGCCGGGCATCCTTAAACAGGATGGCGAGACATTCAACAGTCGTACTCAAGTGGGTACGTGGACACGGAGATACTACAGATAACTGTGTTGCTGATGATTTGCCGAAAAAAGGAGCCTTCAAGCCTGATGGAGACATAGATTTCCTATGTGAGATTCCGTTATCCAAATGCAAGCTTCACATTAGTAACTTCTACTATGAGGTTGCTCAGACAAGATGGGGTTGTGAACCCACATGTACTATTACCAGCACGATATGACCCCGACTGAATCGCGGACGAACAACATATCATCTTGGCTTGACACGCTCACAATTGAGTGGTGTGGTGGCGGTCATTACCGGACACTGCAGTTTTGGTAACCACGCGAGGAGACTTGGGTTGCCTTACAACGACTTCTGCAGAAGTTGTCAAAACGAGGAGGAGGAGGATGAGACAATTTTTCATCTTCTTTGTCACTGTCCGGCATTAGAAGATCTACGCTTAAGGTTTCTGGTACATCGTTCCCTAGTTAGTCTTTCTGAGCTCTCGAGTGCATCAAGGCTAGAGGGCATTAATGCCTTTATAAGGAATAGTATTTGGCTAACCAGACCAGATATGGGGATCTTCACAGAGTGACCAATTAATAGTCTCCTTTCCTCTTTCGTATGTCTTCACTCTTCCATCTTTAATCACATCTTGACTTTCCCCTTCTCTTTTTCATATCCATTCTGTCCCTTTTCTTCTGTCTTTCTACTTTCCTCTAACACAAAGGGACCTATTCCTCTCTCTTTTTCTCTTTCGTATCTCTTCACTCTTCAATCTTTAATAACATCCTGACTTTCCCCTTCTCTTTTTCATATCTATTCTGTCCCTCTTCTTCTGTCTTTCTACTTTCAGCTAACACAAAAGGACCTATTGCCTGGACCCACGTGAGCAGCTCTTCACTTCGCGGGTGTCTGGAAACCTAACCTAACGTATATCGCTGTATTAAAGCACACTGTTTTCTGTAGACAATTGTCAGGCTACTTTACAGCATAATGTTTTCTATAGAAAATTATCTCGCAGCTTTAATTCACACAGTTTTAAAGCAGACAGTTTGTTTGTAAGAAATTGTCTCGCTGCATTAAAGAAGAAAGCTTTTTTACCTGTTGTATATCACATAGCTTTCTATAGAACATTGTCTCGCAGCTTTACAGCAGACAGATTTCCATAGAAAATTGTAACGCAGTTTTAAAACATACAGTTTTCTATTAGAAATTGTCTCCTTTAAAGCAGACAGTTTTCTATAGAAAATGGCTTGGCTTCTTTACAGCACACCGTCTTATAAAGACAATTGTCCTGCTGTTTTAAAGCAGACAGTTTTCTTTAGAAAATTTTCACGCTGCTTTACAGTACACAGTTTTCTATAGAAATATGTCTGGATGCCTTACAACAGATCGATTTTTTTTAAATAATTGTCCCGCTGCTTTAAAGCAGACAGTTTTCTATAGAAGTGGTTACGTAGCTTTAAAACAGACTATTTTCTATAGAAAGTTGTCTCACTGTCTTACAGCAGACATTATTCTAAAGAAAATTATGTCGCTGCTTTAAAACCGGCAGTTTTCTAAAGAAAATTTTTAAAAACTGAGAGTTTTTTTTTACCAAAAAAATATTGTTTTCTATATATGGGGCATTTCACGTCAAGTGAACCAACTTTTGAAATCGATGTCTTCCGATCGGGATGAAATTTGCACCAATGTTAGTTCTATTGGATAGTAATTCGGACGCAATTTTTCAACATGATCGGTCAAGAACTCTCTGAGTTATAGGAGGTCAAAATTTGACATTTTGGCTAAACAGGTGTTTTTTCTTATCCATATAACTTATTACCTATTGTTCTTAGCAAAATGTGTCCCAAATAGTTTAGATAGCTATTTATGCAATCTTTGGAAAACAAAAATTAAAAAAATTAAATAAAATATTTTTGACTTTTTTTTTAAAAAATCAAAAACATTTTTGACTTTTTTTTCAAAATGGGCCCTTTTTATTTTTTTTTTTATTTTTTTTTAAGCGACCTATATGGTCGCTTAGTGGGATGCGAGTGGGATATCTATCAAAAAAAATATTTTGTAACTCAAGATATGAAATTTTTTGACTTTTTTTGCAAAATCAAAAACTTTGTTGACTTTTTTTAAAAAAATGGACCCATTTTTTAATTTTTTTTTTTGCTCAGAAGAAAGCTTATGTGTTTTTCTTTAACACCTTTTTTGTCGCTTAGTGGGATGCGAGTGGGATATCTATCAAAAAAATGTTTTGTAACTCAAGACATAAAATTTTTTACTTTTTTTTTGCAAAATCAAAAACTTTTTTGACTTTTTTTCCAAAATGGACGCTTTTTTGAATTATTTTTTTTTTCTCAAAAGAAAGCTTAGGTCTTTTCCTTTAAAACTTTTTTGGTCCAATAGAACTAACATTTCATCCCGATCGGAAGACATCGATTTCAAAAGTTGGTTCACTTGACGTGAAATGCCTCATATAGAAAATAGTTTATCCTTTCCGTTTCTGACAATTTTCTAGCGTAGCGTAATATTTACAAAAATACCTTCAGTAATATTGAAATCTATGTTGAAAAAGGAGAACACTGACAACTGTGAAAATGACATTGTTGTAAAACTGTACGAAGGATAAAACAGCCATCCAGATATGCAGTGAAATGGTAGAGATGTGATAGCTGTTGGATGGCGTGCTGTTTCTCATCTCAAAGTTCAAAAAATAATAACGAAGGTACGTTAGTGGGTGGGTGAATATTTGGGTTGTAGCTTTTGGTTTGTCAGTAAAAATATGCAAAGTTTTCAAAGTATGGTTGATGGTATGTATGTAGGTATGTTTGTAAGTAATTTTATTTAAATACGAATTTTATTGCCTGATGTGTTTGAGGGCGGTGGTGGTGGTTTGTTTAAATGTTTGAAAATTTATGTAACAACTTTACATTTAATTTGTTTTTTCTTTTCGTTCATTTTCCATTTTATTTTGCTTACTTTACACAAATTTTTTATTTTAATTAAATTTCACTTTTTATTGGTGAAAAAAAAAAAAAATATTATGAGAAGTACAAAAACATTTTAAGGATTAAAATAAATTTTAACGCAATGAAAATATTTATGACCAAAAAGATGGTTTAAAAAAAAAACAATGAACAACTTTGTATAAAGGTATTTAAAAGAATATTTATGGTTTATAAATTCAAATAAATATACAGTTTTAATCTGTTTCCTTATCCCTTTTGAGTAACATAGTTATTTTGATAAAAAATTTTAAGTATTTATTGTATGGTATTATTATTAGATAAGAAAAATATCTGTTGTTTGAATTTAAACCCAACTTACGTTTTTCTATAGAAAATTGTCTCACTGCTTTGTATAGAAAATTGTATCGATGCTTAGCAGACAGTTTTCTTTAAAAATCTGACTCTCTGCTTTAACCCTTTCGGGAGGGAGTTTTATTTTGAGAAACAAAATATATATGGTAGAAATTTTTGCATATTCTAAAAGATGGCAAAAAAAATATTATATTCTGCATACTCAGAAATCCTCATATCGTCTTTTTATCCTGGGGCATATAATCCTAATAATCATTTTTCGTGGGACATAAAATCACAATTAGTGTTCTTGATGGGTGATTCGAAATTAAAAAATTAATAAAACATCAGAATATAATTAAACATTTATTTGCTTTTAGAAATGTAATTAGGGATTTAATTTGTGGAATGGTCTGAAACACTTGTACTACAGGGTTTTCCAACAAAAGGTGTTATTTTAGTATTCAAAGAATAATGGCATTTTTTGAGATAAATTATCGTATGTTTATTTCATAATAAAGAGGAAGGTATGCCGTTAATAATGAAAAACAACATCAGCCAAATGGCCACCACGACCACGTTTACAGGACCATATCCTTTTCATGAAATTTTCCATAACCAAATCGCAAAGTAACTGCCCTATGTCCTCGATAGCCCCACGAATTCTATCTTTGAGGTCTTGAGGCCCCAAAGTAAGAAGTCGCAAGGTGTTAAACCACAAGATCTCGGTGGCCAATTGTGATCACCTCTTCGAGAGATACATTTTCATGCATTTCAAGGACCCAATCAGCAAAGACACGACGTTGTTGATGATCGGCCGGCTTGAGTTCTTGTGTTAACTGAACTTTAAAAGCCTTAAGACCCAAGTCTTTAAGCAAAATACGGTGTAATGACGTTTGTGGAATGCCCAATTCCAAAGAACGACGAGGAATGGACAAACCTGGGTTTTCTTCAACACTTTAGGCTACAGCAGCAATATTCTCAGTAGTTCTTGAGCGACGTGCACGGTTTTTATTCTTCACATCACTAACTTGTCCCAACAGCTCGAATTTTTCCACCAATTTCTGTATTGCGGTCCGACAAGGTGTTTCACGACGACCCAAAAATGTTCTAGTCTTACGAACTGTGACTGCAAGATTTTCACCATTTTTTGTAGTGAATTTTAATAATTTCAATTTAATAAATTCAATGCGTTGTTGATGCGTGTATCGTTCCATATTTGTAATGTCGTATTTTCTACTTGTCAAATTTCGAAGAATAAAAGCTTCAAAAGTGACAGCTACCAAAATACCGGGTGATTCAAAATAACATCTCTCGTTGGAAAACCCTTTACAAAGCGTTTTTGCAGACTAAGCTTTTCATCTGTGCACGCATTTCGATACTAAGTGAAGAACAGTTACAACTGGCATACTGGTCTAACAAAATAAAAATGGAGAAAGCCGGAAAGTATTTACAAACTCTGATATCAAAAAACTGGAGCAGGGTGGTTGAAAATGTTAAAAATTTTATTTTCAAATGCGAATAACTCTTAAGCTATAAAAGATAATTGATAATTTGTGTAGTGCTTGAGGAGGAGATTCTTTATATGTAATTTTTTTTAAATCGGAACCCACATGAATAAATATAATCTTTTTAAAAAATTAACATACGCGAGGTGTCCTACTTTGGGATCCCCTGGCCGTGCCCCTAGTGGGTCCATGAGGTCCAAACTCAAACTTGAACTCGAAAAGACTTCCTCTTTGCGCGTGTCAAATTTCATTCAAATCGGACTAAGCGTTTAGAAGTTACAGATATATTTCCCTTTATTATACCCATATATGACACATACGTTTTTTCATTCCGTTTGTAATTTCCACAATATAATTTTCCGACCCTATAAAGTATATATATTCTGGATCCTTATAGATAGCGGAGTCGATTAAGCCATGTCTGTCAGCAAAATCCGTTCATATGTAACAGAGATATGAGCAAAAATCCGAGACAACCTCTGAAAATTTCATCAAAAAAGACAATTTATTGCATGCTTTGACAAAGTAACAAAACTTAAGTTTGGAAGTGTGTTGGTTTCATTGCTTTGTGTAATTTGTTTTTTTTTTTGGTGTTTCGTTTCGTTTGGCATTGTTGTTTTTATACCCTTCACCTTCGTGAGAAGATTATCATTTCGTTTGTAACTTCTACAATATAAAGTGGGCAATTAATGCATCCTCAACAATGGTGCTATATTCGGCATAGCCGAATATAGCACTCATACTTGTTAAATATAACGTTGTTTTCCAAAATATACTTTCAATAAAACAAATCTTTGAATATGAATTATATTACTCGAGGTGTGTATTTTTAACTGCTGTAAATATATTTTTTAAATGTTTGTATTTAGCACTTATTTTAATGTTTTTATTGCGTCATCTTTTTTGTAAAATTGTGAATAGTGTTATCGTCTTTTGTGTAGTAGAATTTCCGTGGATAACAACCGATAAAAGAGTTTCCTACATGTAGTTTTTCGTGGGAGACTAAGGTTTAATGGCATGTAAAATTTGTTTACAATTTAGTACTGCTTTTGCAAAGGGTACATTGAGAAAACAGGTTCGTGATAGCAACCGAATTTGTTGCCAATCGAATGATTCTACCTTAGTGAGCGAATTTTACAGTTGTGGTTATAAAATTGGAAGGGGTAACAAAAGTTTGGTTGCTTCAACCGAAATTCTTCTTTATCAACTGACTTTCTGTTGATGGAACCGAAAAATTCTATGTGTGCAACCGAATCATTCGATTGGCAACAAATTCGGTTGCTATCACGAATCTGTCTTCTCTGTGTATGTTCTAATTTGAGCCTAATTGCTAAAAGCTCAGATCTCTCTATCGAAAGGTCAAGGTCTCTTATCAATTCACTTAAGGCATCTTGTGAAAAAAGTGCAGCCATCGTTAACACTTAAAAATTGTTTTCATGATTATTCGAAAAAACGTCCACCATCTTTGTAATCGACAAATCTGATAGAAGTTGTCGTCTGAGTACAGTAGAGGCCTTTTTGGCAGACGGTAAATCAGGATAGTAAATCTGTCCAAATCATAGGTACACCAAACTTCAAATGACTACGTTTACCGCTTTCCCTCTTTACATGCAATGTTTTTAACCCACACACAGAAAAAATATATAGTTGTGCATGTTTACTGTAACCACTCCAACATTTGTATACGTTTTTTAACAATATTATAGTCACAATAACTGTTTATATGATTGTGGTAACAATAATATGGTTAATTTACGATTCACATGATTGTATTAATAATATACAAGGTTACAGTAAACAAGTATATGTTTATGACAACCATTTATATGATGAAGGACTTACCATATTACGTTGCTCTCGGGTTATGGATATCATAATCTGAGAACAACATATTATGATAAAATTATTCATTATAAAAATGGTTGTCACAAACATATACTTGTTTACTGTATCAATCATGTGAAATACGTGTTTCTCACTAAGTCTGATAGAGGTGTTCTAATATTTTTTACTATTATTCGCCACAAATGTAACAAAACACATTTTGGTCATTCCGAAGAGGACATAATGTTAAAATCAATTTATTTATGGAAATGTACATATAAGATTACGAAACGGGCACACGAATTTATTTATGGCAGCCAATATTGAAAAATAAAGGTAGATCCAAAGCAAAATTTATAACAATATTGATCTGTGTCAACAAATAAACAGTTTATGATACTATTTATACCCTACATCACCATAGCGGGGAGGGTATTATGCGTTTGTGCTGATGTTTGTAATATCCAAAAATATTTGCCTAACACCACTTTAAAGTATACCGATAGACTCAGAGTCGCTTTCTGATTTGATTAAACAATGTCCTTCTGTCCGTCTGGCTGGCTGTCCATGTAAACCTTGTGCACAAAGTACAGGTCTCAATTTTGAAGATATTTCGATCAAATTTGGCACATGCTATGTTTCCCAATGACGAAGCCTATTGAAACTGGGCTAAAATCGGTCCATTATTTCACCTCGCCCCATACAAATCGCACTGGTACCTCTAAAGAGAGTCAACTCAAAATTTTTACATTTTCACTTTTTGCAAGAAATCGACGTACAGTGGTCATATCTACCCACTGTAAAAATCTTACATCACTTTCGCGAAATATACAGTTGTATCCGTCTTCTACTTCCATTGTAATGTATTAGAAAGTAAAACAGTTTTTTTGCCTCTACTGAAAAGTTTTAAACAAATATAGTTTAAATAAGTTTTAAATATACGGAAAACATGTCACTTAATTTTGTGACGATCTGTTCATAATTAGTCTCCCATATAAGATCCACTTCCGAAAATCACTTTAACAAGCATAAATCTTTTAAAATTGTTGGCATTCACAAATAATTCAACCGAAATAAGTTTCATATAAAGTCATAAATTACACGACCTAATTTCATGGCGATCGGCCCATAATTGGTCATAGCTCTCATATAAGACTCACTTCCTTTAGCCTTCCTTTAGCCTTATATGAAAATGTTGGCATTATATGGTTAAGCTTGGCCGACCATACTTTCTTACTTGTTTCTATATAAATAAATCTGTCAAATTTAATCGAGTTATTAATAATATTTGGGGTCTAGGGACTGAGGAATACTCGACTAAGAATATGTTTCAATTTATTTTTAAGTACTATCAACATAAGTACTATATTTTTATATCTGTACTTTGTATAGATCAATAAAATTTATTTCAAATTTGCATATGCCAGGGCAAGCGGATTAAAAAGCAAACATTACTCGTCAATGTACATCAACAAATTTAAATTAAATTTCTTGGTTGAATAAACAAATCGAAAAAGAAAGAAAATAGAAATAATATTACGAGTTTAGTACTTTTACGTTCTCTGTTCCATTTACATTACAATAATCAAATCAAAATGTTGACATACATAATCATTCTTTTGTACAGACATACATACATACATACGTCTGTTCATGTTGTTGCTCTGCTTTGTAGATATGTAGATATGTATATCTGTTTATGCATTTAATAAATGCAAATTCGACAAAACCAACAAAGAGTACTCACAACAGATACAGACATAAGGAATGAAACATTTATAGGGATGGGTAGCTGGACCCACTATACACTCAAACACACATACAATACATGACAAACTGTGAAAAGTACTCACATACACAATATTTACATTTCAGCTCATTCATATGCCACTTTTTGTGAACTTTACTGATGGCGAGTAGAAAAAAAAAACAAAAAAAAAAAATTGAAAAAAAAAGTTCTTAATTTTGTATGAATGAATGCAAAGAACAGGATGGAGAATTGCTTCATCAAAAATGTTAATAAATGCCAAATGACTAATGGTCTAATGGTGTTTGGACCTCTCGACTGACTCTAACCCATACTCTCTCGCAAGCTACGACTTTCGCAGACAAAGCGAACACACAACAACGAGCTAAATTATTAGCGAAAGGACGAGGCAACGCACACAATAGCACGCGTTTAGTGCGTGTCCTTTGTGTTTTGATAAAGCACAGCTGCCTTTTTTTTTACGCCATATCGATTTTTTTATTATTAAATTCTGTTTTTTTTTTTTTGCTATTGTTGTGTTTGTTCATGCCGTCGGTAGACAATGGACTTACCAACCAAAAGTCTCTCATGAACATGAGCAAAAATTTGGTTTTCATTTGTGATTTAAAAAGGAATGAAAAACAGTGTCATAAAAAATGAAACGAAATGAAATTCCAATTTGAATTTTGCTTATTTGATGCACATCGTATTCCATACACTAATAGAAATATTTCTGAAGATTCTGTTAGATTGAATGTTGAGTTTCAGTTGTTGCAATGCATAAGAGAACCCACATAACCTTCAAAGATCCCAATGTAAAAGCCATATAAAATAAATTCGAGCTAAATTAATGACATACACATAATCAAACTAAATAGTATTTCCAGAAATTCATGAGAATACAGTTAGATATTTGCAATATTGGCTGCTAATTTTCATTATCTGAAGTTTTTTTTTATTAAATTGTTTTAAAAGATCGATATGAACTCTATTTCTTCAAGTGTATTTGCAAATACAGCAGTACTACACACACAATTTGCATTTCATTTAGGTTTTTTTCTACTTGCTTATATTTCTTTCAGATGAATTGTGAATGAACGATTGTACATTATGGACGGTGATCTCAACTAGAATCATCCCTTGTGTATTCCGCGCATACAATTCAGTCAACCAGTCAGACAGACAGGCACTTCAGTCGTTCACACAAATTTACTATAGACATCAGGGATGGAACTGTAAATTTTTTGATACTACTTTATATTAAAAAGTAACGTAGTATTTTCACTACTAATTTGATACTTTCAAACAATATTCCTTATTGTAATTTCTATAGAAATGTTTGTGTATAACAGTGTTTTCTCTAGAAAATTTTGTGTATAACAGTTGACGCAGCGCTGTGGGATCTCAAAGCAGCTCAGATATGCCAAATTGTAAATCGCTTGAAAACTTTTCGTGCTTTTTACAATTCTAAACTGGTTACCAGTGGATTTGATGGTGATACAAATGGCCCTCAACTCTGCTGTGAGACTAAATGCTGGTTGTTCGCGGTCTGGCAAGGACCTTGGAGACTCTAGGATACTGAATTACTATGGGCCGATTACTGCATCACAAAACCTTTTTTCGATAGGCACTTCTATATTATGATCCCGAATAGGGATTTATGGCAACACGGACTCTTCCCCCCTGCTGACGTCATACGGATATACACTGATGGCTCTAATAGGGGTAACAGGGTCGGTGGAGGTTTCTACATTGAAAACTTTGAGATAAAATCCTTCTTTATGCTACCTAACTTCTGTACTGCTCTTAAGGCGGAAATTACTGCCATTAAACGTGCATCCAACTGGCTGAGGTATTTACTGACAGCAAGGCTACCGTTAACGGAATAGCGGGTGTCTTAACGACATCTAGGTTATCCGAGGAATGCCGGATATCCCTAAATGAGATAGCGAGACATTCTAGGATAACGGTTATTTGGGTCCCTGGACACGATGGAAATCAGGGTAATAGTATAGCAGATGATTTGGCCAAAAGGGGTGCGATGATGAGTGAGGAGGCAATCGACCCCTTTTTTGGTATTTCCCTTGTTAAATGCAAGATGGCTGTTCAGCAGAAACTATATGAGACTGCAAAAAACAGCTGGACTAATGAACCTTTTTGAGCTACAGCGAGGTCGACTTGGCCCGTATATGATGCCAGCAGGACGAGTCTACTTATAGATTACCGTCGTGAGTAAATAAAGCTAATTGTCTCCTTTATTACAGGACACTGTTTAATCGGGACACATGCTAGAAGAATGGTCCTACGGTACAATGATTACTATAGAAGCTGCCATAATGAAGAAGAGCCAGAGATTGTGTATCACCTTTTCTGCCAATGTTCGGCTCTGACAAGCCTGAGGGAACGCATCTTCGGATTTTGATTCCTATCATGTTTGGACGAGCTATCAAGGATGAATCTGAGACAAATCTTTTCCTTCATCCGGGAATCTGGTTGGTTTAATTTGGAGTCAACGGAAGTACTGCAAATACCCTGATGACTACCCCTTGAGTATCACAATGGGATCAGATTTGAATGGACCCAAGTGAGCTGCTTGAGGAGCAGCTGCCCATAGAATCTAACCTAACCTTTCGTGGTTCTTGCAAAATTATAACATGCTATTTATCTAATATATTCGACGTATGACTTAAAAATGTGGAATTTACAAAATATGGCGCGTTTTTCTTTTTAATACTTCATATGCATTTATTCTCACTTAGTTATTAAACATTATAGTCATAGAGAAACATAGAGCGGATACTAGAAAAAACAAGTAAGAAAGTATGGTCGGTCAAGCCCGACCAGATAATACCCTACACTAAGTAAATGAGCAAAAAAATTTTTCTTTCAAAATTTCAATAATTTATGTTCGTGAGCGATTTTCGGAAGTGGGCCTTATATGGGAGCTATGACAAATTATGGACCGATCACCACGAAATTTGGTCACGTGATTAATGTTTATATGAAAGTTATTTATGTTGAATTTTATGTGTATACCAACATTTGTAGGAGATTTATGCTCGTTAAAGTGATTATCGGAAGCAGGCCTTATATGGGAGCTTTGACTAATTATGGACCGATCATAATAAAATTTGGTGACATGAACTCCCTATATATAAAACTTATTTGGACAAAAACTTGTGTAGATACCTATATAAATTAAACATTTGTGACGGATAAAATCCACTTTCGGGAGGACATTTGTATGGGGGCTAGGTCAAATAATGGACCGATTTCAGCCAGATTCAATAGGGATCGTCCTTGGGCAGAAAAAATGATATGTACCAAATTTTATCGAAATATCTTTAAAATTGCGACCTGTACTCTGCGCACAAGCTTTACATGGACAGCCAGCCAGCCAGCCAGCCAGCCAACCAGCCAGCCAGCCAGCCAGACGGACGGACGGACGGACGGACGGACATCGTTTAATCGACTCAGAAAGTGATTCTGAGTCGATCGGTATACTTTAAGGTGGGTGTTAGACTAATATTTTTGGGCGTTACAAACATCTGCACAAATCCATTATACCCTCCCCACTATAGTGGTGTAGGGTATAAAAACTCAAACAAAACAAGTAAGAAAGTATGGTCGGTCAAGCCCGACCAGATAATACCCTACACTAAGTAAATGAGCAAAAACATTTTTCTTTCAAAATTTCAATAATTTATGTTCGTGAGCGATTTTCGGAAGTGGGTCTTATATGGGAGCTATGACAAATTATGGACCGATCGCCACGAAATTTGGTCACATGATTAATGTTTATATAAAAGTTATTTATGTTGAATTTTATGTGTATAAGTTAAGGCCGTACTTAAAGTATTAGTCTTATTTCTATGAACTTATTTACTCTCTATTATGCGATCTCTCTTTCTTTATGCAATTAGTACTTAGTTCAGTTTTATTTTGGCTACAGTTGGATAAGCAATCCTCATAGAAAAGGAAAGCGAAATTTATAATTTAAGATTATGAAGAAATGAATTGAAATTTAATAAAATTTAAAATAAGTTTTTTAATAAAAATTTAAAGTGGTTTTTTTGAACTAAGAAAAATTTAAAATTAATTGGCGCCCAACGTGGGGCTGGGGCTAAAGTAAAACATAGAAACTTTAAAACAAAAAATATAATATAATAAAATCAATATAATAACACCCAAAATATTTGACTTTATAAAATTAAATTTTTTTTATAAACCTATGTGTTTAATTTCTTTTTGTGAAAACAAGTGATGTTCATTAAAAAAACTAAAAAAAATCTTATAATACGAGTCAGTCTATTTGACACATAATTCGCGTTACAAAAAAAAACATTTAAGTTTATAAATGAAATTACAATACTTCAACTGCATTGACGTAAATTAAAATAAAATTATTAAAAAGATATAAGTTAAAGTTAAAATTTTAATTTTAAAAAATTTAAAATGACAAAATAAATGAATAAACAAAAAAAAAAAAACATGAAATCTAAGTGAATGTTAAAAATGATTAAATGATGATAAAAATAACGGTACTAAAATTCTTTAAAAAAATCTGTGACAATAATTCAAAAGAACATAAGAATCAAAGCAAAATTAATAATAAATTCAGTAGCAGAAAAATAAGATTAAATAAAAGTAAATAATAAAAAAATCGGAGACTTAAAGATGTGCTTGCAAAAACCTGTTTAGGAGTACTCATTAAGAAGACGTAATTATTAAGAGTACTGCTGCAAAATAAAAAAGAGGTCCTAAAAAACAGCTGCCTAGAAATACGAATTAATTTGCATGTACAAATCTAAGAGAGGACGTAATTTTTAAGTGAACTGCTGTTGAAAAAGAGTTGCTGCTAAATAATATATAAAAAGAGCATCTATTAGTAATAAATAATTTAAGTATTAAATTGTACATAAGAGTAATTTAAAATTAATAACTTTATAAAATAATTTATTTCTACAATTATATAATTAATTATATATTATTTAAGTATTGTTGAAAATAAATAATTATTTATATAATATATGTTTACTAATAGTTGGTATTAATTAATTAAGAGTTTTAAAAAATATGAACTATTTACTTAAGAGTAAGTTAATATCAATAATTTTATAAAATAATTTCTTTTTTTACAATTACCTAATTAATCGTATATATACTTAAATTTATTGCTTTATATATATTATCTAAAATAATTTTGCTACTAATTTTAATTGGCTATTATAAAACTATTATTAACTTTCATTGTTTCAAATTTGTTTGTCTTTATTGTAATTATATTTAGATTTATGATTAAAGTTGTTAAAATAACGAAGATAGACTAATTAAAATATTTAATAAATAATAACTTCTATCCTTATGAACATCGATGATTTAATATCGGATATAAAAAACATTAAAATTAGTTCAGAAAATACTTCCTTAAATTCTAAAAATATGGACGCCAGTACCGTCCAAGCTTTACTAAATACTGCTTTAGTCCAGGCAACTGAGCAAGCGCGGCAAGGTTTTCAGAACACTATTGATGATCTAACTAAAAGATTATCCGTCTTAGAAAATCCAGTTCAAGTTGAAGAATATAAGCCTATATCTATCAGGGTAGGTGTAAGATGCAGTGAATCTCTAGATATAGTGAAATCTATTCCAGAGTTCAGTGGTGATGCGAGCAGGTATATGTCGTGGCGTCAAGCCGCAATTACTGCACACAAATTATATGAATCCTTTGAAGGCAGCTCAACATATTATCAGGCTGTAGGAATTATTAGAAATAAAGTTGTAGGAGCTGCTGATACAGTACTCAGTTCGTATAATACAGTATTGAATTTCAAAGCAATTTTATCTAGATTAGATTTTTCATTTGGAGATAAAAGATCCATATTTACACTTGAACAGGAGTTGTCAACATTAAAGCAAGGTCCCCAGGGAATTATTGAGTTTTATGATGCAGTCGAGAAAAAATTGGCACTGATTTTGAACAAAGTAATAATGACCAATGAGGGAAATCCGGCATTAATTGAAGCTCTTAGTCAGAAATACAGGGAAAATGCATTACGTGTATTTATTTCTGGGTTACGACGTCCAATGTCGGATGTATTGTTTTCGTGCAAACCTCCAGACATGCCTTCAGCTCTTGCTCTAGCCCAGGAACTTGAGACTAATCAGGCGAGATATAATTTTGCAACAACATTTTGGAATAATTCGACACAAACCATTACTTACAATTCACCACATTATCAACCTGTTCGACAACCTCATTTTCATAATAGGCCAATACAACAAAATTTTATTCCTAGAAATCAATTTAACAATAGATTTCAAACAGCACACAATCAATTCTTAAATATTAATGAAAATAGCAACAAGTTCACCACTCCTTTTTCCCATCCACATCAGAACGCTACATTTAATAGAAATAGTAATAGAATGCAATTTTATGATGGCAATCATAGACAAAATGCCGAGCCAATGGATGTTGACATTAGTAATCGTTTCAATCAGCATCATCAAAAACGACCAGCTGACAGTTTAAATCAGAATGTTTCAAAAATACAAAGAGTAAATCATTTAAATCAACATTATCCTACAGAAAACTATTTTAATTGCGATTATAATGAGCCACCAGAATCTAGTTTCGAATTTGTTCGACCTGAGCCTCAGCCTACTTATGTCCCACAAGTTCAAAATTCTGAACTCGATATACAAGACGAAATTAATTTTTTAGAACAAGATCCCTCCTGCCGTACATAGTTAGATCGCTAGGAGGTAGGACGTTAAGAATATTAATTGACACCGGCACATCCAAAAATTATATTAAAAATCTTAGTTCTTTGAAATCAGTTAAACCGCTCGATAAACCCTTTTTTGTAAAATCAGTAAATGGAAATTCAAAAATATTTTCAAAATGTGTAGCGTATTTATTGGGTACAACTACTAATTTTTTCGTTTTACCGGATTTGACTACTTTTGATGTAATAGTTGGCTTTGACTTTCTGACTCAAATAAAAGCGCAAATTGACTGTAAAGAGGGAATACTTAAATATAATGATGGAGAAGAAAAATTGTCGTTTATTTATTGTAATGCTGTTAATAATTTGATCAGTCCTGAAACTTGTGATGTACCTGCTTACTTAGTTAAGAAACTCGAAAATATTCTGGAAGCTAACAAAGGAGCCTTTGCTGATCCTATAGAATCCCTTCCTTTTGTCACCAAGGTTGTAGCTACTATTAGAACTGAAGACCAAGAGCCAGTATACTCAAAGTCATATCCGTACCCTTTAGCTTTGAATGATTTTGTTAATAATGAAATAACAAATTTATTGAAAAATGGCATAATAAAACCTTCTCGCTCTCCATATAATAATCCTATATGGATAGTTGATAAGAAAGGTTTCGATGAGTCAGGGAAACCGAAAAAAAGACTTGTAATTGACTTTCGGAAACTAAATTCAAAAACTACAAGCGATCGGTACCCAATACCCGATACATCGACCATTTTGTCAAATTTAGGAAAATCCACTTATTTCACTACATTAGATTTAAAATCAGGATTCCATCAAATCAGCCTAGCAGAGAATGACAGGGAAAAAACTGCTTTTAGCGTCAATAATGGGAAATTTGAATTTTGTCGGCTTCCGTTTGGATTGAAAAATGCCCCTAGCATTTTTCAACGTGCAATAGATGACGTTTTACGCGAAGAAATTGGAAAAACCTGTCACGTGTATATCGATGATATTATCATCTTCTCATCATCGGCTGAAAAGCATATCTCTGACATTGATAGAATCCTCCAAAAATTGTACAAGGCGAATATGCGAGTTTCAAGTGAGAAGTCAAGATTTTTTAAAAGATCTGTGGAGTTTTTAGGATTTGTTGTTTCAGAGGATGGTATAAAGACCTGTCCTGAAAAAGTCAATGATATTATAAACTATCAGGTCCCTGAAACATTGCGTAGTCTGAGGTCATTTTTAGGATTGGCGGGGTATTACCGCAGATTCGTCAAAGATTACGCACTCATTACAAAACCACTCA
This sequence comes from Calliphora vomitoria, assembly GCA_942486065.2. Lineage (NCBI taxonomy): Eukaryota > Metazoa > Arthropoda > Insecta > Diptera > Calliphoridae > Calliphora > Calliphora vomitoria. The sequence continues at coordinate 84,696,878 of OW818030.2, read as the reverse complement.
CAAAATATCTCCGAGGAGAAAACGGCAACGTGTCAGCAAAGTGCTCTCGAAACGTAAAGGTATGTCTTGATAGGGAAGCACTAGTCGCCTTTGAAAGGATAAAAAATATATTGGCATCAGAAGACGTATTGTTGCTTCATCCAGATTTTAATGAGCCCTTTGAACTTACTACCGATGCATCGTCTAGTGCAATAGGTGCTGTATTGACACAAAATAGTAGACCTATAACCATGATTTCAAGGACTTTATCTACAACGGAAGAAAACTACTCCACAAATGAGCGTGAACTCCTGGCTATAGTGTGGTCGCTTCAAAAGTTAAGAAATTATCTGTACGGCGCAAAAAACGTAAACATCTACACAGATCACCAGCCGCTCTCATTTTCTCTTTCAGAAAAAAATCCCAATACAAAAATAAGGAGGTGGAGGGCATTTATAGAAGAATTTTCGCCAAAGTTTCACTATAAACCCGGCAAAGACAATATAGTGGCAGATGCTTTGTCCCGTCAATATATGCACTTCGTGGAAAGTGACTCAATGAGCATGGATGCCACAATTGGCTCTGAGACTATGTCTGCAACTGAAGGAGCTATAGGTTCTGACACTTTAACTGCGTCAGAAACATCGACCATTGCAACAGTACATAGTGAAGAATCTTCCACAGAAGTGATCAAGTCAGTTGCAAACCCAATTAACTGCTTTAAAAATCAACTTGTTTTAATTGAGGCATCAAAATCTACTTTGATTTCAGAAACCGTATTTGTCAATCAAGTAAGACACTTAATAAATTACAATAAGGTGCCGGACATCATGAAGTTCGTGAGAGAAGTTGTGAATCCAAGTGTTGTGAACTGCATATATTGTGATCGTCATACGTTAGGGCAAATTCAGAATGAACTTATAAAAAATTTTCCGTCGGTAAGATTTGTCATTAGCAAAAATATGGTGATAGATATTCACAATCCTGATGATCAGCTTGAAATTCTAATAAATGAACACAACAGGGCACATCGTAATATTCGAGAAAATCATAATCAAATCCTTAGAGAATACTATTTTCCAAGCATCCGTAAGAAACTAGAAGAGATAGTTTCAACTTGCAAAACCTGTAAAGAAGCAAAGTACGTCAGGCATCCTAAAAAAACTAGAATAGGAAAAACACCTATCCCTGAAAATCCTGGTGAACTGCTACATATTGATGTTTTTTCAACTGATAACACCCATTTTCTTACCTGTGTCGACAAGTTTAGCAAATTCGCACTCGTTTTCCCAATCGCATCTCGATCGATTGTAGATATAAAAATTCCATTATTGGCAATATTGAACTTTTTTCCAAAGGCCAAGACTGTAGTGTGCGACAATGAAAAAGCTTTTAATTCTGAAACAATTAAATCTATTCTCGCAAATCAGTTTGGTGTCGACATTTTTACAGTTCCACCGGCACATAGCACAAGTAATGGTCAAGTAGAACGTTTTCATAGCACTTTGTCCGAAATCGCAAGGTGTTTGAAAGCAGAAAAAGGGTATGTCGACACAACGGAGTTAGTTCTGATTTCTGTTTCTAAATATAATCAAACGATACATTCGGTTACTGGACTCAAACCCATTGACGTCCTTCACCGTATTTCTGAGAAGCTAAGAATATCATTGATGAAGAAACTGGATATAGCTCAGGATAAGGATTTGACTTACCATAACACGCATAGGATAGTGAGAAACTTCTCCCAGGGAGACAAGGTATTTTTAAAAACTAACAAGAGATTAGGGAATAAATTTAGTAAACGCTTTGTAGAAAAAGTAATTCAAAAGGATATGGGAAGTTATGTGCTGATAGATAATCGACCTGTTCATAAGGATAATATACAATAGAATTTTGAATTTATTACCAAATTATTTCGAAATAAGACAACAAATTTATTTTTAAGGAATTATTGTAATTATACTTAAAAAAATAATAAAATTTAGTTAAGTTAAGAAATAATGCAACAGTCGAGGACGACTGGTTTTAAAGAGGGAGGGTAGTTAAGGCCGTACTTAAAGTATTAGTCTTATTTCTATGAACTTATTTACTCTCTATTATGCGATCTCTCTTTCTTTATGCAATTAGTACTTAGTTCAGTTTTATTTTGGCTACAGTTGGATAAGCAATCCTCATAGAAAAGGAAAGCGAAATTTATAATTTAAGATTATGAAGAAATGAATTGAAATTTAATAAAATTTAAAATAAGTTTTTTAATAAAAATTTAAAGTGGTTTTTTTGAACTAAGAAAAATTTAAAATTAATTTATACCAACATTTTTAGGAGATTTATGCTCGTTAAAGTGATTATCGGATGCAGGCCTTATATGGGAGCTATGACTAATTATGGACCGATCATAATAAAATTTGGTGACATGAATTCCCTATATATAAAACTTATTTGGACAAAAACTTGTGTAGATACCTATATAAATTAAACAGTTGTGACGGATAAAATCTATTTTCGGGAGGACATTTGTATGGGGGCTAGGTCAAATAATGGACCGATCGCCACGAAATTTGGTCACGTGATTAATGTTTATATGAATGTTATTTATGTTGAATTTTATGTGTATACTAACCTTTGTAAGAGATTTATGCTCGTTAAAGTGATTATCGGATGCAGGCCTTATATGGGAGCTATGACTACTTATGGACCGATCATATTAAAATTTGGTGACATGAAGTCCCTATATATAAAACTTATTTGGACAAAAACTTGTGTATATACCTATATAAAATAAACATTTGTGACGGATAAAATCCACTTTCGGGAGGACATTTGTATGGGGGCTAGGTCAAATAATGGACCGATTTCAGTAGGTTTCAATAGGGATCGTCCTTGGGCAGAAAGAATGATATGTACCAAATTTTATCGAAATATCTTTAAAATTGCGACCTGTACTCTGCGCACAAGCTTTACATGGACAGCCAGCCAACCAGCCAGCCAGCCAGCCAGACGGACGGACGGACGGACGGACATCGTTTAATCGACTCAGAAAGTGATTCTGAGTCGATCGGTATACTTTAAGGTGGGTGTTAGACTAATATTTTTGGGCGTTACAAACATCTGCACAAATCCATTATATCCTCTCCACTATGGTGGTGTAGGGTATAAAAATTATGTACTCAAAATAATAACACATACGAGTGTTGTTTTTGTTTCAACGTAGTTTTTCTACTAATACATTCTCAGCACTTAGGTTTCTGACAACTGAGTTAGGTCTCTGACAGGAGAGTTTTCGCTCTATGTATATTTTGGAAAGTTTTGCTTTACTTCTTCAATTTTAAAAAAATGTATCGCTGAAGTACACCGATTGCTGACCACAGCTTATGGTGAATGTGTTCCATCGGTTTCAACGTGTGAGAGATGGTTTGTGCGGTTCAGAAGTGGTGATTTTCACACGGAAGACAAAGATCGCCCTGGTCAGTCAAAAATGTTTGAAGACCAAGAATTGGAGTCATTACTCCATAAATATTGTTGTCAAAATTATTGGGAAATACTCAAGCAGCACTCCTTGAGCAGCAGGATTCATCCAAAAGCAATTTGGATAAGATACGAATTGAAGCCGAGAGATCTTGAAAGAAGATTTTGCATGTCTGAAGTGATCTTTGACGGCTGTAAAAGAAAATCTGATCCATTACGATAGGTCCGAAGCGTAAGAGATTGTACGTGAAGCCTGGCTAACTAGCTCAATCGACACCAAAGCCAAATATCTATGGCGCTAAGGTAATGCTCTGCATTTGATGGGACCAAAAGAGTCCTATCTATTATGAGCTGCTGAAATCTAGCTAGACCATCACAGGAAACCTGTACAGAACACAACTGATTCGTTTGAAGCGAGCATTGGCCGAAGAATGTCCAGAATATGCAGCCAGACATGAAACTGTAATATTCCATAACGACAACACTCGGCCACATATTGCAATTCCTGTTAAAAAGTATTTAGAATAAAGAGGTTGGGAAGTTTTGACTCACCCGTTTTATAGTCCAGACCGTACCTCGTCCGACTACTATTTGTTTCGATCGAAGCAGAACGCAATAGTACTTAAAAATTTCAATTTCATGAAAATGAATTAAACAATGGACCGAAAATCCGCTATTCTTTGCTTCCTAGAAAGAAGTTTAAAATGAAGGGTATATATGAGTTTGTCATTCCGTTTGTAATTTCCACAATATAATTTTCCGACCCTATAAATTCTGGATTCTTACAGATAGCGGAGTCGATTTAGCCATGTGCCTCTGTCTGTCCGTCTGTCTGTTGAAATCAATTTTCTGAAGACCCCAGATATCTTCGGGATCCAAATCTTCAATAATTCTGTCAGACATGTTTTCGAGAAGTTTCCTATTTGAAATTAACAAAATCCGTCCATAAATAACGGGGATATGAGCAAAAATCCGATACAACGTCTATTTTTGGCCTACTTTTGATCTATATCTCGATTACTAAGTCATAAATATAGACAATATGGATATCTAATGATATATACTACAAAGTACATTGCAACGATGTATATAAGGCGGGAATAAAATCGGGAAAAATATTTTTTAACCCGAATTTTTTATTCACAAAAACATTTTTGTTTCATAATTTTTTTCACTAATAAATTAAAAAAAAAAAAAAATTTTAAATTAAAAATAATTTTCTAAAAAAAATTGGAAAAAACTTTTAAAAAACAACATCGAAAAAAAAAAAAAAAAATTTAATTTTATTTTAAAGTATAATTTGGTGAAGGGTATATAAGATTCGGCAAAGCCGAATATAGCTTTCTTACTTGTTAAAAATCTTTTAAAGGTATCTCAATAAGGATAGCTATTAAATAGAAAACCCTTTAAATATACTAATGGCGGTTTCCCGACGACCTCGAATTTTAACCTGATAACTACATTTATAAGATGTGTATTTAAATGATTTTAGGAAGTGGAAGTTATATGGGAGCTATTACCAATTATGGGCCGATCTCAATCAAATTCCACACTGCGATTTTAATATATATTAGCATTATTTATGTCGAATTTTAACAAAATATGATCCGATTTTAAAGCAAATATGAACCGATTCAAACAAAAAATCGTTTTGTGATTTCATTTTATATGGAACTTTTCTTGGCTGAATTTTGTATGGTTGCTGGTATTCTATAGGCATTTATGTAACATAGAACCATATTCCGGAGATATCATGGACCTATTCGTAACATTTTCAACAGAGCTTGCATGGCCTTTTATCATTGGAATATCATGTGCAAAATTTCATGGTATTATCTACAAAATATTTAAAGAAAATATGAAAACTGTTTTGAAAAATATAAATTTATTGGAGACAACACATTTTGGTCAGTTTTCAATGTCCAAGTTTTCTGATCAACAAGGAATATTTGAGAATAATTTCATTCCCTAAGTTCTTCACTATTGGCTTTATTCTGTCTTTAGCAGTATTTTACAAGGACATTTATTATATGTACTTTTTGGTTCTGCTGCCAATATTTCGATATATACTGTTGGAAAAAATAATAGAAACGAGAGTTTTTTTTAACAAATTTTTTAACTATATTAGACATAAGTATTTAGTTTTGTAAATAAAAATTTATATGCAGTTTTGTTTATCAGATATACAACATAAGAAAAAACATAATCATTCCTCTTTACATTTATATTTTAAAAAGTACATTATATGAGTAACAATGTAAAGAGTCAATATTTTTACTGGAAAAAATAATAGAAACGTGTAAAAGGATTAAATTTTTAGAATTACATCTTTTTATTTTTTGTTAAAAAATTATTTTATTTTAACATTTCGTTGCTCTACCTGTGTTTTTCACATCTTCATTGCATCTGCGACTCATGGAATCAACCAATTTCTTTGCAAACTCCCTTGTCAATGGAAAACCATTCTTCCTGGATTTTTTTTTTCCACAATTCGTCCTTATTTGTTGGACTGAAACCCTCCAGCCTCCTCTTGAGTACTTCCCAAAGGTGTTCTATTGGGTTAAGATGCGGTGACTGCGAAGGCTATTCCATAAGAGATACTTTTTGACAGCAAACCAGTCCTTTGCTAGTTTTGAGTAGTGTTTCGGATCATTGTCCTGCTAAAACTCTTATCTCAAGGGCATATCTTCCTCAGCAAATGTAAGCATTATGCTTTGCTATATATTTACGTAGTCCGGGGCGCATATTTTGTTTATTATCCATTATATCGGACCGATACCAGAAGAAGAGAAACAATCCAATGTCATGATGGATCCATCGACGTGTTTTACGGTCTTCTTCCCCAGCAAAACATAGTTTTATATACCATTGTGTGTGTAAGCCTAAAATTTCCATATTTCGAATATGTTATTGTTTGAGAATTATGAGATTCTGTTTCTTTACAAACAGTTGTTTTCAAAATTATTGTGAATAAAATTAATTTTACAAGCTTGCGAACTCTCCTCCACCTTTTCACCAAATTTTATTGAAATCGGTGACCATCGCGATCGCTAAAAATTAAGAGATTTTTTTTCTACAAAATGCATTAGTTTTTATCAGTTATCTATTTAAGTAGAATTACATAATGTACCTACGTAGACAATTTATGAAAATAAATAAAATTTTAGTACGATTTTGATACCAAACACTGAAATTAAATTTTCCATCCCTGATATTATTATTATTATTATTATTATTATTTCTGATGATGGACAGTTGTTGCTGTTGTTGTTTCTGTTGTTGAACTTTTATTACATTGCTGCTGTTGTTGTTATTTTTAATAATAACGGAATATAAAATATAAAAATCCTGTTTTGATTATTATCGTATGCAGGATTAAACAGCAACAACAGTAAATTGCAGGATTTACTACGCATTTCAATTGTTATTGTTTTTCTTTCTCGTTTTTTTTTTGTTTTTTTTTTTGTTTTTGTTCTTTATCTTTTACGAGTGACTACTGCTGCTATATATTTGTTGTAACATTGGTCAAATCATAAAAATATATCAAGAAATAAAGAATAATTTATTGTTGCAAAGGTAATGAATGAAATGTACAGAAAATCATAAACAAATGACAAAAAAAAATTTAATTACAAAGTTGTGCGAATACAGGAAAAGTATTGTAATTTATTGGAAGAAGTATTAAAATAATAAATGAGTTATGTAAACTGTAATTTGTGCACAAAACTGTACAATGTGGCTAATAAAGTTGGATGATTTATTAAAGTCCTTCTATAAGTAGGACATAATTTTGATGTTATAAAGATAAATACTGTTAAAGTGTATGTACAAGGTGGCGCAAAAGTAATTCTCCTATCAGAAAATGCTATAAATTTTGCGACTAGCCCCTAATGTCAGTTCTGTTTTGACATTTGTGTAGTAAACACATGCGAAATATACGTTAATAAACAATGTTACGCTACACTGCTCCAGAACGCGGAATATTGCTGACTATTTATTTGACCAATAATCGGTCGGTGTCTTTGGCACAACGTGAATTTCGTTGCAGATTTCCTGGCCGTCCAACGCCTACTGGTGAAACACTGCGACGTTTAGCCGCTCGCCTCGAAGAGACTGGCACAACACGAGATGCTGCCAGGCGTGGCAGACCCCGGAGTAACCGTTCTGCAAAGAATATTGCTGCTGTAGCCGAGGATGTCATGGAAGCGCCGTCGATATCGACCAGACGACGTGCCACGCAAATGGGTATCAGTCGACGGTCTTTACAGCGAATTTTGGTACAAGATTTGAAGATGTTTCCGTACAAAGGCCAGACGGTGCATCAGCTGTTAGCTGCTGACCGCCAATCGCGTCTAACATACGCTCAAGCCATCCTTAATCACCACTAAGAGGAAGATGATTTTTCATCAAAAATAATCATGAATGATGGGGCCCATTTCCATCTTAGCGGGTACGTAAATAAGCAAAATTTACGCTTCTGGGGCACTGAAAATCCGCGTGAATGATGATTTCTTTTTTCGAAGACGTCGCGGGCCAAACGGTTACTGTGAATGATGAGCGCTACAGAGCAATTATCAACGAATTCTTTTTGCCGCAACTTTATGAATTGGGATTGAAAACATGTGGTTCCAACAGGACGGTGCAACGGCATACACTGCACGTGCCACAACCGATATGGTGAAGGATTCATTTCCCGGGCGCCTAATCTCCCGTTTTGGCGATTTGCACTGGCCAGCAAGATTGCCTGATTTGACCGCTCCAGACTTCTTTTTGTGGGGTTTTTGAAGTCGCGGGTTTATGTCAACAAGCCTCAGACTCTTGTAGCTCTTAAAGACAATATCCATCAAGAATGTGAAGACCTATCGCCGGAAGTTTTGGCCAAAGTGATGGAAAATGCCATGAAAAGGGCTCAAATGACAATCAACTGTGGCGGCGGCCATTTACATGACATCATATTCTCGACTTGATGTAAAAAAAACTAAAAGACCAAATAAAAATAATCCACAAGAAGAATCAAAGTTTTTCATTTTTTTTTTTTAATTAGAGCCAAAAAACATCGGAAGTTTACTTTTGCGCCACCTTGTATTACTGCTCAAATATAGTAATATATACAAAGCTTTTTACATAAATTTTTTTTATTATTCGCTTAACGAATATTCTGTGATAAAATAGACATCACTATTTTATGATTTGTTTTATTGTAAATTTGTTAAATTTTAAAAAAAATTAATGAATTTCTATGATGAAACACTTAATTTTAATTCCGGAGTGAGTGTATTAGATTAGTTGGACGTTCATCCACGATGTTTACACATTTAATTACTACATGGCGTTACAGGTTAATAGTAAATGGTAATCAAAATCGCTTGTAAAACTCAGTTACGTGACTTCCAGTAGGTTCTTCTTTCGAATTGGCTGTCATTTATTTAGTTTGTTTTGCCAAATCACCATGGACGGATATAAGTAGCGTTCAACTAGTCTTGCTAATTATTCTTGTTTTTATTGTGATGAATGACAACTTCAAAAAACAAAATTGTCGAATTTGGGACGATACCGCTCCACATGAAGAAGTCACCGTATGGTGAGGATTTCTTGAGGATGCTGTAGCTTAATTGGTTAGTGTGCTGGATCAGTAAGCATGATATGGTATTTGCGACCTTTGTTCGATTCCCAGCCGCAGCCAATCAACAACATCAGTTCATTACAATTATTAGTTTACCAATAACTAGTTGAAATGCCACCGAAGTAAATTAGCCCTCTAAACGGTAAGGCGGTCTTCGATTTTTGGGCAAAATGTGCTGTATTAAACATTTTTTCGCTTCAAAATAGTGAAGACTGTCTTTATACAACACTTTTTTACATTTTCTTTATACCTTCCAATATATTCTGACAAGTCGTTTGTCAGCTATGATCAATCAAGTGCAAAAAGTCAACAAATTAGCATCGAAAATTATTTCGCAAATTTAACTATTAAAAAACAACATTTAGAATAAAATGATCGACATCAATATTTTACGGTTAGTGGATAATATTTTATATTTAAGTTATAAAACGTATTTGAAGGGAAAAAAATAAAAAGTTTGATTTAAAAACGAAATAGCGAAGGTCTCCTCAAGGCGGTTTTGCCGGTTTGGATGTACAAAAATGTCCTCCTCTCTTACATTGTTGTTTTCACCTTTTTGTTCATAAAACTCTATTGTTTGCTTATGGTTCTATTATGTACATCCTTTTATTTTACTATTGTGTTAAAGATGGATATTACTTATACGAAAAATATCAATTTGGAGCAAATGTCTGATGAACAATTTCTCGAGTTCATCGATTCTGTAGAGTTTTGTAGACAGCACAGATGAAAGTATTGATAGCGATGACAGTGTTGCTGATTTCACTTATGTTCCAAAGACGAAACACCATTTTCGAAAATACTTGCCCAATAAGCCGCATAAAAGATGGATCAAATTGTTCGTGCTTTGTGATTCAAACGGTTTTGCCTACCGTTTTTAAATCTACGATGGGTCCGAAGATATTAACATTTTACCTGTTAAACCGGTCATTGGAGCTACCTAAAATGTTTGGAGATTCCTAATTTCATGCATTACATCCTGTATTTTAATAACTTTTAAAAATCGAAGCCGCTGTTAGTGTATTTACGAGCCAGAGGAATTTATGGTTTGGGCACAATGAGAGGTACTAATTTTGTTTTGTCTTATTTCTTGTTGATCATGATTTGCGTTTGTGTAAACTGTGAAATGAACCAAGAGAAGAGATGATTTTGCGTAGAATACATGACTTCAATACATGTAGACGATGTGAATACTGTATTATGGAAGAATAACAAATATTCAGAAGAACCAATCCTGTCGAAGAACAGTCAAAGGTTCCTCGGTATGATAGAAAGCAGAAGAAATTCATCGAAATCAACTGCCCTCAAATTATTCGAGAAAACAATGATCGCATGGGTGGAGTAGATCTCATGGATGGTCTCCAGGGTCGATACCATATTTTAGCTAAGACTCTTAATATTAGAATTAGGTTGTTCTGCTATTTTGTGGGCATGGTCTTTACAAATGCATCCTTTTTATACAAACGTCTGCAGGCCGATGAAGCCAATGCTTCCAACAATGTGTCCGATTAAAAAACTGATTTTGCAGCTTCCAGATTTGGGGAGGAAATAGCTGCTGGACTTGTTTCCTTCAAAAATATATCGTCTGTAGGATGACCATCTGTTCAAAATCTCGTTGAGCCTTTATCACTACAGCCTGACATATCAGGTGTTGGGAAAAGAGCTGCTCATCAAGTAGCTGATGTTCAGTTCGATGCTGATGATCTTTTTCTTGATTGGGTGGAGAGAAAAGCCAAAAAAAGGTGCAACATTGCAAAAAATGTGACACCCAAGTCGTTTGTTCCTAATGAGACCTGTCTTTATGCGGTCAATTTGATAAAAATTCTTTCTGGTACTACCGCCATCAAAAATAATGAGTATTTTAACTTTATTTGTTCCCTTCTCTCAGTAAAATTTGTTTATATATAAAATTTACACGTAACCTGGTAAGACCGCCTACAGGCGGCCTTCACTATTTTTTAGCTGGCGTTCGTTCAGAATGAATTTTTCTCCTGAAAATTAAAACTTAAGGTTCTATTGACTACATATACTTGGAAAAAAAATATTGGCTTTATCGGATAACTTTTACGGTCTTGCCAGTTAGAGGGTTAAATAACTAAATAATGGCTATAAAACTAGCTTTGAATAGTGCGCTAGATCCGCTGAAACCTGTACTAATATCAAACATAACAAGCAACTACAGAGTTGTCAAAGAAATAGATTGCTTCGCCTTTCCACACATTTCCTTCTTCAATCTACCACTTTCCAAAGAAAGAATAAACATGTATTAATTAGTGTTACTCATCTTTAAAAAAAACAACGTTGGCTCATCATCTTCAACGACTAGCGCTATAGGTCGATGATTACCAACTTCTTTGATATGGACACGAAAGACATGTGGTTTTAACTGGACGGCGCTACGTGCCACACATCTCATGTTACATTCTGCACTAGTGATTTGAGGGCATAGTAATCTCACGTGGAAATGATATGAATTGGCTACCGAGATCATTCGATATGACTACGTTAGACTTTTTATGTGGCGTTTTCTTATCAATGCGGCCCTTAAAGCCAACATAACCCATGCTATCGGTCATATTCAGCCTGATTTATGCGCCAGAGTCAAAATAGTAAAAAAAGTCGATGATATCACAAAGTGTGTGTTGTTTTATTTAAATTTTAAGTTAGGAAGCGCTTAATGATAGACGCTTGAATTGACTACCGCAGGAATATCAAACTTAATCATATATTATTATAATGGATCTTATTCCCCAGCAGTTTTGGCCTTCTATGGGGACTTGAATCAGTTATGCTCCGAACTGTACAGAATTTGATAGAGTGATTAATTTCTTAAATCTTTATATATACATTTTTTATTGGTAGGGTCAATTATGATCTTCACAAAAGTTGGTAGAAAGATTCCAATGTTATAATGTTATAATTAGTTATTATAAGACAATTATGTCAAGTTATTTTCTGAGGGGACCTTATTGAGGTGATAAATGTTGCCCTATTTACGCCATACTTTGCAGTATTATTTCGACCTCAGACCACTTAGAACTAATTTGTGCAACATTTCATCAGGATTGCTGCATTATCAACATATTTAGGACTGCTTTAACAGAATTCCGGGACCTTTGTATGGGGGCTAGGTGAAATCATGAAACGATATTGTCCAATTTACAATACCAATCAAACCTTTATTTCAGCCAGCTAGCTTTTTTCGTTGGGCCCTATCGTGTTTTCAACAGACGAACTGGCATGCTAGATCGTCTTAGAATCTTATAAGGGCCCATATTACATATACTAATGTGAGTCTGCGACAAATATTTTGATGTGTTACAAACGGAATGACTAAAACAATATACCCCTCAACTTTGTTGATGGTGGCTATATACAAAGCAACACAAGTATTACATTTTAATAATAAATTCCTTACGCAATATTCAGCATCAATTTATATTCCGAAAAATAAAAATAAAATCCATTATTAAATAGAATTTTATATTTTTGTTGTCATTAGTAACAACAACTGCACATAATACTCCTGCTCACATAAACACTCGCACACACAGACACACACACACACACAAATTACAAGGAAACCATAGAAACCAATAGAACGGAATGAAATCCAGCAACTACGAGTAAGAGAGAGTTGAATGTACCCAGCAGTTCTAAAAGTAATCAATGTATCCCTTATAGAAAGTAATGTTCCTTAATGTCTGATCACTTGACTGACTGCAATTTATATATTTTGGTTTATTTGACACGTATGTGCTCTTAGTAGAGCAGTAAGAAGTCAATTCGTTACTTTATACATCCCGGGTAATCTAACGTGAAGTCAATTGTCACTTAAGTATCTCTAAGTAATCTAGAGTGTAGTTATTTTATAAGTTTGTGAGTGCTAAGCGTACCTACAATTTGGTTTTATACAAATTGTGTTGATATAATTATCATGCTGTTTATTTTCGTTTGGCTTAAGTATATTAACATCTCAGAAAGGCTATCATGAAGTCAATTGTCATTTTAGTGCCTCTAAGTAATCTAGAGTGTAGTTAATTAAAACGTTTATTTTGTACCAGAAGTAATCAATTGGATATTAGTTGGTGGGAGTATTGTTTACAAACAATCAGTTATTGGACTGTCTTTTTAACTGACTATTTAAAGTCAATTAGCTTTCGCTTAGCACCCCTATATATTAAAGTAACTAGTTATGTAGCTAATCAAGTATCCAGTTAGGTAGCTAGTAAGGTAACTGACTATATATAACCGATATTTGTAACCAAATGCGTTGACTACTTCGGACCAGCTATTAGACAGTCTATTTATAGTCTCACATATTATAATAATTTGTCACGTAGCTATTTATGTAACTAGTGTTCACCCTAAATGATAGGTAAAATCACTAGTTCGGGAGAGTCACCCAGAACTGCTGGGTACATACCTACATACGTACAGCATCATGTTGCAACATCAATTTATCAAATGCATTGTTGTTTTGTATTCGAAAAGCAATTTCTTAAAATGTACAGGTGGTTTTACAAGGATGTACGTACATATACATCCATCCATATAAACGTACTCCAAACTGGTAAATATATGTAAGTTGCCATGGATTATATGCTACATAATATGTATTATAAATCTCTGGTATATATACAATTGTCGGGTGGAGGAGTAAAAGTACAAGAAGTGCAATTTCATATGCTGTATAGCAATAGTATGAGTGAGTTGTACAAGTAGTACTTGGGGCTTCATGTTACCAAGGAATCAACATGAATTATTATTAAATAGATAATGGAAATGGTACAACTACAATTATTTTGTATTTATTTTGGTATTTTAGTTATTTGTTAAAAGTTTTATCGTAATTAATACATCGATATATGTAAATGTATATTTTCTAATTTCAAATCTATTGTTTATTGTTTATTTATCTGTATTTAATTAAAGTAAATATATTTTATTTTTAAATGTAGAGATACTTTTTGGAAATTTCTAATTTCTGTAATGTAGTTTTACACTTTAAAAACTTTAAAAATATTATCTCTCTACTTGTTTTAGAAGAAAAGCATACAGAGCAAAGAGACCACAAAATAGCTCTTGCAATTTAAAGTTAAACCCTAAAAACCCATTTTGTATGTGTATGGCTGTCAGCAAGTGAATACCCAGCAAACGCAAAGTTATATGTTTTAAGAATTATATTGGGGGCTAGCTTTTTATCCGCTACTTCGTTAGCGGAGCAATTCAACCGAAGTTTAAATCAAGTGAGAACATTCAAGTTTCATTTATTAAAGCACATATTGGAAGATTAGTAGTAGTCGGACGAGGCCGCATATTCTGGGCGTTTTTCGGCCTACGCTTGCTGCAAACGAATGAGTTGCGTTCGATACAAGTTCCCTGTGATGGTCTGGCTAGATTTCAGCAGCTCATAATAGATTTGATGCTTTTGGTCCCACCAAATACAGGTCATTACATTAGCGCCATGGATATTTGGCTTTGGTATCGAATCGGCTGGTTGGTCAGGCTTCACATACATCTCTAACGCTTCTGCTTATCGCAGTGGATCCATTTTTCGTCGGAAGTAATGATTCGGCACAAAAATCATTTAAAATTTTAGATGAAACCTGCATGTTTGCTGGGTATGTACACACAAGTATGCATGTGAATATTTAAATATAAAACGTTATAGAACTGACTATTCGTAGGAACACTGTTAGACATTAGATAAAGTATATTACATTTTAATAAATGCAATCGAGTTAAAAAAATCATATTTATGGATCTACATTTTATATGAAATTTCAGAGCAATCTATGAATACTTTAAACAAACACTATAAAAGTAATAAGTATCCTTTTTGATCCATGTATCGTTTCATCACAAGATAGTTTAATTAAAAAAAACATGTTTTCTCATGATTTGCTCTTGTATGAATTTTCATCAATTTTGGTTAAGAAATAGTTGAGCAACTGACATAATGAAATACTTTTCCACTAGTATTCTCCAGATCCGGCATATAATATTTACTTTCGAACCTTGCACAGTGGTTTAGAAACATTTTTTTTTGGAAATAATTCGGTATCTCGGGAACTATTGGAGATATTGTTGCGAAATTGCACATGGTTGGAACTGGAGTGTTTTTAAGATGATTTGCTTTGTTTATATTTTTCAAAGGAGGCAAGGTTTATTGATCTTCTGAGGAGTAAATAAAAGCTTTTTATATAAGTATTTGGTATTATTGAAAACCTTAAGACATGAAGATTGATATTTTAGTAAAATTAAATAATTTTATAAATTTTTGAGGCATCATTTACTTCAAAAACTTAAAAAATTAAAATATGGTGATTTTCCATGAAGAAAAATATAAAATTTAAATAAGTATAAAATTTTAACGTTTAAAGATATCATAACAAAATTTGTAACTAATATAGACTCAATTAACCTTAAATTAACGGCATTATAATATTTAACATTTTTTATTTTCAAACGCCGAAATTCCTAAACCGGGGAAAATGTGTTCCAAAAACTGGGTTTTTCTTAGAAATGTGCCTACTGTGACGTTATTCACCATGTGATGGTAAAAAAAACTTTGTAGATATTTAAGAAGCATATAGGGTTATACAAATATGAAACTTTTTTGAGGATCGCTGCTTTGCCTTTTTAGAATTTTTTACTCAAATCTAATTTTTTTTTTTAAACTGGCCAAGTTTGAATAGGTCTGGGGGGTATTGTGTCCGCTTAAGTGAGCCAAAATTTACTTTAAACGCTTTTGCAATAAATTCTCTTTCCTGGTTATACAAAAATTGTATATGGTCTCGAAGAAATTTTTTTTCTCCAAAAGAAAATATATATGTGCCTTTTTGGGGAAAAACTTAAAATATATGGCACTTTTTACATGTTCCAACTTTGGATGCTTGTTAGCAAGTTTTTTTATTTTATTTAGAATTTGATCACCAATATTTTGATATTTTAGAAATATTCGACCCTCCGTAGGCCCGCCATATATCAAAATTATCAAAAAATATCAAAAAAAAAAAAAATTTTTTTAGACCACTGTGCCTGGCTTCAAAAAAATATATACAAATCATAATTTTGCTTTGGGTATCGCAATGTTAAAGACCCAGAATGTTATCGAATATTATTTGAAATTAAGAATTTGATTAGAACTTTTTAAAAACTTTATATTGTTCTTATGAACGCTTTATTTAAATTGCTCATAGTATTTACTACCCTGGAAGTGGTCGTTTGTTTTTTAAACCAAAATATTAGAGAACAAGCATACATGTACTTTATACACATTAGGCTGGCTCATTAAAAGGAAATTGCTCTATGCAGCTTTCTGAAAATATATTTAAATCATAGATCATAATTAGAAAATGGAAATAAAACATTTGCCGATAGTCTGGTAGAAGTGCCGAGCAACATACATTTCTTTGATAGGGCAGTCGTGTTAATTATGACTGGGCAAATGGGATGGAATACTCATGACAGTAGTGTTTTACAAAATAAGATTTTGGCCATCATAAAGGTTGTGAATTCTTTACGATTTTGTAGGATATTCGTCTTTAATATACGGATCTAAACGACACCCGATGGAACAATCTACCTACGAGTACTTTGACATGTTCTCCGATGTTTTAAAGACAAAGGGTGGTTATGGGTACTTTGATATGGCACGGTCAAGACTTTGAGTGTATTATTTTATAGTCTGAGATTTCGACCATACTATGGGCTGTTAATTGGTTAACGTTTTGTCGGATATATTGGGTTGATATTCGGATCTATACTATTTTCACCGTCCAACGATAATTTATACACATTCGAATATCGGTAAATCGAGCAAATAATTAATCGGGGTTTAGATTTAATCGGTTAATTTTGAATTATTCGATTAACCGAGTAATTTCTATTTTAATTTTAAATTTGAGAATAAAACAACGAATTTTGTGTACCTATTTAAAAAACAAATAAAACGTAACAATTCAACAAAACCAAATAAGTAATACCAAACAAAAATATGGTATCTGAGAACTTTTTTATGCACATGTGAGTTTTTTAGGATTTTTGGGAGATCTTCTGAAATAAGCTTTTTAAAAAAGAATATATTTGAAATGTTTTCCTTTTAAAAGATTTTTTTTCATTAGTTTTAATAAAACTTGACTTGGAAAGAAGTCTCTCACTGGTTAGATGTTGGAGAAATCAAAAGTAAGGCATGATAAAGAATATCCAATTTCTCATATATAATCCTCATATATATATTTGGAGTCCTTTTTATGAATACTTTTAATAGTTTTTGATAAAAGATTCGTTTCAGTTATGTCTATAGATTCATCTATTATCAAGTCGTCCTCCGAGTCATTAGGACAAAGATAATCATAGTACATTCTAGGAAAAAGTTCATTTCCAAATTCCTTAGTTTCAATTTTTGTGCTATACTTCTAAAAAACTATTGCTAGAAGTTAATGTTCATCAGTTAATACATAAAATTAGTGTGCTTAAAACTATATTTCTATATAGAGTGAAAAAAAAAATGAAATTTCGGTTAATCGGTTAATCGACACAAATTTATCGGTTTATTTGTTATTTGAAAATCGCCAATTTTTAATTATTCGAACAGTTAACCGACCAAAATTAATCGGTTAACCGACTGGCGGTTAATCGATTGAATACCCTAGTAAATACTGTGTTCTCAATCTTTTTTTATTTTAAATGTAGTCTATTTTTGTTACAGTAACAAGACACATGTTTAAAATATGAGTGATCACAGAATTAATTTATTTTCCATAAAATCTTAGTATTTAAGAACTGAGATCGAAAAATTCTTAACACATGTTTTTCA
Organism: Calliphora vomitoria; assembly: GCA_942486065.2. Lineage (NCBI taxonomy): Eukaryota > Metazoa > Arthropoda > Insecta > Diptera > Calliphoridae > Calliphora > Calliphora vomitoria. The sequence goes on along the minus strand of OW818030.2, from coordinate 84,678,987 downwards.
TTAAAACCCAAGTATTATTTGATTTTTTTATCAAGTTACCTTTGTAAAGCATGTCAGTTATTATGTTTAATGTCAATTATGTTCATTTGTTGTTAATCTGATTAAAATGAGTGACAAGAAAAAAGTGCGTCCTAAAATTATTAAATATTTTCAACAAAACGCAACTTGGTCCTACAAAAAGTTGGCCAAACAATCAAAAGTCTGCCGTCAAACTGATTCCAATGTTATTTAAAAGTATCGGGAGAACTTGTGCGTTGATAGAAAACCTGGTTCATGTAGAAGGAATGGTCCACATGATGTTTCTATAACCAATAAATAGAAAGCATTTTCAAAGAGCTTCCAAAACATACAGTAGGAAAACAGTCCGGTTAGCTCAGCACTCGGACTATTTGGTTAGAAAAGTTAAAGTCAATGCTGGTTTTATAACATACGAAGCTCGAAAAGTACCTGACAGGAACTCTGCTAAAAATGTACAGGGCAAAGACAGAGCACGAAAATTGAAGTAAAATTTTATACATAAAATATACCTGCTGCATAATGGATGACGAAACGTATGTTCTGCAAAATTTTTCGCAGCTTCCGGGTGAATATTTAGCTCGAGGGAATGTTGTAGAAAAGTTTAGAACCCAAAAGCAGAAATTTTTCCCAAAAAGTTCTTGGCAAGGTATACGCAGTTGCGGCAAAAGAAGCCAAACATTTGTTACAAAGGGCGGAATTTACATCAAGGAATGTTTACAAAAGAGGATGCTTCCATTCATAAGACTTCTTCTGTGTCCTCTTATTTTTGGCCTGACTTGGCATCCTGTCACTATGGTAAACAAGCCCTTGAGTGGTATAAGAACAAGAATGCATTATTTGTATCAAGAGAGGCAAATCCTCTAAACTGCCTGGAGCTAAGGCCAGTGGAGAGATATTGGTCTCTTGTTAAAAGAGTATTGAAGAGCAAAAAAAATGTGTCCAAAAGTGAGATTCAGATTATTTTCCATAAAATCACTAACAATTTATGTTTTTTTTTTTATCGATTTTTGATACAAAATATGAGTGATCACAGATTGGGCTTATTTTCAATCAAATTGGAGTATTTACAAAGTTATTAACGATTGAAAATATTTATTTGTTTGTGTACAAAAATTGATTTTTGGTATAAAATAAGAGTGATCATAGATTGAGCATATTTTCGCTAAATACGCAGTATTAACGAAGTTATTAAGAATAGATTTGTGGTATAGATAATGAGTGATCACAGAAAGAGCATATTTTCGTTAAAATTGCAGTATTTACGATTAAAACTGTTTTAGTTTTTTATAACAAATATCGATTTTTGTTATAAAATATGAGTGATCACAGATTGTTTTGGATTGTAGATAAATCCAATCCAAAACAATCGCACTCGAGTTCCAAATAGCACCCTGTTAGTTATTTTTTGTATACTACAGTAACCAATCCCTAGAAGAAAAGTAATAGTCATTTGATGCATTAGCTGATGGTTTTATAAAGGGTTTTCCAACAAGAGGTGTTATTTTGAATCACCCGGTATTTCGGTAGCTGTCACTTTTGAAGCTTTTATTCTTTGAAAAGTAGAAACTACGTCATTACTAAAAATGGAACGATACACGTTTCAACAAATTGAAATCTTGCAGTCACAGTTCTCAAAACTAAAGCATTTTTGGGTCGTCGTGAAGCACCTTGTAGGACCGCAATACAGAAATTGGTAGAAAAATTCGAGCTGTTGGGACAAGTTAGTGATGTAAAGAATAAAAAACGTGTAGCCAAAAGTGTTGAAGAAAACTCATGTTTGTCCACTCCTCGTCGTTCTTTGGAATTGGGCATTCCACAAACGTCATTACACCGTATTTTACATAAAGACTTGGGTTTTAAGGCTTATAAATTTCAGTTAACACAAGAACTCAAGCCGGCCGATCATCAACAACGTCGTGTTTTTGCTGATTGGGTCCTTGTTATTATCTCTCGAAGAGGTAATCACAATTGGTCACCGAGATCTTGTGATTTAACACCTTGCGACTTCTTCCTTTGGGGCCACGTAAAAGATAAGGTCTACGCTAACAGCTCAGCGTCGATTCAAGATCTCAAATATAGAATTCGTGAGGCTATCGAGGACATAGGACAGCCATTTTGCGATTTAGTTATGGAAAATTTCATGAAAAGGATATAGTCCCGTAAGCGTTGTAATTGTGGCCATTTGGCTGATGTTGTTTTTCATTATTAACGGCATACCTTCCTCTTTATTATGAAATAAACATCTGATCATTTATCTAAAAAAATGCCATTTTTCTTTGAATACCAAAATAACACCTCTTGTTGGAAAACCCTGTAAATCAGTGGGAACTACTACTCGTTTTATTAAAGGCATTGTGAAAAAACATTCGTGTACGTATGATTGTTTTTCTCTTTCTAACTTGTGAACTTCATTCAACGCTGGCGTGTTATGCATGTGTTTGTAAATAAATTGCTAGTGTGTTATTTGAAGTTTTATCAAAATTGTTTAGATAATTTCGAATAAGTGACGCCTTATTTGTATTTTTTTTAAAAAGTACCAAAAATAAAATAACTCCTTAATTGTTCGAATTTTGAAAAAGTTACAAAAACCTTTCTGCTAATTTTTTAGTAGATAAAGATCTGTTTTAAATTTTGTTTGTATCTACATTAGTTATACTAATAACTGAACTTTCTATCTGTGATATCCGGTACCGGACTGTGTGATCATATTAGACAGGCTGGATCTAGTCTCAAAGATCTTATTAAGTAGTGCGGTCTGTGAAAACGAAATCATATTGTTTCTACTGGGATATATTTAAACTTAGGTGATTAACCAATGTAAATAAATACATGGCTCTCAAGTTTTCTCATAGAATAAATAATAGGTCACTGAACAATTTTTTGAAAATATGAACAAAATTTAAAAACAAAGTATTTTTTGTCCTTTAATCTGGCTATATAAAGACTAACGGTTCTTTGTTATACCCTTCACCTTCGTGAGAAGGGTATATATAAATTTGTCATTCCGTTTGTAATTTCCACAATATAACTTTCCGACCCTATAAAGTATATATATTCTGGATCCTTATAGATAGCGGAGTCGATTAAGCCATGTCTGTCTGTCTGTCTGTCTGTCTGTCTGTCTGTCTGTCTGTCTGTCTGTCTGTCTGTCTGTCTGTCTGTCTGTCTGTCTGTCTGTCTGTCTGTCTGTCTGTCTGTCTGTCTGTCTGTCTGTCTGTCTGTCTGTCTGTCTGTCTGTCTGTCTGTCTGTCTGTCTGTCTGTCTGTCTGTCTGTCTGTCTGTCTGTCTGTCTGTCTGTCTGTCTGTCTGTCTGTCTGTCTGTCTGTCTGTCTGTCTGTCTGTCTGTCTGTCTGTCTGTCTGTCTGTCTGTCTGTCTGTCTGTCTGTCTGTCTGTCTGTCTGTCTGTCTGTCTGTCTGTCTGTCTGTCTGTCTGTCTGTCTGTCTGTCTGTCTGTCTGTCTGTCTGTCTGTCTGTCTGTCTGTCTGTCTGTCTGTCTGTCTGTCTGTCTGTCTGTCTGTCTGTCTGTCTGTCTGTCTGTCTGTCTGTCTGTATGTATGTCTGTCTGTCTGTCTGTCTGTCTGTCTGTCTGAAGACCCCAGATATCTTCGGGATCCAAATCTTCAATAATTCTGTCAGACATGCTTTCGAGAATTTTGCTATTTAAAATGAGCAATAATCCGAGACAACCTCTGAAAATTTCATCAAAAAAAGACAATTTATTGCATGCTTTGACAAAAAAGCAACAAAACGTATGTGTGTTGGATTCATTGTGTGTTGGCTTCATGCTTTGTGTACTTTGTTTTTTTTTTTTTTTTGGTGTTTCACAAAAAAGCAAGAAGACGTACATATGTATGTTTGGATGTTTGTTGGCTTCATTATTTTGTTTTTTTTTGGTGTTTTACAAAAAAGCAACAAAACGTACATATGTATGTTTGGATGTGAGTTGGTTTCACTGCTTTGCGTATTTTGTTTTTGTTTTTTTTTTGTTGTTGTTTCGTTTCGTTTGGCGTTGTTGTTTTTGAGAAGGGTATATATAAGATTGTTGTTTCGTTTGTAACTTCTACAATATAGCAATAGCAATTAAATGTAAAATTTTTAAAAGTTTTCTTGATATATTTAGGATGTTATACGTTGAAAATAGGCAAGTAATGCATCCACAACAAAGGTGAAGGGTATATAAGATTCGGCATAGCCGAATATAGCACTCTTACTTGTTATGAACTAAACTTTATTTTCTGGTGGTAAAAGAGTTAACTTTTTTTTCGTGAGCCGGTCTAGTATACACACATATGTAATGCACATTCATTTGTTTATACAATAACTATAAATCTTAAAAAAGCTTATGTAGTAAAACTATCGTATCTGTGTTTCCTTAATAAAAAAATCCTTTATATTTTTTACATTTCTATTTAAACTCTAGCAGAAATTTTGTTAATTTAAAAAGTAATAATAAAAAAACACAGCATTTTCAAAAATCAACTCGAGTCTTAAAAAAGAACTTTAAGGTACGGCCAAAGCAGCAAAAATAAGTAGAATCTACCTGAAGTGTTGAACAATAATGTTTGAATTTAACCTGTTTTTCGATCGTTATTGATTCAATTCTGAAGAAAAGTCCTCAAGTCTTTCATTAAATGAAATAAAGTCATAAACATTTTGTATTCTTGTATTCAAAGCCAATCTTATACAATGGCAATATGTATAAGATTGGCTTTGCGCGCATCTGAAATGTTCAATGAGGCATAAATCAGGCTGAATATGACCGATAGCATGAGATTGGTGCTTTTGAGGACCGCTATGGTTTGTAACTTATTCGCATAGATGGTGTGATTTAAGAAAACCTCACAAGAAAAACTTAAACGGGGTCTAATCATACGATCTTTGTGGCGAGTTCACATAATCTTCACCGTCCTGTTGAAACCACATGTCGTCCATATCATCCAATTGAGGCCAAAACAAGTTGGTAATTATCGATCTATAGCGCTCGCCGGTGAAGGTCTAATATTGACCGCTGATACCGCTAGTCCTAAATTCACACCAAACAGTGACTTTTTCGGGATGCATAGGATGCTCTTGGATCTCACGTGGATTTTGATCGTCCCTAATTTGACAAATTTGTTTGTTGGCGTACCCATTCAACAGAACTCATCCGGAAAATACATTATCCTCCACCAAAAATATCAGGGGAATATAGTTTTTGTCATTGCGTTTGTAACTCATCGCATTATTATTCGGGGACCCACTAAAGTATATATATTCTGGGTCCTTATAAAACACTGAGACGATCTAACTATGTTCATCCGTCAGTCTGTTGTAGGTAAGGTAGAGCCTAAAGAGACAGATTTAGGGGGAAGAATTTTGTCCGAAAATATTAGTTATTGATCAGAAATGTTTGGTGTTGAAAATGGTCAAAATCCGATGTCCGACTTTTAGAAAAAATTAAAATACATAGAAAGAGACTTAAATTTGTGACAAATAGTTATTAGTTATTTCGTATATATAAAAAGTGCAAAATAAAGGTCCTCCCTAATACACATACATTATATAAAAGTTAATTTATATTTGAATAACCATACATAAAAGAAAATCATGTTGTTGGTTTTATACACTCTGTACCACAATATCATTCCAAATTATTTCCAGCGAGGGTGTTATTATAAGGTATTTATATGTAAATTTTCATTAAATTCGATTATTTAACAAACAAATATTTGAGATTACATTGAATTATTTGTTCAAGTATACTTAGCTACCAAAAAAAGAACGAAAAAGCAAAGCAGCATATTAAGATATATTTACTTACATGTTAAACTTACAAGGATATGCAAGCATACATATACCCAATTATGTGTGTGTTTACTACATATGTATGTGTAATTATATACATAATAACTGTGTATATATGAAGTATTTACTTATATAAACATATTGTACATAAGACTTTAAGGAAAAAATATGTTTTAATAAAGAGTCTTATATTATTATACATTTAGATTTAATAATAGCAAGTGGTTTTGATCGCAAACAAACTAACAAATAGATGAACGAACAATGTTGGCTACATAAAATACACAAACAAACAAACAAACAAACAAACAAACAAACATAAAATTTAATTATAGTTCAATAACATGTTAATGAATAAAAGAAGCAAAGTTAAATGAAAAAGGGAATAAACCAATTAATTTAAAGACACAATATTTCTACACAATTAAACAAATATCATCATCATTATTAAACATTTTCTATTGTTTGCCTCTCCAATTAAGGGACTTGAAGTTTATGTTAAGAATATTGCATACTTTTAGGATCTTAATCATTTGTTTACGAAAATGTGTATATTGAAATACAATTAGATTAATTGAATACGGATAATTATTATATTTGTTTGAAAAACAAATATGTAAGTATTGAAAAGTGAAGTATGAAATTGTATTTGAAACAAGTATGACTGGATCTTTAGTTGGGCATGTAATGTGTACATCAATACATATTTATATATTAATTATCTGTCGGTTTAAAGACATAATCTAGGAGAGTTTTGAGATATTAAAGCTTTATTTACATTAGAGAGTAATACAGGGTTTTCCAACAAGAGGTGTTATTTTGGTATTCAAAGAAAAATGGAATTTTTAGGAATGAATGATCGGATGTTTATTTCATAATAAAGAGGAAGGTATGCCGTTAACAATTAATATAATACCCTACACTAAGTAAATGAACAAAAACATTTTTCTTTCAAAATTTCAATAATTTATATTCGTGAGTGATTATCGGAAGTGGGCCTTATATGGGAGCTATAACAAATTATGGACCGATCACCATGAAATTTGGTCATGTGATTAATGTCTATATGAAAGTTATTTATGTTGCATTTTATGTGTATACCAACATTTTTAGGAGATTTATGCTCGTTAAAGTGATTATCGGAAGTAGGCCTTATATGGGAGCTATGACTAATTATGGACCGATCATAATAAAATTTGGTGACATGAATTCAGTATATATAAAACTTATTTGGAGACAAATTTGTGTAGATACCTATATAAATTAAACATTTATGACCGATAAAGTCCAATTTCGGGAGGACATTTGTATGGGGGCTAGGTGAAATAATGGACCGATTTCAGCCAGTTTCAATAGGCTTCGTCCTTGGGCCAAACAAATTATATGTACAAAATTTTATCGAAATATATCCAAAATCCGACCTGTACTCTGCGCACAAGGTTTACATGGACAGCCAGCCAGCCAGCCAGCCAGCCAGACAGACGGACGGACATCGTTTAATCGACTCAGAAAGTGATTCTAAGTCGATCGGTGGGTGTTAGACTAATATTTTTGGGCGTTACAAACATCTGCACAAATCCATTATACCCTCCACACTATGGTGGTGTAGGGTATAACAACATCAGCCAAATGGCCAACACGGCCACACTTACAGGACCATATCCTTTTCATGAGATTTTCCATTACAACATCGCAAAGTGTCTGCCCTATGTCGTCGATAGCCTCACGAATTTTATCTTTGAGGTCTTGAAGCGACGCTGGGCTGTTGGCCAATTGTGATCACCTCTTCTAGAGATAACACGGTCCTGAAACTTTTCCCGTAAAAGAGCAATGGCTTCGTTGCTTGTGTGGCACGTGGCGCCGTCTTGTTGAAAGTAAACGTTGTCCAGATCAATATCATCCAAAATACGGTGTAATGACGTTTGTGGAATGCCCAATTCCAAAGAACGAGGAGGAATGGACAAACCTGGGTTTTCTTCAACACTTTGGGCTACACGGGTTTTATTCTTCACAGTCTAAATATTCACTCAGTGTCTTTATACACGTCTATCAATTCGCAGAGATGCACACACACTTTACAACCTACAAACACACATGTACACGACAGTTGATGTTAACTCTAACAGCGACAATGATCAACTCAACTCACGATTGCCACCTCTGCCACTATTTATACACGCGCCATCTATCAGGAATCTTCTACAATGTTCTTAACGGACATACTAGTACATTCGAATTCCAGAGCCTTCGATGTCATTGTCAGCAGCCTAAACATTTAGTGTTGCCATTCTTACAAACAATGCTAACAACCGCATGCTACTGATGGACGTGCCCTCAAATATGATGAATGCTGCTGGCAGTCGTTACAGACCGTTAAACTCAAATCGTCATTGCACATTCGTAACAATATGGATTCCGTGCCAAAAGAATTGCTCATCTATAGAGGCCAGATGCTAAGCAAGCATTTGACAGAGTATGGCTCCCGGGTCTTCTGTACAAATTGAAATATATTCTTCCAGCTCCTTTTGATTTAGTTCTTATCATTCGGTCAATGCTCGCATTAAATGAATCAGTTGTGTTCGGTGCAGGTTCCTTGGTATAGTCTGTTTAGATTTCAGCAGCTCGTAATAGATAGGACCCTTTTGCTTCCACCAAATACAAAGAATTACCTTAGCGCCATGGATATTTGCTTTTGTTGTCGATTCGGCTGATTGGACGGGCTTCATGTACGATCTCTTATGCTTTGTCAAGGTGTGTCGGCTTTAATTCGCATGGTGTTCAATTTCTCTGCTTTTGGAGGAATCCTGCTGCTCGCAAACGTTTTCAAATTGCTGATTGAATAGCTCCCAATGTTTTTTCAAGCTTTTGTTGAGTTTGAAAACAATAGAGTAATTCTTCCAATTCTTGGTCTTTAAACATTTTTGGCTGGCCTGGTCGATCTTTGTCCTCCGTGTCACAATCACCACTTCTGAACCGCACAAACCATCTCTTGCACTTTAAAACCGATGAAGCACATTCACCAAAGGTTACTGTGAGCAATAGGTTTGCTTTAATGCTTCTTTTTTTCAAATTAAAGAAGTAAAGCAAGACTTCCCGCATATGACGCTTTGTTGGCACACAATTTTAATGTCTGAGTTGCCCTAATTGTGAACGTCAAAACAAATGCCACATTATTCCAAAAATAAACAACCCTAATTTATGTTTAAAATAACCACATTTTAAGCTTTGTTTTTAAATTTATTATTTATTAAGTTCCTTTATGGCAGTTAAATTCAATAAATTTTTATTTATTAATTAATAACCTCCTGGCATAAATGAGAATTTTATAAATAATGTTTAAGCCATAATGGAAAAAGAAAATATTTTCACAATTTAAACATAAAACAATTTAATACCTTTTAAGCTTCACGGTTATTATGTGGTTATTAAAGAGAAATAATAATAATATAGTAGTTACTTCACTTATATATGAATGTATATTAATTATTCAAATATATATTTTATATGGATAGTAATTAATAAGCATATATGTATTTATTATGAAGTGTATTGAATATTGCAATAGATTTTGGGCAATAACGAATTTTGTATGCTGTTAAAATCATGGATTTTCACTTAAACTTACAGTCGAAATGTGTGTAATCGCGGCGATGGCAAGGCTTTTGAAATGCCTTATACAGATTGTCTTACATACACATTGTCCTGGCGCGATTCCAGTTGGGGTGAAATCTATACATTTGTACGAAGACTAGAGACAAATGTCCGATATACGCCATATTTTACAGTGTAATTTCAGAGTACTTAGAACTAATTTCTGCAAAAATTTTATCCGCATGGTCAACATATTTATGACTGCTCGCTCAGGTGCTAGGTAAAATCATGGATCTATATTCCTATTTTCAATACCAACCAAACCTTATTAAGTATTTGTGGATAATTTCAGCCAGCTAGCTTCTTTAGTTTGCTCCCTATTGTTATATCAACAGACAGATGGATGAACATAGCTATATCGTGTTAGAATTTCATAAGGACCCTGAATATATATCCTTTTTGGATCTACGACCAATATTTCGATATGAATATAACCACCATCAAGAGTATAAAGAAAAAATATAAATAAAAAGGTAAAAGAAATTTAAATTTATTTACCACCACCTCCAAATGGATGAGCAGAAAACGCGCCTAATACTCTTTATATACTCTATATACTGATCTTATATATTATATAAGATATATCAACAAGTATTGACAAAAATGAAGATGCACACATGTAGTTTTGTTCTGCTGATTTTAAATACCAAAATACTTGAACATATTACTTATATCTGATATATAAATTATCATTATTACGACCTTCAGTATTTCGGAAAAATCATTTAAATTTTAGGCGTTATACTATTATATTTACATTTAAAGCAATTTGAAGAAAGTATTTTATTTACAAGGTGGCGCAAAAGTAATCCTCCTATCAGAAAATGCTATAAATTTTGCGATTGGCCCCTAATGTCAGTTCTGTTTTGACATTTGTGTAGTAAACACATGCGAAATACACCTTAATAAACAATGTTACGCTACACTGCTCCAGAATGCGGAATATTGCTGACTATTTATTTGACCAATAATCGGTCGGTGACTTTGGCACAACGTGAATTTCGTCGCAGATTTCCTGGCCGTCCAACGCCTACTGGTGAAACACTGCGACGTTTTGCCGCTCGCCTGGAAGAGACTGGCACAACACGAGATGCTGCCAGGCGTGGCAGACCCCGGAGTAGCCGTTTTGCAGAGAATATTGCTGCTGTAGCCGAGGATGTCATGGAAGCGCCGTCAACATCGACCAGACGACGTGCCACGCAAATGGGTATCAGTCGACGGTCTTTATAGTGAATTTTGGTACAAGATTTGAAGATGTTTCCGTACAAAGTCCAGACGGTGCATCAACTGTTAGCTGCTGACCGCCAATCGCGTCTAACATACGCTCAAGCCATCCTTAATCACCACCAAGAGGAAGATGATTTTTCATCAAAAATAATCATGAGTGATGAGGCCCATTTCCATCTTAGCGGGTACGTAAATAAGCAAAATTTACGCTTCTGGGGCACTGAAAATCTGCGTGTAACCCACGAAGAGCCATACACCCGCTCAAAGTCACTGTATGGTGTGCTGTTTTCGCTGGAGGAGTCATCGCGGGCCAAACGGTTACTGTGAATGGTGAGCGCTACAGAGCAATGATCAACAAGTTTTTTTTGCCGCAACTTGATGAATTGGGATTGGAAAACATGTGGTTCCAACAGGACGGTGCAACGGCACACACTGCACGTGCCACAACCGATATGCTGAAGGATGCATTTCCCGGGTGCCGAATCTCCCGTTTTGGCGATTTGCACTGGCCAGCAAGATCGCCTGATTTGACCGCACCAGACTTCTTTTTGTGGGGCTTTTTGAAGTCGCGGGTTTATGTCAACAAGCCTCAGACTCTTGCAGCTCTTAAAGACAATATCCGTCAAGAATGTGAGGACCTATCGCCGGAAGTTTTGGCCAAAGTGATGGAAAATGCCATAAAAAGGGCTCAAATGACAATCAACTGTGGCGGCGGCCATTTACATGACATCATATTCTCGACTTGATGTAAAAAAAATTAAAAGACCAAATAAAAATAATCCACAAGAAGAATCAAAGTTTTTCATTTTTTTTTAATTACAGCCAAAAAACATCGGAAGTTTACTTTTGCATTATACATTATAAAGTGTGTGTGTATTTCTGCAAATTGATAAACGTGTATAACACTGAGTGACTATTTGAACTGTTGTTGTTGTACATTTTCAATAAATAAAGAGTTGTTACAATTTTAAACTACTAAACTGCTTTTATATGCAATCAAAAGTATACGGTTTATTTAAAGGAAATAAACCAACGTTTTTAAAAAGTTAAAATGTAACAATATAAATTCAAAAGTTTTTTAAAACCAATTTTGATACGGTTCTTAATAATAAATGAATACTGTGGAAATTACAAACAGAATGGGCAACAATTTTTCTGAAAAGATTTTAGTCTTCTATATAACCTGATGAACAAAAATACAATACCAGAACGCATCTCAGGCATTTTAAAACGTATTTAACACCGACTTCGATTAATCAATACTTCTCTGAAAATTATCACTAATTGGCGCATTTGGATATTATGACATTGGACGTGAAAAGCATATCTTTAATATCTAAATTCCACCTTTGATTTACAATGACTGTATTGCTGAAGGTTGCCATTACCACTAGGTTTACAATTAAGCACTGCTTGGGGGATTATAATAATAAACAAAAGGAAAATATATGCTTTTTAAATGCGGTTAAAAAAAATTAAGATGAAAATTGTATTTAAAATGAAAAAAAAAGATTAACCACCCCTTGCTACACATGCCATACACATGCTTTTCATTATTTATGTTAACAAAAAAAAAAAAAAACAATAATAAAATGTATGATAAATATTTATTTTCACTTTTCTTCAATATTTATAAAAAGGGATATTATAGATAGATTGTTATAAAACAAAGTTATAAAAATATAAAACCCTTCGAAAGCAACAACGAACCAAAAAAAAAAAAAATAAACTTTCAAGGAAAATATTAATATAGGAGAAAAAGTGCTGGTCCCAGAAGTACTCTTCAGAGTCCAATATTTGTTTCTTTGTTTCTATTTTATAACACTCCTTCGAAATTTTCTTAAATACAATATTGTGGTGATAGAGTGAGAAGTGATATGTTGTACGGGTTTTTAAGATAACCACAGCATTTCATGTGTTATAATATATTTTTTGATTGCTTAATTTATTGCTTTTTCGAATGCATGATACAGGGAAAGGGAACGTTTTCCTTCTAGATTCTTCCCATTCTCTTTGCTAGTCGTTTTACTATGTTCTTCGTCTATAACAATTTTTAAACGGAAAACGCAAAATGTTTATATTATACGGCTAATTCCATCTATATATATAAAAAACTGCTGGATCGATTTTGATGAAATTTTCCAGGAATCTTCAGAATAGCCCAGTGGGAAACACTGTAAAGTCAGAGTTTTGATATTCGGAGGAGTGTGTTAAAACAGATATGTGTATGTATGTTCCGTATGGAATCAAAAACGGCTTGACCGATTTTGATACAATTTTCACGGAATGTTCAGAAGAGCCTAGTGAGTAACACTGTAAGGTCAGATATTTGCTTTTTGGTCTGTGGACGGAATGGCGTGGCAAAATCAAATCTTTATACTATACCACTAATGAAATTCAAATGACGTCGGATTCATACCCACCTTTAAAGTTCAAGGACAAATGTACCACAGAATTGTATCATTGCTCCCGCTTCCCAATGATGATGCGAAGTACCTTTAAATTTGTTTCACTGGAAATGAAGCTACAGAAGCTGAACGCTATGAACGAATATGTGTCTGCAGTTGCTGCAATACCCTTCTGCCGAAACTTTCTCAAAACAATTGTTGGACATCGGAAATGGAAAAATACCAATTGATCCCGCCACAAATTAGATTTCGTTCCCGAACTTCTGCCAAATGCATATGAATATTCAAGCCGTTGTCGACAAGGTATTCCCAAGTCTTACAACCAACTACAAAAATTTGGATTGGCTGTGGCAACATGCAATTTTGGCACAAACAAATTATGATGTTAAGAAGCTGAATAGGCAAATACAATTGAAACTGCCTGGCAAAACAATAAAATACAAATCGATTGACACAGTAATGAACGAAGAACAAGCCGTCGATTATTCTACAAAATTTTTGAATTCATTGGAACCAGCCGAACTGCCACCACATAGATCGCCGACTTTGTCCGACACTGTATATTAAAATCGAGATGCAATATAAAACAGTTGTCTTCTAAGGGCCAGCAACGCGGATCAGATTCAGCTAGTATTGTAAAAAATAACACTGAAGAAGCGCATTGTGGACGTTCAATTTTGGGCCACTTTGCATTGCTTGCCGTATGTCACGAATAACATGAACAAGGTTGCTGGTTTATCAGAATAAACTAGTGACATCACCCGACCCCACAGGAAATAATCAAGAGCTGTCAAATCGCACGACCTTGAAGGCCAATTGACAGGCCCATTTCTCGAAATCAAGTTATCCCCAAATTGATCATGGTGCGGTAATGATTTCAATTGACAGTAACGCGAGCTCTGGCTTCATTGTTGAAGAAATTATGTTCGATGATACCGCGTGTAAACAGCACCAAAGGGTGCATTTTTCTGGATGTAGTCTGTAAGGTATGTTGTGGATTGGTCTTACTCCATATGCCAAAAAAAATAGCCTCATCGCTGAACACAGCTTTGCGATAATACAGTTGTCTATATGTTGTCCGAATCGACGACTGATTCTCAAAGTGAATTTGGAAAATTTGGTAGCGTTGTTCAAGCGTCAATCTATTCATAATGATATGCCAGAGTATGCTGAACATAAATGACAAAAAGTGAGCGTAGTATGACAGTTAACGCTTTCGTACGTTCTATCGGGCTTAAAAAAAACACCCTTCTTTAATAGATTTATTTCCTTAAAAAAAACTTCTATGCTTTCATTGCCATCTCAGGTGCAATATGATAAATTGTTATGGTAAAACGTTACGTAATTCAAAATGAGTTTTGCAAGACCTATTTAATTTACTTCCAAATTTTTGTTGCAATTTTTTCCAACATTTTTAAAGAAGATTAACTTATTTCAACTGTCATGTTGTTGCTTTACTCTACTGGATATAACTTGCGATAAACATTCAACGATTGATTGATTTAACATTTTCACATAAGTGAAGAACCAACCGGTCGTCGTGAGAACCAACCAGTATTCTCTTAAATTTGATCAGATTTAGTGAAATTTTTTTGAGACTGGTCATGAAAGAGGTATGTATCACTATTTCTTAGTCTATGGTCCTAAAGATAACCAGACAACTTCTGCATTCATTGTTATGTGGATAAATCTAGACGTTCTGATATACATTATCCAAACCATACAGTGTCCAGTATACCCGTATTTTCTTTTTGTGTGGCATTCATCAATCCTATTCAATACCGCGACTAAGGCGATATGAATGTCCCAACGCCAGAGTTTCATTTAAGGACAACCCAATTGTCAGAAATTTAACTTACCCAAATGGTCTCTTGTTCTGGAACACACACTTACTCGTCTAAGTTGGGTTGGTGAATAACCGCAATTGAGATGACAATTCGACATTATTACGTTAGAGTTGAGAGCTCTTATTGATGAAAGGTTATTCACGCCTACGCATTTCGATGCAGGCATTGAAAATCAAAAGACCATGTTCATCGGAGAATATTCCCGAGCCAGTAGTCTTGGTCCGTTTTTGCTATATCGAAAAGTTTCCTGTATTATCTACTTAGCTGCATCACTCTGGAATTCCACCCCAACATGAAGTATGAAAAGCCTCCCTTAGTGTCAAAGATAGAAAACTCACCAAAATATCCAGATCCCTTGTGACGTCCACGTCTAGAGATTGAATTCTCGAATTCTTCTTGCAGCTGTATCGATAGCATATATTTTGTCTGGAAGACGATAAAGGTATCCGGCGGCCACGAGAAATCAAGAGATCAAGTTCATTGGAAAACATTACCGAGCCAGTGGTATTGGTACTTTTTCGATATAATAAAAATTCCTACATCTCTCATTAACTGCATCAGTCCAAAATTACAACACGAAGTATAAAGAGCGTCCTTTAGAGTCCGAGATATAAAACTGACTGAATCATTCAGATCACAAACCACTGCGGGAGGTGTCATGACTACTAATTTTTACACTGTCAGTTCTCCAACGATTGCTTAAGAATATTTCCCTATTTGATGTAAGCTTTATCGATAAACTTATTTTATGATGATCAGAAAAAGAGCATTCAAGATATAACCTGAGCAGTTACTGCGAAACTCAATCCGAGAACGAAAATGTGTGCTACTTAAATACATTGTAATTCGAAAAGATTTCCTTTCGTATCGAATAAGGGAGTAACCAACCTGTAATCGAGTCAGTGTTAACAGACATTTTTATTACGCTGAATCAATGAACTGTTCCCTGATTATATTGACAAACGTTAATTTTTAAAGCAAAAAGGGTATGTTAACAATAGCTTTGCTTAAAAATAGCTTTGGGACTATTGATATTTTTTAACTACACAAATTTGGCACTCAAATAACTTTATTAAAATAAATATCTGGTGCCTAACACACAGGAACTAGTCATGTAACTAGTTTTTTTGATAGTTTCCTCGCCTTTAGAATGCCTTTAAATCACTAATTATATTTAACTTACAAAACACTTGCGTTTTGTTTGAATTATTTATGCACACACTGTACATTCCATACATCCATCCATCACATAACCAGCCAATTTTTATTGTATTTTCCTCATTTTGTTCTCCTTTGTTATTTTTAAACATCTCTTCAGAAAGAAGCCATTATATGAATACCAAGATGTTGCTGCAGGAGTGGCGAGGGAAGAGGAGGAGGAGGAGGCTGTTTACGACAATATTGCCGGGGATGAGTTATATTTATGGTTTGGTTTGGATATTTTTGTTGGAATAGTTGGCTTTTTTTTCTCGTTGGTTATACACTAGAGAGTTTTTAATAAAATAAGCATAAGTACCCTTATAATATTTGGCAATTTTCAGAGTTTTTATGAAAGTGTTAATGTGCAAAGTCTGTCTGCTTTACGGTACTTCTGTCTGTCCGTCCGAGCATCCTTCCTTCCTTTAGCCTTTTTGTTGTCTGTAATGTATTGTATGGTACGTGAAAGTTTTGGTACTTTTGAGAAAAAGTTACGCCAACATGTTATAAAACAATAATGTGAGTCAATTTTCGTGTAATTTATGAGTATTGAAATATTGATTTCAATACACGTAGTATTAAACTTGTTAGCTTACATACAAAACAGTTTTAAAATTTTGCAACAATACTTTTGGGGGGTATGTACGTAGGTACGTTCGTGTAGGCAAAAGTACTTAAAAAAGGCGGCATGGTATGTTGTAAAACTTTGAATAAAGTTTTAAACATGCAAATTGAAACAATATTAAAAGGTATTGAATTTAACTGTTTAAGATAAAAGATATTATAGAAGCATCAAAAATGTTACCAACATATATATTTAGAATTAAAAAAAAAAAAAACAATTTTGAGCTAAAAGAAAAATTAACCACCATTTATTACATTTCTTAATTTATTGCTTAATCTAAATTTTTCACTATAGCATCCTTTTTTTTTTTTTTTTTTTTGTAAAGAATTTAATATATTTTATTATAAAAGCAAACAACAACAACAAAAAAATCTGTTTGAAAAGATCGTATATTAAGCAACTGTTATTAAAAAATCATATACAATAGAGACAGAGGTAGAGGAAGTTACAAATGACTGACTGTCTGACAGTCTAACTGCTATGAAACCACCCCATACCACCCTATTACTGCTGCCAGTAATTTCATTTTAAAACGAGTACATCCTACACAAATACCCAAATACCCTTTATAATTTGCCATGGCAAATATGCATAGAGTCCTTGTACATTTCTCCTTTTTTTTCTGTGTTGTTTTTTGCTTTTTCTTCTATTACATACTTGCAAATAGTTACCCTTGACAATACTCGTACAGATAACTACCAACCAACGAACCCAACAGTCAAACATCCAGCTGTATGGTAGCATAAGGTTGTACTTTCACTCACACATTCATATAAACACATATATATGTACATTAGGGTGGCCTGATTTATATGGAAGACATATAAGATATCGATGTTCTTAACTAAAATGAAAATTTAGTTTGTTTGAGGAGAGCATTTCTCAAAATGTGTGTCCTGGCTTCGGTATTTGATGAGCTGAATCCAAAGATAAAAATGTAAATTTCTGAGTTTTTTTGTGATTTTTCTCATATTTCTCCTAAAGGACACATGTACGATTTGTACAATGTATCATGCGAAAAAATAGGTTTCGAAAAATTCAAATAAAATTCTAACCAGATTGAATTTCAAAAAAAGGAAAACATAGTTTCGGAGAAATTATATGAGTTTTATAATATTCCAGCCGTTCTGGGTCTAGTGATCTTACCTATCATTTAGGGAGACCACTAGTTATATAAGTAGCTACATGACTTGTTATATTAATATGTGCGTGTTCTAAGCAGGGGGTCTATCGACCAGACATAGATTACAAACATACTGTCTAAAAGCTGCTCCGAAGTAGTCAAATCGTTGGATTCACATACCGGTTACATAGAGTCAGGTTCCTTACTAATTGACATCAAATAAGCAGTTAAAATGACGTCTACTGTATTTGTGAAACCTAGTCCCATTTTGCATCCCTAGTTGTTTGGAATTGGAAATCGGTTCATGATTTCACCTAGCCGCCCGGAGTACTCTTTTCAGAAGTCATTAAGAATGTAATTAAAAAAAAAAAAAAAAAAATGAAAAACTTTGATTCTTCTTGTGGATTATTTTTATTTGGTCTTTAAATTTTTTTTACATCAAGTCGAGAATATGATGTCATGTAAATGGCCGCCGCCACAGTTGATTGTCATTTGAGCCCTTTTTATGGCATTTTCCATCACTTTGGCCAAAACTTCCGGCGATAGGTCCTCACATTCTTGACGGATATTGTCTTTAAGAGCTGCAAGAGTCTGAGACTTGTTGACATAAACCCGCGACTTCAAAAAGCCCCACAAAAAGAAGTCTGGAGCGGTCAAATCAGGTGATCTTGCTGGCCAGTGCAAATCGCTAAACTGGAGATTAGGCGCCCGGGAAATGCATCCTTCAGCATATCGGTTGTGGCACGTGCAGTGTGTGCCATTGCACCGTCCTCTTGGAACCACATGTTTTCCAATCCCAATTCATCAAGTTGGGGAAAAAAAACTCGTTGATCATTGCTATGTAGCGCTCACCATTCACAGTAACCGTTTGGACCGCGACGTCTTCGCAAAAAAAAGGTCCGATGACTCCTCCAGCGAAAACAGCACACCATACAGTGACTTTGAGCGGGTGTAATGGCTCATCGAGGGTTCCACGCGGATTTTCAGTGCCCCAGAAGCGTAAATTTTGCTTATTTACATACCCTCTAAGATGGAAATGGGCCTCATCACCCATGATTATTTTTGATGAAAAATCATCTTCCTCTTGGTGGTGATTAAGGATGGTTTGAGCGTATGTTAGACGCGATTGGCGGTCAGCAGCTAACAGCTGATGCACCGTTTGGACTTTGTACGGAAACATCTTCAAATCTTGTACCAAAATTCACTGTAAAGACCGTCGACTGATACCCATTTGCGTGGCACGTCGTCTGGTAGATGTCGACGGCGCTTCCATGACATCCTCGGTTACAGCAGCAATATACTCTGCAGAACGGCTACTCCGAGGTCTGCCACGCCTGACAGCATCTCGTGTTGTGCCAGTCTCTTCGAGACGAGCGGCTAAACGTCGCAGTGTTTCACCAGTAGGCGTTGGACGGCCAGGAAATCTGCGACCAAATTCACGTTGTGCCAAAGTCACGATTATTGGTCAAATAAATAGTCAGCAATATTCCGCGTTCTGGAGCAGTGTAGCGTAACATTGTTTATCAACGTGTATTTCTTATGTGTTTACTACACAAATGTCAAAACAGAACTGAAATTAAGGGCCAATCGCAAAATTTATAGCATTTTCTAAAAGGAGGATTACTTTTGCGCCACCATGTATGTTGATATTTTTTTTTCTTCTTGGACCAGCACTCAGGGGATGAGCCCTACTCATGCAAAGCATTGTGTTGGAACTAGAAAAATAGGTTATGAGAGGGAAGAAAGAAGGATTAGTGTTTGAGGATATTCGATTTTAACTTTCTTACATTGAAAATGACAGGAAACACTTCAGCGGGAAGTTTGTTTCACATGCGTACAGTACGGCTAAAGAATGAATTTTGCCTGTAGTGTGTTGTGCGGTCCACTAGTCAGTCGACCAGAAAGGGATGTGTTCTTGATGAAAAACGAGTGTTATGTAAAAATCTGTGGGTATAAGGATTAAGTTCCCTAATTTCACCAGAACACATTCCATTGTAGTACCGATAGAATAGTGAAACCCTGCTTATATTGCGACGGTACTTCCGCGAATCAATAGGGTTGGAAACCCTACTATCATCAATAACCACCTCTCTCCCTGTACGCGCTCGAGCAGCTCTAAAAGAGACTTTGAAGCACTGACCCATACATTAGAGTTATATTCCATTTTCGGTGGGATCTAGGTGGTGTAAATAGTGAGGACATAAGATGCAGTGAAGTAATTCCAACACCGTTTCAGAAATCCAAGCTACTTGAACGCTTTTTTCGACACTTAAAAAATGTGTTTAGATTAGCGGACATCATTCTCATGATTAGAACATCAAGAGCGTTTGATTCCACAATATTTACACCACCCATTGATACAGATGAAGCTACATAGTCTGTTGTTCGTTTTCGAGTCAACGTACAACACTGAGTCTTGCGAGCGTTGGAGGCGATCCTATTCACACGATCCCATTCAGGTATTGTCAGAAGATCCCCATAAAGGGAATCATTCATGTTTTCCCTCATTGACCCAATCTCGGACAGACTGTTGCTGTGATCTGCAAAATAATAGATAGGGTTGGAAGTTTGATGTAGAAAGTCATTTAGGAAAATAAGGAGCCTTGCGGTACCCCTGAATTTATCTTGAACTCGCTTGATGAGGTCCCATCTATAACAGCTCGTATAGTGCAATCTATGAGGAAGCTACATATATAAAGAGTGATATTAAAAATACATGACACCAAAAGCTTAGCGTCCTCTACGGAAGCCATACTGCCGGTCGTTAAGTAAATTGTTGGACTCCAAATATTTCAACAGATGGTAGTTTCCCATACTTTCCATAACTTTGGAAAGTGCAGAACAAATAGCTATTGGAAGATAATTTTCAGGCTTATTAGCCTCTCCCTTTTAAGGAATTGGCGTGATACATTCCAACATACAGGAAATACGCCTCCACGGTATGAAGTGCTGAAGATGTTAGCAACTTTTGTGAGGATCGGCCTATTATTGGTATTCTTTGATCCAGCTCACCAAAATTTGATGTCAAAACAAAAATCGTGAATGAATTAAACATTTATTTTAGTTGGGAACATGCATTTTTTTTGGGAGCCACCCTATTGTACATCCTATACTTATATATAAGTATGTATAAATGTATGTATATATATATATATATACCAATATCCTTGCCCATTACTAAAACCTAAAAATATAAAAACAGACTCCTTCAATGTTGGTTGTTGCTCTTGTTATATGAAAATTGCGTTTATTAAACCAGGAATGTAGATAATTTTAAGTATTTCACATACTGTTATTTAAAATATTTTTATTTTTTTTCTTTGTAAAAACGATTCATAAAAACAACAGACGTTAGTAGAGATTTTTATTATGCGGCATATATTTGAACTCTTATCATTGTTGTTGTTGTTGTTGATTTGTTGCCATAAAATTATTACTTGCATAATTCGAACAAAAAAAAAAATTCATACTTTCCAAATTGTTGGAATATTTTTGAAATTATTGTTTCCAATAGAAGTAGTGGGAGAAGAACAAGTTCAAGGAATAGTATGATACAACAACAGTAGGTTGTTTTAGAGATTAAATGTGAAATTTGGACCAAAAGCAACGATGAGCTAAAATCAAAGAAATGTATAGAAAACGCAACCATTAGAGTCTCATTTAGTAACATGAAATGTAAGAAGTTTGGAGTATTTGCCTCTCTTGGTACAAATACCACATTATTGTACTTGTACCACTCAAGGACTTGCTTACCATAGTCACAGGATGCCAAGTCAGGTCAAAAATAAGTGGACACATATGAAGTCTTATGAATGGAAGCAGCCTTTTTTGTAAACATTCCTTGATATAAATTAAGGTATTTATAGAGCCCGTTGTAACAAATGATTGGCTTCTTTTGCCGCAACTGCATATTGCTTGCCATACCAAGAACTTTTTAGAAAATTTTGTCTGCTTTTGGGTCCTAAACATTTCTTCAACATTCCCTCGAGCATCAGCAACATAAAATGCTTGACCAGGAAGTTGCGAAAAATCTGCCAGAACATACGTTTCGTCATCCATTATGCAGCAAGAATATTTTTTTTATAAAACTTGACTTCAATTTCCGTGCTCTGTTTTTGACCTCTAAATTTTTAACAGAGTTCCTGTCAGGAACATTTTGAGCCTTGTATGTTTTTAAACCTGCATTAGCTTAAACTTTTCGTTCCAAATATTCCGAGTACTGAGCTAACCGGGCTGCTTTTCTACCGGATGTGTTTTTGACTTTAGAAACATCATGTGGACCATTCCTTCTACCTGAACCAATGTTATTCACCAGTCTATCAACTGGTGAATAACATTGGAATCAGTTTGATGGCAGACCTTTGAAAGCGTGGGCAACTTTTTGTAGGACCAAGTTGAACTTTGTTGAAAATATTTAATAATTTTAGTATGCACTTTTTTCTGGTCACTCATTTTAATCAGATTAACACCAAATGATATTTTATCCCAGGTCGTAGCTAGAATCTGAAATGCATTTTTGAGATTGAAGTTTTTTAGTTTGAGCTCCAAATTTGTTCCCTTCTCGCCAAGCAAGTGGGTGAGCAGTTGTTTTTTATAATTTAATTTGATCAAGTTGATTACGTTTTGATCTAACGCAGTGCCACTGGGTGGTAGATTCATTGCTATAAACCGTCATCACTTTTTAGTTCCTCAACTGGGTGACGCGTTATGTAAAAGCAAAAGTGCTTTTTGCGGCAGACTTCTTAAAGCCAAAAATTCTCGAATCTAAAAAATATTTACTTATGAACAACTTATTTTTACTAATTGGTGAAAATTAACTTACATGGGGAACAAATTCGTAATGGAACCAGTATCTGAATATAAATGATGTCATCCAGGCGTTATTACTGGACTTGTATATTACAGGATTATTGAAAAAGCATTTAAAGCCGCGTGGGTTTTTCGATTTTCTAACAACTAAGAATTTCACTTTGTCTGTGCCATTCGCATTTGAACAGGGCCAAAGAGGTATTCAATCTTTACATATTTTTCTTCCAGGAGCCGTTTTCTTATTACATGTGAAAAGAGTGTGATTTGGAAGCATCCTATAATATAAACCGGATAAGCCAGCACTGTAGATTTGGTGAGGAGTCAATCCATGCTCATCAACGTAATCCTTAAACTTTTTCCCAAATGGATCAGTAAGATGAGGTTTCGAAGGCAATTTCTCGCCCGTAATTTTTAAAAATCGAATTCCATGTCGACGCTTAAATTTCTTTAACCATCTTTCATTGTCATTGAAACCTGAATTGGTTTGATAAATTTTGGAATACATATAATAGGCTTGCGATCGTAGAATCGCTGCTGATATTGGAACATTTTTTTTCCACTTTGTTTTACAAACCGCTTATAAAGCATTTTTCCAGGACCACTTTCTGTTGTACGTACGAACTTTTTTAATTAGTTTTCTTGCTTTATAATGCGGAAAACCGAATACTTTCGTGTCATTTGTTGTGTAAATGCATCTCTTAATATGGGAAAAGTTTAACATATCTTAAAGCCAACGATTTCTAAAAAAATAGAGATTTTAAAAAAACTTAAAAGTGGAGATTCCATAAATTAAATTTGCGTGAAATACAAGTTGCATGTATATAATATAATAAACAGACAAAATTGAAGATTGAAAAGTTAGCTTCCAAAAAGGTTAATGTAGCAAAAGACGGGGATTTCCCTTTATTGGTTATAGACTTTGTAATCAAATTTAAAAAAAAAGATAAAAGTCGCAAAAATAGAACCCGTTTTTCGTAAACTCTCGCGATTATAGAACCTGCAATATTAAATATTAAACCGTTGTGATGCCGGGCCGTCGCAATATTGGGTAGTCGCGAATACCGAGCTTGCACTGTATTTGTATTTGAATTGACACGATTTTTTCAGCACAGGTATTTGTTTTATTAAGATTTTTAACTGATATGTATTTCTGAACAGATTAATCTAAAAGTTAGTTTCTTTGCAGAGCAGTACATTAAAGTTTCTTACTTCTATATTTGTTACAATTATTTTCATATCTGTCTCACTATTTTAATACTTGTAATTTATGGTATGAATTCTCTGTCTTGATAAACGATTTATTTCCATTACCACAAAGCAAATTTCATATTAAATTTTAAAGCAGCTTTTATCACAGTTGCTATGGTGTTTCAAAAACACATTTTATTATTTCGAGTATTTCCGGGAATTTTATTCAGCTCTCATACCACTGTTCACTCTACATGATCTCTGTTTTAACCATCTAAGTAATACATACATATATATATAGTAGACACATATGTACGTAAATGGCAACCCAACAGTTAAGCAAGTAGTCAATGTATCCCTTACAGATAGTTTATAGACTCCAATTTAAATATTTTGGGTCATTTGACATGTATATGTTCTTTGTAGTGCAGATATAAGTGAATTGGTTATATTATACATCCCCGGTAATGTAGTGTGAAGTTAAATGTCACTTTAGTGTCTCTTAGTAACTTAGAGTGTGGTAACTTTAATCGTTTATTTTGTAATGCACTTTAGAAAGTAGTTATTTTACCCACCATAAGTAATTTATAGGAGAAATGTCGAAGGAAGGTTTGCTTACAAGCTGTCTATGAGAAGACTTCTTAACTCACTATATAAGATTAATTAACTGTACATGTTAAAATCTCTAGCTAGGTAGCCAGGAAGCTTTGGACCATCTATCAGACTCAGTCTAATTGTAATAAAAAAGAGTCAGTTGGCCCCTACTTAGGACATGCACGTGTTAAAATAACTAGTCACGTAGCTAGTTATGTAACTAGTTATCACCTTAAATGATAGGTAAAATCGCTAGTTCGGGACAGTCTCCAAGATCTGCTGAGAAGTTATACTCGTATAAATATTCATAAATTAAGGTAGTTCCTAGAAAACATCCTAAAAGTTTTTAAAACTCGGTTAATTTTCGAACTAAAGCAAATTTCTTATGTAATTTATTAAGCTTTAATTTGTTTAAAAATGAAAAAATATTAAAATTGCAAAATAATCTAAACTAAACTTTAAGTATTATTCGCATTATCAGCAATTTTTTTTTTACCCTACAAATGAAGCCACCTTATTAGCCATTGGTAAAAATACCACCCTGCTGTTGTAGTTATAAATTTTTTTGGTTTTGTATCCTATACTAAATACGAGTACAACAGCTAATTATATTTACTACATGCAGTGAATATTGTATGGTTGGTTACCCATTTGGCATAATACTCACACACACACACACACTCACTTCTAAAGCTATACTGTCTAATAGAAAGATAAAAACTCAGATTAGATTATACATTCATTCATAAAAAAAAAAATCTACGAATTTTCCTTTTTTTATTTCTATTAAACATTAAAGTTCAACATTAAAGTCTTGGTGTGTGGCAGGATGAATGGTTGATGATAAAAATATGTAGATATTTTGTGTTAAAAGTTATACATATGTATGAGTAACTATGCAGATGTAAATTTATATTGTATATACATAGATGGGTGAGTATAGTACATGTAAGTAATATGTATTTTTTATGTCTTTCAGCGGTTTCTACCCATACTAATCAAAAAGCTTAGAAAACTTTATTTCGTTCTTTACTACAAGTTATATGCATAGATGGATTTGTAAGTGGGTGAATTGTAAAGTTATTTGTCTATGGTGTAAATGCAGGGTTGTCTTTTTCAACGATTGGATATGGCACTCAAAATACGAAGTCGATGGATTGACATACTGTTTTCAATGAAATACAATATTGCTATCGGCTACCCTGATTGAATGATATCAAACTGACACTCTTGGATAGCGAAAAATATGTGACTATAATTCAGTCTTGGAAACCCAACACTCCAGCGAGAACATCAAAGGCTATAGTATTATAGCAAGGTCTCAAACTGCACCCTCTTTGAAGAGGTATTGAGGAGAATGACAATCGTAATAAGAAGAAGTCACTAATGGTCAGAAAACTGACATTGGACACGTATATGTACCGCATGGCCATGCCAGCATTATTGGCAATATATGTATCTTCCTGATCACATTGATTACTGCACTCCTAGACACATCTTAGGTGGGAACTTCATTTTTTTAATTCCGTTAAACATGACTTGCAGCAAACGGCTCTATAAAAAATAAAGGTTGTTTTTTTGAACGCATACCCTCCCATTTTGTGCGAATAATGTTAAAACAATTTTAAAAAAAGTTTCATGTATTTAGAACCACGGAAACCCTTTCCGACTTTCGTAAAAACATGCCAGTACTTGTCAATTAACCGTAGAACGGGCATTGAAAAAATTTTAATTCTTTGCATCATTATTGATACATTCTTTAAACGTAGTTATTGACTAAATAAAACACATTTAAAAAAAGCCTTAGGTCTTTCGACATCATCTTATGAAGCATAACAAGAGAATTCGTCTTCTGAATCTGAAACAACGGATTTAGTAGAAAATTTATCCATTATAACCAAGAGCACACAGTTCGACGCTAATAAATCTTCTGTGAGAAAAGATTTAATCACTCCAAAGACAGTTGCAGCATTAGTGAGGTGTCAGTGAAGTATAAGAAATTCTGTGTTTGTTATTGAAGCAACTATTAAGGCACTTGGACACAATACTCTCCACTGCGATGGCTTAATGTTGCCAGCATTATATGCATGTAAATCTAAAGAATATCGGTTACCGTTGTTGTACCAAAATTGGACAACTCTTCAGGAAGGGAACAAGCAGAGGCAGTATGGAACGCTATTATTGACTGAATTCTAGAACAGAAATTAAACAGGAAAATGATAATTTTTGCTTGCCGCCATCACGTGTATGAATTAGAATTAAAAGTGTCTACAATTGCTGATATTCCACTGTTCAAAACTTTTCGAGAAATTTTCAAAAATTTTGATCCAGAATAAATTGAAAGCAACAAAATAAATTGAAATGTTTTAGAAATTCATAAACCAATAGAAATTTACATAAGATCTGTTAGACGTCTGCTTGTTCATCTTAACATCATATATCAAGCCTTGGTTACAAAGCATTGTTGCTGTAAAGGTTCCTTACCGGGATTTGTGTTTTTTATGAAAGCTTACGAAAAAATCGACAAAAGCAGCTTTACAGAAGTTTTGCCAGCATTTATGGTACTTTACAGAAGAACTGTGTATATTGTCTCTATTTGACGATGATATAGACCAAGAAACTGAAGCGAAAATGGTGGCTAACTGAACCAAAGAAAACCTATCAGCCAAATGTAACCGGTACAACCCATCGAAAGAAGTACTTTGTGGCTCACTTTGCGGTAATTATAGATTTTCCGACTTTTTTCCTTTGTATTCTTATCCCATTGTGATGAAATTTAGCCTTATTTCCTGCATTTATAGAAAGGGTGCAGGCAGACAATTTTAGGGATTTGATAACAGCTAAGGTTACCCCTATTATACATAGCCATACTCTGTATTGATATGTATTGATATGAGATACAAGTAAAATCTTCTTTTATTTACTGAATTAAGTTTTCTATGGCTTTCATACTAACTTTAATGCTAAAACGATCTTAATAATATTTTGGATTTGAGTTATAGGGGCCAAACAAAAATAAAAAAATAGAGGTTATGCCTGTTAGCTTGGGACTCTCTAGAATTTGGGATTATAATGTATTTTAGAATTCAAAATGGAAGTAGTATTCATTAGGCTAAGGCATCAGCTATTAAAAAAGCGGCTGATGCCAAGCTGCCATAAAATCCCGGACTCAAAATCGAGTCTGGTCTAGGAATATCATCTTGGACTACAAAGCTTACTACTAAGCAACATTTAGCAAACATGGTGGAAGACTTGTGCTGCCTCTTAATGACTTCTCCTGGAATTGTCAAAATGAAGAAGGGTTATATTTCACTTTCTCTGTCACTGTCCGGCACTGGGTTATCTATTTGATATGCTTTTAGGACAACGCATGGAATGCATCGATGCCTATATTAGTAAGAGCAGATGGTTACTGAGAGCAGGCTTGCAAATCGTACCTCATGGTGGTCAATAAGATACCAATTGGTTTACCTTTTTATTGATATTCTGGAAATGGTTTATTGATATACATTTGAGAGTGACTATGATATTAAGGGCAGATCTGTGGAAACAGCTCTACATTCTTCGGTGGACTGTATCGGAGAGTCGCTATCGCATAAGGAGTATTCTATTGTTGCCTTCCTGAATATAGAATCCCAGTGCCAAAGTATACCAAGTAGTACGACTCTCATTTTTTTAAAATTAGTCTCTCACAAATACGGGTAGAGAAATGTAAACCAATAAAATGTCTTTACATTTTTTATACATTATTACCTTAACACATAGTATTCTTTATTTTTTTAAAACACTTTTTGCACACTTTCATTGTTAAAACGTTTCTATTTATCACGTACTAGAAAAAATATTTTTGAAATTTCTGACATGTAATTTTTTGTCATTGTAGAACTTAAAATATAGGAGAGAGATCTAATTTTTGGTATTGAAAATTTAAAACAAAAAATTATAAAAGGTACCAATACATATGTAATTTTGTTACTAAAACATATTTAGAGTTAGGTACTTTTTTACTAACACATATATAGAGTTATGTACTGCTGTCAAAGAGTCGGACTACTTGGTATCAGGGACCATAACAATTATGACATTTATAATAAAAATCACAACATAATTGTTATTTTTTGATTTTTATTTTTTTTGTCAGAAATATTTGTCAAACTTTGAGTTTTATTTTTTTTTGTCAGAAATAATTGTTATTTTTTTGTCATACATATTTACCACACTATGATTTTTATTTATATAGTCTGACAAATATGTATCACAAAAAAATAACAATTATTTCTGACAAAAAAAAAAAATAAAAAAGTTTGACAAATATTTCTGACAAAAAAAATAAAAATCAAAAAATAACAATTATTTTTGAGAAAAAAAAATAAAAATCAAGAAATTAAAAATCATGTTAATTTATGAAAATATAGTTGAAAACGATCAAAATGGTATGCTTTACTTGACTCTCCGATATTTTCTAGTGATGGCTTTTTTCCTTTGAAATTTCAAGAATAATTATTATTTTCGGTCCCTGCTTGGTATACTTTGAGGATATACAAAATTGATAACTTTAATCCAGAAGACATACTATCCATACTAATCCAGAATAGGATAAATAAGGCCTACGTGGTTACATATTCTTGGAAAATGGCAATTAGTAATAATTGGGGTATAGGGTGGAACGGTATAAATTAAATTTTTAAACTCATATGGTGGCATGCAATGAAGTTTGCTTCCCAACGGAAGACCATTGTACTCTTTAAATGACTATTGCTGTTCTAATAATAGGAGCGGTAATGTCTACTTCAAGCGATATTTGCTGTACTAAATTGGTTGATGATACATTTGATGGTCATACAACTCTTCGGTGAGGCTCAAATTGACTTTTTGGACACTTCAATATATTAGACTTCTATTACAAAAATGACAATAGTGTTAAAGCATTCTTCATTAAATGTTACGGGATAAAATCCTCTTTTAGACTATTTGACTTTTGCACTGCTCTACAACTGAAAATCAATGCTATTAATCATGCAGCTTAGGTAGGCTTAGGTATTATGAAATACATGAAGATATTTGCATATTAACTGATAGCAAGGCAGCCGTGGCGTTGGAAAAATAAGTATACATTTGGAATCAGGTTATCAAATACACATGAAATCAGTTGACCTGT
This sequence comes from Calliphora vomitoria, assembly GCA_942486065.2. Lineage (NCBI taxonomy): Eukaryota > Metazoa > Arthropoda > Insecta > Diptera > Calliphoridae > Calliphora > Calliphora vomitoria. The sequence goes on along the minus strand of OW818030.2, from coordinate 84,649,358 downwards.
GTAGTTGAGTTGTGCAGCAGGAACTGTTTGTGGTCCAATGAACCCACTTATGCCAATTATTGGCTGGCATAAGATGGTGTCGATGAATTTACTTATTTGATTCCTTTTTTTACACAAACACAAACAGCGAATATACTTTTATGTTTGCAGAAACACTCAAAGTCTCGAAGCCCTGAGATTGATAGTTCAGCTCACTGACAACTACTCTATCGGGGAACCCTTTGCGTTCATATAAGTTTAATTGTCTCTATTATTAAAAGACACTGCTTCATTGGAACGCATGACATGAGACTGGGTCTACGGTTCAACGATTAATGTAATAAGGAAGAAACAGTGGCTCACTTATTCTGTCATTTGGCATCTCCTTTCATTCGTGCTTGGAGGACCTGTAAATGATGAGTCTTAGTCACATGTATGATTTTATTATAGAATATGGTTGGTTCATTATGGAAACAACGAGAGTCCATTAAGAGAGAGAGAGAGATGCTTACTTCTTGGGTGTCACAATGGGATATGTTTGGGTGGACCCTTGAAAAAAAGCTTCCCACAAAACCTTATCAATGTGATTTTTATAATGTAGAGAGTGTACTCCGGTACTAAACTAGCCATTAAGTTATAAACAAGGAACAACTTATTTTTAATATCATACCCGCTTCACTATATACCACGCTTATCTTTCGCGATCCGATGCCGTAAAAATGGAAATAAATCTGTAATTTCTAAACTAAAATACGACTATTTTAAACAAATAGTAGAGGTATATAAAACATTGAATATATTTTTTTTTTGAACTTATCAAACCAGCCACGTAAACATATGTTTTAAAAGGAGGTATAGTTGTTTTAAGTTTGCCTGCATTTTATATATGGTTATAGATATATGTACGTATGTATGAGTTCTAAAAAAAAAAATATAACATGCATAATATTTTAACATGGTGTTGAACTTTTACTCTAGCATAGATATCTTCACGGATCGCTTGCTGTTTTTGACTGCTTGAGGCAATTGCTTTATTAAGAGTTTCTGCTTCGTTTGCAGTTGCTGTGATTCTAAAAACCCAACCACATTCGCTGATTTTTTGCTTTTTTTTTTTGTTGTATTCTATTACAAAGTACTAAAACAAAAAAATACTCCTGCATACTCTGGTATAAAAAAAATTTAACTTTATTTATTTCTCTATTAAAAGGGTGGTGATTCCTAGTCAAATCATAAACATTTAAATAGTCTATAAAACATACATACACACACACATCCATTAATGTACAATATGTATTTACTTCCACAAATATAGTTAAATATTAGAATGAAATTCAAAACCTACAACAGGGTGGGTGTTAAATATTGTAATTTCAGGGATTTGCCAGAAAAGGTAACTAATTTCAAATGTGGCTGTATGGCTGGATTTAAAGAATTTTTTAATCAAAACTTGTTTGGTTTTACTTTTTTTTTTAAATTAAATTTTCTACATGATGGCCAGGCAACTGTTTACTGTACAACCAGCCACCCTTGGCTTCGCAAAACATAAAGTACTGTCTAAAAAGTGTGTGAGGATTTATTTAAGGCTGCATTTTTTATGTTGCTTCCCATTGTTGTTTAATGCATGTGGGAAATATTAATCCTCAGTGCATGTGTTTTCCCTTTTAACTTGTATATCCTTTAGATATAAATATTTTTTGTTGGTCATCCTGCTGTTATGTCATGGTAACTTTATTTTTAAAAATGCATTATTGGATTTTTTCTTCTTTTTTTTTTTTTTTTTTTTGGAAAAATAAACTTTTACTAAAACGAAATACTTGTTACATACGTTTTTTGCATCCTATTTTATGTAGGATGTGTGTATTATTTGCTTTTCTGTTGAAATTTAGATTTTCCTGTAAAGAAATAGTATTAAATTTCAAATAACATGAAAATACTAATTGGAATTTAATGCATGTTAAAGTAGTATTAAATAAATGCATTTCAACAGAAATGTTTAAAAGTTAAGCGGGTGATTATTTTAATATTTTAATCATTAATATTCAGCTCTTTCATTAATGTTTTTGTTTTTAAAGTTCGTAAATTTTTGAATTTTTTATGAAAAACTTAAAACTTTAAAAATTCAGTTATAATACAGTGTTACGAAGTGAACGAGAAAAATATGTAGGGGTTCTCATGTAGCAGTTCTAATTTGCTGGAGTCCATAGAGTAAGGAAATACTTATAGTTTATCTCGATTTTTTTGTTTTAGTGAAAAAAAACTGCATTCTTAAAGTTATATATACAAGGTGGCGCAAAAGTAAACTTCCGATGTTTTTTGGCTGTAATTAAAAAAAAAATGAAAAACTTTGATTCTTCTTGTGGATTATTTTTATTTGGTCTTTTAATTTTTTTTACATCAAGTCGAGAATATGATGTCACGTAAATGATCGCCGCCACAGTTGATTCTCATTTGAGCCCTTTTTATGGCATTTTCCATCACTTTGGCCAAAACTTCCAGCGATAGGTCCTCACATTCTTGACGGATATTGTCTTTAAGAGCTGCAAGAGTCTGAGGCTTGTTGATATAAACGCGCGACTTCAAAAAGCCCCACAAAAAGAAGTCTGGAGCGGTCAAATCAGGCGATCTTGCTGGGCAGTGCAAATCGCCAAAACGGGAGATTAGGCGCCCGAGAAATGCATCCTTCAGCATATCGGTTGTGGCACGTGCAGTGTATGCCGTTGCACCGTCCTGTTGGAACCACATGTTTTCCAATCCCAATTCATTAAGTTGCGGCAAAAAGAACTCGTTGATCATTGCTCTGTAGCACTCACCATTCACAGTAACCGTTTGGCCCGCGACGTCTTCGAAGAAAAAAGGTCCGATGACTCCTCCAGCGAAAACAGCACACCATACAGTGACTTTGAGCAAGTGTAATAACTCTTCGTGGGTTACACACGGATTTTCAGTGCCCCAGAAGCGTAAATTTTGCTTATTTACGTACCCGCTAAGATGGAAATGGGCCTCATCACTCATGATTATTTTTGATAAAAAATCATCTTCCTCTATGTGGTGATTAAGGATGGCTTGAGCGTATGTTAGACGCGATTGGCGGTCAGCAGCTAACAGCTGATGCACCGTCTGGACTTTGTACGGCAACATCTTCAAATCTTGTACCAAAATTCGCTGTAAAGACCGTCAACTGATACCCATTTGCGTGGCACGTCGTCTGGTCGATGTCGACGGCGCTTCCATGACATCCTCGGCTACAGCAGCAATATTCTCTGCAGAACGGCTACTCCGTGGTCTGCCACGCCTGGCAGCATCTCGTGTTGTGCCAGTCTCTTCGAGGCGAACGGCTAAACGTCGCAGTGTTTAACCAGTAGGCGTTGGACGGCCAGGAAATCTGCGATGAAATTCACGTTGTGCCAAAATCACCGACCGATTATTGGTCAAATAAATAGTCAGCAATATTCCGCGTTCTGGAGCAGTGTAGCATAACATTGTTTATCAACGTGTATTTCGCATGTGTTTACTACACAAATGTCAAAACAGAACTGACATTAGGGGCCAATTGCAAAATTTATAGCATTTTCTGATAGGAGGATTACTTTTGCGCCACCTTGTATATATATTTCCTTTTATTTATATATATGAATTGATATTAAGTATACATATCGATTAAGTATATAAAAGTTCATGCGTCCGTAAATTCTCTCCATTTGGAACGATCATTTGCCAAAGCTTTGACTTCGATCCACGACATGTTTTAGCTTTCGATTTTGTTGCAGTAGGCAGTTTTAAAGTTATTTGATATTATGTTATTTTAGTTTGGTCGTACTTGGAACGATTGAAGTAAAGGCTTAGCTCGCCGGCAATGGGAGGGTCCTTGACCATTCTAAAATATTTGTTACAGACAAGAGAAAAAAAATATATTCATTCCAAGATTTAGTTTACTACTTTAAACTACGTTCCTTTTATGTTTCACTAAAATATATATTAATAGTCACTGACGATCTAATCTAACTTCAAGTTAGATTCAAAGCGAATGGTGGATTATCGCTTGGACACTTAAATATTTCCCAGCCCTCTACATTTAGCGACATTGTGTCCTGTAATATTTAGTCACTCCCTAAATTTAAAATCAGTTAAGTTACATTACTTACAAATATCCACATGATTATGTTGTAATCTAATATTCCCACAAAAAAAAATCTTCTACTCCATAATTATATCTTTACAATTCATTTATTAAAATAATCTATATTTGTTTTCATTACTAAACTTATTAATTTTTAAAATCTATTAAATAAAATTTTAAATACGAGCGTATCCTTTTAATACAATAAAAAAATTCATTTGGGTTTAGTAAATAATTATAAATATAATGATCAGTTTTTGTTATATTTCGAATACATGTTTGAATAATATGAAACTTACATTGAATGTTCCTTATGCAAGGAAAAACGTTGGACTAAAAAAAAGGAAAATTATCTTTACCAGGCTTATGACAACTGGATATTTTGGTTACTCATGAAACTCCTTCGATGTATTGGGCCCAATTCATACGCTTGAAGTTCCTGTAATTTTTTTTATAAACAAAATCATTAATCATTCATATATTAATATTATAATAATTTGTTGACATAAGACATGGATTAGTTCAAAATTATATTGTATGTATGTAAAATCTTTACATGAGCTTTTTATTTATAATACTCTGGAGCTATGTAAAGAATTTACTTCATAAATCCAAACATGCAAAGTAAATATAGTTAATCAATTAATTACAATTATAAATATCTAAATTTTAAAATATATCTATATATAATCGCTACAAATGTTGAACATATTAGTAGATCTAAATTCTTTTTAGTATATAATAAGATAATATTTAGCTTAACACTAGTTTTTATAATTAATAATTCAAAAATAGAAAATTTGTTTGTAATTTGTATATTTTTAAATTAGTATTTTCATCTCTTATTCGATTTCCTATAGGGTTAGTTATTCTTTTGTTAATGAAGTTTTGTTTGCAATAATTAAGATTTTTAACATATATTTAATGATAATTAATATGTTAATTATCACGATACATTTTTATACTCTTTCGTTTGTTTTTATTTTTGTGTTTTCATTTCTTTTTGTCATCGATACAAAGCAAATGCATGAACTCTGATGTTTAGTAACAGCAGTAACATGTTAGTGACGTCATAAACAATTTGTTAAAAGACAATTTGTTTTGTTATTTTGTTTTGTAAAATTATATGCACAATGGCTCGATCGATGGCAAAATTTTCAAAAATTTTAATACATTATAATATTAATATATTATAATCTAATATTAATGCATAATAATATTAACATATTAACACTATTGGAGATGATAAACTTAGTCAAATTCCATAGGATATTTAGTGGTGATATGAGTGATGATTTTGGCGATGAGTGTGATTCAGAATTATTTTTTTAAGATGATGATGATGATATTTGAAGATGATGATAATGAAGTAATCTATGGTTGCATTTAGAAGTTAAATTAAATTAAATGCGGTCGGCTATTGTTGTTGTTGTAAAAAAAAAATGTTGATGGAATTATGATTTCGTTTGTAGCTTTTCTAGGTGGTGGTTAAGTTAAAGATGAAATATGTAGATTCATGATGAATAAAAATTAACTCCGGACTTGGATGACATGATGACCATGTGCAATATTGATGTCAATGGATCCGTATAAAAACACTCTTTATATTTAAAACTCAAAATTATGTTCGAATCCAACGTATTTTAATTAAATTAACATTTAAATATATATAGATATTTTATCAAAAACTATTATCGAAGCCGATGGATTTCGATTATCAAAATTTATTATTTCAGCAAAGCTAAATTAAAACACGTCGTTGTTGATTGACCCGCAGAAAAAGTAAGAGCGGAAATTATTCTTCGATGGTGACGGCAGAAACATTTCTTGACGCCGTCGATCGTGATTTTTTTTATTTTCTTGTTTCTCAACTTTTATTTAAAATTGTGGCAACTCACATAAGTGGAGAAATAATACCAATTATTAAGATATATTTGATTACAAAAAAAAGGTTATATAAACAAGTGTTCTTTTAATTATTTGTCTCACATGCAAAATATCATAAGATCTAAAGATATATTGATTTATACATACAATGTATAAATATAATTTGGTTGACTAATACATAACACAACTAAAGTACTGTATAAAAGCAATTGCAATCACAGGCTGAATCAAAGTATTTCTTTTTATTAAAACGTTAATTTCAAAACATAAAAAATCTGCAACAAACCTTCTTTGAAAACTGAACCTGTGGAAGTTGAAAAAAAGGAAAACAGATTTTTCATATGTGGGGCTCGTCCACACCCTGAGATTATTATTTGCCGGGCTGTATTATAGATTAATTTTATAACTATTTGGTAATATATTATATTGGCTGGCGTACCATATTCTCGTGAAATTATTATTTACATTTAATTAGTATTGTATATATATATATATTATATATATGTATATCAAAATGCTTTTATGTCTTTTGCATGAAAGACTCCTATATATTTGCCGTTTAGGGTCTCCAATTGGTAAAGTGATGTACCTATCTTTTTGCGTACTCTACATTTAACATAAGGAGGTAGAAGTTTAGAATTGATTCCTTTGGCGAACTCACTCTTTGATCTATTCTTTCTGTAGACTTCCTGACCTTCGCGGAAACTAACATTCCTACATCGAGTATTATAGGTCCTGGTAGCCTTTTCATGTGCGATTCTAAGGTTCTCCCGTATTCTGTCATGTAAAAGACCTATTCTAGCATCATTTGGCACAAAATCTGCTTGACTACTCTGAGACATACCTAATTTTTCAATAATTTTGTAGGCAGATGCGTGCAGCACCATATTATAACCAAATAGAGTGAAGAAAGGTGAAGATTTTAAGGCCTCGTGATAATCACTTCTCAAAATACTCTCAATTTTAGAAATATACTTATCCCACTGATCCTGCTTTCCTTTAATCAGGATTCGCAACTTAACTAAAAATTCTCTATTAGTGCGTTCCGATGCGTTTGCCTGTGGGGAGTATAAAGCTGTCTTCACGTGCTTTATACCATACGATTCCAAAAACTGAGTCATTTGTTTAGACACAAATTGTTTTCCATTGTCAGAATGGACGTATTGTGGTACTCCAAACTTATTGAAAATGTCGTCCTCAATATATTTAATAATAGTTGAGCTTGTTGCTTTTTTCAATGGCCTAAGAAAAATGTACTTTGAAAAATGATCTAATGCCACAAAAACCATATTATAACCTGATTTTGTCCTTGGATATGGACCTAAAAGATCCATATAAATTCGTTGAAATGGCCGGTCTGTTTGTATTTGTTGTCCCATTGGAGGTCGTAAAATTTGATTGGTTGGTTTAGAACATTTACAAATGTCACAATTTGAAATGTATATTTTTATATCCTTTGCCATTTTAGGCCAGAAATATTTCTCACGTACTCTGTTTAGAGTTTTGGCAAAACCACCATGACAAGAATTAATATTGTGGTTGTTTTCTATAACTGATTCCCTAAGTCCCGAAGGTAGCCATAAACGCCAAAGTGAGTGTTCGTCATCAAACTCTCCCTTTCGAAATTTAATTCTCTGATACACAAAGTCTTCAGAAATGCAAGTATCTGGAAAGTTTTGCTGATATTGAGTAATTTGGTCCTTCAAATCATTGTATTCAGCAGATTGAAAGTGTTCTGACTTTAAATCTACTTCAGATGAAACAGATGGTATATCTAATTCCTCTATTTCAACTCCCCTAGAAAGTGCATCTGGAACAATATTGGCAGAACCCTTTCTGTATTCTATTGTAAAATCAAAAGACTGTAGCTTAAGGCTCCATCTACCTAACCTTCCGGACAAATCCTTTTGAGACATTAGCCAGCGAAGACTACTATGGTCAGTAATAATTTTGAATGGTAACCCTTCTACGTATGGCCTGAACCGTTTGAGGCATATAATAGCAGCAAGGCACTCTAGTTCAGTCACCGTATAATTTGATTGGGCCTTGTTTAACTTCTGAGATACATAAGCAATAGGGTGTTCAACTCCGTTTTCATCTGCCTGAACAAGAACTCCACCTACGCCTACCCTGGAAGCATCGCATTGAATACTGAAGGGCCTACTGAAGTTGGGCTGTACCAATACTGGCGCTGTTGTCAATGCCTCTTTTAATTTTTCAAATGAAATTTTTGCCTCTGGTGTGATTCTAAACTTATCGCTTTTTCTCAAACAATCAGTGAGAGGGGCCGCTAACTCTGCATAATTTGGTATAAATTGCCTGTACCAGCCTGTCATACCAATGAACCTGCGTATCTGGCGTGCAGTCGATGGAAGGGGAAAATTACTTATAGCCTCAATCTTTGATTTGTCCGTACGTAATGTACCCTGACCAACAATATACCCTAAATATTTTATATGTTTTTGGCAAAACCGGCTTTTCTCAACATTAATTGTTAATCCCGCATTATTTAAACAATTGGCAACCTCTCTCAGCATGTTAACGTGACTTTTGAAGTCAGGAGTACAGACTAATAAGTCATCTAAATAAATAAATACATTTTCTCGGAGACGGCTGGGGATGACTTTGTCCATCAGCCTACTCATCCTTTGTGCGGCGTTGCAGAGCCCGAAAGGCATAACTGTAAAATGATACAGTGGCCGACCAGGTACTGCAAATGCCGTTTTTTCTTTCGAAGACTCATCTAGCGGTATTTGCCAAAATGCGTCCTTAAGGTCAATACCAGATATAAAATGAGTATTCTGTAGGCGGCTTAAGAGACCGTTAATATGTGGGAGAGGGTATGCGTCTTTCTTGGTCAAGTCATTCAATTTTCGGGAGTCGAGGCAGAGCCGATTTTTACCTGGCTTTCGGACCAAAACAATTGGACTACAGTACGGACTTTCACTTTCCTCTATCACTCCTAATGAAATCATGCGATCTAGTTCAGCATACGCTTCCTGTTGTCGGGGAGGAGACAGAGGATAGTGTTTTATTTTAAATGGCAATGAATTCCCCGTATCTATTACATGTGTTTCCATATTTGTTCTACCTAGGCCAACTTTCGAATATGATGGAAATGTACTGACTACCCTGTCCAATTCAGTCTGCTCAGTATCCGTCAATTTATGCAAATTAAATTCTGTAACAGAGCTATAACTATCAATAGAAACTTCCGAAATGAAAAGTTCAGGTGCAATATTAAACGATTTCCAGAAGTTTACGCCAAGGTAAATTTCCTGTCGTAAAGAAGGTGACAAATAAAATATAATATCCTTTTTAAGCCCTTTAAAAGTCACTGGAATCTCAATGTACCCTACAATAGCTTGTCTGTTCCCATCGGCTGTTCTTAAGGAGCTGTTCAACTTATGATATTGAAGTCCTAAGCTAGTGACATAATCTACGCAACCTTTTCCTAAAACACTTATTGACGCTCCCGAGTCTAACAGACCATAAACATCTTTTGTACCTAACAAAATCTTAACATAAGGCCTATCGTCATTCAAATTATCTAAAATAGTTGACTCCAAGATCTTTCTAAAATGTTTGCGTTTTTTAAATCTTTGTCTACATTTATCTATTCGTTCCACCGTGGTGTTTCCAATAATTCTTTGTCTGGCTTCCTCATATCTCATTCTTCTCTCATGCAATGATAATACCTTTTCTTGTCCGCTAACATTATCATTATTATTACATTTATCATTAAGTTTATTTTTCCTTTCCATTATCATGATCCTATTGTTTATTGTTTCATCATTTGCCTTATCTATTTCTAAATTTCCGTCATCATTGTCCAATGTAGGCTTAAAATCACTATTAAAATAGGGGTGTTTAGAAAAGAACGAGCTCCCCCTTACTTCCCGTTCATCTGTCTGTTTCCCAAATGTTTCTTACATTGTGGGGTCGTGACATTTTTTTCGCCACAGCGGAAACAAAATAAATTACGTTTCTCTGATGAGCAATCATAAAACGAATGACCAATCTGGTCACAATTCCAGCATTTAAACTTGGAGGTATCAAGTGGCTTTCTATTTTGATATTTTTCATAGTTAAAAGCAGCTAAATCCTCATCTGTTACCTCATCGAGATTTTGCTCATTAACAGCGTCTAGTTCTGCAACAAATCGTTTTTGTTGTCTTAAATGATTCTGACGACCTACATACTTCTCGGCTTTCCGAGCTATTTCCCTAAGGTGTTCTAAACTGAAAATATCACACGCAAATAATAATGCCCCTAGTGAATCTTTAGCGTTATTCTTTATTAATTCAATCATCTTTTGACTTGTCATCGGTGCACTTAATCGGGAGTTCATATTAACCAAATCAGTGAAAAAATCATCAAAACATTCCTTTGGTAATTGCCTTCGTTCTACCATTTTTACAATTTTATCGCAATCGTTCTCAACAGTATCAAACTCTTTAATAATGGCTTCTGAGAGTTGTTCGTAAGTAGTATTAGGCCTTTGCTTTAAATAGAACCAAAACCATGTTTCGGCTTTCCCTTTCAAAAATAAGTGAAAACTGGCTACTACTTGGTCTACTGTGTAATTATAACGTGTGCGTAGTGTTTCTACTTTAAATAGAAAGGTATGTATATCACCAGTACCATCATAAAAAATGTTCCATTTATCTATCTTTACAGAATTAATACTGATAGAACTCCTCATCGAATCTGATTGAATTAAAGGAGCATTTTGCATGATATTATTTCCATGTTCGGAATTTCCACGGTTTATAGGAGAACCATGTGAAATTCTGGAGATGTTTTCATTGTGATTTTCATCTTGGTTCTTATTTATAGTCTCAACCAATGTCCTTTTAAGACTTTGAATTTCACCCATAAATGCATTGTGATTTAATGTTAAAACTCTTTCTAACATAGCTTCCAAACTGTTTGTATTAACATTATTGCTGCTACTTGCTGAGCCCGAAGCTCCAGCAGGAACACTATTCTGATTTGATGTCATATCTTTGTTACTGACAATACTCCTATCTAACTGATGCTTTCCTGCTTTGCTTCTCGTTCTATTTGAAACAGGACTTCTACCTAACCTGGGGCGAGTAACAAAAGGATTTTGAAAATCTTCTTCCTCGTCAAACGTATAATCTACTTGGGTATCTGATAAAGAATCTTCGGGATTGTTTACTCTTGTTTTACGTTTTCTATTTGGCATACCAAATCCAAACTTGTAATTTAAAATTTATTCTCTAAATAATTATATGGGAATATTAGATTACTTCTACACAAATTATGTGGATAAATAAAAATGTGCATAATTAAAATTATTCGTACAGTAACTGCCCTCCAAAAAAAAAAAATGATAAATAAACAAAATTGAAAAATAATACTGTATTTTCCGTCGCAAATGAAAATCTCAATTAAATAATGAAATTTATCATGACTTACGAAAACTACAAGTCGATTTAATTAAACTATTGAATCTACTCTATATTAAAAAATGTAGTCGCGAATATAAGTAGACTCACTTTGCTACTGTATATTGACTTACTACTGTCCTTTCACCATCAACTGCAAAAGCAATTGCCATTTCAGAATGTATAAGAAATTAGTACTCATAAATAAAAGGAAGATTTTGCAGTTTGCAACACCAACTTACTCAATTCAATGAATTTGTTGTGGACTAAAACTACATAATTTTTGAATAAACAAAAATTAAAATAATTACGATATCGACGTTTGCGACACCGTTGGGCGCCATCTCTGTTGCAGTAGGCAGTTTTAAAGTTATTTGATATTATGTTATTTTAGTTTGGTCGTACTTGGAACGATTGAAGTAAAGGCTTAGCTCGCCGGCAATGGGAGGGTCCTTGACCATTCTAAAATATTTGCTACAGACAAGAGAAAAAAAATATATTCATTCCAAGATTTAGTTTACTACTTTAAACTACGTTCCTTTTATGTTTCACTAAAATATATATTAATAGTCACTGACGATCTAATCTAACTTCAAGTTAGATTCAAAGCGAATGGTGGATTATCGCTTGGACACTTAAATATTTCCCAGCCCTCTACATTTAGCGACATTGTGTCCTGTAATATTTAGTCACTCCCTAAATTTAAAATCAGTTAAGTTACATTACTTACAAATATCCACATGATTATGTTGTAATCTAATATTCCCACAAAAAAAAATCTTCTACTCCATAATTATATCTTTACAATTCATTTATTAAAATAATCTATATTTGTTTTCATTACTAAACTTATTAATTTTTAAAATCTATTAAATAAAATTTTAAATACGAGCGTATCCTTTTAATACAATAAAAAAATTCATTTGGGTTTAGTAAATAATTATAAATATAATGATCAGTTTTTGTTATATTTCGAATACATGTTTGAATAATATGAAACTTACATTGAATGTTCCTTATGCAAGGAAAAACGTTGGACTAAAAAAAAGGAAAATTATCTTTACCAGGCTTATGACAACTGGATATTTTGGTTACTCATGAAACTCCTTCGATGTATTGGGCCCAATTCATACGCTTGAAGTTCCTGTAATTTTTTTTATAAACAAAATCATTAATCATTCATATATTAATATTATAATAATTTGTTGACATAAGACATGGATTAGTTCAAAATTATATTGTATGTATGTAAAATCTTTACATGAGCTTTTTATTTATAATACTCTGGAGCTATGTAAAGAATTTACTTCATAAATCCAAACATGCAAAGTAAATATAGTTAATCAATTAATTACAATTATAAATATCTAAATTTTAAAATATATCTATATATAATCGCTACAAATGTTGAACATATTAGTAGATCTAAATTCTTTTTAGTATATAATAAGATAATATTTAGCTTAACACTAGTTTTTATAATTAATAATTCAAAAATAGAAAATTTGTTTGTAATTTGTATATTTTTAAATTAGTATTTTCATCTCTTATTCGATTTCCTATAGGGTTAGTTATTCTTTTGTTAATGAAGTTTTGTTTGCAATAATTAAGATTTTTAACATATATTTAATGATAATTAATATGTTAATTATCACGATACATTTTTATACTCTTTCGTTTGTTTTTATTTTTGTGTTTTCATTTCTTTTTGTCATCGATACAAAGCAAATGCATGAACTCTGATGTTTAGTAACAGCAGTAACATGTTAGTGACGTCATAAACAATTTGTTAAAAGACAATTTGTTTTGTTATTTTGTTTTGTAAAATTATATGCACAATGGCTCGATCGATGGCAAAATTTTCAAAAATTTTAATACATTATAATATTAATATATTATAATCTAATATTAATGCATAATAATATTAACATATTAACACTATTGGAGATGATAAACTTAGTCAAATTCCATAGGATATTTAGTGGTGATATGAGTGATGATTTTGGCGATGAGTGTGATTCAGAATTATTTTTTTAAGATGATGATGATGATATTTGAAGATGATGATAATGAAGTAATCTATGGTTGCATTTAGAAGTTAAATTAAATTAAATGCGGTCGGCTATTGTTGTTGTTGTAAAAAAAAAATGTTGATGGAATTATGATTTCGTTTGTAGCTTTTCTAGGTGGTGGTTAAGTTAAAGATGAAATATGTAGATTCATGATGAATAAAAATTAACTCCGGACTTGGATGACATGATGACCATGTGCAATATTGATGTCAATGGATCCGTATAAAAACACTCTTTATATTTAAAACTCAAAATTATGTTCGAATCCAACGTATTTTAATTAAATTAACATTTAAATATATATAGATATTTTATCAAAAACTATTATCGAAGCCGATGGATTTCGATTATCAAAATTTATTATTTCAGCAAAGCTAAATTAAAACACGTCGTTGTTGATTGACCCGCAGAAAAAGTAAGAGCGGAAATTATTCTTCGATGGTGACGGCAGAAACATTTCTTGACGCCGTCGATCGTGATTTTTTTTATTTTCTTGTTTCTCAACTTTTATTTAAAATTGTGGCAACTCACATAAGTGGAGAAATAATACCAATTATTAAGATATATTTGATTACAAAAAAAAGGTTATATAAACAAGTGTTCTTTTAATTATTTGTCTCACATGCAAAATATCATAAGATCTAAAGATATATTGATTTATACATACAATGTATAAATATAATTTGGTTGACTAATACATAACACAACTAAAGTACTGTATAAAAGCAATTGCAATCACAGGCTGAATCAAAGTATTTCTTTTTATTAAAACGTTAATTTCAAAACATAAAAAATCTGCAACAATTTCTCTTCGTACCATCCTCACCCAGGAGTTTCGTGGGCGACCAGGCAGGCGATGACCCTGAGGAATCCAATCGAGCGCCTCTCTGCTGATTTCATTACATGGCCTACGTAGAATATGGCCAATCCAAGACCACATTCGACGTTTAATTTCTAGCTCAATCGGTACACATTTGGCCATGTACATTAGTTGTTCATTAGTCACACAATGTGGCCATAATATGCGCAGAATTTGTGTAAGGCGACGATTCACAAATGTTTGCAACTTTTTGAAGGTGGTTTGCGTTGTGCTCCATGTAGTGCAGCTGTAGAGTAGGACAGATTTTACACTGCAGTTAAATATCCTAATTTTCCTAGGCATGGAAATATTATTCGCTCGCCAGACTTTATACAGCGAGTGAAATGCGACTCTGGCTTTGTTGAGGCAGTCCATTATGTCCATACTAGAACCGCCATTCTTCGAAATGCAATTACCCAAATAGCAAAAAGAGTCAACGTCCTCAATTTTGGCTCCATGTAGTGAAAGAAGAATTGAGTTGGTGGTGCCAATCCGTATGCGTTTTGTTTTATTTACATTTATCTTAAGACCATCTTTATAGTATCGCTCACGGTCAGCACGTACTAGGGATTTTACGGTTTTTGCTGATTCTCGATAGTTTCTTTTGGTCAGCATTTTAGCATCCGTTCTTTTTGTTCGAGTTGCGATATTGTTAAGGCGCTTGCGAATTTGCTAATCCATGGTTTATGATTTTTCCTTCTAACTCCATGAACCGCTTTATCAGTCTCACAATAGCTGTATGTAATCGTATAGCATGAGTGCATCTCACTACTTCGTGCACGGAGTTAACTACTGACGGCAGAACAGTAACGTGTTCTTCTATTTAATGGGACCCTTTTGCAGATTTATTGATGCTGGGCGTAGCTTGAAAGTTCTTACCAATAGTTTGTGGTCGCTGGCTATACTGCACCGCGTATAGCCGGCACCCCAGGAACAGTTTGCTGACCACTATGACAATTTGGTTGAAAGTAAAGCCATCAGAGGATTCCCATGTATACTTGTGAATATTTTTGTGGTTGAATTTTGAATTACTGCCTATAAGTAAACGATGTCTAGCGCACAAGTACACTAATCTTTTGCCATTATTATATATGATATCGCCCAGTCCTTGGGACCCCATAACAGACTGGAGATTTTTGTTGTCCCATCCTTCCTTAGCATTAAAGTCTCCGAGCAAGATTTTGA
This sequence comes from Calliphora vomitoria, assembly GCA_942486065.2. Classification (NCBI taxonomy): domain Eukaryota; kingdom Metazoa; phylum Arthropoda; class Insecta; order Diptera; family Calliphoridae; genus Calliphora; species Calliphora vomitoria. The sequence continues at coordinate 84,633,845 of OW818030.2, read as the reverse complement.
TGTCGCCACTCAGGATCGCTAGTATAACAGCTTCATGTTTACTATAAAAGACATCTTTAGCGTCATCATCTCCGTTGGGGCGTAGCACTGTATCACAGAGATTTTGCGAAAGTTTGAGTGAAAACGTGTAGAGATGATAAGGTCACATACTGATGTATAGTGTATGAGTGCCTGGTTCGACATTGTGGAGAGTATTAGGCCAACACCGTTTATACGTTTCTCTACGGTTGCCAGAAAGTATGAAAAGTATTGCCATTTTGCGAGCTTAGTCCGAGAATATCGATGTTATAGTTGCTCATTTCTCTGCAAACTTGTTCAAAGATGGATCAGTAAGAGTTTGAAAGTTCCATGTTCCAATCTTTATCCGTTGTTTAAAACCAGAGTTCGTCATCGTGGTGGTGGATCGTGTTGAATTCATTGTAGGCATTTCAGTAATAATAGTTTTTTCTGGGAGAGGGATATTAAGCCGCAGCCCAACCTGCTTGAAGACGAAGGGCCAGAAATAAGAATTCCTTGGCATTGTTTATTGAATCGCGCCAATATTTCGCCATGACGATTGGAGCCACTATCGCACTCAGAACTTAAAATTACAAGTTGCCAGGCGTGTCAATCTGAGACCCTCTTCACCAATCCGCTGAGTTGTCCACCACTGCTTATTTAATTCGCAGTTTCCCTCCATACTACATGGTAGGATTCTCCGCTATCCGCAACCTGCGGAGGCGTCCCTTAGCACCTTAAAGTTACGACTTTAAAACATCATAAATATGTTATATTGAAATCAATTTTTAAAATTGTTTCTTTTGTTAGAAAGATATGAGATTTTACCTTTCAAACAGAACAATTAAGAGTGTTATATTCGGCTGTGCCGTATTTTGTATACCCACCATCAATATGTGACAATGAGGTATTTCACTGATATATGGGTCATATGGGGGGTAGGGTCAATTATGGAACGATTCAAACAAAACTTGGTAGAATTTCATCACGATATTAATTATTATAAGACAAATATGAATGCTTAAGTCATTTTCTGAGGGGTAACGTTTACAGGGACTAACGAAAAATGTTGCCCGATTTTCGCCATACTTTACAGTATAATTTCAGAGTACTTAGATCTAATTAGTGCAAAATTTTATCAGGACAGCCGCATAATCAACATATTTATGACTGCTCAAACAGTATTTGTGGCAAATTTCAGCTATATAGCTCCTGTCGTTTGGGCCCTATCGTGTTTTCAACAGGCAGACAGACGGGCGGAAGACAAAGATCAACCAGGCCAGCCAAAAATATATTGAAGACCAAGAATTGCAGGCATTACTCAATTAAAACTTAACAAGAGCTTGCAAAATCATTGGGTGCTACTCTAGCAGCAATTTTAAAACTTTTGCGAGCGCAGAATTCATCCAAAAGCAGGGAAATTGGGTATCATACGAATTTAAGCAGAGAGACGATTTTGAATATCCGAAATGATGCTTGAACGCTATAAAAGAAAATCCTTTTTGCACCGAATTATTACTTGCGATGAAAAAATGTATCCATTAGGGTAACCTGAAGCGCTGGTGAATCCCAGCCAACCAGCCGAATCGACACCAAAGCCAAATATCCATGGCGCTAAGGTAATTCTCTGTATTTGGTGGGAGAAAAAGGGTCCTATCTGTTACGAGCTGCTGAAATCTAATACGAACTGCTGAAATCTGAACATGTACCGAACGCAACTGATTTGTTTGAAGCGATCATTGTTTGAAGATACAAAATTAGGCCATTAATTAACATACCCTTCACCGTGAGTGTTAAGGTATATATAAGTGTGTCATTCCATTCATAATTTCTACATTTGGGACTCAAAGTATATATATTCTGAGTCGTTATAGATAGCAGAGTCGATATAGCCATGTCCGTCTGTCTGTTAAAGTCAACAAACCTAAAATATTCTCATTTACGTCAGTGATAAACACAAAAAAACTATTTTAAATTGGTGCCAATTAACCACTAAAATTAAAATGGATCCGAATTTTTTGTTTTATATGTATGTGACTTTTCTTTTCCTCTTTTCTAGATTTACTCTGAGACCTCTATAGTAAGCCTAGTTGTAGGATATATAAAGTAACTTTGTCAACCGTATCCAACAAAATAAAACTCTTTAGTTCAAAGATCTACTCAACTCAAGTGAACATTAATCATTCTTATAGAATTGCAATTATTCATTTTCGTTTTTATTTTTTGAATATTTATGCCTTTGTGCATATTTATTTCTTTGACATTTTATTGATGTGGTTCATTCGGTTGACCGCAGATTCTAATTAAAATGTAGTTAAATTTCAATGACATACAAAACCACAACAATAAGAAATTTAATATAAAATGTTCGTAGAAATTTATATGATACAAGATACGAGTAGTAGGTAATAATAGTTTTTTTTTCTAAAGAAAACACCCACAACTTGATTATAGTAAATACAATATATTTACAGTTATGCTTTTGATGGAATTTTTAAAGTACAATATATATTTAGGAAGAAAATTTATTGAAAGATAGAGGCTATATTGATTTTTTTGATTATGACACACTATCATGACAGTATACGTTCGACTCTACTACAAAAGGGTAGTAAAACCCTGTACTCAGTTTATTCATATTGGTGACCAATTTTTTTTTATGGGCCCCCAAAGATTCCGAAAATCAGTGGGCCCTCAAAGAATTGTGTCATCAGTTTTTTGCCAACAGATAATTTAGATTTGTTGCTACCACTTAACTTTATATGGCAATAATATAGATAATAGTCCGCCAAACATATTTTGTTAATATTTTTTCCTAAAATAATAGCTTTTTCGTGCACTTTTTTTGAAAAAAGAAAGACAGAGAAAATGTTTTTTTCACTTTTTTATAATAACTTCCAGGAACTCCTAATTTTTCATTAACAATATTTAACAAGGTTGTAGCTACGGTAAAGCTGAACAACTCTTGTGAACATATCAATGCAATCTAAATATATCTAGGCATTTTAAATAGCTCACAAAAACCACCTTGTACCTTGAAAATGTTCGTTTTTTACTATTTTTTACACTAAAACAAAGACTTTTTTGTTAAAAAAGTATGTTCGAGTGTATACTTCTGAATTGTGCTGCAATAACGAAGAATGGACAAATCATTATTGGTATGATCCGGGTGTATCACATTACTCAATCTTGATCACGCAAGACCGGCTTGATGCAAGATATGAAAAAACGTTGAAATTTTTTAGAGCGGACAAGGTTTGTGGAGCTTCTGAAGAGTTAATATAAGCTTTTTGTATAAGTTTTTGATACCGGTGGAAACCTTAGGACTTATAGATTGACATTTAAGTGAAGTGAAATAATTTTTTGTTTTTTTGGACGTCATTTACCTTAAAAACTAAAAATATTTCAATATGGTGATTTTCCATCAAGAAATATATTAACTTTGAATTAATGTAAAATTTTAACGGTTATAGGCATCACAATAAATTTTGAAAGTAATATAGATCTAAATGTTTTTAAGACAATGGCATCACCATTATTGCCATTCTTTGCTTTTAAACACTGAAATTTCTAAAACGGGGAAAATATGTTCCAAAATCTGAGTTGTTTTAGAAAAGTGCCCACTTTGACGTTATTTTCAGTGTGATAATAAAAATGTTTTGTACGTGAATAAACAACATATAGAGCTATACAAATATGAAGAGCTTTTGAGGATCGGTGATTTAAGTTTTTAAAATTTTTTACTCAAACCTAAAATTTTGTTTCAAAATTGTCTAAGTTTGGATAGGGATGGGGGAAAAAATGTGTGCTTAAGTGAGTCAAATTTTACTTTATAAGTTTTTGCATTAAGTTTTCTTTCCACATCATAAAAAATTGTATATAGTCATGAAGAAATTTTTTTTTCTATAAAAGAAAAATATGGGGACTTTTTTGGGAAAATCTTTAAAAACACACACGCATACAAAGTTGAAAGATGCTTCAACTTTGGATGCGTGTAACTTTTTATAAGGACGAGATAATTGTTATCAGGTTTGTTTTATTTTCTTTAGAATTTTATCGCAGATATACGTCATATTTAAAAATAAAATTTCGACCTTCCGTAGGCCCATCATATATAAAATACGAAAAAAAGATCGAGCAAAATTAAAAAAAAAAATGAACCTAAATATTTCCTGAACTAAAGGAGATAACCTACAGATATAAACACCTTTCTGTAGACCTTTTCAAGGACTATTTACACTTTAAATTTCAGCTGATTCGGATTATAAATGGATTTTTGGAGATTTTTTTTTTTTAAATGTGAGACTTTGAGGGTCCAACCACTGATCCCCATTCCGCCTACGAAGCTGAACAACTGTAAATCAACTCGAAAACACCTCAGCCGAGTAAATAATACAGCACAACCTAGAAGTGTGGACTTGAATATACTATTTTAACAAAAAATCTTTGTTTTAGCGTCAAGAAATAGTAAAAACGAAAATGTTTAAGGTACAAAGTAATCTTTATGTGATATTTAGAGTACCTAGACACGTTCAGAATACATTGATATGTTCACAAGAGTTGTTCAGCTTTGCCATAACTACAACTTTGCTAAATATTGTTGGTGAAAAATTAGGAGTCCCTTGAAGTTATCGTAAAAAAAGTAAAAATATAAAAATTTCTTACTATATTTTTTCAAAAAAGTGCACGAAAAGGCTATTTTTTGGGAAAAGATGTTAACAAGATTTGTTTGGCGGAGTCTTAGCTATATTATTGCCATATAAAGTTAAGCAATATCACCAAGTTTGAATTAGCTGTTGACCAGAAACTGATGACTCCATTTGTTTAAGGGCCCACTGATTTTCAGAATCTTTGGGGGCCATAAAAAAAATTGGTCACCAAAATGAACAAACTGAGTATAGGGTTTTACTACCCTTTGGTAGTAGAGTGTATTTTATTGCACTGTTGCACTGTTGTTATAGATAAATCTGCTTTACGCCTTTTTCTTAGCAGCAGAATATAGAATATGTTCAGAAAAGTGACGTTTTGTAAATAAAGTTTAAGTTTTTTAACTTAAAATTGTGATATAAGTACCTACACACTTTTATCTTGAAGTTCTTAGATTATGCAACTATATCACTTTTTCTACTATGAATTTTTATATAAAAATTTTAAACTTAAAAAAAAAATAAAAAATTCCAATCATTACTGAGTTACATGAATAATATAAACTAATAAAGAAAAGGAAAAAAAAGGACCTTCGAAGAAATTATTACCATTTCTACATGTATTTTTCAAATGAAATAAAATTCAATCTATTGTAAAGTGATGTAAATCTGTGTGTATTTGTATATATACAAGGGAAAAACAGAGTTACAGTAATTACATGTTACAGAAATATGTTTCCCTTTTTTTACAATCGTATAAAAATCATGTCGTTTTTTTATATAAAATTATTTTTAATTTGTTTTATTTTTTCATGTTTGGCTGTATAAAACCATTTTCTGCTTTCTCTTGCTGGTTTTCGTTTCGTTTCGTTTTTTTTTCTTCATTTTTTTTTGTATTGATGCCTTTGAAGTACAACAATATTTTTTAATTAAATCCGAAGGCAATAATGATGCTACAGCTACATACAAAAACTGCTTTATGTTCGTTAAATTGTATGAGAGAATGAGTGCTAAATGGTGCTGTATTTGATGTGCTTTGACAGAACTTTGAAAAAATGTATTGCCAAATTATTAGGATATTGGATTTATCTTTTGTATGGAACAGAATCTTAACTTAATTTTAACATATTGTTGGCTTAGTGTTCAAACGTGCTAAGTCTCTTTTAAAAAAACTTACTAAAATCCTTGGTTTTAATTTTTTTAATCTGGCATTATTTATTTGGTATGATTTATAATCATACTCACAGCTTACAACAAGTGAGTTGGCGACTTATAGGTTCTCTTTTGGGAGTTAGCACATTTTCTATTACTTATTTTGTTTTTTAGTGAACTTAACACATTTTTTTATACAATCTTTTATTCATTTGTGTCCTTTCATTGACACAATATGAACTTGGCACTTTAGCATACCACAGTATATAACAAAAAGAAAAGAAAAAACAAAATAATTGAAAACTTTGTTTTCGCTTTTCTAGAATTTTGTACTGAAATCTAAATTTTCATAAAAAGTGAACTTATCACGTTTGCACACTAAGCTAACGTTATTTAAACTACGAACGCAAATAGTCGTTTTATTTTGATTTAGAAATGCTTTCACGTTACTGGTTAGATTCTGAAGAGAGGACCTTATAACTTTTGTTTTTAAGGCTAAAACAGCTTATCTTTAAGTTAATTGGAAATGATGGCAATACAATTACTTTATCCAGGACCACTAAAGCGATAACTGCTCTATATAGCTCTAACAAGGCAATTGACATAAACTTTGAAATAAATCTTAACGATTATGTTATCAAACTAGTTATATTATACGATTCGGCAGTTAGCGTTGAACAAGAAAAAGCTCTAATCAATTTATGAGACATGTGGCGATTATGATAACAACTGCATTTAGGGCTAGTTCATCTAAAGCATTATCTCAATTACATACTATCAATAAACGGTTATACAAGGTGGCGCAAAAGTAAACTTCCGATGTTTTTTGGCTGTAATTAAAAAAAAAAAAATGAAAAACTTTGATTCTTCTTGTGGATTATTTTTATTTCGTCTTTTAATTTTTTTTTACATCAAGTCGAGAATATGATGTCATGTAAATGGCCGCCGCCACAGTTGATTGTCATTTGAGAACTTTTTATGGCATTTTCCATCACTTTGGCCAAAACTTCCGGCGATAGGACCTCACATTCTTGACGGATATTGTCCTTAAGAGCTGAAAGAGTCTGAGGCTTGTTGACATAAACCCGCGACTTCAAAAAGCCCCACAAAAAGAAGTCTGGAGCGGTCAAATCAGGCGATCTTGCTGGCCAGTGCAAATCGCCAAAACGGGAGATTTGGCGCCCGGGAAATGCATCCTTCAGCATATCGGTTGTGGCACGTGCAGTGTGTGCCGTTGCACCGTCCTGTTGGAACCACATGTTTTCCAATCCCAATTCATTAAGTTGCGGCAAAAAGAACTCGTTGATCATTGCTCTGTAGCGCTCACCATTCACAGTAACCGTTTGGCACGCGACGTCTTCGAAGGAAAAAGGTCCGATGACTCCTCCAGCAACAACAGCACACCATACAGTGACTTTGAGCGGGTGTAATGGCTCTTCATGGGTTACACGCGGTTTTTTAGTGCCCCAGAAGCGTAAATTTTGCTTATTTATGTACCCGCTAAGATGGAAATGGGCCTCATCACTCATGATTATTTTTGATAAAAAATCATCTTCCTCTTGGTGGTGATTAAGGATGTCTTGAACGTATGTTAGACGCGATTGACGGTCAGCAGCTAACAGCTCCAGACGGTGCAGGACTTTGTACGGAAACATCTTCAAATCTTGTACCAAAATTCGCTGTAAAGACTGTCGACTGATACCCATTTGCATGGCACGTCGTCTGGTCGATGTCGACGGCGCTTCCATGACATCCTCGGTTACAGCAGCAATATTCTCTGCAGAACGGCTACTCCGTGGTCTGCCACGTCTGACAGCATCTCGTGTTGTGCCAGTCTCTTCGAGGCGAGCGGCTAAACGTCGCAGTGTTCCACCAGTGGGCGTTGGACGGCCAGGAAATCTGCGACGAAATTCACGTTGTGCCAAAGTCACCGACCGATTATTGATCAAATAAATAGTCAGCAATATTCCGCGTTCTGGAGCAGTGTAGCGTAACATTGTTTATTAACGTGTATTTCGCATGTGTTTACTACACAAATGTCAAAAAAGAACTGACATTAGGGACCTATCGCAAAATTTATAGCATTTTCTGATAGGAGGATTACTTTTGCGCCGCGTTGTAGATATCTTGTAAAAAAATTAGCTCGGAATGAGATTAAATGCCATAAAGTATATATAAATAACAATTTTCACAATTTCAGGTGTCCTCAATGTGGATCTTCCATTTACGGTTTAGGTTTAATAAAGATTATATCGGATAAATATGTTAAACTAAAACAGCGGCCTCCACCTTACTCTCCCTATGCACAGATGTGTCTAAGATTTACTTGAGTACCTGCCGCAAAGGCCTAAACCTCACAGTGGTCTTAACACCGGATAGAAACAATGCGTCTATCACCGCCATTGAATGACTTGCAAGGAACACTAAATTGGCAAATTCTTGTACATTGACTACACAGATCAAAGCATAAACCCCTTACTTGAGAGCTCGTACTATCTAATCCCTGCCATCCATAGCTAGCTAGTCAACTAACAAGCCCAGGACAATTTGCAAAGTTGCCAGAGCCGGCCTGGTAATCCAGTCCGATGTATGGTCTCTGACTTCAAAAGTTCCTAGTCGATTAAAGTCAAAGTGAGCGTACTCGACTGAAACTAGTACATCACGAATGCTACTATCTCAATACATTTCCTGAGCACGAAGCCAGTTGCTATCTGCTACTTTCAATGGCTCTGTAGTGTCAGAAAAAGCACTTAGTAAGATACATTTGGTGGCCCGAAAATTGTCACTAACCCAAATATCAGTCCTTTAACCAACGATCTTCTACTCGATTTTGGGTTTAAACCACAGCCATCAAGTGCCCACCAAAGTGACCCCACCAATGATCCTACAGGACAAAAGTCCTGGCGTCTTAGAATCCCCATGGCACTAGATGAGACTCTAGTCAGCTGCGAATTTAATAAATTAAATTCTTACCAGGAATGAGGTCCGTGCATCTCGGAGCCCCGGTTTCGCTCCATATTTCCGCTTGAAATAAATCTGGCATTTCTAAACGGCTGGTCCTATCGTGATAAAATTTGACGTGGGCGTCAAAGTATTCGAGTTTAAGTTATTAAAATGGGCTATGTGTGCTCAAAGTAAGGTATCTTCGACATGTACAATTTTTAAACACGTGCCATTTTTTTGTTTCCCATCCGATTTCCGTCATAATAAAAAATTTGTATACATTTTCTTAATATTTTATGCAACAACATGTCAGTGGTTCTGACATTTTATACTAAAATATAAAAAGTGCAATATTTTTGAAATACGGAGTTTTAAAGTTGCGTATTTTTTAATCTAATTGAGATATTGACTTGAAAGTTTCATTGTAAGACCAAAAATTAACTTTTCTAAACAAAATAAAATTAGTTCGGAATAATTGTGGATCAAATTGTTTCTAATATTTGCAATCCTATTAAAATTTTGATACAAATTTTAGTTTTAGTAACTCAATAAATATGTAATATGTAATAGAATCTTTATTTATTAACAAAACTCAATGAAATTTTCAAGGTTTTTTTAGCTTGTCATTCTAAATAACCTAAAATGGTACTTTTTTTACCATTTTACCCATAAGGCCCATATTTCCTTCGGGGATAGAAAAATACTCTAAATAGGGAACATATCAAGGTTTGCAAAGCTGCTTTCCGTTTTCTGATCCCAACTTTGGGGTTTTAGAACATGTGGCCCAAATTTGAAATTTTGTTTAAAAATAGGTCAAATTCCGAAAGGCGTAGGGGCGACATATTCGAAAAATTGGACATGTTATTTATATCAAAATGTTTTTCGTAAAGATATCTTACAGAAAAACATTAAATTGTTATATGTTCTTAAAGAAAGTTTTTTTTTTTTTTTTTATGAAAAAAGCTGTCATCTTTTCGCCCAAAAAACAGAAAAAATCTACTAATTTTTAAATTGAAAATCGTTTATTTTTGGATCCGTAATTGATATTACTCTGAAGTCTTTTGTATATTATTGATATTTTAGTTATCTAACTAATGAAAAATCGAGTTCATTTGGTCTGAAAGTACGACCTATATTTATAAAAAATTAACCAAGGTATGGAAAAATTTGAAAATTTCAATTTTGTAATGCCTATAACTCGAAAATTACAAGAGATAAATACCGTACGAGCATGTTTTTTCAAAACCTAACCGAGCTCTTTCCAAAAATTATAAAAATCTTTGAAATCGGATGATAAACGAAAAAATGTCACTTGTTTAAAAATTGTATATGTCGAAGGTACCCTAGTATGAGCCCCCATAGCGCCGCCCAGGAGCATTTGTGGGATCCATTTTAATAACATAAACTCGAATATTCCTTGTCTATGTCCACGTCAATATCCCGATCGCAGCAGCCGTTTAGAAATGCCAGATTTAATTCCAAAAAATTTTGGTTCTGCCCCACTGTGCTATGGTGTAGGTCAAAGTATGTCATTCAAATTTATCGATCATATGAAATGGTTGGATGTTGTATCTGTTAGGACCAGTGGAAATTAAGGCTGTCCTTTATGCTACCAGATTAGGGTTGAGCAATTCGGTAGCTCCCTAGAGTGAATGAGCTCAGTTGTGATATTGGGGTCCCCATTAGCGATGTATAAACAATTAATTTTCTGGCTAGGAAAACTTTATTTACAGATTTCAATGAATAAAATTTTGTTGAAAGGGAAGGTAAAGAAATTAAGTTTAAATTATTGATTTTTTACCATTTAATTGGTTTTTCCGAAATTTATAAATAACTAAACTACAGTTTCGATAGCTTTTAAGAAAATAAAATTTATAACACAATGTGAGGTATAGGGAGTCAAAGTCGAGCACCTTCCACTTAAAAATTGCTGAATATAACCATACGTACGGGTGTTGCTTTTATTTTCACATAATTTTTACCATACCTGTTAATTTTGGATTACGATTAGTAATCAATTAGATTATTTTTTAAAAATAATTTAATTGATTATATAATTCTCTTTAGAACAATTTCTGATTCCTAATTGATTACGATTACAAATAATCAAAAAATAATTAAGATTACTTGTGATTACGAGAAAATAATCAAAAATAATCAAAAGTAATCAAAAAATAATCCGACTATTTTCAAAGATTACTTTTGATTATTTTGGATTATTTTTCAAAAATTTGCACTTACAACATGAAAAAATTCTAAACAACTAATACAAAATTAGAAAAAAAAAAATATTTTTATAGTTCTAATCACTAATGATGAAATTTTGAACCTTTTTCGAAAACCCTTCCATTATGGTTTTTAAGTGCTTTATGTCACTTTGTTCGAACAGGTTGTCCATCTCCGTTTAACATATACCACACTTTTGGACACCTTTGTTGTGCTCTTCAATTCTCTTTTAACAAGAGCCCAATATCTCTGCTCCAGGCAGTTTGGTGGAATTGCCTCTCTTGGTACAAATACTACATTATTGTTCTTGTACCACTCAAGACCTTTCTTACCACAGTGACAGATGCCAAATCTGGCCAAAAATAAGTGGACACATTAAGAAGTCTTATGAATGGAAACATCCTTTTTTGTAAACATTCCTTTATGTAAATTTCGCTATTTATAGAGCCCGTTGTAAGAAATGATTGGCTTCTGTTGCCGCATCTGCATATTGCTTGTCATTCCAAGAACTTTTTGGGAAATTTTGTCTACATTTGGGTCCTAAACTTTTCTTCAATATTCCGTCGAGCATCTGCAACATAAAAAATTGACCCAGGAGGTGTTGGGAGCTCTTTTAAAAATGCTTTCTATTTGTTTGACTTAATAAACATAATGAGAAAGATTCCTTCTACCTGAACCAGGTTTTCTATCAACGGACATGTTCTCTTGGTACTGTTGAATAACATTGGAAACAGTTTGACGGCAGACCTTTGATTGTTTAGCCAATTTTTTGTAGGACCAAGTTGGGTTTTGTTGAATATATTTAATAATTTTAGTACGCACTTTTTTTCGGTCACTCGTTTTAATCAGATTAACAACAAATAAACATAATTGACATTAAACATAATAACTGACATGCTTTACAAAAGCAACTTGATAAAAAAAAATTAAAATAATACTTGGTTAAAAGTTTTAATTAAAAACGTGTGTTAAGAATTTTACGATCTTAGTCCTTACATTAAATCATTTTACACAAAAAGAGCTACAATTTACATATATTTGTAATTGGTCTTCATAACAACTAATTTTTAAAATGAAAAATCAGTCAATGATTGCCGCCTTGCACTGTTGACGATCCCGGCAAAAGAAAACAGTCGCTCAACTGGACCTGAAGACATAAGGACGTTAAAAAAATAAATGCATCCCTTAGAAAATCATATTTTTGCCAAATCTCACCAGCACTTGCATTATTATTTAAATAACTGAAGGACTGATGTCTTAATGCGGATCGTTGGTCAATTTTAATCTATTCTTGTGGAGAACGGCTTGCTTCAGGTTTATCTTCTGCAAAGTCAGATCATTAAAACTTAAAAATTTAAAATAATGCACGAATTAGCTCACCATCATCAGTGAAATCGAAAAAGTCTGACATAGTCGATAAATTATTACTTTTGGTTTCAAAATCAAATGTTTTGGAATTTGTTCAAGTTTGAATGAATGGTGTTGGTACTCCCATCCTTGGTTTTCCCTTTTTAGGACTGTTTTATCCTAAATCTGATGACCAAAGACAACTAGAAGGGCTAATATCATCAGAAATGATCTTTTCACATATTTTCTTAGTTTTTTATAATATAAATTTTTGTTGCTTTCAACTTAAATTTTGAAAATATTTTTTGTAATTGAAATTAAATTGTTAAACTCCCAAATATTCGAAAAAAATATTGAAAAAACTAATAATAAAAAGGAAAGTGATACATCACAACTTTTAACAACAAAATAAAACATATTTTTTTTATATTTGTTAGTTCTATATTGCTGGGTTTTTTTTTCTAGCCAAGTAATAAGAAACTTGGCCGGTGGTTTAACAGAATTTTTGGCGTAAATATTGTAAATTGAATCTAAAACTCTGTACGCTATACACAAAATCATTTGTTCTTCGATAGTTCAGATGTATGTGTTTTGCTCTATAGCTTTAGAGATCCTGGTTCGAGTCCGGATGTGGCCGGCCTGTTCTTTTTTTATTTTTTCACGTTGTAAATGCAACATTTTTGGAAAATAATCTAAAATAATCAAAAGTAATCTTTGAAAATAGTCGGATTATTTTTTGATTACTTTTGATTATTTTTGATTATTTTCTCGTAATCGTTAGTAATCTTGATTATTTTTTGATTATTTGTAATCGTAGTCAATTAGTAATCGTGCGGATCTGAATATAATCGTAATTTAATCATTACTTCACCTTTCGAAAAAAAGTAATCTAATTACTAATTATTATGATTAGTAATCATTATTTAACAGCTATGATTTTTACTAATACATTCTCACCACTTAGGTTTTCGACAACTGAGTTAGGTTTCTGATAGGAGAGTTCCAGATCTATGCGCATTTATCTATGGTTTTATTTATTGAAATATGTCCTCATGTTACTAGTTGTAGGAAGATTTTCTAATCATAGGTGGTCGACTTTGACACTCTTTTCATTTTCTGAAAGCCTAATTTTGCAATATGACTAGTAATTTAGAAGATTCAGATTTACTCAAGCCATTATCGTCATCGGCTAGTGGACCAAATTATATTTTTTCACTAATAAAACAAACGAAGGCGATAATGCAAGGTGGCGCAAAAGTAATCCTCCTATCAGAAAATGCTATAAATTTTACGATTGGCCCCTAATGTCAGTTCTGTTTTGACATTTGTATAGTAAACACATGCGAAATACACGTTAATAAACAATGTTACGCTACACTGCTCCAGAACGTGAAATATTGCTGACTGCTGTGTTCTGCAAAGAATATTGCTGCTGTAGCCGAGGATGTCATGGAAGCGCCGTCGACATCGACCAGACGACGTGCCACGCAAATGGGTCTTTACAGCGAATTTTGGTACAAGAATTGAAGATGTTTCCATACAAAGTCCAGACGGTGCATCAGCTGTTAGCTGCTAACCGACAATAGCGTCTAACGTACGCTCAAGCCATCCTTAATCACCAAAAGGAAGATGATTTTTCATCAAAAATAATCATGTGCGATGAGGCCCACGAAGAGCCATTACACCCGCTCAAAGTCACTGTATGGTGTGCTGTTTTCGCTGGAGGAGTCATCGGACCTTTTTTCTTCGAAGACATCGCGGGCCAAACGGTTACTGTGAATGGTGAGCGCTACAGAGCAATGATCAACGAGTTCTTTTTGCCGCAACTTGATGAATTGGGATTGGAAAACATGTGGTTCCAACAGGACGGTGCAATGGCACACACTGCACGTGCCACAACCGATATGCTGGAGGATGCATTTCCCGGGCGCCTAATCTCCCGTTTTGGCGATTTGCACTGACCAGCAAGATCGCCTGATTTGACCGCTCCAGACTTCTTTTTGTGGGGCTTTTTGAAGTCGCGGGTTTATGTCAACAAGCCTCAGACTCTTGCAGCTCTTAAAGACAATATCCGTCAAGAATGTGAGGACCTATCGACGGAAGTTTTGGCCAAAGTGATGGAAAATGCCATAAAAAGGGCTCAAATGACAATCAACTGTGGCGGCGGCCATTTACATGACATCTTATTCTCGACTTGATGTAAAAAAAATTAAAAGACCAAATAAAAATAATCCACAAGAAGAATCAAAGTTTTTAATTTTTTTTTTTTTTTAATTAGAGCCAAAAAACATCGAAAGTTTACTTTTGCGCCACCTTGTATAATCGAATTTAATACAAAAATATTGTGTATTATTGTATCATGATGCAGTTGTGTAAGTAGTGAATACATTTCGATATTTACATATACTTTTATGTATAACCTTTGTCTGTTTTCATATCTTTAAAGACCTGTCGGGTAAAAGTGTGTGTATATAGATATACTTGCGAAATAAAAGGAGAACCCTGTGTATAAGGCTAATTAAAGTTCACTGTTTCTGTTCCAGGAATGAAAATATGTGCGATTTTTTTGTGTGTAATTATGCGAATATTTCTCTTTTGCAGTTTTGTTACTTTTTGTGTTGGAATTAAAATAAAATTAAATTTATTTCCTTAAAATAAAAAAAAAACAACAAAACTCACACAGAAAAAAAAAAACTTGGTACTACGTGCAAATTAGAGTTGAAATGATGACGATAGCGAATGATGATGGTGGTGATGAGGATGATGCTGCTGCTGCTGCTGCTGACAGCACAGACAAGAGAAGAGGCAAATGAAATTTGCTTTAAACACAAAAACATGAGTTAATTTGTAATGCAATTAGATATGCTAATGAAATTTTCGTAAATATTCAAATACTAATACAACTATAGTATAGTAATTTTAGAATAAATATAAAGCATACTTTTAGGTTATGAATTTAATATCAATGTAAATTAGAATTTTACTTAAATTTTATTTTATGTTTCAAAAATGGAAACAATTGCTGAAATAAAGAAATAAAACTTAATTCCTTTAGAAATGTGTCTACTCATTAAGTTTTATAAGGTTTCTTAGAAAATTCTTGTTAAACCACTTTTTCAAAATTGTTAAATTTTCCATTCAAAAACATACTAGTGCGTATGTATGAATTCGAATGAAGTGCCACTTGAGATTTGAGCAAATGTAGCCATTGTGCGTGAGTTTTAACTTAAATCTTTATAAGAATGCCAAAGAAAAAGTAGAAAACAAACTTTTATTTTTTTTTTTGTCCACTTCAATTTCTGTGAAAACTTAAGCATCTTAGGGGAGGCACAACAACAACGCAACCCTTGAAATGGAAAAATATTTGAAATGACATAAACATAAAAACAAATACCAGTATAAACATAAAACCCATTAAAAACATACACAACACAATTTCGAAAACAAAAACAAAACAAAAGACCAAAGAAAGAAAGAAAGTTTTTCATAATTCAAAACCATATTAAATATAAGACAGATAAAGTTTCTTAGAATTGATGCTGTTGGAATGAATTGTGGTTGTTGTTATTGTTGTTTTCAGAGAAAGTATTTTAATGGCAATAAAAGGAAATTTATTATTTTTGAAAGGCATTTTTCAAAAAAAAAAAAAAAAAAAAACACTTTAATTGAAATGCAAAATTTAAGATTGGTAGGAAATAAAAATTTTCGACTATGCAACGAACCTTACCTGTTCCAATTTCATTTATATAGAACTTATTAACCGCTTATCCACTGAGTTTATCAATAATATTGAAATTGGAATTCAAGCACATTAAAACTAAAGCCTAAATATTAAAATAAAATTTTGTATTTCAAAAAATAAGTTAAGGATAATGTGATTACATTGGATCATAATATGGGTCAAAATATAATTAGTTTAAATCATTATGAATTGGGAAAAGGTTTCCTGATGATCTGGCCTAAGCAACCAGTGAAATGCGCATAAGAACTAGCTTATCCCCCAACAATAAATTTCAGTGAATTTATCAATAAAAATTGGGAATTTAGCATAAGAAGATCTTACTAAAATATTAATTTTGTATTCCCGAATAACCTTTTAATGAATTGAAATTCATTTCGTTTGAATCGATTCAAATTTCATTCATAATGAATTAAAATCAAAAAAGAATGATTCATTTACAGCTCTGGTGGATACCACAGATTTTACTACATTCCTCTGTTAGATCTATAAAAACCGTGCCTGTGCGTGCTAATTTGAATTTTTTTCTGCTAGTTAACCAATAAAAAATCAAAGCATTATTTTACTAGTACAAAATTAATCAATTTTAAAATTGAGCATTTTCGAAAATTAAAAAATATTTTATTATTTAAGGTAATTCTTTAATGAAAATTGTTAAATTAAACATAAAATATTCATTTAAAGTTTGAACGTCATTGCAGATCAATGAAGAGTCATTGAAAGTCGAAACTAAAAAATTATAAAATGAAAATATTTTCGACTTAGGAATAGTTTAGAGTTGGGCATAATTGTTCTTTTTACTGATTGTTCATTTTTGTTCAGAACAAATAAATGAATAAGTTTGTTTTTTTGTTCAGGTGTTAATTTTTAGTCTGCGGTTTTTTGGCTGAACTAAGTTATTGAATAATTTCTCAGTGAATGTATTTACAGATAGATGACAACTGCTTTTGGAAATAAATTTTTTTAATAATGATGAAAACATTTTTTAAAATGCAATACAGAAATGTCAAACGAACAAAAAGAATAAAAGAACAATACGACTGAACCCCATCACATTATTCAATTGACTAAATTGTTCAATTGAACTTGTTCGTTCATGAACAACCCAACTCTAGAATAGTTATTTCTCTCAAAAATATTTATTTTACATTTTATTCATTAGCATCTAAAAATTATTAAGAAGTTGCCAAAATATTACATGTTTTAAAAACTACATTTCATTACCTTTCCATTCATATATAAAACATTATATATTATTCTTTATTATACTTCAAAACAATGCATGCAATTCACACACCTTGTAAAAAATTCTCTACTATTTTGTTCAAATCAAAGACTGCTTACTATGCACTTCTCATTTTTTCATGTACCCTGTATATGTATATATGTTTCACTTTTGCTTATTTTTGATTGGTCAGTTGCATGTGCGTATATTTAAAGTGAGCTTAAGTAAACTTGTATTAACCTAACATTTAACAAATATGTGACCTTATGCGCGTTCATAAATTTGCAAATGTTAGGTTCATAGACACCATGGCAGAAAATTTTCATTTAAAAAAAAATTTTCACAAAAAATTTTTATCAAAAATTTATTTTGTTACTAAAAAAAATTTTATTTACTAAAAAAGTAAATTTTTACTAAAAAAATTATTTTTTTACTAAAAAAGTTATTTTTTGCTAAAAAAGTAATTTTTTACTAAAAAAGTTTTTTATTACTAAAAATGTAATTTTTTACTGAAAAAGTAATTTTTTACTAAAAATGTATTTTTAACTAAAAAAAGTATTTTTTTACTAAAAAAGTATTTTTTTACTAACAAAGTATTTTTTACTAAAAAAGTAATTTTTTACTAAAAAAGTAATTTTTTACTAAAAAAGTAATTTTTTACTAAAAAGTTAATTTTTTACTAAAAAAAGTTATTTTTATTAAAAAAGTTATTTTTATTAAAAAAGTTATTTATATTAAAAAAGTTATTTTTTACTAAAAAAGTAATTTTTTACTAAAAAAGTAATTTTTTACTAAAAAAGTAATTTTTTACTAAAATAGTAATTTTTTACTAAAAAAGTAATTTTTTACTAAAAAAGTAATTTTTTATTAAAAAAGTATTTTTTACTAAAAAAGTAGTTTTTCATTAGAAATCGATTTTCAATTTAAAATAGAAAATATTAATCGAGTAATTTAAACTTAAACAATTGTTAACCGTTTAAATCTAAACCCCGATTAATTATTTGCACGATTAAAGCAGAAACCTGATTAATTGAATACCCTAGTAAATAAGAAATGTTAATTTTATAATGAAAAATAAATTTTCAAACGAAAATTCAAACTGTTTATGAAAAATCATTTTTTTTTTTTTTTGGAAAAATCTAGTAAAAAATTTATTTTTTAATAAAAAATCTTTTTTTAATAAAAAATCAGTTTTTTATTAAAAATTTTTTTAGTAAAAATTTCCTTTTTTAGTAAAAAATTCTTTTTTTTTTGTAAAAAATTACTTTTTTAGGAAAAAATTACTTTTTTAGTAAAAAATTACTTCTTAGTAAAAAATTACTTTTTTAGTAAAAAATTACTTTTTTAGTAAAAAATTACTTTTTTAGTAAAAAATTACTTTTTTAGTAAAAAATTACTTTTTTAGGAAAAAATTACTTTTTTAGTAAAAATTTTCTTTTTAGTAAAAAAAATTTTTTTTAGTAACAAAATAAATTTTTGTTAAAAAAAATTTTTTGTGAAAAATTATTTTTTTTTTTTAATGAGAATTCTCTGCCATGGAGTCTATGAACCTAACAATTGCAAATTTATGAACGCGCATAAGGTCACAAATTTGTTGAATCTTAGGTTAATACAAGTTTACTTAAGCTCAATTTAAATATTCGCACATGCAACTGACCAATCAACAATAAGCAAAAGTGAATCATATATAATAGAGGGTACATGAAAAAATGAGAAGTGCATAGTAAGCAGTCTTTGATTTGAACAAAATAGTAGAGAATTGTTTACAAGGTGTGTGAATTGCATGCATTATTTTAAAGTATAATAATGAATTAGATATAATGTTTTATATATCAATGGAAAGGTAATGAAATGTAGTTTTTAAAACTTGTAATATTTTTGCAACTTCTTAATAATTTTTAGATGCTAATCAATAAAATGTAAAATAAATATTTTTGAGAAAAATAACTATTCTAGATTTGGGTTGTTCATGAACGAACAAGTTCAATTAACAATTCAGTCAATTGAACAATGTGAAGAGGTTCAATCTTGTTGTTCTTTTTTTCGTATCACATCTCTGTATTGCATTATTAAAAATGTTTTCATCATTATTAAAAAATTTTGTTTCCAAAAGCTGTTATCATCTATCTGTAAATACATTCACTGAGAAATTATTCAATAACTTAGTTCAGCCAAACACCGCAGACTAAAAATTAACAACTGAACAAAAAGAACAAACTTATTCATTTATTTGTTCTGAACAAAAATGAACAATCAGTAAAAAGAACGATTTCTAAACTATTTCGATATCGGAAATATTTTCATTTTATATCTGCAATCGATCTACATTGACGTTCAAACGTTAAATGAATATTTTATGTTTAATTTAACAATTTTTATTAAAGAATTACCTTAAATAATAAAACTTTTTTTAACTGTAACATTTTGCAGAAAATAAAAATTTTTCAAACATAAGCCTGACAAAACTCGTTGGCACAGCTTGGAAAAAAAGTATCTAAAAAGGTTGGTCTAAAATGTTAGCTTATAATTATTTGTTTGGAGAAACTATAAATATGTATTATATGTAATAAGATGATTGCTTTAGCATAACACAAAGAAATGTCAATACTGTAAATATGCTAAATAAGAAATTTTGACACAAATGTCGTATCGCAATGAAATTTCTTACGTACAGCTTTTGGTACCAAATGTAAAGTTGGAAATAAAAATACGATTTAGGAAAATCAAATCCTGCAATTCCCAAAAAGTAAAAAAAATTCCAATGCAGTTTTTCGAACAAAAATTTACGAAAATTCTACATTTTCTCAATTTTAAAATTGATTAATTTTGTACTAGTCAATTAATGCTTTGATTTTTTATTGGTTAACTAGAAGAAAAAATTCAAATTAGCACGCACAGGCACGCTTTTTATAGATCTAACAGAGGAATGTAATAAAATCTGTGGGTATCAACCAGAGCTGTAAATGAATCATTTATTCTGGAATTACTTCGCGAATCACTCAAACAAAAATATAAATTTAATTAAATTTGAGTCATTTCAAATGAATTGCAGTTCACTTCCAATTCATTTGAATTGAATTGATTTTGAATTAATTAAAATGAGTTAGCCATTCATTTCCAACTCACTTGAATTGATTTTGTTAGTAAATCTACAGTAAGCATCACTGTTGTTATGTTATTCAACTAATTTTTTATGTAAAAGACAGCAAGCATTACAAAAAATTTTTAGATTTAAACTTTAGCAATAATTTTTTTGTTTAAATAATATCATATTTGTATATTGTGGAAAATTTCTTTTTTGAAAATTTTTCAATCCAATTTTAAAGATTCTAATGTCTTTGAGTCGTCAAAGATGGTTTTGATTAAAGTTTATTGTTTGCGATTGATAGTCAATATTTTCTTTAAAGTTTCTTGTGATTGATCAAAAAAACAATATTGTTTGCCGTTCAGCGTATTTTAATAATTATGTTTATTATGCGCCAATAGTGGTACAATTATGGGCAAATCCTCACAAAAGTTGGTAGAAAGATTTAGGTTCATATACACATTTTTTGTATCCAATACTGGGGTCTAGGTGAAATAATGAACTGATATTCCATACCAAACAAACCTTATCAATAGAGAGTATTTGTGGACTATTTTAGCCAGCTAACTAGATTGCGCTCTCTCATATTTTCAACAGACAGACAATCGGATGAGCATAGCTAAATCGTCTTAGAATATATATAAAAATGTTGATGTGTTACAAACGGCATGACAAAATCATTATACCCTCATCTCTTTTGATGGTGGGTTTAAAAATATCAATTTATAACAAATGAAATTTTGACAAATTATTATTAAATGAAGTTGTGTCAATATGCAACACATTCGATAGTTGTTTGTTGTCACGTACACAATTTGTGTAGCATAATGATGAAAAACAAAAACTCGCAATAAAATAATAAAATGTCACTCATACGTCACGTAGTTCCTTTAGAGTAAATTGGGTGTGTGTGTGTTTGTATGTTGGTTTGTTTGCTTTTCATCGTAACATTGTTGTAGTAGTTGTTGTTGTTATTGTTATTGTTGCAGTACGATATACTTTATGTATTTTATTTTTAAATCAATTTTTAATTAAATTCTCTCTTATTAAGCATTTGCCATTTAATTGTTATTGAAAATGTCACGTACGCGAACTGTCGTAAAATATACAAATACATTAAAAAAAAGTACACAAACACACAGCAACAGAAACAACAAAAAAAAAATTAATTAAAAAAAAAAGAAAAGTATAGAGATAGCTGAACAAATACACTTGAACGTGTATAGAAATAGACAGGAAACAAACTAAAACAATTTTACTTTTAACAATACGAACACACAAAAGCAATTCTAAAAGCAATTCCATTAAGCAGAAGGAGGACATTGGTAATGAAAAGTTATACTTTATTTTGAAACTTAATAAAATAACAAGTTTAAATTATATCAAAATCAAAGAAGTGTTTATTTTATTGCAAGTGAACTGTTGCTAATGTTCTACACAAGCACTCCTGGCGATTGAGATTATACTATAGTATGTTACATTGTCGTAGCATTTAGATGTATTAAATTTTTACAAAATAAATAACAGTATTATTTACATATTGTTTAATAACCATACTATTCTTTAATATTATTAAAATAAATAAAACTTAAAGACATCTGTTTGTGAAAATTGTATTTAATGGTGTATGTGGTTTATATCAGTAATTAGGACATCTAACGAATACTTAAAGTTACTACATCTGTTTAATACTCGTATATTCAGTTTAAAAAATAAAACAAACTGGAATTTCAGGAAATTAAAACGGGAATGACTCCATACAGTATGTGTGTGCTCAATATGATAAAAATATAAAGACCTAAAAGGAATCAGTGATATATTTATTTCCTAAAAGATGTGTATAAAGGATAAATAGTCAATTTAACGACGACCGTCTATCTGAGTATGTGTGTGTTCAATATGAAATATGAAATTTTTTCTTGTCATGGAATCTGCGATATATTAATAGTAAATTAGAAATACTTAATTATTTAGAAAATTTTTACTCCTAACTAGGTAAACTAGGGTGATCGATTCTTCGACATTTGTTATAAACCGGTTATTGGTTTCTTCGAAAAACTGCAGTTTAATATTAACCAGTTTCAGTTTCGGTTTTTTAATAATAACCGGTTAACCGGTTTATTTGGCAAAATATTAAAACGCCTACAAATAAGAAGAAAAAAATTGTATTTATTAAAATAATCTTATATATCGTTACCTTAATTCAGAAAGGTCCTAACTCGTTTTTTGTAAGCCCAGAATTTCGATAAATGATCAGCTCATATATCAAATTTAGCAAAAAAATCTCGACCTAAACGAGTTAGGGCCCTTATATATTAAGGTAACGATATAAATAGGCTACCCTTTAATGTATGTTATTGTCCACCAATATTGATGACATGTGGTTTAAAAGGTTCTAGATATGCACAATATTAAATTATTTCCAAAATTGTTTACATAAAAATGGTAAAACGCGTGTTAAAAGTGGTCGAATTTCGACCACAGTGTGATCCTTGTACTTAGATATTAAAACAAATGCTTATATACTTTTTTATTTTGATTACATCTCTTCAAATAATCTCTTAGGAAAAAACACAATTTAAATACTTTGGAATATATCGATTTTTTGCTATTGTTTTTATAAAGCCAGACATTGAGAATGATCTTTCACTCAGTGTACTTATAGGACATATAGTTAACAAAGCATAAGTAAGTTTTCAAGCTTTCCAGATCGCTCGTGAAATTTGTCTACATATAAAAAGTTTTCGAAAATAATTGGAGTATTTGTTTTAAAAAAGTTTTTTAGGATTTTGAATACTTTTTTAAAGTTTTTAATACACTAAAACTCATAAAAACACCCTTTTTGAAAAAGCCTGATATTCGAGGAGAAAAACCCGGTTTCTTCGATATTCGAAATGTGAGCTTTTCAAAAAAACCGAAACCGACTTAATCAAACAAACCGGTTATAATCGGTTACTAAAAACCAGTTAGTAAGTTAGTTATTTATCCGTTTCAAATACTTTTAAGAATTGTGGCATCGATCTTTATTATTTTTGAATATTTGACTCTTAACTGCATATTTTGTTATTATAGTTTTTTTCTTTTCATAATGTTAACTTTTCTTAAGACAATTATAATTGGGCATTTACAGTTTACCACTGTCAAATAGTAATTTCTAAGACCTTACGTGTATTAAACAAACAACTATTCCAAAAATGTTCACAATATAAAGTTCCATAGAAATCCTTGAAGATTATATCGAAGATACATGATATAGATAAACACAACAATGGATGAGAAAGGAAGAAATATTGAAAATGTTTCAGTTGGTATTTTGTTGAACACATCATTTAACTATTGCAAGACTTTTTGATAATTCTTTTAAAATCTTGGATGCACATTCAAGATTTTAAAATCAACATTTCTATACCCTAAAATAGTGGAGAGGTTACTATGCTGTGTTTGTAACGCCAAAAAATATTACACCAATGTCCATATCAGTAATTGAAGTATATAAATACGATGTCCGTCCGTCTTTACATGTAAAACTTGTAACCAAATTAGGTCGTAATTTTAAGCTTATTAACGAAATCTATTGAAACCGAGTAAAACTCAGCAAAAGTTAAGAATTCATTGAATAAACCCCTTTCGGTCTATATAATTCCACATTTTGTTACGATATCTTAATCGGTTCGAATTTTACACTAAATCGAATTTTTTTTCATATAAAATCACTGAATTTCAAGTTTTTGTGATAATCCCGGCTTCGCTCGGTAGCTATTTACTAATGATTTGTATTTCATATAGAATTAAAACACAAAGATTTTTATAATTTAATGCTTAAAAAGTTGCGGGTATTATTATATGCAGCAACAATTGAAACAATTATAGATTATAAATCGAAAAATTAATTTTAATCGTGTTGATCTTATTAAGAAAAATGAGAAGTGAAAAGGAGGCAGTAAAATTTAGTTCTTGGAGTTTTCCTAAAATTTTCTCATACTTTTAAAAATTAGAAGTCAAACGGAAGCAGTGTTGTTAGTTATTCAAGTTTTTCCAACAGATTTCTCTTATTAATAAAAATGAGGAGGCAATATATTAAAAATTTTAAATTTCCAAGTTTTACCGAGAATTTTTTTATTTTTTTATTATTTTTGGTTTCTGTATAAAATACAATACAATATATATTTAAAGTTTCTCCAAAGATCTCATTTTATGTTAACTATTCGAACATACTTAAGTGAGCATGAATTGGCTAGTTGATACGGTTACTAAACCTATATTATTCCATGGGGTCTCTGTCTGGTGGAGGGCAATGGATAAGGCCTCAAATCGTATACTCCTTGAAAGGGTATTGAGATGCATGGCAATCCTGATAACAGGAGCATTGCGAACAACCGCGACAAAGTTGCTTTTCACTCTATTCAACTGGATACCAGTAGATCTTATGGCCAGAAAACTGGCATTGAATACGGCCTTCAGTCTTAACGCATGCAATGCATGGAATTACAGATCCCATGGACATGCTTGCATAATAGGAAGTATACGCAATCTTCCTGATCATATTGATTACTGCACTCCCAAACCCTTCCTCCTGAGGAACTTCGGTTTCTCAATCCCATCCAATATGGAAACTGTCGATGGTCTCCCTGCTGATGAGATGAGGCTATCCATCTATACGGATAGTTCTAAAATGGGGCACAGAGTGGGCGGTGGTGTATACATCCCTGAATTTGGAGTAAGAATGTCTTTTAGACTTCCAGATGGATGCAGCATTCTTCAGGCCGAAGTATCGGCTATTAAAAGAGCAGCCAACTGGCTCAGATATTACAGTGTCTCTGGTAGGGATATTCGTATATATACTGACGGTAAAGCCGCAATTAAGTCCCTGATAGGTGTCTATACAACATCAAATATAGTCCAGGAATGCCGGGCATCGTTAAATGAGATGGCGAGACATTCGACAGTTGTACTCACATGGGTACGTGGACACAGGGACAATGAAGGCAATTGTATTGCCGATCACTTGGCGGAATTAGGAGCACTTCGGTCGGATGACGATATAAACTCTCTCTGCGGAATTCCGCTGTCAACTTGCAAGAAACGTATACATGACATATATTACGAACTTTCCCAAATGAGGTGGGGTAATGAATGTGCTATCACGAGGATGATATAGCCTGCGCTGGACTGCACACGCACGTCATATCTACTTCGACTACAACGAATACGGCTCAACAAATTGGTGGCGATGATCACCGGACATTGCACTTTCGGTCCCCATGCTGCAAGACTTGGGTTACCTTATAACGACTTCTGTAGAAGTTGTCAGAATGAGGAAGAGAAAGAAACTATTATGCACTTCTTTTGTAATTGTCCGGCAATTGGTGATCTACGGGCCAGACTTTTAGGTGAGAGATCCCTTGGTACCCTCCTTTATTAGGGAAAGCAGGTGGTTGATAAAACCGGGCTTGCAAATTGCACCTCATGGCGATCCAACAACTGTCCCATTATGGTCTGCGTTACTTGACTCTCAACACCTTCTCCTCTTAGTCCTCCAATTTCTCCTTTTTCCTCTTGCTTAATAAATCTATAGAATTCCTTTCATCTACTTATATTTCTTTCCTCTCTGTGTTTTTCATCTTCTTTCAGCTACCACAAAGGGAACGTATAATGGACCCACGTGAGCTGTACAAACGAAGATTTTGGACGGCTGCCTGATAACCTAACCTAAGTGAGCATAAGTTTAAGATATGTCATTAAAAGTGGCTTTTAAAATCATTCACATCATATTGTTAAGTTGATGTGATTGCAAGTAAAAGCCGTATAGTCTTTTAAAATTGTAACAACTCCTTATTTATTTAAAATGTACAACAACAACAGTTTAATACACACACACACATGTTTATATAACACTTTATACACTGGTAATGTACAAGAATTTACTGGTAATACGGCAACAGATGCTTCAAATTATACTGACTCTTGTGGTGTTCTTACGGCCAATTTATATACACTGAATTACCATCTAGAAATCTCTATTTCTACAATGATCTTAAAACTAGAATATTCGAATTCTAGAGCTTTTGATGTTAATTATTAATCATTTAATGTTGCCATACTTACAAACAATGATTAACTCAAAGCTTTTATTCAAGGTTGTATGTCCCACAGATATGTTAACTGTTGTTATCATAAATAGAAAGTTTAAGAAGCATAGAAAGGTTGAGATGCATTGTTTAACTCTTAGCCGTGAAAACCGTTGTATTTGAATTCAAGTACAATTTCGTAGCAATATCAATATTTCATATGTTTCCCTTGAGAGAAATATGAACAAAAATCATAAAAAACATTAAAAAGAACCTTCTTATCTTATGATTCAGTTTATAAAATACTGAATGATAAAAACTTTTGTTAAAAGTGAAATTTTAAACACTAGATACTAGAATTTTATGTCATATGTATTGTGTGTGGTATGAGCAATTTTTCTTTTGAATTTTAATTCGCTTTGTTGTCAAGTATACGATCTGATGTACAAACATAAAAAAGTAAGTTTTGATATTGTTACCGCTAAGCTATAGTTACTCCTAAAATAGCATTTTAGCTCGATTACCGTTACCGCTAAGGTACCGTTACCGTGATAACCACAATTACCGTTACCGATATAATCGTAAATAGAACCATGTGCTGTAAATATCGTTACCGCTATTCTCAAAATAGAGCCTACTTATGTCACCTTATTTTTAATTTTTGTAAACTTTAGTAACCATTTATATCAGACCGAAGTTAGCGTGATCGTTACCGAATATTCAAAATATCGTTACCGCTAAGCTACCGTTACCGAAATAATCCAATTGGGCGTTACCTTTAACTTTTAACGGTTTCAAATCAGTAGCCAACCTTGATAAAAATACAAAAATATTTGTGGAATTCAAACGGTCTGCTATTAGGTCATATTGTCATAATGTCCTAATGATAGTTGAAACAAATTTTTGTTGTGTATCAAACAAAAAAGTTCTAAACTAATAAGACTTTTTGAACTATGTTTATTGTTTTGTCATAAAATAACACTTTTTTGTTTAAAGCACAACAACAATTTGTTTAAACTATCATAATATATTAGGACATTATGACAATATGACCTAATAGCAGACCGTTTGATTCCCCAATTATATGTTAATTGTTGCTTTTAAGTGGGCAACGTGTCGTATGAGTAATATTTTAGAATATTAATTTAAAAATTTTTGGAAAGCTGGAAGACAAGGATATTTTTCTTATTGCTCTTCATTCAGAATAATTAATTAAAGTCTTCCGTGTGTGACGTTAATGTACGCAAATGTAACAAACATCACGCTGTAAATTACTTGGGTATCATACATACATATTAATTTATATTATTTTCAAAGAACATTCAGATGCAATAAATTTTCTAAATATATATAATATTATAATTTGATTATACTGACAACCATTTTCCAACATCCATCCCTGTATACTCAAAAAACGTTTTTTTTTTTTAGTTTCTTTCATGTTGTTTTTGTTTTAGCATTAAAAATTTATAACATCTAATGCCCTGATGAGTGAAAGTTAATGAATGTTTGTAAACTGTTTGTGCTGATAACAAAACTCTAATCGAACTTAAGGAAAATGTTGATTAAAAAGTTTTAAATCATTGAAAGCTGTGCTAAATTCTAATGGCTAATAGATTAGAACGTACTTATTTCACAATCTTCATTTTATGTACACGCGCAAGAAAAGAAACATTATAATAGAAAGTTTTTAATAAGCAATTATTATAAAATTTAGCTTAATAGATGCAAACATACTAAAAGAATCGTGCAATTTGTATTAAGATTTTAGGCAAATACAGACTGGTATATAATATTTTGAACTTTTAAATAAATTGAAAGTTTAGAAAAAATAAAAACACATACATATGTAAAAGCTGTGGGTGCAGGACTTTTTCTTTAACTAAAACATCTGTTACTTTTTCAGTGTTTTCTTAGTTGGATTTTCCAGGAAATTTCTTTTTCAACAAAGTTAAATCTCCAAGATGAGTTAAGAAGGAAAAAAAAAAACAAACAAACATAAAAATAGTAAAGACTGAACAAATATTTTCTTAAAGAAAATTTCCATTCATACATTCATTCATTCATTCATTCATTTGTACATACAAACACATTCTAAGTTTACTGTTTGTATTTATTTGTATTAGTTATAACATACTTTGAGGCGTTTGCTTAAAAAAATAGAGTGAGTGTGTATGCATGGGATAGTGTTCGTTTGTTTGTGTGCTTGAGTTTAGTGAGCTCGTTTAGTATGCATGTATGCTTATGGAAAAACTTAAAGGATCAAAACATAGTACATTGAAGCAACAGCAACAAAAAGGACTTAAACAAATACATATGAGGGAAATCAAAAATTTTGGAGAATCGTTGAAACTGAATTCAGATGGCTTGTATTTCTTTTTGGCTTCAAAATGAAAAACATCAGTGACACATAAAAAAAATTCGAATTCTTAGGTTACTAAGCTTTCACCTCTTAAAGTCATTTAAATGTTGGAAATTTAAAAGTAAGCTTTTTTCTATTTTTTCTAAATAAAATTATAGTAATTCTTCTTAGAAATTGTGGTATACAAGCGAAACCAAAATTTAACGATTTTAAAAATGTTGCAAATTTAAGGTATATCCTGTTGATGGGCCAACATCAGGAATAAATTGATTTTAACGTTATGTCCTCATCGCGAAAAAGTTGTCGGAATGACCGAAACGTTTTGTTTTGTTAGGTTAAGTTATCAGGTAGCCGTTAAAAACCTTCGTTTGTACAGCTCACTTGGGTCCAATAAACGTTCCCTTTGTGGTACCTGAAAGAAGATGAAAAACACAGAGAGGAGAGAAATAGACGTAGAAGAAAGGCATTCTATAGATTTAGTAAGCAAGAGGAGAAAATTTAAAGAAATTGGAGGAGTAAGAGGAGAAGGTGTTGAGAGTCAAGTAACGCAGGCCATCATGGGACAGTTGCCATGTCACCATGAGGTGCAATTTGCAAGTCCGGTCTTATCAACCACCTGCTTTCCCTAATAAAGGCGTCTATGAACCTTAGTTCCTTCACTGATAGCCCGGAGAGGGTACCAAGGGATCTCTCACCTAAAAGTCTGGCCCGTAGATCACCAAGTGCCGGACAATTACAAAAGAAGTGTAGAATAGTTTCTTCCTCATTCTGACAACTTCTACAGAAGTCGTTATAAGGTAACCCAAGTCTTGCAGCATGGGGACCGAAAGTGCAATGTCCGGTGATCATCGCCACCATTTGCCTGCGTCGTATTCGTTGTAGTCGAAGTAGATACGTATACAGTCCAGCGCAGGCCATATCATCCTCGTGATAGCACAGGTGGATTCATTACCCCACCTCGGTTGGGCAAGTTCGTAATACATGTCATGTATACGTTTCTTGCAAGTTGACAGCGGAATTCCGCAGAGGGAGTCTATTTCGTCTTCCGACAGCAAGGCTCCTAATCCTGCCAAGTGATCACCAATACAATTGCCTTCATTGTCCCTGTGTCCAAGTACCCATGTGAGTACAACTGTCAAATGTCTCGCCATCTCATTTAAGGATGCCCGGCATTCCCGGCCTGAAGAATGCTATATCCATCTGGAAGTCTAAAAGACATTATTATTCCAAATTCAGGGTTGTATACACCATCGTCCACTCTGTCCCCCTTTTTAGACCCATCCTTGTAGATGGATACCGTCATCTCATCAGCAGGGAGACCATCGACAGTTTCCATATTGGATGGGATGGAGAAACCGAAGTTCCTCAGGAGGAAGGGTTTAGGAGTGCAGTAATCAATATGATCAGGAAGATTTCGTATACTTTCTATTATGCAAGCATGTCCATAGGATCTGTAATTCTATGCATTGCAGGCTTTAAGCCTGAAGGCCGTGTTCAATGCCAGTTTTCTGTCCATTAGATCTACTTGTATCCAGTTGAGTAGAGTGAAAAGCGACTTCGTTGCGGTTGTTCGCAATGCTTCTGTTATCAGGATTGCCATGCTTCTCAATACCCTCTCAAAGAGTATACGATTTGAGGCCCTCCTATCCATTGCCGTCCACCAGGCAGAGACCCCATAGAATAATATAGGTTTAGTAACCGTATCAACTAGCCAATTCATGTACCTCATCTCGTACATATGGCCTTTTGCAGACGTACATAGCCATCATGGTCTTATCCGCTCTTGCCTCTGTATTAAGTTTCCAGGATAGTTTCCTGTCGAGTATGATGCCCAGGTACCTTGTATTGTCCGAGAGTGACAATTCGGTTCCGTTTAGTCGGGGTAAGTTGAAGTTAGGAATTTTATGCCGTTGAGTGAACAGTACTAGTTCAGTTTTGCTGGGATTTACACTTAAACCACTATCGATACTCCATCGATTCAATGTTGCTAGTGCCATTTTCAGTCTTTGCGATATCGTGTCCAGATGAATCCCAGAAACTGCAATCGCAACATCATCCGCGTTGCCTACGGTCTTATAGTTCTGGGAATCTAGTTTCATAAGCAGACAATTTAAGGCCAGATTCCACAGAAGTGGAGAAAGGACACTCCCTTGGGGAGTGCCTCTTTTGGCAGATCTAGAGATCGTAGTCGTTCCAATTTTAGAGCGAATGATCCTATAATTAAGGAGGTACCTAATGAACCTAACTATAGATTGATCGAGTCCTAGTAAATCTAGGGCTGATATAATGGTTGCAGATTTCACATTGTGGAAGGCTCCTTCTATATCCATAAAGGCTATGAGGGTGTAATTGCGGAAGAAACTTTTTGTTACATTTGTGGTGAATACATAGTCAAAAATGTTTAGAAAACCTATATTTGTACCTATGATATGGACATAATCGAAAACCCACATTGATTACTGCTATTTTTATGTTTCATCCTAATTTCCCGTATGCTAAAAGCTTTCTACTGCACTCAGATGACTTTCCACTTTCTATGAATCAACATCTAATTGATAAGAGACCTTGACCTTTCGAAAAAGAGATCTAAGCAGCTAGCATTTAGTCTCAAAAATAGATACTTTTAACTCAATGTATGAAAATCTCATTTGATCGCGGTCGCGAAAAAAAGTCTTCTATTTTTTAGCTCAGAAAATGATGTAGTCTTTTGTAATAACATTGGTAATCTTTTAACGAAGATGGACTTTCAAGCTACAAAGCTGATGAATGGAGATTGTTTATATACAGTTTAAAGCGAAGTTTAAAATGTGTGTGTGCCTTTGGCTCAGTCTACAAAGAATTACACTAAAGTTCCACGTTTCATCTATTTATCATAGCCAAACATGACAATTGGATCAAGAAATACTGGCCTCTGAGAGAAAACATAGCGGTTGAACTGCAAAATTTTATAAATTCGCCTTTGGTTACAAGAGATAACATCATTTTGCCTGCAATAGACATAAAATTGGGACCTTTGAAGCACTATCTGCATGCACTAGATAAAACTGGTCCTTTTGTCATGGCCATTCTTTCAAGAAATTTTCCAGGTTGAAGACTTTTAATGAAAGATAACGATTTCATTCATTCAATGAATTATTTAGAAGCAGTGGCTTCAAAATCACGATAGTTTCGAAAGAGTTCTATGAATTGGATTTCAACTTTAAACAAATTTTTAGCGCAATGAAAATTATTAACGCAAACAGTTTTAGCATACCTAAGTATCGGCGTATATAACCGCATAAGAAACAAATATTTGAAAATATTCTTAGTCAAGTTCTCCAACATTTTTGATTTTCCTCATATAAGCATATAAACACACTTACTCACACCTACGTATATCAACACAATCACAAACTTTTATGGTTGTAAACATAAGGACCGAGTCGAGGCAAATGAGGATATAGTATTTCAACTACTGTCTAAACCCATCGCTTTATTATACCCTACGTTAACATAGTGGAGATGGTATATTGCATTTGTGCTGATGTTTGTAACGCACAAACATATTAGCCTAACACTCACATTAAAGCCTTAGAATCACTTTCTAAGTGTATATTATATAATTTAGCTGAAGAGATGCAAACATGCTAAAAGAATTGTGCAATTTGTATTATCTTTACGATGTCCGTAAGCCCTATTGACTGGCGGTCAATGTAAACCTAGTGTGAATGGAGAGAGCGCAATTTTAAAGATATTTCGATAACAATTGGCCCATGCCTTTTTTGGTCCAAAGAATCCTTTTGAAACTGTCTATCATACATATAAACGAAATTGGATTTTTAAACATAAATGTCTGAATTCAATGTTATCCACACAAATTATTCCATTAACAACATAAAACAAAAATTATTGAAATATTATTTTTCTCATATACTCAGTGTAGGGTAATATATGGTCGTGCTAGACCGGCTATACTTTCTTACTTGTTTTTAATATGATTAAGAAATTCTAGGCTTATACAGTTTATACAAGGGCGGGTCATTAAGTCCGTGCCTTTTTGAATTTCTCAACTCTTAACTGAAAGGACAACATTACTCCTGTCAACAAGCTTTTGTAAGTTGGCTCCTGTCAAAATGTGAACAAGCTGCGTCATTTAATTTGTGTTTGACAGCCATTGAAAGCAGACTACCGTGTGATGATTTTTATGCGGAAAAAACCCATCAATCAAACCAAGACTAAGCTTGATAAATACTGTGGTCATCAATTTCAATTGTAAAAAAGTGATCTACTGAATTTCGTTGTGGCCATGAAAGCACGGAAGATGCCAAACGTTCTAGACGCACAGTTGAGGTCTCTACACTCAAAACAATTGAAAAATTACATTTGGTCATTGAAAGTGCGAGAGATTGTGAAAGTCATAGGCATCTCACAGGGCTCAAAGGTTTCAATTTTGAATGATCACTTGGGTATAAAAAAGATTTCGGCAAGATGGGTGCCGCGGTTGCTCACAATCGATCACAAATGGAATCGTGTCACAACTTCGCAGGAGTAAGTGACGTTGTTCAACCGCAATATGGACGAGTTTTTGCGGCGTTTCGTAACCGTGGATGAAATGTAAATCCACAAGAATACACTTAACAGTAGTCAAAACAGTAAATTTCTCGAGGTAAATCGGCCAAAGAAATCCAAGGTGGGTTTGCCAGCCAATAAAGTCATGAATGCATGCGGTTTAATCCACATTGAGTTCCTTCGAAAGGAAAAAACAACCAGCGATGTTATTGGGTCGATTTAACGAAAAGTTAACAAAAATACGACCGAATTTGGCCAAGGAAATAGTTCTTAGGCTACGAATTGTTCCCTAATCTCCCATATTCTCCGGATTTAGCCCCGAGTGACTAGTTCCTGTTTCCAAACCTGAATAAATGGTTCGCGGAATAGAAATTTCACTCCAACGATGAAATCATCTCACAAACAAATATGTATTTTGATAATCTCTACAAATCTTATAAAAAAATTTTAAAAAGATTTTTGAAATGTTGGACAATGTGTGTGCTCAACATTTTTTTATACAAAAACCTGTGTTTCATTCAAAAATTCACGGACTTATTGACCTGTCATTGTACCCCAAAATGATGTGTATATGTAATTTAAACAAATCAATATAAACCATAGTGACTTCGTGCTAGAAGATTAGCAAACCAAGACTTTTAATTGATCTTAGTTGAGGTCAGAAGATAAAGAACATTATTTAAGCTTTATTTTGATTGGTTGCCGTCCTTACATTTAAAGAACTCTCCTGCTACACAAACTGTACTAAGTAGACAACTGAAATAACTGAGTAAGTAAAAAGGCTTTGTTGCTATCTCTTCTTCTTATAGTTACTAGGACTTGTTGTTGTTGTTGATGTTGTTGCTGTTGCTGTTAGTATTATTTTTGTTTGTAGTTGTTGTTATTTTTGCTGCCATGAGATAAAGCGTTGGTAAGTTTTATAAAAGCAAACACAACAGGCAACAAACGCACACAAAGTACAGAGGAGATGCACATGTAAAAGGAATATTTGTAAATACATACACACAGCTACACATAAGAAATTCGTTTAGCCTTGGAGTGCCAAAGGATAAAGAAAAATAATGCAAATAACAGAGAGAGAGAGAGAGAGAGAGAGAGAGTGAGAGGTAGGGAGGCAGGGAGAGAAAAATATGAAAGTGCCAGAGACATGCAATTTACTATTCCAAGAAAATGCAATTAATTTAAAACATGAAACATAATCACGATTATATTTATTATTATGACAAACAACTAAAAGGGAACAACATTTAAATGGGCGAATGAATGTGTATGAAAAGTGTCCTACACCATATTTTATTGCAAGAGGGAACTTGAAAAAAAAGGATTTCAGAAGAAAGTTGCAATTTAATATATATTTGAAATAAGTCCATTATCGCATTATAAGTCCTTTTTTTGAGACTTCCCAATAAACCAGAAAACGATATGATAGCAAAATCGGTATTACCTTATGGGAGCGATTATGATATCATATATTATTATTGAAAACGATATTATCATAATATAGATTTCAAAAATGTTCCTTCCAATAAAATATATAAATAAACCACAAACATTTGAAAAAAACTTCAAACTGAAAAATAATTTATATTAAAAATTTTCAAACATACGAAAACAAAATAAATATTAATTCATTTAAAACGTTACTATTTGAATTAAACAGTGGGCAGGTAATAAAAACGCGATAATTTTCTTAAATTTGATGGTGATTTGTATGCAATATTTGAAACGTTCAAATATTTGCAAAAGTATGCGGTATGAATGTGATGAAAATATGTATGATGTTATTTTTCCTTTCCAGGTTTTTGAATTATTTCAGCCAAGATATTTAAATATGCCTTGATTTCAGCGAAATATCTAGTATAAGAGATTAAACTATATATAATTTTTAGTATTAAATAGCATTCAGAATAAAATCTGTTGCATGGCGATTTTACTATCGTTTTTATTGGAATTTATGATAGCGAAAACGGTATCATAATTGCCTGGAAAAACGATATTATAAGGAACGGTACAATTTAGTCCGCAAAAACTATCGTTTATGACACGCAAACGATATCATATATGATGGTTTATATCATCTATATGATATCGTTTCCATATCGTTTTAATATCGTTTGGTTTATTGGGTTAGCACAATTTCTCTTACTTAATTTATATTTGTTTAGAGAACTTTGCTAATTTTCTCATATTCTCTATTGTCGCTAAAGTTATTGTCAATGGAGCAACGTTTTTTGATATCAGTAGTCAAGATGATAATATACTTCAAAATGATCCATAATATCCTTAAAAAAATTATGATTTACGAAAGTACAAGGTTTTTGGATAAAAAATGATTTTGTTTTTCAACATACTTAGTTTCCTTTGAGCTCTATTCACTTTGTCCAATGTTTATCCAATTTATTTATCCCTTCCAAAAAATAAGATATTTCAAGGTCATCAAAATAGATATTTGTTGTGAGATGATATAATCGTTGGAGGTAAATCATTCTCAGCGGAGACATTTCTTCAGGTTTGGAAACAAGAAGTAGTCACTCGGGGCCGGTCGCGAGTTTTCCCTTATTAATTTGCCACGTAAAAAACATAAGGTAGACATTTTATATATCAGTGGATTGGGGATTTTATCTACTTTTTAAATATATATATAGCTTTTGACAATTAAAAAATTCATGGAATACTTTTTTGAAATATATGACAAAAAATGATTTTTATTGAGTTTTTGCAAAGATTAACATTTTTCAAATTGAAATGAAATTTGTATTTATGAATAATTTTTAATGAAATTTTACAGTTATATAGATTTTTCTATTACAAATGAAAAAAAAAACACAAGTTTATGAAATTTGTAATCAGAAATCACACAATTCCCAAAAAAGTGTTCAAAAATTCCTAAAATGGGATTTTTTAGTTTTTTGGCTATTATATCCATACCAGAGGCGGGGTTATCGGATCCCTCTATAAAATAATTATAAACATATTTAGGCATCTAAAATGGGTTACTATGTTTTGATATCGACTATGCGATTTGAGAATTTTTGCCCTAAATTTTAATTTTACATACAAAATAGGCGTCATTTGAATGGAGCTGGTCCCCTCGGTATCAACAATTTTAAAATTTGTTTTCATTTAGAATAATAATATAAAGTTTCATTTTCAAAAAGTATAAATTTGTAATACATTTTTTAAGAATTTTTTTAGATAACTTAAAAAGGAAAAAAGTACTATTTTTCCCTCAAAATCTAACGAAAAATCGTTTTTTTTTTAATTTTTAAATTCAAATGCATATAACGTTATAGCCAGCCATAATTTTTAAAAAATTTCTGTTTGGTTTGACAAGCAAATTTTGTTGTTAGTCCAACAATAGAAAAATGGAGAAAATCGGGTAATATTTGGACCCGCTGTTATCAAAAAACTGGAGTAGGGTGGGTAAAAATGTTGAAAATTTAATTTTCAAATGCGAATATCTCCTAAGTTATAAGAGATAATTGATTTGTAGTGCTCGTCGAGTGGATTCTATTTATGCAATCTTTTTGAAATCGGTACACAGACGACGAAATAGGATCGTTTTAAAAATTGAACATATCCGAGGTGTCCTCGGGGGACCGCTGGGGGCGCGGGCGGTAAAAGTTCTAAATTTAAATTAGACAATACTTCTTCTTTGCGCGTGACAAAATTCATTTAGAAGTTACAGATTTATTTCCCTCTTTTTTATTTCTATACCAGTGTGAGTTGTGATTTTTCGTGATTTTTTCCAATTGTTTCGGGTGTATAGACCTCAACTGGGCATTCAGAACGTTCGGCATCTTCCATGCTTGTACAGCCACAACGAAATTCAGTAAACCGCTTTATTTACCATTGAAACTGATGGAGAAAAGTTCCCATAGCATTTAACAAGCTTAACGAACAGACAAAATTCACTTTTTTCCAAATTCTCCTCAAGTCACGAGGTGATCTCAAGTCAATGCCTTTCAAACATAATATAAACGATGCAGCTTGTTCAAATTTTGCAGAAGTCTACTGACAGATGTCTGTTGACAGGACCAGTGTTGTTATTTCAGTTAGTAGCCGGGAAATTCCAAAACGTGAGGACTTATTGACCCACCCTCGTGCAATAAATTTAAATTAGTCTTATTATCATATTTTACTTTATTTTCATATGTATGTGCAGTTTTCTTTCATGAAAAATTTGTTACTATTGCTTTCTTCTTGAACCAGCACTCAGAGGATGGCCACTACTTATGCATTGTATTGTGTTGTAACTACGAAAAAAGTTTGTGGGAGGGAGGAAAGTGGGAGTGTTTGTGGACATTTGATTTGAACTTTCCTATATTGAAATCGACTGGAAAGACTTTTCAAGAAAGTTTATTGTACATACTTATACATACTGACAGTATGGCTAAAGAACGAATTTTCTATGTATTGTGTTGTAATCGACAACAAAGGAATGCGTTCTTGTTGATATAAACTTTTAGTACGTAAAAATCTGCGGTTATCAGGAACGTGTTACTTAATTTCAGTAAAACACATACCATTATAGTATGGAAGGAATAGTGAACCGAAACCCATATTGTGGTAGGGCTCCAGCAAATCAATAAAGTTTAATACCCTACTGTCACCGAAAATCCTCTTTGATCTCACCCATTCGCTGTGGTGAAGCACCGTCTCATACATGGGAGTTGTATTCCGTTTTCGTTCGGAATAGATACTGTAAAGAGTAAGAAGATCAGAATGATTGGTTTCAATAAACCAAGGTAACACTTAACACTTGAAAAAAGATAAAGTCGGTAAATAACTTGTTAGACTCCACAAATTTAACAAAATTGTGGTTTACCACACTCTCCATGACTTTAGAAAGGGCAGCACAAATGTTCAGGGTCAGCAAACTTCAAACATAGAGACAATTCGCCGGCACAGAATAAAGTGTTTCTGCTTTTTGGCTCAGGAGACTTATTTATATTGAGATCCAATAAAACACTTTTAAAATCACGGGCTCGACCGAAGATATTTGGCATAGTTAGTAATACTCTTTTGAGCTCGGGCAGTGGTTGATTACTGTCCGGGATGCGATGATGCATCCGGAAAGTATTTTGAAAAAGCCGCCTTCGACAGCCTTACACGATCAAAGCTGACACAGACACAAAACTTTAAGTTAAAATCGGGAAGGACCTCTCCTAACCATTCGATACGAAGTGGTATACTTCGAATCCGCCATCAACAAAAATAATGATGTCAGCAAATAGTTGGTCCATAGAAACAGCTGAAAAATAAAGACCTATCTCGAAGAGCTAAAATCATGCTATAACACACGATGTAGTTGGTGTATCAAACTCCAACAATTGTGTGGCTGGGCCATCTTGCACGACGGCAATTTCCATAAACAATGCCAATGGGGACTACCCAGAATTCAATGTCCAAGAAGATCTGCAATGTAGGTTACAGACACAATACCGATGCGCGTGGAATGATACTTTAAACACTAACACATAAGTAGGTAAGTACGAAAAAACCAAGAACTTTTAAGATGTTTTAATTGGCATTAAAGTTGGGGCAGAATCGAATTTTATGGAAATATATCTTGCATTTCTAAACGGCTGGTCTGATCGGGATAAAATTCTAGGTGGGCATAGCAAAAAAGTATTCAAGTGTAGGTTATTAAATTGGGCTCTGGAAAT
The DNA here is from genome assembly GCA_942486065.2 of Calliphora vomitoria. NCBI lineage: Eukaryota > Metazoa > Arthropoda > Insecta > Diptera > Calliphoridae > Calliphora > Calliphora vomitoria. The sequence goes on along the minus strand of OW818030.2, from coordinate 84,594,838 downwards.
GCTCCGATTTCAAAGATTTTTAAATTTGGAAAGCGCTCCTGCGTGTGCTATTTATCTCTTATAATTTTTGAATATATTACGCCCTTCGGAATTTGAACTATTTTTTATCAAAATTTCAATCGGTATCAGAAAACGGAAAGCAGATTTACACACGTTCCATATTTATCTCCAAAGTGTTTTCCCAGCTTCGAAGGGAATGTGGACCCTACGGGTAAAATTGTAAAACACACAATTTTTTGGATTTTCGCTCCAATTTTTAGGAATTGCGGGATTTCGTATGACTTTTGTACAAGTTTTTATACACTTTGTTATTTAGAATGACAAATTTAAAAAGCGTTGAAAATTTCAGTTAGTTTTGTCAATAAATAAAGATTTTATTACATATTACATATTTATGAAGTATCTAAAACTAAAATTTGTATCAACATTTTAATAGGATAGTAAATATAAAGGAACAATTTGATCCACATTTATTCCGAACTATTTTTTTTCAAGTTTTTAGATATGTAATTTTTAAACTCCGTCCTTCAAAAATATTGCAGTTTTTTATATTTGAGTATAAAATGTCAGAACCATTGACTTGTTGTTGAATAAAAATTTATATTTTTGAAAGCCTATCCGTGCGTTTTCCAAAAATTTAAAAATCTTTGAAATCAGCTGGTAATAAAAAATGCAACGTGTTTAAAAATTTTACATGTCGAAGGTACCCTACTTTGAGCCCTCATGTCGCCGCCCCTGGAGTTAATACGGCTCATTTTAATAACTTAAACTCCTTGGTTATGCCCATCTCAAATGTTATCCCGATCCGACCAGTACTTTAAAACTTATAGATTTATTTCCAAAAAAATTTTATTCTGCCCCACTGTGCATTGCAAATGGGGTGGAAATTGTACATTGATCAAAATAACAGAGAGGTGGAAGAACTTCCACTTCATATTTGTCAAGCTGTGAAGTGAGAAAAAGGTGGAAAGTGTTATGGTGGTATACTTCCATTAAAATTTTAAAAATTTCTCAAAAGAAAAATGCGTGTCCTACTAGACGTATGATTAATATTTATTTAAAGTTTAAGTTGAAAAATTACGTAAAACTTGTACAATTATGTACGTATTTTAACAATTTTAGAATCATATCAAAGACAAGCCATCATAAACACTAGTTTTAATAATCTAGTCATCTAAAGTAAAATCTATGAAATATTATAGATTTAAAATAATATGGGTTTGTGAACTTTGGAAACAAAATTTCAATGTTAAACCAAAAGAGTATTCAAATTTTTTAATGAAGTCATTGCTCATAGTCTTAGCCATAGAAAAAAATACAACAATATAAGAAATATAACAAATCATATATCTGATACAACAACGAAATACATTGACTGGCATGTATTTTGTTGTTGCAAGAGTTAGGTTTTTGACAACAGCCATAGGTTTTTGACAATTACGTCTCATCACTATGTTGCCCTATGGTCTTAGCCATAGATAAATAAACATAGAGCGGAAACTCTCCTGTAAAAGACCTAACTCAGTTGTCAAAAGCCTAAGTAGTGAGAATGTATTAGTAAAAAAAAGCAATGTGAAAACAAAAACAACACTCATATGTGTATCTTTTTTGAGTAATTTTTTTGTTTGAGTTTTTTCTAGTTTTCGCTCTATGTATATCTTCTCCATTGTCTTAGCTTTAATATTTCATTTAAGATTTAAAATATCTATCCATATTTGATTTACGTATTAATCAAAGAAAAATGTGTATTACTAGACGTATGATTAATATTTATTTAAAGAATAGGTATGAACAATGCACACAATTTGGGCAATAAGGAACGGATTTGAAAAATTCTTACGCCATATGAAAGCCCAGGCATTAGTTTATCTACACAGGTTTGAATAAATAAATAATTTAAAGCAAAATTTATGAAATTTTATAGATTTCATAAATTATGTGGTCAAATGGTTTATAGGTTTAAATTAATTATTTATACTTATAGTTCATTCATTTTAATAAAAATTCCCATAAAGGACTTCAAACTTCTACAACATCCACCCATACAACTAACTGTTCCCTTACACTCCTCTTTGCATAAATCTACAGTGATGACAGTAAAGAAACATTAAGAAAATGAAAAATTTTAATGTTGATGTTGATTTTTAAATAATAAAATAATAACAAACAAATAACAAAATTCTCTTTACTTTAGCATACATTTTTTCATGTTACTTTTTCTTGTTCACTAAGTTTAGGGAAGACTGAGTGAGGTAATCTGGGATGTGGGGCTATTTAGAAAATCTCAGATTTTTTACTGTAAATATTGATTCCAAATATTAGTTCACAATTTATTTATAACGAAAAAATATTTTAAAGCACTTACTTATGTTGTCAAAAATTCTTAATTGCTAACATTATTAATTTGCTATATTTTTATTTGCTATTGGATTTTGTTGCCATTTCACTCCACTCTCCCTTACAGGAATCTCTCTTTACAAATATTATTATACAAGAAAAATTCCTTAAATGTAAATATTTGCCAGTGTATTTGAGATAAGGAAAACAAGAATATGAAAATGGACAAATAACAGAAGCAAAATAAGAATATATAAAAATATATGTATGTAATAAATTTATATATAAAAATACTACAATTAAATATTTCAAATGTGTACATGAACAAAATAGAAACAACAGCTATAACAAACTTTGTACATTCAAATTTATTGAAGGTGTGTTTCTCAAAACTCAACTTATGGGAGTTTTAGGAGTACGAGTGCGTTCCATTGTATATCTCAGGCAAAGTGACTGGCAGTTGTGTCAAAACTTTTGTTAGAAATTAAAACAGAGAAACTTTTCTATACTTCTTATGACAATAATTTACCATAAAACAAGTGTTTCAACAAAAGTTTGACAAATAAAAAAATGAAACTTTTTGCAACAGAAAAATAAGTGAGAAACAAGTTTTTATTTTTTTTTTTTTATTTTACGTTGACATTTTAAAGTTGCTACATAAGAAAATGATTAATTATAGAAATAAATAAAATCACAAATATTTGCTTGAAAGATATGAATATGAATTTACATATGTAGCTTTAATAACAATATTTAAGGCAATATTCTACAATACTTATTAAAAGAATTAAAAAAAATTTTTTTCTGTAGACAAGACTAAGACATATCTAGAATGGAAAGAGAGAGAAATTGCTCTCTCTTGCACACATCTAGATGATACAATAACAAAATACATGGAAACAAATTCTCATGCACAGGGCAGCCAAAAATTAACTCTATGCACTTAAAATATAAAAAATATGCATTGAAAAATAGTTGGTTTTGGTTTGATTTCAAAATAAATAAAAGATGGCGCTCAAAAATTAAAATTCGTTATTAGAGGATTAAATTTTGATCTTAATGACACTATACTCAAGTGGTTTGATTGAATTCATTTTATTATATTTAGCAGTAAATTACTATGCGTTTACTTAAGTTTTAAAATTTTCAAACAAAATCTTTGTTTAAGATTTCCATAGAGCTTCTTAGTCAATCTTAATCAATTGATTCAATTAATTAATTCAATTTTAAACCTTCTTTTATTAATTAGTAGCATATTATTTTACTTTATGAATTCATGAGAGAATATTCTGCATAAATTTATCTAAATATTTCTAAGGAGTGAGATCGAAAAATTCTTAACACACGTTTTTCATTAAAACTTTTAACCTAAGTATTATTTGATTTTTTTTTTTTTATCAAGTTATTCATTTATTGTTAATCTGATTAAAATGAGTGACCAGAATAAAGTGCGTACTAAAATTATTAAATATTTTCAACAAAACCCAACTTGGTCCTGCAAAAAGTTGGCCAAACAATTAAAGGTCTGCCGTCAAACTGTTTCCAATGTTACTCAACAGTACCAGGAGAACTTGTCCGTTGATAGAAAATCTGGTTCAGGTAGAAGGAATGGTTCACATGATGCTTATTAAGCCAAAAATATAGAAAGCATTTTCAAAAGAGCTCCCAACACATCCGGTATGAAAGCACTATTTGCTCGGACTATTTGGTACGAAAAGTTAAAGCCAATGCAGATTCAAAAACATACAAGGCTCAAAAAGTTCCTGACAGGAACGCTGCTAAAAATTTAGATGCCAAAAACAGAGCACGGAAATTGAAGTCAAATTTTATAAAAAAAATATTCCTGCTGCATAATGGATGACGAAATGTATGTTCTGGCAGATTTTTCGCAACTTCCTGGTCAAAATTTTTATGTTACTGATGCTCGAGGGAATGTTGAAGAAAAGTTTAGGACCTAAAAGCAGACAAAATTTCTCAAAAAGTTCTTGGTATGGCAAGCAGTATGCAGTTGTGGCAAAAAGCCAAGCATAAAGAAATTTTCATCAAGGAATGTTTACAAAGAAGGCTGCTTGCATTCGTAAGAATTCATAATGTGTCCATTTATTTGTAGCCTGATTTGGCATCCTGTCACTATTGTAAACAATCCCTTGAGTGGTAAAAGGACAATAATGTAGTATTTGTACCAAGAGAGGCAAATCCTCCAAACTGCCCGGAGATAAGGCCAGTGGAGAGATATTGGGCTCTTGTTAAAAGAGAATTGAAGAGCACAAAAAAGGTGTACAAAAGTGTGGTAGATTTTAAACGAAGATGGACGTCAATGGAAGGGTTTTCCAAAAAGGTTAAAAATTTCATCACTAGTGATTAAAACTATAAAAATATATTTCTTTTTTGTAAATTGTAATAATAATTTCAGCCAAATAAAACAAACAAATTAAAACTGTGAGTTTAGTGGTTTCGTGTTTATTAACATGGTGTAGGTTAAGAATTTTTCGATCTCACTCCTTATTCTACGTAAAGCACTAAGAATAAATTTTTATCAATTAAATTACGTTTAAAAAACTCGATGGAGAGCATGTGTAATATTAAAATTTAAATATTAGGTGTATGACTTAAAATTGAGGTATATAAAATAGATGGCATATCTTTTGATCTCAAACCAAATTCTATAGGCTTAGTCTTCACCACTGTGGTATTGTAGGGTATAAAAAATGCCACTGAAGCACACCGGTTGCTCAATAAAGCTTATAGTGAATGTGTTCCGTCGGTTTCAATGTGCGATAGATAGTTTGCATGGTTAAGAAGTTCTGATTTTAACACGGAAGACAATGATCGCCCATGTCAATCAAGAAAGTTTGAAGACCAAGAATTGGAGGCTTTACTCAACAAGAGCTTGCATAATCATTGAGAGCTACTCAAACAGCAATTTCAAAACGCTTGTGAGCAGCGGGACTTATCCAAAAGCAGGGAAATAGGGTACCATACGTATTGAAGCCGAGAGATCTTGAAAGGCGATTTTGTATGTCCGAAATGATGCTTGAACGCTATAAAAGAATATCAGTTTTGCATCGAATCATTATTTGCGATGAAAAATGGATTCATTACAATAACCAAAACTGTAAGAGATTGTATGTGAAGCCCGGCTATCCAGCTGAATCGATACCGAAGCCAAATATCCATGGCGCTAAGGTAAAGCTCTATATTTGGTGGGATCAAAAGGGTCCTAACTATTATGAGCTAGTGGAATCTGGCTAGACAATCACACGGAATCTGTACCGAATGCAATTGATTCGTTAGAAACCAGCATTTACCGAAAAACACTCAAAATATTAGGCCAGGCAAGAAACCATAATATTCTATCAAGACAACACTCGGCCAGACGTTGCAATACCTTGTAAAAAAAGGAGAAGAATGAAAAGAATGAAGTGATTTTGGGCAATTTTGCCTCACCCGCTTTATATTCCCGACTACTATTTGTTTCAATCGATGCAGAACGCTCTCCCTGGAGTACGATCCACTTCAGGACTGAGTATCCGAAATTGGCTTGTTTCAGTCTTGTCCTCAAAAGATAGGCAGTTCTTTTGCCTCGGAATCCATATGGTACCATAAAGATGGGAAAATTTCATAGCTAACAATGGCCAATGCTTTGAATAAATTTATATTGTACAAATGTTTCCCAATAAAAGCTAAAAAGCAGCTAAGTCATACACCCAATATAATTATGAAAAAGCCTTACTTAAGACTGCAGCGATTAAAATAACGTTTTTGTTGCAGTTTTGTCTTTGCGACTCAAAATACTATGATATTTCCTATGTTTCTTCCTTTCCCGTCAATTATTTTCTCTATCGATATCCATGTATATTGTTTTTTAAAGATTTCTTAATATCTTCGTTACAATTTGTGTAAATCAATCAACATGCTTTGAACGCGAGGTTTCCGATGGATCTTAATATTCTGAACATATGTCAAATAGTTGTTTAATATTATATTAGTGATAAACTGTAAATTGACAACCATAACTGTCCCATGCAACCTAGTTTTTATACCCAACACCGCCATAGTAGGGAGGTTAGTGCTGATGTTTATAATGTGCAAAGACATTATCCAACACCTACCTTAAAGTATACCAATCTGATCAGGATCACTTTATGACACGATTAAGAGATCGCAATTTCAAAGATAATTCGAAAATTTGGCAGTAACTTTAACACAAATTAGTCTATTGCCCTAAGGACAAAGTCTACTGAATTTGGTTAGAATCGGTCCATTATTTCTCCTTGCCCCCATACAACTATCCTATCTGAAAATAGTTAAGCTCTCATAAATATCTTAATTATGTAGATATCCAAAAGCAAATTCAACACAACTTGAGAGTAGTTGATTTAAATATCATTCATAATTTACTTTAAATAAAAATTTATTGAAGTAAAAACTATGATAACCAATTACAAATATACTTAATTCTTCAACACTTATGGTCGAAATCATTATAAAATTAAGTCATAACATAGAATTTTCATCATTATAGTAATGGAAAGATGTATGTATAGTTGTCAGTAGCAACGGGATTACTTATTATCATCTATTAGCTTCAGTTCCGTTGTAATAAATTTTCCAGAGGCTTTTCAAACAATTAAAATTTATTTTATACAACCACCAGCACACAAATGCATACTTATGAATGTATACTAGACGGGCTCACGAAAAAAGTTACTCCTGTCATGCGCTCAAAATTGAATGCTTTTAAATATTTAATTCTTAACGCTCCTCAAAATTTGAGTTTATCATTATAACCATACTTTGAGCCTTTCTTAGTTACTCATTTATTTGTAATTAAGAGTTTAAATGTATTCCTTGGGGATAATTAAGATAATATGAATGTGAAATAATTACTTTGTTTTGCATATACCTCTCTATTAGCAGTCTATCTGATTCTTTAAATATCCTGACGATGTGATGATAGTCTGAGCTCCTGGATCGAAAGCTTCTATTATTCTATTATTACTGAAATCCATATAAAGAACACTTTTTAAAAACACATTAACCTAATTAAAAATCGTATAAATATCAATATCGAACCAAAATTTTACACATATCAGTTGTATTCAAAAATTGTACTATTGTTTTTGTAAATATAAGAAACATATATCAGCGCGCATGATATAAAGCTTCCATATAAAGCCCATATCCGAAAAATACATTATTGCGCATAAAATATTAAGCATATTCTGGCCAGTCTCCATTCTTAAGTAAAGATTATGGGTCCAACCAAACTCATATTAACCAAGACACAAAAATCAGAGAATAATAGAAAATAGGGCAATTTGAAAGCCTTGAAAACCCATTTCGGAATGAATAACTTCTAATGGAATTGATATTTGTTTGTATTTTTTGTTTTTCCTTAATTTTTTTTTAATAAATTTTAATACCAAAATTCCAACTTCGATTTTATAATCACAGTGGCTCAGAATCGTTTTTCATCGGCCAAAACTTTGTAACTTTTGAACCGATAGAGATATTTTTTTTTAATGGAGACATATTTTTCTCCAGTTTAATATTGGTTTAGCAGTTATTGAGAAACTTAAAGCTAATGTTGAAATTTTAATGTTTTTGTATTATTTAGTATGAAAATGCTTTACTATAAAAAAGTTATAAGCAGATAAAAACAAGTACGAAAGTATGGTCGGTCAAGCCCACACCCTACACTATAATTTATTTTCGTGAATGATTTTCGGAAGAGCGCCTTATATAGGAGCTATGACTAATTATGGACCTATTGCCATGAAATTAGACGTGAATTCCTTATACAAGGTGGCGCAAAAGTAAACTTCCGATGTTTTTTGGCTGTAATTAAAAAAAAAAAAATGAAAAACTTTGATTCTTCTTGTGGATTATTTTTTTTTTTTTTGGTCTTTTAATTTTTTTTACATCAAGTCGAAAATATGATGTCATGTAAATGGCCGCCGCCACAGTTGATTGTCATTTGAGCCCTTTTTATGGCATTTTCCATCACTTTGACCAAAACTTCCGGCGATAGGTCCTCACATTCTTGACGGATATTGTCTTTAAGAGCTGCAAGAGTCTGAGGCTTGTTGACATAAACCCGCGACTTTAAAAAGCCCCACAAAAAGAAGTCTGGAGCGGTCAAATCAGGCGATCTTGCTGGCCAGTGCAAATCGCCAAAACGGGAGATTAGGCGCCCGGAAAATGCATCCTTCAGCGTATCGGTTGTGGCACGTGCAGTGTGTACCGTTGCACCGTCCTGTTAGAACCACATGTTTTCCAATCCCAATTCATCAAGTTGCGGCAAAAAGATCTCATTGATCATTGCTCTGTAGCGCTCACCATTCACAGTAACCGTTTGGCCCGCGACGTCTTCGAAGAAAAATGGTCCGATGACTCCTCCAGCGAAAACAGCACAGCGGGTGTAATGGCTCTTCGTGGGTTACACGCGCATTTTCAGTGCCCCAGAAGCGTAAATTTTGCTAATTGACGTACCCGCTAAAATGGAAATGGGCCTCATCACTTATGATTATTTTTGATGAAAAATCATCTTCCTCTTGGTGATGATTAAGGATGGCTTGAGCGTATGTTAGACGCGATTGGCGGTCAGCAGCTAACAGCTGATGCACCGTCTGGACTTTGTACGGAAACATCTTCAAATCTTGTACCAAAATTCGCTGTAAAGACCGTCAACTGATACCCATTTGCGTGGCACGTCGTCTGGTCGATGTCGACGGCGCTTCCATGACATCCTCGGCTACAGCAGCAATATTCTCTGCAGAACGGCTACTCCGGGGTCTGCCACGCCTGGTAGCATCTCGTGTTGTGCCAGTCTCTTCGAGGCTAGCGGCTAAACGTCGCAGAGTTTCACCAGTAGGCGTTGGACGGCCAGGAAATCTGCGACGAAATTCACGTTGTGCCAAAATCACCGACCGATTATTGGTCAAATAAATAGTCAGCAATATTCCGCGTTCTGGAGCAGTGTAGCGTAACATTGTTTATTAACGTGTATTTCGCATGTGTTTACTACATAAATGTCAAAACAGAACTGACATTAGGGGCCAATCGCAAAATTTATAGCATTTTCTGATAGGAGGATTACTTTTGCGCCACCTTGTATATAAAACACATTTGGACCGTAAGAAGACTTTTGTATGGGTGCTATGTGAAATAACGATTTCAGCCGTTTTTAACAGGCTTCGTCATCGTCATCAATGTATGTACCAAATTTTATCGAAATATCTTCAAAATTGCGGCTTGTAATTTGCGCATAAGTTTTGCATGGGCAGCAAGTCATCTAGCCAGTGAACAGGTAAAATAAAAATGGAAAAAATGTTGGGAGTAATTTCATTCAAATGAAAAAAGTGTTCTACAAACAGATCAAAACAGGTCAACAAGTATATATTGTATTAAAGAGGACACTCTGGCATTTCTTTTGGTAAAATTTGTTTAAGGAGTTCTATTCCACTAAAATTAAAATTTGACTAAAATAAAGTACATGTGAAACAATTGAATAACACATCAGATATAAATGGTAAACATCATACTAGTTCTTAAGGACTGTTATCCTACAAATTCAAAAAACAAATTCATTGTAGTTCTGCCTGGTTTAAAACCGAAACAGAAATTTGTTGATACATATTTTAAACACCTATTCTACTTAGAATAGACTCTATTTGTGGAGAGGATGATTTAAAAAGCCACTAGACTTTGAGCCTGACTATTTGACATTTAAGTTTATGTATGTAAATGTATGTCTTTATGTACATACAATCAATAACAATAATGACTGTGTAAACTTTTCTTTATTGTTGTTACATAAGCAAACAAACAAACAAACAAAAAATAATTATTTATCCATATAAAAAAAAGAGTAAAATAAGTAAATGTAAAAAAAAAATAAACACACGTACAAACAAGAGGCTTTACCGCATAATTGGTATGAGTTGTAATAATTAAAATAAACATTTAATGTTTTAACGAGAGACAATACAGCAACACACACTGCAGTGTTACAGAAAAAAATAAGGCTATTCACTAGAGTATTTAAAAACTAAAATTAATGAACATTTTCATTATTTTTATCAGCTGAATACCCTTGATTCTGAATTTCAGTTGACCATATTGGTTGGAATTTATTTATTTTTTATTCAAACAATTGTCATATGATGATTTTGTTTTTACGTTACAAGCACTTTAAATTGTTTTTATATTATTTTGGCACATACGCTATTGTTTTGTTTTTCGCTTTTTGTTTACATGTTATTTTGCGCTGTTTCTATAGCAGCCGAAAAGAAAGAAAGAAAAAAGTGTCCGGAAATAGATCGCCATTTTGTTTTGTTCTGTGTTTTTCTGGTGTGCATGTATACAAATATATGTACATACATAAATATGTATGTATGGCTGTGTACATGTAACATGTTGAAGCATATTTTAATTGAATATATATGGAGTGTACAGACAATAAACTATATTACAGCAATACACACACAAAAACACACATACATATGTATATATGTATGTATGTATCCATACTGTTATACAAACAAAAGTATATATGACAATAAAATGAATTGTGCAAAAAACAAACACTGTGACAGAAATAAAAAAGGACTTGTAAAAACTTTTAGTCAAAACACATGCATATTAAGGTGGCATTTATTTTTCACTTTTTTGATTTTCAATGCTCTCAAGGTCTAAAACTGTTCTCTGTTCATCTAGAAATCAAATGCTAATTATTTGAACAATGTTTTAAAGTAATTTTTAAAAATTAAAAGTTGAAATATAAAATTCAATTAAAAAGAGTTGTTTAAATACATGATGCTACGATGGAAAAAAACTTGGAAAACGACTCAGCGTGGGTTATAGGTCTTGCTGAGTACATAACAAATTGTGTCTAAAAATGTCTGAAACACCCTCAAAGTTGTTCTAAAAAAAAGTTTTTAGTGATGTTCGTCAACTTTTCGAGCTGTAACTCAGTCAGTTTTAGTCCGACTTTAAATTTTTTAACGGGTTTGGAAAGAAAACTGATTATGCTTTTAAATGGCGTACATTTTTTGAAACATTTTTAAGTTATAACTATTGGCCCATAATTATAGTCAGAAATAAAGTATTTTTTAAGAGAAATAAAGTCGGTTTTGCTTAAGAGTGGACTTTAGGTATATCATAGAGAAGTTAAAGTATACTTATTTTAATCGAATGAAAATTGTCAAAGGTATTCAACTTTTCATCAACATCCTATTTCGTATTTTCTCCCCCAGCGCATATGAATAACAAAAAAAATAAATTTCTAATTTACGAAGTAAATTTATTTGAACTTTTTTCAAAAAAACTTAAATAACTTTTGCAAATATAAACCGATTTTATCAGGTAATGTCTCATTTTTTTCTATATAAAATTGTCTTTAAAACACTTTGCAAAAAAAAAAAAATAAGTTTTCATAGAAAAAAATTAAAATAACTAATGCTGAATTTGAAAAACTACGAAAGAAAAGCGAAACTTTTTATAAAAACTTACACAATTTTTTTGAATATACATTTCATGCAAACATTTAATGAAAGCTTACTTCTTTGCCTATCTATAATTGTTTAAAATTATGAAATCTGTTTAAAAATGTGTGAGTTAGAGGTACTAAAGTGCTACGACCTACCCTAAAACAGTTTTTTTCAAAATAACTCAAAATTTTGAGGGTGTTTAAAAATCTTTGAAAACGGTATTAAGACTGAAATCGAAAAATTTTGAACCTTTTTCGGAAACCCTTCCATTAAGGTTTTTATAGTGTTTTCTGTCACTTTGTTCGAACACTTTATCCATCTCCGTTTAAAATCTTTGACACCTTTTTCGTGCTCTTCAATTCTATTTTAACAAGAACCCAATATCTCTACACTGGCCTTAGCTCCAGGCAGTTTCGAGGATTTGTCTCTCACATTATTGTTCTTGTACCAATCAAGGCCTTGCTTACCGTAGTGACAGGATGCCAAAAATAGGTGGACACATTAAGAAGTCTTATGAATGGGAGCATCCTCTTTTGTAAACATTCCTTGATGTATATTTCGGTATTTATAGAGCCATTTGTAACAAATGTCTGGCTTCTTTTGCCGCAACTGCATATTGCTTACCATACCAAGAACACTTTAGAAAAATTTTCTGCTTTTGGGTCCTAAACTTTTTTATAACATTCCCTCGAGCATCAGTAATATGAAAATATTGACCCGGAAACTGTGAAAAATTTTCCATACATACGTTTCGTCATCCATTATGCAGCAGGAATATTTTTTTATACATAAAACTTTAGTTGAATTTTCGTGCTCTGTTTTGGCCTCTAAAGGTTTAGCAGCGCTCCTGTTAGGAACTTTTTGAGCCTTGTATGCTTTTAAACTTGCATTGGCTTTAACTTTTCATACCAAATAATCCGAGTACTGAGCTAACCGGACTGCTTTCCTACCGGATGTGTTGGGAGCTCTTTTAAAATGCTTTCTATTTATTGGCATTATAAACAACATGTGGACCATTCCCTCGACATTGAGGTTTTCTATCAACACACAAGTTCTCCCGATACTGTTGAATAACACTGGAAACATTTTGACGGCAGACCTTTGATTGTTTGGCTAACTTTTTGTAGGACCAAGTTGGGTTTTGTTGAAAATATTTAATCATTTTAGTAGGCACTTTTTTCTGGTCACTCATTTTAAAAATAATTGACATTAAGCATAATAACTAACATGCTATGCAAAGGTAACTTGATAAAAAAAAAAAAATATCAAATAATACTTGGGTTAAAAGTTTTAATGAAAAACGTGTGTTAAGGTTTTTTCGATCTCAGTCCTTAGTATGTCCTCACCTAGGCCGCTTTTCAAGTTCTGACAAAAAGTGTTATTTTGTAGCAAAGTGATATTTATAAAATAAGTTTTTTGTTCTGATGTATTTATGACGAATTTAAACTTGCTAGCGATATTTGTAAGACATTTTTGCATACTTAAGTGACTGTAGGAATTAGACCATATATGGATATGGTCAAATATGTACCGACTCAAATAAAATTTAGTTTTGTGATTACCTTATACATATAACTTACTTTCGCTGAATTTTGTATGGATACTTCTGTACATAGGCATGTATGTACAATAGAGCCATATTCCGGGAAGAAATTTTTATGGGTACTGGGAGAAATAATCGACATATTATTGCCATTTTCAACAGAGCTTGTCTTTACATCAAACCGCGTTGCTGGCCCTTAGAAAATATCTGTTTTTATTGCATCTCGATCTTGATTTTAATATACAGTGTCGGACAAAGTCGGTGATCCAACCTTCAATGTTAATACATGCGGCAGTCCGGCTTTTTCCAATGAATTCAAAAATTTAGTAGGATAATCGACGGCTTGTTCTTCGTTCATTACTGTGTCAATCGATTTGTATTTAATTGTTTCGCTAGGCAGTTTCAATTGTATTTGCTTATTGAGCTTGTTAACATCATAATTTGTTGGTGCCAAAATTGCATGTTCCCACAGCCAATCCAAATGTTTGTAGCTGGTTGTAGCGGCTATAATATTCATTTGCATTTGGCAGAAGTTCGGGAACGAAATCTAATTTGTGGCAGGATCAATTGGATTTTTTCCATTTCCGATGTCCAACAATTGTTTTGAGAAGGTTTCGGCAGAAGGGTATTGCAGCATAGTGTTCGGAATCTGTAGCTTCATTTCCAGTGAAATAATTTTAAAGGAACTCCGCTTCATCATTGGGAAGCGGTAGCAATGATCCAATTCTGTGGTACATTTGGCCTTAAACTTTAAAGGTGGGCATGAATTCGACGTCATTTGAATTTCATTAGTGGAATAGTATAAAAATTTGATTTTGCCACGTCATTCCGTCCACAGACCGAAAATCAAAAATCTGACTTTACAGTGTTACCCGCTAGGCTATTCTGCAGATTCCCTGAAAATTTCATCAAAGTCGGTTTAACCGTTTTTGAGTTCATTAGGAAGATACATACATACAAACATCATTTTTATATCTATAGAAGAAAAATGTGTGCAAAATTAAATGATATTATTTTCAATATATTGGGTGTAGGACTTAAGAATGAGGTATGTTTTTCAAATGTTCAGCTTTTATTTAGCAACACTTGTACAATATAAATTAGTTTATAAACTAGGGCAAGGTGGAACTTTTGAGGAGTAAAGTTAAATAATTTCATACATTTTTGTAGATCTTCAAAAAAACTATTCATATTTTAAATTTCAGCTCATTCGGATCATAAATGGATTTTTGACGATTTTTAAAAAAAAATTGAGAGCCGAGGTGACCAACTTTGAGGGGCCACACACTAGCTCCCATTAGCGCTAGAAAGCTTAGCAAATGTAAATTGACTCAGAAATACCTCAGATCTAACCATGTGAAATTTCACAACAATATCTCTAATAGTTCCCGAGATACCGAATTATTTTAAAACAAAAGCCACTGTACACTGTAGAGCGTACTACCTTAAGCTAAGTACTCTGTTCAAAATTTCGTGCGAATTGCTGTCAAACTACATATAAAATATTTGGAATAAAATATATGCGAAATAATTTCGCAAAAGCGGTAATCTGTTCTTATTGTGGAAAAAATGTGAAATAAATCTGGCAACCTTTATTTTCCACACGAAATAACATAAACAGCACTTCTTTCGCACGAAATTAAAACCAACGGCTGCTGAATTGTTGAATATAAAATTTTTCGTATGAAAAACCCATAATTTTTTGCAAATATGAACAGAGTACTAGGTTTTACGAGCAAAAAAAAAGTGTGCCGTACACCCTCTAGTATAAAGTATTTTTGCAAGACAGTTATGAAATTTTTTTTATTTTGTTTATCGAATTACATCGTTAGCAAAAGTTTAATGATTTCTTGAGAGCTTTAATTTTCTGACATTAGGGTGGTAGGAACACAGATCTGGTGGATAAATACTAAAACGGGATGCTTGAGGACAATGGCTTTTAGAGGAAAAAAATTGGTCTTCCCGGTACAGAAGCATCGATATATCATACATTAAGATCCGACTGTAAATACCAAAGATATAACGAACAATTTAAAAGAGAGGTCGTTCTGCATCGATCGAAACAAATAGTAGTCGGATGGAGCAAGGTCTGGCCTCTAAGGCGGGTGAGGCAAAACAGGTATTAGCTCTGTTCAATAACTAAAAGTTGTTACTAGTTAGTAACAATTGTTACTGGAAAAGCGTTCATTAACGCAAAAAACTTGCAAGTAGAGAAAAAATCAAGAGCGTATAAATTTTAGAGAGTGTTCTCTCGTTGCAAACTATTACAAGTTCTATTTTGAACTCGTAATAGTTAGCAGCTTATATTTTATATGTTTTGTGTTATTGTTTATTTATTTACAATTTTATTTTTGTGGTGAAAAAAAATTTAAAAAAAATAATTTTTAATAAAATTGAAGAAAATGTGACTATTTATACATTTTAAAAGGAATACAATAAGAAAATTGTGTATATAAATTTAGGATCCAGTGCAGGCTACCAAGTTTTGTAAGATATTGGGACCAAATTGGATCCAATTGTTACTGCAGAAGTGTTCATTTACTTTTTACTATTTTTGAGAATTTAAGAAAGTAATTTTGTAAATTTTGATTTTATTCTCTCGTTGCAAGTATTTACTGGGAAAGTAAATAAACATACCTATTGTAACATGTGGCCGAGCGTTGTCATGATGGAATATTGTGGTTTCATGTCTGGTCGCATATTCTGAGCCATTTGCGAGCAATGCTCACTTAAAACGAATCTGTTACATTCGGTACAGGTGATGGTCTCGCCAGATTTTAGCAGCTCATAATAGATAGAACCCTTTTGCTTCCACGAACTACAGAGAATTACAATAACTCTTCGGGTTATTGTAATGGATCCATTTTTCATCAATTGGGGTCAAATTTTAAATTACAAAATTGTTAATTAGAAATGCAAGGAAACAATTGAAATTAAAATAAGAAATAATTTAACAAAATTTATGACCAAAATTGGTATAACCGTTAAAATTTAAATATTTGATCCTTATTTAGTGTTTATTAGAATCGAAAACAAAAATTTTGGTTTTTAAATTTGTAAAATGTAATGTTTGGGTTGGGTTGTAATAGGTTTTCGATGTCAGAAAATTTATATGTTTTATATGTAAACATCTATGGATAAATGAAATACAAAAACTATTTTTAATTGAATTTTTGTTCACATTTTTTTCAGCATTTCGTTTGTAGATGACGAAAAACTATTTTAGACCTTGGGACCACCCCAATGTACGTGCACACGAACTGAATTGAATTGAATGAAATGGAAAAAAAGGAAATCAACTGAATTGCAGCAGTGTGCAAAGTAACAGTGTAATTTGTGTATGTATTCTACTTTTTATTGCACTGTATTATACATACACATTTACATTAAGAGTGTGTGTGTATGTGAAGTCTATGTGTGGGATTGTATTCATGTATTTGTGTTTATATCGCATGGACATGATATTTACTTGCAATTGCTACGTGGTTTTTGGTTTCTTTCCAATACTTTGAGTTTTTATGTTGTTTTTTAGAGTTTGTTTTTCTTCTCATTCAAATAATAAATTGGAACATAAAGAACATTTTGCTGAACTCGATTTTATTTGGTAAATACATGGTTTTCTTTTATTTCTTTTAATTTAACAAAGATTTTAACAAATAGTTTTAAAACATGTAATTATTAGTATGAATTTAATATTTAGATAAAAAACAATGAACTACATATTTTAGTCATATCATAAATTTTGCTACAATTGAAACCTTGCCTTTTTTATATTCTTTAATATGTTATTAATAAAAATACTGAAATATATTTAAAAAAAAACGATTGTCGTTTCGATTTTATCACGTAAATACAGTACTAAATAATTGAGATTTTTTTTACATATTTAACTTACATAAGCAGCAGTTATTTAAAAATCACATTCACATCTCAGATTTTAATTGATGCATAAATAATTTTTATTAAATATTGCTGCTAATTAAAATTTGATTAAACTGACTGTTAATCTTTCCACACCTTGACAAATGATTGATATTAAATTGCATATTAATTATAACGTATGATTAATATTTAATTATGGCAACTGCAACATTAATCATACGTCACTTTAACAAAAATGTATTTATTATCAACATGAAATGTGAGAAATAAATAATAGAACAATCACGAATTATATGCACCCTACAAGATTTCGATAGTTTTATACCCTACACCTCCATAATGGTAACGGTATTATGTGCATGGGCTGATGTTTGTAACCCCCAAAAATGTTTGACAAGCTCGGTATTCGCGACTATTTAAAAACCAGACGTGTCGCGAAAACTGAATTTTTGCGGAAACAGAACCCAAAAAAAGTATGTAATTTTTAAAATTGGAATCCTTTTTATTGATATACATATTACATATTAAACATTTTTAAAGAAATTGGAGATTTTGAGTTGCTTTTTTGGCAAATTATTTTTTAAAACAACAGCTTAATCATGTAGTTCATATAGTGATGTTGTCGGCTTATCATTTTCCAAAGCCCATTGTATGCATATCTTTATCGATGTTAAACAATCATCCACTTTAATTTTGTTTTCTTCATGACCACTATCGTATAAATCCTCCGATTCCATATCTGATAATTCCATTTGCTCCTCATTACTATCCACATGAAATTCTTCTTGAATCCAGTTGTTTATGTCAGCATTCGTGAAAATATGTTCCGTTTCAATTTGAGCTACAAGTGTACTAATAGTAGAAAGATCTTCGTTTTGCTCCTGAATTATATTTTGTAAAAAATTTAAGGGCATGTTATCCTCTTCACTCCATTCAGTAACGAATTCAAGCAAGGCGTTCCAGGATGATATTTTATCCCAGGATGCAGCTAGAATCTGAACTGCATTTTTGAGATTGAAGTTTTTTAGTTTGAACTCAAAATTTGTTCCCTTCTGGTCAAGCAAGTGGGTGAGCAGTTGCTTTTTTATAATTTAATTTGACCAAGTTGATAACGTTTTTATCTTACGATTGAATAAGCGGAGAGAAATTGGGTAGTAGATTCATTGCTATAATTAAACTGTCATCACTTTTTAGTTCCTCAACTGGGTGACACGTCGTGTTATCTAAAAGCAAAACTGCTTTTTGCGGCAGACCTTTTAAAGCCAAAAATTCGCGGACCTCAAAAATTTTTACTTATGACGACCTACCTACTTTTACTAATTGGTGAGAATTAACTTACGTGGGTAACAAATTTGTGATGGAACCAGTCTTGGAATATAAATGATATAAATGATGTCATCCAGGCGTTATTACTGGAGTTGTATATTACAGGATTATTGAAAAAGCCTGGGTTTTTCGATTTTCCAACGACCTACAATGCCATTCGCATTTGAACAGGGCAGACAAGTTATTCGTTCTTTACATATTTTTCTTCCGGGCGCTGTTTTCTCATTGCATGTGACAAGAGTGCGATTTGAAAGCATCCTAGAATATAAACCAGATTTGTCGGCGTTGTAGATTTGGTGAAGAGTCAACTCATCAACATAATCCTTAAACTCTTTCTTGGATCAATAAGTTGAGGTATCGAAGACAATTTCTCGCCCGTAATTTTTTATAATCTAATTCCATGTCGACGCTTAAAATTCTTCAACCGTCCTTCACTGGCACTAAAACCTGAATTGGTTTGATAAATTTTTGAAAACAAATGACTGGCTTTTGTTCGTAAAATCGCTGCTGATATTGGAACATTTTTTCTTTCTGTTTTAGAAACCACTTATAAAGCATTTTTCCATTTTTGGGTACTTAGCTTTCTTCAAGGTGCAACGTTTGCCAGGGCCACTTTCTCTTGTACGTATGAACTATTTTATTGAATTTTCTTGTTTTAAAATGCGGTAAACCGAGGACTTATGTAACTTGTAATTCACGCAAATTGAATTTATGGAATCTCATAAACAATCATAAACAAATTTATATATATTTAAAAAAAAAAACTGTTTAGCTAGTTTCTTTGAATATCTTTAAATTTTCATTTAATTTTCTTTTGATAAAAACACATGCTCTGTTGGAAATGGCAAAAGAGTTGTAAAGCAGTCCGGAGAATATTGTGGATGATGGAGCAATTCGTGGCGTAATTCATGGATTCTTGCCATAGCAACTGCATATGTGTGCACTAGAGTGCTCCAAGATTGTATGGATGAACAAATTTTCTAGGTACAGGCCGGCCCCCCTCTAGAATTGTTCTATGTATTGTAGAAATACGTTGTGTAAAATATTAAGATGATAGGATAACGTTAACTGGCCCCACAACGACGCTGAAGTTTTGTGGTGCATTTAAAAGGATTACAGTTTCATCAAAATCTTCCCAAAAATATATAACATTTCGCTATCTTTCCCTGAGAAATTCCAAATATTAAGAAATTTTACCATTGATCTTCTCGATTTAAGGGTTTACGTTTTCCAATTTTAGTAAAACTTTCAGACTATATTTATAATTACATGGACTATAATATTCTGAATAGATTTTAATTAAAATTCATAACAGTAAGGAAATTCGGATCATTCGCCAAAATATGAGCAAAAAATTAGTTTTTCTCGAAAATCGCAGAATTTAAATCGCAGGTACAGACTAACTATAGGAGGTATTGTCATACTTTTTTCATATTTTTATTCCCTATTATGTTCTCAATAAATACCAATGTGATAGTCAACAAATTCTAAAATTTGTTTAACAAAATTTTTAAAAATTTGAAATTGGAGTTTTGAAATTGCCGTTAAAAAAATTAAAATTTGTTGGTCATACCTGCGAATAGGTTGGCGGTATCCTACGAAGACAAAAACTCATATACAAGTAAATAAGGATATATTTTAAGTAAAAATAGGCTTTAATTTTAACATTTCACAAAATATGTTAATTTTGTTTCAACATTTCATATTCTAGTGGTCTGAGACATGTTAATGGCCTGGGGAATTTTTAATAACTTTAAAATTTTTTGACCAATTTCTGTCTTTTATGTCTCATTAGAACGGCAATTACGTACACATTTCGATTCTTTAAAATAAAATTGTAAAAGTAATTATTTAATGGCAAAATTTTTACAAAAACTGAAAAAAATTAATTTTTTCCCCATGTAAATGGATCTCAAAACTTCAGAGGGCTTGTTTAACCCCAGTCGATTTACCTGAAATCTTTTCAGGATGATTTTTTACCAATGTTCATTAAACTGGGGGGTGAGAATGACAAATATCCAACTGGCCTTTAACGTTTATTAAGGGCCACCGTAATGTGCACCATTGTATTGTATTTGTGATAAAGAACTTTTTTCTTGGCCAAATGCGGTCATGTTTTTAAATCCTTATTAAACATACCCAATAAGTTGGGATAACATTGACCATTGATTTTGGTTTCTCTTTTGAAGGTAGGCAATGTGGATTATATCCCGTACATTCCATTGTCTGACAAACCTACCTTGGTCTTTGGAGACGATTCACTCCGAGAAACCCACTGTTTTGACTGCGGTATGTTTTCTGGTGGATCCATGTTTCGTCCACGGTTACGAAACAGTGCATAAACTCGTCCATATTGCGGTTCAACAACGCCAAATACTCCTTCGAAGTTGTCACAAGATTGCGTTTGTGGTCGATTGTGAGTAAACGCTACACCCATCTTGCGGAAAGCTTCCTCTACCCAAAGGATCATTCAAAATTTAAACTCAGCCATGTGAGTTGCCTATGGCTTCAACAATTTCTCGCACTTTCAGTATCCGATCGGCAAACATCATATAGTGATTATTGTTTTGTGTACAGAACGTTCGGCATCAATATCTTTTAAATGGCAGTGTCAAAATTTGATTTGACTAATATGCGTACACAATCTATTAAATAAAGTTTCCAAAATTGAGTAACTCTAACTTATGTTGGATTTAATCTCTCATTTATAAAATTTGTTTGTAAGCTTCAAAGCATATTTTTAAATTTTCAACTTTTAAATGAACATAACTTTAAGAGGTTGAAGATTGGTAAGCGGATTCACAGGTTTTTTTTCTATATTTGTCACTGATTTTTTTTATCCCGAAATCCAAAAGAAATACAAACCATCTGAAGTCAGTTTCAACGATTCTACAAAATGATGTATGATTTAGCATATATGCTTTTATTTTTTTGGAATGTATGGCCCAGTATCTATGGGATATCTGGCAATTTTTATATATTATGTTTAAACATATTGTTACGTTTTAACCTTTTTAAAGCGTTGGTTTATTTCCATTAAATAAACCGGATACTTTTCATTGCAAATAAAAGCCGTTTAGTAGTTTAAAATTGTAACAACTCTTTATTTATTTACAATGTACAACAACAATAGTTCAAATAGTCACTCAGTGTCTTTATATACATTTATCAATTCGCAGAAATGCACACACAACATATAATGTACAAGGCAGTTGATGTTAACTCTAACTGCGCCTATGATCAACTCACTCACTACTGCAACCTCTGCCACTATTTATACAAGCGCCATCTTTCGTGAATGCTCTTAACGGACAAACTATTATTTTCGAATTCTAGAGATTTCGATGTCAATGTCAGCAGCTTAAACATTTAGTATTGCCATACTTATAAACAATGCTAATAACCGCCTGCTATCAAAATTGTTGATAAGTAGAAGCTTCTAATGATGGACGTGTTTATAAACTTGATGAATGCTGAAGGCAGTCGTTACAGACGGTTAAATTCAAATCGCCATTTGCAAATTCGTAACAATGTGTATATGGGTAAATGAAATACTGAATCTATTTTCAATTGGATTTTTTTAACATTAAGTTTTTTTTTTATATTTTGGAAATATTGCCACTTTGACTCAAAACTCGAAACTTTAAATGAAATATACAACCTCTAGTAACGCATCTATCTATATTTTATTGTATTCTATACTCCGTTATCCGATTTTGCTCAAATTTTCTGTCTTTTAAACATTGGCAGCACATAAGATGTGTGGTCGGGCTTGACTGACTTTACTTTATTAATTGTTTTAATTTCCTTTTAGTTCAATCAAGTCTTAAGTAATTGTAAAAAAAAACAACAAACTTCTTTTAAAGTATAATATTTTTTTCTTTTTATACTTATTTGTAAGGTCATTAAATTTCCATATTGAAGACGATAACAAAAGAAATCCGATTATAGTAAAAAAATAAGAAAAACATTTTCTACTCTAAGAGAAACAAGAATAAAAAATAAGTACTTGCAACTCCAATTTAGTGATGCAGAGTTTAATTTTAATCTTTTAATGGACCAGAATATCAACCGTCGTCAAACGAAAAAAAGTCAAGCAAAGGAAATCGCACACAGTAGTAGATGTAGAGCCCGAAGATATTTACTTGTATAGGTAAATATTAATTTACAGAACCAGCAGTTCTCGGAGACTGTCCCGTACTAGCGATTTTACCTATCATATAGGGCGACAACTGGTTACGTAACTAGTTATTTTAACATGTCCATGGGGACCCTATTTAGTTATAATAATATTGTATGATAGCTGGTCCAAAATAGTCAACGCATTGGACTTACATATAGTCACATACCTTACTAGCTATCTAAATAGTTACCTGATCAGCAACAAAACTAGTTATTTTAACATGTACGGTTGCTAACTGACCTTAAATTGTAATTTAAAATGAGATTTCTTAGACAGTTCATTAACACATTGCTTGTAAATGAGCATTCCTCAGAGAACTTGTGGTAGTTAAAATAACGTTTTATGTTACCACACTCTGTATTATTTAGAGACATTTAAGTGACAATTGACTTCTTGCTAGATTACCTGTGATATATAAAGTAACAAATTGACTTCTCTCTGCATTACAAAGAGCACATACTTGAGGAAGGACTCAAAATATTTAAATTAGAGACTGCCAAGTGCTCAGACATTAGTGACAATTACTGTCTATAAGGGATGCTCTGACTTCTAGCCTAACTGCAGGGTATTTATAAAAGAAAATATGATAAATATATATTAATAAAAATATATAAGTTTTGTTCGTACATTATTCTACAATTGAAAATAGATTCAGTATTTCACTTACCCATATACATATTATTACGAATTTGCAAATGACGATTTGAATTTAACAGTCTGTAACGACTGCCTGCAGCATTCATCAAGTTTATAAACACGTCCATCAGTAGAAGCTTCTACTTATCAACAATGTTGATAGGAGGCGGTAATATGGCAACACTAAATGCTTAAGTTGCTGACATTGACATCGAAAGCTCTAGAATTCGAAAAATTAGTTTGTCCGTTAAGAGCATTCACGAAAGATGGCGCGTGTATAAATAGTGGCAGAGATTGCAGTCGTGAGTGTGTTGATCATAGGCGCTGTTAGAGTTAACATCAACTGTCTTGTACATTAAAGTAGTTTAGAAAAGTCATATTTACTTATATTTAAATGCGGGATTTTTTTTAAATGTTTCGCTTTACTTCTGAAACATTTGTACAATATACAAGTAAATTTATTCAAAGTATTGGCCTTTGTTAGCTATGACCTTTTCCCATCTTTCTGGCAACATATGGATTCCGAGCCAAAAGAACTGCTCATCTATTGAGGCCAAGAACGAATCAAGCCAATAATGGATACACTGTTCCAAAGTGAATCATATACCAGAGAACGTTCTGCATCGATCGCAACAGTAGTTGGTCGGTGCATGGCCTGGACTATAAAGCGGGCGAAGCAAAACTTTCCAACCACTTCATTCTACAAGTATTGCAACATGTGGCCGAGCGTTGTCATGATGGAATATTATGGTTTCATATCTAGCCGCATATTCTGGGTTTTCGGTCAATGCTCTCTTCAAATTAAACAGTTGTATAAGGTACAGGTTCTCTGTGATGGTCTGGCCAGATTTCATCAGCTAATAATTGATAGTACCCTTTTGGTCTCACCAAATACAGAACATTACCATAGCGCCATGTATATTTGTCTTTGGTGTCGATTCGGCTGGTAGGCAGAGCTTTAAATACTATCTCTTACACTTCGGGTTATTGTAATTGATCCATTTTACATCGCAAGTAGTGATTTGGTGATTTTCTTTTGTAGCGTTCAAGCAGCATTTCATACATGCAAAATCATCTTTCAAGGTCTATCGGCTTCAATTCATTCGTACACAGAAAAAAAACACATCAGTTATTAAGTAATTAAAAAAAATGTTTGATACTCTATCAAAATTTGTAACAATTTTTGTTGTTAATATGTTTTTAAATTATCATATTTACAATTTTTTCTTAGTTGAAAAATATGTGTCAAAAAAATTAATTTAAATAAAATTTTTTTATAAACATGCATTATTATGAATTCAAAAAGAAACAAATTGTTATCAATGTCTATAGAATTGAAGCAATATATAAGGCATGGTAAGCAAATATAATACATATGTATATCGAATACAATTTGGACATAGATCTATATAAAAACATTTTTTTCAACAGGTCACTGATGCTGAATGGATTCAAGAATCGATTTTTTAAATGTTTGTTCAATTTACACAAGGTCTTGAAGTAGATGCACTGACCGGGCCAACAATAAAACAATTGCATCTGAAGTGACTAATTGCACATATGTTTCAAAGTGAAGATAACTGCTGCTGGCGATTCTCAAAAACTGAGCTGAAAGAGATTATTCCTAAAAATCCATTGTCCGCAATGCACACTTATTTATGCTGTTGTATAACTCTAAATAAAGCTATTAAAACAAAATGTTAATTGCATTATTTTAGTATTTAAGGACAGAAAATTTACAGAAAAAGTATTAACTAATAACAATATAATTGTTCAATATGACGAAATCATTGTTAACATATAATATGTTGATTGTTAACAACTTTTTTATTCAATATTACAAACTCATTGTTAAAAAAATTGTTGGGTCTTAACAATTTTAAGTAACAAATATATTTTTTGTATTTACAAAAATGATTGTTGGTGCCTTTTTAATTAAAAAATTAATTGTATTGACGAATTTAGTATTTAATATGACAATTAATTTGTCGTAATTTTTTTCTGTGTATAATACCCTATTTCTATGCTTTTGGATTAATCTTGCTGCTCGCAAACATTTTGAAATAGCTGCTTAAGTAGCTCCTAATGACTTGCCAAGCTCTTGTTGAGTTTTACAACAATCTTCATGAACATGGCCTCCAATTCTTGGTCTTCAAACTTTTTTGGCTGTCCTGAGCGATCTTTGTCTTCCGTGTCTAAATCACCAAATCTGAACCGAACAAACCATCTCTCACAAGTTGAAACTGATGAAACACATTCACTTTTTCTCTCACACGTTGAAACTGATGAAACACATTCACTTTTTCCTCAAATTAGAGAACTAAAGCAAAACTTCCCGCATGGTACAAAATTCAATATTTTCGAAGCAAAAAAACCTTTGTTGTTTTACAGTATAATGTTCAATAACTACGTGGAAATAAATCACAGATATATGCCCCCCAAAATGACATATAAAGGGTTTTTCAACAAGAGGTGTTATTTGCCAAGTAGAAACTACGCCATTTTTAAAAATGGAACGATACACGCTTTAACAACGCATTGATATTATTAAAAATCACTACAAAAATAGAGAAAATCTTGCAGTCAAAGTTCACAAAACTAAAGCATTTTTGGGTCGTCGTGAAGCATCTTGTCGGACCGTAATACAGAAATTGGTGGAAAAATTCGAGCTGTTGGGACTAGTTAGTGATGTTAAGAATAAAACCCGTGCACGTCGCTCAAGAACAACTGAGAATATTGCTGCTGTAGCCCAAAGTGTTCAAGAAAACCAAGGTTTCTCCATTCCTCGTCGTTCTTTGGAATTGGGCATTCCACAAACGTCATTACACCGTATTTTGCATAGAGACTTGAATCGTAAGGCTTGTAAAGTTCAGTTAACTCAAGAATTCAAGCCGGCCGATCATCAACAATGTCGTGTCTTTGCTGATTGCGTCCTTGTTATTATCTATCGAAGAGGTGATCACAATTGGCCACCGAGATCTTGTGATTTAACACCTTGTGACTTCTTCCTTGGGGGCCACGTGGGAGATAAGGTCTACGCCAACAGCCCAGCGTCGATTCAATACCTCAAAGATAGAATTCGTGAGGCTATCGAAGACATAGGGCAGCCACTTTGCGATTTGGTTATGGAAAATGTCAAGAAAAGGATATGGTCATGTAAGCGTGGTCGTGGTGGCCATTTGGCTGATGTTGTTTTTCATTATTAACGACATACCTGCCTCTTCATTATGAAATAAAAATCCGAAAAAATTCCATCTTTCTTTGAATACCAAAATAACACCTCTCGTTGGAAACCTTGTACGTTATATGAAACTTGCTAAAGCTGTTAGCTACACTAAATCAAACTTGCTAAAGCTGTTAGCCAGACATAGTGTAGTGTATGCTTAAATAAAAAAAGCACAATGCACTTAAACAATTTTTTTTTTACGATTCTTTTTAAAGTTGTTTTGGTTAAAATTTTATGTAAATACAATGAATGGCATTAAGGAAATCAGGTGTAGTAAATGTAAATGAAATGCATGTTCCTTTACACTCTGTTCACACTATATATCTATCTCTACCAAATGAGTTGTTTTTTCAGCTTTTTATGCAATTTCCTAAATGAATAAATGAATTAATAAAAATGAAGCTGTAACAATATAATGGACATTGAATATAATGGAATCACATATTTATATAGAAGAAAGCGAAAAAGCAGCAACAACAACAAAGCAAAAAAAAAAAAAAAAAATAACAAAATAAAGAAAAACAACAGGAAAAAACTTACAAGTTAAATAAAAGTTGAAAAATAAACAAAGAAGTGCACAAAAATAATGAAAGAAAACGGAAACCAATCTAACAATGGAAAATATTCACACACTCACACACAGAATACAGGAAAAACTTTTACAATGAACAAACACAACTACTTTTACTAACACATGTAGAAACACACATATACACACATAGAGATTTATATCTTTCAAACAATAGTATTTGAAAATAATGAGATTTTTGAACAAAACTGTTTGGGAAAAAAAAAGAAATAAACAATTGTTTGTGCAATTCTTTTAACGTGCAAAAATTCGCGTACTTACTCACTACTATTTGTATGTTGGCTAACGAAAATAGAAATTTCAAATACTTTTTTTGTTTCGTTTTTGTTTTCTTTTTTTTGGTAACACAAAAAGGAAAAATTCTACAAACAAATCTATGAATGGTTGGCTGAATGTTGAATGAACGAGCGAATGAACATGATGGCTCGCTCTTACATCTGTTTTCGGCAAAATTAATAGCGTTAAAAAAAAAAAAAACGGAAAACCGGAAACGCGTACAAAAAACTTTCATACAACAACTCATTATCACTACTAGAGCATCATTGATAAATGAAATTGTGTCCACAAATGAGATTTTCATTTCTTTTGTTCACTTGAGCATTTGTTGGTCTTGTTGAATAGAAATAGAGATTAAAATTGATTTTTTTTTTCAATTTTAATAGAAAATCTTGAAATGAAATTATAAAGACTTTTGATTAAATATCTTAACTTTCTAAGGTTTAGATTATTTAAGTGGTAATGGTTACTGTATAAGTACAATATAAAATATGCTTTTGTAATATAAATGTTTGTAAGCCGAAAACGAGATACTTTCATCACACACATTTTGCAGAGACACATCCAAGACTTTCGTGAAAGTTTCGAAAACAAAATGGGATAGTTAGATTTACAATAACATTATTACGAAATTGAGGGGGTAACGGAATTTACACGCTGAAATACTTCTTTTGTTTCAACAAATTGAGTTTTTTTCCATATATGTTCCCATTGAATAAACAAAACATTCGTTGGTTCCATATTTCATTTTGCTAACTAAAATAGATATCCAGAATTTAGAAATATGCAAGACTACTATCCAATGATAATCGCAGCGCTATCAGGTAATTGGGTGATTGGGTGAAAGCATGCTAGCAAACTTCTACTTCCCTTCATCAATTATAACCGCCGCTCCCTGGACCGCGGGAAGAAAGTATCAATTGTTCATATCCTCTATGAATGCCCGGCTCTTTGAAACATCGGGTACCAGACTGTAAGTATATCTAGTATTAAAATACTTTCGTATATCACAATGGGTTGAGTAGTCTTGTCAAAACAGAATAATATTGATACTACTTGTTTTTTGTGTATGGCGAGCTTCCATCCACCCTCAGAAAAAAGAAAATGCAACAACAAAACGTACCATTTGGGTTATAGATCAGTAAGTAATTGGTTATGGAAAATTAGAAATGGCTGGTTGTAGGTTAAATTCCCAGAATATAGCAAAAGCGGATACAGTTGTCAATGATTTTATCGATATACCGGTCACAGAGAAAACAGTTTTGGTTGATAACCGAATTTGTATTTGATCGAAACATTTTGTCTTAATGACCGAATTTTCCTGTTGTGGCTAACAAATTCAAGTTGGGGTGACAAAAATTCGGATATTTCAGCCGTAATTATTCTTTATCAATTAACGTTCTTTTGCTGGAAAAATCTGTAAATATAATGGATTGATTTGTTCGTTTTTCTGTATATACAATACATCTCCATATACGGAATCCAGGTATGATTATGTTGTTATATTTCATGTTTATATTTATAGAGCTTGTCATATAGCCCAAGGAAATTGACATCATGTAAAATAGCTTTACAGTATAAAATTATGTAGTACTTGAGGTTTATTAGCCATGTTCTCTAGCCTTACATCAAGGGTCCTTAAAAGATGAATATAAAATCCAGAAGTTTATTACATTAAAGTAATAAGCTCAGTGCAACTAATATATCTAATACTACCAATCAATATCATCATTCATAGTTTTGATGTCGGTCCGGGTTTTGGGTTACCTAGGCAATCTGTTTCCTATGTTAAGGGCGGCTAGATAGTACAAACTGGCTCTGTCAGTCCGAATGTTTTTGGTAAAAACGAAAATCCAGGATGCCTCTGACCTACAAGTAGCCATCATAGATTGTAGTCAACCTGATGGGAAAATGATTACGGACAGATGGCTGCTTCTAGAGGAGAGGATCTTGCGGGCGATGGTTGACGAACTCGCATGCAGTGAGGATGATTCCTTTACTGCATTCGATGGTGCCAAATGGCTAAATAAACTCAGAACTCAAAATAAGGGACTTGGCACAGAGGACTGGACGATTGAAAGTGGACGCGCGAGTGATAAAGGAGAAGGTAAGGATATCTGGATCAAAATTGGTTCAGAATCCCTCCGACTCCTACATTCCTCGCAAGGCGTTATTAAGTACGGGCTTAACCAACTCCGGTTGATCCTGCTCGCGGTGAAGCACAATAATGAGCCAAGCGACCTGAGAGTGGTACAAATTAATCTGCACCATTCCGAAGCAGCATCGAACGATTTGCTGCGCTTCATGGAGAAGAAAGTTATCCACGTGGCCTTTATTCAAGAACCCTGGCTTGTATCCAGTAAAGTTTGAGGCGTCCGGTCACGAAACTATGTGCTCCTTTCTCCAAGTAAGGAGCTGTATTTTGGTCAGGAAAAACATTAAGGTTTTTCTTTTGTATAATTACAGTTTTGGTGATTTAACGGTAGTTGCACTAGAGCGACAAGGGCTACCAACCCTTATCATATGCGTACTTACCTTACGACGAAGATGATCCGCCCTCACGTGATGTACGTACACTTGTAGACTGTTGTAATACAAGGGGCCATGATCTCGTCATAGGATGTGATACTAATGCCCATCATACTCTGTGGGGGAGCTCGGAAATAAATGACAGGGGTGAATGTTTACTTCAATACCTTTTATTTACTAAACTAAGTGTTTGCAATAGGAGTAACAGACCAAAGTTTTTCAATAGGATCAGGGAACAGGTCATTGATAGTTAGGATTCTTGATTGGAGAGTATTACTCGAGTCTTCACTCTCCAATCACCATAGGATAGTCTTTACGATACAACTTACACTGGACAGGGAAAACCCCTTTAGAAATCCTAGGAAAACTGGGTCAAATTCAGTAATCTCAGTTATACCATACCATCTCCAGAAATTGATACATTAAATAGTGCACGGGACTTGGACGACTCGGTAGATTTTCTATCCAGGTCACTAACGGAAGCCTACTATGCTTCGTGTAGGGAGTGGCAGGGACCTAGAAATTCCGACAACCATGTTGGAATCCTAGTCTAATGCATCTAAAAAAATAACTGCAGGAAACTTTTTAATAAGGCAAAGAGGGACCAAGCCCCGTTAAGCTGGGATGACTATCGACAAAGCTTCAACATTTTCAAGAGGGAAAGCAGATGTGTAAAGAAGGAATCTTGGAAGCGTTTCTGTGAGGAACTGGAGAGTACCACGGAGGCATCGCGTCTACGTAAGGTACTATCCAAAGACCGTGATAAGCCGGGATTCCTGATGAAACCGGATGGTAACTTTACTGAATGTAATACCGAAACTTTGGAACTGCTTATGGATACACACATTCCGTGTTGTAGGATGATGAAAATGAGGGCTCCGCCTCGGAGCACCTTGCAGGTGGAGAAAATTTCGTGGGCGGTGTCATCTCTCAAGCCCTATAAATCTGCAGGTTCAGTTGGTACATTCCCAGCGTTACTCCAAAAATCGATTTCAACCATCATGCCATGGCTTATTATGATTTTTAGGAACAACCTGGAAACTGGATACATTCCTAAAAAATGGAGAGAGGTTACAGTGGTATTTATCCCCAAAGCGGGAAAGGTAAACCATAGTACCGCTAACAACTATAGATCGATTAGTCTGTCATCGTTCTTATTGAAAACACTGGAAAGATTGATCGATATCCATGTCAGGTCAGTACGTTATGGAATATTTCTTGGATATAGAGTGTGCGTTTAATAATGTGAATATATCCGCAATATTTGATGCACTGGATGACCGAAAATATACTTAAGAGCAGGGCCATAAACTCTAATTTGGGTATTGGTAGGACAAGGAAAGTTGTGATAAGGGGTACACCACAATGTGGTGTCATCTCCTCACTTCTGTGGAATCTTGTCGTAAATAAAATCCTTTTCAGGCTCAGTAGGACAGGAACCAAAGTAGTCCCATATGCTGACGATGTTGTGCTTCTTATTCAAGGGAAGTTTCTTCCCACAATAAGTGAACTCAAGGAATCAGCTCTCAGCGTTCTATTACCATGGGTCAGAGAAAACGGTCTAGGTGTCAACCCTGCCAAAACCGAACTGGTTCTTTTCACCAGGAGATTCAAAATCCCAAAATTCAGACCTCCACGACTGGATGGTACTTTTCTAAAGATTTCAAGCGAAGCCAAATATATATTTTGGACTCTAAGCTCTCGTGGAAACGTAATGTCTATATATGTAAGTCTTAAACCATATCTCGTACACTGGATGTCATTAGATCTATTTTGACCTATGGGGTTTTTGTTTGGTGGAGAGTGGTGGACACCAAGACTCACCTTTCTACTCTAAACAAGGTACAAAGACTAGCATGTCGTGCAATTACTGGCTCTATGAATTCCACTTCTCAGGCCAGTCTAGAGACGATGCTAAATATAACTCAAAATGCATTTCTGCATTTCTGCTCTACGACTCAAACAGTCGAGCGTACTGAAGCATGATCGTATTGGTCACGGCACCATCTTACAAAAGATAGGCAGGCCATTCATGGGGCAAGAAACGGATTACTTAAAACCTAATCCGAATTTTGATAGGACGTTTAGGGTCAAGATACCGACAAGGGATGACTGGGCCGCGAACACTGTCCTAAGGGACGACGTGATCTCAGTCTACACTGATAGTTCAAAGACATATAGAGGCACGGTCTCGGGAATTTTCTCCGATGAACTGGATCTTTAGCTATCTCTTCGATTACCGGATACCTGCACGGTTTTCCAGGCTGAGATATATGCCATCGATACAGTCGCGAGAAGAATCCGGGAACTGAATCTCGAAAATTCGACTATATATATTTACTTGGACAGCCTTGCATCAATCAAGGCTCTTAACTCCAACTTTATTAAGTCGAAATGTCTTCTCAACTGCATCCAATCACTGGCTCAACTGACACAACATCACGTCGAGTTGATATGGGTCCCAGGATATGAAGGCATCCGGGGGAATGAAGTTCCGACGAATGTGCAACGAACGAGTCTTCCCTAGACGTATCTCTTGCGCAAAGGGATATTCACACTCCCTTGGTGACCGTATCGAAATTGACAAATAAATGGGCTTTGAGTGAGACGGAACTCAGGTAGTCAAATATCATCACTTGTACAATATCCAGGTTGCTCTGGCCCACTCTGACAGAGAATAGGACTAAGACTCTTTTGTCTCTCAGTAGAAATTCGATCAGGCTTCTTACGGGTATAATCACTGGGCACTGTATGATTGGACGCATATCGAAACGTATGGGTTACCCACATTATATCTATTGTAGAAGTTGTTTGGATGAGGAAGAGGAAGAATCGGTACAACACCTTCTATGTTACTGCCCAGCCTTACAAGCGCATAGACTACTACATCTTGGTAGAGCTCTTTTCCATGATCTGGACTGTCTCAGAGATGTTCCACTAGTAAATATGATCAGATTTATTAGAAGTACCGGCTGGTTCTCACGGGGATCACAAGAAGCACATAGCCAACGAAATTAGGGTGGGCAACTATTCTTCCTTTATGTATGAAATTTCAAAATAAGGGAATGGTAATTCTAAGGGTATCACAATGGGCCACAAGACCTCTGAGTGAACTCGCTAACTTGCTCGTTCAGAAAATTTTTTTCGCCTGAAAAGTAAAACATACGGTTCTATTGACAACATATACTTAAAAAAATCAGTTATTGGCTCCATCGGATAATTTTTACGGTCTTGCCGGTTATGCTAAATGCTATGACATTCAATGTATACGATACACAAATAATGGGATTTGGGAGAAATAAATAAAAATGAAATCATTAAAATTTTACTTACAGTAATTTTTTTAGATCAAGTGAATGCATTCCAGAATTCGTGATGAATTCATTTAAATTTATATTTAGTTCAGAATTAGTCGAAGATTTATTCAAAAACGAATCATTCTGTTATAGCTCTAGTACTAAGTTGTCCATCCTTGATATATATTGATGGTAATTAGCAATCTCTTATAGAATGTTCCCTTCAATTGCTATATAAAATTTTTAAAAAGGTTTTTTTAATAATAAAGAGTTTTTGCAGTCTATAATTTTGAAAAAAAAAAAATAATCTTTACAATTTGTATTCCTTATTAAGCTTCTTGTCATAATTATTTACATATACGAGATAAAAGTTATAGTATCTTCTCCATATGGCGTATGCTTATTTACCCAACACAATTCACCAATTTAAATTATTTATAAACTTTTCAAGTTTAAAGGTTTCTAATGTCGTTTATTTTATTTACATATATTTTTTATTTATAAAAAGTTAATATGGTTTTTAGGGTTTGTTGTAGTTATATATATTTTTTATATTTTGCTTTCCATTACCACAACTTGACTCTACTTGTTCACATATTTTCACTTTTTTAAAATAGAAAATTTCTAGTGTGTTGAGTTGTTTTTATTGTTTTTGTTGCCAATAACTTTTGTAAAGAGGATTTTCTATAATATATGAGTATTTTGAAAACATTTTTTCCAGTTTTTATATTGTTTTCCCTTCTCATGTTTTCTTCATCTTGTATATTTTCTATTCTATGCTGAGTTTTGTGTTGAAATACTTTCGTATTTTTATACCCTTCAATATCGCTATTGGTGTATAAGGGTTTGTTTAAGTTTGTTGTTCCATGTGTAACATTTAGAAATATTCCTTTAATACACTAGATATAAATGTATCTATTTTCGATTCCTTTAAAATTATAAGTCTATTAAACAAACAAACACAAGAATATTGTTTGTTTGTGTAAAACACAATTACATCTTAAATAACAAACCGAAATTAATAAGATTCACTTGGAATGTTTATCAATGTCCTAGACAGTTTGGTATTAGAAATCAGTAAAATCGGTGTAGTAGGGAGCAAGTTATGAACAAAGTAGGTCAGCTTAGAACGAAATTGTTTGCTATATTGTTAAAAGTTTAAGTTGTTGAATTCTTCAGTTTAAGAAAATTGTGTAAGGATGTATTAGATTCGGCACAGCCTTATGCAGCACTCTAATTTGTTATATTTTGCCATAAGTTTAGCTCATCATTATTGTTAAAAATTGTATAGGATTTTTTTCTCTGTTGTTGCTGCTGAACGTGCCTTGTATGTTGCCTGATTTGTATGTTGCTGTTCTGTTGCTTGGTGATGATTTTAGTTTATTTTTTCAAAGTATTTTAAGACGATGATGCTGTTGTAGTTGATGATGGAGTATTAGGAGGGTCATAGGAAAAGTATTTCATAAGTTACACTTCAAATCAATACACACCATTATGTAGTTTTTGAACCAAATTATTTGTGAATCATTAGAAAAACTTATTTTAGTATCTGAGTATTATCTGAGTAGGTTGGTTGGTTAATGTGGTAGTTCCCTGCATGTGAACAATAAAGTAGAGTCGTAGGGACCCCATTTTGACAGGACCACACCACTCGTCAGATGTAATATTGTGTACATCGTAAAGTATTAAAAGTATCTCAGTAGGTCGTTTAGTTTAGACCCAGCTACCTCACTAAGGTTGGTCAATGTATAGTTCCCCATGAATTTATGGCTCTTGATACTCAGGGCTGGGCATTCGCAGAGAAGGTAGACAATCGTGTCATCTTTTTCCCTATTCTTACAGCTACGACAATGGCCGTTAAAAGGGAATCCCAGACGATTCGCATGCTTGTCTAACGTCCAGTGTCCCATTAATACAGCCATCAACCTTGATACATCCCTTCTACTCCAGGTTATCAGTTGCATAGTACGTTTTTCATTTAAAAAGGGACACATCAACTTGGCCACCCTACATGTGCCTTAATTACGCCATCTATTCTCAGCCTTTGTAAGAACGTGAAGATAATACCTTTAATATTCCCCAGTGGAATTGCTACTGAGACCGTAAGGCAGATCCCATTCTGGCTAGTTCGTCTGACTGTTCATTGCCATAGAAGTCTCTGTGCGCAGGAACCCAAACCAAAGTAATGTCAGATAGACGACCTAGCCTTGAGAGAGAGTTCTTACAATGCCTGAATAATGAAGATGAGATTGTATAGGCTTTCAGAGATAGAAGTGCAGCCTGACTGCACTTCCGCCTGGAAACACTACACTCATTCGGAAGACGGTATGAGATGCCTAACCCAAGTTCGTCACAGAAGACGCAAGAACCAACACCACAGCTCATTTTTGAACAGTCTATATATATCCTGGTGTCATGTTCGAATTAAGACCTTGAACACCCTATCAAAATCTGTGTATGAAGTAATATAGACAGAGGGGTGGAAAACGATCGGAGGCAGTAGGCTCAGAAACCCCGCGTGGCCATATGTTCCCGATCTCCAATATTCAGATGCGTGAATCCTCCCAGCGCTGCTGGCAGAGGTTGCCATTATGTGAAGATCTATTGGCTAGTTCTTAGTGTGCCAGTTATACCAATGCAGGCTGATCTCTGGACTTTATATAGATGGTCTACGACCCCATTCTTTACCAAAAATCTTACGACAGGTATAGTAGGCCACCGTTGCCTTCTTAACCCTATAAATATTCAGTTTCTGGTCCCGGAGCGGCCTTTTTGTCGGTATCTTGATTTGAGGATGTCCTTCTGACTCTGATTCAGACTCTTCCTCTTTTTTATTTTTTTCTTCAACTGGTCGCCAACCTTGGCCTCCGATTGAAGAGGTTCATTTGTCTGGTTTTTAGAGGGCTGTAGAGTACTGTGTTGTTCACTCACGCTGCCTGACATTTCGACCAAAGTCTCTTGGCTAGAGGCTAACAGGCCATCTTCTGAAGACGATCCAAGATTATCGGTTCTCTTCATGGTGTTGTTGTTATTATTGTGATTCATTTTTGGTCCCACGAGTAGTCACGTAAGGGGATGGATCATCCATGTAGTGACGGCGTACATATACTGGACATAAATAGTTACAACCGGCCGAAGGGGAGCTGTTATCTGCTAATCCTCTTTTACCACTAATTAGCCATTCAGGTTCTCGGCACTGCTACCAGCCCCGTTAACATTACAAGTCGGGGAAGAGATGAAAAAGTGGAGAGAATAGATTGAAAGGGGAAGGG
This sequence comes from Calliphora vomitoria, assembly GCA_942486065.2. Lineage (NCBI taxonomy): Eukaryota > Metazoa > Arthropoda > Insecta > Diptera > Calliphoridae > Calliphora > Calliphora vomitoria. Next base: position 84,558,249 of record OW818030.2, on the reverse strand, counting down.
GAAAAAAGAGAAGGGAGGATAACCTTTGGTCGTAAAGGCTTTTAAGTTCATTATCTTGAAAGTTGAACCTACATCAGTGGTATCCAGCCACCACATCGCGACAAGATTGTTATCCAGGTGGTGGATTATCTGAGTATTTTATGTATGTAAAAATTTTATAATTTTACATAAACTTTCCACTAGATCCTCGTTTATCATGGCAACATTGTAAAAGGAAGAAATGGTTTTTAATTCCATTTCACTGTTTATATACTTGAGATGATGCATTGTTGTTGTGTTTATATACATATTTACATATGTATACATACGTACATATGTACAAAGTCGTTATTGTTGTTCTTGAGATAAAGTGAAAATTTTTAAGTTTTAAAATACAGGGGCTTTAAAAAATAAAGTGTGACAGTAAAACCATTTCAGAGTATTGGCAAATATTAAGTTGAATGAATTTTGTAAGTGGCAGTTCGACTAATAATGTTAACGTTTGTAATCAATTACACGGTGCTTGGTACAGTTATTGAGTGTTTTAATAAAAAATTAAAATTAATATAATTGAGGTTATTGAATGATACGCAAATTAAAAAATCTATTTTCTATCAACGGCTGTGTTTTACCAATTTAACGAAAGGCACATTCGCTAAATCGTAAAATTGATTATACCGAATTACTAAATTTATTAAATTACTGTTACTGATGACCAACACAGAACCATGATTAATGGTTGCAATGATTGCAAAATTTTATGTGGACTAAGAATTTGAATCAATTTGGACTAACTTTCAATCGGCATTTCTGTGTGAGAGAATGTTTTGAATTTTTCATTGAAAATATTTCCAATATATCAATGAGCCACGTTGGATCAAAGTTTTAAAATTTATCGAAAGTTTAATCTTTAAATACGACAAAAAGTGTAAGAACCATACTCACGTGAATGAGAAAAGTGTGTCCTAAAATTCACACAAGAACCAAAAAAAAAATGCATCTATAACAACTATTTCGAGGTCTAGGTTTCATTGAAAAATACTTCTGAGAAATATGGCTGGTGAAGAAGTGAATGTTTCTAACGCACAGTGGCTTAGAAACGTTTTATTGTGGATATAATTCGGTATCTCGGGAACTATTAGAGATATTGTAACAGAATTTCACTTGGTTGGAGCTGAGACCTTTTTGAGTTGATTTACTTTTGTTCAGCTTCCTAGCGGCAATGGGAGCTAGTACGTAGCCTCTCTAATTTGGTCACCTCGGGTCTCAAATTTAAAGAAAAAATCGCCAAAAATATATTTACTATCCGAATGAGCTTTTTAATGTTAATAGTCCCTTAGAAGATTTACAAAAACTATGCTTACACGTGTAGGTTATCTATATTAATTGAAGAGATATTCAGTTTTATTCATAAATTTTTTTTAATTTTGTTCGATCTTTTTATGGTTTTTTAGATATGGCGGCCTACGGACGGCCGAATTTTATTTTTAAAATATCTGCTATATTAGAATAAAAATAGCATTATAACAGTTATCTCGTCCTTATAAAAAGCTACACGCATTCAAATTTGGAACACATAAAAAGGGCCGAATTTTTTAAGTTTTTCTCAAAAAAGGCCATATATTTTTTATTTTATAGAAACAAATTTTCTTCGGGACTATATACAGTTTTTGTATGATTCGAAAAGAAAACTTAATGGAAAAGTATGCAAAGTAAAAGTTGGCTTAATCCAGCGGACATATCACCCCCCAGACCTATTCAAACTTGGCCAATTTTTAAAAAAAAATTTGGTTTGAGTAAAAAATTCTAAAAAGGCAAGGCACCGATCCTCGGAAAATATCCGTATTTATATAACCCTATATGTTTTTAAAATACTTATAAAGGGTTTTTAATATCACACGGTAAATAACGTCGCAGTAGGCACTTTTCAAAAAGACTCAGTTTTTGGAACACATTTTACCCGTTTTAGGAATTTCGGTATTTGAAAATAAAACATGTCAAAAATTATAATGCCATTGATTTGAGGACATTTGAGTTTATATTAGTTTAGTACTTTTTTGTGAAAAATTCTTAAGATTACTTAATTTTACTAAAATATCAAAATAATTATATAAAAAGCCTTTATTTACTCCTCAGAAGATCTACAAACCTTACCGCATTTGACAAATTTGTACGTTTTTTCATATATTTCATGCAAAATATGTTACACCAAACTTTTTTTTAGTCAGCATGGTTTAAATTCAAAAATTACATTTGATACACATTTTCCATGAAATATATGAAAAGACAGACGTAAATCAGCTCGAAAACACCACAGCTCCAACCATGTGAAATTTTGTGACATTATATCTTATAGTTCCCGAGAAACCGAATTATTTTCAAAAAAACGTTTTTAAACCACTGTGTAACGGCCGATACAGCTCCATGCCAACAGAGTTATTTTTATCTAAAGAAGACCGCGCCACATATTATGCAGCCAGTGAAACAATTAAATTTCTGGATGAATCATGTCATTGTCGTGTACTCTTTCGTTTCAGCAATGGATTTATTTTTATGCAATTATTTGTAGTCAAAGAACCTTTCTAAAATATGCTTAGCGCACCTGGCTTGGAAAATTTATATTTTCTCCTCCAACCAATTTATTAACTTTTTAAACTTTTTTAATATTTATTAATATTTTAAAACTTTTGTATGACTTTTGTTTTTTGATTGTGGATTTTAACTGTGGCTCCATAAAAAACATATGAATAATGAAACAACTAAAAATCAGTATTTTTAATGCAAAATTTTTCAATACAAAGTATTTTGTAGCATTTTTTGCAACTCCAACTACTTATGTTATGGCAAACAACACAGCGCACACGATTTAACAGTTTATCAGGCACGTGATCAATTCTGTTTAGTCGAAAACCTTCAATCCTTGATGACGGTGGCCGAGAAGATTTTTTTTTGAGGCAATAGGCTAAAATAGAATCTAGCTATATTTCTTCGGAATAATGGCATTTTCTCTAAAAGTATCTTGTATATGAATAAAACCCACCACCATCTTTTGCCATGTATACCAATTGTATACAGTGAAATAGACTTGTCCATCTCATCAACTCCGCCCATGCCCTTATAATATTTTTGGTACAGGTATGGAATTTTGATAACAGTATTTTGCTTTTTTCTGAATTCCATCTTCTCACGGTTCCTATCGAATCAAAGCAGTCGTAATTTGTTGCCATTGTACAAATACTGTCCTCTCAGTGGACCAGTAGTATCCCATTATTTTTATCGAACCTTTAATAAAACTCACTTCTGGACTTCTTTATCATCTCTTTTTTTTGTTGGAAGTGAACACTTTTTTGTACAATTTTCTGTGCCCGTGGCACGATATCCTAAATCGCATAAGACCCGAAGAAGGTCACAAATACATGGTAAAAAATTTATCCAAAAATTTTTTGTGTTTGGCCGGATTTGTGTCTAATTTGTTCATCAGCAATTTGTCTTTGGTACCCAATGGTTCATTAGAATTACCACTCGATTTGCCACAATATATTTCATTTTGTTATTGTCGTGTTTTTGCAGAATTCTAACATTTACAACACTTGTGCTCGTTTTACCCAAATTAGGACATCAATATTTCAAGTGCTATAAAATCATATAAATTTAATTTTAACACTGAATCAATTCTCATAGTGCATTTGGTGGTGGTGGGTTAATAAAACTCAATTGCTAATTATTCTGTTATCAACAGGCTCTAGAAGATGTAGATGTTGAAATATACACCAACAACTAAATAGTGCTAAAATCGAGAGATATAATTGTATGTCTTGAATGTAGGGAAAAGTTGAAACAAGTTGGACGTAGAAAACCTGGAGTTGGGACTGAACTCTCCTATACTCTAGCTAGTAGATTATTGTTGAATTGAAAATAAGGGAATTATTGGTTTCAGGCATGTTTCTGGATGTAAATAGTAAAATCATGACCAATGCTTTGGAAACCTTTAGCAACTGGGGCACATAAAAGTAGACAAATTTCAGATTAACAGTGTGTGCTATCACATTTGGATAGTGTGTGATATCTAGGTATTATTCTCTACTCGAAATTATCAAATGCAAATTACAATATTTTCACTAAAAATGGGGCTTGAGAATGACGCCCTTAAATTATATACTACGACTTCTATCTTCTATCCAGATAGAGCAATGCAGTGTAAGGAAGGCTAGGTCGTCTATCTATGAACGAAAGTTCTATTTAAATCATTGTGAGAATCAATTCTACAGTTTTTAATGTTTTAAAGTATAGGATTACTTTGTCTTCAGCAAGAGTTTCATAATATGTCTAATGAACAATTTCTCACATACTGATCTCATTGAGTGGTGTGATCTTAGGGAAACAGAATCATATCTATTCTACTTGGTTCGGCTGGGATTACACGAAATATTAGAGAACTTCAAATACACTGCAAAGGCAGAGCTGAAAATACATATAAACAAAACGAATAATCATGCGAATTAATTCAGTAAATTTAAATCCCTTTCTTATGAACAATCCACAGTGGGGCAGAATCAACATTTTTTGGAAATAAGTCTGGTTCGATCTGGATAAAATTTTACGTGGTGCTAGCCAAGAAGTATTCGAATTTAAGTTATTAAAATAGATCATGTCCTATTTTTCGAATATCAAATTTATCAAAATTTCAAATTGGAGCCACATGTTCTAAAATCCCAAAGCTGGGATCAGAAAACGGAAAGCAGCTTTGCAAACCCTGATGTGTTCCCTACTCATCCCCAAAGTATTTTTCCAGCCCTGAAGGAACTGTGGACCCTATGGGTAAAATTGTAAAAAATACCACTTTTGGGATTTTCGCTCAAATTTTTAGAAAGTAAGGGATTGAGTTTTGTCATAGATTTTATTATATATTACATATATATTGAGTTTCTAAAACAAAAATTTGTATCAAAATTTTAATACGATTCCAAATATTAGGACCAATTTGATCCACATTTACTACGAACTAAATTTTTTGGTTTAGACAAGTTAATTATTGGTCATACCAAAAAAAAAAAAAATAAAGTCAATATCTTAATTAGATTCAAAACTATGACACTTTAAAACTTCGTCCTTCAAAAATATTGCACTTCTTCACATTTAAGTATAAAATGTCAGAACCATTGACTTGTTATTGAATAAAATACACAAGTTTTTATTATGAAAAAGTGCAAAATTTTTAAAGGTAATGCTCTGTATTTGGTGGCATGCTCTGAAATCTGGCCATACCATCACAGGGAACCTGTACCGAACACAACTGCTTTGTTTGAAGTGAGCATTGACCGAAAAACACCCAGAATATGCTGCCAGACATGAAACTGTAATATTCCATCCTGACAACACTCTGCCGCGTGTTGCAATACCTGTTAAAAAGTATTTAGAATAAAGTGGTTCAAAAGTTTTCCTAAAAAGCTACTAAAAATTTTACTATTTTAACAAAATCTGCTCCATTGTTCACGTTTTTGAGCGTACAGGTAATAATTATATGCCAGATCTATTTCATTAAATATATATATTTTCTATAGTTTGTGAATTTTTTAATCTTTAACTGACGAGGTGAAGTTTTTGGATATAGTTAGTGACGTGGTTGTAAATTTTACCCCTCTTAATTTTACTAAAAAAAATTAGTAAAAAATTGTTTTTTTATAATTATTTGCTTTTCAGCAATAAGCTACTATATTTTTAATTGTAAAAAATAAAGAAAACAAAACAAAAACGATATATCAAAAACTTTAAACAAAAACATGAATTTAAAGAAAATCAATAACTTAAAGGACAATTTTCCACAACTAAATGTATAAGTTTAACGATATAAAAGAGATCATAAATAATCAGGTGTAGAAACTACAGGTCATCCTTTTTGGAGGTTTTTCAAAATCTGTGTTCGCACAGTGTATGCCTATACGTTTGCTGCATCCCATACACATTGGGCATATGTAGCATAACTTACGACCAACAGGGATCGACTTTAGACGGAGGTACTGAGTCCGGACCCAAAATGTTACCAATTGTCTCGTAGTAATCAAGGGAGCTATTGGTTGTGCTGACGTTTTTCAAATGTGGTAAAATCTGAAAAATAATGTAAGAGTTAACACCACAAATAACCAAAATAATAATTCTATGAAAATATTACGTTAATTTGATGTGGGGTAAATTTTTTCTACTAAATACTTACGCTAACGCTGAAGTCGTGGTAAAATATTTTCAAAGATAAAATTATGTATATGCTGACGAGTGGTAATTTTTACACCAGCACGTGCTCCGCTCCAGATATGCCTAGCTCTGCTAAAACACAACTGAGTAACAACGATCACGATATGAGAAGATACTGAGATAATTAAATTGATAGAGCGCAATGGAAGAGACTATTTAAAAAAAAATTAAAGCGAGGGTAAAATTTACCACCTCCTCAACAATTAAAGGTTAATTTAATGATACATATAAAATTTTTTAACAATTTAAAAATTTATTTTAAGTCATTTTTGAATTTTACAATTTTTTTTTAAATCTTGGTATAAACTCTAAAAAAAAAGTTAAATTTTTGTCAAAATGTATGAAATTTTTACAATTATATCATAGTTTTGAATTTGATTATTTTTCACGACTAGGCGGATATAGATTTTTAAATATTAGTTTAGATTTTATTCGCTACATATATAGATTAAAAGAACTTACAATTTTTTGTAACAAATTATGAATATTTTTGGGATTACACAAGCATCTTTCTCATAATACTAATATTTTAAATGTTTTCTTTCTTTTCTAAGACACAGTTTCTTAGAATGCATTAAACTATTATTTTAGATGTGTAGCCACCCACTTTAGAGATCCACCCACAACCTCCCAGATGTATCAAAATTCACACTGCTCAAGTCAACTCTAAAACACCTCAACTCTAAGAATGCGAAATTTCATTAAGATACCTCATACGATTCGCAAGTTACAAAACTTACAAAAATTCTGCAACCATTCTGCAACATTTAATAGATTTTACTACTAACTGAATAACCTTTAATTTATTTTCGTTCATCACTTTAGTACAAAAATTCCCATGCGCTGCGGTTTACTGTTTTAGTATAAATAGCTGATGCACACGCGTTAAATTTCTACAAACAGATACACACACTTGCGTTCCTCTTAAATAGTAAAATTTTAGTCATTACTGCGCATGCCTCAGCAAAAAATAATTTTAATCAACAACAACAACTGCCTTGTATGTGCTTTAGTTCTGCTTTGTCAACGAAAAAGTCACCTAATTTTTGGACATGCGCATTCGTATTCATGTTTTGTTACAAATTTCGTCTACAGTTTTAATATAAATACAAGCTGTATGCATACAGCGACAATTATATTGGTTTAGTGCACCAAACTGACAACATCACAGTGGGGCAGAATTAAAATTTGTTGGAAATAAATTAGGCATTTTTAAACGGATGGTCCGATCGGGATAAAATTTGATGTGGGCGTAGCCAAGGAGCATTGGAGTTTAAGTTTTAAAAATCGACCCTACAAATGCTCCAGGCGCGGCGCTATGGGGGCTAAAATTAGGGTTCCTTCGACATGTAAAATTTTTAAACACGTGCCATTTTTTTGTTTCCCATCCGATTTCAAAGATTTTTAAATTTTTTGGAAGCGCTTGACCAGGTATTGAAAAAATATGCTTGTGTGTGCTATTTATCTTTTATAATTTCCAAGTTACAGGCATTTCAAAATTAAATTATTTAAAAATATAGGGCTTACTTTTGCACCGAATGGACTCGAGTTTTTTGCATTAGTTAGATAACTAAATTACCAATAACATGCAAAATATTTTAGAGTAATATCGATTACGAATCCGAAAATAAACGATTTTCAATTTAAAAATTCAAATAATAGTATATTTTTGCTGTTTTTTGGGCCAAAAAGGTGACTTAACTCTTTTTTTATTAAAAAAAAACTTTCTTTAAGAATATATAACAGTTTTGTGTTCTTCTGTAAGGTATCTTTACGGAGAATTTTTTGGTATACAAAACATATTATATTTTTCGAATATGTCGTCCCTACGCCCTTCGGAATTTTACCTATTTTTTTACCAAAATTTTAACTTTGGACCACATGTTCTAAAATCCCAAAGATGGAATCAGAAAACGGAAAGCAGCTTGGCAAGCCCTAATGTGTTACCTAATCATTCCCAAAGTATTTTCCCAGGCCTGAAGGAACTGTGGACCGTATGGGTAAAATGGTAAAAAATATAATTTTTGAGATTTTCGCTCCAATTTTTAGAAATTACGGTATTCCCTTTGATCTCTTGACAAACTTTTTTACACTTTGTTATTTAGAATGACAAATTTAAAAAAATTTGAAAATTTCATGGAGTTTTGTCAATAAATAAAGATTTTATTACATATTTATTGAGTTTCTAAAACTAAAATTTGTGTAAAAATTTAAATAGGATTGCAAATATTGAGAGCAATTTGATTTACATTTATTTCTAACTATTTTTTTCTTCGTAATTAAGTAAATTTCCTCTTTTCAATATATTTTTTTTTTAATTTGCAAATTCCGTATGTAGTATTGACAGTTTGGTGCACTAAACCAATATAAATATCGCTGTATGCATACAGCTTGTATTTATACTAAAACAGTAAACAAAATTTGTAATAAAACGTGAAAATGAATGCCCATGTCCAAAAATGAGGTGAGTTTTTCATTGACAAAGCAGTACTTAAGCACATACAAGAGAGTTGTTGTTGTTGATTAAAATTATTTTTTGCTGAGGCATGCGCAGTAATGACTAAAATTCTACTATTTAAGAGGAACGCAAATGTGTGTATCTGTTTGTATAAATTTAACGCGTGTGCATCAGCTATTTATACTAAAACATTAAACCGAACATGTTTTTTATACCTAAACGTTCTCCGTGAATACACCTTACAGAAAAACATCAAATATACGTTCTTAAAGATTTTTTTTTTTTAATAAAAAAAGAGTTAAGTCACCTTTTCACCCAAACACCAAAAATCTACAATTTTTTTTAATTTTTTAATTTAAAATCGTTTACTTTTGGATCCATAATTGGTATTGCTGTGAAATCTTTTGTATATTATTGGTAATTTAGTTGTCTAACTAAGGTACTACCTATATTTTTTAAAAAGCGGACCAAGATAACTATAAGAGATAAATAGCACACGTAAGCATATTTTTTCAATACCTAGCTGAGCACTTTTTAAAAGTATAAATGCCAGATTTATTTCCAAAAAATTTTGATTCTGCCTCACTGTGCAATGTAGCATTTGAAGTTGAAACCTTCTCCTGGAGCTACTATAAATCGAACTGGTGGATCTAAGTAGTACCTACAGACCATCACAAACTTTTGGTGAGCTCACGAATGTCTGAAAATCATCTTCCATATCACACAGCGTTAAAATTAATATGTTCAATTTCAATGTGAAGTTAACATTGTTATATGGTTGTGAAACTTAAAATGAAACCACTAAACATACAGTTTTGACTTTTTTTATTTGATTGAAATTATTATTACAACTTACAAATTCTCATTCACTCTATAGTTTTATTTGTATAATATCTTTAGTTTTTCTAAAGACTTTTGGGAAAAGATTTCCTGATGATCTGGCCTAAGCAACCAGTGAAATGCGCATAGGAACTAGCTTATCCCCCAACAATAAATTTCAGTGAATTTAGCAATAAAATTGGGAATTTAGCATAAGAAAATCTTACAAAAATATTTTTATAGTTCTAATCAATAGTGATGAAATTATAAACCTTTTCCGTAAACCCTTCCATTAATGTTTTTATTCAGCTTTCTGTCACTTTGTTAAAACGGATAGTCCAGCTCCGTTTAAAATCTACCACAATTTTGAACCCTTTTTTGTGCTCTTCAGTTCTCTTTTATCAATATCCCAATATCTCTTTACTGGCCTTAGCTCCAGGCAGTTTGGAGGATTTGTCTCTCTTGGTACAAATACCACATTATTCTTCTTGTACCACTCAAGACCTTGCTTACCCTAGTGACAGGATGCCAAATCAGGCCAAAAATAAGTGGACACATTGCGAAGTTTTATAAATGGAAGCATCCTCTTTTCTAAAAATTTGTTGATGTAAATTTCAGTATTTATAGAGCCCTTTGTAACAAATGTTTGGCTTCTTTTGCCGCAACTGCATATTGCTTGCCATGTCAAGAACTTTTTGGGAACATTTTCTCTTTTGGGTCCTAAACTTTTCTGCAATATTCCCTCGTGCATTTGCAACATAAAATTTTTGACCAGGAAGTTGCGAAAAATCTGCCAGAACGTCATATGCAGCAAGAATATTTTTTATAAAACTTGACTTAAATTTCCGTGGTCTCTTTTTGGCCTCTAAGATTTTATCAGAGTTTTTAAACCTGCTTTAGCTTTTCGTAACAAATTGTTCGAGTACTGTGCTAACCGGACTGCTTTCCTACCGCTCTTTTGAAAATGATTTATATATATTGGGTATAGAAACATCAGGTGGACCATTCCTTCTACCTGAACCAGGTTTTCTATCAACGACAAGTTCTCCCGATACTGTTTAATAACATTGGAGTCAGTTTAACGGCAGACCTTTGATTGTTTGGACAACATTTTGTTGGACCAAGTTGGGTTTTGTTGAAAATATTTATTAATTTTAGTAGGCACTTTTTTCTCGCCCCTCATTTTATTCAGATTAACAACAAATGAAAATAATTGACATTAAACATAATAACAGACATATTGTTCGACGGTAACTTGATAAAAAAAACAAAATCAAATAATATTTATGTTAAAAGTTTTAATAAAAAACGTGTGTTAAGGTTTTTTCGATCTCAGTCCTTAGAACGCTGCCCCCCGAGACATAAACTCTCTTTGGGTCTTCGTAAACAAATGCCTTCAAAGAATTATGCGATATTTTTGGCAATGGACCATTTCAACCAATAGCCTGTAGCGCGAAACAATTCAAACAATAATACATTTAAAAATACACAGAAAGAAAGTACATACACTCCAAAAATCACCGTACAATATCGCCAGAATATATGAAGAGTTCTATAATTTTTGGTTTTATTATATTTCTCCATGAGAGGAATGATTATTAAGTTCAAATTTAACAACTATATTCATGAGTACAAAATCCTCCAATTAGTTTTAGATTTAACAAAATGTTATTACAAAGGGGCGGATTTATATGCAAATGCATGTTTTTTCTCGAACGTCCAAATACAATGTAGACTAATTATCTATCCGAATCGCACATTTTGCTGTAAAATGGCATCGATTTGTTAGAGCATATTTTTGCATATTTTATTGATAATGCATATTTTGTTATATTTAACTTCAAAATGCATATTATCCAATTTTTCAATATTTTTTGTCGTCAATGGGCAACATATTGTCTGGACAAAAATAATTTGTTATAGAAATAGCATTAAGTGTTATCGAGTAACTTTTTTCGACTTCGAGAAACTGGCATTTCGCTATCAGCAATTTAAAATTATCATTTCAAACATTTTGTTTCAAAAATGTTCAGATTTTTTTTGATGTATCAAAACTTCATATTTTTCAATTTCGATATATAAGAGATTTCGTAACCGAAAGATTTTGTAACTTCACATACACAGTTACCGCTACTGTCAGTCATTTCACAGTAGGTCTAGGAGACTGTCTTGAATTTTATATTGATATTTACTACATGCTTAACTGCTGGGTTATTAGGAGATGACAATTAAGGTTTTACAGCACGATAAAGATATTCACGATATTAAAAGTCAAGTCGCAAGAAAGATGCTCTAAATATTATTATGGCTTTAAGCAAGTATTCATACCACGTTTAATTTAAACAGCCCTAACTGCTGGTAATGGTGTTGTGTATTTTTTTGTACATTTCGCGATCCATACTTAATTATTTGTTTGTTTCTGCACAAAATTATAAGTGAATATTTTTTAAATTTTAAGGACATATTTCGATTTTTTTTAAGCATATTTTCCAACAATAAATCCCTGAAAATCCGACCCCTAGTTATTACGATATTCTTGTAGAGATGCGAAACGGGAGTAGTTTTAACACTGAATTGGGATTTTAAAAATTATAAAACAAATCCTGCGATTTATCGGAACATATACCACTATTTCATTTTCCACAAATGAGTATCAACATAATGATATTTATTCATTAATGAAATTTTTCTACCTAAAGAATTTCGAATTGTATCAAATATTGTAAAAGAAAATCTCATTTTGTTTTATTCAATACAGGTTCAAAATTTCAGGTTTTAACCATTCTATTATCATTTGCAAACTTTTTTCATTTGATTCTAATTACATAAAGAAACATATTCAAGATGTTTTCCATTTTCATAATTTTACCAACCATAACGAAGTGTTTATTTCCTTCCGTACTCAGACCCATCACCACCCACCTTTAATAAAGACAAACACACACACACCACCCTCAAAATAAGTAAAATAAAACTTATCAAATTATTCGAATACACTCGTCGTAGTAGTTGATACATCTGTAAAATATAATACATTCATTAAGGGTATTTAGAAATTCTTTTTTTGGTATTTTTTGTTATTTATTTTTTCTTATATACACTCACATACATAAATATTTATTTGCAAATACTTTGTAAAAGTTACATTTTTTTTCTCAACTTTTTCTGTGTGTATTTAACAATTAACCCAAAGTGCATATAACTGCCATAAGGACCCTGTTTTCTTAATAAAGAAAGTAGAAAAAAAATAAAAAATAAATGAAAAGAAAAAGAATAAACTTTCACAATTCCACCAATAACAAAAACAAAACAAAAAGAAGGACTAAATGAAAAACCAAAAGAAAGTAAGCAAAAATAAGAAAAACAAAAGAGACAACAAAAAAATGGAAAAAAAAACAACCAGAACCCAGTTAAGAAAATATACGAATTTTATGCACAAAATTGGTCACCCCACATGTGGTGGGTCTAGTTGCAAAACACGACCGTACTCAGGATTCATTCCTAAAAGAGGAGGATAAAGTTGATGATGAGAATAAATATTTTTTTTGTGTTGTTGTTGACATTGTTGTTGTTGCTGTTATTAATATTGAGAAGAATTGCCATTGATGATGCTGTACTCTGTACTTTAACAAAATTATGGTTGAAGAACGTGTGCTAACGAAATACATATGTTGGCATATGGTTACCACACCAACACATATACAATACATACATCCATACACACTTACGCACAGTTACATACTTACATACATACACACATACACTAAATAACATACCAAATTCTCTATATTCACTCAACACTTAAGTATCATCAGTGAGCTTACAGTGAGCTAAAATGGATTTATTTTTATAGTAGTTTTATTGTTTACCAAATTCTTGTAATGATAAACGAATATGCGTATTCTCTGAATTATATGTTCATATTTTAATATTTGATATTTGTAAGTAAAACAAGTAAGAAAGTATAGTTTATTACAAATAAGTTTTGTATCTACGGAAATCGTGCATCTTAATTTCATGACGATCGGCTTATGATACTACTCATGTAAAAAAAATTATTGAAATTTTAAAAGAAAATTTGTGCTCATACACTAGAGTAAGTAATCGATTAACCTTTAATCGGTTAACCGATTAATTTTGGTCGATTAACTGTTCAAATAACATAAAATTGCCGATTTTCAACTAAGAAATCAACCGATTAATTTGTGTCGATTAACCAAAATTTTTTTTTTTTTGTTTGTACTTTATATTGAAATTAGGGCCTGGCTCACTAAATGCGAACGAACATTTTGTTTCGTTTTTTATGTTGAAAACAACAAATAAATTTGAATTTTTTTATTGTTTTCAATATAAAATAAGAAAGAAAATGTTCGTTCGTTTAGTGAACCAGGCCCATAGTTTTAAACACTCAAATTTTATTTCTTAACTCGTAAACATTCCCTTTTAGCAATAGTTTTTTGAAGTATACCTCAAAAACTAAGACTAAGGAATTTGGAAATGACCTTTTCTCTAGAATGTACCATGATAAACTTTGTCCTAATGAGTCGGAGGAAGACATGATAATAGACGAAACTGAAGACATTATTGAAACCAGTAGTTTATCAGAACTTAACAAAACAATTAAAAGTATTATAAAAAGTACTAAAAAATCCAAAAAGGACTCCAAGGTATAATGAAGGATTTTATAAAATAATTCAACAAATGACTAAGAAATTGGATGGTCTTCCCCATAATTTACTTTCGATTTCTCCAACATCTACAATCCGTGAGAGAGTTTTTTCCAAGTAAAGTTTTATTAAAACTAAAGAAAAATCGTTTAAAAGGAAACCTTTTAAATTAAAAGATTATTTCAGAAGATCTCACTAAAATCCTAAAAAAAGTCACATGTGATACCATTTTTTTGCTATTATTTATTTTTTTTGAAATGCTTAAATAAGTATACGAAATTCGTGATTTTATTTTCAATTTAAAATTAAAATAAAAATTAATCGGTTAATCGAATAATTTAAAATTATTCGACTATTAACCGATCAAATCTAAACCTGTACTCAGTATAGTATTATATGGTCAGGCTTTACCGATTATACTTTCTTACTTATTATACCCTACTCCATCATAGTGGGGAGGGTATATTGGGTTAGTGCTGATGTTTATAACGTTCAAAAATATTGATGACTTTCTGAGTCGATTAAGCGAAGTCCATCCGTCTGTCCGTCCATGTAAACCTTGTAATCAAACCACAGGTCGCATTTTCAAAGATAATTCAACAAAATTTGGTACAAGCTTTTTCATTTCTCCAAGAACAAAGGTTATTGAATTTGGTTAGAATCGGCCACGGTATTCAAGTAAAATTAAACACAAATAAGTCTCATATATACAGAAGACTTTCCATATAATTGTATGGCAATTGGTTCATAATTAGTCACAGCTCCCATATACATTTTAAAAGAAAACAGTTTATAATCATCTTTTCGGTAGGCTTTTTCTAACTTTTTTTCTTTTGCGACAACTTATTGAAATATTTTACAAATTAACAGACCTTTAATCTTAAAATACCTTCACCGACTATTGTGCATTTTGTATCAAATATTTATCTGGTTCACTCGATTTGGTTATCCATTAGCATATGTATCAATTATCAGTTTTTTAGGTTTCCTCGTATTTGAACTATCGGACAGACATTTTGTTTTGACATTTTTTGTAGTTGCACAGATTTTGCTCATTTTCATTAGAACACAACAAAGACAACAACAACTTTAAGCTAATTAACTAATTGTGTACCGATCATAATAAATTTAAGTGACATGACTTCCGTATATATAAAACTTATCTGGAGCAAAATTTGTGTATAAATTAACCATTTACGACCGATAAAGTCCTATTTCGGGAGGATATTTTTATGGGGGCTAGGGGAAATAATGCACAAACATCAGCACAAATGGTGATTTAGGGTATAATGAATGGCTTCGACTAATGTTGAACCGCTAACGTATCTGTATCACACCTTCCCGCAGAGAAAAAATATAGTTATACATGTTTATAGTAACCATTTCAACATTTTTAAAAGTTGTTCATCAATAGTATGGTCACAGTAACTATTTACATGATTGTGGTAACAATAATATGGTTAACTTACGATTCACATGATTGTATCAATCATATGTATGGTTACAGTAAACAAGTATATGTTTCTGACAACCATTGTTATGATGAATCTTTATATCATAATATGTTGTTCTCAGATTATGATATCAATTAGACGAAAGCAACATAATATGGTAAAACTTTAATCATAAAATTGGTTGTCACAAGCACATTCTTACTCTAGCCATATATATGATTGATACAATCATGTGAATCGCATGTTAACCATATTATGGTTACCACAATTATGTAAATTGTTACTATGACTATAATATTGTTAAATAACTTTTAAAAATGTGGAAATGTTTACTGTAAACATGCACAACTATATTTTTCTCTGCGTGTTATAGTCTACCGGGGTGGTAACAAATTTAATTTTTCATACATCATTTTGCAATCGAAGCAGTACGTTGGAAGATTCTGATTTTTTATCACTTTTTTGTGACAGAACCCATTGTGAGGCAGTCAAACAGATAGATATAGCTAGAAAGGCTTTGCGTTTGATATGAACTCAAATTGTTATAATATGCAAAAACTTACTTTCCAAGCTAGACGCTTGAAAAACATATCCTGATTATAATAAACTAAAATTATGTTTTAGAATAGTGACTGTAGTAACTTTTTTTCATGATTTCTTAACACCAAATTTTTGCAATTTTATTTACTAACCCACTGTGCAAAGCTGGCTTAATACACAGCAAAACTCACTATATGAACGGCAACAATAAATTTAAAGCTATAGCATCCCGAAAAAAAATAAAATAAACGTAAATGCCCGGGTATGTTTAGGTAAAAGTTAAAGTACAGGCTTAAGGTATGCGACAACAATAACAACAACTACAATAATAGCATCAACAAATAAAATAAGTAGAGCTGTGAAAGGAGAGAGGGTGAATAAATACTCGTAGATGAAATAAAACGAATGTAAGTATGTATGAATTATAACAACAACCCAACACCGCCACACAACACCACAACCACCCTATCGACAGGACAGTCTCTCATTCACCAGATTCTCTCTCACACTTTTGTGCTCTGCTCAGAGAAATTGCAAATTGTGACAGTCGTAAGGGTCAGTATCAGGGATGCAAAAGTGTAAAATTGCAAATTGTACTAAAAGGTTTTTAAGAAAGTACTTACTCTTCCAGTTTCAATATTTTAGTAAGGGCATAAATTTGATTTATTTAATATTGTAGCTGTCACTTCTGAAGCTTTTATTCTTTGACATTTGACAAGTAGAAACTACGCCAGTACTAAAAATGGAACGATACACGCTTCAACAATGCACTGCAATTATTAAAATTCACTACAATAATGGTGAAAATCTTGCAGTCACAGTTCGCAAATCTAAAACATTTTTGGGTCGTCGTGAAGCACCTTGTCGGACCGCAATACAGAAATTGGTGGAAAAATTCGAGCTGTTGGGACAAGTGAGTGTTGTGATGAATAAACCCCGTGCACATCGCTCAAGAACAACTGAGATTATTGCTGCTGTAGTTCAAAGTGTTGAAGAAAACCCAGATTTGTCCATTCCTCGTCGTTCTTTGGAATTGGGCATTCCACAAACATCATTACACCGTATTTTGGATGATAATGATCTGGACAACATTTACTTTCAACAAGAGGTGTCACTCAAGCAACGAAACCATTGCTTTTTCACGGGAAAAGTTTCCGGACCGTGTTATCTCTCGCAGAGGTGACCACAATTGGCCACCGAGATCTTGTGATTTAACACCTTGCGACCTTTGGGGCCACGTGAAAGATAAGGTCTACGCCAACATCCCACCGTCGATTCAAGACCTCAGAGATAGAATTCGTGAGGCTATCGATGACATAGGGCAGCCACTTTGCTATTTAGTAATGGAAAATTTCATGTGGTGGACATTTGGCTGATGTTGTTTTTCATTATGAACGGCATATCTTCCTCTTTATTATGAAATAAACATCCGATCATTTATCTCAAACAATGCCATTTTTCTTTGAATATCACAATAACAGATCTTCTTGGAAACCCCTGTATATTACAGATAACATGAAATATTGCGCACATTATTCTTTTGATTAAAATTTCTTGCCGGACTATGACTTCGCGATGAGCAATATTAGTGTCCATACAAAATTCAGCAGACATACGATCGGTCGCTATTGTGTTATCGTAACGAACCACCAGAGACCAACGCCGAATGCCTAGGAGTCGGTTAAGCCGAGCCGCCGCGTCGTGATATTTTAGGACATTATGACAATATGACTGATAAGAGACCTTGTGAATTGACCACATACTTAATCATAGCCCCATACTATGTCTATTTCTCATATACACATCTCCACACCTAATTTTATAAAGATGGGCCCATATCAGGCCATTAGTCCTGTATATGGATCTCTTCCGAAAAACATATCAATTTAAATAAAAATCTTATAAATATCGACATCGATCTACAATTTTAAACAGATTAGTTTTGTTCAATAATCTTACTATTGGTTTTTGTGACGATCAGTCTATAATTGCCCATTCTAAGACGATCTACCTATGTTCGTATGTCTTTTATTTTAAAAGGTACGATAGAGCCTAAGGGACGGACTTAGGAGGATACAATTTTCCCGAAAGTATTGTTACGTTTTAACCTTTTTAAAACGTTGGTTTATTTCCTTTTAATAAACCGGATACTTTTGATTGCAAATAAAAGCCGTTCAGTAGTTTAAAATTGTAACAACTCTTTATTTATTTAAAATGTACAACAACAACATTTCAAATAGTCACTCAGTGTCTTTATATACGTTTATCAATTCGCAGAAATTCACACACACTTTATAATGTACAAACTTAAAAGTACAAAGCAGTTGATGTTAACTCTAACAGCGCCTATGATAAACTCACTCACGACTGCAATCTCTGCCACTATTTATACACACGCCATCTTTCGTGAATCTTCTGTAATGATCTTAACGGACAAACTAGTACATTCGAATTATAGAGCTTTCGTTGTTAATGTTAGCAGCTTAAACATTTGTTGCCATACTTACAAACAATGCTAATAACCGCATGCAATCAACATTGTTGATAAGTAGAAGCTTCTACTGATGGACGTGTTTATAAACAAGATGAATGTTGCAGGCAGTCGTTACAGACCGTTAAATTTAAATCGCTATTGCACATTCGTAACAGTATTATTTGTTGATAAGAAATACTTGGTGTTGAAAACGGACAATCTCCGAAGTCCGACATACAGTGGCGCCTGTAGAACAAGTGAGGTTGCAAAAATCAAAAATTTCATTTGCTTCTAGAAAATACTGAATAAGTCTATTTTACAGGAAATTGTCCAACGATTTAAAATATGCTACTATTAGTAGCATATTTGACTAATTTTAGTGTTCAAAAAAGTAGACCATTTTTATGTAATTTAAAAAAACTATAAATGTCTATATTTGCCATATTTTCAAAATACGTTCTTTGATTATTCCTTTACCTAATGCAAAAATTTCGGGTAAACCAGATAAATGTTTTTATGCAAAGCAACAATCGCTGTCCGTAATATATTGGTGGTGGGTATATACGATTTGACATAGCCGAGTATAACCCACCATAGTGGGAAGGGTAGAATGCTTTTGTGCTAATGTTTGTAACTCCTATAAATATTGGTATAACACCCACCTTAAAGTATCATACCATTATTTAACCTATCCCTCATTATTTTTATGAGGGTATTTGTCCCTCCCGAAATTGGACTTTATCGGTCATAACTGTTAAATTTATAGGTATCTACACAAATTGAGGTCCAAATAAGTTCTGTATATAAGAAAGTCATGTCACATAATTTCATGGCAATCGGTCCATAATTAGTCATAGCTTCCAAATTAGGCAAACTTAAAAAAAATTTAAATAATGTTTTTGCTCATTTACTCAGTGCAGGGTATTATAAGGTCGGGCGTGACCTTGTTTTTGCATTAAAAATCTATTACATCAAGGATTTGAAAACTTTATTAGATAATTTGCTAAACATTGAAGCGTTTTGGTGTTCTACAGAAAACTTTGTGAAAGTTATATATAAATGATCCGATATATGCAAGGTTAGTCAGATTCTAATAAGATAGAAAAATGTTTAAAAAAAGAAATCTATGATTTTCAAATTGAAGACAATCTATTTAAATAATTGTTTCTTATTGTACCTCATTGATGTACTATCGTACATTTCCGCTAAAATAAAGTACCAATTATCTCATCTCAGTTACGAAGGTATGAGGCATTTTTATATTTTATATACACTTCTCGTTCGTTTTTGCTATTGCTGTGTGCTTTTTTTTTTGCATTATTTCGGGTAGCCAAACATCAATATTGATGATGGTAAGGTTAAGGATGCTGGGTTCTTCGTGAAATGTTGGGTGGTGAGGCTGTCTAGGCAGGGTGAGTGAGTCCGTGTGTGTGTGTGTGTGTCTGTGCAGATGTTTGTAAATGCTGTACACGTAGTAATTTTTGAGTTTGGGCTAAAGCCAACAAAGTATAACCACCAGCAGCAGCTCGTGTACCTTTTTAGTAATACACACACACGCGACACAGCATCATGAGAGCGTCATTAACTACAAAAGCAGCAGAGTTGGCATTATTTTGAGGGTATAGGTGAATGTACGCTTACAACAATAAATATTTTCCCTGTATACGTGAGTTCATATACATATATACATGAATATGAAATTTACTCAAGTTGAGATGAAACTCACAAATTTCTCTTTTTTTGAGGATTGAGCAAACTTTTTGCATGGAAAATTTTAAGTTTGTAAATTTTGAGCACTTTTTCTAAATACTTTTTTTAGTTCTGAGCATTATATACCCTGGATATTTCTTAGTGTATTGTTGTTTTCGTACTTTCTGAACTTTCACATAAATTTGTAGGATTTTTGAAACTTCATCTTCAGCTGCTTCTTTCATTTATTTCATGCCTTCTTTTCCTACATTTCTAAGGCCATGTAATGAAACTGCCTCCTTGTGCTATTGTATTGTATACAAAATGAAGCAGCAAGTGTTTTTTTCTTTTGGTGTTTCTCTGTAGGTTTCATTTGGTTTTATATTGCAAGTGTTAGGAAGTTGGTATGAAAAGTTCTTTCAAAGCTAAGAAAACTTAAATTTAAAAGAAACTAAGGTGGGTGTTAATCGAAAATTTCAACAGGGAGTTTTATTGCACCGATATTGCCGAAAAAACCGAAGGTCTCAAATCTGGCTAGAGTTAAAAGAAGGAAAAATGTGATAATTCCCTCAAATGGCTCAATTATTCCAATTTGTCCAATGTACAACAATGTAGTAAAGCAAACCAAATAGAAAAATACATCGATATTTCGATACAAAACCGGGTGTGAAATGGGGAACTGTATTTTTAATTTTTTAATGTAAATTATATAAGAGGTGGCGCAAAAGTAAACTTCCGATGTTTTTTGGCTGTAATTAAAATAAAAATGAAAAACTTTTATTCTTCTTGTGGATTATTTTTATTTGGTCTTTTAGTTTTTTTTACATCAAGTCGAGAATATGATGTCATGTAAATAGCCGCCGCCACAGTTGATTGTCATTTGAGCCCTTTTTATGGCATTTTCCATCACTTTGGCCTAAACTTCCGGTGATAGGTCCTCACATTCTTGACGGATATTGTATTTAAGAGCTGCAAGAGTCTGAGGCTTGTTGGCATAAACCAGCGACATCAAAAAGCCCCACAAAAATAAGTCTGGAGCGGTCAAATCAGGCGATCTTGCTGGCCAGTGCAAATCGCCAAAACGGGAGATTAGGCGCCCGGGAAATGCATCCTTCAGCATATCGGTTGTGGCACGTGCAGTGTGTGCCGTTGCACCGTCCTGTTGGAACCACATGTTTTCCAATCCCAATTCATCAAGTTGCGGCAAAAAGAACTCGTTGATCATTGCTCTGTAGCGCTCACCATTCACAGTAACCGTTTGGCCCGCGACGTCTTCGAAGAAAAAAGGTCCGATGACTCCTCCAGCGAAAACAGCACACCATACAGTGACTTTGAGCGGGTGTAATGGCTCTTCGTGGGTTACACGCGGATTTTCAGTGCCCCAGAAGCGTAAATTTTACTTATTTACGTACCCGCTAAGATGGAAATGGGCCTCATCACTCATGATTATTTTAGATGAAAAATAATCTTCCTCTTGGTGGTATGTTAGACGCGATTGGCGGTCAGCAGCTAACAGTTGATGCACCGTCTGGACTTTGTACGGAAACATCTTCAAATCTTGTACCAAAATTCGCTGTAAAGACCGTCGACTGATACCCATTTGCGCGGCACGTCGTCTGATCGATGTCGACGGCGCTTCCATGACATCCTCGGCTACAGCAGCAATATTCTCTGCAGAGTGGCTACTCCGGGGTCTGCCACGCCTGGCAGCATCTCGTGTTGTGCCAGTCTCTTCGAGGTGAGCGGTTAAACGTCGCAGTGTTTCACCTGTAGGCGTTGGACGGCCAGGAAATCTGCGACGAAATTCACGTTGTGCCAAAGTCACCGATCGATTATTGGTCAAATAAATAGTCAGCAATATTCCGCGTTCTGGAGCAGTGTAGCATAACATTGTTTATTAACGTGTATTTCGCATGTGCTTACTACACAAATGTCAAAAGAGAACTGACATTAGGGGCCAATCGCAAAATTTATAGCATTTTCTGATAGGAGGATTACTTTTGCGCCACCTTGTACTTTCCAACACGGAGGACTATTGCAAATTATTCTGTGTTCACAAAAGCATTTAATTTTCCTCAATTTTCTTCGTGAACGTACTAAAAGGTGATTAATTGATTCGTTTCATAGATCACTTGACAAATGTCTCATATTTTTTCTTAAAATTCTCAAGGCAAGACTCATATCTCAAGAAAGTCTCCAAATTTAGCTGTATTCTGTTAAGCCATGTGTTCACTACCAAGTTTTCTTGCTGAAGTTGCTTCCAGAAGTGACTTTCAGAAGTTTTTGTCGTGTAAACACGTATTAGAAGTGGACTTCCAGAAGTCAGGGCTTGCAGAAGTTACTGCAGCAATTATGTGGAAACACGTGTTTGTTGCTTGCTGGAAGTAACTTGAACGACTTGCTGTGAACTGCAAGTGTTTTGAAGACTTGCAGAAGAAGTCGGGTATACATCGGGTAAATCACATACACATCGAAGAGTAACTAAAAGCCGGGCTGTGTGAGGTATAGTCAATCTCAATTTAGTATCCAGCTTTTGAATTCTTGTTTGAATTAAAGATAAAATGCATTATAAATCATCATTAGACATTCTCAGGAATTTTTCCTACGCATCCACTTTCTCTCCCAAACACTTCGTTTTCATTCTTTTTATTAATTTATTATCAATCTTATTTTACCACAAGACATTTTTATACTGTCATTCGTACAAAAAGCTAACTCTACTGTAAGCTATACTCACGTTGTGTGGAAACACGTCTGCAATTTCTTGCAGCAAGTTCGTCGTAATAACTTCTACAAACTACTTCTGGAAGCAGACTTCCGCAAGTTTCGGTTTGAGTGGAAACACTTCAGCAAATACTTGCAGAAGTTCATCCGCAAATGACGGCTTTAGAAGTGTTTATCATACATTTATAAGTAGCAACATATGTTTTTCATCATGGACCATTTGGTGACAGGTTAATTTCACGTTCCGGACCTGCCAACTGAAAATGCATAGATCGTGCGACTACTGGATTTTAGTGTTATGTGCAGTTAAACGACGTCATCGATATGCCAGCTACGATACAAGACCGATAGAAGTGCTGGAAATAGTAATAGACTGAGTAATTATAATCGTTTTTATTTGAGGAGAAACTCTTTGAACTTGTGACATCACGGCGATATCGGAGTAAGATGAAATGAACCGTTTTAATATTAGTTCTATCGAAAGTGGTCATCCCATACTGGGATCTTAGTGAATCAGTATATATATATATATATTTGTTCCTTTTAACTCCTACACGGAGCATAGGACGTAACAAGATTATTCCGATATAATCGATCTGATGCACGAATTTTCTTTCATTCCAACGTAGATGAAGATGGCAATTTATGTCCAATTCAACACCATTTAGTTTTCGAATTTCCAGATGAATAGGTTGTTGTCTGGTTTCTACCCATAGCTCGTTATTCGAAATTGTTGTAGGATCTTCCTTAAGCGTTTGTTTACGAAAACTTGTACGGATTTTGTGGCACTTGATGTTGTCCCATTTCCCATCCATACAACAGTGTGGAATATACGTTTGTGTTGATCAGATTAAGCTTTGTACGTCTTGATATGTACAATGAATTCCAAATTTAATTTGGGGATTTAATGCAGCAGTAATGGCGATAAATTCATTGCTGGAGAGTAAGGTAGTTGCACTAGACATTTTTAAGGCATTTGACCAAGAATGTAACGTTTATTTCGCTGACTTTGCTTCCAGAGCGTACTAAAAGAGTTGTGATTGATGGGGTTTTCTAAGAACTCCTTGTTGTACTCTGAGGTTTCCCAAAGCTAAATGCTTTTGCATTCATCTGTTTCTTAGTTTGTCGATGACACCAACATATGTTACTCGTTTGAATTTGGGACTCTTGAGATTGAATATGGACGACTCAATCTTAGGCCGATATCTGCATGGCATGAATGGAATCGATTTAATTTGAATGATCGAAACAGTGGTTGTTTTACTGGTGTCTTAATAGTGGTGCTGAGAGTAACGTAATTTCATTGGACATTTCCAAACAGTTTGGCAGTGCGTAGAAAGATACTCAGATTTTGGAACTGGTCTCCTTAACTTTGGGATGAATTCTTAATATATGAGTTGTGATAGATTCGGTTTTATTAAGGACTCCTCATTGAACTCTGGTGTTTCTCAAGGCCATGCTCTTTTTCATTCATATATTTATTATTTTGTGGCTTTGTTTCTCCTTTTCATTTGAAGTCATATTCTCGAGGTTGAAAATGGACGATTCATTTTGTCGTGACCTCAATAGGCGATATATATATAGAATGAATTGAATTTTGATGATGCAAAAAGTGGGCGTTCTGTTGGGAACTTAATGGAACAGTGTTGCTGATCAATTCATCTCTTTAATCTGAGAATAGGAATTTGACCGAGAATAGGATGAAGCTCTTGTTTTGAAGCTTACTTCTTTTGTTTCGGAGATTAATTCTTTCATTTCATTTGATTAATTTTGTTGCTCTTGTTTTGAAGCTTAATTTTTTTGATTCGGAGATTATTTCTTTCATTTCATTTGATTAATTTTCCTTTGTGAACGTACTAAGTATAAGGGTTTTTATAGATAGGAGTTTATTTTATAGACTCTTTTTCATTCCTCTCTTTATTCTTTTGTGGCTGATAGCATCCAGTGTTTCTCCTTTTCATTTGAAGTCAGATTCTCGAGATTTAAAATGGTCGACTCGTTTAGTCGTGACCTCTAAGCAATATCTATAGGAGATGAATTAAATCGTATTAATTTTAATACTCCAGAAAAGGGTCGTTCTATTGAGGACTTAATAGAGCCGAGGTGCCGATTGTACTGGACATTTCCAAGGCATATGATCGAGAGTTGCACGATACCCTGTCTTTGAAGCTGATCTCTTTGATGTCTGTCATGAATTCTCATGTTTATTACTATGACTTTTCTTGGTGAATGTAATATAAGAGTTGTGATAGGTGAGGTTTATATTAAGTTCTCCTTATAGAACTCTGGTGCTTCCCAAAACTCTGTTATTTTTCATTAACTATTTATTCAATTGCTGATAATTTGTTACTAGTTTTTATTTGAGGTCAGACCCAAGATTAAATATATAAGACTTAATCGTGACATCTAGGCGATTTCTGCAAGGTATGAATTGAATCATTTTAATTTTGATGCTTCCGAAAGTGATCATTCTATTGTAGACTTTGTGAAGCAGTGGTCTCTATAAATTTATCGCCGGAATGGGGAGTAAGGGGTTTACACTGGACATTTCTGTGACATTTGGTCGAAAGTGGCACAATGCTCTTGTTTTGAAGCTTATCTCTTTTGTGTCATTGATGAATTCTCTCGTTTTATTTCCTTCACTTTTCTACGACAATGTACTATAAGAGTTGTGATAGGTGAGGATTATTCTAAGGAATTCTGGTGTTTCATATGACTCTCCTCTTTTCATACATCTGTTATATATTCGACGACCTGAGTTTCTTAAGAATTAGTAAAGGATTCTATTATCTACCCAACCTATTTCGTATAAATTCGAAATAGATTAAAATATTTATTTCATATCTGGATCAGATTTGCAAGCTACAGTTTGAGGATGTTGACGCATATGGAAAGGTCTTGATATATGTGACGTAGCTGCTTCATCTTTTATTAATTCTCTGAAACTTGTTCGAAAATGAGCTGTTTAATAAATATCATCATGATAGGGAAAATAATACATTGATTATCATGAAGATCTTAAATATTTGGTATTGCTTGCCGTTTTCAAATCACCCTACATAGAGAAGAAGACTAATCTCCAAATTATGAAAGAACACTTTGTGACACTTCTATTGGGTAAATTAAATACATCCTGAAGATCAATTTTAATTTAAGGGTGTAGTTGCTACCCTATATAACTTAGACACAGTAAAGTGGCAATTGACTTCAAGTAGATTACCTGGCATGTGTAAAATAATCAATGACATATTTCTGCATTTTAAAGAGCACATACGTCTTAAACGTTCCAAAAATATATAAATTATTAGTGTCAGTCAAATAATTAGATATATTTGTGAAAATTACTGTCTAAAAATAATACTTTGAGAACTTTTAAAATTTCTAGGCATATGTGGAATGGACTTCCTGTTTATGTCACTCGAGCAAAGTGTAACATTTAACAATGCTAAAGGCCCACAAACAACTTTAAGGAAACATGTCTCATTCTCAGACCATTAAATATTAGCATCAACTCAACTTACTAAGGTATCCTTTGGGTGTTGTTAAAAGAGTCATCTGTTAGATTTTGAAAGAACTTTTCCAATTACTCTCGCACTTTGGAAGTTTTGGTACCTAAAGGTAATTTAATGTCATATATACATACTTTTTTCCTGATTCTGCTATTTTTCCTACTTTTACATTTACATCTACTTGTACTTAAACTCTACTCTTATCTTAGATAAAATGAGGTTTTCGTAACCTACATTTATAAATTACCTTACATAAAATATACTTACAAACAAGCCAACGTACGTATACATATATAAACATATATAAATTCATATGTATGTACATATATAGTGCCAACAGGATGTCTTGGAAAGAATTTTTTTAGATAAAAGTAAGGAAAAAGAAAGCCTTATAGGAACACATACATTAATACTTAAACATACACAGACAGATAGACAGATACTCACATAAAGTAGGCGAGCAAATTGTACTGAAATTGATTTTAATCTATTTTTTATTTTTATTTATATTTTTTTTTGTGCTAACGGTGGTAAATTACTTTAAAAAGGCGTTTTTACTCATTAGGCGGAAACATTGTATCATAAATTATGAATTAGAATTACATACATACAGTCAAGCATATAATATATAGCTGTCAGTATATTGGTCTAAGAGAAGCTCTGGAGTTCCTTGTTTAGCTGAGATGTTCATAACTATGGAAAAAGCTTTACAACCCAAGTAATTACTTATGGTAAATGTTGTAATAATTACATAAATAAAAAAGCATCACTTCCTTTTAAGCTGAAATTAACTTTTTCTTTGCATACCAATTGTATTTGTAATTAACTTGTTATAAAATAAGAAATTTAATAATTTTAAAAATTATTTTCATCTAATTGAACTTTTATAGGAAGCTCTTTGTTTAATGAGTTTTTTTTGGTTGAAAAGGTAGCATTTGACCTAATTTGTGTTGAAATAATTATTTTGGATGGTTAAAGGAGCTGGGTAACTTATGTAAGTACAGGGTTTTTGATTAAGCGCTTCCTACCTCTAAAGTTAAATAAGATAAAGTGAGATGTCAACGACAATTTTTATTCGTTTAAAAGGCCAAATAAATTGGTTATCACTGATCTATAGCGCTTGTCGTGGGCCAACTGTTGCTTAGGTCAGATTATCAGGAACCTTACCCTTTCCCAAAGGCATAAAATAAAAACATAGAAGGAAAATTGACAGAAATGCCATTGAAAAAAGTTAAAAAAATTACTCTCTTTTTTCACATAAAGCTGAAACAATAACAAATTACTTGGCAATAACTAATCATGAATTCGGTTTTCAACAGCAGACTTTTTGGCTCTTAGTTACATATCTAGTTTTCACCTATTCCCAAAGGCTAAAGATATTACACAAATTATTTTTTAGATTTTTAGGTCTATGGAACCAAGATCGGGCGCTCAGGTTTTTCAGAGCCGGACATTGGCAGAAAATGTGATAAACAGTCTCTTCCTCTTCTTCATTATGGCAGCTTCTACAGTAATCATTGTACCGTCGGCCCATTCTTCTAGCATGTGTCCCGATGAAACAGTGTCCTGTAATAAAGGAGACAATTAGCCTTATTTTCTCACGACAGTAATCTATAAGTAGATTCGTCCTGCTGGCGGCCTTGCTGTAGCACAGGAAGGTTCATTAGTCCACCTGTTTTGTGCAGTCTCATATAGTTTCAGCTGAACAGCCATCTTGCATTTAACAAGAGAAATACCAAAAAAGGGGTCGATCGCCTCCTCACTCATCATCGCACCCCTTTTAGCCAAATCATCTTCTATACAATTACCCTGATTTCCATCGTGTCCAGGGGCCCATATTAGCGTTATCCTAGAATGTCTCGCTATCTTATTTAGGGATATCCGGCATTCCTCGGTTAACCTAGATGTCGTAAAGACAACCGCTATTCCGTTAACGACAGCCTTGCTATCAGTAAATATACATATATCACCAGATATTCGATAATACCTCAGCCAGTTGGATGCACGTTTAATGGTAGTAATTTCCGCCTGAAGAACAGTACAGAAGTCAGGTAGCCTAAAAAAGGATTTTATCCCAAAGTTTTCAATATAGAAACCTCCACCGCCCCTATTACCCCTGTTGGAGCCATCAGTGTATATGCGTAAAACGTCAGCAGGGAGGAAGAGTCCACGTTGCCATAAATCCCTACTCAGGATCATAATATGGAAATGCCTATCGAAAAAAGGTTTTTCGATGCAGTAATCGACATTACCATGTATGTGACCATAGTAATTCAGTATCCTAGAGTGTCTAAGGTCCTTACCAGACCACGAGCAACCAGCATTTATTCTCACAGCAAAGTTGAGATCCATTTGTATCACCATCAAATTCACTGGTAACCAGTTTAAGATAGTAAAATGTGACCTAGAGGAAGTAGACCTTATAGCGCCTGTAATCAGTATCGCGATAGTCCTGAGAACTCGTTTAACGGCCTTCCGGTGAGTAGCATTATCCAAAGCCTGCCACCACACCAATACTCCATAGAACAAGATGGGTTTAACGACTGCTTTGAAGATCCAATTGATACCTTTCGGCACAATACCCCAGTTAGTACCAATTTCCTTTTTGCAGGAGTAGATGGCCACATAGGCCTTATTAATCCTGTTCTGAATGTTCAAATTCCAGGATAATCTCTTATCTAGAATGATGCCAAGATACTTTGTTATTATCCCTGATCTCAAGACTGATTCCATTCAGTCTAGGTGGTCTAAAGTAATCGATCTTATACCTCCTAGTGAAGAGAACCAATTCCGTTTTTTGAGGGTTCCCACGAAGTCCACTTGATATACTCCACTCACTCGGTGTACTTAATGCCGATTCCATACAACTAGATATTGTATCCAGAAAGTTACCAGATATAAATACTGCAATATCGTCAGCATATGCAACTGTTTTAAACCTTCTGTTGTCCATCCTGACCAACAGGGTATTCATAGCCAGATTCCACAGAAGTGAAAATAGTACACCACCCTGTGGGGTTCCATGATTGGCCACTTTTGGAACACTTATGCCACCTAGGGTAGCACATATGACTCTATAGCCGAGTAACTTTCCGACAAATTGTGCATGACTTAAAATTGCGGGAATTACAATAGATTGCGGTTTTTATTTTTAATAACTTATATGTCATTTTGAAGGATACATATCTGTCATATATTCTCACTTAGTTATTGAACATTATAGTGTAAACAACAAAGTTTTTTTGCTTCGAAAATGTCGAATTTTGTGCCAACATAGTGTCATATAGGGGAAATTTTGCTTTACTTCTTTAATTTGAAAAAAGTGCTGCTGAAACACAACGATTGCTCAAGCCTTATGGCGAATGTGTTTCATCGGTTTCAACGTGCGAGAAACGGTTAGTACGGTTCAGAAGTGGTGATTTTGACACGGAAGACAAATTTCGCCCAGGCCAGCCAAAAATGTTTGTAGACCAAGAATTGTAGGAATTACTTCATGAATATTGTTGTCAAACTCAATAAGAGCTTGCAAAATCGTTGGCAGCTACTCAAGCAGCAATTTGAAAACGTTTGCTAGCAGCAGGATTCATCCAAAAGCAGAGAAATTGGACACTATTCGAACTGAAGCCGACACACTTTGAAAAAGCATAAGAGATCGTACGTGAAGCCCGTCTAATCAGCCGAATCTACACCACGGTGCTAAGATTATGATCTGATATGATATGGTAGAAGCAAAAGGGTTTTATCCATTATGAGCTGCCGAACTCTGGCGATCGTTGGCCGAAAAACGCCCAGAATGTGCGGCCAGACATAAAACCGTAATATTCCATCATGATAACGCTCCGCCAGATGTTGCAATACTTGTTAAAATGTATTCACAAAGAAGTCGTTGAGAAGTTTCGCCTCACCTGCATAGTTCAGACCATGCTCCGTCCGACTACTATTTGTTTCGATCGATGCAGAACGCTCTCTTTGGGCTACGCTTCACCTTAGAACAGAGTATTCGAAAGATGAGAAGTTCTTTTGGCTCGGAATCCATATGTTGCCGGAAAGATCCACTAGAAACCACTAACTTACATTTTTCATTTTTTTTTATTTGATTGAAATTATTATTACAATTTACAAAAAAAAAAAAAATTATAGTTTTCATCACTAGTGATGAAATTTTGAACCATTTTCGGAAACCCTTCCATTATCGTTTTTATAGTGCTTTCTATCACTTTTCTCGAACAGGTAGTCTATCTCCGCTTAAAATATCTCTCCACTGGCCTAAGCTCCAGGCAGTTTGGAGGATTTGCCTCTCTTGGTACAAATACCACATTACTGTTCTTGTACCACTCAAGACCTTTCTTACCATAGTGACAGATGCCAAATCAGGCCAAAAATAAGTGGACACATTATTCCTTGATCTAAATTTCGGTATTTATAGAGCCCTTTGTAACAAAAGTTTGGCTTATTTTGACGCACCTGCATATTGCTTTAGGCCTCTAAATTTTTAGCAGCGTTCCTGTCAATAACTTTTTGAGCCTTGCATGTTTTTAAACCTGCATAGTCCGAGCACTGAGCTAACCGGGCTGCTTTCCTACCGGATGTCTTGGGAGCACTTTTGAAAATGCTTTCTATTCATTGGCTTTAGAAACATCATTTGGACTATTCCTTCTACCTATAACAGGTTTCCTATTTGCGGAAAAGTTCTCCTGGTACTGTTGAATAACATTGGAAACAGTTTGACGGCAGACCTTTGATTGTTTGGACAACTTTTTGTTGGACCAAGTTGGGTTTTGTTGAAAATATTAAATAATTTTAGTACGCACTTTTTTCTAATCACTCATTTTAATCAGATTAACAGCAAATGAATATAATTGACATTAAACATAATAACTGACATATTTTACAAAGGTAACTTCATAAAAAAAATCAAATAATAGTTGGGTTAAAAGTTTTAATGAAAAACGTGTGTTAAGAATTTTACGATCTCACTCCTTATTGGATTTGTGCAGATGTTTGTAACGACCAAAAATATTAGTCTAACACCCACCTTAAATTAGACCGATCGACTCACTTTCTGAGTCGATTAAACGATGTCCGTCCTTCCGTCCGTCTGGCAGGCTGTCCATGTAAACCTAGTGCGCAAAGCTATTTCGATAAAATTTGGTACATATACTTTTTTGGGTTCATGGGCCAAGCGTGTAGAAACTGGCTGAAATCGGTTCATTATTTCACCTAGCCCCCATACAAATTTCCTCCCGAAATTGGACTTTATCGGTCATAAATGTGTAATTTATATTGGTATCTACACAAAATTTTCTCCAAATAAGTTTTTTTTTTATAAATAAACGCCTATTGCTTTTCCCTGCTACATATATATAACATAAGTACGGCCCTTGCCTGAAACCCGTATTGTCTGACTTTAATAAGTTTTTCTTACAACATATTTCAATTCTGTTCAAATTTTATACATATTTCCTGTTCTTAAAGTTAAATATACAAAATACTAAATACATCTATTTTTTTAAACATCACACATGTATTTCTACAAATTCTATGTATTATCACTTTGCCAGTACAACATTATCATCAGCCTATTGTATCTATTATTTCACTTTTTTATTTTATAAAATTTAAGGTCAATGTAGCAAAAATTTAAGATAAAATAATATAAAAAACGGAATACAGTTTTACAAACAATTTCGATTACACACATACAAAACAGTACAATAACAAAACAAAAGCATTGACAACTCAGTGTACTACACAGCCATAGAATAATGAGTGAAAATTGTTTTAAATGAAATTGTTTTAAAAATACAATAAAGCTCAAACAGGTCCCGGGCTAAGCTAAAACCGGCCCGGGTAAATTATACAAAGAAAAGCACACACAACGAAAAAAAAAAAAAAAAGAACGCAACAAAAAAAGCCGGTTGCCATAGAAATTTAGATCAAAAGATGAATCAGATAAATACAGCAACAGCTTCTATATAGTAAGTATACTATATATATATACAAGTATATATAGGTATACATGTGTATGTGTGCGTGTGTCTAAAGAGAGATGGCAGAGAGTTAGAGAAACCCTTAGAGAAGTGTGAGTATGTGTGTGAATGAGTGAATGTGTTCTGTTTAAATTGTAACGGTAATTGTGAGAGTGCTGGTGAGATTGAGAGGCTGCTGTTAACGAATGTTGTTGTTATAAAGAAAGCAAAAAGTATGAGTAAAAGTTTATTTTAGCAACTAATACATATATATCAGGAAAGGAAATTTTAATTTTTGTTCGATATGAAAATAATATTAAAATAGTACTTTTTTCACTCTCAGAATACTAAAATTGCAAATACTGTTTGAATAGTTTTTGGGGTCATTATCGTGCTGAAAGACGTCTTTCCAAGATGTCTCTATAGATAAATCTATCCACTATTCCATTAAAACTGTGCAATGAGCCAACTCCAGCAGCAATTTACAAAAAAATATAATAATAATTTTATAATTCTAATCACTAGTGATGAAATTTTGAACGTTTTTCGGAAACTCTTCCACTATGGTTTTTATAGTGATTTCTGTCACTTTGTTCGAACAGGTTGTCCATCTCTGTTTAAAATCTACCACACTTTTGGACACCTTTTTTGTGCTCCTCAATTCTTCTTTAACAAGAGCCCAATATCTCTCCACTGGCCTTAGCGCCAGGCAGTTTGGAGAATTTGCCTCTTTTGGTACAAATTCCACATTATTGTTCTTTTACCACTCAATACCTTTCTTTCCATAGTGACAGGGTGCCAAATCAGCCCAAAAATAAGCTGACATCAAAATTTTTACCCGGAAGCTGCGAAAAATCTGTCAGAACATGCGTTTCCTCATCCATTATGCAGCAGGAATATATTTTTTTAATCAAATTTTACTTCAATTTCCGTGCTCTGTTTTTGGCATCTAAATTTTAAGCTCCGTTCAGGAACTGCTTTGGCATTAACTTTTCTTACCAAATAGTCCGAGCACTGAGCTAACCGGGCTGCTTTCCTTCCGGATGTGTTGGGAGCTTTTTTGAAAATGCTTTCTATTTTTTTGGCTTAATAAACATCATGTGAACCATTCCTTCTACCTGGTACTGTTGAATAACATTGGAAATATTTTTACGGCAGACCTTTGATTGTTTGGCCAACTTTTTGTAGGACCAAGTTGGGTTTTGTTGAAAATGTTTAATAATTTTAGTATTCACTTTTTTCTGGTCACTCATTTTAATCAGATTAACAACAAATGAATATAATTGACATTAAAAATAGTAACTGATATGCTTTACAAAGGTAAATTGATAAAAAAAAAACAAATAATACTTGGGTGAAAAGTTAAGAATTTTTCGATCTCAGTCTTTAAGATATTTATGATATATTAACAATATTCAGATAGGACTGTGGTATAAGGGCTAGAAGAAATAATTGACCAATTGTAGCCAAATGAAATTTTGTCGAATTTTCTTTGAAATTGCTACCTTTTCTTTTCTTTGAAATTGCTTAAACGACTCAGAAATTGAAGCTATTGGTATACTTTAAGGTGGCTGTTGGGACAATATTTTTCTACGTTTCAAACATCTGCACTAACCCAATATACCCTCCCCACTATTGAGGTGTAGGCTATAAATATTATGGGTCTGATTCAAAAACACTCAAAAAATATCATTCACATGGAAGAACCGATATATTTTTGAAAGATTTTCTTGATCAGGTCACATGTCCTTCTAAGTGGACTTTAAAATTTCAAAGAATAAACAATTTTCAAACCAGTTATATTCGGCTGTGCCGAATCTTGTATATATAAGTCCTTTATTTATTTCAAAATAATCATACAAAATAAATATATGTAATATATAAAAAAAAGTTCATGGTGAACATAGGGCATTTACAATTTCCTTCCATTTTCTTCGATCCCTGGCAAGATACTTAATTTGGTTCCATGACTTATTAGCCATGAGGGTTCAGGCAACAGCACAGACTTTACACTGCATTCAAAGAGCCGTAGTTTTTTTCCTACTGATGGTGTTTGTTCTCCATACCTTATCCAATGATTGAAATGCAACTCTTGCTTTATATATTCGCGCCTGTATATCATCAGTAGTGCCGCCCTCTTTTGTTATTACGCTTCCAAGATAGTTAAATGATTCCGCATATTGTATTACGATATTTTCTAGTTTTTTCTTTTTTAAATTTAGCTTCCATATCATCGAAGCGGTGTGCCATTAGGCAAATGTCGTCGGCATAGTCTATGTCATTTAGTTTTTCGGCCATGTTCCACTGCATGCGATTTGAGGGTTCGATGTTGGTTTGCTCAAGTACACTGTCAAGAAACAGAAGAAATAATGTAGGTGATAGAATATAGCCTTGTTTTACGCCAGCAGAGGAAGAAAATGGTAGACTGGTATTACCATTAAAACGTACTCGACTGGTGGACTCGTTATATAGTTCTCGGATGAACATAACAATTTTATTGGGAATACCTTTAGAAGAAAGGCTATCCCACAAGAGAAATAAGGTAAAGGTGTGTGTTGTATTCCTTGGAATGTTCAATGATGATACTTAGAGAATTAATGTGATCAGCACAGGATCTACCAGTACGGAATCCTGCTTGTTCATTGCGATGTATAGATTCTACTGATGGTTGAATGCGTTCTAGTAGAATCGTTGCCATTAGTTTGGAGATAGCATTTAATAGGGTAATGCCCCTCCAGTTGTTGCAATCACTTAAATCGCCCTTCTTTGGAATCGTAATTACGACACCTTCTTTCCATGACGTCGGCATCTGGTTTGTGTCCCACACCTCTTTTATTGTTGGATGTAGTTTTATTGCTAATATCGGCGAGCCATATTTGAGAAGTTCCGAAGGTATATTGTCAGGGCCTGTAGATTTTCCGTTTTTCAGTTTTTCCAGGCACAATTGTATTTCCAGGAATGTAGGCGGAGATTTGGAAATATTCCTGCGTTGGTTTCGTTGGGCAAACAAAGGTTGGACAACTATAGCATTTGTGTTTGCTACTGGCAAATTTTCTGTGAAAAATTCACACCATTGTTTAAGTTGTTGGTCCGGTGCTGTGAACGGCATACTATTTATGTCCTTGATTATTGCGGTGCTTCTTATGTTGTCACCAACAAGTTTCTTAATAGATGCATATACTTGGCGAATGTTCCCTGTATTTGCCTTCCGTTCCGTTTCTTCAGCCATGTTATTGTAGTATTTCTCTCTATCTTGGCGTACTAGAGTTTTCACTTTTGAGGTTGATTGCCTGTGTTGAAGTTTATCTGCAGTTTCTTCCTCTTGAGTCTTAGCCTTATTTTCCATGTTCTTCAGGTGTTTCCGGTTTAATATTTTGGCCCAAGTTTCGTCACTTATCTAAGACTTGCGCTTTTTATCAAATTGACCAAGTACGTCTGTTGCACATTGTGTGCATGCATTTAGTATGTCGTTCCAAGATAAGTCATTATTTTCGTTTGTTGTAAGTTTAGTTGTTAATGTGTTCTGGTATTTCCTCGCAATAGTGGGGTCTTGTAGCCGAGAGGTGTTCAGTTTAGCAGGATGATTATGTTGTTTTATTGCTGCAGGACGAAGGCGAAAAGTGCCAACTAACAATTGGTGGTCACTGTCAAGATCTACACCGCGTCGAGTTTAAGAGATCTGACGAAAAGTTTGCTGATTTGGTTGCTGTCAATTTGGTTACGAGTATTACCATCGGGTGATTCCCAAGTGTACTTGTGTATGTCCTTGTGTATAAAACGTGTTCCACCTATAAGCTAAAATCCTCTAGTCTTTCACCATTACCATTTTCGAATCTTGTTTACCCTCCATCAATATGTGACAATAAAATATTTATCCGATATAGGGGTTATGTGGTGGTAGGGTCAGTTATGGACCATTCCGCACAAAAGTTAGTATAATGATTGAGGTTTACATTAAACTTGGTTTTGTCCAATTTCATCACGATATTAGTTATTATTAGACAATTATGAATCTTCAAGTCATTTTCTGAGTTGGACCTTATACTGGGTCTAGGTACAAATATTGCCCGATTTTCGCCATACTCCGTAGTATAATTTCGGAGAACTTAGAACTAATTTGTGCAAAATTTTATCAGGATTGCCGCATAATCAACATATTTATGGCTACTCAAACAGTATTTCGGGATGACATTTGTATGGCGGCTAGGTGAAATCAATGACCGATATTACTTATTTTCAATATTAAACAAACCTTATCAACAGAGACTATTTCCCCAAGCTAGCTACTTTCGGTTGCGCCCTATCGTAACATATAGTGGGACGGGTATAGCTAAATTGTCTTAGAATCTTATTAGGACCCATATGGGGGTCTGCGACAAATATTTTTTTTATATGGTGGGTATAAAAGTAAAAAAATGCATTTCCCCCCTTGTAAATATCATCAAACTTCAGAGTCGTTGCTCCACCAGTTAGCGATATCCTATTATCCTAATAATTTCACAGAACCTGTTTTTATAATCTATGGAACAATTCTACGAATGAGAAGGGGGCCTTCGCCATAATTTTTTTTTTTTTAATTATTCGCGAAAGTGCTATGGTACTTTTGATTATGAAATGGTATCAAAATAAGTACGATCGTATCAAACTTTTCATCCCTATTACATATATACGCAGATGCTGTATCCTGTGTATACTGAGTTAATTCAAATGTCTGTGTGTGTGTGTGTGTGGGAAAAGGAGTGTATTTCTGTGTTCATGCATGTATTCAATATAAACACAAAACCGAAAGCAGAATTTTGAGTGAAATTAAGGATTTAAGTTTAGATGTTTGGGTGTGTGCCTGTGCCTATACCAACAACAATTTTGCACAATAAGGATGCTGTAAGTGTTTATATGTGTGAGTTTATATACTTTGTGGATTTTTGTGTGTGAGAGTTTTGTGAGTGGTGTAGTGCCGCCATTTGAAATTACCGAAATTGGGGTTCGCTACAACAAACGTTATTCGTAGTAGACGTTTAGGCGTCAACTAGTGCGCTTGGTGCGCTTAAATATTACGGCTGTGCGCCGTCGAGGACGTCATATATACCAGTATCGTTTCTTATATCTACAATCACAACAGCATCTCTATATTATAGTCAAGCAAAAAAAGAAATAGAATAAAAAAAAAAAAATTGTGTGCAAATATAACCAAACAAATCCAACAAAAAAAGAAAAAATCGAAACGAAAAAACATAAAAAAATACAAAATTAAAAATTAAAGCGTATAAAAAAAGAAGAAATCATCACTGGAAAAAAGCAACAACATTTACACTATTGCCACTGCCACTATTAATAATAAGTGCAAAAAAAAGTCCCGACTGTGACGAGACAAAAGCATAAAAATTTTGTTGTATTCTTTGTTCCCAACAAAAACACCAAAAAGAAAGAGGGACTGCTTCAGTATTCACATACTTTTAG
Organism: Calliphora vomitoria; assembly: GCA_942486065.2. Lineage (NCBI taxonomy): Eukaryota > Metazoa > Arthropoda > Insecta > Diptera > Calliphoridae > Calliphora > Calliphora vomitoria. The sequence continues at coordinate 84,520,262 of OW818030.2, read as the reverse complement.
GCGTAAAGGGACGGGAGGTCGTTGCATAGATGATTGAAAAAATCCAATTTTTTTCGGTAACTTTTTTTTGTTTTTGTACTTTTTAATAAAGAACAAAAGACACAAAGGCATCCTAGGGATGGTTAAAGTTTGAACATGAGTTGAAGGACATTTTCAATTTCATCTTTAAAACAAAACTGAAATTTTAATGGGGTTTGAAGCTTAATAAATTCAAAATTAAATTACAACTTTAAATTAGTTAAATTCAAATTGTTGTTGCCTTTTTCCGTTTTAAAAGTGCTAAATAATTTTTTTATATGTGTTAAATTTCTCTAAAAACTTGACTTTGCTGCAGTAAAAGTAAAAAAGAAATGCTATACCAAAGAAAAGAAAAAAAAACAACGAAATATCGATCGTGAACGTTTCTTATATCTACAGTTGTGGTTGTGTGTTGTGTAACGTTTTGCAAAAATTTAATTTTCTTAACGTTTTATTTTTATTCTTGTTGTATCTGGGTATGTAATCGATGTTGTAATGCAGTATAAACTAAATGTAATCGGTGTTGTGCTTGTAGTGTTTTGTGTATATGTGTTTTATTAAAATATACTAATTAATTCAAATAAAATTACCAACATTTTTTTCTACATTATATACATAATTTACATTAATAATAAACTTTACACTTTACACTTAAGAAAATAATATATAATACATTCCAAAAATTATTTTAGTAAAAAATGTTTAGCTGTAAATTTTCTATTTGTACTTTTTTCTAAAAAAAATATGGTTTACTAAAATTGTTTGCTCTATACATAGATCTATTGAAGAGCTATTTTTCCTAATTGCTTAATTTTTTTTAAAATCTGCTTAGAATTATTCTAATAAGATTTGAAATCCATGTCCTAAAAAATGGAAACCAAGCTAAGTTTAAGATTTTAGCATCATGTTTAATACTATTTTATAGATTTAGCAAGTTTAGAATGTTTTAGGTGAAAGAAAACCTGTTTTTGAATAATTAATTTTGAGGGCTTATATACCATTATGTCTATCTTCAGTATAGATAGACCATCAGTTAGACTTTTTTGAATATTAGCCCTCGATTTGCGTTTATAAATTTTTTCAATATTATTTGTTTCACAATGTTCAGTTATATGATTTACTAGAAATTAAAACTGGTTTCTATTACTGTATTATTTTAAAACGAATTTCTGTTATATTTTGAACAATTTTAGTAACTGCATATATTGTCGAATAAGCGGTTTCCGTAATTGAATTTATTTGTAACTTTTCTGTAAATATTAGCTGATATTTGTTAAAATACAATTGTACAGCATACTTTGAGGTTTGTGCGTGATTAAATTAATTTACAAGGATATGAATATTTTGATACTTTTGAGAAATGAATGGGAGCATATCTATAAAACGCATTCAATTTCCACAGAGAAAACTGTATCTTAAAATTTCTCTATACGATATAATAGTCAAATACTATCTATAATTTTAACAGGTTATAATTTTATAAAACATTGGTGTATAACTTAAAAATGCGGGACGTTTTCAAACTGTTAGCTTTTATTTTGAAACGTTTGTACAATATAAATATAGTCAAAGTATTGGTCATTGTTAGCTATGACATTTTCCCATCTTTATGGGATTATATGGATTCGAAGCCAAAATAACTGCTCAAGCCGATATCGGAGAGCGTTCTGCATCGATCGTAACAAATAGCAGTCGGATGGGGCAAGGTCTGGACTATAAGGCGGGTGAGGCAAAACTTCCCAACCACTTCATTCTGAATAGTTTTGAAAACGTATTGCATAATGTGATCCAGAGTTGTTATAATGGCATATTGCGGTTTCAGGTCTGACCAGATATTCTGGTCGTTTTTCGGCAAAAGCTTGCTTTAAGCGAATCAGTTGCAATCAGGTACAAGTTCCATGTGATATTCTGGTTAGATTTCAGCAGATCATTATATAGAGAATCGTTTTGCTCCCGCCAAATACAGAGAATGGCCACAGCGCCATGGATATTTGGCTTTGGTGACGATTCGACTGGTTGCCCGGCTGCACGTACGATTTTTAAGTTTCGAGTTATTGCAATGAATCTATTTTTCATCATAAGTACTGATTCGGTGCAAAAATGGTTTTCTTTTATAGCATTCAAACATAATTTGCGTCATACAAAATTGTATTTCATGGTCTCTCGGTTTCAATTCGTATGGTTCCCAATTTTCGAGTTTTTTGGATGAATTCTGCGGCTCGCAAACATTTTGATATTGTTGCTTGCATTGTTCTCAATGATTATGCAAGCTCTTGTTGGGTTTGACAACAATCTTTATGGAGTAATGCCTCCAACTCTTGGTCTTCAAACTTGTTTATTTGTCTTCCGTGTCAAAATCACCATTTCTGAACCGAACAAGCCATCTATCGCACGTTGAAACTGATGGAAAACATTCATCATATGTTTTGGGGAGCAATCGGTGTGCTTCAGCGGCACTTTTTTTGTTGTCACAAAATTCAACATTTTTGAAGCAAAAAAACGTTGTTTAATACACTATAATTTTCAATAACTAAGTGAGAATAAATGACTGATATATACCCATCAAAATGACCTTTAAGCTTTTGAAGAAGGTAACACAAAAAATGCTTGAAATCAATATCGATACCAACAGCTCCTTAAGAGAGGAAAAAACTGTTTATTTTTTATATGAAATACAAATTTAGTTTAACTAAATTTCGAATCACAGTGTCCGACGCTCCCAAATAAGTATTTTGTTTCGAGCAATGAAAAAATTAAGAGAAGTTGGTTTAAAGGACGTAAATCGGTAGGTTGTTCTGAGATTTATTTAATTTTAGCATACTTTAAAGATCTTCAAATAAATATGTTATCTCAATTACTTACCTTAATTTTGAAATATAATCTCAAATTAAATGTTATAATGAAAGATCTTTAAAAATAGATTACTAATGGTGTATATGGAATAATAACTTGCATTCTAACACTATTGTCCTACTCCACACAAAATGTTAAAGTTTCTATGATGATAGTAGGCGAAAAAATACTTCCCATTTTAACAACTGTTGATCCCTTAGACATTTTAGTAGAATTTATTTATAAAAGCTCTTATTGCCAAAAACTAAATTCATTTTCTACAAAGAAAACGATATTATAAGCTATTAAAGAAGTACACTCTCTTTCGACGTATTCTGATTCATATCTGAGACAAAACCAAAAGAATCAGCTTTTGAAAAAGGTATTACTTTCATTATATTGTTAAATTAAGGGAACATTTTTAACATGTTTACTTGTTTAGGTTGACTTTTTAATACAATAACTATATTATAAAATAGGGAAACATGAAATGCTTTAAATTACAATCAATTGGGGGAAATGTCAAAAAGTTAAGATTATTTTGGTTTTAAAGTCTAGACTGGGTCCAACAATATTATTTACCTACCCACAATAGCACGAAGTTGGTTATGTTATACTAGTTATACTGTCGGTTAAAATTATTTTTGTATGAAAACTGTCTGTATAACTATTAGTTAACACATAACCAGACTTCGTGTTAATGGGGGTTACAAGTATTAAACCTAATTAGAGCCTTTAGAAAGTATTGAGTTTATTTTTCCCAGAAGTCAATTCAAAAGAGTCCCACTTCTTTCATGGTTGTATTTTTCTCTACAATAAAGAAGCAACTTGTTATATATTTCATGGAAAATGTACAGCTATGTTGAATATATTTTATAATTAAACCAGGATAATCCTCAAATGTAATAAATTGCAAGTTTACGCAAGATCATTATCAAACATGTCTTAGAATATTTAAACTTTAAATACAGATTTATTTTTTCTTTCGTTTTCTACCACTCTTTCGAAGCTACTTTAGCCGTTGTTATGAGATTTCTATGAAAAATCCAAGTCATCTTTTCATATTGTTGTTAACAAATTAATAACTGTTATTCAAGAGTATATGGATTAATAATCTTCTTCTAATAAAATTTGAATAATTCCAATATCAACTTTTGATCTAAGACTTCATCTGAGAGAAAGTGGCACCTAATTTGTATAAAACATTGGTTTAGAAAATTAAGGTATTGCAATATTCGATGGTTGTGTAAGGTATTGACTTGTAAGATTAGTGTACAAACGTGCCAAGTTCATATTTTTTAATTTGGTGAGGTTTTTAATGACAACATTTACAGAGTTTAAAAGAAGTTCAATGGCGTATTTAGGAATGTATTATTTAGTAAACTTATCACTTTTGATTTTGTTAAATATTTTAATTAAAATATGTTTGTTCCTGTAGCTCTATCATTCGATTAAAAGCTCTATTTTTTAACGATTAATGATCTCTTAACCCGGCGCAAATGATTTAAAAATTATTTAAAATTTAGATTATTTTATTTTTCAATAAAGAATAAATTTAATTGTGGTATTTTTATACTGATCTTGCTAAGCGGTTTATTAATCAATCATAGTATCTAAAATGTAACATCGAAATATAGCACCTCATATCTGGTGTAAAAATTTTTGACCTCATTCACGCTGGGCTAAGGCTATAGTAGAGCCTAATAAATTTAATAATTGTACAAATTCTTCAACTGAATCGGAAAAGCTTTGCAGAGATAGAAAGTATAGTAAAAATTGGTAACTTAGATAGTGTAAATCGGTATAGATAACCCATGAAACGCTTTGAAAAAGCTTCAATTCAGAATTTTTAAGCCGCTTAGGATTACTTTGATAAGAATTTTTGTTTTATGCATCGATAATGAAAGTCATGCTTTTCGTAAGCGGGTTTATTATAGAGAATCATGTCAGTTTTCCATAAACCTGCTGGACTGCATCTGGACTTTATATTACTTGCCACGAAAGCCTTAAGATTAGCATGACTATTGATATAGAATCTTATATTGCTTTCCAATATCGATATAATCGAAATAAGCTAAGCTTGAATGATATAAATTTCAACCAGAAAGAACCTGCAATCATTTTTAAACTGACAACAGTCTCTTGCTCGAACTGTTTTAATGCTTTCAAATTTGATTAGAAATTTAGAGAAAGAGATGAAATAAGTTTCGGCAAATGCGTTTCTTTACTCTGAAGATAGTAGTGTTCGAGAATGTGCCTTGTTATTCACCAAGTGCTGTCAGTAATTGCTTTTGCCTGATATTATTTGCAATGGAAGCCCTACTTGCTACATTTTTATCATGATAACCTTCAAAATTATTGTCAAGAGCCAAAATTTATCAGTTATAGTCTCCATTTATCAGTGTTATTGCATTATAATGATAAAATGTTAAGTGCTTCTGCTCAAACAACTTTAGCTTGACAACAAACGTCATTAATTGCTAGGATATGTCAAGTATAGCCATGGGTTTAAGATCACCATTGCTATCGATGAAGAATCTGCTTTCCAGTATCATCAATATAATCTGTGCTGCCTGTATGACATAAATTTCAGCTTTTAATATATTGACAGTTTTATTACTCTGGATATATTTGAATACTTAAGTGGTAGCGACCAAATATCCTGAATCTTATATGGCTTTATATTATCAATGAAATAAGCTTAGCTGTCTTTTAAATGGCAGTAATTTGAACCTGAAATATAACGAATCAGTGTCAATTTGACACCAGTGTTATCTAACTGTAAGAGTGCTTAAAATTTCAATTACAAAATTGTGTATCTAATTTTGATTTCATACTTTCTTATGGTTATAAATGGTGTTTAAATTCGATGGAAAATGATTTCGATTTGAAGTTGATTATTTAAGAAAAATAAAAACAAAACCATTAGTTAGAGATGTTTATAGTTTTTATATATAAATAGGTTTTGTCAATGGTTTTGAACATAGAGCGGATACTAGAAAAAATACAAACTAAAAAATTACTCAAAATAATCATGTTGTTTTTGTTTTCACATAGTTTTATTCTCACCACTTAGGTTTTTGACAACTGAGTTAGGTCTATGACAGCAGAGTTTCCGATCTATGTGTATTTATGTATGGTTTTGAACACAGCACATAGACTAATTCTGAGTGTGGTGACATCCGAAAGGTGTACATATAATTTTACTTCTCAAAAACATGACAATTTATCAATTCGAATCAATTTAATTTGAGCTTAATTCACTAAAACCTTAATTCGGAATTAAAAACTGTCAGCCACTTAATCCATAAATATAAATATAATTTATTAATCGTTGAATTATTTCATAATGCAGTTAATTCATAACAGAATTCATTCGAACTTTGAGTAGTTAAATTTTTATTAATTCAAATCTAATACAAATTGAATTAAAATATTGGTTCCTCATTCATTTCTGTTTTTGTTTTACTTGAAAAAAAATTGGCTTAAGCCTTTTTTTTATAGATTTGTATTAAAGAGAAATTGATAAAATACATGTTTAAAGCTATTTTGTATTGGATTTGAATTCAAGAAAATGTTAATGATTGAATAAGGATTTAATTCCATAAGGACAAATTCTCAAAGGAATGAATAAAGTACATATGAAATACAAAGGAAATAAGCCTGTGAATTAATGCATAATGCATTCATTAACGGACAATTTAAATATACACTTTATTTTGATTTCGAAAATGGAATTACGAATTATTTCTTTCGAACCTTTGATTTTATCAGCATTATAACAAAAAGTTGACACTTTATCAATGTACTTTAATCTTATGATGGAATTATAACATTTTGATCAATGTTGGAATAACCAATGGATATTTCAAAGAACTCTAAAATATGCTGATTGTCATTTTCCAAAAAATCAACATGTAGATTTGACACTACAAGTTGCTTTCATAAAAATCATTAGAACTAAATCCGGTTCAAATCACAAGAGCAAGCTGTTATTTAGATAGTTCTCTGGCAGTTTTAATTCCTAGGAGATAATTTAGTCTGCCATATATTAAGCTTTGTTCGACCAAATTTTACCAGAATCTAAGGTGTGGCACATAATTCTTTTCTTAAAGTTTTTCAGTAGGAATTATAGAATTTAGAATTATATTTAAAAAATAAAATTCAAATGAAATTTGCTTTGAAGTTTCCTAAATTAAATAATCTTATTTTATATATGAAAATCATATATTGTTTAAACACAAGTCTAAGAAGCTTAAAAATTAACAAAAGTTAATAACCCACACATCACTTCAAAAATAAAAGAAATAGAAATAATAAAGGAACAAAATAATATAAAATAAACACTAATACTAAAACAAAATTGAAACAAAAAGGAAAAAAAGCAAAGCTGTTATACATACAAACACACACATACACACGCACACACATAAATCCTAGTGTGTATGTGAGTGTGAGTGTGTAATAAAGAAAGTTATTTGAGAATAATTTCTATACACTCACGCATAAATTACAATTTCATGTCAATGTAACAACATCGCTAGATACAAAGAAATTGTTTTTTTTTTTTATTTTTTATTATATGTGTATGTGTTAATGTAAAAAGTGTAAGGACTTTTTGTATGTGTATATGTGAGAAATTCACAAACATTTCAATGTATTTTATCTAAAGCCAGTGTGTATATGAAAATATAACGGGAATAAAAAAAGCAAAAACAAAATCTAACACGAAGCATCGAGAGTCATGCGTCGTAAACGAAGTCAAGGACCGCACCCAAAATCAAATACATCTACAGTTTTACGATTGTTGTTGTTGTGTTTTTTTTTTGTCGTTTCATCTTATTTCAATTTGTGTGTGTAGTAGTAAAGTACTGTAACGGTTGTATATATATAAGTATGTTGAATATATGTGTGTGTTAAAACGTTATTTTTCTTTATGACAACTGGAAAAGAAACAAAAAAAAAAATAAATCAAAATGGACGTTTATATGGGTGTGTGCGAATGTGTTTGTTATAATAAATCAGCAAGTGTATTTGAGTGAAATGGCCATAAAAAATGAAAATCTTGCAATAAAAGAAAAACACTACAAGAAATATACATTTATAAAAGCAACAAACTACTATAATTACCAGAAGAAAAAAAAAAAGAAACAACAAATAATACTACTATTTCTTATGTAGCTATAAAAATGAGAGCCATAAAATAAAACAAACAGATGGCTGATGGGATGCTGCTTCAGCTACTGTTTAAAAAACTCAACAAACTCAGACACAAAGTGAGTGTAATTTACAACTTTCATTTTACAGCCTCATGTATGTATGTATGTACGTTAGGCTGTCCCCGTTTGTATGGAGGAAAAATAAGGGGTCATTTTCCCAATTAAAATTAAAGTTTTGTTTGTTTGAGGAGACCATTTCTTAAAATGTGTGTCCTAGCGTCTGTATTTGGTAAGCTGGATCAAAGGATAAAAAACTGTTTTTTTAAAGTTTTAATGATAGTTTTCATATTTCGAACTTCAAGTGAAATGTTCTTAAAAGTAGCTTTCAATGTTGAAACTGAATTCTCGTGACAGTCTAGAATTATTCAAAGTTTTGTAGTTTTTGGCAAAGATTTTAAGTTTTCGTAAATTTTTACATTAAATTTTGTAAATTAATACATTATAGACCCTATTTTTAGTTTTCGGAATTCAATCTAGTTCGAATTCTGTTTAAACCTATTTTCTTTTCGATTATATATTAGAATATGGATATTAAAATAAGAGCAATTTCATTAGCTTTCCATTGGTATATACCACTTTATATTTTACTAGTGCTTCGGTGTGCTTTACCGCCCAATCGCAATAAAATTAATGTTAGCTGAAACATAAAACTGGTAAATAGTGGTTCAAATAGAAAAGAACGATCAGCTGTGATCGCTTATATTTTCAAATCTGAATCCATTTTTCATATGAAAATGAACTGAAACATAAAACGAGTAACAAATAAAAACTACAGCATTTAGTCCAGATTTTTTCGTTCTCACTTCATGTGTTGTGAAGAAAACACATATAAGCATCATTTGTGTGAATTATAACTCATTTATGATCATGTGTATGTAATTTCGTGATTGTATTCTAATTATTATAAATTATTCAAATAGAACCATAAGAATGAAGACAAAGTACCCAATGAATTCCAACTTATTCAGTACCATATTATAAAAAATTAAAAAAATACCATTAGATGAACGAAAAAGTATCATTTGTTCTCTCTTTTTGATACCTTGATAGCCCTAACCCTCTAATGCTTAAGCATGCCTTAAGGCACTCATCGCAAAAATGCCAATAAATGCAAATATAACTGATTTTTCATTTCAAAAACTCTTGTAACAGTTTTTAAAAAACGTACTTAAATATTTTAATAAGCCTTGAAACGTCTTAAAGCTTTCTTCTTTCTTATTTACTACACTTTTTACAAACTAGAGACCTTGTTGTATTATCAAACATTGATTAAAGTGTTTTAAAGTTTCCCGATTGCAATCATATACTTTTTCTTAAAAAGTATACTTATATTTTTATATATGGAAGTCAAGATTTATGGAAAAAAAGGTAAGCTACTTTTTAGAGACTTGATTAATTGATGAGAGCCTTCAGGCACTCTTGGGCATTGCAGATTAGTTTTGCTGCTTCAGTTGTTCCCTCATATAGCAAAATGTTGTTTGGTTTTCTTTACTTAGATTTACAATTTTTTACATAAGATTTTAAGAAATGGCTGGTGGAGTGAACAAACGTTTCAAATTATCTGATTTGAGTGATGAACAATTAGAAAAGTTGTTTTCAATAAAAATTGACAAGCTGTACTAACTAAAACCCGACTATGTTTCAATCTCTAAAGCCTTAAGGGTGCCTTAAGACACTCATTTAGTTTTTCCCACCTGGCAGGTTGTTTTTGAAGTCAGATGCCCAAATTTACCAGAAAAAAATGATTACCAATGTTTTAAGCTAATTTTTCAGAAATTGGCTTTAGAAGGTTAAGAACCCCATCCTTAATTCTTACTTCACTTACTTAGCGTATCAGTTAAGTTTTAGTGTCATATATTTAAAATATTCCATTAGGAGAGAAGTACCAACTTCTCTTTTCCCTATTGTACAACCAAAAAGTTTGAAATATTAAACTGCTGCTCCAAAAACACTTTGGTGAATTTTTAATGTCTCAAAGTCTAAATTAATTTTCTCAACAAAAACAAACATGTGATATAAAAAAGTACCAAATTGTTTACCTGGGTTTTACCCAATCTAACCCTTCGAACTAGAATTGCAAATAACAACCTGTTAGTTAATTTTTGTATGACTGGGGAAACAATGTTTAATATTTTATTTTGGGTAAAAAAAATTGGCTCAATAATCTCGTTTTTACCATTGTTGATACAATGTTAAGGGTTCAAATTTCTGAAGAATACGATTTAAAATTTATTTCTATATCTATTAGTTCACATGATACACAAAGTTCCAAAAAGTACAAATAATAGTTTTTACCCATATCCTTCGAACTTCAAAAAAGTACCAAGTACCTGTCTTCCTTGTTATCTAAAAACTTCCAAAAATTACTTCGTATGAAAGAGAACATACAGTCCATATTTTATGTCTCTACCTTTTGAAGTTTGGACTGGGTGAGTTTTAATTAGTCAGTCACTCAGTAACGTTACACTTTTATATTGTAAATATTGATATATTGGGTTATAAAACAAACATTTTAGTTTAACTAAAATACTTGCAACATTTCATGTAAAAATAATTATGTTTATTGGTCATGCTTTCTTTGTGAGTAACATTTTTTATACTTTTGTTTATGTGATTATTACATCCCAGAAAAAGCTTGGTAATTACATGCAAATACTGAACAACTTACTCTTCAATGAATACTGGATACCTTCTGGATTACTTAGAAGTAGTTTGGTAATGAGTGACATGTAATCTGATATATAGCACTTTTGTATACCAAATTCATAATTAAAACATTATAAAACTCTTTGTAAACCTTTTAAATCAAGTTGATTTAGAATATTGTTTTTCCTGCTTTTAATTTCGTTTCTTAATCTCTTACTAAATAAATGAAGATGAATTTTTAAAGACAATGTGCAATAGATTACTTATTTAACTGAACTCTTTTTTTGGGTGGTACCCTAATGTTCGTGTTTTTAAATTAATGTGCTCGTATATGTTTATGTGTAAGTATAGTATGGTAGTGTTTGTAAACTTTTAGAAAAAATCTATTTATTGCTGCCACCAACAACTAAACACACACATAGCTAAAGCCATCTACAGCATAAACTTTTACTATAAATAAAACATAAAAATTTCATTTTACTAGAAATTTCTTGTGGCCATTTGTATTTTGTTGACTCGTATGTTTCTTTCTTTTTTTCTGTACAATTTAATGTTTTGTAAAACTTTTATGTTCAAAAAAAAATAAAAAATTAACAAAAGCTGCAACATTATTACATACATTCAAACATTCATGTTCATAAAATATACACACATACATACATGTGTACCTTTACAATGAAATATACATCCTTATATATATATATTTTTACATGCACTTGAATCTTTTGTTTCAAATATTTGCTGCTGCTTTTATTTTTTCTTGTTGTTCCTTTTTTTTTAATATATATATTTTTTAATTTTACTCTCAGTTTTATTTTCTATAGAGGGTTCTTTTCAATCTTGTTGGGTGTTTTTTTTTTTGCATTTCGTTCATTTGAAAGACACTGACTTTTTCATTTGTCTGTGGCAGGTTTCTTTGTTTAACTTAAAAATGTCTGGGTTTCATTTTATTCTGAATGGGGGTTAATGTTTTAATAAATTATTCAGCCACTTAAATACAAGTTGTTGTTGTGATGATGAATATCTCTAAGAAACTGAAGAGGCTTTAAATGCATAAAAAGTATGAAAATTATTAAATTGTTGTAAAGAATTTTTTAGTTTAACCAGGTTGTAATAATTTTGTTTAAATAATATAGAACAATGATAGAAGACGTTTAGCCACACCTGAAAAGTAATAGTTTTTTTAAATAATTTTATATTTGAATACAATTCAAAAATTTATCAAGTTTTTTTAAGTTCATTGTTTAAGAGAAATTGCACAAGATTGGTTTAAGAGCGATTCATTATGGATATCAAATACCATTTGAAGCAACGACAGTGGAGTGGATTTTAGGGAACACGATCAATATACGCGAAAACTTAAATTATATGCCCGATTTTAACAGATTTGCATCAAGGATACATAAATTTATTAATCAATCTATGCATAATTAGTTTCATTTCTAATTTGCAATAATATATGGTAAACCTATTTAAAATCCCATGGATTTTATAATGAAAGATGAATGTGATTCATTTTATATTTTTAAAACTTGAAATTTTTAGGATAAATTTTAAAGGTGCTCTTAGTTTGATTACATTTAGAGGACATTATCGAGTCATAGCTTAAACGACGCGTATTTTCTTCAGCTACCATTGAGTATTAGGGTTCCTAATGGGGAAAAATTTCCCGGGAATATTTTTTTTTAGAAAATCACGTGAAATTTTGAGATTTTCTTTACAAGCTTTCTTCTTAAAGTTACAGTATTTTTTCTGCACATATAAAATAGATTCGCTGTGATTTATTGACAATCGAATGATTTGATATAGTCATCGATTATTTTGATAGCTATATCATCACAACCAAAACTATTTTCTCTGTGTAATTAACTATTTCAGCCACGCTTTTCTGTGTATAAGGTTTTTTGTGGAGAAAATTTTTTTTGGAAATCGAATATTTTTTACTAAATTTTTTGACCAAACAACCGAAATATCAAAGTAGCACTGAATTCGATGAACAATACACTCTGTTCTTTCTTTTTATTGAAAGCTTGAAAGTTTCTTAAAAAAACTGATTTTTACAATATTTTCAAATTAATATATTTATCTAACCAGAGCACCCTGACGGCAAAGTTTTGCAAAAAATCATAAACGATGACTTCAGAAAATATAATTGTTTAACAAAATGCCACTAGATGCCGATAAATTATGTTTTAAAGACTATAGAAAATGTGGTTAGTAGAGTAACCACCCAACCGAAAAGAGTTAAAATACAAAAACCTTTATTTAAAACAAGAAAATTAACATTTCTAGCAGGTCGAACATTTCTAAAAGAAATTGAAATTTTATATTCCTAAAGGAATTTTGAATTGCTTAACAGTATTACTTGCAGGGATGTTCATATTTACACAAAGTAATGACAATAATATTCGTTTAAATTTGTTTTTATCAAATCTGATTTGAAAAAGTTCTCTTTCGAAACAAATTACTAGATTTACCTTTGTTGGACCTCTTAAATCTTTTAGTTATTGAATTTTTACTGATTATCTAAACAATTTTATTGTGTGAATTGCCATTGTAAAGCTTTGTTCAGTCGATTTGTCAGATTTAACAATATTGTCAGATCCGGCAATGTGCCTACAATGACCAGACATTGAAAAATTGCCACCACAATGTCGGTTTATAAGGTTAGAAGACAGTTGCCAGAAAATCTGGCAATCCATTGTAAGATAATTATCTGACAACGATGTCAGGCAACAAATTGACGTTTTACACGGTAATTAGAACTGATTATTCGCATTCAAACACTTTGTTTACTTTTCTTTAGTTATGTTTTTTATCTGACAATCATCATGCCATTGTCAGATGTTAAAAACTCGAGCATCTAACAATATAAAATGATATGACAATGTCTGACAATATTTTAGCAATGATTATCGGATATCTGACAATATTTTTATCACCTAGCAGTAGGACAATAATCTAACAATGCCTTCTCTGACAATGTTGCCAGATAGAAATTTTAAGTTCACACAATTTTTTACAGGAAAATTGTAAGTTCAGACATTTTCTGTAAATTTATCTGACAATATTGTTAGAACTGACAACCGTCTATACAAATCTTAACAAAATATAAAAACTTAAAGTTGAATAAAGCTAGGCGGACTTGACAGTAACACAAACCACTTGAATGTAATCCAAAACAACCAAATGTACATCGAGAGATATTCAAAACATGACAATTCGAATTTTGGATCAAACTGAGGTTTTAAAGGCAAATAGCTTTACAACTTATTCCCCAGCTCAGCAATAACGGTTTTTGTTTTTAAACACTTATTCCTTTGAAAAAAAAATATGCCAACTCCAAAAAAATACGCGAAATCGTGAAAATATTAAATTATTTACATACACAGAGAACACAGATTCGTAGCGGCAACCGAATTTGTTGCCAATCGAATGATTCTACCTCAGCGATCGAATTTTACAGTTGTTGTTATAAAATTTTAGAAGTGGTAACAAAAGTTTTGTTGCTACAACTAAAATTCTTCTTTCCATTGATAGAGCCGAAAAATTCTATGTGAGCAACCGAATCATTCGATTGGTAACAAATTCGGTTGCGACTACGAATATTGCGGAAGTTTATTTGTACAACATTTTGCGAATTAAACTGCTGTTTTTTGTTCTCGTTTCTTCTTATTTTAGTTAACATAAAGCGAAGAACTTTCGTTTAAATGTCAAATGAACTGTCATACTGCGCTCATTTTTTGAGATTTGTCTCGTGACTCGTACAAATCATGATGAATAGATTACGTTTGAATAACGCTGCCAAATTTACTTTGAAAATCAGTTATCGATACGTGCAACTAAGAGACGTTAGTTTTATCGCAAAATTGTGTACAGCGATAAACAAAACTGCTGCATATGGAGAGAAAACAATCCACAACCCTACAGACTCCATTACACCAGGAAAAGTGCTCAGTTGGTGTTTTTTACACGCTGGTGGCATCATCATACCTTACTTCTTCAAAAATGAAGCCGGAGCTCGCGTTACGGTCAATGAACATCGTTACCGCACCATGATCAATGATGTTTTGTTGAAAATATGGATGACATTGATCCGGGATTGATGTGCTTTTAACAGAATGGCGCTACGTGTCATATGACTACCTCAACTATCGATTTATTAAAATCAAAATTTGACCATAGTTTGATTTCGGGAAATGAACCTGTCAATTGGTTCCCAAGGTCGTTCGATTTGACACCACTCGATTATTTCCTGTGGAGCCATGCATAGTCACTGGCATATGCTTATAAACCAGCAACAATTGACGCCTTGGAAGCTGATATTGTTCGTGTTATTTATGACATACGGCCAGCAAAGCTTGAAAAAGTGGCCCAAAATTAGATGTCCTGAATGCGCTTCGGCAATAACAGTTGCGGTGGCCATATGTCCTAAATCATTTTCAAATGTTAATGCCATGATCTTTCCAATAACAGAATTTGTTTAATTAAAAATTACTTTTTTGTGCCATTTTTTTAAATTTCAATTCCTATCGGGCTTAAAAAAACACCGTTTATTTTATTTCTAAGCATCTAAATCGTACGATCTGCTTTAATTGTTTTTTTTAAGTGAGTTTTCGTGTTAACTGAGTTTTCACCATTATGTATTAAAATATATTTAAAACTTGAAATCTAATATAATTTTCATAGTACTTACTACAACAAAATAAACATAATAATAAACATTGTACACAGTATATTTAATATGTGCTTATAATCTCTTTAGAATGTTTTTCCTTAATACAAATTTCCCCTGTGATTTTACATTTCCTTTTTTAAAATCTGTAAATATTTGACATCCTTGTTGTCATCAGCAACATCAGCAGTTATTATTAAATTTTATAAATATTGATTTTCTGTAGCAAGCTATTTTCATAATGCTCGTTTATATACTTACATACTTACATACATATATTTTCTCATAAACTTTAGTTTATATTCTAGTACGAACAGTATTGATTTTCCGTTTTTAGCTTAAAAGTAAAATAGAAAAGAAAAGGAAAAAAGCAATGTGACAGAATGAATGAATGAAAAACAGCATCAGCCTTTATATGGTTCATTGAGCAAAATAACGAGGTTATTTTATAATAATAACCTTATATGTACTACACGTATGTATATGAGACTATATACATATGTATATATATAATTTTATATAATATTTGCACATGTATTATTACAATATACTACTCGTACATGCTATGCAAAAATGAAAAAAAGAAATGTTATTATGTACATAAGTATAGTTGTATTTTATAACACAATATTATTTATTACATAAAGAACAGGAAAATTACATTGAAACATGTAACAATATTAGATGAGAAAATATTATAAAATCTAAGGAAACAGTCACGTTTTTAAATAGATTCATTTCATATTTATATTAGTTTTTCGTTCTATAATATTTTGCCATAACAATAATATATTTATGACTCATATTTTACTTTCTTTTATGCACACATTTTGCATACAAAAAAAAATACATGCTTGTGATTTTGTTAGCAAAAAAATAATGAAAGGATTTAAGCTTTATCTTAAGATTTTTTATGAATATTAGTAAGTAATCTTTGTAAAAAAAATCCTGATTGTTTAAGCATGAAATGGAAAATTTGTCTTACGCATCATTGACAGCCATAAAATGTTATTACATTGGCAAAAATATATTGCTATCATTATAGTAATCAGTTATTTTGTTAGAGGAAGGCAAGAGAGTTTTTTTACTGTTTCCTATTTCGATTTAATAGGCAATAAATCGTAGAATATTTATGAGTTTGAAGTATTTTCATTTCTTGATTTATTTTACAATTTATTATGAGTGAAGAGGAATTATGTTTTGGGGCATATTTCGTTGGCTTAGTGGGCAAATAAGCTAAGTCCACCTTTTATATAGAGATTTGAAAAAAAAAAAAATGTTGGAATAAGTAAAATATTGTATACATATTTATTTTCCCTATTATTTTATAAAATTTGTTTGTGAAGAATGAATTTTCTAGAAATATCTATGTATCTAAAGGGTCATTTACATTATCACTTGAAGTCATGACTTAAAATCATGGGCTTTTTTGTACTAGCAAATTGTGAAGTCTAAACAAAAGGCAAGTTGTCTGTTTTTTATGACTTTTTTGATATTCAGCTTTGAGCTCTTTTCTTATTGGTTGTTGATACGATTACATACCAAGAAAGTGCAAGCATGGTTGAAAAAAGGCATCGTATAAATGCAAGGAGATTTTCATAGGGGTTTTAAAAGAGAAACAAAAAAAGACATGACTTTAAATCAAAGTGTAAATGTCGACTTACAAACTAGAGTTTTCAAAAAACGGTTATAAAAAATTTAAACCCGATCGGTTTCGGTTAGAATTTACAAACGTTGACTTTAGTGGTACCTTTCTTTTGCAGTTTCTATAATAATGGACAAAGAAATATGAAATTCGACATATGTGCATGATGCTGCGTAGGAGTTGAAAATGTGGATCTGTATGGTACTTTTTTATTCTAATAATACGTTTCGAATGAGCTAGAATCCACATTACAAAGAACCAATAAACATGAAACTAGATACATGATATTCTGAATGAGTAAGAAATTATAAAGAGAGACTTAATAGTAGTTTTTTTATTCTTCTATTGGGTAGGCGAAGCAAACCATGTCAGATAGTATTTAATATTTTCAATGGATATTTGAAAGTAATTAAGACTTTGTAATTAAAATTTTGCATTCTTTTTTTAAAAAGTAAATAAATAAGCAGTCATTTGAAGTTTATTTCTCGGGAAGTATTTCAATGATCAGTATATTAAAATGAGTTTGTGTCATTCTTTATTAAAAGGTTTTCTTGCAAAAGGCAGCCTGCTACAATATATGAAGCAATTCAATTTTTAGAGCAATTGGACGAATTATCAGCATATAAAACCCTGTTATTCACTGTTTTTTTTTTCATACAAATAAAAAGTTTGTTTTTCATATCAAAATTTTGAATTTTTCTATAGTTTAAAAGTAAAAACCGTAGAATAATTGTCGGTTTTTGATTTTGTTTTTTTACTTGATAAACCGCGGTTAAAACCGAATATTAAAAAAACATAGATTCCTTTTCCAGGCAATATAAGCCTTATGTTTTTGTTATTGAAAGTTATAAATTCTGAAAAGTTTAATATAAGCATGAAGTTGTAATGTTATTCTGGAAGGTATATTGTTTACTTTTACAATATTTTGACCATTAAACTGTTTTTTTTCTCTTGAAAATTTTACTTTTTTGATTTGATTAGTTTGAAATTTAAAAGAAAAAACAACAACAATCAAAACTATTACAACACATTAAGCTCATATAAACATTATTAAAAAAATGTTCGAGAAAAAAAAATTGTCAGTGTAGAATAAAAAATTATTCGATCAATAATTGTCGAATAATCGAATACTCAAATAATTTGTATAAATAGAAATATTGAAGAAAAACTCTCAAATAAATAAAATCAATATCACTGTGCCTGGGTTTTCTGGTAGGTTTTGTCGAGTACAACAAGAATCTTGTTTTGAGATTTGCCAAAAAACCTGCAGAACATGGATGTTCGTACCTTTATGCACTTATAAGCCAGTAACTTAGTTGAATATAAACTGATTTTAAGTTTCTCAGCGAATTTCAAAAATCTCAAAATATAATGTTTTGATCTTGAGATTTAATAATTTAAATTCTTTGCAGCATTTATGTAGAATCTAGTTTATAATAAAATGTCCAATGATGAACTTTTTCATTTAATAAACACAGATTTTTAAAATTTACATAAAAACCGTATATATCATTCGAAAGGCCCCGTAATTTTAAAGATAACAAAATGAAATGTCTGAAATCATTTCATGAATTCATCTTGCCGTTTATTAACATCCTGCCGGAAAACTATACCGTGTCTCTTTCCAAAATGCAACTTTTTCTAAAATAAATAACTCTTTTGTAAATATCACTAAAAGGAAAATTATTAATCACGTGGATTCGATTTAATAAACTCCAATATTGGTGGATTCATTTTACACACGAAAACGTTATTTATTTGCATTTTTAGCTTCGAAGAATTGAAAACATTTTGGAAATAAAATTTTATTTCGGGATCATACACTGGATGGGTTTTTTTCTAAGACATACGGGAGTAACACAATATATATATACACACAGAAAACAGATCGATCGGAATTCAGTTGTGATTCTAAATATTTAATAAGCTTGACAGAAACTTGATTGTAATTATTGAAATTCGATATACTTAAAAGATTTCTAATTGTTAGAATAATAAAACCTCAATAACAATCGAATTGAGGTTCCAACAACTGCAAAAGTAATTAATTGATGTGGTTTGTGTCTTTACTAACTTTCATTTAAGGCTTTCGGTTATAGTAATATATAATTGGTTATTAAAATATAAAATAATTTCAATTCGGTGTTCACAATCAATAGAAGTTTTAGATTTTTTGACATTTTTAAAAAAAATAAATTCAAAATAAAACATATAGAAAATATTTCAAAGAACATACACAAGGCGTATTAATCAGGTGAGAGCGTCTCGGCAACAAATACAACAAAGACAATATTTTTTTGTTGTCAAGAGAGTGAGAATGTCAAAACAGATATGACATATGAAAAATATAAAAAAACAAACAGATACAAAATAAATTAATTTCTGTTTTTTTTTATGAAAAATGTAAAAAAATAAATCAATAAAAATCAATTATTGGTAGTTTGCGGTTTTTTTTGGAAGATTCAATGTTAAAGACGTCGATCGGGAATCAAAAGCTTGGTGATTTCAGTGGAACTATCATGCTATCCATTTAGCTATGTCCGTCTGTTTGTGAAAAACACCCGAACGTCCAAAATAAACAACCAAATTCTTCTAAGGTGTTTGGTATTGAAAATCAGCAGGGAAACACATCTCAAGGACTAAATTGCGAGTCTCCAAAAAATTTTATTCATTTTCACCAAAAAGTTTCCAAAAATGGCCAATTGTTGTTGTTTGCTGTAAAGCCTTGAACATTTTTTTTTAATAATTTTCAGTTTTTGTTATTTTCAATTCAAATATTTTGAATGTCAACAACAAATAGTAAACAACTTTTTGACACTTTCAAACACAACATAAATAAATAAACAATAATCAGCTGGGCTCGTAACTTCACCTTATTTAATACACCTTGAACATACACAATAGAAACACAAAAGATGTTGGTTAATGGATATTAAACGGTAGTAGTGCTTTGGACAATTGGAGATATGATTGTGTTACATGTAATAATATGTAAGTAACATCCATTCAAAAATATTTGCACTAAAGAGAGTTTTTAAAATATGTATATTTATAGGTGCCACGGCAGAAATTCTGGTTCTACATCCACTATTAGAATAAACATATTTGTAATAACTGTTAGACAAATACAAGAATCCTTGATAAGCTTACCATTGATATGATGTGCTGCCTGATATGATTATATATCTCCAGTTTTACCAGTCAATCCTAAATGAAGATGCAAGACTAATTTCAGATTCAAGACAAATCCAACCTTAACTTATAATATACAATTTAATGGATAGTATTTTGTTTGTACATATTTGTTCTCTCTATTCTGTTCTGTATGTATCATTTTCCTTGCTAAATAAAATGAAAAAAATATATCTTGTTGAATATTGTATTAGTTGCTCCAACTTCCAGTATTGGTGACCTTCACCGAATTAATTTTTTAAAACAGTTGTGAGTACCATTAATTCAGCAAAGCAATATTGTATATACTAATATATTCAGTCATTCCAACCGAATGGAACGATAGTACATAGAACCGACAAAATTCGATTGGCGCTAAATTCGGTTGTGAGCACGAATCTGTTTTCTCTGTGTAGACTTATACAAACATCAACATATTTTCACTTCCCAGGTAGTAACTTTGGACCAGTGGTGCTCGTTCATATTGTTCAGGTTATGAAGTTTTTCGTCAATTTACATGTACACAACCCGACTGTAAACAATGGAGCGTAAAAATGCAAATATTTCATTCAGTTGCATTTCAATGAAACAGTTGTGTTGCGGATATTTTATTTGTTTACCCGTACATGCACACAAATTAAAGTCTCTATTTGCCTATGAACGCTTTGGACTACTACAATATTCAGAACGCATAGTTTCTCTTTGGTATACATATTTTATGTTAAAAAGGCCACCTTGCTTTTCATTAGAACCTGACATAAGATACTAATACACTCTAATAAAAAGAAATCGCTTTATATACATATATTTTAATAATTGTTTTATGAAACTTGGATTTAATTTTACAAAATAAAATTAATTTTCCAACAAGTTGAGATTGATTTAAAGTTTGTATTCAAAGTATTACTAAATAATATCAACTATTAACTCAGCAATGCTTCAAAAACTTATTTTATACATAGAATTCTATTATTCTCCTTATTTTCAGAATTCACAAAATTTTAGCTTAATATTTTCTATACTTTTGTTTGGAACATTTTTCCGATTAACTCTTATTTTCATATTTCAAACTACTCTACATATAAAATATAAATGGAAGGAATAATTCGTTTGTTGTATTTCTCATTAGTTATAACAGCAACATTTTGTAATAAGTTTACAGTTATAAATGTTTAATATAATTTAATCAGACTTCTAAAACACAACTTCAAGTTGTTTACGCAATGTTAATGATTACTATTAAGCCATATTTTAACTACTTATTGATATTATTTGCAGTTTATCAAAAGAGCAAATGATCTTTTGTCTAATTTATTTAAATAAAACAATATTTAAAAATCTACCTTATGGGACTTTTAGAAGTTTTGAAAATCATGTGTGAAAAAATTACTATATCTCCCCTTTTCCTTACCTAGAACACAAATATTATGAATTATGAATATAATTTATTAAATTATTATATAATTTCCTCTCAAACACACAAAAGTATACCCTAAAATTTCACATCCTTTCCTTATCGTAAAACTACCTCAACTGACAAAATATATTTCCCAAAAAAAAGCAATTAATTTATTCAAATAAATTACCCAAATAATAAAACTCAACATCCTTTAATTATCACCATTACAAATTCTCTGAGAAGAAAAAAAAAATTAATCAAAATCCCCAGCAAAAATAAAACACACAAATGCTTACTTACAAAAAAAAAAAACATTTCTAATCAAGGTAAATGTATCCCACAGAATTTTTACTACGAATATTATCGATGTTATTATTGTTTTCAATTTCATGCCTAGATCGATCTTGCACACTCACATGCAGCATCTGTCCCATTCAGCCATTCTAAACAGCTGATGTGATGCTGGGCAAACAATAGAAGCGGTTTTTCCTGCAGTCGCAAACATTAGATGCAATACTAGTTATGAGTGTGTGTGTGTGTGAGAGAGTGTAATTGAATGGTTTAAAAAAAAAGGATCGTGCAAAGTCTGCTCTGTAGGAATTACTCTTGCTCTCTAATACCTATGGCAGACACACACACACGTTCATAAACACATACACAATGGTTAATGACCTTAGTAATGAAATCAGAGAAGGTCGTCTTTTGCCTGCATAAGGAGAGGGTAAAAAGCAAATAAATAAGCAACAACAAAAAAATATGTCACGGGACAAATAGTTGTTTGTGTTTTTTTTATATTTTTATTTTACTTGCATTAATTTGACTAAAGGTAAATCAGCTGCTCTTTGAAGGATCACAATCCATATGTATACAGATTTGTAAATAAAATATTAGAAACATCTGACTTTTTACCTTCTAATGCTGGCCTAGCAAATTTGCAGAGATTTTTTTGTTTGAAAAGAAAAATGCGCCAAAATTGTTTGTTTGTAAAACAAAACATTTTTGAGAGTATGTATAAAATAACTCTGTCAGTGGAGTAATACATTTGTTGTTAAATTGATTTAATAAAGGATTATTTATACATGGCAGTTATAATAACTTACATAGGTTACATTTTTAATTTTTTAGTACTTAATTTATTTTTCACATACAACACTCCATGTAATTCATTGTAAAATAAATGCCAATGATCCAGTTTAATGTAAAGGCTATAAAAAACTTAAACTGATTTTGGTTCAAAGCTGTATACTGGACTATTTTCTTTTAAATATGCAACAAATGTAAACCGATTTGAGATCAGTATAAAATCATAAAAAAGTTTCTTCTACATTATAAGCACTCTGTAAATAATAAAAAGTAATAAATCTGTTGGGATATAAACATGTGAAAGAGGTCTCCCCACTTTGGTGATGTAGGCTATAAAGATTCGAAACAGTGTATATGGATTTCTTCTAGAAACAAAAATACAGTTGTTGAAGGAGAATTGCTATTGAAGAAACTTAATACTAGATATCTCATCCAAAATTTGGTCATGAAGACAAAGTCATTTGATCGGCAACAAATTCGGTTATCACAAGGGAGTGTGTGGAGTATTCAACAATATTATAATCACAGTAACAATTTATATGATTGTGGTAACAATAATATGGTCAATTTACGATTCACATGATTTTATCAACCATATATATGGTTACAGTAAACAAATGTATGTTTGTTACAACCATTTATATAATGTAGGATTTACCATATTACGTTGCTCTCGGCTTATGGATATCATAATCTGAGAAGAACTTATTATGATCAAATTATTCATCATAAAAATGGTTGTCACAAACATATACTTGTTTACTGTAACCATATATATGGTTGATACAATCATGTGAAACGTAAGTTAACCATTTATTGTTATCACAATCATATAAATAGTTACTGTGACTATAATATTGTTAAAAATGTTGAAATGGTTACAGTAAGCATGCAGAAATGATGGTTACAGTAAACATGCACAACTATATTTTTTTTCTGCGTTTATGATATTCAATACGCTTTCTTAGTGGTATCAATGTTGAAGTCGACAATTTTCTTTGTAATACCAGTAGGGCAATACAAGTAAGATGAGGTATGCCCCAAAGTCTTGTAGTTTCTTCACTAGTATGACTTATAAATATTATCTAGATTATCCACTTAACAAACCAGATACTAAGGGGAGAATAGTCATTGTTAAAATGATGGATGTGGTGTTAATGATATCTGGTATATTTAAGGATATGATTGGCTCTTCTTATTATTTAAGCCAATTGATTTTAAGTACAAGCAAGAAATGGATTGCAGGTGAACTACTTGCTTTGGGATTTCAAATGATTTGCATTGTAGTCATTTACATGATCTGAATACTGCTGAAATGAATACTATATCCTTTAAAGATAAAGTGACAGTAGCTAAAAACTGAGCTGGATATCATGCAAGTATCCTGTGTCTGCTAGCCTTCTTCATGAGACAATATTCTAAATATGACAGGATATTTAAGGTTATATTTTCTTACAATTACCTTACAGGTATTTGAGAACCATTAACTTTTAATTACCTTTATAGAGGAATCAGATTCGATGTGGTAAACGATTTTTTTTGCCAATCGAATGATTTGGTTGTACACATTTACTTTTTAGGTTCTAGCTGCTTTCAGACTTGATAAAGGAGCATTATGATTGGAGCAACGTCACCCAATTAAAAAAATTCAATCATATTAAGGTCAAAACTATTTTTAGTAGATGCTGATATACACTTAAATTTAATGAAATTGTTTAAAATCACATATTTTGATTATCATCAAACTTATGTAAAACTGAAATCTGTTAAAATTTTTTTGATTGCAAATTGTCCAAAAATTGTTTATTAACCCTTTGATGACCACGGGGACACCGGTGTCTCAACACAAAAACATTGAATAACTAAATAACGAAATAAAGAATGGGTTCCATTTTAATTTTAAATTGTTCGTAAACGTGTATCTTATTAACATGTTTAGATTAGAACAAGTTCGATTACAGCATTTATTTTTTATTGTCTTTGAAAATTGACAGTTTTATTGGTACTGTTTTCAAGAATTGTTCAGAAATTGGTGAAAGAGATTACTAAATTATGTGATGAAAACTAAACACATCTCTGGGTACGAAAATTAATCAGATTTTAAAACAAACGCTACACATTTCACTCAATAGTAACTCTGATTAATTTCTAATTACTTGTCTGGCTCCAATTTATAAATTTTTGGGTATGTGCTCTTTGCAAAGCAAAGAGAAGTCAATTGGTTACTTTATAGATCTCATGTAATCTAGCATGAAGTCAGTTGTCACTGCAGTGTCTCTAAGTAATTTAGATTGTAGTCAATTTAAACCTTTTTGTGCTGCACTTTAGAAATTAGTTATTTTAGCCACCAGAAGAAATATATTGGAGAGTCAATTGTTCTTTATAATCATTAATTAGAACACATATTCAAATATATAATTAGTCTCATAACTATTTCGAACTTGTTACCCAGAACTACTGGGATGTTAGGATTTAACTCTTTAAGCCACGGTTTTATGTGTATAAGTTTATAATGAAAACAATTGCATTTCTACTTTAACTAAGGTTAATTTATTATGAAAAATAAGAAAAAATAAAAACACAGCTAAAGGTTTTTATGGAATGGGGTGGTTAGTTAATTAACCACCATGGCAGTTGGCATTAAAAATAATTATGACACAAATTTTCATAATTTTGACAAAATTGTTTAACCAAAACAAACGAAATAGCTATGTAGATGAGACATTCTCCAATTTTATTATATCATTTGGTATACCCCCATCTCCTTTGTATTCACCCGGTTCTACTAATTGAAAATTTGTTCCACAATTTGGTTCCAACACAGCAGTTTGGGTAGATAAGTCACTAATAGAAGTATGAGCCAAATTTAATGGAGGTATGATACCATCCGAAACAAAATCACTATAAATTTTTGACTGGAGCACCGAAGGTATGTCACCAAGTACCATCAGATCGGTTTGCTTTTCATAATTCCCTTTTTCGTCGGATTCAAGACAGCAACTTTCATCAGCCTTCCAACAACACGTGGAATCCTTACAAAATAACTTTAAATTATATAGAGAAATACATTATATAAAACCTACTTCAGTCACAGTGGTTAGCAATCTAACCACTCTAAAACTTACGTTATTTATCAAAGAGTATAGTATAAAATACTACTATATAAGGACAAGACAACCAAAAAAATAAAGTAACACTAAATTCGATGTACAACAACTACTCTCAGCTTTTTTTTATTGAATGCGGGAAAGCCCCTTAGAGAAACTGAGGTTTACTATATTTAAAAATTAAAATATTAAACATAAACGATGACTTCAAATTATGTAATTGTTTAGTAAAATGCCAATAGATGTCTCTAAATTTGTTTTTTAAAGATTCTAGAAATGGTGGTTAGAAAAGTGACCACTAACCCGCAAAGTGTTAACAAAGCTGGTTCATATCCCTTTATTAGAAAATACTTCAATACATTCTCGTTTTAGAATCAATACAGTTTTATTCAAAGTTTTTCTCTGTTTGGTTATCACTGATCTTAACTCACATGTGTGATACACAAGATGTTGGCCATAGATGATAACTAGATAGGTAACTGAGAGCCAAAAACCTATGTCTGTTGTCAGAAACCTAATTCATGAAAATGTATTGCATGTATTTTTTTATTGTATCACCCGCATGTGTGAAAAGAGCGTAATGTTTTCAATTTTATTGCTCCCTCCTTCCGTATTTATTAAATTTTTGCGATTAATTCTCATTTCGATAATGAGTTCCAGAGAACCCTATTTGCTGCTAACGATCATAAATCAAATAAGTTCAATATTAATTCAGGTGAACTACAATGCTCAGTTTTTCTGCTACCGCATTTTTTGTCTTTTTAAACGAACTTCTATAAAGAACATCCAATACTATCTCTTCTATTCCATATATTCTATATTGTATCGATTATTGAATATACATATTATATCGATTATGGACGAGTAATGAATATCAAACTATATTGATTCTAATGAAATAAAGGAACGTGTTCCCGATATCCATTTATGTGTATGCATTTTACGTCGTATGGCTAATGGGTCGCACAACACACAACAGAGAATATTCGATCTTTGGCAAGACCCTTTGTATGTATCATAAACTTTCTGCACAAGACTTTCCTGTTATTTGCAATTTAGAAGTGTTTAAAGGAAATCTCCACAAACATTATTCTCTCTACCGTTCCTCAAAAAACCTATTTGTTAGCTTATTTTCAAAGCACTGAAAATATCCTTTCTTGGAACCAGTCAATGTATATGATTAAAACATAACAAAACACACAAACTTGCCTTCAAATGAGAACTCACCGCACAAATATCATGTATTCAGTAGGAGAGGATACGCGTTGCGGAAGCTTTAGAGCAAATGAGTAAAATTTTCACTGGGGCTGAATAAGAAGCAGACATCCCATGTGTGTTGGATCTGAAGAATAAAAAGTGTTCTCTTTGATCCGACCAAACGTACGAGATATTTGATGTTAACTAACACAAAGTCAAAAACAAATATTTCTTTATTCAAACATCCACTACAAAGTTTTTTCAAATCTAAAAGATTGAAAATTTTGCAATGATTGATAAATTATTCAAATGCATAACAACTGACATAATTCATACCCCGTAGAGAATTGTTGTTAATTGTCTAAAAGGTAGTAGTTCAGATCACCTCTATGGTTTTCTTAAAATGAAGACAAATCATCACTAAATTTCAACTTGATTTTGTAGAAAACTTAACAATCAAATTTGGATATTGGAAACAACAATTATAAATAAACTATGTCAATTTCATATATAGAATTAGCACTAGCATAATTTTTACACCCACGGAATTAGTTATATGACTAGTTCCGTGTCAGTTTCCCTTCCTTCAGGCGAGTAAGATGCTAGACTAACAAACACAATTGATAAATGTAACCCATATTCCAAACAAAGCTGAAGAAAAAGTTGTTTTCTATTCTTAAAAAACTATTTAGAAGTCGCTTTCAAATGTGTTATATATTATTTTTCAAAAATTATTTATGATTTCTGCAAGTACTTTTTAAAAAAGTTAAAGGAATTAGTTATGAAAAGTTGTTGAAAACGTGGCCAGCAGATTTTGTATATTTCATAATACTTTTTTAAAATATTGTAGATAATAAACATTTTGTGTTCCTTTAAATGAAGCTTACAGTTTCAGCTTAAAATGAAAATTTGTGTAACTAAATTTTAGAACAATTACTTAAGAACAAATGAGACATGTGTGGCCTGGTAATATAGATGTATATCTTCCATAAATCTGCACTATGCATTTATAGATCTTAAGCAGGATTAAAAATGCTACATTTCCGTTCCATTGTTACTTAAATCCCTAACAGCAGATTTTTATTTATTTGTTTGAAAAACGAAAATTCTTTGAAAAATAAAATTCCTTTTACTTTTTTTCTTCTCTTCTAATACAACAACTTTCTAAACAAACAAAGAACAAAAACTTTAAAGAAATGTTACACAAAAATATGCAGCAGTGATTTCACTTATTTTCTTTACATTTTGTAAATGTCAAATAATGCAAAAAAAAAAAAAGAAAAAACTGAGCGCTCAACAACAACAACAAATACATGACAAATCCAAATAATAAACAATAACAAACACAAAATAATGACAATAGAAGAAGAAATAGTGGTGGCAGCTGCTGCACCCTGTTTCAATTAAAACAAAACAGGATTTATATAAAATTTTTACCTAAACAGCCATAAAAACCATAGATTCATGCACACGTACACGGAGACAGAGAGAGAGAGGGAAAGGATGAGAGAGATTTTAAGAGATTTGTTACACAAAACCAGTGCAATATGAGATGTTTATTAGAGAGCTGAGATGGGATCCTTGTAATACAGCAATCCACCCTTAAATGTAAGCAATACCAAAGGTAAGCATTAGAAGCAATATACAAATGTTTCAAACCGGAGCATGACCTAATAAAAAGGATCTTCGTAGCTGTAGTTTTATGCTCATGCACATCAGCAAACTAGCACAGTGTGATCGTGAAAGCCAAAAGGATAACATCGTCCTCTAGCAGCTAAAGTTTCGTGTTTTAAAAGAAAATATTAATAAAAGTGAAATAAATAAGAGATTATAAAATCTAAAAAGTGAAGAAAAAAAATAAATATTAAAAAAGCAAAAAAAATAGAGTGGCTAAACAATTGCTTAATTAATTTTTATACAAATGTTTTCATATTGTTGCAAAATTGTGTGAAACTTCAAAAATAAAACTTCGACATGTATAAAAGTGTTTCTTCGTTATACGTTTTTCTCCTGGTATCCACTGTAGGCCTATATGTATTTCGACCATAAGGCACGCGGTGAATGCCAAGAGCGAACGGAATTCAACAGTATTTTTCGATAATAAAATACAAACAGTGAAAATATAATTTTGAAGGAGGATAATATTTTGGATATTTAAGAACTACTTAATGGAAAATAAATAAAATTGAAGAATATTATACAAAAATATTAAATAAGCAATATAAAGTGTTCTTTTTTAATACTAATGCGGTGGTATACGGGACTTATTAAATAATCTGAATTGTTTTGTAATATGTCTAACAAAATAGTATTTATAAATTGTATAAGCAGTTTTTTTTTATATACGAAAAATGTATATAAATAAAAATATTGAACAAAAAATCTCAAAGAAACAATAATATATAATGATAAACAACAAGATGTTCTTTATTGAAAAATTGAAATTTTATATCATCACAATAAAAAAATTTAATTAAACATAAAAATCTTGTGATTAATAAATATCTAGGAAAAATTAAAGTATCTGTAATAGAATTATAATGTTTTTGCAATTAATGATTAACAATTTATACATATATATATAATAATATATTTTCTATAACTGAGATCCATACTTTCAAAAACATTATTTTAACAATCATTTTATTAAACGTTTCAAAAAGTTATATAATTAAAGTTTTATTATAACTCAAAATATTTATGCGATTAAAATTAAACTCGAATAATTGACAACCGTAGTTATATTGTACTAAACATAAATACTGAGATCGTAAAATTCTTAACACACGTTTTTCGTTAAAACTTTTAACCCAAGTATTATTAGATTTTTTTTGATCAAGTTACCTTTGTAAAGCATGTCAGTTATTATGTTTAATGTCAATTATGTTCATTTGTTGTTAATCTGATTAAAATGAGTGACCAAAAAAAGTGCGTACTAAAATTATTAAATATTTTCAACAAAACCCAACTTGGTCCTACAAAAAGTTGACCAAACAATCAAAGGTCTGCTATCAAACTGTTTCCAATGTTATTAAACAGTACTGGGATAACTTGTCCGTTGATATAAAACCTGGTTCAGGTAGAAAGAATGGTTCACATCATGTTTCTAAAGCCAAAAAAATAGAAAGCATTTTCAAACGAGTTCCCAACACATCCGGTAGGAAACCAGCCAGGTTAGGTCAGTACTCGGACTATTTTGGTACGACAAATTAAGGCAAATGCAGGTTTAAAAGCATACAAAGCTCAATAGTTCCTAACAGGAACTCTGCTAAAAATTTAGAGGCCAAAGAGAGAGCACGGATATTGAAGTCAAATTGTATACAAAAAATATACCTGCTGCATAATGGATGTCGAAATGAACGTACGGAAAATTGTTTTATGTTGCAGATGCTCGAGGGAATGTTGAAGAAAAGTTTAGGACCCAAAAGCAGACAAAATTTCCCAAAAAGTTCTTGGTATGACAAGTAATATGCAGTTGCGGCAAAGTAGAAAAACATTTGTTACAAAGGGCTCTATAAATACCGAAATTTACATCAAGGAATGTTTCCATTCATAAGACTTCTTAATGTGTCCACTTATTGTTGAATTGATTTGGTATCCTGTCGCTATGATAAGAAAGGTCTTGAAGGGTACAAGAACAATAATGTGGTAATTGTACCAAGAGGGGCAGTTCCTCCAAACTGCCTGGACCTGAGTCCAGTGGATAGATATTGGGCTCTTGATAGAAGAAAATTAAACAGCACAAAAAAAGTGTCCAAAAGTTTGGTAGATTTTAAACGGAGATGGACAACCTGTTCGAACAAAGTGACATCAAGCACTACAAAAACGTAAATGGAAGGGTTTTCGAAAAAGGTTCAAAATTTCATCATTAGTGATTAGAACTATAAAAATATATATTTTTTTTGGAAATTGTAATAATAATTTCAATCAAATTAAAAAAAAAATCAAAACTGTAAGTTTAGTAGTTTAATTTTTTCGATCTCAGTTCTTAGAATAAAATACACATTTGAGAGAGATATATCGTCATCCCGAAGTTATCTTCAAGTGTATCACAAAATAAAAATGAGTTAAGACCATTTTCTGGGGAAAAATGCTTAGATCTATCGATATGTTTGATCTCCAGGTCTATATCTCTTATAATTTCTGAGATATTGTGGAGCTAGTTTGTTGTGTATCCAATTTAGCGAAAAATTTAATGTGTTATAATTCCGTATGTGCCATTTTTGTGAACATATAATTAGAAGTGTATAAAATTTTGTAAATATAAAAATCTTGTATTATCTTCAAGTATGTACTTAAAATATTTGACAAGTTTTAAAATATTAAACATTTGGTCAATTCACAAGGTCTCTTATCATGTCATACTGTCATAATGTCCTAATATTTCACAATGGTTTTATTGCTTTTTAAGCAAAAAGTGTCCTAAGATAATAATACTTTCTATGCTATGTTTATTGTGTTATCGTAACCAACCAGCAGAGACCAACGCCGAATGCCTAAGAGTCGGTTAAGCCGAGTCGTTATATATTAGGACATTATGACAATATGACTAATGACTAAGAGACCTAGTGAATTGACCAATTATTTTATTTTTGTTATTATAAGTAGTTCGATTTCGTTTTATATTCAAGAATTTTTCAGCGTAGAATCTATAACGATTATTTTTTTTTTTTTATATTTATGAAAAGTAGTTATAAAATAAAAATATAGATTTGTTTAAATTCACTTTATTATACATAAATTAAAGTTTATTCTAACAATATTATTGTAATAAACTAAGAACTAGAGACAAGAGCATAATAATTCAAAATTTATCACTAGAGTTTAAAATTTCGTTTTAAAAACTTAGCTGAGTACTATAAATTTATATTAATAGATCAGAAAAGAATTTAACATCATTATCATTAGGCGTTGAATATCTTTCTTTTTGTCTTGATACATACTTATTCTTGTGCATGTACTTCTTTTTCAAAAATTGTTTCTGAATTTGCCGAAACTCCCTTTCTACCTCGTTTTTCTAAACTTGATGATTGAAATTCGTCTTCACTTATAGATGTTTTATAGAATTTTTAAAGCAAACTTTTTGGATTGATTTTGTTATCGAATCTAAAGGGCTATGGATTTCTTATTATAAGTAGATTGACGGTTGAACATCGCTACCAAATTTACTTTGAAAATCGAACAACTTATAGACGACTGTCTTATCGCAAAATTGCGTTCAGCGAAGAGCCTCATTTTTGGCGCATATGGAGTGAGACCAATCCACACCAAACCCTACAGACTTTATTACATCCAGAAAAATGAACGGTTTGGTGCGGCTTATATGCTTATATTCAAAAATGAAGCCGGATGATTTTTTGTTTGAAAATATGAATAACATTTAGCCGGGCGAGATGTGGTTTTAACAGGTTAGCACTACGTGCCATACGGCGACCACAACCATCGATATATTGAAATCAAAACTTGGCAATAAGTTGATTTCGAGAAGTGTACCTATGAATTGGCCTCCAGTATCGTGCTATTTGACACGTCTCGATTATTTTCTGTGGGGCCACTTGAAGTCACGGCCCTATGCTCCTTATAGGAACAACAGGAATTAATATATATGTATACTTGAAGTCACTATTATATGCTAATAAACCGGCAACAATTGACGCCTTAGAGGCCAAGATAGTTTGTGTTCTTTATATATGTCCTTTATTTATTTAAAAAAAAATCATACAAAATACATATATGTAATATAAAAAAATAAAAGTTCATGGTGAACATAGGGTTCCACTGAAGTACAGATCGGGTGATATCATCATCAGGTATCTTAAAATGTGGCCAATCCATGTCAATTTTCGCTTCATTATTTCGTGTTCTATTGGTGTGTTGTTTATAAACCCTTGAAGTTTTTTTTTTCAAATTGGACTGTGTAATTCCCCATGTAGTAGAGCCGTACAACAGCACAGACTTTACACTGCATTCAAAGAGCCGTAGTTTTGTTTTCCTACTGATGGTGTTGCAATGATTGAAATGCAACTCTTGCTTTATTTATTCGCGCCTGTATATTATCAGTAGTGCCGTCATCTTTTTTTATTACGCTTCCACGATAGTTAAATGATTCGAGATCCTGTATTACGATATTTTTCAGCTTTAGCGGCGTGACTGAAGTTGTGCCTATACGCATAAGCTTTGTCTTTCGTAAATTAGTTTTTAAACCGATCTTCTTCGCATTTACAGAAAGTTTATTTAATTTAGCTTTTGTATCATCAAAGCGGTGTGCCATTAGAAAAATGTCGTCGGCATAATCTATATCATTTGGTTTTTCGGCCATATTCCACTGTATGTCATTTGGGGCTTCGATATTGGTGGGCTAAAGTACACTGTCAAGAAGTAGATGAAAAAGGTGATAGAATGCAGCCTTGTTTTACGCCAGCAGAGGAAGAAAATGGTAGACTGGTATTACATTAAAACGTACTCGACTGGTGGACTCGTTATATAGTTCTCGGATGAGCATAATAATTTTATTGGGAATACCTTTATAAGAAAGTTTATCCCACAAGAGATCCCATGGTACTGTTCAATGATGATACGTAGAGAATTAGTGTGGTCAGGACAGTATATATCAGTACGGAATCTTGCATGTTCATTGCGAAGTATAGATTCTACTGATGGTTGAATGCGCTCTAGTAGAATCGTTGCCATTAGTTTGGAGATAGCATTTAATAGGGTAATGCCCCTCCAGTTTTTGCATTCACTTAAATTGCCTTCTTTGGAATCATAATTACTACACCTTCTTTCCATGACGTCTGCATCTGGTTTATGTGCCACACCTCTTTTGTAATTGGATGTAGTTTTATTAGTAATATAGGCGCACCATATTTGAGAAGTTCCGAAGGAATATTGTCAGGGCCTGCAGATTTGTCGTTTTTCAGCTTCTCCAAGCATAATTGTATTTCCAGGAATGTAGGCGGAGATGTGGAAATATTGCTGTGTTGGTTTCGTCGGGCAGACAGAGGTTGGTCAACTACAGCATTTGTGTTTGCTACTGGCGAATTTTCTGTAAAAAATTCACACCATCGGTTAAATTGTTATTTCGGTGCTGTGATCGGCGTGCCATTTCGGTCCTTGATTGTTGCGGTGCTTCTTATGTTGTTACCACCAAGTTACTTAATAGATGCATACACTTGGTGTATGTTCCTAGTATTTGCCGCTCTTTCCGATTCTTCAGCCATGTTATTTTAGTATTTTTCTCTATCTTGGCGTACTAGAGTTTGTACTTTTGAGGCGGATTGCCTGTATTGAGCTTTAGCTGCAGTTTTTCCTTATTTTTCATGTTCTTCAGGTGTTTCCGGTTTAATATTTCGGCCCAAGTTTCGTCACTTATCCAAGACTTGCGTTTTTTCTCAACATGACCAAGTACGTCTGTTGCACATTGCACATAAGTCAGTATTTTCGTTTGTTGTAAGTTTAGTTGTTAATGTGTTCTGGTATTTCCCTGCAATAGTGGGGTCTTGTAGCCGAGAGCTGTTTATTTTAGCAGGATAATTATATTGTTTTATTGCTGCAGGACGATGGCGAAAAGTGCCCACTAAAAATTGGTGATCACCGTCAAGATCTGCACCGCGTCGAGTTTTAACGTCTTCAAGAGTTTGTTACGAGTACTACCATCGGCTGATTCTCAAGTGTACTTGTGTATGTCCTTGTATATAAAACGTGTTCCACCTATAAACAAGCTATGCCTCGCGCAAAAATCCACTAGTCGTTCACCATTATTATTTCGTACATTTCCCAAATCATTTCTTCCCTTTACAGATTGAATGTTGGTATTGTCATTTCCGACTTTTGCGTTGAAATCGCCTACGACAATTTTTAAATCCCCTGCAGGAAGTGAACAGATAGTTGTGACAAGGTTGGAGTAAAATCTGATCGACAGATATGTTGCGAAACCGACAATTAAATCTTGCCACAGTAACTCGGTCTGAGATAGGGTTAAATTCCATTAAACAGCGAATTGATTGAGGTGTTAAAAGGATACCAACACCACGATGCAAGGACTACATTATACAGAAATATCGGGACGACGATATGTCAATGTATTTTGTTGTTGTGTCAGACATAAAATTTGGATGAGAGTATATAAGTATATGCTGCTTGCAAACGTTTTGAAATTGCTGCTTGAGTAGCCCCTAATGACTTGCCAAGCTCTTGTTGAGTTTTACAACAATCTTCATGGACATGGCCTCTAGCTCTTAATCTTCAAACTTTTTTGGCTGACCTGAGCGATTTTTGTCTTCCGTGTCAAAATCACCAGTTCTGAACCGCACAAACCATTCCTCTCACGTTGAAACCGATGTAACTTATTCACCATAAGATTCGGTAAGCAATCGGTATGCTTCAGCAGAACTTTTTTTCAAATTAAAGAAGTAAAGCTTTGTTGTTTTGAAGAAAAAAAACTTTGTTGTTTAGACTATAATGTTCAATAACTAAGTGAGAATAAATGACAGAAATACCCTTCAAAATGACATGTAAGTTATTAAAAACAAAAACCGCGTTCAGAATATACGCCATCTATTTTAAATCCCGCATTTTAAAGTCATGCACCCAATATTTCACTCTCAGATGCTCCTCTTGTTCTACTCTATGGTACTAAACTTGAGCTCAGATTTATAAATTATGTAAAAAATGTTGAATAAATTATGCTAAAAATTATGTTATATTAATATTATTGTATTTTAAATTGCAAAATTATTAAAATCGTTGATCATTTATGTTTATCCAAAAAATTTATTCATCTAAGGGAAAATCTAAGATGTTAAGACTTATTAAACTAGAGGATTTAGAACGAATGGTATAAAAGCCTGTAGTGATAACCACTCATATTTCTCACCGAAAAACGAAAAAATCAATAAAAGTAAAATTGTTCACTTCAAAGACTTATGGCAGTGATCGCTAATATATGCATTCCAACAAAAATATGAAATTGCTTTTAATATAATTTTCAGAAAATGATAATTGGAAGTGAGAAAATATAACTTGATGTCTAGAAGTAATAAATATGTATAAAAAAAGACTTATTTTAAAACAAATAAGAAGCATAGTCGACAAACTCCGATCTTATAATGCAGAGTTTTCCAGCAAGTAATGTTATTTTGGTATTCAAAGCAAAATGGTATTTTTTGAGATAAATGATCGGATGTTTATTTCATAATAAAGAGGAAGGTATGCCGTTAATAGATAACACGGTACGTAAACTTTTCCCGTAAAATAGCAATGGTTTCGTTGCTTGTGTGGCACGTAGTGCCTTTTTGTTGAAAGTAAATGTTGTTCAGATCAATATCATCCAACTCCGACCAAAATACAGTGTAATGACGTTTGTGGAGTGGAATTTTTTTATGAGTAATTTTCGGAAGTGGGCTTCATATGGGAGCTATGCCCAATTATGTACTGCTCGCCATGAAATTAGTTTGCGTGATTTCTTTCTATATGAAATTTATTTTTATTAAATTTTATTTGGATTCCCACATTTTTAAGTGAGATGTATGCCCGTGTGGAGTTCTCAGTCTACCATCGGACGCGTCCCACGTGGCGGATATGGGGAGCATTTGCCTAGTCTAGTGATACTGTTTTCTACAACAGGTCACCGGACCTGACAAATGCTCGAGCGATGTCAATATCTTGAGATACATTTTCTAACAAATGGTCTGAAATTCTTGACATAGCTTGGTTTTTAAATGGAATTGCGATAGCTAACTATCATAATTCTGTGATGCATTTTATAACAAATGGTCACAGTAGGATGTAATTGGTGTTATGATAATGCTATAACTGGACGCGCGATTTTTTTCTATATCATAGTTATCTTTCCCATTGAGTTGGGACTTATTTCATAAAGATTTCTTGCATTGCCCGCCTTCGGCCAAGCCCAAACGTGTCCTTCGCTTAGTAAATATTTCCTGCATTATACAAAATTTAAATAACACCCGAATTTTTGAGGATTTATTTCATTACGAAATAAGTCACAAAAAAAATCCTACATCTTCAAGTAGCAAAAAATATAAGATTTTTATTAATAAAATTCCGTTTTTAAATAAGATCTAGTACAATATTTTAAACCTAGAAGAATCGCATCACCTTTTAATTTTTGATTCTATAGTGGCATTATTTGAAGCTATGATTGATTTGAGGGGTAGAAGCGTAAGTTATCCTACTTGGACGATTGAAGGATATGGTTATCTATAGCGGAAGTGAAGTGAATTGGCTACCAAGATTGCATGATTTGAATAAGATAGTATTTTTATTGTCTACCGAAAGTCACAGGTCTATGCCAATAAGCGGCAATGGACCTATAAACATAACCCATGTCATCACTTAAATTCAACCGTGCATTTAAATATGATGAATGCAGCAACCTTTCAAATAAAAAACCAGTAATATTATACCCACCACCAATATAATATGGGAACTGATTTTGTATAAAAACATTTATCTGGTTCACACGATTTGGTTAGTTTTATATTTTCTATGACTAGATAATATAAGTGGTATAATATAGTAATAGAAAATATAATCGAGATTATATTAGAAACAAGTTTTTCATATATTGCGAAGTTTATAACAACTCAACCTAATTTTGGATACATAAGGTACAAGGACTCCATGGATTTTAATTGTTGTTAAACGTCGGGCTGACATTTTGGTTAAGGACGATCATCATAAAATATGTATTTGCTCCTTATTTTGGTTCAATTTCTTCTAAATAACGATATTTTCAAAAGTTTCCTGATTGTTATAGTTATTCTCGGTAGTGGCTTGTATGTGGGAGCTGTATGCATACATATAGCGGTTCAGTGTAAAATTTTGGTTTGATATCGATATTTATAAAATACTAGTAGCTTCGTTCGGTAGCTATTTACTAATGTTAGTTCTTCAAGTTTCTCTAACAAATTTATTTTATTAAGACAAATGAGAAGTGAAAAGGAGGCAATATAATAAAAATTTAAATTTTCGATTTTTTTTCTTTACAAACCATCTCCTGAAGATTTCGAATCGAATAAAAAAAAAATCAGTCAATTCGCTCCAGCCGTCAAGTGAACAAATCGATGTATTCCGATTGGGATCAAGGTTAGTTCTATTGGGTAGTAACTCAGACACAATTTTTCAACGAGATCTGCCAGCCAGGTGTTTTTTCTCATCCATGTAACTTATTACCTATTGTCCATAACAAAATGTGTCCTAAATAGTATAGATAGCTATTTCTTCAATCTTATGAAAAAAAAAAAAAAAATTTTAAAATCAAAAACGTTTTTGATTTTATAAATGGATTTATATTGGTTAATGTGTTTTTCGGAAATGATCTTTATATGAGAGATATGACCAATTATGGGTTAATCTTCATAAAATTAGGACACGCGAGAAGGATTCTTTGTGTTGAATTTCAACTTGATAACGATGTATATTCGAGATTAATGCGTATTTAAATGTTTTTCGGATGTTGTCTTTATATGGAAGCTATAATTAATAATGGCCCAATCTTCAAAAATTTTGTAATGGAGATTTTTGTATACTTTCGTGAGCATTATTTGAGTCGAAGTAAGAGATTTATAAATATAACCGTCATATATAACCGAACACAAAAGAGATAATATTGTGATTTATTTTTACATCTTTGCGGAATTTTGTATGGATAATTCTATTCTATAGACATTTATGTACCATTAAGCTATATTCCGGGAAGAAATTTGTATGGGGGCTAGGGGAACTTGTGGATCGATTCTTTCTATTTTATTATTTTATCATAGAAATAACGTGTGCATAATTTAATGGCAGTATCTGCAATTTATTGAAATAAAATAGCAAAATACTTTTGAAAAACATCAACATTTTTGGAGGTTTTCTTACATTTTGGTTCATAACTCTGGTTCGACTTGAAAACTTTTTACCATTTTCCATAACAAACATTTTTGATTATCAATTATTATTTAAAGAAAATTTCATCCCCTTACGTCTTTCCCTAGAGGCGCAATCGTATCAACAAGATACGGACAAACGGATGAACATATCTAGATTGCTTTGGAATTTTATAAGAACCTAGAATATACGAGGTTATGGCAATAAGTCATTGATTTTTAGAATTTCCAATATCTTAACTAAAAGGGCAACACTGCCCCTGTCAACAGGCATCTGCCAGTTGACTCTGGTTGATAAATATAGTGGGAACTGTGCACCACTAATTTACTGAATTTCGTTATGGCCGTAGATGCCGAAAGCTCAGTTTAGGTCTCTACACCCGAAACAATTAAAAAAAAATCAGGATATGGTGTTAGCCGATCTGAGATTGAAAGTGTGAAAGATTGTGGAAGCCACATGACTCAATGGTTTAAATTTTGAATGATCACTTGGATATGAGAACGCTTTCAGCAAGTCTTAGAAGACTTTTGTAATAGCAAACATTAAATAACGACCTTTTTCTAATATGTTGCGACCTTTTAAATATTGGCAAGGGTATACATAAATTTGACATTATGTTTCTAATTTCTACAGCTGTTGAAATCGACTTTCTAAATCACACATATAACTAACGAACATTAAATTCGCCAATTTTTACAATTTCTTCTTATAATTTAGAAAATACAATGTTTAATGTTATCAATTTAATAAAGTTTGCATAACTTGAACGGAAATATTGGATTTTAAGTGGAATATAATTTCTTGTTGGACGATTTGGAACTATGAATTCGATTTTTCGAAGAAGGAATTTCGAATTAGTTGTTCCATTCAATAAATTAAACATAAGTGAGATATTCATATATATTCTCCTACTTTTCAAAGTAAGGAGTTTAATAAGTGCTAATCGACATTCAGATGATGGTAGATTAATGTTAGAATTCCATGGGAGTTTGCGAAGGCAAAATAAAAGAAATAGTTTTTGGACGGATTAAATTGTTCTTATATAGGTTTCGTATTGCGGATCCCAGGCGTTTGATGAAACCTAATACCCCTTTGGCTTTATTAATAGTTTGTGAAATGTGAGAATTAAAACATAATTTATTATCAAATAATACGCAAAGATCAAGGAATACCTCAACGTTATCAAGTTGATGCTCATTGAAGTTTGTCTCATTTATACAGAAGATTATTCACTTTATCGAAGAAAAGAAAGCGGTGTTTAACCAAAATATCATCACACATCAGAAAACTTGCCTCTGTCTGTCCTAAAACAAGGTCAGGAGAAAAGATTTGTTGAATATATTCTAATTCTGATAAGTATTTTTTTTACGCTTCATCATGAGTGGTAAGGGATATATAAGTATGTCATTCCTTTAGTCATTTCCACATTTTTCTTTTTTTATATTCTGAATCACTATACAGTGGAGTCGATATAGCCATGTTAATTTGGTCATAATCACATAAATTTACAATGTTTATAGTCTAATTTATTTTATTTATTTTGACCACAGATGCAACCGGATTAACAATAAATTTAAAATATTTAATTTAAACGAAGAAATACTTTTTTAAGAAATAAATTTACGCCAATTTTAAAACGGTTCCCGCGCTAACCTCATTTAGCGTTTATTAGAATCGAAAGCAATTTTTAAAATTTTTGAAATTTCGTTAATTTTTTTTTTTTTTTTGATAAGTTTGAAATTTTATGATTTATTTTTTTTTTTTGTATCAAGTTAAATTCCTTGTTGTTGGGGTCAAAATGATGCTAAACTTTTTAAACATGTAAAATGAAAAAGACTGTAAATTTAAATAGAGCTAAGCCAAACATAAAAATTGCATATTGTATTAAAAAAAATCAAATTAACCCTTTTTGACAAGGGAACAATTTGACCCAACATATTTTAAACACAAAAATATTGTATTTCTACCTGATTTTTGCTAAATTTATTTATAATTGCTGGTTTTTAAACATTGCACATTTGATTTATTTCATTTTAAAAATAACTTAAAATATGTAGTTCATTTAATTCTAAAAAATATTAAGGGGCCCATAGACACATACTGCTCATGCTCATGCAATAAGCATGTGTTTGTAAATTTTAAATTTTTGCTTATGTATGCGACACACAGACATTGCAGTATGAAAAATCCAATTAGTTTTGATTTTGAAATGAACTCATACCGCTGACAGTTGTTCAAATGAACAATAATATGAATTTTTTAATTTTTCTGAAATATTATTTTTAAATTTGACGTTTTAGTTACTGAAAAATAGAAAATATTTTTTTTTTATTCTGAAACGCATGTTTATTTTAATTTTTTTTAATGATGATTGATAAGTGTGTAGTAAAAGATCATTCACACACGTATAGGAAGGGTTCATCGGCAGTATGTGTCTATGAGCCCCTTTAGAATTAACTCTATTCAAATTTACAGTGTTTTTCATGCTTTTAAATGTTTGGGCTTAATTTGGCTTCAGGTGCGTTTAGGGATTAGTTTGGGGCTTTTATAGTAAATGCTGAAGTTTAAGGGATATTTTTCTCAAGTTTCACGAAAGTCGACTCAAAAGTATATATTCAGGGCTATTCCTGTTCTCAACTTTAATAATTCTCCGTATTTTTGTAAGTATAATAGAAAGGTTTAACGAATTGTCATACGGCGCTCCACTTTTTGACATTTAAGATCAGTATACTCTGGCAAATCAAGAATATCAGTCATCGATTCACGCAACTCATAGAAGACTTCATGATTTTTATGATGCACATAACAATGAGGCTCACTTTTTTCTAACGGGTTTGTTAATAAACAAAACTGACCCATATAAAGGGAGACCAATCCACAACAGACCCTACAGACTCCATTATATCCAGAAAAATGGTCCGTTTGGTGCGGTTTGCACGCTGGTGGCATCATCAAACCTTATTTCTCCAAAAATTACCACACGATGATCAATGATTTTATGTGGTTTCAACAGGATGGCGCCACGTGCTATATGACGACGGCAAATTTCGATTTGTTAAATTTCGTACTTATTCAAGTGGCCAGAGTCTGGGTAACTTTTAATATCACTCAAAAAATTGTATAACCTATTTTTGTTTACTGTATCTCGTTAAAACATTTCGATTATTTAACATTAAAATGCTAAAATATGGACCAATTTGTATAATAACTAAAAAAAATTGGTTTTCCCCTTGTAAATGCATCTTAAGACTTCAGAGCCGCTGCGCCACCAGTCATCCTAATATTTTACAGAACGTATTTCTAAAAGTCATAGATCAATTCTAGCGGTGGGAGTGGTTGGCGTTCAAAATTCGCAATACTTAGGTTATACGGCACAGCACAGTGGTTTAGAAACTTTTTTTGGAGATAATTCGGTATCTCGAGAGCTATTGGAGATATTGTTACAACATTTCACACGGTTAGAGCTGAAGTGATTCTGAGTTGATTTGCATATGTTCTGCATCCTAGTGCTTATGGCGGCCAGTGCGTGGCCCCTCAAAGTTGGTCACCTCAGGTCTCAAAATGTTTAAAAAAATCGCCAAAAATTCATTTATGATCCAAATGAGCTGAAATTTAAAATATAAATAGTCCTTAAGAAAAACACTCTGACATATGGGCAATTCCACGAGAACGACTACCACAACTGAAAACACAAAAACCCTTGAAACTTTTTTTAAGATGATTTGAATAGAAGAAAACACTAAAATGTTACTATGTGAAAGAATTTACTGCTTATTTCAACAATTTAAGTGGAAAAGTAATAGTTTAAACTGACTATATTTAATTTTTTAATTTAGTTGGTATGTCTTAGGCTAAAATTTCGGTGAAAACCAAGCTCTCAATTAGCATGTAGTATGAAATGAATTTGACTCTGATTGTTCTTTTGCTATTATCAAATTGTTTACTGAAACCGAATCTATTTTCTATTTATTTTTTCAGCTTTTGTATACATATATTTACAGAATATACATTGTTTTACTATAAGAGAAAAATCTGTCACGTACGGTATGTCACGTACGATATTAAATTGTATTTATTACAAAATCATAAAGAGATTGTTTTTATTTAAATGTGACGGATTGTAGAGGAAAAATATTTGGTTTAGTGTAAGAAATTAAAAGAAAACCAAACGCCACTCACGATTCGAAAATTTTCGCATATTTCTACATGTACCTCAAAATGTCTTCCGTTTTATGTCACGTACGATATACCCTTATTTCGCTCGATATTTTGGACAACAGTGTTTCGAAAGAACTTATTTTTTTTTTAAAATATAGTACCCTCTGAATGGAACATTAAGACCAAATTATTTTTCAGATACTCTTATTTTTGCAAAATCTATTCCACTTTATAGGCGTACAAATGTCACGTACGATGCCATGGAATTGCCCATATGTAGGTTATCTCTATTAGTTGAAGAGATATTTAGGTTTATTTATTTTTTTTTTTTAATTTTGATCGATATTTTTATGTGTTTTTAAGAGATGACGGGCCAACGGTTTGTCGAAATTTATTTTTAAAATATTAGCTATATTGGTGATAAAATTCTGTATAAAATAGGAATACCTTGCTAACAGTTATCTAGTCGCTATAAAAAGTTACACGTATCCAAAGTT
Organism: Calliphora vomitoria; assembly: GCA_942486065.2. Classification (NCBI taxonomy): domain Eukaryota; kingdom Metazoa; phylum Arthropoda; class Insecta; order Diptera; family Calliphoridae; genus Calliphora; species Calliphora vomitoria. The sequence goes on along the minus strand of OW818030.2, from coordinate 84,476,720 downwards.
GGAACATATAAAAAGGGCCGTATTTTTTACGTTTTTTCCCAAAAAAGCCCATATATATTTTCTTTTGTAGAAAAAATGTTTCTTCGGGACTGTACACAAGTTTTATATGATCCGGAAAGAGAACTTAATGCTTAAGAGTGTAAAGTAAAATTTGGCTAACTAAAGAGGACACAACACCCCAAGGCCTATCCAAACTTGGCCAATTTTAAAAAATAATTTTAGGTTTGAGTAAACAATTCTAAAAAAGCAAAGCACGGATCCTCGAAGATATTCCACATTTGTATAATTCTATTTGCTTCTTCAACACTTACGAAGTTTTTTTACTATCACACGGTAAATAATGTCACAGTAGGAACTTTTCTAAAAAAACTCAGTCTTTGGATTACATTTTTCCCGGTTTAGGAATTTCGGTATTTTAAAATAAAAACTGTCAAACATTATAATACCGTTGATTTAAGGATATTTGAATCTATATTAGTTTCAAATTTGGTTATCTTATCTTTAACCGTTAAAATTTTACATTAATTGAAATTTTATATTTTTCTTCATGGAAGTGAAATTTTCTCCATAAGTGAAATTTTGTAACAATATCTCCAATAGTTCCTGACATACCGAATTATTTCCAAAAAAAAAAGTTTTTAAACCACTGCGCACAGCTATTTAACGCATGTATATTTTTTTTTTGGCAAAGTGAAGTATGTAAAATCGGTTGCAGCCTTATATCACATAACATTTTCATTCTCAATATCCATTGCATTCTTGCCATCATAGTTACATACAAAAAACTACATATTTGTGAATAAAATGCACTTAAGCTGACACAGCGATCAATAAATATCATCATTTTATTTCATATCTTTCGCCTTCAACACTATCAAAAATTTAATGATTTTGTTGCATCATAAATTTGTTTAAGGGAAATTTGTTGCTACATGACACAACGAGTACATTTATTTTGTTTTTAATAAAAATTTTCTTAAACACAAAATCCCAAAACCATTAAATATACTGGAACTACGTTTTAGCCCAAAAATGATGTGGTAGTAGAGATGACTGCCGGCTGCCTGGTGGTAGGTACGGTTTGGGTTTTTGGCTTAAGTTTATATTTGAATTTTGTGTTGTGTTTGTGTTGCTCTTGTTGCCGTGTTACCCGTTGACTCAGTCAGTCAGCCCAGTCACTCACAGCTTAACAATGCGGTTTATGGTTTAGGCAGCGCAAAATTTTATAAAATTGCTTTGAAGTGGTATGCGGTTTTTACATTAAACACACACACACACACTCACACATACGTACCCATGTTAAGCTAAGGTTGCATACTCACAAACATTAAGAGGTTTTGGAATGGGAGATAAATGACAACCATGGTTACATACTCATAAAAATATACATACATTTACACTTGGTTCCTGACACAATACATAGACTCTTGATAGTTATGCAAAGTTTGGTGTGCAAGTGCGTTTGTGTGTGAAGATGTGATGAATGCAGCACAGATACAGGACGAAGGAGAAGAATATTTAACAAACATGAAAAACACAAAAAGTGCACAGCCACTGGTTATAAAAATGGGATGCACTGGGTGTTGGCACTGGTGAATGGCGAACACAAAGTGCAAATGTCATTTCGCAATGGGACTTCTCTCCTCTAGAACCCACTACAAACACAAAACTCAAAAAATATTATGAAAATAGAAAATGACAGCACAAACTGACAAGATAAAAGGGACAGTTTTCCTAAAATATTAAATTAAGATAAAATCATTTTTTTTTTTTTTTAAATGGAAGAAAAGTCTTTGTTGTTTTATTGCTTAAGAGAACGTAAATAAGGATGTTGTGGATAAGCAAAGGGTTTAAACCACTGTCAGTTAGTATTTGAAAGTAGGTTAATTGCAGTTTTATAATGCGAAATAGTAATGCAATGGAAATTATTTTATAGTGTTTAGTTTAACTAACCACTGGCTGGAAAATAATTTAGTGTATTTGATAAACCATGATCTTCTATTATCTTGTTTAGTATTTCCCGATCTTTCAGTTTAAAAGTTATTTAAGTATGAAAAACAAATGCATACGATATGTAAAAAATGCAGAATTTTTGAAAATTTTTAGTTTTTATTTTGAAATATTTGACAATAAAAATTTACTCAAAGTATTGGCCATTGTTAACTATGACCCTTTTCCATATTTCTAGAAACTTATGGTATTCGAGGACAAAAAACTGCTCATCTTTTGAAGCCAAGAACGAATCAAACCTATATACTATGTTCTGAAGTGAAGCGTATCATAGAGAGAGAGAGCGTTCTGCATCGATCGCAACAAATTGCAGTCAGTCTATAATATAAGGCGGGTGGGACAAAACTTCCCAAGCACTTCTTTCTAAATAGTTTTAACAGGTATTGCAATATGTGGCCGAATTAGTTGCGCTACTATGATAGAATGTTACAAGGTGTTGTCTGGTTGCACATTCTGGGCGTTTTGGGCCAAAGCTCGGAGTAAACAAATCAGTTGCGTTCGGTACAGGTTCCCTGTGATGGTCTGGTCTTATTTCAGCAGCTCATAACAAATAGGACTTTTTTGGTCTCACCAAATACAGAACATTACCTTAGTGCCATGTATATTTGGCCTTTGTGTCGCTTTGGCCGGGATTCACATACAATCTCCTAATCTTCATTAAATTATGCCTCCAATTCTTGATCTTCAAACTCTTTTGGATGGCCTAGGTGATCTTTTTGTTTTTCACCACGTCTGAACAGCAAAACCCATCTCTCGCACATTGATACTGAATGAACACATTCACCGCAAACTTCGTTAAACAATAGTGTGCTTTTTTTCAAATTAAAGAAATAAAACAAAACTTCCGGCATATGATGGTTTTTTGGTACAAAATGCGACATTTTCGAAGCAAGATGCTGAGTGAGTCATTGATTTTCCCGGATCTTAAGTGAAAGAACAATAGCGTTCCTGTCAATAGGCATCTCTCAGTTGACTCATGACAAAATTTGAATAGGCTGTATCATTTAGCTTGTGTTTGACAGCAAGATATTTCTTTTTGCATGCAATATATGAAAAAATGTAAAAGTTGTTCAAAGGGGGCAAGGTTTGTGGAACTGCTGAGAAGTAAATAAAGGCTTTTTATATAAGTATTTGATATTGGTGGAAACCTTAGGACTTTGGTATTGATATTTTTGTAAAATTAAGTAACTTTATAAGTTTTTGAGACATAATTTACCTTAAAAACTAAAAAAAAAATATAATAGGGTGTTTTTCCACCAAGAAAAATATAAAATTTAAATTAATTTAAAATTTTAACGATTAAAGATATCTTAACTATAGTTGGAACTGATATAGATTAAAATGTCCTAAAATCAATGTCATTATAATTTTTTAAATTTGTTATTGTTAAATACTGAAATTCCCGAAACGGGGAAAATGTGTTTCAAAAACTGAGATTATTAGAAAAGTGCCTACTATGACGTTATTTACCGTGTGATAGTAAAAAAACTTTGTTAGTATTTATGTTTTATGTCCAAATGTTTTATGAGCCAAATGAAAATGTTTCCGACATCGGACATTAGACTTGGGTATTTACAGATAGATGACAACTGCTTTTGGAAACAAATTTTTTTAATAATCATGAAAACATTTTTAATAATGCAATACAGAAATGTCAAACGTACAAAAAGCATAAAAGAACAATAATACTGAACCTCTTCACATTGTTCAATTGACTGAATTGTTCAATTGGACTTATTCTTTCATGAACAACCCAACTCTAGAATAGTTATTTCTCTCAAAAATATTTATTTTACATTTTATTCATTAGCATCTAAAAATTATTAAGAAGTTGCCAAAATATTACAAGTTTTAAAAACTACAATTCATTACCTTTCCATTGATATATAAAACATTATATCTAATTCTTTATTATACCTTAAAATAATGCATGCAATTCACACACCTTATAAAAATTCTCTACTATTTTGTTCAAATCAAAGACTGCTTACTATGCACTTCTCATTTTTTCATGTACCCTGTATTATATATGTTTCACCTTTGCTTATTTTTGATTGGTCAGTTGCATGTGCGAATATTTAAAGTGAGCTTAAGTAAACTTGTATTAACCTAAGATTCACCTAATTTGCCGACCTTATTCGCGTTCCTAAACTGCAAATGTTAGGTTCATAGAATGTTCATTAAAAAAAAAATTATTTTTCACAAAAAATTTTTTTTAGCAAAAATTTATTTTGTTACTAAAAAAAATTTTCTTTACTAAAAATTAAATTTTTACTAAAAAAGTATTTTTTTACTAAAAAAGTATTTTTTTACTAAAAAAGTAATTTGTTACTAAAAAAGTAATTTTTTACTAAAAAAGTATTTTTTTACTAAAAAAGTATTTTTTTACTAAAAAGTATTTTTTTACCAAAAAGGTATTTTTTTTACTAAAAAAGTATTTTTTTACTAAAAAAGTATTTTTTTACTAAAAAAGTAATTTTTTCCTAAAAAGTTTTTTTTTCCTAAAAAAGTAATTTTTTACTAAAAAAGTAATTTTTTACTAAAAAAGTAATTTTTTACTAAAAAAGTAATTTTTTACTAAAAAAGTAATTTTTTACTAAAAAAGTATTTTTTACTAAAAAAGTTATTTCATACTAAAAAAGTTATTTTTTACTAAAAATAAATTTTTACTAAAAAAGGAATTTTTTACTAAAATAAAATTAAACAGTTTGAATTATCGTTTGAAAATTTATTTTTCACTATAAAATTAACATTTCTTATTTACTAGGGTATTCAATTAATCGGGTTTCTGCTTTAATCGTGCAAATAATTAATCGGGGTTTAGATTTAATCGGTTAATAATTGTTTAAGTTTATATTACTCGATTCACCGAATATTTTCTATTTTAAATTGAAAATCGATTTCTAATGAAAAATAAATTTTTTAGTAAAAAATTAATTTTTAGTAAAAAATCACTTTTTCAGTAAAAATTACTTTTTTAGTAAAAAATTACTTTTTTAGTAAAAAATTACTTTTTTAGTAATAAATTACTTTTTTAGTAAAAAAATACTTTTTTAGTAAAAAAATACTTTTTTAGTAAAAAAATACTTTTTTAGTAAAAAAATACTTTTTTAGTAAAAAAATACTTTTTTAGTAAAAAAATACTTTTTTAGTAAAAAAATACTTTTTAGTAAAAAAAATACTTTTTTAGTTAAAAAATACTTTTTTAGTAAAATAATACTTTTTAGTAAAAATTTACTTTTTTAGTAAAAAATTACTTTTTTAGTAAAAAATTTCTTTGTAGTAAAAAATTATTTTTTTAGTAAAAAATTATTTTTTTAGTAAAAAGTTACTTTTTTAGTAAAAAAAAACTTTTTTAGTAAAAAATTACTTTTTTAGTAAAAATTTACTTTTTAGTAAAAAAAATTTTTTTTAGTAACAAAATAAATTTTGTTAAAAAAAATTTTTTGTGAAAATTTTTTTTTTTAAATTCTCTGCCATGCTATGAACCTAACATTTTCAATTTATGAACGCGAATAAGGTCGGCAAATTAGGTGAATCTTAGGTTAATACAAGTTTACTTAAGCTCACTTTAAATATTCGCACATGCAACTGACCAATCAACAATAAGCAAAAGTGAAACATATATAATAGAGGGTACATGAAAAAATGAGAAGTGCATAGTAAGCAGTATTTGATTTGAACAAAATAGTAGAGAATTTTTTACAAGGTGTGTGAATTGCATGCATTGTTTTGAAGTATAATAAAGAATAATATATAATGTTTTATATATCAATGGAAAGGTAATGAAATGTAGTTTTTAAAACTTGTACTATTTTGGCATCTTCTTAATAATTTTTAGATGCTAATGAATAAAATGTAAAATAAATATTTTTGAGAGAAATAACTATTCTTGAGTTGGGTTGTTCATGAACGAATAAGTTCAATTGAACAATGTGAAAGGGTTCAGTCTTATTGTCCTTTTATTCTTTTTGTTCGTTTGATATTTCTGTATTGCATTATGAAAAAATGTTTTCATCATTATTAAAAAAATTTGTTTCCAAAAGTAGTTGTCATCTATCTGTAAATACATTCACTGAGAAATTATTCAATAACTTAGTTCAGCCAAACACCGCAGACTAAAAATTAAGAACTGAACAAAAAGAACAAATTTATTAATTTATGTGTTCTGAACAATCAGTAAAAAGATAATCGTTCTTCCAACTCTAAAGTATTCCCAACTCTAAACTATTCCGATGTCGGAAACATTTTAATTTTATAATTTTTTAGTTTCGACTTTCAATGACTCATCATCGATCTGCAAAAATTTAAATTAGCACGCACAGGCACGCTTTTTATAGATCTTACAGAGGAATGTAATAAAATCTGTAGGTATCAAACAGAGCTGTAAATGAATCATTCATTTTTGAATTAATTCGCGAATCATTCAAACAAAAAAATAAATTGAATTAAACAGCAGAAACTAGAATAAAACTTAAACAAAAAAATTAAGTCCAAAAAAGCATGCATTTTTTCACATTTTTTTTCATTAACAGAGTCTCAACATATAGGTTCTTAGACAACTGAGTTAGGTCTTTGACAGGAGAGTTTCCGATCTATGTGTATTTACCTATGATTGTGACGATTTATATGAGCTAAAAGTTTTATAAAGATAAAGGTTTATGTCATCTATGAGTGCAGTGTCTGTCAGAAATGAGTCAGTATTTAAAAATATCTGAAATTGCTTACTCTTATTTTGGCCATTTATAAAGGCAATCCAAAATCTCCCATCGAACCATTATTGAAATATCCATAACATTTTCAATATCTTTTAACATTTTCTTTTAAACAAATAAAAAAAAATAATATTTTTTACACACATTTAAATTTCCATGCCATTAATACTCAATATGCAGCAATGAATAAATTATTTCAATTTCAATTTAACAACTACAACTACTCGTATCTACATAAATACATACATCTTATATACATTCATGTACGACTATTTATTACTGTATAATGCACTTGGATCTAGAGCAATTCGAAACAATAGTTTTCGCAAAAATGTGTGTGTATATATGCGAGTTTGAAATAAAAAGGAAAATGAAAGAAAATTTGCATTAGTCGAAAAAACAAAAAAATAGAAAGAAAGAAAAAAACTACTTATTGTACGCAAATGCCTGAATGAACAGCAAAAAAATGTTTAGGCAAGAAAATTTATGCATCATCAGCATTTCACTTATTGTAATATTTTGCAATTGTTGTACACGGTAAAGAAAAATAAAACAGTAAAGAAAAATCACGTTTGAAATGAATTTGAATACCTAATAGCTTGGTGTTAGAAGCAAAAGTAGCGGTAAAAGAGATTTATAGTCTAACATTATATTATTTTTCTACTGTCATTTTAATGACAATTAAGTTTGACATATTTATGCTTTGAATGTTACATTAAATAATATTAGAAGTTTCTTGCAGTGTAATTTATTCGCATGCTTCTAGTATTTCTCTGCATTTTTATTTTATTGAAAATGGTAACAGTTTTTTTCTGCTATTTTCCATATTTGTTTTGTTCGCATGTAAGAAAAGAAAATTGAAATTCTCTGAATCTATAAAAGTAACAACAAGAACAATGCGAATACATATTTATTATTATGCGTTGCCATGTTTTCCATCATCATATTAAATGTATGTAGAATATGGAATTGAACCACTTCTATGGATACATCTACTGCAGCACTATTATATTTCATATTAAATTTTTAGTTCAAATAAAATATGAAAGACAAAAAACATTAAATAAATATTGCTTAAATCTTTTATTACAGTATAATGCGTTATATTTCCCATAAGAAAATATTTAAATTTAGTTTCAATTTGGCAAATATTATTTCAAACTTGTGTCTGTTGTAGAAATGGTTTAAATATAAAACGTCAATAAATGTAAAAGCTACAGACTTATCTATTACCGTGGAGGGAATTTCGGAAAATGTGTGAATAAATCAGAAATATCTAGACGGATATAACGATTTTAATAATATATCCCTTGGCTTAAGAAGAGCTAAAGTACCTCGAGTATATACAATATTGTTACGAATGTGCAATAGCGATTTGAATTTAACGGTGCGCAACGACTGCCTGCAACATTCATCATGTTATTAAACACGTCCATCAGTAGAAGCTTCTACTTATCAACAATGTTGATAGCATGCGGTAATTAGCATTGTTTATAAGTATTGCAACACTAAATGTTTAAGCTGCTAACATTAACATCGAAAGCTATAGAATTTGAATGTAGTAGTATGTCCGTTAAGAGCATTGTAGAAGATTCCCGATAGATGGCGCGTGTATAAATAGTGGCAGAGCTGGCAGTCGTGAGTTTAGTTGATTATTGACGCTGTTAGAGATAACATCAACTGTAGTGTACATTTGAGCTTGTCATTATAAAGTGTGTGTGCAATTCTGCAAATTATAAACGTGTAAAAAGACACTGAGTGACTATTTGAATTGTTGATGGTGTATATTTAAATAAATAAAGAGTTATTACAATTTTAAACTACTAAAACTGCTTTTTATTTGCAATCAAAAGTATCCGGTTTATTTAAGGGATATAACCGCGTTTTTAAAAGGTAAAAACGTAACAATATATTATATGTTAGAATTTACGAAATATTCACATTTGGAAATTTCAACTTCCAACCCTATCTACTCTTTTGCAGATGACAGCAACATTTGTCATTCACATTCATTCATTTATAGACCAAGCCTGTCGGAGATTGGTGTACTAAGGCAAAACATGAATGATACGTTTTTGCCAAGTCCTTGTGACAATCTCTGAATGGGGTTGTGCGAATAGAGTCGATTTTAATGCAATATTTTATGTTAGCAAATAAACGCACAACATATCATGTTGTTCCATCTGTTTTTATGGTGGTTTATATATTAAGGAACCAAAAGCTCTCGATGTTCTAGGCATGAGAATTCTGTGTGATGTTCGCTGGACAAAACACATTTTTTAAGTGTCGAAAGAAGCATTCAAGTGTCTGATCTCCTTACTATTTACACTACTTATATCCGACCCTAAATGTAATACAACTCTCATGTGTGGACAGGAGCTTCGAGGTCTATTTTGGAGTTACTTGACCGCGAACGGGAGAAGGCGAAGGTGAAGGTGCTTATAGGTGACAGTAGGGTATCCAGCTTTATTGACTTACTGGAATAACGTCGCAATATGGGTTGTGTTTCACTGTTCTACCGATTATACAAACCTATAGTTTTTTAAGCAATAAGCATTCTTCGGCAAGGGCTCATCAATTCTTTGTCAACTGGACAGTAAATCGCGTAAAACATTACAGGAAAAACTCGTTCTTTAGCCGTACTTTCAATACTTGGAATAAGCTTCCTCCTGAAGTTCTTCCTGTTACTTTTTAATATAGGAAAATTTAGAACAATGTCCACAAAAACTACACCCTCTATTCTCCCTCCCTATTTTCCTAGTTCTAACACAATGCTTTGCATGAGTAGGGGTCATCTCTTGAGTGCTGGTCCGGGGAAAAAAATTGTATATAAATCTTTACTGAGTTAAAAGTTTTGTGAATTTTTTGAATTTCCTGGCTCTTAACTCTCAACAGACATCTGTCAGTTGAGTTCTGTTAAAATATGAAAAAGCTGCGTAATTTAGTAGTTTGCGTTTGACAGTCATTGATAGCAGACTATCTCGTGATATGAAGAAAAATTGGACAAAGTGAATTTCAACTGCTCATCTGCACCATAAAGTTCAATGGTAAAAAAGTGGTTTACCGAATTTCGTTGTGGCCATACAAGCACGGAAGATGACGACGGTTCTGGACACCCAGTTGAGTTCTCTACACTCGAAAAAATTGAACAATCATGATATGGTGTTGGACGATCGGAGATTGAAAGTGCGAGAATTTTTTTTTTTTTTTTTAAAGAACAAATACAAACTGCGAAGTGTTTTGCTTGTATGCAGATACACCCAGAGTTTCGTCCCCGCTACCCTCAGATTAATAGTCCAGCACACTGTCGTCTAGTCTATCGGGCCACCCACATGTCTTTTCGCGTTTGCTCATAATGGCTGCCGCGTTTGCTTACATGGCAAAAATCCATGAATAAGGCTACGAAATGCACCCTTCTTCGCTCTATTATCAGGATTTAGCCCCGCGAGACTATTTCTTGTTTCCAAACCTGAAGAAATATCGCAGAGGAAAGAGTCAAAATCTCCAAAGATGAAATCATCTCACAAAAAATACATATTTTGATGATCTCGTCAAATCATATTTTTTGAAAGGAATACAAAAAATTGGAGAAACGTTGGAAAATGTTGAAGAATTAAGTATTTTTTTTATCCAAAAACCTGTTTCATTGTAGTTGGCTTTTAAGTAGAAACACGTATTTAAATTAAAGATTTCTCCACAGCAATCCGTAATTTGTTCTCGTAGACAAATAAAAATTTGTTAACAATTACATTTTGGGAAGTTGAAAAAAAAATAGTTTTTTTTTTTTTTAAATCGGTGCATGGACACGTGTAACTCTCATGTATCTTGAACATATAATTTGGAATAAAATATACAGTTGTACTATGAATATTAAAAAATGGGTTATCATTATACAAATGTTACTAATATTTGTGTCAATTTTGATTTTAGTCGCAGCAAGGATACTGCTAGCTACCATACATTGTTTTTCTTGAAGAAGCTAGAAACTCTAATAACACCACCCGTTTGCTGAATAATTAGGATAATATCGTTGGAAGGATAGCCATGTTTCCAATGCATCCTTATTTCAAGGTCCTAAACAAAATGTTCCTTACAATTACGTAAATTATTATTTTGGAATACAAACATTAATGTACTTATTACCATTTAAGTTGCAGGAAGGACTCGTCTAGCTTCTGTATATTATTTTTTTAATATCAAAATATGTCCTTTAATTTCTTTGATAACTGAAAATTAAGTAAGGCCTTATTCTGGGAGAATTTATATAAAAGGTGACAACCCAGCAAAAATTTTGTGAATTTTGGTAATGGCAACATACACATACATTATTTTGTAAGGAGTGGTGGTTATCCAACACACTATTTTATTAAGTAGAGTAGGTACTTATTTTTGTACAGGTTGGTAATGAACTTTTGCATTTAGCACAGCTATCTAGTGTTTTTGACTGAAAAACGAGACGTTAGTGGTTTAAGACTAGTCGAAGTCATTCATTTTTTGTTCATATTATATTAATTTATATGTTTATGTTAAAACCATTGTTTTAGCAGCTTGACTTTCACACACAAGGAAACAATGTCTCGGTTCGATTCCCACACAATGCAATTTTTTTTCGGATTTTTTATAGTTACATATTCTTGGTGTGAATGTAACTACATATACCTGTGCTGAATGTAAGTACATTTGTAACCAGGACCCATGAATTTTCTCAAATCGTGAACAAAAATAACTAGTGTTTCAGTCAAAAATAAAGTACTTATCACTTTGATCATAATTAACGAACTCCACATTCTCTACCACCAAACCTGTAATGGATAGCAATGGTGAAATAACTACGTCGAAAGAGAGACAGATTAAGGTATGGGAAGAATACTATACAAAACTTCTCTCTGCTCCACCGCAAACACCGACAGCAAGCATATGCACCTGCCTTCAACACCATGAGGAAAATCGATTTTACATCGCAAACCCGAGTATCTCCGAAATATCATTCGCGATTTCATTTCTGAAGTCCAATAAAGCACCTGGTTCTGACAACATACCTCCAGAGTTATTGAAAGCAGGCTGTATACAAAGCGCTGAACTCCTGCATCCACTCATATCGGACTACTTGGATAGCGAAACACTTCCGACTGAACTCACTGCCAAAGAAAGGCAACCTATCATTAATAAGCGACTATCTGACCTAGTCTACGGAACGAGCAGGCTGGTTTTAGAGCGCATCGATGATGCGTCTACCATGTAAACACATTGTGCATAATAGTGGAGCAATCCGTTGAATGGCGCACACCGCTCTACCTGGGCTTTATAGACTTAGAGAACGCATTTGACACCATGAATCATAATGTAATCTTGAGATCACTAGAATGAAAAGGAATCCCGAGCAAAATCACCAGGCTAATCAAAAGCTTGTACGACGGCGCGACACCTGACGAATACGGCACGAACAGCAACTAAGTGAGCAAATTCCAGTAGAGAAAGGTGTGCGCCAAGCATGCATCCTATCCCCATTGCTGTTTAACATCGTACTTGATGTCATAATGACCCGTGTATCTCAAAATGACAAAGGAATTACTTGGGGACTACAAGGCAATCTTGGAGATCTAGCATATGCCGATATACCTGGTATACTGAACGATATTATTCAGTATGCTGCGCTAGCAGGGTTGTCAAAAAACATACCTAAAATCAAAGTAATGCGCATAAATACAAATAACATCCGAACAATTTCCGTAGGTGGCAATCCATTAGATAATGTGGACTCATTTTGTTATTTAGGCAGCCTCATTACTGCCAGCTGAAGACATCAAATGCCGAATTAACAAGAGGCGTGCAGCATTCAGCTCTCTCGAAAAGATATGGTGGTCCACATACATCACAAGAAGCACCAAATTAAAATATTTAACGCCGGCATAAAATCGGTGGTTCTTTACGGCTGCAAGACATGGAATGCTGCCAACAAGGAATTGCAAGCTATGTAAGCCTTTGGAGACAATATCGTTGGAAATCCGACGCCGGAAGTGTATGTGGATTGGTCATACCCTAAGAAAGTCAGCTCTGGATTGGAATACTCAGGGTAGTCGCAGAAGAGGTAGACCGGCTAATACGCTGCTAGAAGTAGAAGCAGTGGAAGCACGCCACACATGGCGGGAAATTAAAAACTTAGCTTTAGACAAAGTAGAATTAAGAGAATTTGTTAAGGCCCTATGCTCCTCCTAGGAACTACGGGAATATATATATATATATATACTTTGATCCTATATTACTTACCAGCTTACTAGGTAAGAACATTTTTTGCTGGGAATGTTTATACAATGGAGGCCAGCCTGAATTTTAAGTGAGATCCGGGGTTATGAAATTTGGCATTAATATTCTTTGTTGCCAAAAATGTTTGAAAAAATCATGGCGAATTATTCTCTACGTGTTACAAATACCAGCACAAATGCACAATACATTCTCAAAAGGTTATATAAAATATTTTATTTAAAAAGCAATTGTTTTTTTTAAGTTCCGGCCAAAACGGACAAATTATGATTTCTTATTATAACAAATGAAGCATAGGGCATGAAATCAAACTTTTATATTTGTTTGGCTTTCAGTAAATAAGTATTGGACTTTAAAAGCTAAAACCATAGAGAAATATACATAGAGCGGAAACTCTCCTGTCAACGACCTAACTCGGTTGTCAAAAACCTAAGTGGTGGGAATATATTAGTAAAAAAAAAATATGTGAAAACAAAAACACTCTTACATGTAATTATTTTGTTTTAGTTTTCTTTATAGTTTGTTTCAAGTCTGGCCGCATTTTCTGGGCATTTTTCGTCCAATTCTCGCTATAAATGAATCAGTTTTGTTCGGTACAGGTTCCCTGTGATCGTTTGGTTAGATTTCAGCAGCTCATAATAACCATGAATATTTGGCTCTGCTGTCGATGCAGCTGGTTGGGCGAGCTTCATATACAATCTCTTCGTAATGGATCCATTTTGCATCGTAAGTAATGATTTGGTGCAAAAGTGATTTTATTTTATAGCGTTCAAGATATACAAAATCGTCTTTCAAGGTCTGCTTTTGGATGAATCCTACTGCTCGCAAACATTTTGAATTTGCTGATTGAGTAAGCTCCCAATAACTATGCAAGCTCTTGTTGAGTTTGGAAACAATCTTCATGGAGTAATGCCTCGAATTCTTGGTTTAAAAACGTTTTTGGCTGGCCTGGGCGATCTTTGTCTTTCGTATCAAAATCACCACTTCGGAACCGCACAAGCCTTCTCTCGCACATTGGAACCGATGGAGCACATTCATCATAAGCTTTGGTGAGCAATCGGTGTGCTTCAGCGGCACTTTTTCTCAAATTAAGGAAGTAAAGCAAAACTTCCTGCATATACCGCTTTGTTGGCACAACATTCGACATTTTCGAAGCCAAAAAGACTTTGATGTTTACAATATAACGTTCACTAACTAAGTGAGAATAATTGGCATATATGTGCCCTTCAGAATATGACGTATAAGTTATTAAAACCAAAAACCGCATTCAAAATATACGCCATCTATTGTAAACCCTCCATTTTGAAGTTATACACTAATATAACACTAGTTGTCTATTCAAAAATATCAATTTTATTAACATGCTCTAATTTTTGTGCAGCATAATTAATTTTTAAATTTAAATTTGCTAAAAATTTATTGTGAATACTTTTTTGTATTTTAAAATAAAGCAAAATCTAATTAATTCCCCATTTAAATAATCTATGACTTATCTCAAGTAAGTTCACTTGCATACAAAAGTATTTAATTTTCACAAAAAAAAAAAAAAAAAAAAAAAATAAATAAATAAATGACTTACATATAAACACGCATACACTTGTACAAATAAATTATCACATTAATACGACACCTTTTTTCTGCGAAATAAAATTTCCAAAAACGACAAAATTACACAAAGTTATATTATTTTTGTTCTGCATAAAACTCATTAAAAACAAGTTAAAATTGCTTTTAAGAACCATTGAAATTTTAATGCTGTTTTTTTCTCTATTTTACGTTTTTTTTTTTTTATTTTGCAACAATTATTATATGTTAACAAAAAAAGAATTATTTTTCATAAAAAAATATATGTACATAGATGGAAAAAAATTCATATAAGCCATAAAATGAAGTATAAAACGAGTCGTCATTATTAGCAACACAATGCATATACATACACAGATGTAGACATACAAATACATAAACAGACATTCACTCACACACTTAATAACAATGGAAACAACGAAAATAACAAATTTAATTAATTATAGACTTTATTTTTATTTTGTTTTCTTTTTTTTTTCTGCACAAAAAAAGCATCAACAAAGAAGTTTCATTTTGCAGCAGAAGATACACAAACGGTTTGTAGGTTAAGCCATTTATAATTAATTAAAATCAGAGAATGAAAATAATGATTATTTGTGAAATTTTCAACTCAACAAATCAGTATGAAGGAAGTGCCTTAGAAATTCTTTATATATAGCGTAACATTATTCAATTCTATATGTACATATATCTGATTGTTTAATAAACTTTTTATACCCACCGTCAAAAAAGATGACTTCAAAATTCGGGATATGATGGCGTATCGTTTGAACTCGGTTTTTTGTTTTTAATAGCTTATATATCATTTTGAAGGGTACATATGTATATGTCATTTATTTTGTGCCAACAAAGTATCATATGCAGGAAATTCTGCTTTACTATTTTAAAAAGTGACGCTGAACCACACCGATTGCTTAACAAAGCTTATGGTGAATGTGTTTCACAGGCTTCAATGTGCGCGAGATGTTTTGTTCGTTTCAGAAGTGGTGATTTTGACACGGAAGATAAAGATCGCTCAGGTCAGCCAAGAATTGGCGGCATTACTCCATGAAAATTGTTGTCAAACTCAACAAGAGCCTGCAAAATCATTGGGAGCTACCCAATCAGCAATTTCAAATCCTTTGCGAGCAGCAAGATTCATCCAAAAGCAGGGAATTGAAGCAGAGAGACCCTGAAATACGATTTTACATATCTGAAATGCTGCTTAAATGCTATAAAAGAAAATCATTTTTACACCGAATCATTACTTGCGATGAAAACGCCCAGAATATGCGGCCAGACATGAAATCATAGTGACATCTCCACATGTTGCAATACCTGTTAAAAACTATTTAGAATGAAATGGTTGGGGCTTCACCCACCCGTCCGGCTACTACTTTTTTCGATCGATGCAGAATGCTCTATCAGGGATATGCTTTACTTTGGAACAGAGTATCCTATATTTCTTTTATTCATTCTTAGTCTCAAAAGAGGAGCAGTTCTTTTGGCTCGGAATCCATATGTTGCTAAAAAAATGGGAAAATATCACAGCTAACAATGACCAATACTTTCAATAAATTTGTATTGTTTCAATACAAAACCAAAAAAAAAAAAAAAAAAAAAAAATGAAAAAAATCTTGTGTTTTTAAGTCATACACCCAATAATTGTTACAAATAACAAGTATTGATAAGTTTTTGAATATAATTATTTCAAAACAAGATATCTCCTATATATATTTGAGGCTATCAGTGTAAAAGTCGTGTAACCCCAAACTATTTATTTAGAGATATATTCAACTTACACCACATTATGCGCTGTACTAGAACGATTTTTGCTTTTGAATACCAAAAGGTAGCTTACACCACTTTTGTATTGATATTGGTAATACAAGAACTGTATGTAACACCAGGTTACACCGCTTTTGTACTGGTGGCCTCATTTATGCCTTCGTATTTATCAAAACTATGTAATATAAAACAAAGTATATATATTTTTGAACAAAACATTTTTAACATGATAATTGGAGATCTAGAATTCGTTTTCTTATTAGCTTTTAAAACCTTATGAAATTATGGAATTATGGTCTGAGATGCTATAACGTATTACGGCATAATTCGTTTAGAATTTCAAGGTACAAAAATTACCATATTCTCCCGACCTAAACATAATTGAAAATGTGTGGGGTTGGCTTTCGCGCATGGCTTATAAAGGAGGAAGGCAATTCGACGATAAGGACTCATTAATTGAAGCCATAAAAAACCGCGTATTTGAAGTTATTTTAAAGAAGGGAGGTAGAAAATTGCGTCCAAATACAAATGGTGATTGACGTCTTTATTTGTTCGTCTCCTTTAAAGCTTTAAGCATTCGACACTCACATATATGCAGAGATTGATGGATTTATTTGATCGTCTCCAGGGCACTTTCAACACTTCATCAGCTTTAATAAATTAAGTGTAAAAAAAGTGATGATGGCTTCTATAAATAAACAAATTCAATAGGCTTTATAGTTGGGATAATAAAGAAGTAACAGAGCTGTGCCGAATCATATATACCCTTTACTAAATTATACTTAAAAAAAATTTTAAATATTTTTATGTAAACAAAATTAAAAAAAAAAAAATGTTTAAATTTTAGAAACATAATTTTTTTAAATTTATTTTTTCAAAAAAATTTTTTTCAATTTAAAATATAATTCGGGGTAAAAAATATTCTTCCCAATTTTGACCAATTGTAAGTCCAACTTACTTCGGCCTTATATATGCTATTGCAAAGGTCTTTGAAGTATCTATCAGTGGATATTCATATTGTCTATATATATATTTTTTTTTTTTTTTTGTAAAAAACAAGCACAAACTGCGAAGCGTTTTGCTTGTCTGCAGGTACACCCAGAGTCTCTGGCGGGAATCGAACCCGCAACCCCCAGATTGATAGTCCAGCACACTATCGTGTAGTCTATCGGGGCACCCATATTATTGACTTAGTAATCCAGATATAGGTCAAAAATCGAGGTTGTCCTGGTTTTTTCCTTATATCTCAGCCATTTGTGGGCTATAAACATTTCTAAAGTATATCGGCTCAAATTTATATCGGATGGAATCTGCAGTTAAACACTGTGAGTACAGGTATCAAGTCAGTGAAAAAACTCTTGAAAATTTCAAAGCATATTTTAAATTTTTTAGCTTTTAATGATCATAACTTTAATAGGTAAAATACTAGTAACCAAAAATTTCACACACAGAAGTTTTTTTTGGTATGATCTCCTGATATATGCCACTGATTTTTAATTTCGGAAAAAACAATTCAAACCTACTGAATTCAGTTTTAACGATTATCGAAAAATATTTAATTTCCTCATATAAGATTTGACTTAGCCGAGTATCTAGCTTGTTTTTGTGTACGTATACTTGTTATGATTGCTTAATGTTACCCATACGCAGACATGGTTCATGTAGACAACACAAATGAAGCTGATATTCTAGTTTTGAACTGCAATTATTTTGAAAACCAATCTTAAAACTTGGTTTTGGTTTTAATACTTTTGGAATGGAACTTTTGAGTTCTATGATACCAGTGGAACTTAACATGAAATTAGAACATATTTTTTTTTTTACTTTTTTCATAAAAACTGATAAATTACACATTGATACAAAAGAGAACGAATATAATATGCAGGGGTTCTCATTCGTTTAGTAAAATAACGATATACTTATATACGCACAGAAAACAGATTGGTTGGAAATCGGTTGTAATTACTAAAATTTAATAAACGGAACTGTACAATATTTGCAATTACTATGTGCTTTTTATTATTATAAGTTCTTTTTTACAATAACCAATTAATGATTGTGAAAATGTATCTAATTCGGCTATTGTAAAATATATATAATAGTGAATCTGTGATCTCAACCAATTAGTAATTGTGGCAATAGTTGCTGAATATGTTTTGACCTTAAGAAATATAAAAATTAAAAATTTTGTACAATTACATAATAATATTTAAAATATCCTATTGGAGAGATCTTAAGATCATTCATACATATATGTGTATGTAAATCTTTTTTAAGAATAGTAAATAAGGTAAGTTTAGTGCATAGAAAACAGTAGCTGAACCCAGTCCGCGTTGCTAGCTCTTAGAAAACATCTGTTTTATATTGCATCTCGAGTATATTTATAAGTACAGTGCCATGCTATGCTCTTAAAAAAAGAAACGAATTTATTTAAAGCAAATGGGATATTATATTTATGAATTCATCTTAAGACCAGGGGATTACAATGTTTCTTTTTTTTTTGAGTAAAAATATATAAATTATTTGATGTGCCAAATCGGGAACCACGTACAATTGACAGTGTTGAAAACAGGAATTTTCCAAATGTAAGCAAGCAATAGTGGTGTCAACAACCATAACTTTTTGGTGTCAAAATTGCACGCTTCTACAGCCTATCCGAATTTTTGTTGTTGGTTGTAAGACTTGGGAATACCTTGTCGAAGATGGCTTGACCTAAATTTTGACTTAAAAAAATTTCTAAATACATTTTTTCTTGCAAAAATTCAAAAACACTTGTTACTTACTAATTTGGTTTATCTTATAGCTTTATCACTGATCAACACAAAACTGCAAATAACGCATTGTAAATCAAATGCAGTCAGTGACTAAATGAAAACAATTTTTATTTGAATAAGCCGTTATTTTTTATGAATTCACCGTTATGTTTTATTAAAAGTGAAGTGCGGAGAGTCATCCAAATTATTTTTTAAATAGATTTCACATGGAAATTTCTTTTTGAAAATGTTTTGGAATGTATTATTTTCTTCGCTTACACCAAATCATATTCGCTTCAGAGTACCTACGCCACTGATGATTACAATTTTTAGAATGATGTTAAGCAAAAAAAATAAAATTGTCAGTGTTTGAGCTTTGGGAATGGAAAAAGCATTTATTTTTTGGAAATTTTTTTTTTTTTTTTTATAATTTTTTTTTTTTTTGACAACAATCACTGACCTTGAAGGCCTGTATATAGGAAACTTTATATAGGAATTGAAGAAAAGATCGTTCAACAATTATACATATTATCTTTGTTTTTGATGTCATTGGCGGTACAGAGTAAAAATTTGACTTTACCACGCCCTTCCGCCAACAAACCGAAAATGAAAAATATGTCGGAATCTACGGAACCTTTATTAAAATCGGATTATCGGCTTAGATGTTACAGACTTTTTACACTTTTTTAATTCCCTCACTGTGGAGTAGTATTTTGCAACTTCATTTGAAGCAGTTATTGTAATAAAATTTAGAAAATGTTAAGAAATCTAATAATGTTTTTCCATCGATTTAACTTTAGAGAAATTGTGTTAATGATCAGTAGGATTAAGATCAGCTTTTTCCATATAAATTACTTTATAATTTAAATTTTTCTGCTTAAAATAATTTAAAAAATAAAACACGGAAACCGAAGAATAATTGTCGATTTTCGGTTTCAAAACGAAACACTATGAGAACCCCTGCATATTTATACCCTACACCACCATAGTGGGGAGGGTATATTGGATTTGTGCAGATGTTTGTAACGCCCAAAAATATTAGTCTAACACCCCCTTTAAAGTATACCGATCGACTTAGAATCACTTTCTGAGTCGATTAAACGATGTCCGTCCGTCCGTCCGTCCGTCTGGCTGGTTGTCCATGTAAACCTTGTGCGCAGAGTACAGGTCGCAATCTTGAAGATATTTCGATAAAATTTGGTACATATCATTTTTTCTGCCCAAGGACCAAGCCTATTGAAACTGGCTGAAATCGGTCCATTATTTCACCTAGCCCCCATACAAATTACCTCCCGAAATTGGACTTTATGGGTCATAAATGTTTAATTTATATAGGTATCTACACAAGTTTTTCTCCAAATAAGTTTTATATATACGAAATTCATGTCACCAAATTTTATTATGATCGGTCCATAATTAGTCATAGCTCCCATATAAGGCCTGCTTCCGATAATCACTTTAAAGAGCATAAATCTCTTAAAAATGTTGGTATACACATAAAATGCAACAAAAATAACTTTCATGCAGACGTTAATCACACTACTTAATTTCATAGTGATCGGTCCATAATTAGTCATAGCTCCCATATAAGGCCTTCTCCGATAATCACTTTAACGAGCATAAATCTCTTAAAAATGTTGGTATACACATAAAATGCAACATAAATAACTTTCATACAGATATTAATCACACCATTTAATTTCATGGTGATCGGTCCATAATTGGTCATAGCTCCCATATAAGGCCTTCTCCGATAATCACTTTAACGAGCATAAATCTCTTAAAAATGTTGGTATACACATAAAATGCAACATAACTAACTTTCATACAGATATTAATCACACCACTTAATTTCATGGTGATCGGTCCATAATTGATCATAGTTCCCATATAAGGGCCACTTCCGAAAATCGTTCAGGAATATAAATTATTGAAATTTTGAAAGAAAAATGCTTTTGCGCATTTTCTTAGTGTAGGGTATTATATGGTCGGCCTTGACCGACCATACTTTCGAACTTGTTTGAATGTAGCATAGTGTAATTGATACATTTCTATCCATTAATCTACGATTTTAAAGAATTCTAAAATTACCTACTTGTTTAAGTATTTACAGTAGTAGAAAAAGAATAACAAATAGATAAAAACAGCAACAACAAAAACATAAAATATACACAAATATACTCATACACTTCAAATACCATCAGAATATCATTTAGATTTTGAATTTTTTGTTGTCGTTATACCATTGCTGTTTGTTGCTTGTGCCGATGTTGCTGCTACTACTGTAGTTGTTGTTGTTCCTGAAACATTAATACATGCACGAAAACTTGTTGTTGTTATTGCTGCTGGTATGGAAGAGTTGTTTGTTTGCGCGTATACAAATGTACATATGTATGTTAGAGCGACTCAATTCATGTGAAGAGGAAAAATATTTCCCCTTTAAAATAAACCTTGATTTGCTTTCTGATGTTTCGCAAAATATTTTGGATCAAGTTTTTAAAAAGGCTGCTTTTTTTAGATGTTTGCAAATACAAAATACAAACAATATGGGATATCCTTTGAAAGGACATTTTAAGCCGCATAACTGCATTATGATCATTTCCAACCTGTTTGAATTTCCACAATTTATATTATTTTGAAAGAATTTTTTATGTAACTGTTTATTATTTTGAAAAAAAATTTTCCAATATTTAAACATTTTACAATGATTCTAGTGTAAAAAGACGCAACTTCAAAACAACGCAGAACAAAGGACCGCAAACCGGGGTATGGGTGTATATCTAAAACAGAAAGTTCATCACATTATCATAAAAATTGTGTGTTTAGTTACGTTGGATAATGTTGTGAAATATATGAAAACTAGATTAGGTTAAGAGGGTGTACACTCTGTGTACTTCCACTCGGAGACCATAAGGTCCATTGTTATTCCCTTCAATAGGTAGATTGTTGTAAAGTTGATAGAGAAGAGCCGAGTCCGAAAACCGCCTAGTGAGAGAAAAAATAAAGAGAAAGAAGAAGAAGAGTATGATTTTCAGTGCGGGTTCGGATTTGCCGTAGATCGTTCCTTAAATAGCCACCATATTCCCTTAATGAAACCCAGTATGTTGCACAGTTCACAGCCAGCAACATTACTGAGTTCATACAGAAATCTATTTCCTAGCCATTTAAGTTTAAGATTCTGTAACCTAGGGCAGCTAGTGTTCCACTGTCTCTAGCTCCTCTACATCCCTACACACACTACAAAAATCCTGTGTGTCGTTATCCCATTTGCCTTTAAAGAACCCAATTGCGCAATGGCCGGTTATCACTCCTACTAGAATCCTTAGATTATATCTATCCAACTCTTACAGTGCTCTGGTTGCTTTAGCATTCAGTTTTGGCCAAATTGCCCTGGACACTCTAAAATCCGTCCTACTGATCCAGGATTGGTCGTTATAATTCCGGAATCTTTCATAAATTGACCTGTAGTAGTCACAAATAGGTGGTTTAACACACCTTTCCTGGTATCATGATCTAGATCAGATCCATGTCTAGCCAATTCGTCCGCTACCTCATTTCCCTGTATATAGCCCCGGCACCCAACACAATCTTATTGAGTAGTGTACCAATAACTCCTCAAGCGCTCCCCTACAGTCCTCCACTAGGCTGGAATGAATTAAATGACATTCCAGAGCTTTTAGTGTCGCCTGACTGTCCACGTATATATTTACCATAGACCCCTCCTGTACGTGTGCCCTTATCAACTCTGTGGCCTTCCAGATCGCGAAGATCTCTGGAAGACGCTGCAGTCGTTAGAGAGTCTAAACTCCATCTGGATCCGTCAGTGAAAACTGCACACCCATCGAACAGTTGAGCAGATCCAACCCAGTTATCTCTACTGGGGAACTCTTCTGGGGGTGATGCCCCGAAGTTGAAGGTCGCGAACCTATAGTCAGAGGTTCCAGATGGAATTCTTTACTAATCGATAAGGCCTACCTCATACAATATCTTAGTGTGACCTACCCGCAAGGGTTTTACTAAGGAAGACTCGAGTAGTCTAAGTAAGGTCCTTGCTGCCACACTCTCAACATAGTTTCAAATGGGTAGTAGGTTTAATATTAAATCCTAGGCCGCCTACCGGGTACTTTCTGGAAACATATAGATTCCGAGGAAAAATAACTGCTCATCAACCCAATATCGGATACTCTGTTCCAAAGAGAAACGTATACCAGAGACAGCGTTTCGCATCGATCGAAACAAATAGTAGTCGGACGGGGCACGGTCTGGACTTTAAAACGGTTGAGGCAAAAACCCCTTCATTCTAAGTACTTTTTAGCTGACACTGCAACCTGCGGCCGAGCGTAGTCATGATGGAATATTACAGCTTCATGTCTGGCCGAATATTCTGGGAGTTTTTCGTCCAATGCTCGCTTCAAGCGAATCAGTTGTATTCAGTAGAGGTTCCCTGTGATGACCTGCTCAGATTTCAGCAGCTCATAATAGATATTATCCTTTTGCTCCCACTAAATTCAGGAAATTACTTTAGCGTAATGGATCCATTTTTCATCGCAAGTATTGATTCGGTGCATAAATTATTTTCTCCTATAGAGCTCAAGCATCATTTCGGACATGGAAAATTGTCTTTCAAGATCTCTCGGATTCAATTCTTTCTCTGCTTTTAGATGAATCCTGATACTCGCAAACATTTTGAAGTTGCAAGCTCTTAATGAGTTTTACAACAATCTTTATGGAGTAATACCTCCAAAAATATCATTAAACAAATGATTGGCTTATTTTGAGGGGGATAACTAAATCACATTTTCCTGTGAGTCAGTCTAATGTACGTGTGTGTATGAGTGAGAGTCTGTGTGTATGTGTATTTTAAAGTATGTGTACGTGTGGTAGTTTGTTGTAGATAAAAGCATAAAATTGGCAACAGTGCATTTTTTTTTAGTCAGATTCATGGCAGCCATGTTGAAAATGTTGTTGTTGGTTTTTTGTTTTTCTATATTTTTACTCCAAAATAAAAAAAGAAATACAAAAAAAAACAACAACAAAGTTTGTGTTTATTTATTTTTTATCATCATTTCATTTAAGAGTCCTGGGTTTATTTTTTCAGAAGGCGTATCACAGTGGGTGAGCATGAGTTGAGAAGGGTGGGGGGACTTAATAAAAGTTTTTAGAGAGATTTGTTTAAAATGTTTATGTACCACAACATTTTTTAAAATGGGTGTGTTTGTTAAACAACAAAAATATGTTTAAGAAGAAAATTTATTTGTTGTTTTCAAGCAAAAAAAGGAAAATTTGTTTGATTGTTTTGATTACGTGACCATTGTGCAAAAGATGAAAATCAGCAAGAACAACAATAGAGTGTTAAAGAGCGAGCCTGGTAGGATGCATGAATGGTCAAAAGTAAATTTTCAGGTACATACTCGTACGTATTTGTGTATTCCAACTTTCTTCAATGC
Organism: Calliphora vomitoria; assembly: GCA_942486065.2. Lineage (NCBI taxonomy): Eukaryota > Metazoa > Arthropoda > Insecta > Diptera > Calliphoridae > Calliphora > Calliphora vomitoria. The sequence goes on along the minus strand of OW818030.2, from coordinate 84,452,183 downwards.
TTCAGATGTCAATTGATTATCTATACTAAATAACAAATACATATTTCCTTTTATATTGAACTATTTCAACAGCAACAACAACATCAATAATTTTTAAGAGTTTTTTTTAGTACAACATTTTTGCATTTCATCGGAAAGTTCCGACTCAAGCATTGACTAGCTGGTGCTGGTCATTTGTATGAACAGCACGTTTATCATACTACAACACAATACGAGTTTAAAAAGAAATGAAAGCAACAGCAAATAACAACAACGACAAAAAGCTACACACATACACGAAGATACGAATGTTGGCAACCGGTAAAAGCACTCAACAATACTCAAGTATCCCCAATGCGTATAAAAATAACAGCAACAATCAACAAAACATTTTACTACAACAACTAAATTACACACACATCCCAGCAGTTAAGCAAGTAGCCAATGTATCCCTTACAGACAATAATTGTCACTAATGTCTGATGACTTGACTGGCTCAATTGGTTACTTTATGCATCCCAGGTAATCTAGGTCCAACTTAATTGTCATTTAAGTGTCTCTAAGTAATCTAGAGTGTAGCCAACTAAAGCATTTATTTTCCACAGAAATTTTTTTTACTAAATCTGGTTTTATACAAATTGTGTATTGGTTTTCTTTTTGCTTTAGTATACTGACATTCCATGTAACCTATCGTGAAGTTAATTGTTACTTTAGTGTCTCTAAGTAACCTTGAGTGTAGTCACTTTAAAAGTTTATTTTGTACTGGACTTTGGAAAGTTGTTATTTTACTCAGCAAAAGTAATTTATTGGAGAGTTCTCTGAGAAAGTTTCGTTTACAAGCAATCGGTTATTGGACCGTCTATGTGATGGTTTTTAACTGACTATTTGAGGTCAATTAGCACCTGTTCATGTTAAAATAACCATTTATGTAGCTGCTCAAGTAACCAGTTTGTTAGCACGATAACTACTTATGTAACTAGTTGTCACTCTAAGTGATAATCACTACTTCGGGACATTAACCAAGAACTGCTGGGATACATTTGTTCACACACATACATGTATATGATATTCATACACATATATTTACACCCGCACTAGCAATCAGATAAACTATTACACACACCTTGTACATGTGTATAAACACACATGCGGACTTAGTAAAACACACGTAATTATGAAGATGCTGCTGCACTGTGGGCTAAAAATAACAAAAATAGTGGTTAAAATTAAAATTAACTCACACATAGGTTCTAGGCAACTCTAATCTATCTATCTATCTATATATATAAAAATGGATGTTTGTATGTATGTGGGTATGTATGTATGTATGTTCCGAATGAACTCAAAAACGGCTGAACCGATTTTGATGAAATATTCAGGGAATCTTCAGAATAGCCCAGCGGGTAACACTGTAGAGTCAGATTTTTAATTTTCGGTCTGTGGGCGGAGGGACGTGGCAAAATAAAATTATTACATTTTGCCGCTAATGTCATCTATATATATATATATAACGGCTGGGCCGATTTTTATCAAATTTTCAGGGAATCTTCAGAATAGCACAGTGGTTAACACTGTAAAGTCAGATTTTTGATATTCGGTCTGTGGGCGGAAGGGTGTGTAAAAATCAAATATTTACATTATACCGTTAATGCCATCTATATAAATAAAAATCAATTGTCGTTCGTTGGTAATTGCATCAGTTGAGAACGGCTAGACCGATTTGGACAATTTTTTTACTGAAATGTTCGTCATAGTCCAACTTAGGTTTTTACGGAAAGAAAAATTGACCACGCCCACTTTTACGCCCACTTTTTTCCATTTATCTAAAATCGGAAAACGGCTGCACCGATATGGCTAATCTTTTATTTAAATGATCGTAGTAATCTAATTTAAGTTTTTACTGAAAGAAAAATTTACCACGCCCACTTTTACGCCCACTTTTTTCCATTTATCTAAAATCGGAAAACGGCTGCACCGATATGGCTAATCTTTTATTTAAATGATCGTAGTAATCTAATTTAAGTTTTTACTGAAAGAAAAATTTACCACGCCCACTTTTACGCCCACTTTTTTTCATTTATCTAAAATCGGAAAACGGCTGCACCGATATGGCTATACATAATCGGAAAACGGCTGCACCGATTTGTCAAATTCTCCTTATTTTTCGGCTTATTTGTAAGTAAAGTTTTTGCTGGGATATTCTTATGTTGTAAATAACTCATTTGTTATTACTTTTGTATTGTTTCGCGATTTGTCCGAAAATACCGTTACTTTTTTATTTACATTCCAATTTATTTGTGCAAATGTTGATTGACTGCTTATTGTCAAATTGTTGATCAAATTAATCGGTGGACGAAAAATAAAATAAGTGCAATTGTTAATTGTGAATTAAAAAAAGTTTAAAGTGTTTCTAAAAAAGTTAACTAACGGTGATAAGTTTTTTTTTGAATTAAGATTCCATTGTAAGTACATTGCAATCAATTCATTAATTGAAATAAGTTAAATCGTGTTACCTCAAACAAATTTATAGATTAACCTACTATAGACTGTGGGTTTTGAAGTTATAAACGGTTAAAAGGTAAGAGCAAAGTCAATAAATTCTATCGCATTGTAATGCCGCCAATAAGAAGGAGCAATTTAGGTCGCAGAACTCGCAATGCTTCAAATCAAGCGTATTTTCGATCTAATCAAACTGCGGAACAACTCGAAGAGCGAAATGAAATTGAACGAAATCGATTATCACAAACACGTTCTGCACGTACACAAGAAGAAAGAGAATATGCAAACGAAGTAGATATGCATCGAATGAGTGATAATTAATTCAAATGTACGTGCAAGAAGAGAAACAAATGTTGCGTTAAATACTCATCGAGCTGCATTTCATTACAACAGGACAGTCGATTACAGTGCAGACCATTCCGTTGCTATTGGTTCGATGAGCGTTGTGTGCCCACATTGTAAGGCATTGAAATATAAAAATGAAACTCCTGGATTGTGTTGCGCAAGTGGCAAAGTGAAATTGACACCGTTGATTCCACCACCAGAGCCATTGCTCTCATTGGTTTCTGGAACAGGAGCTCATTCCAAGCATTTCCTAACACAAATCCAGAACTACAACAATTGTTTCCAAATGACTTCATTTGGCGCAACAAATGTGATTCGGGATAATTTCATGCCTACTTTCAAGGTAATTTCACCACTTACAGCATTTTATTTTGTTTTCTTATGTAAATTAAACATTACAGATTCAAGGTCAAATATATCATCGAGCAGGTTCGCTTTTGCCAGTTCCGGGTGCTGACTATAAATTTCTGCAGATTTACTTCATGGGCAATGCTCCACAAGAAGTAGAACAGCGTTGTGCATACAACAGTTCGGTAAAAAGACCAATTGTTGAGCAACTGCAAACTTTTTTCCATCAACACAATCAATTGATTGCATTGTTCAAAACCGCACTAGACCGCATGCCCTCTGATAATCACAAAATTGTTATCAGAGCCGATAAGACTCCTACGGGAGAACACGCAAGACGTTTCAATGCACCAACAATTGATGATGTCGCCATTGTCGTCGTTGGTGAAAATTTGGAATCACGTGATATCGTTCTACATCGACGAAATAATCAGCAGCAGCGTGTGTACGAAACTCACCGATCATATGATGCGTTACAATATCCAATCATATTTTGGCAAGGTGAAGACGGTTATCATTTCTCGATCAAAATGATAAATCCGCTTACAGGTGAATATCAAATCTATATTTTTTCTATTATAAGATCAATTAATTTTATTGACGCGAAAATTAATGTACAGGCGCTGAAACAAACAAAAAAGTAAGTTCAATGAACTATTATGCATTTCGACTGATGGTTCGTGAAAATGAGGACAATCACATATTGAAATGTCGTCGTCTTTTCCACCAATATACTGTCGATATGTATGTAAAAATAGAAACAGAAAGATTGACATTCATTAGATTGAACCAGAAAAAACTGCGTTCCGAAGAGTACATACACCTTCGAGATGCCATAAATGTGGACGGGAACGCACACAATATCGGCCGGATGACGATTCTCCCAGCAACGTACGTCGGAAGTCCTCGCCATATGCATGAATATGCTCAGGATGCTATAACCTACGTTCGACACTACGGTACAGCAGATTTATTCATAACTTTCACTTGCAATCCACAGTGGATAGAAATTCGGCAAGAATTATTCCCTGGCCAATCACCCATCGATCGCCATGACGTCACCGCGAGAGTCTTCAAACAAAAATTAAAATCACTGATGGATTTCATTGTGAAGTATCGCGTGTTCGGCGAGACGCGCTGCTGGATGTATTCAGTAGAGTGGCAAAAACGCGGACTACCACACGCGCATATCCTCATTTGGTTGATTGAGAAGATAAGACCGAATGAAATCGATGATGTGATATCAGCTGAAATTCCTGATGAAGTAGAAGATCCAGGCTTGCACGAGGTTGTTACTAAAAACATGATTCATGGTCCCTGTGGATCATTAAATATCCTTTCTCCGTGTATGGTCGACGGCAAATGTTCGAAGCGTTATCCAAGGCCATTAGTAGCTGAAACAATTACCGGAAATGATGGTTACCCACTGTATCGTCGCCGTTCAATTGCTGACAATGGAAGATCAACAATGGTGAAAGTGAATCAGCAGGACATTCAAATTGATAACCGTTGGATTGTTCCGTATTCGCCACTACTCTCCAAAACATTCAAAGCACATATCAACGTCGAATCTTGCCATTCCGTGAAATCCATCAAATACATCTGCAAATATGTGACCAAAGGTAGTGACATGGCTGTGATTGGAGTTAGTGCGGAGAATTCCATCGATGAAGTCACTCAATTTCAAATGGGCCGCTATGTTAGTAGTAACGAAGCAATTTGGCGCATTTTTTCATTTAGCATTCATGAAAGACATCCTTCTGTTATTCATTTAGCCGTACATTTGGAAAATGGTCAAAGAGTGTACTTTACTGAGGAGAATGTATTACAACGAGTTGATCGACCGCCACCTACAACATTGACCAGATTTTTTGAAATGTGCAGGAACGATGAATATGCCCGAACGTTACTATACTCCGAAATGCCAAGATATTATACTTGGAATCAATCGACAAAGAAATTTCAACGACGGAAACAAGGAAATCCTGTTCCAGGTTTCCCCAATTTATTTTCCACCAACGCATTAGGTCGTATTTACACAGTTCATCCAAGAAACGATGAGTGTTTCTATTTGCGTTTGCTATTAGTCAACGTTCGTGGCCCAACATCATTCCAAGATTTGAGAACTATAAATGGTGAATTGTGTGACACGTATAGAGAAGCATGTCAACGCTTGCGATTGTTGGAGAATGACGCTCATTGGGAATGCACCCTCGAAGATGCTGTGCTTTCATCAAATGCTCATCAAATACGAACACTGTTTTCGATAATTGTTTCAACATGCTGCCCATCCAAACCGACTGATTTATGGAGCAAATACAAAGATGCCATGTGTGATGATATTTTGCATCAGGTGCGTATTAGAACATCAAATCCAAATTTGCAACTGAATGAGGAAATTTACAACGAGGCTTTGATTTTAATTGAGGACATGTGCTTGATGATGGCGAACAAGGTATTGTCTGAGTTAGGCATGGCAGCTACCAATCGACCGATGCACGACGTATTTAATCAAGAGTTGCGACGCGAAATACAATATGATTGCGATGCCTTGAAGGAATTAGTACGAACAAACGTTCCACTGTTGAATCGACAACAAAAATATGCATACGACACTCTTATGAAAGTTGTGAAAGATGGAACTGGAGGAATTTTTTTTTTGGATGCTCCCGGTGGAACTGGAAAAACTTTTTTGATTGCGTTGATTTTGGCCACGATACGCTCGCAGAATGATATTGCACTTGCACTTGCTTCATCAGGAATTGCAGCTACGTTGTTGGAAGGCGGTCGTACTGCCCATTCAGCACTCAAGTTGCCATTGGAGTTGCACATCAATGAAAATCCAACATGCAACATTTCCAAGAACAGTGCAATGGCCAAAGTTTTGCAGCAAAGCAAACTAATCGTTTGGGATGAGTGTACAATGGCGCATAAAAAGTCTTTGGAGGCATTAGATAAAACTTTGCAAGATTTACGAAACAATCAAAGCCGTTTTGGTGGTGCAATGATTCTGTTGGCAGGGGATTTTCGGCAAACATTGCCAGTGATTCCACGGTCAACGCCAGCCGATGAACTTAATGCATGTTTGAAGTCGTCCGTTTTGTGGAAACACTTCAAGAAACTCAAATTGACTGTGAACATGCGTGTCGAGCTGCAGAACGATCAATCTGGAGAAGCATTTTCCAAACAATTGCTGGACATTGGCAACGGCAAAATCCCGGTTGACATTTCGACCGGTTGCATTCAATTTCCCCCCGGTTTCTGTCAGTTCACCGAATCAAAATCCGAGCTAATCCGAAAGGTATTTCCAAACATTGCACAAAATTACAAAAATCATGATTGGTTGAGCGAACGTGCTATATTGGCTGCGAAAAACATTGATGTCGACGAATTGAATTTTAAGATTCAAGGTGAAATTGCTGTCGAATTGATGACGTACAAATCGGTGGATTCCGTTACTTCCCAAAATGATGTTGTCAACTATCCAACCGAGTTTTTAAACTCGCTGGAATTACCCGGATTACCGCCTCACAATCTCCAACTGAAAGTCGGATCGGTAATCATAATGTTACGAAACATAAACCAACCACGTCTTTGTAATGGCACCCGACTTGCGGTAAAAAACCTGATGAACAACGTCATCGAAGCAACAATACTTAAAGGAAAGTACAAAGGAGAAGACGTTTTGATACCACGGATCCCAATGGCTCTGACCGACATGCCATTCGATTTTAAACGATTGCAGTTTCCGGTACGGCTTGCATTCGCTATGACAATTAATAAATCTCAAGGGCAGTCATTGCGTGTTTGCGGCATTAACCTTGAAAATCCATGCTTCTCGCATGGTCAATTGTATGTCGCCTGTTCCCGTGTCGGAACACCATCAGCATTATTTATTTACGCGCCAGGCAACAAAACTAAAAATGTCGTGTATCATAAAGCATTGCAATGAAGGAAACTACGATATCACTGCAAAGCAACAGAAAAAAGTATTTCTTTATTTTAATTGGTTCCTGAACATCGATCTTTCAATCAAAATGTAAATATAACACCATATATTGTACATATTTTCAAATCAAATGTAATTTAAACACACCTCAAACCTACATAAATAAAAATTATCATTTAAAAGTACGTTGTTTGTCTCTTTTTACTATTTTTTCATAATTCAAACAGCTTCTCACAAATTCACAAATCGAACACAAACATTTTTTCTAATATATGGACAGGACAACGTCTGTCGGGTCAGCTAGTATATATATAAAAACAGGTTTGTGTATGTATATTCCGCATGGACTCAAAAACGGCTACACCGATTTTGATAAAATTTTTACGGAATCTTCAGAAAAGCCTGGCGGGTAACACTGTAAAGTCAGATTTTTGATTTTCGATTTATGGACGGAATGGCGTGGCAGAATCAAATCTTTATACTATACCGCTAATGACATACAAAAAAAGATTATTGTATAATTGTTGATCGACGTTTTCTTCAATTCTTACAGATAGTTTATTTAGTTTCCTATATACAGGCTTACAAAGTCAGTGTTTGTTATAAAAAAAAATTTTTCAAAAAAATTAATTTTGTCGACAAAAAAATTTTTTTCAATTGGAGAAATACATAAATACTTTTTTTATTCCCAACGTTCAAACAATGACAATTTTCATTTCGTTGCTTAACATCATTCTAAAAATTTTAATTCAAAGTGGTGTAGTCTGAAGCGAATTATTTGGTGTAAGCGAAAAAAGGAATACATTTCAACACATATCCGGTACTATAAAAGTCCTTTTATATTATCAATCGATGATAAAGAATTTTGTTTACTCTTGGATATTAGGTGCATGAATAAGAAATTTCCTTATGAAATCTATGAAAAAAAATAATATTTTGAATAACTCTCCGCATTTCACTTTTAATGAAAAATAACGGTTTTATTCAAATAAAATTTGTTTTAGAAAGGGCATCTACGTCTAGAGCCGCATAAACGAGAAGAGGACGAGAATCACGGCTTCAGCAAATGTGTCGCATTGCATATTCATCGAGTGCTGCAGAGACAGCTCAACAGCATATCGAAAGACTAGAAGCCAAACGCTCCCGAATGGCTCGATCAAGAGAAAGAATCGATTTAAAGTTGCCGGTATTTTATTACAATAAATATGATGACTACAGGAATCACAAGGACGTACTGATTGCCGCAATGGACAAACATTGCTTACATTGCCGCATTTTGAAGTTCCCTAAGGAATCCCCGGGAATATGCTGTTCGAACGGTAAAGTTATTCTGCCACCAGTTATTGAGCCACCAGAGCTGCTTCTAAGTTACATTTCTGGCGCCAATCCTATTTCCAAGCACTTCCTTCAAAATATCCAAAAGTGCAACTCATGATTTCAAATGACGTCGGTTTCATGCCCAACTTTAAAGTTCAAGGCCAAATGTACCACAGAATTGGATCATTTCTCCCGCTTCCCAATGATGATGCGAAGTTCCTTCAAATTTATTTCAGTGGAAATGAAGCTACAGAAGCCGAACGCTATCAACGAACATGCGTGTGCATTTCCTGCAATACCCTTCTGCCGAATCATTCTCAAAACAATTGTTGGACATCAGAAATGGAAAAATTTCAATTGATCTCGCCACAAATGAATTTTCGTTGTTGACAAGTTATTCCCAAGTCTTACAACCTACTACAAAAATTCGGATTGGCTGTGGTAACATGCAATTTTGGCACCAACAAATTATGATATTAACAAGCTCAATAAACAAATACACTGCCTGGCGAAACAATAAAATGCAAATCGATTGACACAGTAATGAACGAAGAACAAGCCGTCGATTATCCTACTGAATTTTTGAATTCATTGGAACCAGCCGGACTGCCACCAGTTGGATCACCGACTTTGTCGGACACTGTGTATTAAAATCGAGATCGAGATGCAATATAAAACAGATGTTTTCTAAGGGCCAGCAACGCGGACCGGGTTCAGCTAGTTTTATATAAAATTTTTAAAATTCTGCACAATGTGAATTAGGATGATACTTATTTAGATTTTGTTCCGATTTCCTATGCTTCCAAGGTGTAAAATTGTTGTTTGTCATTTAAAAAAGTGCAGAAAAGTTGAGCCGAATTGGATCACCTTTATATGTAGGTTGCACATTTTATTTGAAGTTTCGAGTTTTGGGTAAAATAGCAAAATTTAAAAAAAATCAAAATCCAATCCATGTATATAAAACACAAAAATATTTCTACCTATGTCCATTATAGACTCTGAAACCATCCAACCGATGAGCTAGAAAGCATTTTCATTAGAAAGGCTATTTTGTGAAGATCATTTTATACACCCAGAACATTGTATTAGATTCATTCCTTACGTTTGTAAAACTTATTTTAGAATTTTCCATATAAACAGATATCCCAATTTTGAACTTTGTTTGTATGTCTTGACATTTTGTATATGGGCAAGTCCCAGAAACAGTCTACCAAAGTTTTTAAATTTATTAATTGCATGTATTTCGATGGTCATTCATACAAAATGATTACCAAATCCAACACTAGGTCAAATATCGTAAAATTATACCAAAAAAAAATTGATTTTTTTAATTTGTTCATATCATTATTTAAGTGTTAACAAGATAGTTCGAACGACAGCTATATTTTTGAACATTCAATTTAAATACAAATTAATTTTGAGTAGTTGCACTTTTAATGGAATTTCATAACTTCTCACAGAGAAGGTGCAGTAGATTAATATAATTGGGATAATTTTCAAGTTACTGGAAAAAATGTAATGAGCTTCACGTAACGTGCGTCACAAAATTTTCTCGGCTTTTTATGAAAATGGAAAATTTTTGTTCATGCCAATAAACTAGAATTCTCTTTTTTTCATCTTTCTTTTAGGAATAAGATTTTGTGTGCTTTATTATTCAAAATTCGTTAAAATTACGATAAAACACTTCAACTTTTAGAGTTACTTCCAGTTCATGTAACGTGCGATACAAAACTTTGCGCTCAATTATTTCTCAACAAATGGCATTTGAAAGGTAATATCTTGTGTCATTTGGAATTGCACTTAAATCTCACTATATCGTATAGTATACATTGGAGGCATCTTATTTGAAAAAACAAAAAATTTTCATATTTAAATATGAAAACGAATGAAGCGTTCCGATGTGTAGATACAGTAAGAAGGGATTTGTGCAAATTCGAATTTTAAGGTGGTAAAAATGCTTTAAGGGGATAAAACGGACGAAAACCGAGTTCTGATACTTTTTTTGTATCCCACATCCAAGAAATTAAATTTAAAAGGAATTTTCTAAACAAAATTAAAATGGATTTTTGGAACTTTTTGTGGTAAAAAAAAATAATTATAAATCCCCTCCATTAATAGAGAATTTTTGTCGTAGTAGCACACTCCGGGTATCTTCTAGTAAGCACTAAATGAGGATTTAAAGAGCTTATTATAACAGTTGAACATATAATGCGTTAGCGTGGGGATCGATTTGAAATTTACGGATTTTGAAAATTATGATTAAGTAGAAAACAGGAATTGCTCATAACAAACAAATTTTATGTACATTATATTTTAAATAATTGTAAGTGTAAAGCTCTGACTTTGTTGTCTTGAACAAATTTGACACCCAGATATAAAAGGTTTATAACATATAATAATATATCCATAGAAGCGTTACTGAGAGGGAAAAAACCTAAGTCTGTTGTCAAAAACCTAAGTAGTGAGAATGTATTAGTACATACTTTTGAGGTTGTATTGGTGCCTTTTTAATTTTCACCAGACATACAGAGTTCTATAAAAAATTTTAAATTTTAATTTATTAAAATTTCCATCTATTTTCAATACCAAAAATTTAAACTCTGTTCCATAAATAAAATTCTACCACAGATAAATTTAAGTGTCAAAACTTAAAAACAATGTTTTTTTCATTTGAGCAAAATTAGCGTGTTTCGGAAATAAAAGTATCCTGCAAAGTATTAAAAAAATTTGCAAAAAATTGTGTAGAAGTGTAATGAAGTGGTTCGGTCTATATTTAGTCGGAAAATCGAAGTTAAAATTTCGAGTATTTTGATGTGATTAGTTCTCTTACAAGTACGTGTAAAGAGAGTTATTATTGTTACTCTCAGTTGCCCCTCTAGTTGTACCCTATGGTTTATAATGTCCTTGATATTTAAAATTAGAAAATCGTAAATAAGCTACACAAAGAAAATAGAAAATAGTCTATGGCGCATATATCAGGCTGAATATGACCGATGGTATGGGCTACGTTGGCTCTGAGTGCTACTGTGATTTGTGGTTTATTCACATAGACCTACGACTTAAGAATACCCTATAAGAAAGAGTATAGGGGGTCAAATCGCACGATCTCTGTGGCTAGTTCACATCAGGATGAAATGATCATACCCTCAAATCACTTGTGCAGAATGTTCAATTTCGCATGAGCTGTGTCACACGTAGTGCCGTCCTATTGAAACCACATGCCGTGGGTGTTCATATCATTAAATTTAGGCCAATATAAGTTGGTAATCATCGACCTCTTGCACTCGTGATAGTCGGGCCTCAAAGAAAATATGGACCGATGACGCTGCCGTCCCAATAACCATACCAAACAGTGACTTTTTTGGGATGCATTAGATAGTCTAATGCCTAATGCATCCCAAAAAAGTCACTGTTTGGTATGGTTATTGGGACGGCAGCGTCATCGGTCCATATTTTCTTTGAGGCCCGACTAAAGGATTGCAATCGTCCCAAATTCTTTGAGGTTCCCATTCTTCCAGAAATGGGCGTTACTGTAAAATGAGCGACAATTTTATAATAATGACAATACAATTTTATAATTTTCGCGTGTTATTTAACGCTGTATCCATCCATGGCAATTTGGGAAAACAAAAAATTTCTCCCTTTTCGTCTTGTATACAAAGTATTCATAACCGATGGACTCCGGCCCGTGCTAATTCATCTGATGTCTAAATATCTTCAATTTAAGAACAGTTATAATACGTGCTATTCCTTGAGAACTTGTAGTCATCTGCGACAACGCCCGATAAACTTCGGTCGAATATATCTACTACCAAAAAATTTATTTGTCTTCTTGGATAAGACTTACGTATTTCAAATGTGAATATTGAGATGGTATTGGTGAAAGTAGTGGACAAGATACACAAATTTCATATATTCACTAAAGATGAGAATCTGTAGAATGGAAGGATCATTGAACATCAACAAGAGGATGTTGATTTTTCAAGGAAAATTATCCTAAGCGATAAAGCTCGAAAATCAAATGCATTTACAACGAGTCTCTGTTTGGTGCAGATTTTGAGTTGGAAGAATTATATGACCATACTCCTTCGAAAATGAGGCGGGTCAGTTAGTAACAGAGTTGTTTCTGCCTAAATTGGATGAGGATGACATGTGCCATGTAGCCTCTAAAACATTTCAATTACTGCTTGAGACATTTCTTCGTCGTGCTGATCTCGTTTCGGTGATCAGAATTAACTGCCTAGATTGTGTGATTTAACATCATTGGATTAATTTTTTCATGAAAAGAATGCGTATGTGTCAGCAAAGCCGTGAAGCCTATATTACCAATGTGATATTTCATGCATAACTCTATTCTGTGTACTTTTTAATTAAATAAAAAAAATAGGAAACCAAAAAAAATCTTGCGTGGATTTTTTGTCATCCTCTATGAACATAGTATGTCTATATAAGTTACTATATTTTTAGGATTTGACCGATTAAAATCATTTTCTTTGATTTATTTATTTGTGTAAATATTTTAAAATTCAAACCCACAGTGCAATAAAGCTTGTTGAGTGGTAATAGAAAGGAAAAAATCCCCAAACAACAACATCAACATTATTATCATCATCATCACAGGCAACGCAAGTTGTTGTTGTAGTTGTTGTACATGTTGTTTGTGGCTCGTGTATTCTCTGGTAGTACTAGAACTTCAGCACAAGTTGCCTGCTATCAGCCTTAATTCACATACAATCAAAAATAAACACAATCACACTCCATACACATACACTTGCCAGTAAGTGTAAGCGTATATGTGTTTACACGTACACAAAAGCTTTTAACATCACCCACATAAAGACGGGCAAACACAGGCACATTACTTTCCACTCATACACACACATACAGGGTAGAGAATGTGTGTGTGTAGTGTTGCATGTGTGTGTGTGTTAATATTCCCAGTTGCACACATTAACACAGTTTGTTTATGTATTGGAAATTCTTTGCACAATAGCGAGCATCCGTTTTTGTTTTTATTTCTTCTCGTTTAATACGAAAAAAACAAATATCCGAAGTTGTATTGGTATTAGTAGCAAAATTAACTACACTCAAAGAGTATTTTGCAAATAACACTCAAAGAGAATTTTTTTAGGAAATTTCTTGTGCAGAGAAGGTGTGTGAGCAAGAGTGCGTATGAGCGTAAAGTAAATTTAGATGTGGGTGGCTTTTCTCTGGGGCACAGTGGCTTTAAATTTTTTTTTTTATGTATTTCAGTTTTGTTAATTAAATGTAGGTTTGTTTATTTAAACATTTAATTATTTTTTTGTTACGTTTATTTTGTAATTAAGTCATTTTAAAAGTGCTGTAATGGAGGATTTTATGTGATATTATAAAAACACATTTTTTGTAGTCGTATGTATGTTTTGAAATGTAAGTAACTATGTAACATTTTTATAACATATTGTAATATTTAATTTTTATTAAGAAAGCTTGTATGAACATAATTGCAGGCAATTGTTGACATGGGTTACAAGTAGCATTGATGTATCCATGTAAATTATAATCTGAGTTCAGATCAGTTTTTCCAAAGCTCGGATATTTTAGTTTGAAATGGAAATAACAAAAGTCTATAAATAATGTTCCGTTCTTTTATTCGTAACAGAATTTCTGCTGCTGTAACATCTCTAAAAACTGGCAAGCAATAATCAGTAAATATTAAAGCGTTCCACTTTCCCTGATATCAGTTTCCTATGTTGCGATGAAGTACTTTGGAGCGTTAAGAACCTCACAGTTGTCGGGAAAGAATGTAAAAAGAAATGTAATTTTTCAGAGACTTGTTTCGATAAGTAAAGTTTTTACAACAATATGAAAATCATGCCTAACATATTTTTATTTAACTTCTAAAATAAAATCTTCAGATACATTTTTTAGTTTGGTACCGATGAATATACAGTCCTTAATTTTAGCTCAACTTATTCTTAAACATTTCCGGCAAAAGTATTGAAAATCAGATCAATTTTGGTTATTTCTTCTACAAAAATTTTAACGAGCCACAGTTTTATGTGATATGATTACTCTTTTTCGTGCCAACTAATGAAAATGTTTTTTTACCTATGCTGGTGCGACAGATGACTATGTAATTTGTATACCCACCAGCAAAAGATGGGGGGTATATTGATGTTGTCATTCTGTTTGTAACACATTAAAATGTATATCGTTTTCCTATATTAGTATATATATTCTGGGTTCTCATAAGATTCTAAGACGATCTAGCTATGTCCGTCAGTCAGTTTGTTGAAAGCACGATAGGGCCCAAACAAAAGGATGTAGCTAGCAAAAATACTGTCTGTTGATAAGGTTTGTTTGGTATTGAAAATGGGTAATATCGGTCCATGATTTTACCAAGCCTCCTTACAAATGTCCCCTGCAATATAGTTTGAGCAGTAAAAAATATGTTGATACATGAACATTCATAACTGTCTTATAATAACACTGTCCACCAGCATTTTGGAACAGAATATCGACCCAATAATTCTGAAAGGGCATGTTGGTTGGTTGGTTGGTTTACGTGGTAGTTCACTGCACGCGAACAATCAAGTAGAGTCGAAGGGACTCCGTTTTGACAAGACCACACCACTCGTCAGATGTAATGTCGTTTACATCGCAATTTATATAGAATGTATACAAAAAAAAAAAAAAAAAAAATGTCCAGTTTCCTAGACCCAACCTGTAGCTGAGAGATATCTCAGTAGGTCATTGAGTTTAGACCCAGCTAACTCACCAAGGTCGGTCAGTATATGGTTGCCCAGGAATTTATGCCTCTTGACACTCAGGGCTGGGCATTCGCAGAGAAGGTGGAAAATTGTTTCCTCTTTTTCCCTATCCTTACAGCTACGACAATGGTCGTTAAAAGGGAGTCCCAGGCGATTTGCATGCTTGCCTAACGTCCAGTGCCCTGTTAATACTGCCAGCAACCTTGATATATCTTTCCTATTCCGAGTTATCAGTTGCATAGTTCGTTTTTCGTTAAAGGATGGCCACATCAACTTGGCTACCCTACATGTGTCTAAATTACGCCATCTATTCTCGGCCTTTGTAAGAAAGTGTCTGAAGATTATACCTTTAATAGTCCCCAGTGGAATTGCTACTGAGACCGCATTGGAGATATCTAAGGCAGATCCCATTCTGGCTAGTTCGTCTGCCTTTTCATTACCGTAGTGGTCTCTGTGCGCAGGGACCCAAACCAAAGTAATGTCAGATAGACGACCTAGCCTTGACAGAGAATTCTTACATTGCCTGACTAGTGAAGATGAAGATGTGTAGGCCTTCAGTGAAAGAAGTGCCGCCTGGCTGTCGACAAAAATACCTATATTGCCGCGAGTATTATGATCATGTAGTGTATTACAGGCTATCATGATTGCAAAGATTTCCGCCTGGAAAACACTACACTCATTTGGAAGACGATATGAGATACCTACCCCAAGTTCGTCACAGAAGACGCCAGAACCAACACCACAGCTCATTTTAGAACCATCAGTGTATATCCTGGTGTCATATTCGTATACGAGATTACCCCTATCCCACTCATTCCTGGAGGGAATTAAGACCTTGAATAGCCTATCAAAATCTGTGAATGGGGTTAAATAGTCAGAGGGTTGGAGAACGATCGAAGGAAGTAGGCCCAGAATCCCCGCATGGCCATATGTTCTCGATCTCCAACTTCCAGATGCATGAAGCCTCGCTGCACTACAGGCAGAGGTGGCCATTATGTGAAGGTCTATTGGCATAAGGTGCAGTATAGTGTTCAGTGCCTCTGAAGGACTAGTTCTTAGTGCGCCGGTTATACCAATGCAGGCTGATCTTTGGACTTTGCATAGTTGGTCTACGACATACTTCCTTCTAGTTGCAGTCCACCATACAAGAGATCCATAAGTAAGAATTGGACGTACTATAGCCGTATACATCCATTTAACTATGCTGGGACTTAATCCCCATTTTTTACCAAACATCTTACGACAGGTATAGTAGGCCACCGTTGCCTTCTTAACCCTATGTTGAGTATTCAGTTTCCATGATAATTTAGAGTCCAGTATAATACCTAGATATTTTGCATTATTTGAAAGGGGGATTTCACAGCTTTTCAACCGTGGAAGTTTGAAGCTTGGAATCTTGGTCTTTGTCGTGAAAAGTACAAGTTCTGTTTTGCTTGGATTCACCCCAAGACCACTTACCGTGGCCCAGTTATCGAGCAACCCTAAAGCAGTGGACATAATATCGCTGATCACATCCGGAAACAATCCTGATACGAGTATCACCACATCGTCCGCATAAGCGACAACTTTTATCCCTTTTCTGTCTAGATCAATGAGAATCGAGTTAATAACGATAAGCCATAGTAGTGGAGAGATAACCCCGCCCTGAGGTGTCCCTCTACCAACTTGCTTGGACTTAACACTATTTCCAAGATTTGCTGTAACTATTCTTGATTTCAACATGGTTATTAACCAGTCATTGATATATTCTTCAACGTCTAGGTTATTAAGAGCTTGTTGAATTGCAAGAGTAGTAACATTATTGAAAGCACCCTCTATATCCAGGAAGGCTGCCATTGTGTATTGTTTAAATTCGAGAGATCTCTCTATAACTCTTACGACCTCGTGCAGAGCTGTCTCTGTAGAGCGACCCTTGAGGTAGGCGTGCTGACTATTAGATAGCCTTGTTGTGCCCTCTAGTCGATGCCTTATGTGGGCGTCAATGAGTCTTTCCAACGTTTTAAGCTGGAAAGATGAAAGACTAATTGGACGAAAGGGCATGTTGAGTAGATAATTTTTTTAGCTGGTCTGATTTTTTTACAGTGGTTCAAATTTTTCATTTTATGATCGAAGGGAGCATAATACTAACTGAAAAACATGTTGTAAGTTAATCTCTGAGAGAATTCTATTTATCGAGGATATATAGAGGAATTTTAGGGGGATCATTTTTGTGGACAAACTTATACCTATCTCCTCTTTTTAGGGGTTTTTCCTGAAAATCAAAAAAAGTTCTTTCAAAAAGGACAGTTAAGGATTAAAGTATTCAACGAAAATTTTTGCCGGAAAATTCAGTGGGGGTCACCAAAGATAATTAGCAAAAATACACGCCACCTCGGGTCTCACATTTGAAAAAAATCGCTTAAAATCCAAGTACGAATAAGCTGAACTTTTAAATATAAATAGTCCTTAAGGATATATACACAAAACATGCATACATATATAAAAGATATCACTTTTAGTTCAAGAGATATTTAGGTTTATTTATTAATTATTTTAATTCTGTACGATCTTTATTTTGTTTTTTAGATATGGTGGGCCTATGGAGGGTCAAATTTGTTTTTAAAAATATCACCTATTTTTGCTATGAAATTCTGAATAAAATCAAAACAACTTTCTAACAATTATCTCGTACCTATAAAAAGTTACATGCATCAAAACTTTAAACATGTAAAAAAGGCCATATTTTTTAAATTTTTCCAAAACACATTCTGCATGGAATATATAAAAAAATTTTAACATTTTTCAAAAAGGAGCAAGGTTTGTGGAAATTCTGAGGAGTAATTAAAGGCTTTTTATATAATTAGTTGCTATTGTTGAAAATCTTAGTACTTGATGATTGATATTTTAGTAAAATTAAATAATTTTATGCATTTTTGGGACGTCATTTACATTTAAAACTTAAAAAATATAATATGGTGATTTTCCATGAAGAAAAATATAATATTTGAATTAATGTAAATTTTTAACGGTTATAGGTATCATAACAAAATTTGGAACTAAATGTCCTTAAATTAATGGCGTTTAAATTTTTGAAATTTTTTATTCTCAAATACCAAAATTCCTAAAACGGGGAAAATGTGTTCCAAAAACTGAGTTTTTTAGAAGAGTACCTACTGTGACGTTATTTCTGTGCTTTTCTTTTTTTGAATTTTTAACTCAACCCTAAAATTTTGTTTTAAATTGGCAAAGTTTGGATAGGTGTATGGGCGACTGGGTCCTCTTAAGTGAGCCAAGTTTTACTTTACACGCTTTTACATTATGTTCTCTTTTCGAATCATATACAATTTTTTTTATTTCCTCGAAATAAGGGTAAAATTGACCCCTAAAGAGAGGAGATAAAGGGTTAAGATCATCCAAAAAAATGATCCCCATGAAATTCCGTTATATAACTCTGACAATAAAAATTCTCTCAGACATTAACTTACATAATTTTTTTCAGTTAGTACAATGCTCCCTTCGATCAAAAAATTAAAATTTTGACCCACTGTAAAAAAACTAAGTACTAAGTTTATTCTAAACAAATAATCTACTCAACATAACCTTTCAGTATTAAATGGTCGCTGTTCTGTTCCTATCAAAAAGTCTCAATTTGTTGGACAATTAATATTGTGATGAAATTGAATATAAACAATAGGGATATAACTACTGACAGTTTTTGCAAATATGCAAATTGGCATAGCATAATCGAATAGATCATTAAAAAATATGAAAAACAACGGTATTATTTTTTCGCGGTTGTTAAAAAAGTTCCCGCACCAAACGCAATAAAGTTTTTCATTAAATATTTTCAATTATTTTAAAATACAATATATATATTTTTTTAATAATAACTGCGGACATACTTCAAAAGATAATTTTCAAATACGGGAAATATCCCTCACACTTGCAAAAAAAAAAAAAACGAAATTATTAATTTCATTTTTCAGAGAAAAAAAAAAAATTTGGTTTATCATAGAAATTGGTGTTGGTGCGTGATGTTTTTAATTCCAAATGACCTAAAAAAATCATTTTCATTACTTATACAACATTGGCCATCACGTGGTGGTATGCCAAAAATTTCGCCAAAATGAACAAGTTTAATATGAACCTTAATCGTTCTACCATTTTTTGTGAGGATCAGTCCATAATTGACCCTACGTCCCATATAACCGCGATATAAGAAAAATTATATTAACATAAATCACTCTATCAAATTCTCTAATGTTCGGACCAGAACTGCTTCAAGACTCCATAGAAGGACAAAACTACATATTGATGGTGGTATACAATACAAGAGTCTGCACAGCCGAATATAACACTCTTACTTGCTTTCTTTTATAGTGCAAGAAACAAGAGTAAAATATTTCGATTATGCTTCCAAATGGTATATCCAAACCGGTTTTTGAAATATTCAATTGTTGCAGTCATTTATAAGGTAATTTAATTAATCTTGTATTATTGATGCGAAGATCTACTGGGTACTTCGTGTTCTGACAAAGAAAACACTGTTGGTCAACTATGTGTGATTTTATTCCCTTCGTTTCATGAAGCTCAATAAGTAGAAACTAGAGTCATCTTCATTCATTCACCAAAAAAAAAAATGCGGAATATCAAAGGAAACCCAATATATTGAAAATCAGCTTATTTGTTCTTTCAGCATTTAATTCGGGAATGATTTAACTTTTAACACTTATAACTAAATTTGCCTGAGGCTATCCACCTACACACACAAAAAAAACTAAATTATCTGAACGCAATATTTAGAAATAGTCAAACTGAATGATACAAGAGCATTTACTACGCCCCTTTAAATTTTCATTTAAATATCCAAGATCTGAACGCTTATTTTGTTGTGTACTACGCGACGATCAGTTCGTAATAGCCCAAGTAAACGTTTTTCTGAACGCAACATATTAAAACCCAATCCTTTCTACTAGCGACCTGAACGTTTTGTTCAGATTTTTAGAGTCAACCAAATAATTCTTCGCTGAACACACATTTAGTATAACTGAATGCAAAATTCAGAAAAGTTCTTCATAGATACCGTAAAACGTCCAGTTCAGCATAGTGAGATAGTAAAAAAAACTAAACGCATCGTTCAGTAGAGCTGAACGAGACGTGGTAAAAATATTTTTAGCAATTTTTTTTAAAACTTTAATATTATTTCAATTGCCGTCTACAGAAGTAAAGGGATTCTAAAAAAACAACAACTGTTAAGTTTGACCGAATTTCATTTGTGTGTTGATTATTAAAGTGAGTAGTTCATATTTTATATAGTGACATCCATACATTACCATTGAGCTTTGTTAGAGCAATTCAATTTCTATTGCCGGATTTAGAAGGTAAATTGTATATATGTGCATATACCTATGTAGTCAATATTTAATAATTGTTTAATATAGAAGCAGGAATCGAGTATTTTAAAAATTGTGTTACTGAAGGCAGTATAACTTTTTTGTCATCTGAGTACAGAGACAAATTAATAAATATAATCCTGGAAAACGCTACTATTAACGGAAAAATGTTAACACCATCTGATTTTAAGGTATTTGTCGATGATATATACGGGGAATTTCCTCAGGAAGAGCAGAATTCGGTGAGTATATAGAAATAGTTGTTTATGTAAACATTTATGTATGAACAATGCTTGTAGAATATATTGAATAAATTTTGTTAATATTAAAAAAAATTTAAAATCTTTTATTTAATTTTCTGAACGCATCTGGTAAAATAATAAGCTTATGTTCAGTAATGAAGAAATTGAACGCATCGGATAAAAAACTAAACTCTCTTTCAGTATTGCGAAAATTAAACGAATAAACCTGAACGCCCGTTTACTTTTGCACAAGCTGAAAAAGCTGAACGCATAATTTTCTTGTGCAGAAGACTTTGTCTCAGGATCACCCCAATTGCCTCTGTATGCTGAAACTTGCAAAGTTTTCCTGGATACTCACTTCGTGAGAGCAATACATTTGATGAGACACCAAACAGAAAATGTTTGCCTTAATGAACACACGAAGTCTGTGTTCCGGAACCTATCTTAGACATCGAAGACCATAGAAGACCATACGGGCGAGGAAGGGTCAATAGAGTGGTCCTGGACTATTATTTTATTTAAATACATAACGGTAAAGAACTTGGTGTTATTTGTAAAAATATTGTCCAAAATATTTGTTTTTCCACAATCTGCAAAATCGCATGTACGAAAAAACTCTGGCGATATTGACATAATTTTTTGTATTTTTATTTCCTCGTATATCCTTAATAAAGTCCAAACAGATGTTCTAAAAATTCAAAAATTTGATTAACAAAATTTTACATAAAAATTAAAATGGTTAATATATGTACTTAGGTTAACATTTTTCTACAAAGAAAAAATAAGCTTTTATTTGAAAATTTACTAATATATTTTAATTATTTTCTACATTTCTTATTCAAGTGACTTGAGACACGTCAGTGGCCTGGGGAATTTATAATACTTTTGTAATGCATAGCAGATATTTAGTGAAGAAGTGGTATTATCCGTACAAACAGCGATGTATTTGTGGAAAGATATTTTGATAAAATTTGGCACATAAGTTTATTTCGGCCCAATGACGAATTTTATGAAAATCGGTGCATTATTGTCACTATCACCCACATAAGGCCCACATCCAAAAATCACTTTAACGTGAATAATTATTATGTTATAAAAATCGTCATTCAGATAAAATTCTACTCAAAAGCATACATAATATCGAGAAGTGGGTTTCAGAATCAAAAAGAGGACAGTTCAAATAAATATAATCCATTTCTAACCCAATTATTGTGAAAGAGGTTGGTAGGCCAAACAAATAATAAGCTCACGATATATGTATCCAAAAATAAAGCAACACAATAAGACACAAACTTGTTTAACAAAAATATTCTTCTACACCCTTATAATCTTTAGAATCGCCGATTTAATGTTTCTATTTTGAGTTAAATAAAAACTTATCTCATAAATTTTAATTAACTTTCTAAAATTTCTTTCACTTATGTAGTATATCTCCCTCTTACTTGTGTAAATTAATAATTAAAGCAATAAATCATTGTAATTGCGTATTTTGCACAATTTCCCTTCAAGTTGTTTTGGAAATCAATAAAAACCAGCTACTTTTGTAATTCTAAAGCTTTTACCATACTTGCATGGTAGTAAAAGCTTCAGTGTAATTCCACTTCAAAGTGGTAGTAAATTTCCAATGAAAATAAAAGCTTTTTAAACTAAATTTCCATGGGAAGTTTGTTTTTTTATTTACAGCTGGAATAAAATTGTTCCTTCATGATTTGATATAGGATTGAGGTATTTTATTTTTTTTTTAGTTGAGCAATTTAATTAAAATTGAAATGAACAGTTCCATGAAATTATTTTATACATAGATATGTAAATATTTGTACTTGTTTTCTTCATGAAAATTGCATATGTTGTGTATAGAAGCTTTCTATGTTTAAATGTTACTTCCTGGAATTTCTTTTCTTTGTTGGGATTATATCTTTCTTATTTTGTTCGTTTGTTTCCATAATATTGGCTCAAATAGTTGCTGTGTGGCATATTAATAGTTAAGCTTAGTTACTTGGCTGTTTAAACTGTCAAGTTTATATTGATAAGGGATATAACTGTCACTTTTATTTTTGAAGTTATGTTTTTAATGCTTTTTATCTTTATTTTTATGTTTGGCTGTGATGATTTCACATCTTTGCAACTTAACTGTCTTGATATACTTAATCCTCAAAGTGGCATCTCTGTGTAAGTGTGTATTTTGTCTTTACAGTTTATCTTAGTAGTTGGTGTTTGTTTGAATCGATATAACAACTTATTGTTAAGCAATGGTACTGCTTTAAACATATAGTCCACAGCAGACTGCCGACTGCCGACTACAATGAAAACGATTACTTTGACACAATTACAGCTACAAGGCTACAAGACCACCGTAGCTGTAGCCAAATTGAAGTAATTTATATTTTCGTAGGCGGCAATGTACACATCTAGTGCTGCCAATATAATAAATAAGTAAGAGTGTTATATGCGGCTATGCGTTTCTGAGGGGGACCTTCCTTTTATGGGCACTAGGAACAAAGGTTGCACAATTTTTGCCTTGATTTACAGTATAATTTCTGAGTACTTAGAACTAATTTGTGCAAAATTTTATCAGTTATCAGTGCTGCATAATCAACATATTTATGACTGCTAAAACAATATTACGGGGGGACATGTGTAAGGGGGCTAGGTGAAATCTTTGAGCGATATTACCCATTTTCAATACCAACCAACAGAAAGTATTTGTGGAAAATATCGGCATGCTAGCTCCTTTTGTTTGGGCCATGTCGTAATTTAAACAGACGGACAGACGGACAGACGGACAGACGGACAGACGAACGGACTTAGCTGGAGCGCCCTAAAATTTCATATGGACTCAGAATTGACATGAAAAAATTTTTAATTGTTTACTATTTGGCTTGGTTTACGTTTGTTGAATTTGGTAATAATAAAAATGTTCCCCGAAATACTGTTTGAGCAGCCAAACATTTTGCAAAAATTAGTTCTAAGTATTAGTGTTCATGTCATACAACAATTGTTTAAACAATTTACACACTTTTTTATGCTCCTTTAAAGACTTTTATTCATTCATCGTCGAGCAAGCGTTGAAAGCACATGCGGCGGACTATCGTCATTTTTTTTCAGAAATTTATTAAGCATTGTAGTAGGTTGTTTTTGGACGAAACATACCAAACAAACGTGTTCCAATTACAATTGAACACAAAAAAAAAAAAAAAAAAAACAAAGTCACACATATATACAAAATTTAAGAGAATTTCGGTCGCATAATGCATATTTTTTCTGTTCCTTTAAAATTTAAATTACATTCATTTAATAAATTGGTTATATCCGACAAAAATTCTAATTCTAAATCTAAACTTTCTTTATTTTTTGTTCTTATTTTAAGTGTTTGACATTATGTTTGCTGGGTAGCTATCTCACCAATACATCTTCAAATTTATTTTGGATATTCACAGATGTAAAACATGGCGACATTTGGGAATTTCGGTTAACATTTGTCCCTAGTCCTCATATAAGGTGCCCCTCAGAAAATGGCTTGAACCTTCATACTTAACGTATGCGGAATGAAATTGCAACAAAAATTTTTACCTGGCCAGAGAAAAAGTACATGAGCTATTAGTGTTTTAGGACTTTTTTTGAATTACTTTATGTTTTGCCTTAATACTTTAAAACCCCATTTGAAAATCTGTATTTTAGTTATTTCAAAATTTAACAAAATAAGAATTTCTTTGAAAAAATATTTTCAATTTTTTTCCATATTTTATCTATTTTCATCGGGAACAATTTGTTATATTTTACATCAAGTGGCAGTGAAAGGCAGAGAAGTGGACTTTTTTGAAAGTAAATAAACCTATTATTGATAAGATGTGCAAAGTACACTTATTCCTCGATTTACACGATACTTTTTTACACGATTCTTTTGGTTTTCGCTTACATTGAGAGATGTGGAAATTACCTTAATTTACACGATTTTTTTTTTTTTAAATTATTTTTTTTATAAATTGGTCAATTCACAAAGTCTCTTATCAGTCATATTGTCATAATATATCACAACTCGGCGGCTCGGCTTAACCGACTCTTAGGCATTCGGCGTTGGTCTCTGCTGGTTCGTTACGATAACACAATAAACATAGCATAGAAAGTAGTATTATTTTAGGACATTTTTTTGCTTGAAAAGCAATAAAAACCATTGTGAAATATTAGGTCATAATGACAATATGACATGATAAGAAACCTTGTGAATTGACCAATTATATCCTGCTCAATTGTCAAAAATAGTTATCTATAAAAAATGAAAACATAATAGGGAAAAGTGTAGCAGCTGGAACCAAAATGAGTCTAAGTACCATCATGCGTTCGGGTCATTACAATTGAAAATATGGAAAAGCCACTAATGATCAGGATAGAAAATCAAACTCAAAAGCGCATCACAATTCATACCATTGCTATTACAAATAAAGCTTTGAGGATTTATGAAAAACCTAATGATCAGCTAGCATCTAGGTCATCAACCGCAAAAAAAAAATATCGTTTTCGTCATGGCATGCTTGGTTTCAAATATTTAAGCAAAGACATTTAAGTATTACATAATCTATAATTAAAAGTTAAACAAGCTTCTGCTGATATAGATGTGTCTAAAGAATATCCCGAAAAATTTTAAATTATTGCTGCCAATTCATACACTCCTGATAAAGTCTTCAATACAGACGAATGAGGATAGTTTTGGAAAATAATGCCACAGCGGACTTTTCTATCAAAAGCTAATACAAATTTTAAATTAAAACAACGTTTTAAAATCAAATTTTTTATGGAAATTTTTTATGAATATGGGGGAATGTATTTACTTTACTTTAAAATAAATGAATTTTCTAAACAAAATTTAAAATTTATTCGTATTTGGGTCTTTTTTCGATTTACACGATTTCTCATAGAAACATTTTTCAATTGGATTTACAAGATTTTTTCAGGAACGCATCTATCGTGTAAATCGAGGGATAGGTGTACAACATATTTTTTTTTTTTAAATATGTATGGATCTTAATCAATCAGATATAAATTGCAAATTTTGACTTTTTTGGAATTTGTATTGACCATCATTTGTAATTAATATATTATGAAATGTGTAGGGTAGAAGGGGGACCATTCGCCACTATTTTTTTAAAGCGATCTCAAATTAAAACAATACATATTCTAAAATTTTTTCTTGTTTCGGATACCTAGATATGTTGATTTTAGTTTTATTCATTTCAATCTTGTCTATCACATCTTAGTACAAATATTTTTCTTACATTTCTAGACTGACCAAAAACGGCGAAATCATCCCACCCATGGGGTAAATACGCCAAAGGGATGGGGCAGATTTGTCATTTGTAAAATAAAACAAAAAATCCAAAAATTTAAACATATTTTACTGTTTTATACCTTAATTCACAAAACAAAGTATAATAAACTAGATATTAACGGTTTGTTTCACATAACTTAACAAAAAAAATTGTGATTGATTTTTTCTATGTTTGATCAATATTTTGCTCTACATCACAGGGACTATTTGTAACTGGCGTATGTGCCCCAGGGGGAGCTTTTAGGTTTCATATACATTTTTGTCGTATTTATAATTAAATGATGGAAATAACTTTCGTCACTTATTGTTCACTATTATTGACATTCTATCTTCAACCAATATCTTTTTTGTATCACAAAAACTAATGAAATTACAAAAAATTCAAACTCTGAAATATTGTCACAGCTTTTTGAAAAACAATTAATCGCGGCAGCCTCACAACATATGTAACATTAAACTTTCCAACTTTCTGAAATGGTAAATATTCAATAAACGAAAACATAACTTGATAATGTAACAAAATTGATTACTCGGTTCTCATATTGGCAGATATGCCCCAATGGCGAATGATCCCCCTATCAGAGATTATTTTTATAAAAATAAAGTTCTTCTTAACTGTTCCATCATCCAACTGTCACATCCAGCACCCTTCAAATTCCAAATCTTCTAAAGTGAAAAAATGTCCCAATGTTGTTAAATTAAAACCAATTTGAGAGTTTTTGGGCCTTTTTACATAGAAGAGTTTTTGTCGATTATGTAAAGTAAAAAAGAGAGAGAAAAGAAGAACATGAAACTCAAATAAGAGCTCAGAAAAGTGCGAACATCGGTATTTCCAACACCTATATACAGTGGTGGCCATGAGGTTAGCACACTTCATACTTGCTGTTTTCTAAAGCAAATTATTTCATTTCATTGCAATTATAAACTAAAGTTTTTGGTAATTAGTGTTGTTTATGGTGTGATCAATAAGTCCTGTTACTTTTTTTTTGCATTCTATCGCTATTCTCTTTCAAATTTGCATTTTAGTGCAGTAATATGTAAAATAAGCTGGACACAATTTTAGCACATATAAGTATAATTAAATGTTTTAAAAGTTTTTTGAGGGTATAAATATTAATTGGTAAGTTTAGGTATTATTTAATCAATGAGGAAGACAAACTGACTTAATAAACATTATTTAGATATGGCTAAAAAAAAGTGGTGTACAGAGGAACAACGAAAGATTATTCAACAAATGAACTCGAGAGGAACAAGTATAAGTGAGATTGCTTATACTTTGGAATGCTCCAGGAAGATGGTTTATAATGCATTAAGACATATTCAGAAATATAAAACATCTAAAAATGTTACACAGGCTCCTCGGCCCAGAAAAACATCACGTAAAGAGGACTCTTTAATATACAGAGCCTCTGTCGAAGATCCTTTTAAGAGCTCCACCGTAATCCAGAGAGAAATTTCAGGAAATTATGGTATCAACGTGTCCAGCAGAACGATAAGAAGAAGACTTAATGAAAAAAATTTACGTGGATGTATTTCTCAGCATAAGCCACATGTTTCAAAAAAGAACATACAAGCTCGGTTGTCCTTTGCTCGTGAGCATTTGGAAAAGCCGTTAATTTTTTGGAAAAATGTCCTTTGGAGTGATGAATCTAAATTTTGTAGATTCGGATCGGATGGTAAGAGGTATGTATGGCGTCCTCCGAACATGCAACATAATCCAAAGTACACCAGTAAAACAATAAAACACGGTGGGGGTAATGTGATGGTGTGGGCAGCATTTTCTGGGTATGGTGTTGGTCCTATAAAAAATATTGATACTCGTATGGACCAGTATGTATACCAGAATATACATCTAAATACAATGATACCTTATGCAGAGGACAACATGCCACTTAGGTGGTGATTTATGCAAGATAATGATCCAAAACACACCTCACGCTTAGTGAGGTGTTGCTTGGAATCGAACAATATAGACGTGTTAAAATGGCCAGCCCAATCTCCGGATCTCAATCCTATTGAGAACCTTTGGAATGATGAGGAGCAGCATGTAATAAGAGAAAAGCTTAAAAATTTGACCGATTTATGGAAAGAAGTAGAAAAAGCTTGGAATGATATTTCAGTGGATCGCTGTATGGCCCTTGTAGAAAGTATGCCAAGGAGACTAGCAGCTGTGATCAAAAATAAAGGGTATCCAACTAAGTACTAAGTTTTTAGTGAAATAAGTTTTTTTTGTTTTGTTACTTTTTTAATATGAATAAACTTTTTTATTTTGTGCTAAAATACTGTCCAGTGTTTTTTTGAGGTTATTCTATTCTGGATAGAAAAACGCAAAATATATATAAAGGAATAATGCTGGACATGATGGGACGTGATCTTAGAAGGACAAGTAACACGCATGCAAAAGATATCATAAAAAAATTAAGAAATATAGGAAATATTTGCGTTTAAAAATAGCAAGTAGCTAGTGTGCTAACCTCATGGCCACCACTGTATATATTTCTTCATAACTGCCACAAAAGTACATGAATATGATACATAATTCGCTTACATTAAATTAATGTAATGGGCTATTTTATAAAGGTTTTATATATTTTTTGGTTTAGCGTTGAAAACAAATATAGCGTTTTCTGTTTTGTTGCAATTTTATTCCGCATACGTTAAATGTCTTATAATAACACTATGCAACACCGAAAATATGCAGGGGTTCTCATGTAGCAATTCTGTTATATTAAAGACCATAGAGTTTGGAAATACTTAGAGTTTTTATCGATTGCTTTGCTTAGTACTTCTTTTATTAGCAGATTTAGTGAAATTACCATATTAAAGTTACAACTTCAAAAAATCATAAGTATATAACCAATTGAAATTGAATTGAGTTAG
Source organism: Calliphora vomitoria (assembly GCA_942486065.2). NCBI lineage: Eukaryota > Metazoa > Arthropoda > Insecta > Diptera > Calliphoridae > Calliphora > Calliphora vomitoria. The sequence goes on along the minus strand of OW818030.2, from coordinate 84,423,177 downwards.
TCGTTTAAGTTTCTAAAAAACGCACACATCAACTTAATCATGAAGCAGTACAGCAGCGTTTAACTCCAAACACATTTTTACCAAAATCCTGTGGGCGATAAAGTATTTTAAGGACTTTTAAATATAATCTATAACCTCAAAAAGTATTTATATATTTCTAATTTGAATGTATTAAATACTGACTGAATTCTGAAAACAAAACTGACTTTAACCCAAATACTGATTTATAAATTAGCAAAACATGATATTTTGAAAAACTTAAGTCGCGTGTATTATGTAATGTGAAGGAAAATTTTAACTATTATAACTTTTTAACCAACATTGATATTTACTCGATTTTGTCTTCTAAGTATTGCAAATTACATATAATATTATCTGGAAATTTAAACATTTCTTGCTATTAAGAAATTCGTGAAAAAAATATAATAATTTTTTTTCTTTTCGTTGTATTTTAAATACATAAAATGAAATAAATATTTGTACATATACCACTGTATTTATACCCTACAACACCATAGTGGGGATAAAATAGTTAAGGGCATAGTGGGGAGGGTATAACGCATTTGTGCTGATCTTTGTAACGCCCAAAAATATTAGTCAAGCAGCCGCCTTAAAGTATACCAATCGACTAAGAATCACTTTCTGAATCTATTAAACGATGTCCATCCGTCTGGCTGGTTGTCCATGTAAACCTTGTGCGCGAAATACTGGTCACAATTTTGAAAATATTTCGATTAAAGCCTATTTAAACTGGGTGAAATCGGTCCATCATAGCACCTAGCCCCATAGTAATGTCCTCCCGAAATAGGACTTTATCATTTATAATTGTTTAATTTATGTACACAAATTTCGCTTCACATTAATTTTATATATACAAAAGTCATGTCACCTAATTTTATGATGATCGGTCAATAATTATTTATAGCTCCCATATAAGGCCTACTTCGGAAAATTAAAACTATAGGAATCCAAATAAGAATAAGACATAAATCTCACGACCTAATTTCATGGCGATCGGTCCATAATTCGCCATAGCTCCCATATAAGGCCCACTTCCGAAAATCTCTCACGAATATAAATTATGGAAATATTAAAAGAAAAATGTTTTTGCATTTTTAATCGGGCTTGATCAACCATACTTTCTTACTTGTTTTTATACTTTAATCCAATAAATCTATTGCGGGTAATGACAAACAATTTTAACATGGCTAAGTTTCGGCGTATACAACTACAAAATGACTCATAAGACATTATATATAAGCAGTCAATATTTCAACTGAAATTGTGTATATGAATATATATTTTTTTTTACTTTTAAAATATTAATTTTCATTCATTGTTAGTTTCCACTACTTTACCCTAACGAGCATTCCACTTAAAATTAAATGTTTTAGGTACAACTTTGTATACTAGATTCTTCTGCAATTTAATTTTAATACTATGTATGAATATATATAATTTAGAGTGACTCACATTAATTAATATGGTAAAAGCATACCAGATAACAGTAGATTACAGGATATTACTTTCTAACAGATCGATTTTAGATTTTCTGATGAAATAATTATTTTATTTTTGAAACAAATTATAAGTAGTATATAAGACACAGATCTGAGATTTATTTATTTTAATTCAATTAGCTTAATTTCTAATGACCAATCGCTTAAAACATTTCATTTAATGGATTTCTTTGTAGTTTGGTATTATTTAAATTTCATAATTGGAAATCTTTCAGGAATATTACCAATGTATCCTATCAAAGTTTTAATACAAATTTTAGTTTTAGAAGCTCAATTATTATTTACTATGTAATAAAATCTTTATTTATTAAGAAAACTCAATGAAATTTTTAACATTTTTTAAATTTTTCATCCTGAATAACAAGATGTAAAAAAATTCGAAGGGAATCCCTCAATTCCTTAAAACTGTAGCGAAAATCCAAAAACTATATTTTTCACTATATTTGCTGGGAAAGTACTTTGGGAGTAAATAGGGATCACATCAGTGTTTCCAAAAGTGCTTTCCATTTTTTGATTTTATAACATGTGGCTTAAAGTTGAAATTTTGATAAAAAATAGGTCAAATTCCAAAGAGCGTAGGGCCGGTATATTCAAAAAATATGACAAGTTTTGTAAACCAAAATGTTCTCCGTAAAGTTGTCTTATAGAAAAACATAAAACTGTTATATGTTCTTAAACTATTTTTTTTTTTTTTTAATAAAAAAGGAGTTAAGTCACCTTTTCGGCCAAAAAACAGTAAAAATCTACTATTTTTAAATTTTTAAATTGAAAATCGTTTATTTTTGAACTCGTAATTGATATTGCTCTGAAATCTATTGCAAATTATTGGTATTTTAGTTGTCTAACTAACATAAAAATTTAAGTTCATTCGATTCAAAAGTAGGACCTATATTTAAAAAAAAGCGGATTATGGTATGGTATGGCAAAATTTTAAAATTTCAATTTTGAAATGCCTATAAGTCGGAAATAATAAAAGATAAATTGCACGTGTTTAAAAATTTCACATGTGCACTTATTTGAGCGCCCATAGCTCCGCACCTGGAGCATTTGTAGGGTCCATTTTAATAACGTAAACTTGAATGCTCCTTGGCTACGTCAATGTCACATGTTGTCCTCAACGGACCAGCCGTTTAGAAATGCCAGATTTATTTCCAAAAGATTTTGATTCTGCCCCACAAGTGTTTAGAGAGAATTGCCTCAACAACCTTATAGTCCAGACCTTGCACCGTCCGACTACTATTTGTTTTTGTCGATGCAGAAAGCTATCTTAGGGATACGCTTCACTTCATAACAGAGTATCCGAAATTAGCTTGACCCGTTTTTGGCCTTAAAAGATGAATGGCTCTTTTGGCTCGGAATCCAAATGTTGCCAGAAAGATGGGTAAAGACCATAGCTAATAATTGCTAAAACTTTAAATAAATTTATGTTGTACAAACGTTTCAAAATAAAATTTAAAAATTTTAAGATATCCCATATTTTTTAGTCATACACCAAATATATTAGCGATTGGGTTTTTTGGAAACACGAACATGAAGTAATATTTCAAGAGAAATAAAAAATACTTTTATTATGAAAGTTCCAGCTCATGAGCGGTTATAAATAGATAATTTGTCAGACAACAGATCAAAACAAACCAAAGTTTTTGTGAAATTTTTTCTCTGAGTCGCTCTAATATACTCATATGAAATGAATAATATTAAGTTTTCCTTAAGCTTAAATTCTTGCTGTGTTGTTTCATTTTCTTTAGCCAAGTATTTAACAATTAAATATACTTTTTTGCTAATGATCTCATAAGACCACTTCATTCATCCTCCTCAAGCAACCATCCACTGTAGATGAAGTAGAAGGAAACTAAGTTTTTTGTTGTTTTTTTTTTTTTTTTTTGGGAAGTTTAATATCCTGCAACAATGTTGAGTGCTAATACTGAATACTGCTGCCACCACCGTTGCTGTTAATGTTGCTACAAAACTATTGTTGTTTAAGTTCTAGGAAAAAATAAACTGCAAAGTTTACCCATCCTTAAACTGTATGCAGAGCATGCTGACTGGCGGTATATATAGGTATAGTGGCGTTTTGTTGGTCCTATCATGCCCTAACATAAAAGCCAATCTATATGTACAATAAGCCGACTTTGTTTTGTTGTAGTTTACTAAGCATACGATAACAAAGTTGCTAAATTTTTACTATTTTTTTGGGGGGGTGAAATTCGTGGGAAGTTATGTGTCGTTCGTATTTTCGGCAGCACAAACTAAAGTATGCGAAGAATAAAATAGAAAAACGAAAACTTTTTAATGACCGGCTTTTCCTGTAATATATTACATATTTTATAAGTAAAAAGGAGAACAGTCAAAATGAATAAAATTTAGCCGGAGCATAGAGTGAAAAAATTTTAGGAGTTTAAAGAATTATTAAATTTGTATACCCACACATCAAAATACTCTATGTTGATAAGGTTTGTTTGGTATTGAAAGTAGGCAACATACATGATTTAACGTAGCCCTTATACGAATGTCCTCCCGGAATACTGTTTGGGTTGTCATAAATATGTTGATTATGCGGCAATTCTGATACAATTTTGCACAAATTAGTGCTAAGTATCCTGAAATTATATTGTAAAATATTGGAGACTTGATCATTTTCCTCTATTATATTGCAACAAAATTTGTTTGAATTTATGTCTTTCTCTATTGAAATTGATAAAAATTAAGAGTAATTCCTGAAATGCCTTTAATGATATTTCATAAAAAGTTAAAGAAATACTCACTGTATCATATCTGTTATTACTATCTTCTTCATATTACAACCATCCGTAAGTCACGCTAGACGTATGAGCATTATTTATTAGCCCACACACAAAAAAATCACTCATACGTTGCGTAGCTGCATACAAATTAGTGTTAATTAGTTGAAATATTAAAATGTCTTTTACTAAATCCCTTGATAATATTCCACCATTCCATTGTAACATAACTTTGTTAAAATTTATTTCTTTCTCTCTTAAAATCCGTTGCCAAAAACTAAACAGTTAAGACTTTGTTGCACAGTAATAACAAATTGTTTAAATAAGATTTCTTTTATTTTCTCTAACTACTTTCTTGCTTTTTACAGAAAGAAGTCTAAGTACAATTACAAGTTTAAATACTGTGTGCATTTACGTGAGTCTGTTTTTTTTTTAGAAAAAAAGAAAATAACCTGTAATTTTATTGTTAACAAAATTTACTGAAGCGTTATTATGCAGACTGAGAATGTACTTTCTACTCCCACACAAACGCAATCAGTTAGCTGTGTAGCTACTTGCAACATTATGTCAAACATTTACACACTTTTAAAAGGTGCTGTTGAAATAAAATGGGGATGGAATCCCAAATAGAGTACGTGGATCTAAGATTTATTTGGTTATATTTTACAAAACATTGGCTACTTGTAGAAAATGTAGGTAAAATCTGTGAAATTTCATATTTTAAATTTATTTTTCCCCTCTTACTTGTTTACTAACAAAATCATGCGGGAGATAGTTTTATGAAAATCTACTACAATATCATTAAAAATGGAAAATTACACTATTTATCACTGTTTTGTAAAATTTTCTTGAAGCATGTAGCAGAAGTGTGATTGTACTAGTTTATTCAGTTTTTTGAACTTGGTCATATCCAGAATGGATCATAGAATGCATAATATCATACATTTCGCTGCAAACATATCCACGTAGATATCAATGGGCAACGATTCTAGAGAGAATTCTCGATTTATTTTCGCAGCCGAAGTGATAACGAATAACTATTTTCGTCTGGAAAACGCTGCAGCTTAAGAGATACAAGAAACTCAAAATTTTCAAATAAAATTAACGAACCAGTTCCCATTTCCGTCCTTGAACTATCAGTATAAACTGAAAGAACAGAATCATGAAGGTCAGAGTGTGCTGCATACTTGTGCTAAAAGTTCAATCAAAATTACACAGAATTTTTATAGAACTTTTAACACATACTAGTCATATCTTAAGTTTGGGTACAATTATTGTTGCATCTACAGCAAAAAATTATGCTTGCGTCACACATTGGTTGAGGTACATAGAAAGAGCGGCTAAAAATAGAAGAAGTTGTCGAAGCACAATGAAACTTGGCACATAGGCCATCTTCATTTAAATTAAGAAAAAATGGAAAAATCAAAATGACCCGCCCACTTTTACGCCCACCTCCCATACAAAGTGAAAATTAAATTTTGACCTACGGCATTGTTTTTTAGCAATATCATTTTTAAACACTCAGAATCATTTGTGTGAAATTTGAAAAATATCCGCCCACTTCCCATACAACTTGTATTGAAAAAGTGGCATAACTCCCTTGATTTTTAATGCATCAACTCAATTTTCACAAAAAACAAATATTACGATTGTAGAATGGGCTCCTGAAAAAATATACTTGATCCGCCCACTTTTACGCCCATCTTCCATAGAAAAAACAAATAGAAAAAACATGAATAAGTAATGTAAGCATAACATCATTATCGTACTCCAATTTTTTGATTTGCAGCTTTGTGCGAAATCTATGTATAAATGGGTCTGAAGACAATAAAATATTATGAATTACGTCTTCAGTAGTAGCTACACGTCCAATTCTTCGCGAATGATGTAATCTATAGGCTCTATAATCTATATTCCTCGCTTCCTGAGCTTCCTCGGACAGCATACCTGATACAAATAATCAATTAAAATGTAAAAATGAAATCATTGAATAAGGGCCTTTAGATAGAGACATTGGGTGCCCCGATAGACTACACTATAGTGTGCTGGACTATCAATCTGGGGGTTGCGGGTTCGATTCCCGGCAGAGACTCTGGGTGTATCTGCAGATAAGCAAAACGCTTCGCAGTTCGTGTTTGTTTAAAAAAAAAAAACATACCTATTGGCAGAATAGCTTCTGCTATAATTTCGCTACCATGCAACAGAATCTTATGTACAGTTACAGGCATGTAGTACCAGCCAGAGAGATCAACAAACAACTTGGCTGTATCCATGCAATATATATGAAATTTGTTAGTGTCGATCGCTGCATTACAATTTATTGAGGCCAACATAATTTTATGTATTTATTCTTCTTTTATGCCAATTACGTCTGCAGTTTTTGCCGGATTTTCGAAAAACCTTCTTGCCGTATTGCCATCGTTTGTTGTGCCCATGCCTTGCTTCACTGCGTCCACATTTACGCCCAGTGTCAATTTTAATCTCTTCTGAATTTCAGCTTTATTTGACCCCATTTCAATTTTTGATAACACAGAATGACTAGTATGTATGTATATTACATTATGTAATAATTTTAAACAGTAAAGAATTATGGCAACAACAACATGCATGAACTAAAATTCATGTTTTGTTACTTTATCACTTCATAGTTTTTACTGTTTTTTTTTTTGGAAAGAAGCAGGTAGGAGCAGCTTAATTTTTTTCAGCTTTTAGCTAAGACTTCATATAATTTGAGCTATAATCTTTCGTTCAACAGCGCTAAAAAGATGCAGTCCACTGAAGTTGATGAACATTGAAATTTTGATGTTGTTTATATTCTGTTCTACTACATTTTTTATATGGCACTTTTCCCAACTTTTTTAATACTAATCTCATCTATGACAACAATTATACAACAAAGCCGAACAGCGTGATAACTCCCAGAGATATTACAACTTTGGAAACCCGAGTTTAAATTCTATTCCGGAAGCAGGAAATGAATATATAATATCAAAGGTATCGAAAAATGGATACCATCAACTCATGACTTCATACTTCTAGCTTTCCTTTGAAACATCTACTTGTGGCGGCATTAAAGTAGAGACACGAAAAATATCAAAAGCAATGTTTCCTATTTCACCCCCTCTGGATTCGCCCCTCTATGTATATATACTCAATGCGTGCATGATTCAATCCATCTAACTTTTTGGATCATGCTGATTGCAAGGAACCACTGTAAGACTTCTTCGGATCTAATAATTAAAAAAATAATGTTTTTGCAAATAGATCTTCAAAGAACGTTTTTAAAAGAGAGAAAAAGAGCAACAATTTATGTTGGAACTTATTGAAAGTTTTTATTTTTCTAAAAATAATTTTAGAAATTTGGAAATAAGGATATAATAGAGGATAAAATGGTATTTAATTGGTCTTTTAAACCACAAATTGTTCAATAATTCTAAATTTTGTATACCAAAAAGCTATTTTCTTGTATTATATTCAACATTTTTTTACACCTGGTTGTATGTAAATAAAACTAAATAGTAAATGAATTGGGAAACATAATTTGACAATAATGGATATTAATCCTCGATAATATCAAAAAGAGTTGATCGCTATATAGAGATGAAAATTAAGTTGAATTGGCAGCAGCCTGAATTATCATAGTTACCTCACTTGACTCCAAGATTAAGTCGTGTTTTTATACCATTGTACGTTGTTCTTCTGACATCTAATGTAAGTAAATCACCCTTAGACTTTTTCATAAATTCCCATGTACCTTACCGAAGTGCACCATCATAAAAAAGTTATACTTTCACGGCCAAAAATAGCAACTTTATTGACAAAATTAAAAAACCGGTTTCAACATTGATACAATTAACATAAAAATTAAATTATTATAATATAATAATGTATTAAGAAAAAAGGGGCGTAGATGAAATAAATGCTGCAATTTAATCAATTATATAAAATGTACGTAACCAACCTAATTGAGTCTTCAATTAGAAAACTTATTACAATCGAAAACTCAAAACGCTCTTCAACACTATTTTTTAAAGCATGACTCAAATCGTATGTAAGTGTGTAGGAAAATATTTTTATTAACACTAGGGTTGAACGAAAAGATGGTACGATAATGGGTAAGTTTAGTGGCTCACACATCATTTCTCCACCAAAACAGAAAGAAAAAATGCAAATGTTATTTAAAAAAATATAAGCTTTATGCAAAATGCGTGAAAGTTTTGCCGAAGTTAGAGTCTCACTATCACCGGAAATTTACCAAAACAAAAAATTTTTTTAGAAGCGGACTGCAAAAGCTATTAACAAGTTTATAATATCTATTATGAGGCATGTTATTTGGCCACAGGACTTGTGTGGATCATTAGTGAGGTACCGGGCAACCAACTGTATCTTACTAGGTGATGCAAATGATATAAGTAGTAATACTCACATAAGAAACTACACATTTTGACTACTCCTTTACCATGGCTCCACGCAGGTGGAGGATAAGAACATTAAATCTTTAGTATGGTATATGTAAGCATTTCACAAAGGCAACTTCATTTCCAGAAAATACATTCTTTACAAAAACTCAACTAAATATTTCATAATTTCTTTTACTCATATAACAGGGCTGGATATCAGCCTTTATAGTTATTTTCTTGACAGCTATAAAAAGAAATCCAATCGGGTTAAATCACATTATATAGTCATATCATCCAATTTAGCAGTAAGATCTACATATGTTATCATGTCGTGATATCAAGCTCCAGTAACATCGACTGCTTCACCAGCTTCATTTTCGAAGAAATAAAGTAATGACACGTTGTGAATTCATCATAAGTATTTTCTGAACCCCAATGCTTTTAAATTTTTGGAACAACGTATTACTTTGTATCTATAACATACAAAGGTCGTTATTGGTTATTTATAACTCATTTATAAACATTATTATACTCATTTAACTTAAGTGATACATAATCATAGAAAATAAACATATTCTTATTCTAATGTGAAACTTTGAATAATCCAAGTTATTTATGTGCCCACCTCTGTCAAATGAATGCAAGGAATTATACAGTTGGCAGTAAGTATTTATATTGCTTATATGCACATTGTAAGAACTATATTCAATATTTTCATAACTATATATTAGAAATATATGGTTAAATCCCAGAATATTTTCACATCTATGAAACTGACTTATTCTAAATAGAAAATAATTCATAAATTAGTGAATTTTAACAAATTATATTTACATTATTGCATGGAAAGTGTTCATTTATTTTAATTTTCTTAGGAAATGGACACGTTCAATCACATTTACTTTTAAAATGTTTTAGATAATTTCGTGCTTTTTCTGCATTATGTTAAGAATTGTTTTGGTAAACATTTTGCATCAGTCATTACTGTAATTCGCTAAAAATATCTAAAGGACATTTTAAATGAACTGTGTAAGGAAGTTATCCTTTCAGAAAAGCCTGAAATCAAATAAATATCTACACAATTTTTGTAGCTCTGCTCAAGTGGTATTAATATCTTAAACACCTTTTAACTCTTTAGGGTTTAGTGGTCACTTTTCTAACCACCTTTTCTAGAGTCTTTATTACATTTTTATTGACATCTACTGGCATTTTGCTAATCAATTAAATTTTTTGAAGTCATCGTTTATGTAAATTAATGTATGAATTTGAAAATATTGTGAAACGTTCTTTTTCTAAGGGGTTTTCCCGGATTCAATTATAAAGCATAGAGTGTTTATGGTTCATCGAATTCTGTGTTACCTTGTTATTTAGTGTTGGTTGGCTTGTGCTAACAAAGTAATATTTTATACTATACTCTTTGATAAATAACGTAAGTAATAGAGTAGTTAGATTAATAACCACTGTGACTGAAATAGGTTTCATATAATGTAATTTTCTAAATAATTGTATGTCATTTTGTCGCATGTACTCAATGCAAGTATATATAGAAGATATTTTTTTGGAGGATATAAGGAGTGAGATCGTAAAATTCTTAACACAAATTTTTCATTAAAACTTTTAACCCAAGTATTATTTGATTTTGTTTTTTTAGATCAAGTTTCCTTAGTAAAACATATCAGTTATTATGTTTAATGTCAATTATATTCATTTGTTGTTAATCTGATTAAAATGAGTGTCCAGAAAAAAGTGAGAACTAAAATTGTTAAATATTTTCAACAAAACCCAACTTGGTCCTACAAAAAGTTGGGCAAGCAATCAAAGGTCTGCTATCAAACTTATTACAATGTTATTAAACAGTACCGGGAGAACTTGTTCGTTGATAGAAAACCTATTTCAGGTAGAAGGAATGGTCCACATGATGTTTCTAAAGCCAAAAAAATAGAAAGCATTTTCAAAAGAGCTCCCAACATAGCCGGTAGTAAAGCAGCCCGGTTAGCTCAGTGTTCGGACTATTTGGTACGAAAAGTTAAGGCCAATGCAGTTTTAAAAACATACAAAGCTCAAAAAGTTCCTAACAGGAACGCTGATAAAAATTTAGAGGCCAAAAACAGCAAGCAGTATATAAAAAAATATTCTTGCTGCAAAATGGATGACGAAACGTTTGTTCTGGGAGATTTCTCGCAACTTCCTGGTCAAACATTTTATGTTGCTGATTTTGGTTTAGGATCCAAAAGCAGACAAAATTTCCCAAAAAGTTCTTGGTATGGCAAGCAATATACAGATTTTGGCAAAAGAACCCAATCCTTTGTTACAACGGTCTCTATAAATACCGAAATTTACATCAAGGAATGTTTACAAAAAAGACTGCTTCCATACAATAGACTTCTTAATGTGCTCACTAATTTTTGGCTTGATTTGGCATCCTGTCAATATGGTAAACAAGCCCTTGAGTACAAGAAGAATAACGTGGTATTTGTACCAAGAGAGGCAAATCCTCCTTACTGTACGGGGCTAAGGCCAGTGGAGAGATATTGGTCTCTTGTTAAAAGAGAATTGAAGAGCACAAAAAAGGTGTCCAAAAGTGTGGTAGATTTTAAACGGAGATGGACTACCTGTTCGTGCAACATGACAGAAAGCACTACAAAAACGTTAATGGAAGGGTTTCCGAAAAAGGTTTAAAGTTTTATCACTAGTGATTAAAACTATAAAGATATTTTTTTATTTTTTTGTAAATTGTAATAATAATTTCAATCAAATAAAAAAAAATTGAAACTGTAAGTTTAGTGGTTTCGTTTTTATTAACATATACAAGGTGGCGCAAAAGTAATCCTCCTATTATAAAATGCTATAAATTTTGCGATTGGCTCCTAATGTCAGTTCTGTTTTGACATTTGTGTAGTAAACACATGCGAAATATACGTTAATAAACAATGTTACGCTACACTGCTCCAGAACGCGGAATATTGCTGACTATTTATTTGACCAATAATCGGTCGGTGGCTTTGGCACAACGTGAATTTCGTCGCAGATTTCCTGGCCGTCCAACGCCTACTGGTGAAACACTGCGACGTTTAGCCGCTCGCCTCGAAGAGACTGGCACAACACGAGATTGTGCCAGGCGTGGCAGACCCCGAAGTAGCCGTTCTGCAGAGAATATTGCTGCTGTAGCCGAGGATGTCATGGAAGCGCCGTCGTTATCGACCAGACGACGTGCCACGCAAATGGGTATCAGTCGACGGTCTTTACAGCGAATTTTGGTACAAGATTTGAAGATGTTTCCGTACAAAGTCCAGACGGTGCATCAGCTGTTAGCTGCTGACCGCCAATCGCGTCTAACATACGCTCAAGCCATCCTTAATCACCACCAAGAGGAAGATGATTTTTCATCAAAAATAATCATGAGTGATGAGGCCCATTTCCATCTTAGCGGGTACGTAAATAAGCAAAAGTTACGCTCCTGGGGCACTGAAAATCCGCGTATAACCCACGAAGAGCCATTACACCCGCTCAAAGTCATTGTATGGTGTGCTGTTTTCGCTGGAGGAGTCATCGGAACTTTTTTTTTCGAAGACGTCGCGGGCCAAACGGTTACTGTGAATGGTGAGCGCTACAGAGCAATGATCAACGAGTTCTTTTTGCCGCAACTTAATGAATTGGGATTGGAAAACATGTGGTTCCAACAGGACGGTGCAACGGCACACACTGCACGTGCCACAACCGATATGCTGAAGGATGCATTTCCCGGGCGCCTAATCTCCCGTTTTGGCGATTTGCACTGGCCAGCAAGATCGCCTGATTTGACAGCTCCAGACTTCTTGTTTTGGGGCTTTTTGAAGTCGCGGGTTTATGTTAACAAGCCTCAGACTCTTGCAGCTCTTAAAGACAATATCCGTCAAGAATGTGAGGACCTATCGCCGGAAGTTTTGGCCAAAGTGATGGAAAATGCCATAAAAAGGGCTCAAATGACAATCAACTGTGGCAGCGGCCATTTACATGACATCATATTCTCGACTTGATGTAAAAAAAATTAAAAGACTAAATAAAAATAATCCACAAGAAGAATGAAAGTTTTTCATTTTTTTTTTTTTAATTACAGACAAAAAACATGGGGAGTTTATGTTTGCGCCACCTTTTATATATGTAAAGAATTTTTCGATCTCACTCCTTACTTTCGGATGGTGAATTTCTCTAAAGGCTTGAATCCGACAAAGAAGATAATTATGAAGATCAAACCGATCTGATGGTGCTTTCTGACATACCTTTAGAGCTCCAGTCAAAATTTGAAGGTGATTTTGATTCGAATGTTGACATACCTCTATGAAATTTAGCTAATACTTCTGTAAATGACTTATCTACCCAAACTGCTGTAGTAGAACCAAAAAGAGGAACCAATTTTTGATTGGAAAGAAGGACGGGTGATTACACAGGAGATGCGGATACAGCAAATTATATAATAAAATTGGAGAATATCTCACCTACACAAATATTACGTTTGTTTTGGTCAAGAATTTTAGTCAAAATGATTAGCTTTCAAACAAATTTATACACTATGAAAAGGTTTATCATAAATATTTTTAATGCCATTTTTAATGGTGGTTAATAAATTAACCACCCCATTCTATAAAAACCTTTAGCTGTATTTTAATTTTTTCTTATTTTTCATAATAAATGAACCTTAATTAAAGTAAAAATGCAATTGTTTTGATTAAAAACTTATACACAAAAAACCGTGAAATGAAACCGCCATATGTTTAAAGTATTTCCGTGGATGCCTTTCATACAAATGGATTTAACATGTTTTAGAGTATACATGTATGATTATGAACGGACAACGATGTGTTTTTTGAAAAAATACTCAATTTGTTCATATCCCAAATATAAAAGAATTCTGTTATTTTACCATATAGAAATCATACTAACTAAACTCTTAAATTATATACAAAATATAAACAAGTTTTTTATTGTTAATATTGTAATATTTACAGTACTTGCTACCCAACAACAAAAATAAAACTTAACATTGAATTTCATTGTTGTAATTACTATTGCTATATGTATAGTTACTCGTTTGTAAGTCTGTCAATTAAGTAAATACACAAAACTTTCAACATAATTCAAAAATATACTAATATTAATTTCGAAGGTAATTTGTAAGAATGAAACTTTGTAACAAATAAGTACTCAAGTAGCATTTTAAATGATGAATTAGTGTAATTTAATAATAAATGAATGAATGAATGAAAAAATGAATGCTTTGGGGTCTTTGTAAAGGAATAAAAAGGATATTCAGGTATGTTCACAATGCTGGCGTATTTGATGAACAAAACGTAACCACTATTTCTTAAGAGCAAATACTTATTTGAATAGTTTAGTAAATATTAGAATATGAAATCATTATTTTTGTGGCTGACTGACGATGTTTTCTTTTATAAAAATCATCTAGCATCAAATGAAAATTTGTTGAAAATAGTGGTTACGTTTTTTTTTCTACGATACATACCTTTTTGACATATTCTTTGAATAAGTACGATTTTTTATTCTTCAACAAATTTTAAAAATAAAAATGATAAAGTCTGACTTCAAACATTTCAAAAGGTTTTAGCAGTTTTACCTTTGCTATTCTGCACGCATCTATTAAAAAGTATGAAATTTGAATCTATATAAAAATCAAACTAATCGAAATCAGTAAAGAACAAAAACTTAATTTTTGTTTCGAATTTTTTGTTTCGTCTCTATATTATATAAACTATTGACTTCGAAGTTATTAAAATCTTGACCTCTCTTTCCTTATGTTTCCATATGTACGTAGAGTTGTTTTTTTGGTATGCAAAGAAAAATTTAATTTTTTTGAGATAAATGATCGGAAGTTTATTTCATAATAAAGAGAAAGGTATGCCGTTAATAATGAAAGACAACATCACCCAAATGGCCACCACGATCGCGCTTACAGGACCGTATCCATTTCATGAAATTTTCCATAACCAAATCGCAAAGTGGCTGCACTATGTCCTCGATAGTCTCACGAATTCTATCTTTGAGGTCTTAAATCGACGCTGGGCTGTTGGCATAGACTTTATCTTTCGCGTGGTCCCAAAGGAAGAAGTCGCAAGGTGTTAAATCACAAAATCTCGGTGGCCAATTGTGATCACTTTTTCGAGAGATAACACGTTCCGGAAACTTTTCCCGTAAAAGAGCAATGGTTTCGTTGCTTGCGTGGCACGTAGCGCCGTCTTGTTGAAAGTAAATATTGTCCAGATCAATATCATCCAACTCCGACCAAAATTCGGTTTAATGACGTTTGTGGAATGCCCAATTCCAAAGAAAGACGACTAATGGACAAACCTGGGTTTTCTTCAACACTTTGGGCTACAGCAGCAATATTATCAGTTGTTCTTGAGCGAAGTGCACTGGTTTTATTCTTCACATCACAAACTTGTCTCAACAGCTAAAATTTGTAAACCAATTTCTGTATTGCGGTCCGACAAGGTGCTTAACGACGGCCCAAAAATGCTTTAGTTTTTGGAACTGTGACTGCAAGATTTTCACCATTTTTGTAGTGAATTTTAATAATTTCAATGCGTTGTTGAAGCGTGTATCGTTTCATTTTTAGTAATGGCGTAGTTTCTACTTGTCAAATATCAAAGAATAAAAGCTTCAAAAGTGACAACTACCGATATAACGGGTGATTCAAAATAACACCTCTTGTTGGAAACCCCTTTATAAGTAATTTTAATAACTCTTATACAAGGATGGGTGTATTTTTATCTTTTAATAGACACAACAAGCACAAGCTCATTGCACCTACTCACAAATGGTAAAATTGCTAATGGCTATAATATATTATAAAATAATACAAATTGTTTATGGCGTGTTTCATAATTATAAGTTCAATTTAACTAAAATAAAAATCTAGGTAAAAATTCAAAAAATCTCTAAATTTGCTGAAAATTTTAATGTCTTATGGAAATATGATTTTCATAGAACAATAATTTCTAATATATTAGAGTGTTAGTGGTAAAAACCCTGACCAGATCTTCATGAACTAGAACAAAAATAAGGTGTTAATGTTCCTAACTCAATTCTCAAAATAGTTTTAGCGTCAGTATTTGGTGAACTGAATAAAAAGCAAAAAAAAATCCTATTTCCTGCCGTTTTTCGAACAGGAATTTTGAATTAAAATTTTATTTCAGTTGTGAACATTAATTGTTTGTTATTATGCTTTTCATTCCGTTGTTATTAAAAATCAGTTATCGGTGAAGTTGTAAGCGAAACGCAGTTTTTAAAAAATCCGGTTTACGGTTTTTATAACAATCAAATAATACATTTAAGAAATTCAATAGTTGTGATTACTTGTCGGCGACTCCTACTTTCGAGTATTCGTGGATACTAAGTTATGAATATTGACAATATACCTGTACTGTATTAAGTGAGAAGTATTTGAAAAGCCTCTCCAACAACGCAACTGGGGAATTATGGGAAACATCTTTTATAACCTAAGAAACATCTTTTATAACCTTATGGCTTATCGAATTATTGCAACAAGCCAATATATCCCTTTTTTAGAGCTAACATTTAACTTAATAATTATAAAACCAACTGTACAAGATTAGTCCATGTGTGTTGGTGTATGTAATCATTTTGATACAAGAATAAATATAAATGTTTACACGTGTGTAATCGTTTTTGTTTTTACTTATGGACTGAGATCGAAAAATTTTAACATACATACATGATAATAAAAATTAAACCACTAAACTTACAGTTTTTAAGGTTTTCTTATTTGAATGAAATTATTGTTACAATTTACAGAAAAAAAAAAAAAAAAAAATTATAGTTCTAATCACTAATGATGAAATTTTGTGCTTTATGTCACTTTGTTCGAACAGGTTGTCCATCTCCGTTTAAAATCTACCACACTTTTGTACACCTTTTCCGTGCTCTTCAATTCTCTTTTAGCAATATAATATATCTCCACTGGACTTAGCTCCGGGCAGTTTGGAGGATTTGCCTCTCTTGGTACAAATACCACATTATTGTTCTTGTACCACTCAAATCAGATGCCAAATCAGGTCAAATATTAGTGGACACATTAAGACGTTTTACGAGTAGAAACATCCTTTTTTGTAAACATTCCTTGATCTAAATTTTGGTATTTATAGAGCCCTTTGTAAGAAAAGTTTGGCTTTTTTGCCGCTACTGCATATTGCTTGCCATACCAAGAACTTTTTGGGAAATTTTGTCTGTTTTTGGGTCCTAAACTTTTCTTCAACATTCCCTCGAGCATCTGCAATATAAAAAAATTGTCCCAGAAGCTGCATAAAATGTTCCATAAATTTCGTCATCCTTTATGCAGCAGGTATATATTTGTATAAAATTTGACTTCAAATTCCGTGCTCTATCTTGGTCCCCTAAATTTGTAGCTCAGGAACTTTTTGAGCTTTGTATGCTTTTAAACCTTCATTGGCTTTAACCTTTCGTACCAAATAGTCCGAGTACTGACCTAACTTGGCTTCTTTCCTACCGAATGTGCTGGGAGCTCTTTTGAAAATGTTCTCTTTTTTTGTGGCTTTTGAAACATCATGTGGACCATTCCTTCTACCTGAACCAGGACAAGTTCTCCCGGTACTGTTTAATAACATTGGAAAAAGTTTGATGGCAGACCTTTGATTGTTTGGCCAACTTTTTGTAGGACCAAGTTGGGGTTTGTTGAAAATATTTAATAATTCGCACTTTTTTCTGGTCACTTATTTTAATCAGATTAACAACAAATGAACATAATTGACATTAAACATAATAACTGACATGCTTTACAAAGGTAACTTGATCAAAAAGAAAAATCAAATAATACTTGGGTTAAAAGTTTTACTGAAAAACGTGTGTTAAGAATTTTACGATCTCAGTCCTTACTTCTTTGTACTTTTTTTATAAAGTATTTTTTGGTATTGCTTTGGTATGCATATTAGATCTGAACCCGTTACGGAAATAGATTTTAAGTTGTAAAATTGGGTAAATAATGGTACATTTTTGCCTTAGGTTTTTGGTCAAAAATATGAGTGGTCACCGATCGAGTTCCTTTTCTCTATTAAAGGCTTATTTAAAAAGATATCGACAATTTACCAATTGTTTGAGATTTTCATATAAAATTTTTTGGAATTTTGATCAGAAATATGAGTGATCGCAGATCGAACTGCTTTTCTCTATTAAATGCTTATTTGCATAGATATCGACGATTGGATATTTTTTCAGATTTTCATATTAAAATTAAATTTTGGTCAAAAATGTGAGTGATCACCGATCGAGATCTTTTCGTATATTAAGAGGTTAGTTACGAAGATATCAACGATTTAAGATTTTTTGAGATTTTCATATAAAAATCGATTTTTGGTAAGAAATATGAGTGGGCACCGATTGAGCTCCTTTTCTAAATTTTACGTTTTTAATTTTTCATATAGAAAATAGATTCTTGGTGATAAATATTGTGATCACAGACCGAGCTACCTTAAACGCTTATTTACAACGGTACTGACAATATACGATTTTTGGTGAGAAATATTGGTTATCGCAGATCGAGGTCTTTTTTCCAAATAAATGCTTATTTACAAGCTTATACTTTGAATTTGATTACATAGAATCTGGATTTTTTGTGGGAAAAATTGGTGATCAGAGAACCAGCTGCTTTTCGCAATTAAAAGCTTATTTTGCAATGTTATTATCGTTTTATAAGTATGAGTGAGAACGGATCGCATTGCTTTTCTCTATTAAATGCTTATTTGCATAGATGTCGACGATTGCAGATTTTTTGAGATTTTCATCTATATCTATATACTTATATAAAACACAAAAAAAGTTTCTACCTATGTCCGTTATAGACTCTGAAACCTTCCAGCTGATGAGCTCCAAACCTGTTTCATTAGAAAGCCAATTTTGTGAATATGGTTTTATATACTTAAAAACTCCATTAGATCTATTCGAATTTTCCCATACACCAAATTTTTCCAATTTTTGTACTTTTGAAAAGTTTTATATCTTGAAATTTTGTATTTGTATATCCACTAAGGAGAGCTGTTTCGAAATTCTAATTTTAAGGGTGTAAAAATGGTTAAAACGGGTAAAGCCGGTATTTCTATAACTCCGAAAATCCAACTTCATCTAATATTATGCATAAAATAACTGAACACAATCAAAAAGTACCACTTTTTGATTTTTGTTCTTTTAAGGGGATAAAAATCTATTTTTGATGAGAATTATTGGTTATCGCAAATTGAGTTCTATTCTTCGTTTTAACTAAAAGGTGTTTAAACGAAGAATAGAACAAACTTACTGGCGGTTTAAGAAACTTAGAATTTTTCACAATGAAACTAGATTTTTTGTGAGAAATTAAACGCTTATCCTTTTTATCGATTTAGAAATATGAGTGATCAACTGATAGAACTGATAGGCCCACATATGGAAAATACATTATCATCTAGCAATGTGAAATTTATCACTGATATTTTATAGTAATAGAAAATATAACACTAGACAAAACGCACATCAATTGGTGCCCGTATTATATTGTTCGTGAGTATGTAAAATTTTATGAAATCGGAAATATGACATTATTTAAATTTCTCTACTTTCAACCGATTTCAGGCACGGCTTCTAGTTATCCAGTTGGCCCCAAATTTTGTTGCAGTTAGCTTTAGACCATACAAACTAAATCAATTGTTTAAGGTCCTGTCTAATGTGTATAACTTTATCAGCCTGTATGTTTGTACTTATGTATGACTTTTATATATGTGTGTGAGTGCACTTGAAATTGTTACCTTAACTACAATTTAAATTATGTTTTATAGCCATTTATGTGTACATTGATTTGCATCATCATTATTTATCATTTAAAAAATCATTTTGTAGAAATCTACATTTAATATTCTTTTAAACTTTTATTTGTGCGTAGGTTTGTGTATTCTGTTTTTCATTTTATGCCAAACACTACAACACTTTTGTTTTTGCCATTAAAATATACAAATACATACACAATCAGTAGTGAATTAGGAGAACCAGTGAGCTTGTGTTCAAGTCACTAGCAAATTATTTTGTCTTCTAATTTTCTTCTAATCGTTTTAAAGTAACATTATTGAATAGTCTTGGAAAAGTGCATTTAATAGCATAAAGACATTTCTGATGTTGTGATAAACTTCAAAACAAATGTTTTTCATGCATCTCTAAGCCCCTTTAAAGCATTTTTATATGATAACAATATGGAGTGTTTTTACTTTTAAACAGAGACAGCAATCCAGCTTAACCCTTTTCTACTGGCTATCAGAAAAAAATAGAGAAATATATATTTTTCTTTTTATGAAAAAAAGGTATCATAAAAGAAAGGAATCTTAATTCTTCTAGTATTACTTGTTGGAGAATCCATTTTAAAGCAAACCCACCATTTTCAAATTCTACGGAACTCTCCTCTATACTTTGGCAATGTTTCAAGGTGGATATTAATTTAGTTTAAAAGTTATGAACTAAAATGTAGTATTAAGCTAGCAAATTGATGTCTTCTAAACTACTTGTTCAATTTAAATGCAGTGTATGTAAATATTATTGAGGATGATCATTAAAACTTTTTTGTAATCACTCTGTTTAAATACAAGGTGAGTTACAGGGCGCCAAAAATTGCGGCAGATAGGAAAGGTTTAAAAAGGGTTATTTTACCTGTGAACATCTAACTATTTTTTTTCTCTACACAAATGGGACCATCCTAATACACATATATGTATGAATTTTATATATGATGTACAATTATATAAAATTTATATATGGCTGCTAGGCATAATTAGATATATTTTACTAGTTGACCGCCCCGGCTTCGCTCGGTGGCTATTTACTAATGTTAGTTCTTCAAGTTTCTCAAAAAAATTTCACTCATTAAGAAAAATGAGAAGTGAAAAGGAGGCAATAATTTAAATTTCCGAATTTTTTATTTTTTTTTTCTTTACAAACCATCTCCTGAAAATTTCGAATCGAATAAAAAAAATCAGCCAAATCGCTCCAGCCGTTATCATGTGATGGCAGTACATACATGGACCATTTCATTTTTATATATATAGATTGGAAATACATACATATCGTAAGCTTATTGAGCAAACGTGCTAAGTCCAATTTTTATGCAAAATTTAGATTTACAAATGTTTACAATTGTTTAGTTTTTCTCTTGCTGTTGTACTGTGATATTCAAAAGTGTTAAGTCCATTTTGTGTTACGCATACGGGTTAAGTCTATTTTTTTCCATAATAAAAAAAAATTATTTAATTTATCAATAATTATTATCTAATTCAAATGTAATTTAGTATAAATACGTTATAATAAGTAGTAGCAAACTTGTTCTAATTATAGGTTTATAAATTTAATTTTACCAAAAAAAAAGGACAAATTTTTAAGGAAAAATGAACTCGACTACTCCTATCTAAAATAAATAATAGAGTTAAAACCGTACAGTAAACGAAAAATAGTTATAAGTAAAAGCAACTAATAGAGCTATATATATTCGTGTCGAATATAGCTCTCTTTGTATAATTTGGTGAAGGGTATAAGATTCGGCACATCCGAATACAGCTCTCTTACTTTTTTATTTTAATTTTCATTTCAAATTTTTTTTGTGAAAGAAATTTTATGACAAAATAAATTTTTTTCAATATTAGATTTTAAAATTTTTTCAAGATTTTTTTTTTTCAATTTTATTACTGAAAAAATTTTTATGACAAAATAAATTTTTTTGATGAAAAAAAAAAATTCGTTTCAAAAAAAATATATTTTTCCCATTCGAGTTTTTTCGAATTTTAAATTTTTTTTGTAAAATATTGCTCACAATCCGTAAAAAAAGGTATATCTAAAGGTTTTTTACGGTTATATGTCATAAACTGCCCAAAAATGCATTCAACACATTTTTGGAACCCTGTCTTTTTGTCAGAATTTTACCTCTAGCAAAAAATGGGGCAAGGGCAGGCAGCTGGACATTTTTACATTAGATAAAGGAATAAACAAAGAACTTATTTTAATGATATGGCAGATTTAAAAATGTATAGTTTTTTTATTTTCCATCCAAGTTGAAATACAAATACAAAGCAAACAGTACAATTTTTCTTTTATTTTTTAAATAGTTCAATCTATAAAAGGAAAAATAATGACGATTCGTTACCTAGTTTTCGAAATATTGTAAAAATTGAAAATCAGTCAACTTTTCGTATATTTTTTTCATTTCATTTATTAATTGTTATCAAAAAGCCAACATAGGCCAAAGTGTGATTACATTTTAAAACACAATTTTAACACAAAAGTTTTTATGAGAAATTTAAAATATTAAATACTAAACTAATAATAATTATAACTACGCACGAAATATGGAGCATCAAAATAAGAAAATAAGCTTTTAAACAAAATTGATTATAAACAATGACTAATTAAAAATCAGTTCATGAGACCAATAATCATTTTTACAAAAACTCCGATAGATTTTGAAAAATGCCTACCACTGTATGGTATTAAGTTATTCCATAAACGTATTACATGCACAACGAAGGATTTATGCATAATAATTGTATTAAACCTTAGAGATATTAGGGAACAAGTTCGAGAAGATTTTGAAAAATTGAGCCTATATATGATGGATTATTAAGACTAATGGTTTTATAGAAAACTGTAAAAAACCTGACATTAATGAAGTCTTCAAAAGTACAACCCAAGTAGTCAAATTCATATTCCGAAACATGATCTCTAGGACGCAGTCTGTAGACGTATCGAATGATCCTATTAAAACACATTCTTCTCAATCTTAACAATTTAGTAGCACTAGTTCCAGAAAATATCTCCAACCCATATGTCAAAAGTGGCATAAGAATTAAATGTCCAATTTGTTTTCTAATTCTCCCAGGTAAGTTGTAACATGTGATATAAATTCTCCTCAATACAAACATAGTTCTCGAAATTACGAAATTAATATGTTGGGAAAACATAAGACCTTCATCAAGATGAATTCCTAAAACCTAAATGCTTGAAACTATGCTAATATGTGCGCCATTTACTGAAATTGCAAACTCATCATACCGTCAACGCCAAAAAACATCGCTTTAGATTTAGAAACATTTAAAAATATAAAATTCTCATCACACCAGGAGTCAATAGTCTGCATACAACTATTAATCATTCGATTATGCTCATAAACTGAGTTAGAAACTGCCACTAATTGTAAATCATCAGCAACTTTTAAGGGCTATGTCTTTTGAACCAAAAATCTGATTGTAATAAGTAAGAGTAGCATATTTGAAATCGTTTACAATTTGCTGTAAAATAAGTTTATTCAATATTTTTTAGGGCACATGAAATTTTTGATTTTTGCAACCACACTTCTGTTCTACGGTCACCACAGTGTGTTATTCCAAAGGTCTATCTATCATTAGATATCCATATTGTCTATATTAATGACTTAGTTATCCAGATATATATAAAAAATAGTTCAAAAATTTCAGCCATTTGTTGGTCAATTTTCTCGATTTTAAATAGCAACCGAACCGGGTTTACAGCGGGTATATAGATGGGGTCGCAAATTAAAAATGTAGAAATTACAAACGGAATGACAAACTTACCTTGCCATTCATGGTGAAGGGTATATAAGTAAATAAGCCCGACCATATAATACCCTACACTAAGTAAACGAGCAAAAACATTTTTCTTTCAAAATTTCAATAATTTATAATCGTGAGTGATTTACGGAAGTGGGCCTTATATGGGAGCTATGACTAATTATGGACCGATCAAATTTGGTCATGTGATTAATGTCTATATGAAAGTAATTTACGTTGAATTTTATCTGTATACTAACATTTTTAGGAGATTTATGCTCGTTAAAGTGATTATCGGAAGCAGGCTATGACTAATTATGGAGCTATGACTAATTATGGACCGATCATAATAAAATTTGATGACATGAATTCCGTGTAGATACCTATATAAATTAAACATTTATGACCGATAAAGTCCAATTTCGGGAGGACATTTGTATGGGGGCTAGGTGAAATAATGGACCGATTTCAGGAAGTTTCAATAAGCTTGGTCCTTAGGCCCAAAAAATGATATGTAGCTAATTTTATCGAAATATCTTTAAAATTGCGACCTGTACTTTGTGCACAAGCTTTAATCGACTCAGAGACTTTGAGGTGGGTGATAGACTAATAGTTTTGGGCGTTACAAACATCTGCACAAATCCAAGATACCCTCTCCACTATGGTCGTGTAGGGTATAAATATACAAAGTAAGTGATATATGTAAATGAGCTAAGTCTCCAAAACTAAGTATGTTTTCCTGTCTCCTGTAAACTTTGTAAATATGGACATATCGCGTTTGCACTCTAAGCTAACGATATGTAGTTATATGTTTATCGCTTGATACGTTATTTTCTTCTATTATAATTAACACTTGAAAAGAAATCATAAAATAAAATTTGTCTCACATAATTATTAAGTAATCGTATTGTGACGAAACGAAAAATGTCTACAAAATAATGAATTTTTAAACCTTTACTTTTCAGAATCGATAATATTCAGCATACTTATTTGCATAGCGATCGGTCTATAAATGCTCATTGCTTCCATATAAGGCCAACTTTCGAAAATTAAAAAATTAAATTAAATTATTGAAATTTTAAAAGAAATATGGTTTTGCTCATTTAGTCAGTGTAGGGTTTCATAAGGTTTGGCTTGATCGACTATACTTTCTTACTGATTTAATAATAATTTAGCATTTAATAGGAACGAAAAAAAATTTTTCGATTTTTTTAAATTTTGGTTAAAAAAAATATTGGTATTTATACACAACGTAGATTGGATTTATCCTTACAATTTATAATGAATATAGGTGTAGTATATTTAGTCAATAAAAACATAAAAATATACATTTGCTAATATTCAATATAATTTATAGCGAATAATGATTACAAATCTGTACATCTCATCATAATTACAGTAATAAATATGTCAAAATAAATATTTGTAAATTGTTTGCAACAGAACCTAAATCATAGAGAGAAAAAAAATAGAATTGGTTTATTATCAATAAAATTGATGTACTATTTCGAGAATTAATATTACGTGCTGATATTGATTGAGAGAAAACACGCGTCAACAAAAAAAGAAAATGTAATAAAACCCTCCAAAAAAAAGGAAATAAAATCAAATAAAATAAATAGAAAAAAGTACGAAATCTGCTATAAATAAGAGTCTCTTATGTTTTTTTTTCGTTTTATAACAAATAAAACAGCAGCAGCAACAAAAAACTAATCCCATCATAAACAATACATTTTCATGAATTTGTTTATGTTGAAATGTAAGAGAGAGACAGAGAGATAGAGAGAGTGTGTGTTGATTGATAAAAGCAGTTGATGCCTGATAAACTGCAATGTGTGGCTGGGTGTGTGTGTGATTTTTCCTTTTCCTATTAAATGTTTGGCAAAAGAAAACCATTTAAAAAGAACTTCCGGTTCTAGTTACGAGTCTGATTACGCCTAAAACTTCAACAATAAAAAAATGTTCTAAACAGCCCAGGGCAACACTTTAAGGTCAGTTGGATTGCTGGAAAGGGGAGGAAACTTCTTAGACCATTGAATAAATGATTAATGGCACTTTTGTGGGACAGACAACAACAATAACAACGGCACACAGATTTGTCAAAGTCATTATTCTAACTTATTTCCAAAAAATAGAGATTTATTTTTTTTATGTGAATTATTCCTCTTCATCTATTTATTTAATACGCTTTATTTCCTCAGGGAATTTTTGTTGAATAATTTTCTTTCTTATTTTTTTTTTTTTTAGTATTACATTTGGGAGTATAAAGTATTTTTTACCCTTTTACTTAGCCGAAAGTGTTTTGTGTTACGTTTGTTTGTTAAGCAATGTTGTACATTTGCAACTCAATTGTAATACTCTTACAACAAAGTTATTTTAATAATTCTAATTTAAATTATTACCAACCAACAACCCTTTCTATTGTTTGCAGTGTAACTCTTTTTTTCTTATTCTGTTTGCTGTTTTTTATAATTTTAACAAGATAAATTGTTAAAGAGGGTTGGAAATTATGCAATGGTTATGATAGTAGTAGAAAAAAAAGCGAAACTAAAAACTGTCACTCATCAATTTTATTATTGCAGACAGTGAGGAATTTGTAGAAAGGATTAATGTGGCATTAGACCCAAATTGTGTTTGTACTACAAATGTCCTTTAATTAAATTTTAAATCTAAATTATAATCATTGGTTTTGAAAAGCATGGCTAGAACTTGAATAACATTTTTCTTTAATTATAGTTGTATGAAAAGGGATTTTATTTTAAATTACGGGGATTTAAGCAAATTATATGAACAATTTTTACTGTTAGAGGATGTGTCTTCAATGCTTTCATTTTGGCGCAGACTTTATGTGCTTCAGTCAAAAGTTCTAGCCGACATTTGGCATTTTGTTACAAGGTAAAATCGCCAAGTAACTTGTGTTCGTAATTTGATTAAATACAGCAACAAATTTTAAAAATTAAAAGACATTAACCCTCTAATGCTTAAGCATGCCCCAAGGCACTCATCGCAATATGATAATAAATTCAAATATAACTGATATATCATTTTGAAAACTTTGAAAGCTTTTTAAAATAATTTAAGAACATTTTTTAGCAACTGTTACATGAGTTTTTGATATGAAAAATTAGATATATTTGCATTAAATAGCATTTTTGCGATGAGGGTCTTGGGTATGCTTAAGAATTAGAGGTTTAAAGGAAAAAAATATGAATTCCTAACAGGAATTGAACATATAGTCATAATTTGTTTAAAACTTTGAAAGAAATATTAGTATTTTCCCACATATTTAAGCTTATATTGAACTACATAAAGACCTTCGATTGAAGTTAAAATTTAACTTAAAACAGACTTAAGATTAAAGCTAAAATTTTTTAACATGGAAGATAAAATTTAACAACATAAAAATCTACGATTTAACATAAAATTTTAAACCATAAAGACCTAAGATTGAATCATAAATTTAACAATATAGAGACCTACATAAGATTGAAATTAAAATTGAGCAACAATAAGAGCTACGATTAAAGTCAAAGTTGAACAACATAAAGATCAAAAAGTTTTGCTAAAAACATATTATAAAAAGAAATAAGATTGAAGCCAAAAATGGACTTCGTAAAGACCTACGCTAGAAGCTAAAATTGAATCCATAAATACCTGCGATTGAATCTAAAATTTTAATCTGTAAAGATCTAGGATTGCAGCGAAAATTAATCTACATAAACACATATGACTGAAGCCAAAATTGAACTAAATAAGGACTAGTGAAGCAAAAATTTAGATCTACGATTGCCGCAAAAATTGAGCTTCATAGAGGCCTACGATTGCCTATGATTGCCGTCAAAATTAAACTACATAAAGACCTACGCTTGAAGCTAAAATATATCTACATAAAGACACATGATAGAAACCAAAATAAAACTTAATAAGAAATATAAGGACTTAATAAGGACTTCTGATTGAAACTTAAATTTCATAACATAAAGAACTCCGATTGTGTCAAACATTTAACAACATAAAGACCTACAATTGAAGCTAAAATTGAACTACACACAGAACAGCATACAGATTTACGATTGACGATAAAACTGACCAACATAAAGAGCTACGATTGAAGCCAAAATTTAATTACATAAAGATCTACGATTTAAGCTAAAATTGATTCACATTAAAGACCTACAACTGAAGCTAAAACTGACCAACATAAAGAGCTACGATTGAAGCTAAACTTGATCAACATAAACCCCTACGATTGAAGGTAAAACTGACCAACATAAAGAACAACAATTGAAGCCAAAATTGAACTACATAAAGACCTACGATTGAAACTAAAATTGATCCACATAAAGTCCTACAATCGAAGCTAAAATTGAACTACATAAAGACTTACGATCGAAGATAAAACTGACCAACATAAAGAGCTACGTTTGAAGCTAAACTTGATGAACATAAAGACCTACGATTGAAGCTAAAATTGAACTACATAAAGACCTACGATTGAAGGTAAAACTGACCAACATATAGAACTACAATTGAAACCAGAATTTTACTACATCAATACCTACAATTGAAGCTAAACTTTATGAACGTAAAGACCTACAATTGAAGCTAAAATTGAACTACATAAAGACTTACGATTAAAAGTAAAACTAACCAACATAAAGAGGTACGATTTAAGATAAAACTGACCAACATAAAGACCTACGATTGAAGCTAAAATTAAACTACACTAAGAACTACATACATACTTACGATTGAAGATAAAACTGACCTTCTGAGCTACGCTTGAAGCCAAATTAAACTAAATAAAGACATACGATTGAAGCTAAAATTGAACTACATAAAGACTTACGATTGAAGATAAAACTGACCAACATAAAGGGCAACGATTGGAGCTAAAATTGAACTGCACAAAGAAACACATACTTACGATTGAAGATAAAACTGACTATCAGAAATAGCTATGATTGAAACCAAAATTAAGCTACATGAATACCTACTATTGAAGCTAAAATTGAGCTACACAAATACCTACAATTGAAGCTAAAATTGAACTACATAAACTGAAACTAAAATTGAACTATACAAAGATCTACGATTGAAGCTATATTGAACTTCATAAAGACCTATGAATGAAACATAAATTAAGCTTCACAGAGCCCTACGATTGCAGTCAAAATTAAACTACATAAAAAGCTACAATTGAAGCTAAAATTGATCTACATAAAGACACAGGATTAAAGCCAAAATTGAACTTCATAGGGACTATTGAAGCTTAGATTTAATAACATAATAACCTAAAATTGTATAAAACATTTAACAACATAAAGAATTGCGATTGAAGATAAAACTGAACAACATAAAGACCCACAATTGAAGCGAAAATAGGACAACATAAAGGAATAAGCTTCAAGTCAAAGTTAAACTTCATAAACCCTGATACGGGATCCAATTTAAGCTTCATAAAAACCTACGATTTAAGCTAAAATTTAACTACATAAAGAGCTATGATTAAACCCTGAACTTCATAAAGTCCAAAGATTAAAGCTATAATTTCACTACTTAAAATCTTGGCAGCAAATTTAAATCATGTGTGAAATTTGTGACATCCTTTATTTTTATAAACACCATCAAAATAGGAGGGGGATATATTGATTTTGTCATTCGAAATGTTGGTCGCAGACCCATAAAGGTAAATGAAATTCTAAAACGATCTAACTATGCCCGTCCATTTGTCTGTTGAAAACATGATAGGACCTAAACAAAGGAAGCAATCTGGGTGAAATTTTCCACAAATACTCTCTGTTGGTAAGCTTTTCATGGTATATGACAATATCGGTTCATGATTTCACATTGCCCCCATACAAATGGTTCACCGAAATACCATTAGAGCAGTCATAAATATGTTTATTATTATGCGGAAATCCTGATAAAAGTTTGCACAAATTAGTTCTAAGTACTCTTAAGTTATACTGTAAAGTATGAAAAAAATCATGAAGCAACATTTGTGCCCATACAAGGTCCCCCTCAGAAAATGATATGAAGATTCTTAGGTTAGATTCCTTGGCCAGACACTCTTCAAGCAGCTCACTTGGGTACATTCAAAACTGATCCCATTGTGATACCCAAGGAATAAACAGCAGGACATTTATAATACATCCGTTGCCTTCAAGTTTAACCAACCCCATTCTCTGATGAAGGAGTATATTCGTCCAAGATACACCCTTGATAGCTCATCCAAGCATGATAGGAATGAAATTCCGAGGATGCGTTCCCTAAGGCTTGTCAGAGCCGCGCATTGTTAGAATAGTTCACACACAGTCTCCTCCTCTTCTTCATTATGACAGCTCCTAAAGTAGTCATTGTACTGTAGGCCTAGTCTTCTAGCATGTATCCCAATATAATGAAGGAAACGATAAGCCTTATTTACTCACGACGAAATTCTATAAGTAGATTCGTCCTGCTGGCATCATATACGGACCAAGTAGACCTCGTTGTAACACAGGAAGGCTCATTGGTCCACCTGTTTTGTGCAGTCTCATATATTTTCTGCTGTACAGCAGACTTGCATCTAACAAGGGAATTAGAGTAATTAATAACGTGATGAAATTGGACATAAACAAGTTTTATATGAAGCAAAATCTTTCTACCAACTTCTATCCTATATAAGAAACATATTTTATTGTGAATAAATAATTTATATACAATGATATTGACATAAATTTCAACATAAGTCATTTAAAGTTTTAAGACATTAATAACTCTATCAAATTCAGTACATTTCGGACCATAACTGAATAAGTTCTACATAAAAGGCCAAAGTCACATAATAATGGTGCAAGATATCTTTTTCTCTTAAAGGCAGTAAACACTTCTACAAGGAATGTAATCAAATGAAGCCATTTTTACAAACTATAAATAATTTTTTAGGTAATTTCAATAGAAATTATCATCATTAAAATCATATTCCACAAAATTTCGATCAAACTGCTGGGCGACATCAAAAAAATAATATGAAACTTTTTATGACCACCAGTGGCGAAAATCATGTACATTAAAAGCAAAATGACATCCAACAGAGTTGAGCTTATTAACAATAATTTTATTTAAAAAAATGCCATAAAAATACTCTACCAATACCAGCCAAATGCATGTGATTTAAAAAAAAAAAACCAAACAGTCACAGGAACTGATATCTTTATAGTTATAATGCCAAATACTACGGCACACACACATGCTTACATACGAGTTTACTAATGGCACACACTGATAAAGATGATGTCAGAGGTCATATCACAACACCCCCCAAGGATAAGATTAAACCAAAAAAAAAAAAAGAGGAAAATGACAAAACAGAAATATGAAACAAATGCCGATTCCAAACACAACCAAACAAAAAAAATCTAGACAAAAGGAGTTGTACGAGATGTACTCCTTCATGTAGAAAATAAACTTAAAAAAAAAGAAATAAAAAATCCTGAAAATTGTTTGCTTTGCTCAAAGTGTTGACTACAAACGACCAAAAAGCGCAGACACACATTCATATGAACTTCAAACTATATAGAGCCTCCGGTAACATTTATAGCAAATAATCCTTGTTACAGAACTCAACTCAAATGAATCATCGCCATCATCATTGTTGAAATCTTCATTCGAATCAGGCATTGTAGTTTGATATCATCCATGGAAAGAAAAAAGTGTGGTGGCATCAAAGGATGTACAGTTTGTTGGTTGAAAACAAATACAAATAAATGTGTGTGTGTGTATGCAATCAACAAAACGAATGCAGTCATACATACATATGTACACATATATATACACACACACACACCCGTTATGAAATTTCGTTATGCAAATTAGTCTGAATTGAAATCGAAAAATAGGATAAATGAACATAACAGGAATTGAGCAATGAGTTTAAAGGTTACAGAGGCAAAATAACTCACAGGCAGATAGATAGATACGCCAGTTTCCATAGTTTCAATTGAACCCGTGCATGGCTTAATTTAAATTGCTTATATGTTGCTACGAAACAACACAGTTTCTTTAGGAAATTATGCTGAAGTTTTTATCAATAGAGTGTAGTTAGTCGAGGCAGACTACACAATACCCTACACCAGTTACGTTTACACTTTCATATGCATTCGGCGGGCTTCGTTTATCTACTAAATTAAATAATAAAAGCTGCAAAAATATAAGCTCATTAAAAAATCCCTGAAGAATACTTTTTTAACCTATTCAAAACACACGTTTTTTACAAACTACTTTTTCAGTTAAATTTTTAGTTATTTGGCCCTCATCCATCCACAGCTTCTTATACATCAGATTGTAGATTTTTTACCCCTCTTTAAATTAAGAAAATAATGTGGCTGTGGGTTTTTTCGTCATCCGACGAAAAATAATGAAAAATCGCATTTTGTTTTGTAGTATTTTTTTTTTAAGAATATGAGTAAAGTAAAGTGAAATATGCCTCGATAAAAAAGTAGATGAAGGTCGTTCCGAATTCGGACTGTCACTATTACATGCCAACGTACGATTTTTAGAGTACTTCATACACTTATCGTTCAAATTAGAGCTAAAAAACTGGAAGACCAGTAAGACATGAAAGTCAAGTGTTTTAAAGAGAAAACTATTTATTCAATAACGATTTAGGGCCGAAATGGGACTTTTGGTAGATAGGATAAAAGCTGGCGGTTGCAGAAATTCAAACGATGGCAGCACAGTGCGGCGATTTTTTCAAAATGCCAATCATTCATCAAAAATAACAGAAATTCTGATCAAAGGAGCTGAGGTGATCAAGCATGCATTAGTGTCAATATGCCAGTTATCGGAAGAAGCAGCTGAAGCGAAAAATATGGATATAAAACAGTTTATATTGCAACATAAATGAAAAATATCGTGCATTGCTACCAATACATTTCTTTTAAATAGGCTCTTTTTAAGTTCAGATCCATTTATTTCTGGAGCCCGAAACTTACCAACAAAGAAAACAAGTAGTTTAATTCAAGAAGTTTTAAACTTGCTTAATATTTTATATACATTAATATCTCATTTTACCTTATTACCTTATATTACCTTATATGACTTAATAAAAAAAATTTACAAAAATTGTATGAAACAAACGAATTTTCATATTGAAATACTTTATTCCAAAAATTCTTAATACAAATCTATAAGCCAATTAACCCTTCGAAGATCAAATGGATCCAGTTGTTAATGTAAACTTTGAGTTCTTTGGGTATGCAATGAGCTGACAAATTTTGAAGATCCTAGCTTTTTATACCCTACACCACCATAGTGGGGAGGGTATAATGGATTTGTGCAGATGTTTGTAACGCCCAAAAATATTAGTCTAACACCCACCTTAAAATATACCGATCGACTCAGAATCACTTTCTGAGTCGATTAAACGATGTCCGTCCGTCCGTCTGGCTGGCTGGCTGTCCATGTAAAGCTTGTGCGCAGAGTACAGGTCGCAATTTTAAAGATATTTCGATAAAATGCCCAAGGACGATCCCTATTGAAACTGGCTGAAATCGGTCCATTATTTGACCTAGCCCCCATACAAATGTCCTCCCGAAAGTGGATTTTATCCGTCACAAATGTTTAATTTATATAGGTATCTACACAAGTTTTTGTCCAAATAAGTTTTATATATAGGGAATTCATGTCACCAAATTTTATTATGATCGGTCCATAATTAGTCATAGCTCCCGTATAAGGCCTGCTTCCGATAATCACTTTAACGAGCATAAATGTCTTAAAAATGTTTGTATACACATAAAATTCAACATAAATAACTTTCATAAAGACATTAATCACACCACCTAATTTCATGGAGATCGATCCATAATTGGTCATAGCTCCCATATAAGGCCCACTTCCGAAAATCGCTCAAGAAAATAAATTATTGAAAATTTGAAAGGAAAATGTTTTTGCTCATTTAATTAGTGTAGGGTATTATCTGGTCGGGCTTGACCGACCATACTTTCTTACTTGTTTTGTTTTGGAGATATTGATTTTTGATCGCTTGTCCATATAAGGTAAGCTGTATCAAAGTATACACAAAGTGACAACAGTTGACTACTTTTGATGTAACATTCCTGTTACAGTGTATATTTTGATACCTCTTGCATATATTGTTCTCATATATAATACTGGAGTCGCGTCTTAGTCTTGCAGAGCTCTTCATCTTCTAACAATATACTCCACAGCCTCAACGTCTTTTATATTGAGATTTTCGGATATCCAGTTACTTCTTTGGTATAACTGCTGTAGTCCCATTGCCACAATCAATTGTTGGCGTCATATTTTCTATTTTGATATGTTCTTCTAATGTTAAGTTGATAATTTTTCTACAATCAAAATGTTTAATGTTTATATTTTCTAAAATATATATTCAATAAATAGAAGAGTTCTGAAAATTAACTATGCAATTTTGTATAATCCGTATTACTTTAAATATATTTAATGTAACTATTTTAACGGTTTTTATTTTTTTTTTATTTAAATAGGAAATTACCACTAAAACTTTAGCATATATGCGGGCAACTGAAATTATGTTAATTTATGTTAAAAAAAATAATAATACAGATTTCACTATAATTAGCATTTGTAAATAAGAGAATGCTTAAAAAATCCAACATCATCAGATAAATTATAAAGTACAAATTATAATTTAAAATAATTTCAAACAACGCAACTATGAAGAGGGAGGAAAACGAGTAAAAGAAATGTCACAATCAACTCTCTACATCTGTTGGAATATACACACAGCAGTGGCGGTAAATTGTAATTGGAAGTGGTACTTTTTGTGCATAAAAGTACAGATTTTGTTTATGTACTTTAGAATAAATATTGGAATATACAGTGAGTAATAAGGGGAACTTGTATGGGGATTAGGGACATATGTTGCCCGATTTTTGACATACTTTACAGTATAATTTTTCAGGATTCCCGTGTAATTAATATATTTATGCACAGAGAAAACAGATTCGTGATACCAACCGAATTTGTTGCCAATCGAATGATTCGGTTACATACATAGAATTTTCGGTGTGAAGCAACCAAACTTTTGTTACCCCTTCTAAAATTTTATAGCTACAACTGTAAAATCAGGTTACTAAAGTAGAATCATTCGATTGGCAACAAATTCGGTTGCTACGAATTTGTTTCCTCTGTGTGGCTACACAAACAGTATTCCAGGGTGCCATTTGTATAGGGGATAGGTGAAATAATGGAACGATATGGGCCAGTTTCAGCACCAAACAGACCTTATCAACAGAGAGTATTTGTGGATTTAGTGCTTTCAACAGACAGACGGACGGAGATAGCTAGTCATATCACACAAAAGGCACCCTTTCAAAAATAACTAGAATGTCTGCGTTTAAATAGCAGGACATGGGGATGTAGAGCGGACGCTCTATAAAAGCTTGTAATTCTGGATGTTATCCGCACAGTGTCCATGAAATGAATGACACTATATTAATGTGTCCGGTTGTATTTTTGTCTGTTGCATGATGTTCTGTTTTCTCCCCATTATATATTTTAGTTAAAGATGGATACAAAATTAAGCACAACAAAAAATTCAAATAAATAAGAACAGGTCGCTATGTACCTAACTGAACCTGTTGAAGGATCTAATGATCCTAACTCGCTTATCGATAAATTGGATGATACCTTAGTGTTGGGAAACTCTTGACCCGAATCAACTGGGGTAACCATTCCGTAAAGTAATAAATAACTTACCCTAAAAAAAGTACTAAAAATAAACTACAATTGTACAATTGCTAGCAACCCTGCTATGAACAAACACTCGCACAGAGTGCAAAAAGAGAGATAAATAAATGGAAAATTAAATAACAGTAAATTTATGCAAATCACGTCAACGCCCGATATATAATTATGCAAATAATGAAAGAGATAAAAAAATATTCAACTTTGTATACTCGTATCTCCTATCCTGGCTATAGAATGATAATGAAAACTATGGTTTTTTTTTACTGTATGTTTTTGGAAATATGTATGTATTGCATATATGGTTGGGATGGATGGTGATGGATTTTGAAAACAATGAAAATTGATGAAGAAATTAAATCAATGTGCACTTCTGTGTACTTTTTTTTACTTTACTATGTAGTTTCAACAGAAATCACAATCATAAATGAAACAAAACAAAAAAATAATATTAAAAAAAAAAACAAAAATAGGACCAAGGGTGGATAATAGAGCAAAAATTCAAGTAATGATGAGAATGATAAAATATTTGGGATTTTTTTTTTTTTTTTGTTGCTTTCTTTATTTGGTATTTCTACATTGTATATTGTATAAAATTGCATTACCCTGAATCCAGGCTGTATGAATTTTTAAAGAAGGGGAGGTTTGGTTGCGTTGTGCGCTGTGCCAGAGGAAGGAGTATAAAATGAATTATGAATTCTCTAAACAACAATTACAGCAACTACAACTATTGCAAACACAACAAAAACAACAACAATGCAGGAATGAACAAAAAAGGTCATGAAAATCCCAAAAGAATTATTAAATTGTTCATGCCATTCAAGGCTCTACACTAGATCTGTAGATGTATTTGAGTGCACGAGTGTATTCAATGTTGCCTGAATGAAGGGGTGTTATATGATTTTAGGAACAGGGGATTTATTGTAGTTTTTAGAAAAAAAATATATATTTATTTGCAATATGCGTATAGAACAATAATAGTTATTTTACAAAAACAAAAAATAAAATACAGCATATGATGATAAAACTACATACACATACATATACTTTTAACTATGCCAATTTACTAGCAAAACATCAGTAATACAGTGGAGTGCTAAACACTAGCAAATTTGTTTAGACTATACCACCAAAGGAGAAATAGAAATTAAAATTTCCTATAGTTTAATAACTTATCATATGTTGCAAATTCGAAATAAAGCATTGCAGAAATATATTTGTAGGACTGACTATTGTTTGTGAGAAGCTTTTGAAGCTTAAGATTTTGTTAATGTTAACAAGTAATAGCGTTATATTCTTATATACAAACCAGGAATATTATATGGAACCCGGTTTACGTCAATTTAATCGATGTGAATGACAGAATCAATATACCCCCCACATACTTATTTGGTAGATATGCGCCATAAAGAGCAGTTATATAAAGGGTGTTTTTTCAAGTCCAATATAACATACGAAAGTCCGATAGAACTTGCTTTTGGACTCTGGGAAAGCATCATGAATAGATTTACGCTTGAACAACGCTACCAAATTATCCAAATTGTTATTCAAAAACAGTAATCGTTTCGGGCAACGTAGGTTAGGTTATAAAGACAGCCGGTTTTACCAGCACACTTGAGTCTATGAATTGGTCGCTTTGTGATACCCTAAAGGATCATGTTGAGGTTCTTCTCATGTCGGAAATGGACTCGATGCCGAACCAACTCGACGTACGAATAAACGAATCCTACTTTCTAACATCCACTCTCGATAGATTCGCTAGACCGTGAAAGAAAGGTCTCATTATCTAAGTCCATGTCCCCGATAGAGCCGGCTAAAGACAGAATTGATGTTCAACTTTTTCCTCCTCGTCTGCATCATGCCAACTTTTACAGAAGTCATTGTAAGGAGTGTTCAGTTTCCTAGCATGCGCATCAATTAAGCAGTGTCCTGTAAGCACCGCTATCAGAATTAGTAGCCGAGACCGTGATAGCCCCGTAATATACCTATGATGGTCGTAAACGGGCCATGTAAGCATCGATACTGAGCAAATTGTCAAACTAGACCATCTGAGCTGAACAGACTCAAACAATTTGCGCTGTATGGGTGATTAAATCAAAAAAGCGGTATACCTACCAAATGATCACTCTCGTCGACTTGCATACGTGGGCTTGCTTTGGCCAGTTTAACCGCGGCCAGTTTAACTATTGCCGAGTATATCAGAGTGACTTGGCACCCAGAATAACACCAGGTTAGAATGTGTGGCCATATCGTTAAGAAAAACCCGACATTAATGTACCATTCTGGATGTCGAATAGACATCAAATGTCGAATAGATATTCACACGAAATAACCTGTAGTGTTTCATCAAGTGTACCGCCCATTTGATAGCTGAAATACCAGCTTGAATTATTGTAGACTTCATAGATCACGCAGTCTAAAACACACCCCCTTCTGGAAGCGGGGAATATATAAGCCTCCACCTACCCCAATCGCAGATTTGGAGCCGTCTGTACAGATAACAAACGCGTCCTTAGAAGAAGGTGATCCTCCCGACATCGATACAGAAAAGCGTCTGTCAACAAAGGGTAAGTGTATGCAATAGTCAATGTTTGCAGGGATATTAGATATACATCGCAGAATGGAAGCATGGTCGGTACATCCAGACCTCCATGCTCCCACAGTACTGAGCCTAACTACCGATTTTAGGCCCAATTGTTTGTCCATGAGATCAGCCTTTAACCAATGCAACATAACAAATAAAGCACGATATGGAGTGTTGCCCTGAGCTAACGTGATCATTAGTGCAGAGATTCACAGGATTCTCTCAATCATTCCGCAGTAGGTGGATTTACTGAGAGCCCTCAACCATACTAGAACTCCATACATTAGAAAATGCTTTAACACCATTTCAAAGAGCCATTTCGTTTCTAGGGTTTATTCTCAGACTTTCTCAATGGTCCTTCTATAGGCATAAATATCAATATCTGCCGTAGATGCTCTCGCTAGGATAGTTAGGCTACAGGATAGCTTGAAGTCCAGAATGATACCCAAGTACTTCGCACTATCAGAGAGCCTAAGTTTCACAACTTTAAGGACCGGTAATGGCACAAGCTCAAGCTCCGTTTTCCAAGGATTCGGACCAAGTGCACTATCAGTGCTCCATCGGCGGCTAAGTGTACTAAGTGAAGTTTGTAGGCATTGAAATGTTTACCAGAAACTGCCACAGCAACATCATCAACATATTCGACAGTTTTGCACATCATGTAGTATAATTTTATAAGCAGTATTTTAATGGCTGGATTCCACAGGAGTAGCGATAGAACTGCTGATCTGAAAATAGTAGCAGTCTATTTTCAGATCAGCAGTTCTGATCTGAAAATAGTAGTGATCTGAAAATAGTAGCAGTCTCCATAGACGAAATAATAACTCTATTAGTCAGAAGTCTACTTATGTAGCAGATAATAGACTGATCTATAATCCACCTAAAGCCGTAAGAATCGTCTCCGGCTTCGCATTTCTAAAGCCTCTTCAATATCCAGAAAGACCACCAATGCATATTCCTTGACCTCGAGTGATTTATCTACAAATACCGCAAGCGAGTGTAAAGCCGTCTCAATGTAGGCATGCTGAGACATAGAATTTCGGGTTGGATCAATCGATGAACGCAAGTGCAAATCGTTTATGGAGGCAACAGTATATTCCCGGTCCAGGACTCCGGAATGTATAATTAAGCTAAGCAGGACGAATATATACGAGTCAACCAGGGTATTATTAGAACCTCATTCCGTTGTAGTTCCGCCGGAATTACACCATCAGGACCCGGTGATTTATATGGGTCAAAAGCACCCATTTCGGTCTATCCTCGTTTTTGAAAAGTACGACTTCGAATGGCTCAAAAGGAAGTTCCGCAGAATTCCCATCAAATTGAAGGACAGTGCCAGGGAAGTGAGTGTGGATTGAAACGTCTAAGGTTTCTTTTCCACTAGTAGTCCAGCTGTCACTCAATGTCTGGATGTAACAAGATCCTACGCAAGCGAATTGTTTCAGAGGATCCATTTACGCCGCTACAGAAGGTTATTCAGGATTTGCACTTTGCGTTTCTTACCAGGTTATTGAATTCGCGCAACTTACATGCTACTGTTTTATCGAACAATTGTGTTCATCGATGAGGCACATTTTTGGCATAATAATAAACAAACAAAATTGCAGCATATGGAGTGACCCATATGCACAACAGTCCCTACATACTCCATTACATCCTGAAAAATGTTCACTTTGGTGCAGTTTAAATGCTTATTTCTTCAAAAATGTAGCCAGAGCTCGCGTTTCGGTCAATGAAGATCGTTACCGAACCATGATCTATCAATTTTTGTTTTTAAAAAACTTTTTGAAAATATTAAATTTGGATTTCAGATATACATGTTATGGTATCAAGTTATAATGGCTTAATGATGCCAGTTTAAGAATCAATAATATTTCTGGGAGCATCGAAAGTTCCAAACTAAGGTCCACCCAACCCTCATACATCATAAGTGATTGAAGCCTTTTTCATAACAAAATATGCTATGCTCTTGTTTCGCCCTTCACTGCCCTGTAAAACAATTGCAAACAGAGTATATGAATTGAAATTAAAAAATAATAACAGACATTTAGAAAACATCTGACACCCAAAAACAACGGCACAACAACATGTCAAAAATTTCTAAAGAATGAAAGACCAAGAACAACAACTACAACAAAAAATCCCTACAACATGAGCCAAAAATTACACAGGCACACATCCAATTTCAGATGCATTGTTTTTACTCCAAAAAAAAAGCACTTAATAAAATACATTTTTCCAAAAATGAAATTAAATTTTATTAACTTCCTTTTACATTGTGTAAATGTAGTAAAGGCATTAAGCACCATTTAATAATTGATGTACTATAAGTCTAATGAAGCATGTTCTATTTTAAAATTAAATGTAATTTGACCAACATTTAGGTAGAGAAAGAATTGTTTTAAAGTATAATATAGGGATATGAGGGAGGTTGTTTATATTAATTTAGCATTTTCTTTTTTTTTTGCTAGAAGATGAATTTATTTATTGTACTTGATTTAGTAGGCACTATTTATGCTCCATTTTTTCTTTAGTTTCAAACTAGTGACAAGAAAAATTATAAAATCAATTCTTGATTATTATTACTTTTTTTATTTCGAAAAAAGGTAGTTAAACGGAAGTCATTAGTGTTGAACCAGTTAGTGGGAAAACCAAACTAGTTATGTAGTGCTGTTAAATTTTTGTTATTAAGAATTGAAAATAATTGTTTGTATATGTGACGATGTTTCTTATCAGAGCAGCAGGATATTAAAACATGTTTAACCTTTAGTTTTAAACCAAGTTTTTCATACCAAAATGGTCTAAGAGGTGTCTTTATGGGACGCTGAAAGTTGTATGACATGTCGGTTACGTTTCAAAATATTACTTGAAATATTTTCTTAGAATTGTATTCCATTTCTTATAGAGGTGTTTTCAATATGTTCCAGCTCACAAAAACCGAGGAAATCGGAGCGAAATATTTTTGAAACAAAAAGTGATAAAAAAATGATAATAAATGATAGAGATATTAAAAAAAAATTTGATAAAAATTTGATGTGTATGTGTTTTATTTTACACCCAATGAGAAAGATCATGAAAATATAAATTTTAAAAACTTCATACATTGTACAAATGTATAAATTCATTAAACATTAAATAATTGGCATATTATTCGGTATTTATAAATTTATCGTCTTTTTTTGGAAATTTTTGGAGGTTTTATAGTTACCTCCGTCCACTTACGCTTAAAATCGGACATGTCCTGGAATATCTTTCCTGTGTTCTTTAATTATTTTTTTGCAAGAGCCTAATACATTTCTACACGCCGAAGTTCTGTACCGTTGGGTGTATTTGCCTCCCGTGGCACAAAGTTTACATTATAGTTTGAATACCACTCAACGGCATGTTTTCCATAGTGGCATAATGTCAAATCGGGCCAGAAATATAAAGGCACTCTGTGTTCCTTTAGAAAAGGTAAAAGCTAATATTGTTGACACTCTGTAGTACAGGGTTTTCCAACAAGCGGTGTTATTTTGGTATTCAAAGAAAAATGACATTTTTTGAGATAAATAATAACCAAATCGCAAAGTTGCTGCCCTCGATAGTCTCACGAATTCTATCTGTGAGGTCTTAAAATGACGATGGGCTGTTGGCGTAGATCTTATCTTTCACGTGGCCTCAAAGGATAAAGTCGCAAGGTGTTAAATCACAAGATCTCGGTGGCCAATTGTGATCACCTCTTCGAGAGATAACACGGTCCGGAAACTTTTCACGTAAAAGTGCAATGCTTTCGTTGCTTGTGTGGCACGCAGTGCCGTCTTGTTAAAAGTAAACGTTGTCCAGATCAATATTATCCAACTCCGTCCATAAGATACGGTGTAATGACGTTTGTGGAATGCCCAATTCCAAGGACGAGGAATGGACAAACATGGGTTTTCTTCAACACTTTAGGCTACAGCAGCAATATTCTCAGTTGTTCTTGAGCGTTGTGCACGGGTTTTGTTCTTCAAATCATTAACTTGTCCCAACAGCTCGAATATTTCCACCAATTTCTGTATTGCGGTTCGACAAGGTGCTTCACGACGATCAAAAAATTATTTAGTTTTGCGAACTGTGATTGCAAGATTTTCACCATTTTCGTAATGAATTTTAAAAATGTCAATGCGTTGTTGAAGCGTGTAGTTCCATTTTTAGCAATGGCGTATTTTCTACTTGTCAGAATCACTTCTTAGTCGATTAAACCATGTCCGTCCGTCCGTCTGGCTGGCTGGCTGGCTGTCCACGTAAATCTTGTGCGCAGGGTACAGGTCGCAATTTTGAAGATATTTCGATAAAATTTGGTACTTATCATTTTTTCGATTCAAGGACCAAGCTTATTGAAAATGGCTGAAATCGGTCCATTATTTCACCTAGCCCCCATACAAATGTCCTCCCGAAATTGAACTTTATTGGTCATAAATGTTTAATTTATATAGGTATCTACTAGGGTATTCAATCGATTAACCGCCAATCGCTTAACCGATTAATTTTGGTCGGTTAACTGTTCGAATAGTTTAAAATTGACGATTTTCAAACAACAAATAAATTGATTAATTTGTGTCGATTAACAGAAATTTTTTTTTTTTTTTTTTGGACTTTATATAGAAATATGGTTTAAAGCACACTAATTTTATGTATTAACTCATGAACATTAACTTCTAGCAATATATTTTTAGAAGTATAGCACAAAAAGTAAAACTAAGGAATTTGGAAATGAACTTTTTTCTAGAATGTACTATGATTATCTTTGTCCTAATGAGTCGGAGGACGACTTGATAATAGATGAATCTAAAGACGTAACTGAAACGAGTCTTTTATCAGAAACTATTAAAAGTATTCATAATCTAAAAAAATACAAAAAGGACTCCAAATATATATATGAGGATTTTTTATGAGAAA
Organism: Calliphora vomitoria; assembly: GCA_942486065.2. Taxonomy (NCBI): domain Eukaryota; kingdom Metazoa; phylum Arthropoda; class Insecta; order Diptera; family Calliphoridae; genus Calliphora; species Calliphora vomitoria. The sequence goes on along the minus strand of OW818030.2, from coordinate 84,380,685 downwards.
TTGGATATTCTTTATCATGCCTTACTTTTGATTTCTCCAACATCTAATCAGTGAGAGAGTTCTTTCCAAGTCAAGTTTTATTTAAACTAATGAAAAAAAAACAAGTTAGAGTGCTATATTCGGCTATGCCGAATCTTAAATACCCTCCACCTAAATTAGATGAAAATTATAGAAATTACATTGGTATAAACACTCTAATATCCATATTCAGTGTTTGTTATTGGGACTTAGCTCCGATTATGAAGAATGGTAGAATGGTAATGTAATACAGTAGTTTTCGCTTATAGTCTACAAATACAGTTGCACAATTTTTGTGGACTATGAGCGAATTAGGACTATAACCGAATTTCTTTTTAAGCCACTTTATGGATTATATATGAATCATGATATAATACACATTTTGGACTACATACAAATTATGTACTTTCTTCAATAAAAACACATTTTTTTAAACAAAATAAAAGTTTATTTAAAACATAGTTGTATAGTAGTATTTTATATATTGTTAGAAAAACTAGTTTACGCATAAGATATTTTATTTCAAATTTATAAAAATGTTATCTATTTCAGCAATTTATAATTGAAATAACTACATATTCCTACCGTTTCCAACAGAGTCTATACTTTTATAATAGGAATAAAATGTACTATTTAACAATTTATATACTTAATAATTGGTTAACATTACCGATTGGCTCAATATTTACTTATTCACCACAAGTGAAGTAAATAAGTATAAAAAAGGGTAAACAAATATATTTAGTCAAACTTCAAAAGTATATTTTTGTTCTGTTCTAATGAATTTTCCGGATGTGAGCCTTCTATATATAATCAAGAACCCATAGTCATCAAACCAACTTGAAACTTATATCTGTTACATTTTTTACCGATATGATTGTATATATGCGTTAATGTATTTTTCGGATGTGCGACTTATTTGGAAGATATAATTAAATATTTTAAAGCGATTTCTATGTACTTGAGGCCTATTTTGCTTGATAGTTTTGTCCATAACATTATTTATAAGAATTTTATGGGTATTATTGTGATTATCAGACATCGAGCTAATATGGGTGCTATGGTCAAATATGGACCGATATTCACAAAACCCAGTAGTATAATTTTTGGATACAATATATTGATCGGTATACAATTTTAGTTCCATATCCATATATTTAAAATATTTACAGAGGTTAATGTGTTTTTCGGAAGTGGTCCTTATATGGGAGATATGACCAATTATCGGCCGATCTTCACAAAATTCAACACATCGATTTTCGTATATAATGGAAATATTTGTTTGAAATTTAAACAAGATAGAAACTTTTATAAAAGAGTTATTAGTATTTAAGTAATTTTCGGAAATGGACCTTATATGGGAGCTATGCTCAAATATGAACCGATATTCACACAATCTAGTAGTATCATTTGTGAATTAATACTACCGATCTGTGTAAAATTTAAATTCGATAACGATATTTTTCAGATATTTATGAAAATTAATGTGGTTTTTAGAAGTGGTCCTTATATGGGAGCTATAACCAATTATGTGCCGATCTTCATGAAATTCCCTACAGCGATTTTCATGTGCATGGGAATTATTCAAGTTGAATTTCAACCTGATACCGATATATATAAGATACTTAAGTGTATTTAAATGATTTTCGGAAGTAAACTTTATATGGGGGCTATGGTCAAAAAGTGCCCGATCCAAAAAAAAATTGGTGTCGCAATTTCTGTTTTCACGAAACTTAGTTGTGCTGAATTTTGTATGGATACTGCAATTCTATGGGCATTTACATACCATAGCAGCATATTTCGGGAAGAAATTTGTATGGGGGCTACGAGAAACTATGGACCGATTCTTTCCATTTTCAACAGAATTTGTCCTTTTATCATATAAATAATATGTGCAAAATTTCATGGTATTTTCTGGAATGGATTTACCAAAAATCAGAAAAAAACATGTGAAAATGATCTAAATTTTTGGAGGTTGTCTTACATTTTAATCCATAACCCTGGTTCTACTTACTCGATTTTTCTGATTTTCAATACCAAACTGCTTAGAAAAATTATAAACATTTTGGTATATATTTCATTACTTTTGCTTATGTATTTTGAGCGTGAGAGTGTTTTACACAGACAGACAGACAGACAGACGGACAGACGGACAGACGGACAGACAGACGGACATTGCTCAATCGACTTAGAATTTCATAAGGATCAATAATATATATACTTTGTTGGGTCTCAGATGAATATTTCTCAATGTTACACACGGAATGACAAACGTATATATACCCTCTTTCACCACTTGTGGTGGTGGAGGGTATAAAAATAATTTAAAAGGAAAACATTTCAATTATATTCTTTTTTAAAAAGGTTGTTTCAGAAGATCTCCCTAAAATTCTAAAAAAGCTCACATGTGTATAAAAAAGGTCTCAGATACCATATTTTTGTTTTACTATTACTTATTTGTTGTTTTATTCTCAATTTAGAATTAAAATAGAAATTACTCGGTTAATCGAATAATTTAAAATTAACCGATTAATAACCGATTAAATCTAAACCCCGATTAATTATTTACTCGATTAATCGATTAAATCAGAAACCCGATTAATTGAATACCCTAGTATCTGCACAAGTTTTTCTCCAAATAAGTTTTATATATACGGAATTCATGCCTCCAAATTTTATTATGATCAGTCCATAATTAGTCATAGTTCCCATATAAGGCCTGCTTCCAATAATCACTTTAACGAGCATAAATCTCCTAATAATGTTGTTAAACACATAAAATGCAACATAAATAACTTTCATATAGATATTAATCATACCACCTAATTTCATGGTGATCGGTCTATAATTGGTCATTGCTCCCATATAAGGCCCACTTCCGAAAATCGCTCACGAATATAAATTGTTGAAAATTGTGAAAGAAAAATGTGTTTGCTCATTTACTTAGTGTAGGGTATTATATGGTCGGGCTTGACCGACCATACTTTCTTACTTGTTTTATAATATCGATATTTATGCGAATTAATGTATTTTTTGGATGTGGTCCTTATATGAAAGCTATGAACTATTACGGAGCGAAAAATTAAATATTGTGTGTTGATATTTATGTATTTGATGCTTATTTGGGTTAAGTTCGTCTCAGTAAGGATATTTACAAGAGTTTGATGGTTGTTTTAGTTACACGGAAGTGGATCTTATATGAGAGCTAAGTGCAGTTATGAATTGATCCTAACAGAATATATAATTATTCCCGTCTTTCCGAGTTGGAGCATAGGGCCACTACAAATGTATTCCATTGTAATCTGTTACAAGCTATTAGTTTGATTTCATCACTTCCTTGTGATTTTTACTTCAGAATCCAACTTCCTTCTCCACGTGTGGGCGGGTCTTCCTCTTCTACTGTTACCCTTCTGGGTTCCACCCATTGACTGCCCGTGTTAGGTCATCTACTGGTTTACGTAGTGTCCAAATCCAATTCCACTTACGTCTGAATATATCAATGCGCAGAGGAACACGATTTGTGGTTGTCCACAAATCGTGTTGAATATAACATTTGTCTAAAATAAAGCATTTGTCTAAAATATTTTTAAAATCCTCCTCAGGCATCTATTAGCAAATATTTGGGGAGCGTTTATGTCGCGTACAGCTGCATTTCAAATCTCGCATCCATACAATAAAGTTGACTTCATGTAGGAATTGAATATGCTGATTTTCGTTTTTCTGGAGATATGGGTAGCCTTCCATACAGGACTTAGAAGACCAAATGACCATTTGATGCGGTTTCCGATATCAACACTAGATTCTCCATTGTTGTTGATAATACTGTCGATATAGCAGAAGCTGTTAACATTTTTAACCATGGTGCCGCTAAACTGAAGGCGTCGCCTGTTGCCGGTGTTCACACGCATGTATTTAGTATTTTCTAAGTTTATATTAGAAAATATAATCTAGGAGTCTTAATTTTTGAGACATGTAGGCAAATGTCATCGGCGTAATCTAAGTCACCTAGCCGCTTGTATAGGTCCCACTGAATTCTGGCTGTTGCAGTATTCATAACTACAACAAGTATAATGTTAAACAGCATAGGTGACATGCCGCATCCCTGCCGTAATCCGGTATTTACATTTATTCTGTTGCCGAATTGTTGTCATGGAGTAATTTACTAATAGAGCCTTTGTATAGAGCTTATCAAATGCTTCCTCAAACGAGATAAATATAATGGAAATCTCTACTCCACAGACTGTTCAACGATTACGCTTAGGGTGTTTACTTGATCTACATAGGATTTTTGTGATAGAAAGCCAGCTTGCTCCGGGCGGAGTTCTGGTTCCAAGGCGGATGTGAGTCGGCTTATGTTTATTATACTCAAAAGTGTAATACCCCTCCAGTTAGTACACTCCGACAAATTTTCATTTTTTGGTATTTTAACCATAAAACTCTCCTTTGGCTCATCTAATAATAGAACCATTGTAAAGACTTCTAATAAGAGAGATTAGTTTTTGTATGCTGCATTCGTATTCAATTGCCTTCCAGATATTGTTATGAGCGAGCTTATCAAATGCTTTCTCAAACGAGATATAAGGGAGACCTCTACTCCACAGATTGTTTACTTCATCTACACAGGATTTTCGTAATAAAAAGCCAGCTTGCTCCGGACGGAGTTCTGGTTCCAAGGCGGATGTGAGTCGGCTTATGTTTATCATACTCAAAAGTTAGTACATTCCGTCAAATTTCCATTTTTGGGTATTTTAACATTAAAAATCTCCTTTGGCTCATATTCTAATAGAGCCATCGTATAGACTTCTAATAAGAGAGATTAGTTTTGGCCTTGAATTGCCTTCCAGTCACTGTTATGAGCGAGCTTATCAAATGCTCTCTCAAACGAGATATAAGGGAGAGCTCTACTCCACAGACTGTTCAACGATTACCCTTAGGGTGTTAACTTGATCTACACAGAATTTTCGTAACAGAAAGCCAGCTTGCTCCGGGCGGAGTTCTGGTTCCAAGACGGATGTGAGTCGGCTTATGATTATATGCGCTATCATCTTGTTCATCAAACTCAAAATTGTAATACCCCTCCAGTTAGAACACTCCGAGAAATTTCCATTTTTTGGTATTTTAACAATAAAACTCTCCTTTAGCTCATCGTGACGGCACTCCGTTCTCCAAAAATGTTCGATTATCATGATGATTAATCGCGCACTGACGTTAGGATCAGCTATTAGCATTTATGGCTAGGTGTTGTCAGTTCCTGGGGCTTTGTTGATTTTTAAAGCCTTGGGCTGTCTTGGTGTTAGAAGCAGTTCCGTGAAGTGGTTTGTCCATATCACTAGCTGTTCAGTCACAGAATATGATTTCTGCATATTCATATACGTATAACAGATCTGTATAAAATTCTGGTACTATATCGATATTGTGTGATTTACTTCCACATGAAACTTATTTATGTAAAATTTTATTTTAAACTTATTAAGAGATTTATGCCCGTTAAAGGGATTTTCGGAATTGGGCCTTATATGCTGTTTCATAAAGTTATTAAGAATTATAGATGACGAATTTAAAGCTGATAACGATATTTATAAGAGACTAGCTGAACCCGGTCCGCGTTCAAACGGATGACGCGAGATGACGGCGGATGAGGTGGTCATATGACAAAGTTGTAGCAGACATCTATAAGTTCAGTGTCATGCAATGCCCTTAAAAAAAGAAACTAATGTATTTAAGGCAAATAGGATATTATGTCTATGAATTAATCTTAAGGCCAGGAATATACAATATTTCTTGTTTTTTTATTTGGAGTAAACATATATAAAGTATTTGGTGTACCAACTCGGGAGCATGCCACATACAATTGACCTTGTGAAAACCAAGAATTTTCCAAATGTAAGCCAGCAATAGTCAATGATATAGCAAAGCAATACGATACGGGAACTGGAGTCGCTAGAATTAAAATTGTCGAAGTCGTTGGAAATCATCATTATGCGTGTAATCAGTACGTCTCGCCTTTGAATATGATGCCTATGATTGCTTCCACAATTAACCTTCAATGTTAATACATCTGGTGGGATTACGGCTGGTTCCAATGAATACAAAAATTCAGTAGGACAGTTGACGACTTATACTTCGCTCATTACTATGTCAATCGATTTGTATTTCATAGTTTTGCCAGGCAGTTTCAATTGAATTTGCTGATGCAGCTTGTTGACAGGAGCAATTGAAAGAATAGCTTGGAAAAAGTTTGTTCATTGCGCCAATCAGTATGTACTTGTGATTTCAGTAGTCTTCATCCTTATTGTAATGAAATGCCGCCAACTTTAAATCGATTATTTCTCTTGATCGAACAATTCGGGAGCGATTGGCTTCTAGTCTTTCGATATGCTTTTGGGATGTCTATGCAGCCCTCAATAAAGATGCACTGCGATGCATTTGCTGAAGTCGTGATTCGTGATTCGCGATCTCATTACTATATTCAATCAGGTTTGTTATTTTATCATCAGAATAACGAGTGCAGTATCTGCAAAATATTTTTAAAAAATATTAAAATTTTTGAAGGTTGTCTTACATTTAGGCCCATAAGTCCGGTTCTACTTGAATTTTCAATGCAAAACTTTTCTGATCGACAAAGAATAGTTGGAAAATTTCGTCCCCCTATACAGTGTCAGATTTGTGTAATCTAGAGGAACTAAAGTCTGAATTTTCAAAACGGGTAAAGATAACTCAATGATTTTCGAAACACAGTTTTCCTATAATTAGATTTTTGGAGAAAAAATTGAGGTGGTCGTGGCAACATTTCGCTTACCTCCCATACAAATGTTAAAATCAAAATTTTAATATTTATACCCTACACCACCATAGCGAGGAGGGTATAGAGGGTTATGTTTGCTGATGTTTATAATGTGCAAAGGTATTGTTCCTACACCCAACTTAAAGTACTATATCAATATCTGCTCAGGATCACTTTCTGAGTATATTAAGCGATGTCCGTCCGTCTGTCCGTCCATGAAAACTTTGTAATCAAAATACAGATCGCAATTTCAAAGATAATTTGACAAAATTAGGTGCATGCTTTTCCATTATTTCTCCTAGCCCCATACGCTTGCTATCTTCTATTTCACTTTTGTTTAGTAACTTTTTGAAATTATGAGAAAATCTCCTATAATTTTAGATTGTTTGCAGTTCTGAATATAAATATTTTGGATCCTTATGGGTAAGTTCGATTATGCTGAATACATTTATGCGCCATCTGTAGTAAATTGAAACAACTACCAATAATAACAACGCTTTCTATTGTTAATACCATACCAATACTGAATTATATTGAGATTTCCTAAAAACCGGTTACTAAATGCAGCTGCTTGCACTTTCTACCCAACTCAACCCAGCATCACTAATCAAAATCTCAACCAAATATCTGCAAGTATTTTACATACAAAAACCATAAACGAACGATAGAAGCTGCAATGAACAAAAAACTCTGCTACAAGAAAAATTTGTTGGCATGTGCCATTTGTGGCATTGTTCCAACTAAACAAATGTTCAAAAAAAAAAAAAATAAAAAATAAACTACCAACAAACTACAACGAACATTAAGACCAGAATCTAAAACGAAGAAGTAAAAGCCACTACAATACACTTTCATGGACACTCTACTGCAAAACTATAACTATACTCACGTAAAGAACAGTAAAACGAAACGAATGAAACACAATTTTGAAGAATCGAAAACAATAAAAACATTAGTTAACCCAGCAAGCTGTGATTCATTCATTCATTCATTCATGCTGCATACCAGCCAGCTATCCAAACAACCAACAAACCAACCCAGACAACAGTCATCATCGCTTGAGCATCAGTAACAACAACATCGTCATCATCCCTTAACAAGGGACAACCGAACAATGTCGAAACAAGCGATAAGAGACACAATTTTAACACTGTGCCACACACAATAACACACACACAAGCACAGTGTATAGAAAAAAACACAATGAAGAAAAAATAAATAAATAACAAAAGAAAAAATATAGAACTAGGAAAAAGAAACGACATCAGTAACGCCATCGTAAAACGATTAGATTCAGTTACAATAAAGAGAAATTGAAAAAAATAACAACATTAAATAAGAGTGTTACAAAAAATGTATGCAGAGAATTTTTTTAATACCCTATATAAAATTAGAAATTTCAGTTATGATTTTTATAAGGACTATTTCACGACATGCCAGATTTGTTTCCTCTACCCACATATGAAAATTTAGTGCTACTTCCAGACCAGAGATCAGCAATGAATTACTTTTTTGTTATTCATACGCACTTATGAAATTATAAGTATAAGTGAGTAGCCATCATTTAAATTAAACTACTCTGACGTACTCATACTCACAATAACATTGACTTATAAGTATGAGTAGCATTAAATATGAATCTGGCATCGACATCATACTCATACGAACTTAAATCTGTTTGATTCATAAATAACCTCAGCCTGACTTAAAATTTTAGGAAAATACTCATCATACTCACTATTGATTCAACTCATTCGACTCATGCATGCTTTTTTTTTTTGTGTAATTATACAGAATTCGGCAAAAGAAATTTTGAGTCGTGATTCAACTCTAGTCACTTTTTTACTACTCATTACTGATCTCTGTTCCAAACCTTTTACTTCGTCTTATGAGTTTCACAAACATTTTGTTTCATTTCATCGCAAAGATTAACTATTGATATGAATGCATCCAACAATATCAAGATAACATTTTCGGCTTCGAAAAGATGATTTGAACGTACATTTTTCAGCTAGATTAGTTTAACTGTTATAATTCCAAACCATTCCAGAAGTCCAGAAATCAATCAATTTTAATATTGAAGCAAAATTTACACTATCTGAGTTCTCATCTCAGACGTAGACTGAAAATTAGTTTGATCAGTTTGATCAGTTTGATCGTTTTTACATTACTTTTGTATATATACCCATGTGGACAATTCCATGATTATGTCAACCAGAACTGAGTTTTTTAAGAACAAAACTAACATTTTAAATTGACTGTTTTTAATTGTTTAATTTAATCAGTATATACAAGGTGGCGCAAAAGTAAACTTCCATTGTTTTTTGGCTGTAATTAAAAAAAAAATGAAAAAACTTTGATTCTTCTTGTGGATTATTTTTATTTGGTCTTTTAATTTTTTTTACATCAAGTCGAGAATATGATGTCATGTAAATTGCTGCCGCCACAGTTGATTGTCATTTGAGCCCTTAAGGGTGCCTTGAGCGTATGTTAGATGCGATTGGCGGTCAGCAGCTAACAGCAGATGCACCGTCTGGACTTTGTACGGAAACATCTTCAAATCATGTACCAAAATTCGCTGTAAAGACCGTCGACTGATACCCATTTGCATGGCACGTCGTCTGGGCGATATCGACGGCGCTTCCATGACATCCTCGGCTACAGCAGAAATATTCTCTGCAGAACGGCTACTCCGGGATCTGCCACGCATGGCAGCATCTCGTGTCGAGGCGAGCGGCTAAACGTCGCAGTGTTTCACCAGTAGGCGTTGGACGGCCAGGAAATCTGCGACGAAATTCACGTTGTGCCAAAGTCACCGACCGATTATTGGTCAAATAAATATTCAGCAATATTCCGCGTTCTGGAGCAATGTAGCGTAACATTGTTTATTAACGTGTATTTCGCATGTGTTTACTACACAAATGTCAAAACAGAACTGACATTAGGGGCCAATCGCAAAATTTATATCATTTTCTGATAGGAGGATTACTTTTGCGCCACCTTGTAGTAGGCTAAGGTGGCTTGTTAAATGCAAGGTGGTTGTACAGCATACACTATATGATTCTGCACAAAGCAGGTGGACCAACGAGTCTTCCTGTATTATATCGAGTTCTACTTGGCCCGTATATGCCAGGATGACGAACGTACTTATGGAATTTCGTCGAGAGCAAATAAGGCTAATTGTTTCCTTCATTACAGGACACTGTATAATTGGGACACATGCTAAATATTGGGCCTACGGTACAATGACTACTGTAGAGGCTATCACAATGAAGAAGAGGAGGAGACAGTGTCCCACCTATTCTGCCAATGTCCGGCTCGGAAATTCATTCCTAGATAAATAATCAAGGTTGAGACTTTGACGAATCTACTCCTTGATAAGGGAATCTGGTTGGTTTAGCCAGGAAACATTGGACGTATGATAAATACCCAGCCTATTCAAAACTATATTCAATACCTATTCAAAACTGATCCCATTGTGATACCCAAGGGGATCAGTTTTGAATAGATCCCATTGAGCTGCTTGAAGAGTGGCTGCCCATGGCACCTCACCAAACCTAAGGTGGAGCGGAAAATTTAGCGCTTAATTAGTATGAATTTGACTCTGAGGAAAAAGATTTTTTTTGGTGTAAGAAATTAAATGAAAAACAAGTAAGAAAGTATAGTCGATCAATTATGAACCGATCACCATAAAATTAGATCGTGTGATTTATGTCTATATAAAAGTTATTTCTGTTGAATTATATGTGTATGCCAACGTTATTAAGAGATTTATGCACGTTAAAGTGATTTTCGGAAGCGGGTATTATATGGAACTATGAATAATTATGGACCGATCATAAAATTTGATGACATGAATAATAGACTGATTTCAGCCAGTTTCAATAGGCTTAATCCCCACTAAGGTGGTGTAGTGTATAAAAATTGGCGAATTAGAAATCCAAAGGCAGTTGTAAACTCGAAATTGTACCTCTAAAAATTATAGCATTACAGAAGATATTAAAATTTACTTTTATTTTTTCATCAATACATGGTACTGGTTGGTATCTTCTTTGTCTATAAACGTAAAAACATTTAATATTTGCATCTAGTCAGAGCAAATTACAAATATTCAATAAACAATATTTAAAACATTTAAACATTTTTCCCAATTTTAAAAGATTTTTCCAAATTTTAAACTTTCGCAAATTTGTATGTCTAGAAATTTTGTATATCGCAATGGTTCTTCTAACAAGAGTCAACTCAAAATTTAAAATTATTCTGTATAGGCAAAAAACTGTTTTTTTTTTTTTTTTAATACATTACAAAGAAAGGTGAAGACGGATACAACCGTATTTTTTGGCGAAAGAGTAGAGAAAATGATGTAAGATTTCTACAGTGGGTAGATGTGACCACTGTACATCGACTAATAGCAAATTGGAAAATTTAAATTGGGATATCTCGCGTATATGAAAAATAAAAAATTATGCTATGATTTATCTCTTATAGCTACCGAGGTATTCACATTTGAAAATTAAAATTTCAAGTTTTTTTTATCAGATTCTAATCTCTCCCAATTTTGTTAAAATATATATTTTTGAATTAGCAGCAAATCAATTAGTATTAAAAAAATAATTATTTCAAAATCGATACTAAGCCAAAAGTTCGTTTTTTTGCGATTTTTTTTTTTCGAAAAGAACTTACATTTATCTTTTGTTATAAAGAAAGAAAAACATAATAAATAATGTGTTTAAATTTTACTCAAAAGCAACTTGAAGTTCGAGAGCCTTCTGAAGTAGACATATTTTTTATGTAAATTGCAATTTTGTGTAAAATTTACTCTAATCACATAGCTGCATTTAACAAATTAAAACTACTTTTGTATGACCCAACTTGTTTTTAAATATCTTGCAAAGGGAATTTATAGCCCGAAACTCGTTACAGTCAACAGGGTCAAAAATCTAACAAATACCATTTTAGAAATTTTTTGAAGGTTTTTCGGGAATTGTGGGATTCTCAATTATAATTCACAAATTTTTTTCCTCACTTTTTCATATTGATCAAAAATGTCTATATTACTGTTAAATTTCAATAAAAACGACACATAAACAAAACTTTTATTACATTTTAAAAATTAAAATTTTCCAAAAATTCAGATATCATTTTTGATTCCTATATTTTTGAAAAATGTTTTCTATCAATTTTTAAATTTTTAAAAATTGTATACATTTTTTATAAGAAGACACAATTTTCTACACAATTTTCTACATATATAACACGTATATCTTATAGTTTCCAGAAGTCTTATTAATGGTTTAAAAAAACATAACTCACATTAATTAACTTCATCTTGTATTGTTCTCAGATTTTTTGGTAATGCAGTAGTCGGCAATGCAGTTCACAGGAATATATTACAAAATGGCAATAACGTATTACCTCACCTTGCTTAAAATTATATAATTTGGGTTGGTCCACAATATTATTTCATATAGCTTTTAACATTACGTTAATATTATTACACTATAATATATAAAATTTAAGTAAAAATTGTGAATTTAGACCTATTTTAAAATGCATTTTTTTAATAACACTATATACTAAGAAAAACAAAATAAAAAATTTCGGTTTTATACGGTTTACTTTTGTAATTTTTGAATTTTTTTTTTTTAAAAATATATTATTTTGAGCGATAAAAAATAATTTTGGTCGGAATGTTTAATAAAATTTTTACTACTACCAAATTTTAAAAATACCAAAGAATTTAAAAAAGAAAAATTTTAACTAAAAAAAAAAATAATTTTTTTATAATTACTTTCTTGAATCTGACTTCATCAACCTCTGGTGAAGTCTAGGAGAGTCAAATAAAACCAGTTCCTAAAAATGTATTTGAATTGTGTTGTTAGCTTTCGATTAATATTTTGAGACAAATTTTTTTTATTTTTTTATTTTTGTCTATTAGACAAACACCATGTATCCTCTAATATAAAATAAGTCCCAATGCATGCAAACTTGCATGTTGTGCATTTTACGTATCTACCACCGGATGTTAATTTATTTTATCTAGAACCAAAAGAAGAATTTTAAAGATCATTTACAATCTTTTATATTCCTCTTGGGGTTCATTTGACTTTAGTTATTATTTAATTTCCATGTTTTTCTTGGCAACATACGGAAGATCATTAGGTTACTTAATACATGTTGATAATCAGCAATAAATTAACAAAATTTAATGGATATTATGGGATGTTATATTAATGCGAGCTGTTCAATGACTCAAGTGATATCAGCCTACGCTTCATTCCTTGGTTAGGTCACATGAATGAAATTTTAGTAACATTATTCATATATGTATACCATCTTGGGTCCATTCCCTTTTTCATTATTGAATATATTCATACTTCCCCTTTTCAGTCCCTATATATTGAGTATGTTATGAATACTGAAATATCACTATTAAGTTCGGATTTTGTCATTCGAGAAGAAACGATAGATAAGTAACTTTATATGTCAGTATACCAAAAAGTTTTGATCTCGAGATAGTAGAAAGTTTGTGAAAAATTTGACTGATTTCCATTTATCCCAGGTTAAGCCTAGTACTCTGTTCATACTTGCGAAAAATTATGGTTTTTTCATGCGAAAAATTGTATATGCAACAATTGATCAGCTGTTGGTTTTAATTTCGTGCGAAAGAAGTGCTGCTTATGTTATTTCGTGTGGAAAATTAAGGATGCCAGATGTATTTCACATGTTTTCCACAATAAGAACAGAGTACTGCTTTTGCGAAATTATTTCGCATATATTTCATTCCAAATATTTTGTATGTAGTTTGACAGCAGTTCGCACGAAATTTTGAACAGAGTACTTAGCTTTATGTTGTGTATATAAAAAACAAACTCAAAATATATTTACTATGTTATTAGTATTGGACACTATTTCGAAGAATTTAATTTCAGAGAGAAGGTTAAAATTAATGTTGACATTATTTATAGTGGCTTACTAATACACAGTGGTTGAGCAACATTTTTTTTTTTTTTTGAAATACTTCGGTATCTCGGGTCGATTTCGAGTTGATTTACATTTGTTAAGCTTCCTAGCGCTACTGGGGGCCAGTTCGTGGCCCTTCAAAGTTGGTCTCAAATTTAAAAAAAAATCGCCAAAAATTCATTTATGATCTGAAATTTAAAATATAAATAGTACTTGAGAAGATCTACAAAAAATACGCTTACATGTGTAGGTTATCCCCATTAGTTAAAGAGATATTTAGGTTTATTGATATATTTTTTTTAATTTTGCTCGATTTTGTTATGGTTTCTTAGATATGGTGGGCTTATGGAGGGTTAAAATTTATTTTTAAAATATCAGATATATTGGTGATAAAATTCTAAGTACAATACAAAAATCAAGCTAACAGTTATCAAGTCCCTCTAAAATGTTACAAGCATCCAAATTTGGAACATATGAAAAGGGCCTTATTTTTACGTTTTTTCCCAAAAAAGCTCATATATTATTTCTTTTGTAGAAAATAATTTTCTTCGGGACTATATACAATTTTTGTATGATACGAAAAGAGAACTTAATGCAAAAGCATTTAAAGTAAAACTTGGCTCACTTAAGCGGTCATAACAGCCCTCAGAGTTATGCAAACTTGTAAAATTTTTCAAACAAATTTCGGTTTGAGTAAAAAATTCTAAAATGGAAAAGCAGCGATCTTTGAAAGTTTTCATATTTGTATAATCCTATATGTTTTTTAAATACTAACAAAGTTTTTTTTTTACTATCATACGGTAAATAACGTCACAGTAGGTACTTTTCTAAAAAACTCAGTTTTTGGAACACATTTTTACCGTTTTAGGAATTTCGGTATTTGAAAATAAAAAATTTCAAAAATTATAATGAAATTGATTTTAGAACATTTGGGTCTTTATTAGTTCAAAATGTTGTTATGATATCTTTAATTGATAACATTTTTCATTAATTCAAATTTTATATTTTTCATCATGGAAAATCACCATATTGTAATTTTTTAGTTTTTAAGGTAAATTATGTCCCACAAGTTCATAAAATTACTTAATTTTACTAAAATGTAAATCTTCAAGTCATAAGGTTTTCATCAATACCAGATAGTTATATAAAAAGCCTTTATTTACTTCTCAGATGTTCCACAAACTTTGCCCTCTTTGACAAATTTGACAAATGCGTCTATCACCGCCATTGAGTGACTTGCAAGGAACACTCAATTGGCAACTTCTTGTATATTGATTGCACACATCAAAGCACAAACCCCTTGCTCGAGAGCTCGGGCTATCTAATCCCTGCCATCCACAGCTAGCTAGTCAACAAACAAGCCCAGGACAATTAGCAAAGCTGCAACATCCTGACTTCAAAAGTTCACAGCCTATAAAAGTCAAAGTGAGTGTACTTTAACACACACTATTGACATCGACTGGGAACCAAGCCCAACGACCACTACATCACGAATGCTACTACCTTAATACATTTCCTGAGCACAAACGCCAGTTGCTATCTGCTACTTCCAATGGCTTTGTTGAGTCAGCAACTTGGTAAGATACATTTGGTAGTCCAAAATTTGACACTAGCCCAAATATCAGTACTTTAACCAACGATCTTCTACCCGCTTTGGGTTTTAACCACAGCGACCACGAGCTCACCGAAGTGACCGCACCAATGATCCTACAGGACCGAAGTCCTGGGACCAGAGGGTCCCCATGGAACTAGATAAGACTCTAGTCAGCTGCGAATTTAAAAATTAAATTCTTACCAGGAATGAGGTCCGTGCACCTCGGAGCCCCGGTTTCGCCCCATATTTCTCTTTGAGGCATAACATTAAGTTGTGGAGCTTCAGCAATATGCTTATCCATGCACCAAGGGGGACTTTAAGTTGGGTGTTAGACTAATATTTTTTTGCGTTACAAACATCAGCACAAACGCGTTATACCCTCTCCACTATGATGGTGTAGGGTATAATTATAGCCAAAGATTTAAACCTATACATATTCGACTATTTATAGAAACGGACTACAGTTTATAATAATGATTCCCGATTTATGTCAATAGCTTTAAATAATATTTATATAGGGATACATACATTTCTCGATGTATAGATGTAATGCAGCCAACCTATAGCTAAATTTAATACACTTAACAACCTTTCTCCATAGCAATTGGAAATGTAACATTTACTAACGACAACGGAATTGTTACAAAACCGAAAAAAAAGAAACAAAAGAAATGAGAATCATTTAAAGATTAAAGGCATTCTTTATAAATTCGCTACGATTCCAGTTGAGTGACTCACTCGTGCTGAAGTAAGTATGTATGTATTTCATTTGTGGCAACATATAAGTACTGTGGCAGTGTTAGAGTCATTTGTTGGTGGTGGGGTTGGTAGTAGTTTTTATCATTGATTTATATACAACACGTACCTTAAATGATACTGAATACTGAAATACAAACCTACACTACCACACAATTTTATGTGAACTGAAAAGCGAAAAAAAAAATATTTATGATTTGTATTTGTACGTATTTGTGTTCACACATAAAGATAAACCAAAAGACAGATAGACAGAACGACAGTACAACATACTACATACATAAATAATCGCACAATCAGAGAAAATATACTTGAATCACTTAAAATAACTTACAGTTACAGTTATAATCATTTGTGGCACGAAGAAGATTAACACCAACATTATTTATATACCTACAGCATAAATAGAGTTCGAGATCAGGGTTCGAAATGTTGAAATATTAAAATTTATTTAAATGAATGTTGAAATTTGCGTAATTTAACTAATAATACTTAAATATTTCCATATTATAGAAATGAAGACAGAATAAGAAAGTAAAAGAAAATCTTCATCGTTGTCATAATGTCATAATATATTACGACTCGGCTACTCGGTTTACTCGACTCATAGGCATTCGGCGTTGGTCTCTGCTGGTTGGTTACGATAACACAATAAACATAGCATAGAAAGTAGTATTATTTTAGGACATTTTTTGCTTGAAAAGCAAAGTAAATTCTTAATAAGGATTATTTTTTACGGTAATATATATTATGGGTTAGAGTGGGGACCGATTTAAAATTGTCGGATTTCGAAATTTAGTTTCTGGTAATCCAGACACAATTTTTCCACATGATCAGTCGAGAACTTTCTGAGTTATAGGGTGTCAAAATTGGACATTTTGGCCTAGCAGGTGTTTTTTCTCATAGCTATCTAAACCATTTCGGACACATTTTGGTAAGAACAATTGGTTATAAGTTACATGGATGAGAAAAAACACCTGTTTGGCCAAAATGTCAAATTTTGACACCCTATAACTCTGAAATTTCTCGGCCGATCTTCTTGAAAATTGTGTCTGAATTACTATCCAATAAGACTAACAATTGTGCAGATTTCATACCGAACGGAAGATATCAATTTAAAAAGTTGATTTACTTGACATGCAATCCTCCGTATATTTTATGTCGCAATCGTTCAATAATACTGTATTAACTCAAAAACTTTTAAGTGTTCAGGAGAGACAAAAAACAGTTTTCTGAATGCTTAAGAAAGTTTTCTTTAATCAATTCTTGTATTTCACTACATATTCATTTTATTAGTTCATTGTCTGCAGATAGTGTTATGTATTTTTGTTTGCCAAAAATATAATATAAACAAATTTTGAGTTAATACAGTATTGTTGAACGAGTGCGATATTATTATTATTGTTTTGTGTAGATATAAAAGGGTTTACATTGTCCTAGAAATGTATTATTACAAAATCGTAAATAACTTAAAGAAATATCCTCAACTTATATATTAGAAAAGAAGATATAAAATGTTATTTTAAAAAATTTGTGATCAAACAAATTTTTCTCAAAATAAAAAAATAAGTGCAACTGTTAAGAATCGAAAAAAAAAAATGCTTTTTCGAAATTTCGTTTAACAAACTTTTTGAAAATGTGAATTTCAAGATTTGATGTTCTCCAGAATTTTAAAATTAGCTTGAGTTTATTTTTAAAAATGCAGGATTTACAATATTAAACAACAAACTTTTTTTGCTTCGAAAATGTCGAACTTTTTTAATTCCAAAACGTTTACAAGCAGCAGAATTCATCCAAAAGTAGAGAAATTGGGTAGCACATTAGTTGAAGCCGCGATACCTCGTGATTGAACGCTATAAAATAAAAAAAAATAAAACAAAATTTTTGCACAGACTCATTACTTGCGATGAAAAATGGATCCATTACCATAACCCGAAGTGTAAGAGATCATATGTGAATCCTGGCCAACCAGCCAAATCGGGACCAACAGGGTCGTATTTATAATGAGCTGCTGAAATCTGGCCAGACTATCACGAGGAACCTGTATCAAACGCAACCGATTCGTTTGAAGAGAGCATTGATCGTAAAACGCCCAGAATATGCGGCCAGACATGAAATCGTAATATTCCATCATCACAAAGCTCGGCCACATGTCGCACTACCTGCTAAAGACTATTTAGAATGAAGTGCTTGGGAAGTTTTACCTCGCCCCGCCAGACTGCTATTTGTTTTGATCGATGTATAATGCTCTCTCTGGAATACGATTCTCTTTGGAACAGAGTATCCTAAGATTTTTAATTCTGATCTATCCTGTGCTATCAGCGTCACTTCAGCACAAGACTTTCCAGTTACGTTTGATTTGTCTCCTTCAGTTGTTATCGGGTGTAATGTAAAAGGAAAATATGAATGTGAGACTTCTTAACAAATATTGTTTGAAACAATACATGAGTGTCTAGTAAGACAACTAATTGAAACTCAAATAAAAAAAAAAAACTTAATGGATCATGCGTGAAACAATTTGTATTTGAAGGTGAATCTCCATACCAGGTGTAAGAGTTAAGTCGAAAACAAACCTCTTCTATATGTTGCAATTCTTCACAGCTACGAACCATAGTTTTAACAAAAGCTAGAGAAATAAGGACGATGGGAGCCTTTGATATGCTAGCAAGCAGTCGGGTGGGGGGTTCGTGTCCCATTTTCTAACCTTGCAAACTTTTACATGCTCTTGTTATAGACTCCCGGTAAAAAAACTAATTGGTAGATATATTAAATTGATTTTTATAACTAAACAAAAAAAATATCAAACAATACCCGAATTTAGTTATACCTGAAATGAATTTAAAACCAAAAAAGAAATTGCTTAGTTGATCATTTCTGTCTAATTATACGTCATCCTGATGTTTTTGGATACGTATGCCTCAAAACCCTCACCAGCCTTAGTTCTAATGGCATAGTAAATTTTGATAGAACCCCTAACGGAATATTATTCCTTCCTTCTTACACTTAACAAATAAGAAGACTAAACAAAATATTTACTCGTTCATATTTGACATATTTATTATATTTAAATTCAAAATATTCATATTTAGATTAGAATTTATAACTATTTTAAAATATTAGATATTTAATGGCTTAAATTTTAACATTATTAATTAATTTAATCGAAGAAATATGTAGTTAAATTTAATAACAAAATTCTAACAAAGTTTTAACCATGAAAAAAATCAAATTGGAAATTTACAAAATTCAGCAATATTATTAGCATTTAACTATAAACATAAATTTTTTGTAAATACCCAAAACTATTTTTTTGTTATCAACAAAAGCCAACATTTTTTATTTATTTGTTTATAATATATATATAGTAATTTGGCCCATAGTGCAAATTTTAAAAGAAAAAACCATAAAGACAAATGCAAAAAAAATTAGTAAAGTTCATTGAACTCAGGCATGAACAGCTGATCGTGAATATACATGTTCGTGTGTAAATGTTATTTAGGTTGTAACCAAAAGTAGGTCACGACATGTTCAAAGAAAAAATAGAGAGTTACTATGTTACAACCTGTTTGATCTCTCTTTGAGCTAAATATTGGAAATAATAATTAGGTCACAACAGGTTGGATCATTCTTTACGAATCTTTTTACACTTGTTTGGTTTTTTAATACAATGCAAGAATAAATAAGAAAAAAAATCAAAGTAAAGAGATTATATATCTACTCACCAATCGAATAAACTGTAGAAGGCCTTCTCCATGAATTCGACGTGCGCTATATTGTGGGAAATTAAAATCTATTTCTTTTCGTTATTTACTTGCATTATTTGTTTTAAACATTTTAGTTATTATTATTTTAACTCTATTTTATACGAATATGTTTTAGGTATTTATATTTTATTGTTTTAATTGCTTTTATCTTCAATTTTACTTATTTACTATATTTCATTTTCTTATTTTTTTATATATTTTTTTGTTTTTTTTTTTATTTTTTTATTTTTTTTGATTTAGTTAAACTAACCAAATTTTCTTTTCAATTTGGACATGTGCATATTTTTTTATAAGGTCGAACACTATTTATTGTAGGGTGCTCTCATTTTAGTTGTTTTGGAATTGTGGTTTTCTTGTTTTTTTTTTTATTATTTTACTCTAAGCAAATTTTAACATATTTTATTTCTATTAATATACATTAAGTATAGTGCAACACTACATACTGTAGGGTGTATTTTGTTATTTATGTGATACAAACAAAATTTAATGAAAGAACATAATTAAAAAACACAATTTTTTTTTTTAAAAAACTAAAGATCAAAACTTTTCAATTAATATAATAATATGTATATGTGGAAATATTTTGTTTTTTTTTCACATTTTTTTTAAAGATGATTTTGTCACTAATTAGGTATCACTAATTTTGATATTTGCTTGTTTACAAAGCACAGTTTTGGTTTATTTAGGTCACCGATTGGGAAACTCGTTTTTGTTGGTTTTATTGATTTAGTAAGAAAAAAAAAGATTTGGTTTGTGTTGTTGGTTTAGTTGTTTTGTTGTTTTGTTTTGGATTTGATGATGTTGAGCAAATAAATTCATGGAAGATCTAGAAGAAGCACTGTCGTCTGGTGACTCATCCACAACTTGAGGAATCCCCTGGAAGAGGAATTCCCTTGTCAGGTTTTGGGAACTTTTCAAAAGATTTGAGTGGTTTTCTTTTAAGACAGAAAACAATATTAATTAATAAAAAATATCTTTTATTGGAACATAATTGAATCTCAAATAAGATTACCTGTGTATCTGTCTCCTAATTCAAGCACTTTCGTTAACATAAAACTTTATATTATATTTACAAATTTGTGCCAAAATTTTGGATAGAAGTGTTGAGTGTGTGAACTAGTAATCCTTTCCTTTAATTTAAAAGTTAGATTATAATCTATAGGAATTAGTTTATTTTATAAAAATTTTACCTGAAGATCAATAATTCATGCTAATTGTACAAAAATTATT
This sequence comes from Calliphora vomitoria, assembly GCA_942486065.2. NCBI lineage: Eukaryota > Metazoa > Arthropoda > Insecta > Diptera > Calliphoridae > Calliphora > Calliphora vomitoria. The sequence goes on along the minus strand of OW818030.2, from coordinate 84,359,576 downwards.
TGCTCTTTTAGCCAATTGTTAACAGATGCCTTCAGAAATGATGGATATTTTTCCGGATAATTGTTAAGATGATCTTTTTGAATCGACAATCAACAGGAAAAGGATCTTTGAAAAATTTATCTTTGACATAAGAAACCTTTTGTCAAATAAAACTTCATATTTCTTGTCAGTTTTGATAGAAAATTTAATGTTACCAGACATAGAACTCCAATCATGATCATGCATAAAGAAAATGTTCATTCTTCATGCCGATGAACCAAAAGAAAATTTTACATTATTTTGCATGATTTGTATTTTATTATATTAAACAGATATTTTATTCCATTTAGATTATTTATTAAATCTTAAATGTTTATGGCATTTTATATTTCACTCGTTAACGAGTCATTATATCTGAGTATGCATGAATAAAATTTCCGAACCCTGTCATCGGTTAGCTCAGACAAAACTCTTCTACTTGATCAGTTTTTCTCAATCAACACATACAAAACGAATAACCAAACCAAAACAAAACAGTATAATAAAAACATGTGATTGTTGACAACAAATATTTATCACACAAAATTATAAATAATTTAATAAAAAGTGTGAAAAAGTGATTTTTAAACCAAAAAGTTTTCTTAGGATTATAAAACGAAGCGTTCAGAAACGTAATAAATTTGTATGGAAAATATTGGAAAAAATAGTTTGAACGTGAATATTTTCCATAGAAAATTTGTTTAACGCCTGTCGTTTAGTTTTATAAAATGAGACCCTTAATTTAAAAAAATGAATTGAAATGAAAATATTTAGTGAAAATTAAAAGCCCTAAGTGACATTTGTTTGGAGTTCAATGGGATATTTGTTTGGAGTTCAAACGCTAAAAAAAAAAATATAAGGTAAGTGTGAATTTTTGGTTTCTTAACATAAACGTCCATTACACGGGTCTGCCTCTCCATCTATTGCCTTGGGTGTTCCATTCAATTGCCATCTTGGCTATGTTGTCGTTGGTATGTCTGAAAACATGGCTAATCCAACTCCATTTATGATTGATGATCCGGATACGTATTGTTGTTTCACCTGCTCGTACCCACAGATCTTTGTTTGAGATAAAAGTCGAACAAGATATCTTGAGCAGTTTTCGTAACGGACGATTAATGAATAGCTGCAAGAATTGCAAGTCGCTAGCTGTGGTGTTCCAGGATTAACAGCCATAGACCAAGACGGAAGGCATGTTAGAAGAAAAGAGGTGGAGCTTGGTCCTTAGATGAATTTGGGGTGATTTCCATACTTTTAGCAGCCAAATGTTTAGTTTGCCTTTTTGATGCGATTTGCAATATCCTCTCGTGAGCAGATTGTACATCTTCAAAATGTACGGTGTCTATTTGGAACTTTTGGGATTTGACGGTATTTAAACGTAAGACTTTGGTCTTTGCTATGTTAACATGTAAACCGGCATCACTTGCCATGGTCTGTATTTCCCAAAGTTTGGCTGTCATATCGTTGAATATATGGGTTTGGAGACATATGTATGTCGACGGCATAATCCAGATCTTCGAGGCGTCAATTTCCAGTGATGCCTCTTTTATTGGTTGTTACCTTAATCATTATAACGTCAAGTACTATATTGAACACCAATGGAGATAAAACACAACCTTGTCGTACACCTGCGTTAACACTAAAAGGTCTTCATGTAGCAACATACATGTTAAATTCCGGTATAAGGCAGGAACTGGATCAACCAATTTATGTGGAACTGCTTTGCCCTGTAGCGCTTGCAAAGTCTATAAATATGCAATATCGAAGGCTGTTCACGTGATCCGTGCATGAGTCATGTCTTCTAAAACCAGCCTGCTCAGATCGATCGTGGGAAGACAGTGATGAGGATAATCTGTCATGAAGGATATGCGCTAGTACTTTGTTAATCATTGCCAATAAGGTTATGCCCCTCTAATTTCGACATTCCGTCAGGTCAACTTTTTGGGACCTTTACTATTACCCCTATATTAATCTCAGGGGGAAATGCATATGAAGTCCAGGAGTTTTCAATGATGGGCCGTTTTATCCTAGCAGTAAGATGGGGAGCGGTTTTAAACAGTTCTAGGTTGATGTTGTCCACACCTGGTGCTTTAACATTCTTAAGTGCTTTTATAGCATTAACTATTTCCGACTCTTTTGGACAGGCCGTATTCATATCAACTGTAGCACGTGGAGTTACACATTGACATTACAGGTGTGTTCCGGTATTGACAATATTTCGGCGAAGTAGTTGGACCATATTCCCAATTGTCAGTCCACAGATGAAGTAATAATGCCCATCGGATCCTTCACGATGGGTGTTATGGAGAAAAATTGCATTTAATTTTAAGTTAAAAATTCGCTTGAGTGAAATGACAGTTAAGCCGAAAGATACTTCCATTTTGATAGAAAATATAAGTAAAAATCTATATGGAGATTCAAAATCAATTTATATTTTTGACATACATATTTATTTTTATTTAAGGACCTGCAATGAAAATTTAGTTTCGAATAATGTGTTTCAAACCCTGATCATTTCATTACAATAATAATGATTATTATTGTTGTTGTTAAACGAACGAGAAAAAACAGAACAACAACAACAAGCAGCAAAACCAAAAGTAAGTAAACGAACAAATAAGTATCATAACCGAATCGGTATATAACAATGAATAAAGTCCTCATAGCACACACACTTACACATCCAGACACTCACAGATATTGAAATTTAAATACCACTACAAAGGCAAACCTAGAAACATTTACACATGAAATACAAAACCAAAAAAAAAAAAATAATAAAGAATCTACCAACACACATACATATACGCAAAAATATTAAATATAACAAATTTGTACAATTTTTTTTTCTTATGAACAAATAAAGAGCAAAATAAAAGTGAATAAAACGAGAAGAATAAAAGAATAAATACGAAATCATGTAAAATCAGGATTCAGGATACCACAATAGAGTGGTCGTAATAGTGGTGGTGGCTTTTGTTGTTTTTGTATGTGTGCTTGAGTGCGAGTGTGAAATTGCGATTGTATATGTGTGTGTGTGTGTATGTGTAAATGGTTTACTTATAGTTAACTGGTTTGGTTTTGATTGCTTATTGCAGGGGCAATCGGAAAAGTAATTTTAAAGTTTGTCTCTGACAAATGATATTTCTACTTAAGTACACTGTTGTTTCCAACTTAAGCTTATTAAAGTTTTGAGTTTAATAGCTGTTTCAAAAGCACATATCGAAACCCACATACAGTAGCGAGCACAAAAAATGCAACACTGGGCCATATGATCTTTAATAACATCTGTTTCAAAATAACGGTAACTAATTTATCTATTTTCTTTTGCTGTTTATTCTTTCAATTATAAGTTTTTAAAGTAACCACAGTTTGCTACAAATTCTGCTTTAAAAAGTTAAATATTTTTGAATTAGTGAAAAAAGTGAAATTATTAGCGAGCAAAAAAAATGCAACATAATAAAAAAATAGTTAAAGTAAGTTAATTATTCAATTATAATTGAAAATTTCTTAAATATGTTATACAACATGTGTTTTGTAATAGAAGCATCTGTCAGCTGACAGCAAAACTGCAATTATTAAAGCCTTAGAGGAAGGAAAATCCATGCGTGAAGTTGGACACCTATTTGGTGTAAATCAATCCACCGTATGTCGGATTAAATCTCAATTTTCCTTTAGAAACAGTGTGGAAAGGAAACCAGGTAGTGGTAATTCTCGAAAAACTACCTCTCGCCAAGACCGCCAGATGATTGCACTGGTTAAAAAAGATCCACGAAAGACCGCAGTGGACGTTTCTAACTTCGCAAATGAGCAAATGGGAGTCTCTATAGGCGTTCACACTGTTCGCCATAGGTTGAAAGAGGCTAATTTGCATGCGAGACGACCCGCAAAGAAACCTCTCATCAGTGCAATCAATAAAAAGAAGCGCCTGGAATTTGCAAAACGTTACAAGGATTGGTCAAATGAACAATGGGCTAATGTCTTGTGGAGCGATGAAAGCAAATTTAATTTGTTTGGCTCCGATGGGATAAATTTTGTTTGAAGACCGCCTGGATAGAGATATTCTCCTAGATATCAACTTCCAACCGTAAAACATGGCAGTGGATCAATAATGGTGTGGGGTAGGGAACGATATGTTTTAAAAAAAAAAATATTGATTTTACGTCACGTATTTACAGGTGCGTTTTTCCGTGATGGGGTAATTCCCTTAACTCAAATCGAAGGAAAAATGGACGCCAAGAAGTATTGTGAAATCCTTGGAGACCACATGCTTTCTCATCTGCGGGAAAAAATGCCTCCTAGTAGCATATTCCAACAGGATAACGATCCAAAGCACTCAAGTTGCTTAGCTCGAAACTTTTTAAGCGACAATGATGTCAATGTTTTGGACTGGCCATCACAGTCTCCCGATCTAAACCCCATAGAAAATCTATGGGAGCTATTAGATCGGGAAGTTAAGAGGAAGCATCCGTCAAATAAGAGGCAATTAGAAGAAATTTTGAAAAGTGAATGGGAGAAAATATCCATTAACACATTAATAGCTTTTGTCGACTCTATGCATTCTAGGTTGCAAGAGGTCATAGAAAATAAGGGCTACGCCACTAAGTAATAATTTGAAGATTTTTTTTGTAAGAAATACTATTTAATTTAAATAAACACATTGAAATTTATGCTGTTGCATTTTTATTGCTCCCATGAAATTTGCACTCTTTTTAATAAATGACAAAAAAATATATCATTAATTAAAAATATTTACATAAACCAAAGAAATATTTTGAACTGACCACCATTATTTTAAAATTACCGCACTTAAAGATAATTTTACTCAACGTTGCATTTTTTGTGCTCGCTACTGTATGTTTCACATGATGTGAAACATATGTGGGTTTCTTATATAAGGATATCTAAATTCGGAACATATATTGAAAAATTCCAGGTCATCAAACTTTTGAGATATTTATTAAGAAAGAAAAGATTAAAAAATAAAATTGTAACAAAAAATTCAAAATAAACAGTGTTAATTGTTTTTATAAATATTTTCATTTGTCACCTTCACTACACTGTGTAAACAATATTCCAGCATATGCTGGTACCAAAATCCCTGATAATTCCATTTAAAATATCTGGCTCAGAATTGATTTTCATTGGCCAAAACATTAATTTTTCGTTGTCATCGATAGACATAATTTTAGTGCCCTTAGTTAGTAAACATATCAAAACAAAGGTAGCCAAAATATTTGGTAAAAGTATTGGAAATTGTGGGCGTGGCATGGGTGTGGGTGTACATGGCCAGTGTACTGTTTTTATTAAAGGTGTTATAAAATATTTTTTACTATATTTTCGTCAAATTTGAATTTTAAAGGAACGTAACTTTTAAGGAACAAAACAATCACCCAGAGATAAGTGAAAGTGTCCTCTTTAACCATTTATATATATGAAGAGCTTCAGCTATAAAGAATTTACTAAAGAGAATTTTAGAAATAAAAACCATAAAGATCTTCAAAGTTACGTTCAATAAAAAGTAAAAATAAAAATTATAATTTTTCGTAAAAAATAAAGCGCTACAAAGAAGTTGAATTGTGCAAAGATACATTTTATAAGCGCTTTCAAAGTCACGAAGTTTTACAAATGAAGATTTATTTAATATATTATTGCAAACTTCAGATCCATTCATCTCTATCATCCGGAATCAATGGAAAGTCGAACATCCAGATTTAAATGAAGAAGCGAAATGACTGCTACAGGATAGAAATAAAAGAGAAATGAATATGTAATATTTGCAAGCAATATTCCAACCAAAGGAATAATAATTATAATTTGCGTTTACTACATTGATACCATTTTTGGGAAGAAGAACTGGATCGGCGGAAATAGATTTGATTCCAACGATGATATCATCGCACAAGGTTAGGGTAGGTTACGTGGGTTGCTCGCAAGTTAACGAGTTCACTCGAAGGCCTTGTGGCCTTCGTTGTGGGTAGAGAACTATTCTCGGACTGGAGAATAGTTGTCCACCCTAATTTCGTTGACTATGTGCTTCTTGTGATCCCCGTGAGAACCAGCCGGTACTTCTAATAAATCTGATCATATTTACTAGTGGCACCTCTCTGAGACAGTCCAGATCATGGAAAAGAGCTCTACCAAGATGTAGTAGTCTATGCTCTTGTAAGGCTGGGCAGTCACATAGAAGGTGTTGTACCGATTCTTTCTCCTCCCATACGTTCCGACATGCGTCCAATCATACAGTGCCCAGTGATTATACCCGTAAGAAGCCTGATCGAATTACTACTAAAAGACGAAAGAGTCTTCGTCCTATACTCTGTCGGAGAGGGCCAGAGCAATCTGGATATTCTACAAGTGATGATATTTGACCACCTGAGTTCCGTCTCACTCAAAGCCCATTCATTTATCAATTTTGATACGTTCACCAATGGAGTGTGAATATTCCTTTGCGCAAGATGGGTGGAATTCATAGAGCCAGTAATTGCAAGACATGATAGTCTTTCTACCTTGTTTAGAGTAGAAATATGAGTCTTGGTGCCCACCCCTCACCACCAAACAAGAGCCCCATAATCAAAATAGGTCTTATGACCGCGGTGTACATCCAGCGTACAATATATGGTTTTAGACCCCATCTCTTCCCAAAGGTTTTCTTACATATATTGAAGGCATATAGTGCCTTCTTCATTCGACTCTCAGCATTACGTTTCCACGAGAGCTTAGAGTCTAAATTTACGCCAAGATATTTGGTTTCGCTTGAAATCTTTAGAAAAGTTCCATCCTGTCGTGGAGGTCTGAATTCTGGGATTTTGTATATCCTAGTGAAAAGAACCAGTTCGGCTTTGGCAGGGTTGACACCTAGACCGTTTTCTCTGGCCCATGATAGTAGAACGCTGAGAGCTGATTCCATGAGCTCACTTACTATGGGAAGAAACTTCCCTTGAATAAGAAGCACAACGTCGTCAGCATATGCGACTACTTTGGTGCCTGTCCTACTGATTCTGAGAAGGATTTTATTTACGACAATATTCCACAGAAGTGGAGAGATGACACCACCTTGTGGTGTGCCCCTTGTCACAACTTTCCTTGTCCTATTAATACCCATATTAGAGTTTATGGCCCTGCTCTTAAGCATATTTTAGGTCCAATTTTGTATCTGCTGATCAACATGTAAGTCAACCAGTGCATTAACTATTGAGGATATATTCATATTATTAAACGAACCCTCTATATCCAAGAAAGATGCCATAACATACTTATTTTTGTCAAGTTACCCCTCTATAGTTCCAACAACGTCATGCAAGGCTGTCTCCACCGAACTCCATTTAAGGTATGTGCCCTAAAGAAATTGTCAGGGGAGAGCATGTTCCTGACATGGATATTGATCAATCTTTCCAGTGTTTTCAATAAAAACGAAAACAGACTGATAGTCCTTAGTGGTACTATTGTTTACCATTCCCGCTTTGGAGATAAATACTACTATAACCTCTTTCCATTCTTTAGAAATGTATCTTGTTTCCAGGCATCTCACAAGCAAATACCTATTTTGCTTACCACGACAAATATTATTTTTTATAAGAAATAAAAAAATTTAAGAAACGTTGGACAAAGTGTGTAGAGCTCAAAAGAAACTATGTGGAAAAATAAAATGAGTTTTTATCCAAAAACATGTGTTTCATTCAAAAAGTCATGGCCCTCCTATTTATATTTTTATGAAAAGTTTCTATGTGTTGATACAAATATTTAAATGTTTATCCCTCAAATTAATTTCTGGAAGCTATATGTGTGAGCTTGTTTGTCCACTATCTTGGAGGACATTTGTATGGGGCTAAATCAAATAAAAGACTCAAATTCAATAGGCTTCGTCCTTATTGACAAATTTTTTAAATTTTGTTAAATTTTATTATTTCGTTATTTCGTAATGGCAGGATACACAATTATCGACAAGGTTCGTACCTTATCACTTTTAAATTTGGAAAACGAGATTTCTATGATAATATACCGATATATCCCATTTTCAACACCAAACATACTTCATCAACAGTTAGTAGTTGTTGAAAATTTCAGCCATCTAGCTCCTTTCGTTTGGGCCGTATCGTGTTTTCAACAGACAGACAGACTTAGGGACATAGGTACACCGTCTTAAAATATATAGACTAATGAGGGTCTGCGACAAATAATATATACCCCCTATCTTTGTTTATGATGGTGTAAGGTATAAATATTGGGTGTATGGCTTAAAAATGCTGGATTTACAATAGACGGCATATCTTTTGAACGCGATTTTTGTTTTTAGTAACTTATATGTAATTTTGAAGGGAAAATATTTGTCATTTGTTTGCACTAAGTTATTGAACATTAGTGTAAACAAGAAGTTTTTTTTTCCTTCGAAAATATCGAATTTTGTGCAAACAAAGCGTCATATGCGGGTAGTTTTGCTTTATTTCTTTAATTTGAGAAAAAGTGACGCTGAGGCACACCGATTGCTCACCAAAGTTTATTGTGAATGTGCTTCATCGGTTTCAACATGCGAGAGATGGTTTGATCGGTTAAGAACTTGTGATTTTGACACGGAAGACAAATATAGCCCAGGACAGTCAAAAAAGCTTAAAAACCACGAATAAGAGGCATTACTCCAATTACAAATGCAGGAAAATTGGGTATCATACGAATTGAAGCTGAGAAATATTGAAATACGAATTTGCGTATTTAAAATGCTGCTTGAACGCTATAAAATAAACTAATTTTTCCACTGAATCATTACTTGCGATGAACAATGGATCTATTATAATAACCTGAAGTGTAAGAGATCGTGCGGGTAGCCCGGCCAACCGGTCGAATTGACACCAAAGCCAAATATCCTTGGCTTCAAAAGATAAGTAGTTCTTTTTGCTTGGAATGCATATCCAGAAAGATGGGAAAAGGTCATAGCTAATAACATAGCTAACAATACTTTGAATATATTTATATTGTACAAATGTTTTAAAATAAAAGATAATAATCTAAAAAAATTCCGCAATTTTAACTTATACACTCAATAAAAACATGAATTTCGAGATATCCTTCTTCAAAGGACCCTAATCATACTAATTTTCTTTATCTGAAAAAATATTTTTTCGAGTAATAACGGTTTTCCAACAACAGGTGTGATTTTGGTGTTCAAAGAAAAATGTCATTTATTGAGATAAGTGATTGGATGTTTATTTTATAATAAAGGTGAAGGTATGCCTTTAATAATGAAAAACTTATCAGACAAATGGCCACCACGATTACACGACCATATCCTTTTCATGAAAATTTCCATAACCAAATCGCAAAGTGGCTGCCCTATGTCATTGATAGCCCCACGAATTCTATCTTTGAGGTCTGGAATCGGCGCTGGGCTATTAGCGTAGACCTTATCTGTCACGTGGCGCCAAAGGAATAAGTTACAAGGTGTTAAATCACAAGATCTCGGTGGCCAATTGTGATCATCTCTTCGAGAGATAACACGGTCTGGAAACTTTTCCTATAAAAGAACAATGGTTTCGTTGCTTGTGTCTTGTTGAAAGTAAACATTGTCCAGATCAGTATCATCCAAAATACGGTGTAATGTGGAATACCCAATTCCAAAGAACGACGAGGAATGGACAAACCTGGGTTTTCTTCAACACTTTGGGGTACAGCAGCAATATTCTCAATTGTTCTTGAGCGACGTGCACGGATTTTATTCTTCACATCACTAACTTGTCCCAACAGCTCGAATTTTTCCACCAATTTCTGTATTGCGGTCCGACAAGGTGCTTCACGACGACCCAAAAATGCTTTAGTTTTGCGAACTGTGACTGCAAGATAATCACCATTTTTGTAGTTAATTTTAATAATTTCAATGCATTGCTGAAGCGTGTATCGTTTTATTTTTAGTAATGGCGCATATTGGTTGAGGTTCATATAACGAGCGGCTAAAAATAGAAGAAGTTGTCGAAGGACAATGAAACTTGGCACATAGGCATTTTTTATTTAAATTAAGAAAAAAATGGTAAAATCAAAATGATCCGCCCACCATACAAAGTGAAAATTAAATGTTGACCTACGGCATTGTTTTTTGGCAAATAGCATTTTTAAACACTTAGAATCATTTGTATGAAATTTGAAAAATATCCGCTCACTTCCCATACAACTTATATTGAAAAGGTGGCATAACTCCCTTAATTTTTAATGCATCAACTCAATTTTCACAAAAAATAAATATAATTGTAGAATGGGCTCCTGAAAATATATATCTGATCCGCCCACTTTTACGCCCATCTCCTATAGAAAAAACAAATAGAAAAAACATGAATAAGTAATTTAAGCACAGTCTTTTAATAATTTTTTAACATCATTATCGTACTCCAATTTTATGATTTGCAGCTTTGAGAAAAATCTATTTATAAATGGGTCTAAAGACGATAGAAGATTATGCATTTCTTCTTCATTAGTGGATATACGTCCAATTCTTCGCGAATGATGTAATCTATAGTCTTTATTCCTCGCTTTCTGAGTCTCCTTGGACAGCATTTCTGATACAAATAACCAATTAAAATGTAAAAAATAAAAATTAAATAATTGAATAAGGGCATTTAGATAGAGGCATACTATTGGCAGAATAGCTTCTTGACTAGTATGTATATTACATTATGTAATAATTTTAAACAGTAAAGATGCCAACAACACCATTCATGAACGAAAGTGCATGTTCTGTTATTTTATCACTTTTTAGCTTTTAGCTGAGACTTCAAGCTGTAATTTGACATATTTCGTTAAACAGCGCTCGACAGCGGTAAAAAGATGCAGTCCACTGAAGTTGATGAACATTGAAATTTTGATGTTGTTTTACGATATTTTTTATATGACACTTTTTCCTCCGTTTTTTAATGCAAATCTTATCTATGACAATTGTCATTTACGAAAATATACAACAAAGTCAAATGATAAGTTTATTGTGATTGTACCAAAAGATTGAATATACAGTAAATTTGCATGCCATTTTAAACAAGCGAACATATATGAACTTCGAGCGTGTCGATCCAAACAAATAATAAATATATCAGCCTCATATTACGGAATCATAATATTCAGATATCTTACAAAAAAATACCAAAAAATTATCCAAATCGGCGAACATGAAAAAAATTAATTTTAGCCACTCTTCAATCAATGTGTGGCGTAGTTTCTACATGTCAAATGTCAAAGACTAAAAGCTTTTACAGCTTCCGAAATACCGGGTGATTCAAAATAACATCTCTTGTTGGAAAATCTACACATTAGGATACAAAAATTCAAGGATAATATAGAAATAAGTTTTGGCATTTTAGGCAATAAATTAAAAAACATACACAAATTTGTTCATATAAACACATACAATATAAGTATTCTAAAATTCCAATTATCTCGAGAACACCCCATTGTCCCATTTTGAATAAAAACCAATATAAAACTAACTTCGAAATTCTAGAGAATTAATTAATATAAAAACAAGATGAATAAATTCAGTCGAGGAGTTTATGGCTGAAAGTTCAAGAACAGTGGTATTCTTTCAAACGAACTTTTCAGTATGTCCTCGTATTTTCAGTAGTTCAGTCTGTGTTTGGTAGCTGGTGTTCTAGGTTGCTTTTTATTTAACATCAACACTGCCACACACAAATGTGTGTGTGTGTATTTGTGTTTTATGTTTGGCTATGTGTGCAAGTTGTTGACATTGTATGACGACGTCAACAACTAAAAACTAAAGCTGCCACAAAAACACACACACACAAAGACACGCATTTACCCATCTTTGGTCGGATGCTAAAGTTGCTCTGCTTTGCTATTGCTAAAGAGCTGCTGTGCTGGTGGTAGAATAATAGAATTCAACACAAAACTCAATGGAATAATAACAAACGCCGCCGGTGTTAATGTTGGTTGTATTGTTGTAATCATTTGCTAAAGACCAAAGGACGACGATGAAGAAACAAATTTTAAAACCAAACAACAAGGACTAAAAACATGCAGCAGAAACGAAGTGTGTGTAAATAATTTTTGTGGTTTTGCGTTAAATAATTAATGACAAACACCAATAAAGGAAACAAATAAACTGAAAATATATAAAACAGCAACAACAACAAAAAAGTAAAAGTGTTTAAGTGAATTTTATAAATAAATAATCAATTTATAAAACAATTAACAAACAAAAAGGAATATTTAATCAACAAAATAAAGTTAAAATTAAAAAAAAAAATTAATGAAGTAATCTTATAAAGCAAAAATGTAAGTTATTTGCAAAATTTTGTAAAAATAAAAGAAAAATATTAAATTTCATATAAAATTTAATAATATTTTTCTCATATTTAATAGTTTACATCCTTTATAAACATGTCTCCTGTTCATTTCCTTTTACTACCACATTCTCATTATTACGCTTTGAAGTAGTTTCCTTTATGGCGCCATCTGTTTGAGAACTCTTTAAACTCAGTATGTTTTACTACTGAACAGTAGATGGCGCTATAAAAGCTAATGTTACTTTGCCAACATATGTTATGATTTTTATGTTAACGAGGGTGGTTTTCCTTCGCTTTATTTAAAATCATAACAGTTGTTGAAGTATTGTGTTTTATTCCTTTTTGTGGCGCAAATAATATTTAAATCCATAAACAAGTGCTTATAAAATGGTTATTGTTATGCGATTTTTTTCCACCATCGTTTATTGAACATATGAAATATTGCTGGTACTTAATGTTTCATAAAATTTAGTTTCAGTTTTTAAGGGATGATCTCATTTATTTGTGTAAAATTTCACGAGATTTGTTATTATTTATGAGGTTTTAATGTGTTAAATGCTTAAGAGTTTATACCAGTTTAAATAGTTTTATTTACAAGTTCGGATGTGTTTTTTTGTTAAAGAGAAAGAAAATATTTTGTTTATTTACAATAAAAAAAGGTTGATTGTAAAAGGTATTAAAAATAGTTTAAGAAAATAATAAAATATATTTGGGTTTTTGAGAAGTTATACAGATTCCTTGCACTTTATATTAGCCGTCTATTTATTGACGTCATGTCCCTACCGTCAATATGATGAAGGCGTTATTGTATTCAACTACTGATCGGCATTAAAAGACAATTTCGATCTATGTTTAGTCTTCCGTCGATCTTGTGAATTAATGGTTAACTCCTAGGTTAGGTTCCTTGGGCAGCCGCTCCTTAAGCAGCTCACTTGGGTCCATTCAGATCTGATCCCATTGTGATACCCAAGGGGTAGTCATCAGGGTATTTATAGCACTTCCGTTGACTCCAAATTAAACCAGCCAGATTCCTGGATGAAGGAATAGATTCGTCTCAGATTCATCCTTGATAGCTCGTCCAAACATGATAGGAATGGAAATCCGAGGATGCGTTCCCTCAGGTTTGTCAGAGCCGGACATTGGCAGAAAAGGTGATACACAGTCTCTTCCTCTTCTTCATTATGGCAGCTTCTATTAAACCGATTAAACCGGATACTGTAATAAAGGAGAAAATTAGCCTTATTTGCTCACGACTGTAATCTGTAAGTAGATTCGTCCTGCTGGCATCATATATGGGCTAAGTCGACCTCGCTGTAGCACAGGAAGGTTTATTAGTCCACCTGTTTTGTGCAGTCTCATATAGTTTCTGCTGAACAGCCATCTTGCATTTAACAAGGGAAATACCAGAAAAGGGGTCGATCGCCTCCTCACTCATCATAGCACCCCTTTTGGCCAAATCATCTGCTATACAATTACCCTGACTTCCATCGTGTCCAGGGACCCATATAAGCGTTATCCTAGAATGTCTCGCTATCTCATTTAGGGATATCCGGCATTCCACGGTTAAAGTAGATGTCGTAAAGACACCCGATTGGATGCACGTTTAATGGCAGTAATTTCCGCCTGAAGAACAGTACAGAAGTTAGGTAGCCTAAAGTAGGATCTTATCCCAAAGTTTTCAAAATAAAAACCTCCACCAACCCTATTACCCCTGTTAGAGCCATCAGTGTATTTCCGTATGACATCAGTAGGGGGGAAGAGTCCGCGTTGCCATAAATCCCTATTTTGGATCATAATATGGAAATGCCTATCGAACAAAGGTTTTGCGATGCAGTAATCGACATTACCATGTATGTGCCCATAGTAATTCAGTGTCCTAGAGTGTCCAAGGTCCTTACCAGAACACAAACAACCAGCATTTAGTCTCACAGCAGAGTTGAGAGCCATTTGTATCACCTTCAAATCCACTGGTAACCAGTTTAGAATAGTAAAAAGTTCCTTAGAGGATATAGACCTTATAGTGCCTGTAATCAGTATCGCGATAGTCCTGAGAACTCGTTCAACGACCTTCCGGTGAGTAGCATTATCCAAAGCCTGACACCACACCAATACTCCATAGAACAAGATGTGTTTAACGACTTCTTTGAAGATCCAATTGATACCTTTCGGCATAATACCCCAGTTAGTACCAATTGCCTTTTTGCAGGAGTAGATGGCCACATTGGCCAATCTCTTATCTAGAATGATGCCAAGATACTTTGCATTATCTCTGATCACAAGACTGATTCCATTCAGTCTAGGTGGTCTAAAGTTATCGATCTTATACCTCCTAGTGAAGAGAACCAATTCCGTTTTTTGGGGGTTCACACTAAGTCCGCTTGATATTACTCCTAACTCTTCCATGAATATCGATACTACAGGCTCATGAAACGGGACTGTACTAAACTAGTCTGCTGAACTCCTAAATTACTTTGACTAAATCTTTAATTTGACAATCACAATTGAAGAGAGAACAATCCCACCAAATAAGTATTTTTGAAAATTTGTTTAATGTCTATAGGCAGGGACGCAAGAGCCTTGCTCACTACGCCACGGTGCACAAAACTATAAAACTTATGTCTTCAGATTAAAGCGAAATATATTTTGTAAAATAGCCAGCAACTTCGTCCCATTCAATGCAAAACAGGTTTGTAATTGGTCATTTGGTTTCAATACTGAAGCGCGAGAACTTAACAAATCTTCACTCATATTTTTCAAATTCTTGTGAAATTTTTAGTTTTTATTTCAAAACATTTGAACAATATAAATTTACTGGAAGTATTGATCATTGTTAGCTATGACTTTTTACCATCTTTCTGGTATCTTTCCCATCTAAGCCCAAAGAACGCTAATCTTTATAGGCCAAGTACGAATCAAGCCAATTTCGAATACTCTGTTCCAAAGTGAAGCGTATCCCAGAGAAAGTAATCTAAATCGATCAAACGAAATAGCAGTCGGTCTGGTCATATTTCAGCTGCTCTTGATAGATTGGATCCATTTGCTCCCACCAAATACAAAGTATTACCACAGCACCATGGATATTTGGCTGGTCGTTTTTCGGCTAATGCTCGCTTCGAACAAATTAGTTGCATACGGTGGAGGTTCCCTGTGATGTTCTGGCCAGATTTTAAAAGCTCATAATAAATCGATTCGGCTGGTTGGCCGGGCTTCACATACAATCACTTACGCTTCAAGTAAGTGATTGTATGGATCCATTCAAGGATCCATTTTTCATTGTAAGTTATGATTTGGTGCAAAATTCTTTTTCTTTCATAGCGTTCAAGCAGCATTTCAAACATACATTATCGTCTTTCAAGATCTCTCAGCTCCAATTTCGCTGCTTTTGGATGAATCCTGGTTTTGAAATTGCTGTTGGAGTAGCTTCCAATGATTTTTCAAACTCTTATTGAGTTCGACAACAATCTTCATGCAGCAATAACCGCCTTCAAAAGATACGTCATCTATTGTAAATCTAAAATTTTTAAATACTACACCCAATAACAAATTTATGCTCAGGTATGCTTATCTCTTTGGGCAACTTATATGGAATGTGTCTTCAAAAAATCTAATCCAGCGGATAATTTTTGGATTCAGAGACCCAAAATCTATATAAAAAAGACAGCAATTAATTTCTCCACCTAGATTTGATTTTTTAAACACCAGTGTTACGAAAATATTGCAGTACACGAACTGTCCAAGAGAGACTTTACGATTTTGCGCAGAGAAGTGTGTAATACCTATACAAGGAGAGGATGTGTGACTGTCATCGATCGATTGATTTGACAAACATTCCGCCCAATCAACTATTGAATTTAATAGAGGTGTTCTGTTCTAGTGCTAGGTTTACGCCATGAGGTTAAATCACACATACAGTGACTGCTATAAAAGTTGTCTGGATGAGGGAGTGGATGCATTTTGAAATTACGTAGACCCAGCGAACGGCAGCTAGTTTTTTCGTAAGTTAAGACTCGGAATGGTCGAATATAACAGAAGCTCGGCAGATATATTTAATAAATGTATTTATAATAGTCTCAACTATTCTAAATATTACACTCTCCGATTCATTGTGCACTAGCGAAGTACTCGCTGTACTAAACATATTTTTCAAGCAGCAGTTTTTTAAAACAGTGTAGAAATTACTTTTCTCTATTTGATCTTCTTACAATTTACACCCACCTATATCCAATCGAAAACGTATACAACACTCATGTTTTTTAAAGTCTAGTTCGGAGCTTCGCGACCGGAGATGGCGAAGGTGCACATCGGTGACAATACAGATTCTTTGGAGCATCGCAGCAATGTGGATTGCCATTTACTGGTTATTCGATTTTACAATGTAATGGGTTCTGCTTAAATTAGGGAACTTATTCCTGATACCAGCCTGGTTTTATGTAATACACGTCTCTTAAAAAGTACTTAACCAGTGGTGGTCGATCCCACAAGACTCTTCAAAAGAAATACATCATTTAGACATACTGTCCGTATTTGGAATAAACTTTCTGCAGAAGTCTTTTCTGTCACCTTAAATATGGGATAGTTGAAATCCGTAAACACTACTTCATATTGTGCTAGCTGCAACACAGTGTACTGAAATAATAGGGGCTAGTCCAAAAAATATATAGAAACCTTCAAAATAAAAATATCTTAGATCCTGTAAAAGTTGAACTTAATCGGATTTATCCACTGTTTCCTATGTCCCATGATCTCTCTTGTATTGCGAGTGACTGATTATCCGAAGTAGTATTTGTATCACTGTTTTAGTGTTATGATAATGTTTCATTTTAATCAGCAGTAAATTGTTTCAATATTTCCCGATCGCTGGAGCAGAGACATTTTGTTTAAATTGATTAGATGTTGGATATTTTCTAAATATTCAAATGTTAGTGAATTATATGTTTAACATATAAAATAATCATTTAATCATGAGTTTTCGACAATCTAACAGGTGGCGCAAAAGTAATCCTCCTATCAGAAAATGCTATAAATTTTGCCGATTATTGGTCAAATAAATAGTCAACAATATTCCGCGTTCTGGAGCAGTGTAGCGTAACATTGTTTATTAACGTGTATTTCGCATGTGTTTACTACACAAATGTCAAAACAGAACTGACATTAGGGGCCAATCGCAAAATTTATAGCATTTTCCGATAGGAGGATTACTTTTGCGGCACCTTGTATAAATGTTGCGATTTAAACAGGGATGATTTTAATGCGAGGGTTCACTAACGCCATGCATGAATGCTGTCAACTTTAAAGAAACATTTGCTCTTTTAATTTTACAGACTTATATCCAATGAGAATTTTTTTATAGTTGGCATATTTATACCCTACACCACCATAGTGGGGATTAAACGATGTCTGTCTAGACAGGTCGCAATTTTGAAGATATTTCGATTAAATTTGGCAATTGCATTTGTTTCAAAAATTGCTTATATCTTCCATATAAGACCCACTTCCAAAAATCACTCATGAAAATAACTAAGTTATTGAAATTTTAAAAGAAAAATGTTTTTGCTTATTTACTCTGTTTATATGGCAAAACTGGCCTTACTTCGTATTAAACGTATTCCAGTGAAACGGAATATAGCTCACATGTATAGGCCTACTCTAACGATCCAGTTTTCAGATGGTAGATTGTATATAATAAAATACTTTTATTATTATAGGGCATTTTGTTGTGGATTGTTATTAATTATTTGGAAAATCGTTGATAATGTGGGCACTGAAATATATTTTGTAATATACGTTGTTTATCTCCTTTGAATGGATTTGTAGAAGAGAAGGTAGTTCCATATAAACTGATATATTCCAGCAAAAATTAATGCTCATCCGAATGCAATGGAAATGTATGACAGCAATACAAGCTTCTATTATAGTTATTCCCTGTAAAAATTTACAGAAATGCAGCAAAGAAACAGTAATGTAAAGGAGATTTTTTCGAGTTTAATTTTGGATGTAAAACTTATTACTTTTAACAGCTCATCTCGAACAAATATCACGCCTTAAATTTGTTCAAATATTTTTTTAGTGTTTCCGAAAAATTTTGCTCTACTTCTGATACGGTTTTATTAGTCATAATTTTTGTTCGAAATGAGCCGCTTATAAGCAATACGGTTTACATCCAATATTAAAATCGTAAAAGTCTCCCTTACTTTACTGCTGAATGTAGTGTACACATGGAAAACTGATTTTTTTTTTAATTTTTTTATTTATATCAATGTTTAAATTACAACATTTTCTTAAAAATAAGCCCGCTAAGCCATTTGGCATGACAGCAGAATAATATTATTTAATTTAATACAAATTTGAATATCTTTTGTTCATTGCTTACATACGAAAAAATTGTTCATGAGTTTTTTCCTATTTAATTCATTTTTTGTGTTAATGATGTTAAGTGGAAATTCATTTGTTATAGTTGGGAGAGTTACGCCTAGTGTATTTCTTCCATATTCGTTGTAGAATCTTCAGTAGATGTAGAGGCAACCGAATTTGTTGCCAATCAAATGATTCTAACAAAAGTTTGGTTGATACAACTGAAATTCTTCTTTATCAAATGATTTTCTGTTGATAGGGCCGAAAAATTCTATCTGTACAACCGAATCATTCGATTGCAAATAAATTCGATTTCTACTACGAATCTGTTTTCTCTAAGTATGCTATGGTATTGCTTCAAAAACTTCTGTTGCATGCTAGGATGCATATTCCAGGATGAAAGTTGATTCGACTTTTGAAAGTAAAGCAATCTCTGTTTGTGGATATAATCAATATTCTTCATTAAATATTCAATTATCTTATATAATATTTGTAATATACCTTTTTTCAGACTCAAATAAAAACTATGGATCATCCTAATCTCCCCTTTGGCTTTGCCCTACCAGGCCACACTCATCCACCCATACCACCAACCGCAAATATGCTGGGTCCCCATCCCAGTGGTCACCCAGGACCAACATCTAGTCCACCACAAAGTGTGCCCGGAAGAAGAACTCCCCTGGGCTCAGTGGGCCTGGGAGGTTTCTATGCTCAAAGTTTGGGAATGTTGCCGCCAGGAGATGAAAATAAACCAGATTCGGGAGTGGGAGCTGCAATGGATAAAGCAAGTCCTAATCTAATGTTAGCAGCATCAACAAGTGGTAGTGGTAGTGGAACAGGACCTTCATCCGTAACGGGGCTGGGAGCATCTAGTAGTGGGGTTGGTGGCAGCAGCTCGGGAGGGTCTAGCGGTGGGGGAAAACAAAAGAATAGACAAGGAAAAACTGTGAGATTAAATATAAATGCAAGGTGGGTAGTAAATATGGGTTCCCTACTAATTTTATTATTTAATATAAAATTTTATATTAAAACAGAGAACGCCGCCGAATGCACGATTTAAACGATGCCTTAGATGAACTGCGCAATGTGATACCTTATGCTCATTCGCCCTCGGTGCGCAAACTTTCGAAAATTGCCACTCTTCTGCTGGCCAAAAACTATATACTTATGCAACAGAATGCTATAGAGGAATTAAGAAGGTAAGTTTGCATTTATTTAATGATAATTTAATAAAATTTATTAATTTTTTTGTGATTTCTTTTAATTTTAGACTTTTAGCTTATATACAAAGCACCACTGGAGCCGCTCCTTTGGATTTGGCTTCATTTCCAGCAGCTGCAAAGCTTCAAGCTTTGCTGCAGAGTGCGGGTAGTGAATTCAATGATCCTCATGATAGTAGTTGTTAAAATTAAGATTTTCAAAGTTCTTAAGGGCAGTTTTTTTTGTCAAATTAGTATAATTTTTATTATTTACAAGAGATCGGTAGAATGTTTTAGATGGTGTTAGACTTCTTAAGGGGTTTATGGAATTTTAAAGCTTTAAAGGAGAATATTTATAATTCGTTTGCGACATGCTTAAGAAGTGATTGAAAATGTATGTTTACCCCTTTATTCAAAATCAATTTTTAATTTTACAAAAGGTTTATAATACAGAATTTCCATACAAAATTTGTTTTATAAACCTGTAATAAATTTAAACACTGATTATGAATAAGACCTTTAAAGTGTAAATTACTCGCATAAGTTTGTAAAGTTATTATTCAATTTATCAAATATTTGACGATCTAAACGTTCACTAGTCATGTTTAGATATGTCCTATTCTTTTAAAACTAAAGATTATTTAATTAAACAAGTAGTTGGACGGGACACTGTCAGGACTACACAGCCACTTCATACTAGATTCTTTTTATCAGGATAGGTTGGGTTAGATTCCATGGGCAGATGCTCCTCAAGCAGCTCACTTGGGTCCATTCAAATCTGTTACCATTGTGATGCCCAAGAGGTAGTCATCAGGGTATTTACAGTACTTCCATTGACTCCAAATTAAACCAACCAGATTCCCGGATGAAGGAATAGATTCATCTCAGATTCATCCTTGATAGCTCGTCCAAACATGATGGGAATGGAAATCCGAGAATGCGTTCCCTCAGGTTTGTCAGAGCCGGATATTGGCAGAAAAGGTAATACACAGTCTCTGCCTCTTCTTCATTATGGCAGCTTCTACAGTAACCATTGTATCGTAGGGCCATTCTTCTAGCATGTGTCCCGATTAAACAGTGTCCTGTAATAAATGAGACAATTAGCCTTATTTGCTCACGACGGTAATCTATAAGTACATTCGTCCTGCTGGCATCATATACAGGCCAAGTCGACCTCGCTGTAGCACAGGAAGGTTCATTAGTCCACCTGTTTTGTGCAGTCTCATATAGTTTCTGCTGGACAGCCATCTTGCATTTAACAAGAGAAATACCAGGAAACGGGTCGATCGCCTCCTCACTCATCATCACACTCCTTTTGGCCAAATCATCTGCTATACAATTACCCTGATTTCCATCGTGTTCAGGGACCCATATAAGAGTTATCGTAGAGTGTCTCGCTATCCCATTTAGGGATATCCGGCATTCCTCGGTTAACCTAAATGTCGTAAAGACACCCGCTATTCTGTTAACGGCAGCCTTGCTGTCAGTAAATATTCCAAATATTCGATAATATCTCTGCCAGATGGATGCAAGTTTAATGGCAGTAATTTTCGCCTGAAGAACAGTACAGAAGTTAGGTAGCCTAAATAAGGATTTTATCCCAAAGTTTACAATATAGAAACCTCCACCGACTCTATTACCTCTGTTAGAGCCATCAGTGTATATCCGTGTGACATCAGCAGGGGAGAAGAGTCCTCGTTGCCATAAATCCCTATTCGGGATCATAATATGGAAATGCCTATCTAAAAAAGGTTTTGCGATGCAGTAATCGACATTACCATGTATGTGTCCATAGTAATTCAGTATCCTAGAGTGTCCAAGGTCCTTACCAGACCACGAGCAACCAGCATTTAGTCTCACAGTAGAGTTGAGAGTCATTTGTATCACCATCAAATCCACTGGTAACCAGTTTAGAATAGTAAAAAATGCTTTAGATGAAGTAGACCTTATAGCGCCTGTAATCAGTATCGCGATAGTCATGAGAACTCATTCAACGGCCTTCCGTTGAGTAGCATTATCCAAAACCTGCCACCACACCAATACTCCATAGAACAAGATGGGTTTAACGACTGCTTTAAAGATCCAATTGATACCTTTCGGCATAATACCCCAGTTAGTACCGATTGCCTTTTTGCAGGAGTAAATGCCTCGTAGGCTTTATTAATCCTGTTCTGAATGTTCAAATTCCAGTACAATCCATGATGGAATATTACGGTCGTATGGTCTGGGCGTTTTACGGCCAATGCTTGCATCAAATGTATCAGTTGCTTTAGGTACAAGATCTCTGTGATGGTGTGGTCAGATTCTCCCACCAAATACAGAGAATTACCTTAGGATATTTCGATTTGATATTTGGATTTGATGTTGATTCGGCTGGCTGGCAACGCTTCTCATACAATCTCTTACGCTTCGAGTTATCGTAGTGGATCCATTTGCATCGCAAGTAATGATTCAGTGTAAAAATGATTTTCTTTTATAGCGTTCAAGCATAATTTCGGACATGCAAAATCGTCTTTCAAGGTCTCTCAGCTTCAATTCGTATGTTACCTAATTTGCCTGCTTTTGGATGAATCCAAAAACAGGAAACGTTTGCGAGAAACGATTTGAAATTGTTGCAAGAGTAGCTCCTAATGATTTTCCAAGCTCTTGTTGAGTTTTACAACAATCTTCATGGAATAATGCCGGCAATTCTTGGTCTTTAAACTAAATTCGCGCGTAAAAATCACAACTTCTAAACCGCACAACCATCTCTCGCACGTTGAAACTGATGGAACACATTCACCATAAGCTTTGGTGAGCAATCGGTGTGATTCAGAGGCACTTTTTTCAAATTAAAGAAGTAAAGCAAATCTTTCCACATAAAAAAACAAACTTTGTTGCTTACACACTTCAATAGCTAAGTGAGAATAAATGACAGATATGTACCCTTCAAAATGACATATAAGTTATTAAAAACTAAAACCGCGTTCAAAAGATACGCCATCTATTTTGAATCCCGCATTTTTAAGTCATACATCCAATATATCACGCATTTGTTAAACTAAAAGTCATGTTTAATTTTGCAATGACATGATTCGTTTCTGTAAAATTAGACTAACACGTAGAAAAATTTGTCATAAAATCCCCTCCTAAATTGATAAATTCATAATAAAAATTATTTAAACTCATTTAAATTAATAGACCTAATTACATCAGAATATAAGAAATGGCAATAATTACGAAATTTCGAATTCAATTAAACTAATGAGTTAAAAACAATTTATATTTTGTATAATCTTAACAAAATCTTATTCTTAAAATGATGATATTGCATCAGATTGTGCTAATATTTATTTACAATAGAACAAATTGTTTTTTCACTAAATAATATTGTTTTTGAAATGTTTTCTATTTCAATAAAAAACTACGTTGATAAATAAAGAAAATAATTAAAACTATAAACATTTCGGGGATGTACGCTACTTTCCATTTCTAACACACAAAACCATAGGACTTTCATTAGAAAGCTAGTCTTTTTCAAATGCCAAATTATAATATAAAAAAAGTCCAAAAGCAAATAATAGATATTTTAAATATTAAGAAGATCCCCATTATTTCAAATAAGATTCATAGTTAAAAGTTCCAAATGCCTGCTGACTTTTTTACATTTGAATCCTTATGCATTTACTCAAATGTCAGCAAGAGTTAAAAGGGTTTAAAATATAAACATTTCTACTGATCTCTTTAAAATCCAAACACTCATATATTGTATTATAAGTATTTCTTATTAAATTTCCCTTTAACCTTAGTATTAAATCAGCATTAAAATGAAAAGCAATTTACGTGTCAATTTTGTGTAATTTTTAATCTTAAAACAAACAAAAAATCTAGTCAGTTTTAAACCACTTATAATATTATAGTAACTTTTTTAAGTGATATTTTTATTTGTATTAAATATTAAGCCAAAACAAAAGCCAAAGAATTATTTATTAATATTTTATTATTTACGATGAGTATTAAATTAGTTTTTAAGTTATATATATATAAATTATGAATTAAAACGATACAAATGATGAAAAAAATATAAGCAATAAATTAAATAAAATCTATAAAATACCATAAAATTGTGTTAAAAGCTTAAACTGTTCTTAATAAGTATAAGAACTAAAAGTTCTAACATAACTATATCGCTAATTAAGTGAAGTAATAGAAATATTGAAACCTATTTAACTGTATGTCTTAATTGATGCTGCTACATCATATTTTTTGCCAATAGAAAGAAAATATCTAGTCAAAGGCAGTATTGCAATTTCGCATTTAGGGAAAGAAAATCGGAGGCCATTTAGGGTCGTATGGGACTTATGGGAAGTTTATGTATCAAAAGTCGTCAATATTACAAAAACAAAACTTAATATTAGAAATTAAAACAAGTAAGAAAGTATAATCGATCCCAAGGCGCCTGAAACTCCCACCAGTAGGATTTTATCCCTTATTGATGATCAGAATGATAACCTGACTGTTGAATTCTGGAAGGTCCTGCACCGGGTCAGCAAGGACAGCATTGCTCAAATAACCTTTGCAATTGACCCAATTGGAAATGCTGTCATCCAGGGTTATTAAGTTGGATTTAGGAGGACCATCGAAGACTATTAGGGCTACAAGGGGTTGTCCACAAGGTGGCGTACTATCGCCTCTTTTGTGGACCCTAGTTACTGATGAACTTCTAGAAGAACTTAACAACTTAGGTTTCCGCACATATGGTTACGCCGATGACTTAGTAATCTCTGTTACTGGGTGGGATGACGTAACAATATCGGAAAGGATGCAGACTGCTCTTATCTGATTAACCCAGCAAAGACAATTCTTGTACCATTTACAAAACGCAGAGTTATTAGACTCATAGAGCCTACATTGATAGGGTTTTGAAATGAGGTAAAGTATCTTGGGGTTACACTTGATAGGACTCTCACTTGAAATTCTCATTTATCCAACACTATTAAAAATGCCACTAGGGAAATATATGCCTGCCAGCGTCTTTTTGGTAGAACGTGGGGGTTGAAACCTAAGATGATTTACTGGTATTTTATTACGGTAATTAGGCCAATAATAACATATGCTGCATTGGAATGGTGGAAAAAGGTGGAACAGGTTACTGCGAGATTATTACTTGCAAGGTATATCGCCTCATCTGTGTCTCTATTACCGGGTCTATGAGGACCTGTCCCACTTATGCTCTGAGAGCAATCCTTCACATCCCACCCTTACATATATTGGTAATGGAGGAGGCCTATAGGAGTGCATCCAGACTACCGGGGATATCCCGTGTAATGCCGGGAGATCTGGTTGGGCACATGCGCATTCTAGGCATCTTTGAAAATGATCCTAGTATTGCAATATCGGACCATATGACACCAACTCTGGTGTTAGATAGGAAGTTCAAGGTCCTTATACCTGAAAGGGACGAATGGTTAAATCAGACATGGTGGCAGAATAATGCCGATCATGTATGTTTTACTGATGATTCCAAACAGGCTAATGGTAACACTGGGGCTGGTATCTATGGACCCAATTTTCAAAGGGGTATCCCACTGAGTACATTCCCATAAATATTTCAGGCGGAGATTTAAGCCATCTTGGAATAATAAAGTATTTGTTATGTCTCACAGTCAAGCTGGTTTTAAAGCATTGTCATCATATGAAGTGAGGTCTGGTGTTGTTATGGACTGCTGGAAATCCTTGAATGAACTCGGTGCACACAATGAACTTACATTGTGCTGGGTATGAAGGTCCATGAAGGTCATGCTGGTAATAAACGCGCTGATTGTCTTGCCAACAGGGGAGCACGACGCTCGTTTATAGGCCCTGAACCGTTCTTTGGCATCCCTCGTGGATATACTATGGAACATATTCATTACTGCGTTTAATCGGAATTTGTCCATTTTTGTGTTAATTTACTAGGACTAAGACAGTCTAAACGATTCATTATCCTATCCAGACGTAGATTCTAGTCGTTGCTTTCGCTCGGAAAGTGTGACTTGAGGATACTTAAAGTATCATCAATTTATGTTAGGTAACGTTGAGAATGAACACTGCATGTTTTGTGGACTACATGCCGAAACCTCTGAACATGTTCTATGCGACTGCTCATTGAAGTTTTTTACGAAAAAGTTTTATAACTCTTGTAAATATAAACTGATTTAGTAGGATGAGTATATTGGGTTAGTGCCGATGTTTGTAACGTGCAAAAAAATTGTCTTAACACCCACTTCAAAGTAAACCAATCTGCTAAGGATCACTGTCGATTAACCGATGTTCATCCGTCTATCAAACTATATGTCGCAATTTTAAAGATAATTTGACAAAATTTGGCACAAACTTTTATGTTGCCCCAAGGACTAAGCCTATTGAATTTAGTCGGAATCGACATATCCAAACTAAATTCAGCACAAATTATTTTTATATAAGCTGAACTCGTACGAACAAATTTAGTACCGATCGGTCCATAATGTTCCATAGCTCCCATATAAGGACCATTCTCGAAAAGTTAATGCATAAATCTCTGAAATATGTTAGTATCAAAATAAAATGCAAAACAAATAAGTTTCATATATACATAAATCATCCCACCAAATTTTGTGACAATCGGTCCATAATTAGTCATATAAGGCCCACTTCCGATAATCACTTTATCGAGCATAAATATCTTAATTATCAAAAGAAAACTGTTTATAATCATATACTCGGTTTAGGGTATCATATAGTCGGGCCTGCCCCACTATTATTTTTTCTTACTTTTTCATACACTCCACCACCATAAGTGGTGAATGGGGGTATATATAAGTTTGTCATTCCGTGTGTAACATTGAGACATAATCACCTAAGACCCAACAAAGTATATATATTATTGATCCTTATGAAATTCTAAGACGATTAAGCTATGTCCGTCTGTCTGTCCGTCTGTGTAAAACATGCTCATGTCCAAAATATACAAACATACATAGTAAACTCTCAAGAAAAATGTTTACTATTATCCTAAGCAGTTTGGTATTGAAAATCAGCAAAAGGGTACAGTACGCCCAAAGTTATGAATCAAAATGTGAGAATACCTAAAAAAAAAATTGATAATTTTCATATATTTTTTGTTATTTCTGTAAATATATTGCATATAATTCCATAAAATTTTACACTCGTTATTTTTATGATAAAAGGACTAACTCTGTTGAAAATTGAAAGAATCGGTCCATGATTTCTCTTAGCCCCCATACAAATTTCTTCCCGAAATATGGTGCTATAGTCCATAAATGCCTATAGAATTGCAGTATCCATACAAAATTCAGCAAACATATTTGACCATAGCCTCCATATAAAGTTCACTTCCGAAAATCACTTAAACACACATAAATATCTTATAAATATCGCTATTGAGTTGAAATTGAAAAATTATCCCCATATATACAAAAGTCGGTGCGCCGAATTCTATGAAGATCGGTTCATATTTGTTTATAGCTCTCATGTAAGGACAACTTCCGAAAAACACATTAACCTGCATAAATATCTAAAACATAACGATATCAAAATAAAATTACACACAGATGAGTAATTTGTATCCAGTAATCATACTACTTTATTTTGTGAATATCGGACCATATTTGACCACAGTTCCCATATAAGGTCCACTCCCGAAAATCACTAATATCCTCATAAATTTCTTAAAAATATAGTTATCAAGTGGAAATTCTAAACCAAAAATTTCAATATATGTAAAAATCATTGTACAAAATTGTATGATAATCGGCCTATAGTTGGTCATAGCCTCCATATAAATACCACTTCCGGAAAACACATCAACCTACAGAAATATCCCTAAAAATATTTGTACTGAACCAAAATTGTACACCGATCATTAATTTGAATCCAAGAATCATATTACAAGACTTTTTAAATATCGGCCCATAATTCGACATACTTGTCATATAAGGTCCACTCTTATTAATAGCGTTGTTTAAATTAAGTTTTATTAAGTTTTATTAATTTTTTTATTTATAAATTTTACAAAAATAGCCCTCAAATACTTTGAAATCACGCCACAATATTTCATGCCGATAGTCCTATAATAGGTCAGCTCCCATATATTGAACCAAAATAATACGCAGATCAGTAATTTGAATCCAAAAATCATACTACTGAATTTTTTGAATATCGGTCCATAATTGGCAATAGCTCCCATATAAGTTCCACATCCGGAAAATTCATTAATCGCGAATATGCAAAATTTTGAATTTTGTCTAAATATATTTGTGTACCCATTTTTATGCTCTTTTTCATCACTTGTGGTTAATAAAGATAATGTTGATCCAATCGGGCAATGATAACCAATTATTAGGTACATATAAAAATTGTTAAATGTGATACATTATAATAGTTATAAATGACAAACTCTGTTGAAAATGGTAAGAATCTGTAGTTAAACTATCTTCTGCTTAAACTGGTCTTTCTAACAATTGTTATATTATTTCATATATTTACTTAATAGTATTTCAATAACATTGTCTTAATCCACTTCTAAGTAATAACAAATATTAAATATGGATATAAAAGTGTGTATGCCAATGTAACTTCTACAATTCTCATCATATTTAGGTGGAGGGTATTTAAAATTCGGCACGGCCGAATATAGTACTCTTACTTGTTCTATATAAAATTGTATTTAAAACACTGTGCAAAAAAATGAGAAAAAATTAATATAACTATTGTTGAATTTCAAACTCAATACATACAACCCACTCGCATCCCACTAAGACTCTTAAATGAATAGACCTAAGCATTATTTTAAGCATTTTGAAAAAAGTTAGATTTTGTAAAAAAAAGTAAAAATTTATATGTCTAGAGTTTAAATTTTATTGAGTACAACTGTATTTTATTGGTTAAAATCCAAAAAGTGAAACAAAAGGTTATTAGTAATTTCATTGCCTAAAATTCCGGAACATTAGTAAATGGAGAGCAATCGATATTTTTGTTTAGAACAATTAAAATATTTGCCTTCATTTTGAAATGTTTATAAATAATGTTAAATTTTAATCTTGATTACTAAATTGTCACCGATTCTAAGGTAAAACCTCACATAAAATCAAATATAATTACACTCTAAATAACACTGATACTATAAAAATGTAAATCCCCCAATACTCATTACTACATACTTACTTAAATATGAAAATACACCTCAGCTTATGTCATGTGGCAATGAGAGCATTGCGAAGGTAAATTAGTTTTTAAGCTCAAAGAAATAAATTTACTTTTATGCCAATTACATAAAAGTCTAAGATTTCATCATTATCTCAAAGTAAATGTTCATCTATCTACTGTGTTACTTATTGACACCCAATGTAAAAAATTAGCAATTTTTTTTTTTCTCTTTTACTTAATTTGCTGTGTGTAATTTAGTGTTTGCTAAAGAAATCGATATGTTCAGCTCTATTTGAAGCAAAAATACTACAAATTTATAATAAAAGATATAAAACTTACCGGTTTTTTGAAATGCAAAAAAAAAAAGTACAAAAACAATATTGATCTCTAAACAAGCACGAAACTGTTGTTGGAAAACCACAAAGTGCCATAAACACAGATTCGTAATATAAATAAGTAATAATTTTTTGTATTAATGAAAAAGCTGTAAAATAATAAAAATAATAGAAATATAAAAAAACAAGTAAGAAAGTATGGTCGGTCAAGCCCGACCATATAATACCCTACACTAAGTAAATGAGCAAAAACATTTTTCTTTCAAAATTTCAATAATTTATATTCGTGAACGATTTTCGAAAGTGGGCCTTATATGGGAGCAATGACCAATTATGGAGCGATCACCATGAAATTAAGTGGAGTGAGTAATGTCTGTATGAAAGTTGTTTAAGTTGCATTTTATACCAATATTTTTAAGATATTTATGCTCGTTAAAGAGATTATCGGAAGCAGGCCTTATATGGGAGCTATGACTAATTATGGGCCGATCATAATAATATTTGGTGACATGAATTTCGTATATATAAAACTTATTTGGAGAAAAACTTGTGTAGATACCTATATAAATTAAACATTTATGACCGATACAGTCCAATTTCGGTAGGACATTTGTATGGGGGCTAGGTGAAATAATGAACCGATTTCAGCCAGTTTCAATAGGCTTGGTCCTTGGGCAGAAAAAATTATACGTACCAAATTTTATCGAAATATCTTCAAGACTGCGACCTGTACTCTGCGCACAAGGTTTACACGGACAACCAGCCAGCCAGACGGACGGACATCGTTTATTCGACTCAGAAAGTGATTCTGAGTCGATCGGTATACTTTAAGGTGGGTGTTAGACTAATATTTTTGGGCGTTACAAACATCTGCACAAATCCAATATACCCTCCCCACTATGGTGGTGTAGGGTATAACAAGTAAGAAAAAATAGTCGGTCAAGCCCGTTCATATTATATCCTACACTGAGTATATGAGCAAATCATTTTTTTTTAACATTTCAATAAATTTGTTCATAAGTAAGTTTCGATAGTGTGACTTATATGGGTGCTATGACCAATTATGGACCGATCATTATCAAATTAGGTCGTGTGAATTATTTCTATATGAATCTTATTTGTGTTAAATTGTATGTGATACCAAAATTGTAAAGAGATTAATGCTCGCTATAGTGAGTTCCGGAGGTGGGCTTTATATGGGAGCTATGGTCAATTATAGATTGATCCACAAGAAATTTTTAAATGTTATTTCTTTTTATATAAAACTAGACTTTATGGCAAAAAAACATATTTCTAGAGGACATTTGAAAGGGGGCTATGTAAAATAATGAACCGATTTCAACCAACAGGCTTCGATCCTTAGCCAAATTTTATTGAAATATATTCAAAATTGCAACCTGTAATTTGCACACATGATTTATATGGGCATCCTTCCATAAAAACGGACATCGTTAAATCGAATCTGAAAGTGATTCTGCCTCGATCGGTATACATTTAGTTGGGTGTTGGACTAATATTTTTTTGCGCTACATAAATCAGAACGAACGCAGTACATTCTTCATACTATAGAGGTGATTATCCGTAATAAGATTTATAACAATTATATTCGCGAATATAAAATGCCCTATTCATTAAAATTATGATTTATATAATACTAGCTTATTCCGATGCGTTTCGCTACCTCTATCGTAGTAAAAATATGAAAGAATTTTATACAAAAATAAATTAATATACCTAATACTATAATTTCTTAGATTTTAATTGTATACCATGCTTTTGCCATTGAAAGTATAAAAAATATCCCGTGATTTTGTCAAATCTGGATTCTTTTCTTAAGACGTTGTGTCCGCTATAATTTCGTATCCATTTACAGTAGAAAAGTTTCGATCCAGTTTAGTTTTGATTAAACTAAGTACTAACAATGATAAGAAATTAATTAATTAATAAAAAGTTAGAAGACTCCAACTATAAAATTTCTTTAGGTATTCGAAAATAAGTATTTACTTTGTACAAGGTGGCGCAAAAGTAATCCTCCTATCAGAAAATGCTATAAATTTTGCAATTGGCCCCTAATGTCAATTTTGTTTTGACATTTGTGTAGTAAACACATGCGAAATACACGTTAATAAACAATGTTACGCTACGCTGCTCCAGAACGCGGAATATTGCTGACTATTTATTTGACCAATAATCGGTCGGTGACTTTGGCACAACGTGAATTTCGTCGCAGATTTCCTGGCCGTCCAACGCCTACTGGTGAAACACTGCGACGTTTAGCCGCTCGCCTCGAAGAGACTGGCACAACACGAGATTGTGCCAGGCGTGGCAGACCCCGAAGTAGCCGTGCTGCAGAGAATATTGCTGCTGTAGCCGAGAATGTCATGGAAGCGCCGTCGACATCGACCAGACGACGTGCCACGCAAATGGGTATCAGTCGACGGTCTTTACAGCGAATTTTGGTACATGATTTGAAGATGTTTCCGTACAAAGTCCAGACCGTGCATCAGCTGTTAGCTGCTGACCGCAGCTCAAGCCATCCTTAATCACCACCAAGAGGAAGATGATTTTTCATCAAAAATAATCATAAGTGACTAGCAATAAACCCGGTGCGCTTCGCCACCCCAATTGGATGAAAGAAATAGTACTATTAAGTCTCCCTTTGTGAATTAAAGCTAATTCAGGATAACATGCCTCTAGATTCATGTTTATTGAATCATTGTATTGTGGCTTCTAGCTCATTCGAAATGTATTATTATAATAAAAAAGTACCATTTAGACCCACATTTTATATGCCCACATATGATCATTTTTATAGAAAATGCTAAAGAAATGTACCACTAAAGTCACCTTTTGTGAATTCTAACTCATTCCGAATCATGTGAGCCTAATTTTGAATTTTTAGGTTTAATTTTATAAAATAGTCAACAAATATTATTAGTTGGAAAAAAGTACCTGTGAGTCCCTTTTTTAGATTCTTATTCGGTCAGGATCATATACCATTCGAAGAACGAAAAAATACAAATTATTTTTGTATTTAAGCTAACTAATTTAATATATTAAAAAAGTTAGTTACTCACTGAGGAGCATATATTTTATATTTCTAGGTCCATTATTATAGAAAATACAAAATATACCATTAGAATAATGAAAAAGCGCCATAATGTTCCCAGTTATAGAATCCTACTCGCTCGAGTCCATATAATATTATGTTCATGTTTCTAGATTTATTATAGAAAATTTAAAAAGTACCATTAGAATAAAGAAAAAGTATTAAGTATTCTCTTTGAGTTTTCACTCACTTAAAAAAATATGCAGTTAATTTGGTATTTCTAAATCCATTATTAAAGAAAATTCAAAAAGTACCTTTATAATATAGAAAAAGTAGCCTAAAGCCCCCTCTTGTGGATTCCCAATCGGTCGGGATCATATAAGCTTTATTTCACAATTCTAAGTTCATTGGTGAAGAAGATACAAAAAGTACTATTCGAATATAGAAAAAGTACCATAAAGACTCCCCTTAAATTCTCACTCCCTTATGACCATATATGTTTAATTTTATGTTTCTAGGTCCATTATTATAGAAAATTTAAAAAGTACCATTAGAATAAAGAAAAAGTACCATAATGTTCCCACTTGTAGATTTTCTTTCGCTTAGGTCTATATAAGCGTTATATCATGTTCATTGGCGAAGAAAATACAAAAATACCATTCGAATAAAGTACCAAAAAGTATCCCCTTAGAATTATCATTCACTTAAGAAATTTAAAAAAGTACCATTATAATAAAGAAAAGGTATCACGAAGTATCCCCTTGATTTTTCACTTACTTAGTGCCATATACGCTTAATTTCATATTTATATGTCCATTATTACAGAAAATTCAAAAAGTACCATTAGAAAACAGAAAAAGTACCAAAAGGCAGCCACTTCTCGGGTCCATATAAGCTTTATTTCATGTTTCTAGGTTCATTGGTGAAGAAATTACGAAAAGTACCATTCGAATAAAGAAAAAGTACAAAAAATTCCCTCCCTAGAATTCTCACTCACCTAGGACCATATATGCTTAATTCCATGTTTCTAAGTCCATTGCTATAGAAAAGTCAAAAAAGTACCATTATAATAAAGAAAAAGTACCATGAAGTGTCCGCTTGAATTTTCACTCACTTATTACCATATACGCATAATTTCGTACTTCTATGTCCATTATTACAAAAAAATCAAAAAGTACCATTAGAATATAGAAAAAGTACCAAAAAGCCCCCACTTGTGGTTTCCCACTCACTCGGTTCCATATAAACTTTATTTCATGTTTATAGGTTCATTGTTGAAGAAATTACAAAAAGTACCATTCGATTAAAGAAAAGGTACCAAAAAATCTCCCCTTAGAATTCTCACTCACTTAGGACCATATATGCTTAATTTCATGTTTCTAAGTCCATTGCTATAGAAAATTTAAAAAAGGACCATTAGAATACAGAAAAAGTACCAAAAAGCCCCCACTTGTGGTTTCCCACACATTCGGCTCCATATAACCTTTATTTCATATTTATAGGTTAAATGTTGAAGAAATTACAAAAAGTACCATTCGATTAAAGAAAAGGTACCAAAAAGTCTCCCCTAAAATTCTCACTCTAGAATTCTCACTCACTTAGGACCATATATGCTTAATTTCATATTTCTAAGTCCATTGCTATAGAAAAGTCAAAAAAGTACCATTAGAATAAAGAAAAAGTACCATGAAGTGTCCGCTTGAATTTTCACTCACTTATTACCATATACGCATAATTTCGTACTTCTATGTCCATTATTACAAAAAAATCAAAAAGTACCATTATAATATAGAAAAAGTACCAAAAAGGCAGCCACTTGTGGATTCCCACTCATTCGGGTCCATATAAGCTTTATTTCATGTTTCTAGGTATATTGGTGAAGAAATTACAAAAAGTACCATTCGAATAAAGAAAAAGTACCAAAAAGTCTGCCTCCAGAATTCTCACTCACTTAGGACCATATATGCTTAATTTCATGTTTCTAAGTCCATTGCTATAGAAAATTCCAAAAAGTACCTTTAGAATAAATAAAAAGTACCATGAAGTGTCCGCTTAAATTTTCACTCACTTATTACCATATACGCATAATTTCGTACTTCTATGTCCATTAATACAAAAAATCAAAAAGTACCATTAGAATATAGAAAAAGTACCATAAGTCCCCTATTTGTGGTTTCCCACTCATTGGGGTCCATATAAGCTTTATTTCATGTTTCTAGGTATATTGGTGAAGAAATTACAAAAAGTACCATTCGAATAAAGAAAAAGTACCAAAAAGTCTGCCTCCAGAATTCTCACTCACTTAGGACCATATATGCTTAATTTCATGTTTCTAAGTCCATTGCTATAGAAAATTCCAAAAAGTACCTTTAGAATAAATAAAAAGTACCATGAAGTGTCCGCTTGAATTTTCACTCACTTAGGACCATATACGCTTAATTTCGTGTTTCTATGTCCATTATTACAAACAAATCAAAAAGTACCATTAGAATATAGAAAAAGTACCAAAAAGGCAGCCACTTGTGGATTCCCACTCATTCGGGTCCATATAATTTTTATTTCAAGTTTCTAGGTTCATTGGTGAAGAAATTACAAAAAATACCATTCGAATAAAGAAAAAGTACCAAAAAGTCTGCCTCCAGAATTCTCACTCACTTAGGACCATATATGCTTAATTTCATGTTTCTAAGTCCATTGCTATAGAAAATTCCAAAAAGTACCTTTAGAATAAATAAAAAGTACCATGAAGTGTCCGCTTGAATTTTCACTCACTTAGGACCATATACGCTTAATTTCGTGTTTCTATGTCCATTATTACAAACAAATCAAAAAGTACCATTAGAATATAGAAAAAGTACCAAAAAGGCAGCCACTTGTGGATTCCCACTCATTTGGGTCCATATCATTTTTATTTCATGTTTCTAGGTTCATTGGTGAAGAAATTACAAAAAATACCATTCGAATAAAGAAAAAGTACCAAAAAGTCTGCCTCCAGAATTCTCACTCACTTAGGACAATATATGCTTAATTTCATGTTTCTAAGTCCATTGCTATAGAAAATTCCAAAAAGTACCTTTAGAGTAAATAAAAAATTACCAAAAGGCAGCCACTTGTGGATTCCCACCCACTCTGGTCCATATAAGCTTTATTTCATGTTTCTAGGTTCATTGGTGAAGAAATTACAAAAAGTACCATCCGAATAAAGAAAAAGTACCAAAAAGTCTCCCTCTAGAATTCTCACTCACTTAGGACCATATATGCTTTATTTCATGTTTCTATGTCCATTGCTATAGAAAATTCAAAAAAGTACCATTAGCATAAAGAAAAAGTACCATGAAGTATCCAATTGAATTTTTTCTCACTTAGGACCATATACGCCTAATTTCGAATTTCTATGTCCATTATAACAAAAAAATCAAAAAGTACCATTAGAATATTGAAAAAGTACCAAAAATCCCCCACTTGCGGTTTCCCACTCATTCGGGTCCATATAACCTTTATTTCATGTTTATAGGTTCATTCGTGAAGAAATTACAAAAAGTACCATTCGAATAAAGAAAAAGTACCAAAAAGTCTACCCTCACTCACTTATTAGCATATGTGCTAAATTTCATGTTTCTAGGTCCATTATTATAGAAAATTGAAAAAGTACCATTAGAATATAGAAAAAGTACCATAAGTACCACTCTAATATAAAAAAAACTGCGATAGAGTTTCCTCCTAAACTTCTCACTCACTTATTATCATTAATGCTTAATTTCATGTTTCTAGGCCCATTATTAAAGAAAATTCAAAAAGTACCATTAGAAGAACAAAAAAGTACCTATAGTTCAGTTCTCACATTTTGGTACCTAAATATTATCCCCTACTCCTAACTCTAACTTCATTCAGATACATATCAGCTAACTTTAATGTCGATAAGTGAAATAATTGAAAATATTAAAAAAAGTACCATTAGGAAAAAAGTACCAAATGCACTTTTCCTCCTTGAACACCCCTCAAGTTTGAAATTTAAAAATATTCCATTTTGCCAAAATTGTTTATGCTTAAAGACATGCCTCAAACGATAAAAATCTGTGTTAATGTGCTCAAGAAAAATAAGTTTTAAAAAAAGTACCAAACTGTTTTCCCGGATTTGGACAAATATACATCTTGTCAGTCGAGTTCCAAATAGCACTCTGTTAGTTAATTTTTTAATGAATCCAGGAACCAATGTTAAAAAGTTATCAAAATTGGCTGAAAATGTTAAATAAAATGTATTTTTCCGTTTTTACCCCCTTTTTGGTACCATTTTTATCCCCATTGCGGTGTTAAAATTTTAATCAAATAAATTTCTGTATCGTGGTGGGAGCTTAAAATAAAATATTTATATGTCTATATCAATTTGTAGAAAAACATACTTTATGAAAAAAGTACCAAAAATAAATACAATTTTTATCCCTTAAGGGTTCGA
Organism: Calliphora vomitoria; assembly: GCA_942486065.2. Taxonomy (NCBI): domain Eukaryota; kingdom Metazoa; phylum Arthropoda; class Insecta; order Diptera; family Calliphoridae; genus Calliphora; species Calliphora vomitoria. The sequence continues at coordinate 84,322,728 of OW818030.2, read as the reverse complement.
ATTTCCAAAAAGTACCAAACTTATATTTTTTATTTTTTGATATGTAATGAATACGATTTAAAATTTGTTTCTATGTTTAGTAGTTTAAAAGATACATATGGTGCCAAAAAAGTACCAAAATACAGTTTTTACCCGTTTTCTCCCCTAAAAGGTTCGAACTTCGAAAAAGTACGAAACACCTGTCAGCTTATTTTTTAAATGGAGTAACATGCAATTTTAAGTTTTTTTGTATCTTTATTAGTTTCGAAGATATAAGGTTACCGAATTTACCCGTTTTTACCCTTTTTTACCCCCTAAACGTTCGAATTTCCAAAAATCCCTTCTTATCGGATCGTTTCGGGGAGGGAGGAACCCACAGTTAAAATTTCATGATTCTAGCTTCAACCGTTTGGGCTGTGCGATGATGAATCAGTCAGTCAGTCAGTCAGTCAGTCAGTAACGTTACTCTTTTATATATATAGATGAGGCCCATTTCCATCTTAGCGGGTACGTAAATAAGCAAAATTTACGCTTCTGGGGCACTGAAAATCCGCGTGTAACCCACGAAGAGCCATTACACCCGCTCAAAGTCACTGTATGGAGTGCTGTTTTCGCTGGAAGAGTCAGCGGACCTTTTTTCTTCGAAGACGTCGCGGGCCAAACGGTTACTGTGAATGGTGAGCGCTACAGAGCATTGATCAACGACTTCTTTTTGCCGCAACTTGATGATTTGGGATTGGAAAACATGTGGTTCCAACAGGACGGTGCAACGGCACACACTGCACGTGCCACAACCGATATGCTTAAGGATGCATTTCCCGGGCGCCTAATCTCCCGTTTTGGCGATTTGCACTGGCCAGCAAGATCGCCTGGTTTGACCGCTCCAGACTTCTTTTTGTGGGGCTTTTTGAAGTTGCGGGTTTATGTCAACAAGCCTCAGACTCTTGCAGCTCTTAAAGACAATATCCGTCAAGAATGTGAGGACCATCGCCGGAAGTTTTGGCCAAAGTGATGGAAAATGCCATAAAAAGGGCTCAAATGACAATCAACTGTGGCGGCGGCCATTTACATGACATCATATTCTCGACTTGATGTAAAAGAAATTAAAAGACCAAATAAAAATAATCCACAAGAAGAATCAAAGTTTTTCATTCTTTTTTTAATTACAGCCAAAAAACATCGGAAGTTTACTTTTGCGCCACCTTGTATGTTCCGATACCACCCATTTTCATTTGCGTTCCCCGATTTTTTGAATTTCCCGCCTGTTAACTGAAACTGCAATACTGCTCATGTCAACAATCATCTGTTATTTGACTTCTGACAAAATTTGAAGAAGCTGCGTCATTTAGTTTTTATTTGACAGTCATTGATAGCCGACTACCGCTCGACTTAAGGATAAATGAGGAGAATGTGCGAGAGATTTTCGAAGCCATAGGCATCTCACGTGTCTCGGTGCTTTCAATTTTGAATCATCACTAGGGTATGAGAACGCTTTTTGCAAGAACACAATCAACCACAAACGCAATCGTGTGACAACTTCGCAGGAGTAATTGTCGTTGTTCAGCCGCAATGTGAACGAGTTATTGCGCCGTGAATCCAACAAACACCACTCAAAACAGTTGGTTTCTCGGGGTGAAACAGAGCCAAAGAAAACCAAGGTGGGATTGTCTGTCAATTAAGTCATGGCGACCGTTTGTATGTATGATATGTACAATGGTAACAAAAGAACTCATTTCAAGCTTTATTTTAACTATTAATTCTCCAGGTATTCAATTATAACTACTATATCGTAAACATATAAGAAAGTGATTAAAATATAGCTTAAAGTCTCTCGAAATTACTATTTTCTTTGTAAAGAAAACTTCGTACTTTCAAAATTATTGTTTTTCAAATATTCAAAAGTAACTAATCCAATCTGGCACATTTTCAGCCAGCTACGTACCATGGTAACAAAGTTTGAAGAATCTTGCAATTATAGTTGTCAAAATGTTTATAAATAACTATTTACATTGTTTGGAAGTTGAATCACAACCTGTCCGATCCCTACCATTTTTGTTTAAATCTCATGCACAGATAAGAAACTGAATCAAGTAAAGTGTGAGGATAGTGATAAGAAAATGATTCGTATAAAGTTCGAAGACTGTCACAATTATAGTTCTGCAGATACTCGAAAATAACTATTTACCTTGTAGCGGTAGTGCCACGCCCATTTATCCAATCATACCCATTTTCATCCAAGCTGCTCACAATGGTACTGAAGTAAATGCCGCAAAGTTTTGCAGCTATAACAGAGAGATGGCACGCCCACTTAAAATTTCAAAATAAAAAGTAGCCAATTATTCCTTCCAAACAGAGGAATATACGGTCAAAATTTCAAGAAGACCGGTTCAGTGGTTTAGGCTCCTATAATGATCACAATGAAATAAAAAGAAGTATTCTACACAATTTCTAACTCTATTTCCCACATTTTTAATTGTATTTTTCAAAATTTCTTGTCTAATTGAAACACAATTTTCCATTTGTTATTAAAAGTTGGACAAAATTTCTAAAATAGAATTATATACTTCTGAAATACGGAAATAGTGTGGCACATGTACATAAGTGTACTTAAATCTTTTTTTAACAAAAATATGAGATAATAATTTCAAAAATAGTAAAATTCTCGTGTTCGTCTATTTAAAGCTCAAAGTTCTTAGCTTAGTTTCAAAATATAAAAGAAATGAAATAAAAATGTTGTCATTAAAGATTGCCAGTGCGAACGAACGCATGAAAACCATAAAAATTCCCAGATTTCTTTACTTAATCTTTCGTAATAAAATATTTAAATAAAATTTCATCATTCTTTCAGAAAAATTAAACGTGTCAAGGCAGAATTTAAAATAGAAAAACTTTGCATTTTAACTACGTCTTCTTTTTAACATGACTAGTGTTACAAAACAATAAATATAGTATCAGGGCCAAGAGTAGGTTTCCAATGTCGCTGGCATTATATTTAAAGGCCAGTAGTTGAGTTACTGAATGGGCGACTTACACTAGTGAAGGTTTTGTTAAATAAATAATTTTTAAATGGGAACATTTTTTTAAGACAGTTTTGAAATTTCATTTATTTATAGAGTGATAGAGCTGTTAAGCTTTTTAAATAAAATCCAATGTAGTTCACTATTATACATTCCGCAGAGTAGCAGCATCAACATATTTTCGAAATTAATCTGCCATTTCTAGCTATTCCAACTAACAAAACTTAACATAGGCGTAGTAAGTAGTATTCTAGATCAATTTTTGATGGCTCTTAAATATGAGGCATTTCTAAAAATTTCACAAGAAAGTTTAAATAAATCATTAATATTCATTAAAGGCAGGCGTGGTTGTATATAAAATTTGTTTTACATTTAGCTTTTTTCCTTTTATATATGAAAACTTTTTGGGGGTGATTCCTATTTCACGCCACCTCCTGGATTCAAGCCTGTCCTAAGGCATTCAAATATAGTAGTTTTTAGGCCTAAGCATTTTGTTTTAAAAATTGGCACTATTTATATAGTTTGTAAGCACGATTTATTCATGGATTAAATCGAAATTCAATCCCCAATTGAGTGATTTATCTGGGATCACGTAGTTGAAATGGTTTATTACCATGTCCAGGAGTAAATCGTAAAATTTAGTGTAGCTCGATAAGAATATTGAATCAAAACAGTGCAGATTTTATTGCCAAAAAGATCCTTTCGCAAAGCTTGTGCTTCACTAATAATATTAAAACATACAGGGTTACTTTATAGTCAAGGCTTAGATTTGATTAGTTGCAGAATAAAATAGTATAAAGTTCTACTTCTAATCATCCTTTGCTTGGCATCTCCACTGAGCTCTATGCACTTTGTACAACGTTTCTCAAATTTTTGTTTATACCTTCTAAAAAAAAAAAGATTTGTCGAAATCATCAAAATAGTTATTTTTTGTGAGATGATTTCATCGTTGGAGGCAAATTTCTTTCCAACGAGACATTTCTTCTGGTTTGGAAACAAGAAATAGTTATTTAAGAGCCTAATTAATGGATTTTTGCCACGAAAAGCTTTCTCATACCCAAGTGATCATTTAAAATAGAAACAACTGAGCCATGTGAGATGCCTATGGCTTCCACAATCTCTCGCACTTTCAATCTCCAATCGGCCACACCTAGTGATTTTTTTTCAATTATTTCCGGTGTAGATACCTCAACTGTGCGTCCAGAATGTTCAACATTTTTCGTGCTTGTTCGGCCATAATGAAATACAGTAGCCACTGTTCCCATAGTATTTATTAAATAATATACTTGGTTTGAGTGCTGGTTTTTGTCCGCAAAAAATAATGCTTAACCCTCTAACCAGCAATAGTGCCTCAAGGCATGCATTACAAAACACCAATTATCTAAAAAACTAATTATAATTTACTTTTTTTAAATTTAACTGTGACTTTAGTTACAGATTTGTTAACGGTTCCCTCGAAGGTCGAAATACATTCTGACTTTTAGTTTTTGTTCTGTCAGCTGTTTTGTGAGTGATGTCATAATTTTAGCACGTGAAATTTTATGTGGGATTTTTTTTTTAAATCAAAGTTTTACTAGCTTTTAGTCGCCCGATCTATTCGAAATATTTATTTTTTTTTTTTGTTCTTCTTACAGTCTATGAATATGTAAATGTTAAACAATTAATAAAAAGTGTGTTGAGAACGCAAAAACTAAGGGATGTCTCAGGACTAGGGTGATCGGCCCGGTTTTTAATAACAGGTTTTTTGGTTATGTCGGCTTCGGTTTTTTTGAAAAGCTCATATTTCGAATATCGAAGAAACCGGGTTTTTCTCCTCGAATAGCCGGTTTTTTTTATATATATTTCATAAATATTGGTGGACAATAACATACTTTAAAGTGTAGCACAAAAAAAAGTGTGGCCTATTTGTATCGTTACACTAATATAGAAGGGCCCTAACTCGTGTTTTTTTAAGTCGAATGTTTTTGGCTAAATATGATATATGAGCGGATCTTTTATCGAAATAAACGAAAATATGGGCTTACATAAAAAACTCGATTTAGGGCCTTTCTATCGCCCATGTTCTGTAAAACGCGGCGTTTTCAAATCGCTTACGGCTTGAAAAACGTATTTCAGCATTTTCTGAAAACCACGCTATTCGTTTCAGTATACACTAGCGGTTTGAGAACGCCAAATTTCTAGCGTTTTCGATGATCAAAACACCTGTTTGCGTTATCTAATCAAAAACGCAAATTTTAAGCGATATGCGCTTTTCAGAACATGGGCGTATATTAATGTAACGATATATAAAATTATTTTAATAAACACAACTTTTTTCTTCTTATTTCTAGGCGTTTTAAAATTTTTCCAAAAAAAAACCGGTTATTATTAAAAAACCGAAACCGGATTATATTAAATTGCAATATTTCTAAAAAACCGAAAACCGGTTTCTAAAAAATGTCGACGAATTGATCACCCTACGCAGGACACTGTTGCGGGTGACGGCTAAATTTATCGGCGTGTTATATTATATAGTTTTGTACTTTTTTATAATATTTTTTGTTATATAAAAAAAGAAGATATGAACGGGAGATAGAGATCCCAGACGGATTAAATTATCCGCCTAGACACATGATCAGTTGGTACTCCACCAAAAGATCCACAACCAGGAAATTCAAAAGTTGGCGAAAATGCAAAACATCCAGTTAATGACATCCGTTATAACAGTATCGATCACTTTACAACCTGGTTAGGTAAAAAAGATGGTGCAAATTATGCTCAACATGCGATCTTCATTTATACTTCTCAAATGCCAAAAATTGTTTTTATGAGTATTGTTTAGCCACTAAATTAAAATGAGAAGAAAAATGAATTTAACTGAATTTAATAAAAATGATTAAAAAACAATTAATTAGTAAGACCCTAATCATTCTAGTTTTTGTAAAAAATAGTAGTTTTTTGCCCCCTTGACCTTCTATAAGGCTTGGGTAATTTAATTTAAAACTGTTATACCAAAAAAACATCTTCCATTTTGAAAAAATAAACTTGTTATTTAAACCTTAAATTAACAACACCAATTTTATATTTTTTTCTTTGTCGAATTTTTTAAAAAGTTTTAATTAAACTTTAATATCGGTCAATTTTGTGAAAACTCTCACGAAACAAGTATCATCGTAGAAAGTAAAACATATTTTCTTACTTTCTGTATATTTTTCATTAGTTTTTCAATAATTTTTCATTAGTTTTTCAATAAAATCGTATCATAATGTTTAAATCTTATTGTTTTTTACACCTAAACCAACAACAATGCCCTGAGGCACTCTTCACATTTTTAAACCTGGTTCCTAAACTTAATTTGTAAATTAGTTTCTGATGGCTGATCTGAGTTTATTGGGTCAGAATTACCTTAAAAAAATTATTCGACAATTTTTTTTAGCTTTTTAAAGTTTGCGGGTTAGAGACTTAATGAGCACACGAAATTCGTTTTTTTCAATTTCTCTACATTAATAGCTGTAAAACTGAAAGTAAATGAAGCAGCTTGTTTAAATTTTGACAGGAGTCAACTGACAGATGCTTGTTGTCAGGAGCCGGGAAGTTCAAAAAGTCGTGGACTTATTGGCCCACCCTCGTATTATTCAGTAAAATGGAGAAATTTGTTTGGTTTTGAGTATATTAACTTGCATTCGCCAATAGTTTAACTTGGTCTTCGCACGTCTGATATACTTAGTTGATTTGTTGATATGATGAACCTATCACACACCTGCACATCAGATATATGAATTAAGCAAAGTGTTAAAAACTTTGCTGTGGAACGCCAGCTTGACGCCTGTCGTTAATTTTTAATCTTGTTTATAAATTACTACAACCAATGTTTGTCGAATGCTTGAACGATATTCAAAAATATACCTGTACTGTATTCAAAAGATGTCCTCATCTCTACACTTTTACAATTACATAACCTGTTCAATAGTTTCATGATGTACAGGGAAGCAAAATTTGTTAACTGGGATAATAGTTCAAATATCGAGAATTCAAATTAAATTTGAAAAATAATATGAAATATGTATTTTATTTTAGTCTAACTGTATGGTGCGTTATTATATGATATAAACTACAATGTTGTCAAATTACTTTATTTTCAAATACTTCCTATGAAATTATTTATATGTATTTATTTTGACCCCCCTCGGAGTGTATGTTACAACAATTTCAAGTTCAATGAGATCTGCCCAAACCAAGTGTGACTTCGTTTTGGTTCATTTCATACAATTATTTGACAAGTATGATTATTAAGAATTTATTTCGTATACGTTTACATTTAATTATATTGCGTTGATATAAATTTAAAAATACTGTTATCAGTAAAAACAAGTATGTCACGACAACGAGACGAATCACAAATACCCACCAACAAAACATATGTACGTATTTGGTGTAGCTAGGCATAAAGATGGAAGCAATTAGTTAGATCTCTTCCGAAATGGACCCAGAATTTGCGAAAACTACTATCAGTATTTCGATGTGTTACCAAGGAAATGACAAAATCAATATATCGCCCGTTCTAATGGTAGTGCTTATAAAAATTACAAAAAATAAATAATATTTTTTTCTTTTCACTTTCAGATGTAGTACGTAATGTTTGAAAAAAAAAAACAATATTGAAAGTGACGTGAATTTATTTAGAATACTATATTTTATGTTGTTATTATTTTTTTGGTTGAGCTGTAAATATTTTTGTTTTTGTGCCAAATTTTGGTATGCGCCTTATTTGTCTATTTAAACACGCGATATTTGTTTAGTTGATTTGTTTTTCTGGTAAAACGTGATCAGATTTATTTTCTTCTTGCTACATTATTTACAATTTTATTTACATTTTTTTACACCATATCAGCAATATTTCACAGGTTCAACAGACTACTGGAATGTATGATGTAAACCCCTTTGTGACTGGAGGGAATATTACTCCAGTTGAAAGATTCTTTTGATACCATTTCCTTATCACCAGGCTTTAATATGAGAACAATTTTTAAGTGTAAATTATTAAATAATTTACTGATAATAATTAATATTATGTATCTATATAAATATATAAATGTCTTTGTAAGTTTGTTTGTTTATTTGTTTGAGCATCACGCCTAAACGGCTGAATCGATTTTATTGAAATTTGGAACGTAGATAGATCCTTACTTGGAAGCGTCAATAGGCTATAACTTTTTTCAATACTTGGACCAGAAAGGGGTAAACAGGCGGAAAACCGGTAAAATTGGTACCTTTAGTTCTTAAACAATAAATACTAAACGGCCGAAACGATTTTATTGAAATTTCCAACATAGACTATGACAGGGGTAGCGAAGCGCACCGGGTCAAGCTAGTGTTTATATAAACCCCTACCACTTCCCAGAAACGAATTTTGCTTATTTCGATGCTTTTGCAAAATTGTTGTTGCGTTTACCTTCTCCTTTATAGAAATCATGACTTATAAGCAGGTTTGTGAGAGTTTAATTCTATTTTAATTATCTCTATTATTTTCTAGCTTACAATTGATCATTACTTTCGTTAAACTTCCACAGTATATGTTTTTTTCCAAAATGGTTTCATTTTTTTTGTTGGTAGATTTTCAAATCAAAATTGTACCACACTCTAGTAACTTTTCGTCGTATTTGTATTAATCTTAATACGTTGTTTATTTTGAAGACAACAAAAGTTGTATTTGACGTCAGAAATTTCAAAGCGTATTAAAGATCTTAAAAAAATTATTTGAATATGCCTACAAATAGCAACAGAAAATAGTAACTAATTAAAAGATTATAAATATGTGGAAGTACTCAACTCATAACGTGTTTCGGATTTCCTATTCCTATTAGAATTTAATACAAAATTTAATCAAATGTTACTGACGAATTTAGAGTTTTATAGTTTTTCCCATAAAATAACAATTAGACACATAAGTGATCACAAATTGAGGGCCTTTTCTCGCTTAAACGTTGTCTGAATGAGATTTAAAATAAAAAATCGATTTTGTACTGAAGTACAAATTATCACAAATTGAGCTTCATTGTCCGATTAAACGCATATTTACAAAGTTCTTGTCGAATACAATTTTTTAAGTTTATGTTATAAAAATGGATTACAGATCGATCTACTTTTCTCTGTTAAACGATTATTTACAAAGTTATTGAAAAAAAATTATTTTCAGTTTTTAAATTAGAAATATAAGTACAAAATCATTTGGTAACAAACTCCTTTAGCAATCGCAATTGCAACGAAGAAAATGTTTCGATGTTAATTGTGTTGAAATAGTAATTTTCGAAGCATATGGGCAATTCCACGAGAATGACTACCACGACTGGAAAAACAAAAACCCTTAAAACTTTTTTTCAAGATGATTTGAATAGGAACTAAAATGTTACTACTTATGTGAAAGTATTTAGAGCTTATTACAACATTTTAAGAGCAAAAATAATAGTTTAAACTGACTACATTTAATTTTTTTAATTTGATTGGTATGTTTTAGGCTAAGATTGTGGCAAAAACTAAGCTATCAATTAGCATGTAGTATGAAATGAATTTGACTCTGATGGTTTTTTTGATATTATCAAATTGTTTATTGAAACCGAATATATAAAGAGTGAGATCGAAAAATTATTAACATAAATATATCTTAATAAAAACTAACAGTTTTAACTTTTTTTTAAACCTTGAAACCTTGGAAACCTTTCCATTAACATTTTTATAGTGCTTTTTGTCACTTTGCTCAAACAGGTAGTCAATCTCCGTTAAAATCTACCGCATTTTTGGACACCTTTTTGTGCTCTTCAATTCTCTTTTAATAAGGGCCCAATATCTCTCCACTGGCCTTAGCTACGGGCAGTTAGAAGGATTTGCCTCTCTAGGTACAAATCCCACATTATTGTTCTTGTACCACTCAAGGGCCAAAAATAAGTGGACACATTATGAAGGCTTATGATGGAAGCAGCCTTTTTTGTAAACATTCCTTGATGTTAATTTCGGTATTTGTAGAGCCCGTTGTAACAAATGATTGGCTTCTTTTGCCGCAACTGCATATTGCTTGCCATACCAAGAACTTTTTGGAAAATTTTGTCTGCTTTTGGGTCCTAATCTTTTCTTCAACATTCTCTCGAGCATCTGCAACATCCAATTTTTGACCAGGAAGTTGCGAAAAATCTGCCAGAACATACCTTTCGTCATCCATTATGTAGCAAGAATATTTTTTATAAAATTTGACTTCAATTTCCGTGATCTGTTTTTGGCCTATAAATTTTTAGCAGCGTTCCTGTCAGGAACATTTTGAGCCTTCTATGTTTTTAGACCTACATTAGCTTTAACTTTTCGTACCAAATAGTCCGAGCACTGAGCTAACCGGGCTGCTTTCCTACCTGATGAGTTGGGAGCTCTTTTGAAAATGCTTTCTACTTTTTGGGCTTTAGAAACATCATGTGGACCATTCCTTCTACCTGAACCAGGTTTTCCATCAACAGACAAGTTCTCCCGGTACTGCTGAATAACATTGGAAACAGTTTGACGGCAGACCTTTGAATGCTTGGCCAACTTTTTGTAATAATTTTATTTCATTTCATTTTAATCAGATTAACAAAAAATGAATATAATTGACACTAAACATATTAACTGAAATGTTTTACAAAGGTAACTGGATCAAAAAAAATCAAATAATACTTGGGTTAAAAGTTTTAATGAAAAACGTGTGTTAGAATTTTACGATCTCACTCCTTATTTTCTGTTATTTTAGTTGTTGTATACATATATTTACAGAGTGTATGTAGTTTTACAATAGGAGAAAAATTTGTCACGTTCGGTATGTCACGTACAATGTAAAATTTTATTTATTATAAAATCATCCAAAGATTATTTTTATTTCAAAATGGCGGATTGTAAAGGAAAAAAATTTGGTTTAGTGTAAGAAATTAAAAGAAAACATAACTCCTCTCACGATTCATAAATTTTCGCATATTTCTACATGTATCTCAAAATTACTTCCGTTTTATGTCACGAACGATATGCCTTTATTTCGCTCTATATTTTGGACAACAATGTTTCGAAATTATTTTTTTAAAATATAGTACACTCAGAATGGAACATAAAGACCAAATTATTTTCCAGATACTCTTATTTTTGCAAAATCTATTCCAATCTATAGGCGTAGAATTGTCACGTACGATGATATGGAATTGTCCATATAGAGAAATGAATTTACTGACAGTTAGTTAGAAGTTAGTTTACAGTTTACAGAAGTTAGTTGACAAAATTTGTATATACCGACAAATAAGACACAACTTTTGAATGCTTTTTCGAAAAAAACTTTTTGTCGACTACTTGCTGCAAACTCTATTTTGTAATTTTAAGGCACTGAGGGATCTATAGTAAATTCTTTTATGTTATTGTTTTAAGCATATTTCCAATAATAAACGCATGAAAATCAGGCCCCTGTGATCACAGATATTTCTACTTTAAAATTTTACTTTTTCAACAAAAACTAAAAAATCGTAAATCGTCAAAACCATAGAGAATAGACATAGAGCAGAAACTCTCCTGTCAAAAACCTAACTCAGTTGTCAGAAACCTAAGTGGTGAGAATATATTAGTAAAAATACTATGTGAATACAAAAACAACACTCGATTATTTTGAGCAATTTTTTTGTTTGAGTTTTTTTCTAGTTTCCGCTCCATGTTTCTCTATGGTCAAAACTTTTTATATAAGATTTTTAGAATAAGATTAGAGAAAATGAGATCGATCTGTGATCCATTTTTATACCCTTCACCTTCGTGAGAAGGGTATGTATAACTTTGTCATTCCGTTTGTAATTTCCACAATATAATTTTCCGACCATATAAAGTATATATATTCTGGATCCTTGTAGATAGCGGAGTCGATTACGCCATGTCCGTCTGTCTGTCTGTTGAAATCAATTTTCTGAAGACCCCAAATTACTTACAAACTTGATTCATACATCAATATATCAAGAATTCTCCCGGCTCAGTTGCTGTTTAAAATCGAGAAAATCGGCCCACAAATGGCTGAGATAAAAATAAAAAAAATCGGCCAACCTCGATTTTTGGCCTATTTTAGATCTATATCTGGATTACTAAGTCATTAATATAGACGATATGGATATCTAATGATAGATATTTCAAAGTCCATTGCCACGATCTATATAATGCTATAGTAATTCAAACCTACAATGGGTCAACATCGGGAAAAATATTTTTTAACCAGAATATTCTTTTGTTTTACCAACAAATTTTTTTGTCATAAATTTTTTTTCACTAGTAAATTAAAAAAAATAGTAAACATTTTAAAAAAAATTTGAAAAAAAATTAAAAAAAAACTATTTCGAAAAAAAAATTTTGAATAAAAATAAATATTTTTTAAAAAATTAAAAAAACAATTTTGAAAAAAAAAAAAAATTAATTTTGTTTACCTAAAAATATTTAAAATTTTTATTTTAAAGTATAATTTGGTGAAGGGTATATAAGATTCGGTGCAACAGAATATAACACTCTTAACTGTTTCTTTTCTTTTCTTTTTTTATTAAATTATGTATTAAATTCAACTTGCTGTTTTTACACATTTATCGGAATATGATATCTGAAACACGTTATGAGTTGAGTACTTCCACATATTTATAAGCTTTTAATTACTATAATTTTTATAAAGTTTGTTGCTATTTGTAGGCATTGTTTTGTAAATATTCAAATAAATTATTTAACATCTTTAATACGCTTTAAAATTGCTGACGTCAAATAAAACTTTTGTTGTCTTAAAAACAAACAATATATTAAGACTAATTAAAAAAACGACGATTGTGGTACAATTTTGTTTTGAAAGTCTACATTTCCTTGAAACAATTTTGAAATTCAATCAAGGGCATATTCCCTAAACCAACAAAAATTTTACACAATTTTGAAAAAAAAAACATTTACTTCCTGTACATCGTCAAAAGCACATCCTAGATGTATCAGGAAGAAGCGAGAAAACAAAAGGTATAATTAAAATAGATTTAAACTCTCATAAACTTGCTTAAAAGTCATATCTTCTGTAAGGTAGATGCTAAACGCTTCTTCTTTTTCGGGAAGTAAGTATAAGGTTTATATAAACGTACATAATTTTATGATCATTAAATTGTTTAAAAATTTACACTCAATGATTGTCCTCATATTAAAGCTTGCACAGTAGGACAGAATCACAAATTTTTGGAAATAAATGTGGCATTTCTAAACGGCTTGTCCGATCAGTATAAAATTTTAAGTGGGCATAGACACGGACCATTGAAGTTATTATGGTAATAATGGGCCCTGCATATGATCCAGGGGCGGCGCTATGGGGGCTTAAATTAGTGTACCTTCGAAATGTATAATATTTAAATACGTGCTATTTTTTGTTTCCCATTCGATTTCAAATATTTTTGGAAAGCGCTCATGTGCTATTTATCTCTTATAATTTCCGAGTTATAGGCATTTCAAAATTAAAATCTTAAACAAAAATTTATTATGAAAATTTGCAATATTTTTGAAGGACGGAGTTTTAAAGTCGCATTTTTTTAATCTAATTGAGATATTGAATCAAAATATATCGTTAAAAGTCGTTTAGAAATGCCAGATTTATTAAAAAAAAATTGATTGTGCCCCACAGTGTCTTGGTGATAAGGTACTGGTATCAAAAAAATCTTTCAACTGGAGTATTGAGGTAATATTCCCTCCAGTCACAAAGGGGTTTATATAATACATTCCAGTAGTCTGTTGAACCTGTAAATTATTGCTGATATGGTGTGAAGAATTGTAGATACTCTAGCAAACATTGTATCACAATATGTTCCCTATCTGCTTATCAGTAACACTTTTAATTGTCTTTTGCAATTGGTGGTATAGTTTTTAGTCACAAATTTGTGAAAATTAGTTCTTACAAATAAATTTCATATTTATAAGAACTAATTTAATTTAATTTAAGAAATATTTAATTTCAGTTTTCAATTTATGTGTTCGTTATTTTTAAATTTCTAGGATATTGTTAAGCCTTTTATATCTGATTCAAAGTTCAAAGCAATGTTCGACCTATGCACTCAAAATAATTATTAAATATAAAATACATGAAATTGATTTTTGGCTAAATCTACCTATAATAATTTTCGAACAAAAATACGAGAAATCGATTCAGACAAAAGTGATCTATGTGTTATTACGCTACCAAAATATGGTCAACGTTAAACTTCCCCTTTAGAATTTATTGCTTTTTTCACTTTTTATACCCTTCACCTTCGTGAGAAGGGTATATATAAGTTTGTCATTCCGTTTGTAATTTCCACAATATAATTTTCCGACCCTATAAAGTATATATATTCTGGATCATTATAGATAGCGGAGTCGATATAGCCAAGTCCGTCTGTCTGTCCGTCTGTCTGTTGAAAGCAGTTTTCTGAAGACCCCAGATATCTTCGGGACCCAAATCTTCAATAATTCTGTCAGGTATGCTTTCGAGAAGTTTCCTATTTAAAATAAGCAAAATCCATCCATAAATAACGGAGATATGAGCAAAAATCCGAGACATCCTCTACTTTTGGCCTATTTTTGATCTATATCTCGATTACTAAGTCATAAATATAGACAATATGGATATCTAATGATAGATATTTCAAAGTCCATTGCAATGATGTATATAAGGCTATAGTAAGTTGGACCTACAATGGGTCAAAATCGGGAAAAATATTTTTTAACCCGAATTTTTTTCACAAAAAACATTTTTTTGTCATAAATCGTTTTCACTAATCAATTAAAAAAAAAATTTTTAAATTAAAAAAATTTTTTTCAAAAAAATTGGAAAAGAATTTAACAAAACTAAAAAAAAAAAAAAAATTTTTAATTTTATTTTGAAGTATAATTTGGTGAAGGGTATATAAGATTCGGCACAGCCGAATATAGCTCTCTTACTTGTTTCAAACTGCAAACGCTTTTTGATTGTTATCTCAAAATTTTTATTTTGTATAATAGACCGCTTTAGTTCCAGGCTGGCCAAATATTGTAAAACTATGCAATAATGACCAAATTGAATTCAAAAATTATTTTTTAGTTGTACGTTTTAGAACTCATATTGAATTGCGTAAAAATCACGAACTTTTTTTATACAATATTTGTATGTGCTTATTGGGTTAAATCCTGAAAAAATTAATGTACACAGAGAAAACAGATTCATGATAGCTACTTACTTGTTGCCAATCGAATGATTGCACACATAGAATTTTTCAGTTCTATCAACAGAAAATCAGTTGATACAGATGAATTTCGGTTGAAGCAAGCAACCTTTTGTTATCTCTTCCAAAATTTCGTAGCTACAACTGTAAAATTCGGTCACTAAAGTAGAATCATTCGATTGACAACAAATTCGGTTGCTATCACGAATCAGCTTTCTCTGTGTATATGCTTTGTATTATTGACAAAAAATATTTAACATTTATTTGTTTGTCAATTTCGTAGTTTAACATTATGAAAGTTCTAATTAATGTGCGAAATTGCTTTAAACAATTTATTTATGACTTTAGGTTATCATGCCTTAGTGGAGTTCAAGTAAACAAATATATTGTTTTTATACCCTTCACCTTAGTGAGAAGGGTATATATAGGTTTGTCATTCCGTTTGTAATTTCCACAATATAATTTTCGGGATCCAAATCTTCAATAATTCTGTCTGACATCCCTTTGAGAAATTTCCTGTTTAAAATCAGCAAAATCCGTCCATAAATAAAGGAGATATGAGCAAAAATACAAGACAACCTCCGAAAATTTCATCAAAAAATTACAATTTACTGCATGCATTGACAAAAAAACAACAAAACATATGTTTGGATGTGTGTTGGTTTCATTGCTTTACTTATTTTGTTTTTTTTTTTGTTTTGTTTCGTTTGGCGTTGTTGATAAGACCGTCATTTCGTTTGTAACTTCTACAATATAATTTGTTCTTCAGCAATGAAATGTAAATGTTTAAACGTTTTCTTGATATATTTAGGATGCTATACGCTGAAAGTGGGCAATTAATGCAACCACAACAAAAGTAATGGGTATATAAGATTCGGCATAGCCGAATATAGCACTCTTACTTGTTTTAATATTTATGGTAAAATAGAATACAGAAATTGTTCTCAACAAAAAAATTTCATTTATTTTTAATGTATATAAAAATAATGTATTTATGTTATTCTAAATTGGCAACTCATAGAAACAATCTGAATTTAAATAAGAAATGTGTTATAAAGAAATTATTTGAACAAATTTCTGCCCAATCCACAAATTTATTCAAAATGTACCAAATTCAAAACGGTCCTCACGCTAATGCATAACAGGTACAACCATTAAGATCTGGATTTTTAATCCCTATTTATTAGAATCGAAAACTAATTTTTAATGTTATGCAATTTCATTTAAAAAAAAAAAAAAACTTTGGAAATGTAATATTTGGGATTTTAGTTATACTAACAAGATTAAGCTTGTTAGCGATGCACAGCTCTTTTCCCAACACCTGATATGCCAGGCTGTAGTGATAAAGGCCAAAATTTTTGAAGGAAACAAGTCCAGCAGCTAATTCCGCACGCAAATCTGGAAGCTGTAAAAGCAGTTCTTTAATCGGACACATTGTTGGAAGCATTGACCTCATCGACCTGCAGACATTTGTATAGAAAGAATATATTTCTAAAGACCATCTTTACAAAATTGTAGAACAACCTAATCATAATATTGCAAGTCTTAGCTCAAATATGGTATCGACTCTGGAGACCATCCATGAGATCTACCGGTATAACAGATAAAATGATATCATCTTCGGACCCATTGTAGATTTAACCAATAAGAGAGCTATATTCGACTGTGCCGAATCTTATATACCCTTCACTAAATTATAGTTTAAAATAAAAATTTTAAATATATTTAGGTAAACAAAATTAAATTTTTTCAAAATTTAAAAAAATTTTCTTAATTGTTTTTCAAAATTAAAATTTTTTTTTTTCAAAATTGTTTTACATTTTTTTTTTTTAATTTTGTTTCCAAATTTTTTTGTTTAAATTTTTTAGTGAAAAAAAAATTTATGAAAAGTAAAAAAAAATTCGGATTAAAAAATATTTTACCGATTTTTACCCATTGAAGGTCCAAATTACTATAGCCTTATATACATCGTTGTAATGGACTTTGAAATATCTATCATTAGATATCCATATTGTCTATATTAATGACTTAGTAATCTAGATATAGATAAAAAATAGACCAAAAATCGAGGTTGTTCCGCTTTTTTCCTTATAACTCAGCCATTTATGAGCCGATTTTCTCGATTTAAAATAGCGACCGAGCCGGAAGAATTCCCGATATATTGATGTATCAATTATGTTTGTAAGTTATTTGTGGGCTACGGAAAGTTGATTTCAACATCCAGACGGACATGGCTATATCGACTTCGCTATCTACATCGATCCAGAATATATATACTTTGTGTTGTCGCAAATGACAAATGTAGAAATTACATACGGAATGACAAACTTATATATACCCTTGCCACTCATGGCGAAGGGTATCAAAACGGTAGGCAAACCCGTTTAAATCACAAAGCACGAACAATTTGTATTTTCGGAGATGGTGTTTCGTCTTTGGAACATAAGTGGAATCAGCAACACTGTCGTCGCTATCAATACTTTCATCTGTGCTGTCTACAAAACTCTACAGAATCGATGAACTCGAGAAATTTTTCATCAGACATTAGTAATATCCTTCTTTAACGCAATAGTAAAATAAAAGGATGCACATAATAGAACCGTAAGCAAACAATAGAGTTTTATGAATAAAAGGTGAAAACAACAATGTAAGAGAAGAGGAAATTTTTGTATGAACAAACCGGCAAGACAGCTATTTCATTTTTAAATCAAACTTTTTATTTCTTTCACTTCAAATTCCGATCATTCTATTCTAAATGTTATTTTTTATTAGTTAAATTTGCGAAATAATGTTCGATGCTAATTTGACAACTTTTTGCACTTGATTGATCATAGCTGACAAACCACTTGTCAGAATATATTGGGAGGTATAAAAAGAAAGTCAAAAAGTATTGTCTACAGAGAGTTTTCACTATTTTAAATCAAAAAGATGTTGAATACAGCCTGGGCCCAAAAATCGAAGACCGCCATGAAGCGGTATTTCCGGGTAGACGATTAAGTTTTCCCTAATAAATTTGCCATGTAAAAAAACAAAACGTAGACATATTATATATCAATGGATAGGCGATTTTGTCTGTTTTACAAAAACATATACAACTTTTGACAATTAGATAATTCATTGAATATTTTTTTGCGAAAAATATAAAAAAAAACTTTTTATTCTGTTTTTGCGAAGATACACATTTTTCAAAATTTGAATTAAATTTTTGTTTATGAATACATGTTTAATGCAATTTTATAGTTATATAGATTTTTCTATTGAAAATGGAAAAATAAAAACAAATTTTGAAATTTGTTATCAGGAATCCCGAAATTCCCAGAAAAGTTTTTCGCGAAAAATCGTTTTTTTTTTACAAATAAAAATAACTTTGAAGTCAGTCAATATTTTTAAACAATCCTTTTTCGTTTAACACATACATTTGTTGTTAGCCCAATACAAGAATAATAGACAAAATCGGGAAATATTTGGACCCATTATTATCAAAAAACTGAGAAAGGATGTGCAAAAATGTTGAAAATTTTCAAAAGCGAATGTCTCCTAAGCTATAAGAGATAATTGGTAGTACTCGATGAGGATATTCAATATATGTAATTTTTTTAAATCTCGGAACACAAACGGAGAATTAAGATCATTTAAAAAATGTAACATACCCGAGATGTCCTAATTTGGGAACCCCTGGCTGCGCACATGAGGTCCAAATTCAAAACTTAAACTTAACAACACTTCCTATTTGCGCATGTGAACCTGACTCAACCAACACTTAAGCTATTTGTCAGTGCTAAGCCATTTATTCCGGGAGGACATTTGTATAGCGACTAGGTGAAATCATTGGCCGATTTGTGCTTAGCAGGTTGTATAAGATTCACCACATCTATAGCGCAGTCTTCTTTGGCATTGACATCTGTTTTGATTTGGTTTATGACTGTTTAGGTAATTAACTTGTTTTGCTTGTTCCTTTATCTCTCTAGTATTCTATTAAATCAACAATATTGTAGCTTAAAATTATGACGATAGGAAAACTTGACACATATACTATTAAATAAAAACATACTTTGATATACAATTGAGCTTGAGAAACTAATTAACAAAATGAGTTTGCAAAAACGCACTATTCGCAATTAAATTCATAATATTATTCAAAACAAACACACCCATTTCGTAAACAATTAAAGGTGAAAAATCATTCGATTAAGGCGGCCAATAAAGAGGGTCTTTCAAACTTGTTGACTTTAAGATTGGAAATTTTATGACGAAATAAAAAGACCTACTCACTAATCCAGAAACATGAACGGAAAACAATTTTAAATTATTTTATGAGAAATACTCAAATAGTAATCTAATACAGAATGATTTTCAAAGAACAACTATACTATTACATATCGATAATAGTGAACCTTTTGTCCATTTCTAAAATAACGAAAATTGCAATAAATTGTATTCACTCCCAGTCGCTTGATATTGCTATTTATTTTCAATAAGATTATAATTTCAATTGTTTATGGAAGTAGTTGAAGAGTAAAAATTGGGAAATTTCTTACTTTTCTGATCACTTAAATATCAGTTTCTCCTGGCAACATCTTTAACTAACTTAAATTAATTTTTTATAGAAATTAATATTGTTGTTGCTCTGTCATGTTGCCAATATAAACATTTTATTATCAACCCATAAATGCATGTATTTTTATGTTGTCATTCTATCTGGATTTATTTATTTATTTTATTCTTATAAATCTAGATTAAACCGGAATTTGGAAATATTCCAAACAAAAATTTAGTTTTATCCCCCGCTACAAAATGTTTTGCTTTTTAATAACATCTTCCTGAAATTTAATGATTTGACAATTGCTCGACATGTTTTCCTTATCACAAATACACCAAAAATTATACCGGCAAACTCAAGCATTCATAAATAATGTTGTTTCTAGACTATGCGGCCATTAAACGTCAACGATTAACGGAACAAGCCCTCTTATTTCAAATAGATTACTACTTATATGCGGCACTCAGTTACACATACACACACAGCCATACACATTAGGGTGGCACTTATTTTTCTCTTCTAAAAGAAATTTAAAATATAATTTTTAATTTTCACGGTGTAACACATCAAAATATTGGCCGTATAAACAAAAAAGTATATATAGGTATATTTAAAAATTCTAAGACATTTTTGCTTTGTCCGTCCATTTTTTTGTTGTTGTTACGATAGGCCCTGGAAGGAAGGGCGTAGGGGCATACAATTTTCTCCAAATATTATCTGTTGATTAGAAATTTTTGGTATTAAAATGGGAAAACCTACACCACTGGTTTTCCCATTTTAATACCAAGAGTTATGGACCAAAACGTGAGATAACCTCCAAAATAGTTGATATCAAATATATCATAATGTAGTTATGTGTAAATCGCCGTATTAAATTTTGTGTAGATCGGTCTAGAAATGTCCATAACTCGCATATTAGAACCATTTCAAAAAAATCACATCAATAAACTTTTATAAATATCATAATATGTAAATTCGACATCAATAATCCACATGTATTTTTGGGGAACAAATTTTCGATTGGAAGAGCCGGGTGATTGCACAGGATCAACATAAAATTCTAAGACGATATAGCTATATCCGTCTGTCTGTTGAAGGCTGAATATGGCCTAAAGGAATGGGCTTTGGGGAATGAAACTTTCCCGAAAATATTATTTATTGATCAGAAATGTTTGGTGTTGAAAGCGCTGCAAAATCCGACGTCCGCAATAATTTAGAAATAATTAAAATAGAAAGTTTCCTAGAAAACCGAAGATCAATAATTTATTGAAGGCATTACTCCATGAGGATTGTTGTAAAATTCAAAAAGAGATTTCAAAATCATTGAGAGCTAAGTTTGCTAGCAGCGGGCTTCATCCAAAAGCAGGTAGATTGAGTACCGAGAGACCTAGAAATACCATTTTGCATGTCTGAAATGCTGCTTGAACGCTATTAAAGAAAACCATTTTTGCACCGATTAATTACTTGCGAAGAAAATGATAACCAGAAGTGTAAGAGATCGAATGTGAACCCTGGCCAACCTGCCGAATTGACAACAAAGCCAAATATCCATGACGCTAAGGTAATGCTCTGTAGTTGGTGAGAACAAAAGGGTCCTACCTATTATGAGCTATTAAAATCTGGCCAGACCATCACAGGGAACCTTTACTGAATGCAACTAAATCGTAGTATTGGCCGAAAAACGTCCCGACATGAAACCGTAATAATCCATCATGACAACGCAATATACAAGTACATACATATATTAAAAACTATTTAGAAAGAAGTGGTTGGGAAGTGTTGCCTCACCCGACTTATATTCCAGATCTTGCCCCGACCAACTGCTATTTGATTCGATTGATGTAGAACGCTTTCTCTGGGATAGGGTTCACTTCAGAACAGTGTATCGGAAATTGGCTTTCGTTCTTGGCCTCAAAAAATATAGCAATGGCCAATAATTTTAATAAATTTATAATCTACAAATGTTTCAATATAAAAGCAAAAATTTTAAAAATCCCCCGTCTGTCTGTCTGTCTGTCTGTCAAATCAAAAAATAGGCCAAAAATAGAGGTTGCCTCGGATTTTTGCTCATATCTGCGCTATTTATGGACGGATTTTTCAGATTTTAAATAGGAAACTTCTTGATAGCATGTCTGACAGAATTATTGAAGATTTGGATCCCGAAGATATCTGGGGTCTTCAGAAAGTTGATTTCAGCAGACAGACAGATGGACATGATTTAATCGACTCTCTATAAGGATCCAGAATATATATACTTCATAGGGTCGGAAAATTATATTGTGGAAATTACAAACGGAATGACAAACTTATATATACCCTTCTTACGAAGGTGTAGGGTATAAAAATAAAGAATTTTTTTTTAACACCAAATATTATATTATTTGTGAAGCTTATTCTACAAGCTTATACAAATATTAAGACTAATAAGCGTTTCTATACAATAGTTAATAAAATTTTTTTCCTAAGTTTATTCTACAATTGCAAAGATAAGCTTATAGTAATCATGCATATATAATATTTTCACGAGGGTTCGGTTTTGATTTTTCTACAATTGTTACGATAGCCTTTTTCAATATATTCTAAAGTCTTTTTCAAGCTTAAGGCTTATGTTGGAAAGTTTACTATAATATTTTTCTCAAGTCATTTGATTTGTTGGGTATGCATGCAATTTTGTAACTTTTTGGTGTCAAATTATCAATGTTAGAAAATTTTTATATTTAAACATCTATGGGTATAATTTTTTCAACTTTAATTTATTGAAAATATTGTTACTTTGTGCAACCGTTAAAAGTCATCCAATTTGATTCCAATTTTCAGCATTTGGAGTAAATTTTTAGCCTTTGGGAGCAGTGTAAATAAGTGCAACCCTAACATTCAATCATTACGAAATATTCTAAAATATTGTATTAGAACTATTCGTAAGTAACAGAAATACTACAATAAATTATTTTTGTGGTTTTCCTAAATATAAAACTACAGTCAATTGATAATTATATTATAAAATAAAATAAAAAGTGAATTATGAAGTATTCGCTTCACATTACATGAAGTGAAATTATTTCGCACTTTATAGCGACTACGAAATTAATGATGATTAAGTTGATTTTATCATGGCGTTTGTAACATGTTGATATATTGGCCACAGGCCCATAAACAAGTACATTTCCTCAAATTTGAGGGCTTAGTCACACACACGCTTAATTCCGGCAATATTTATTTCAAAATTGCTAGAAGCTTGTAATTTTGATTGTAAATAAGTTCATTAAGAAAATTTGTTTTATGTTTTTATTCGATATTTTCTACCATCTTCACTGTCCTTTTAAAATTCTTATAAAAGTCTCCGGAAAATATTTCTTTTATAATATTTTGAGTTAAAAATGAAACTATAAAATTCCACACAGCCTTATAAAATTTTATTATTGGTTTAATTTGGAAATAAGACACCCAATAGATAGGAAGTGTTCTTATCACTTAATTTACACATTAAACGAAAAGAAAATTTAATAAAAAAAAAGAAGTGAAACTGTTTTTATTGGTTTGTTTAGACGCATTAATACAATTGCATTATCTTCTGTGAGTACTCGTATCTAATCTCAACGACAATATGTCTATTTTAGTGCAAGTTTCACTTGCGACTACAGAAAATAATCAACATTATCATATTCGTAATAATAGTATTTATTTATATACTTAAATAATTACGTTGTAAAACTAAAGATGAGCTTTAGTAAAATGAGTAATGTAAAAAGAGTGTTTGAGTAAAAAAATTTAAGTGAATGAACAACTGATTATAATGCTTGCCAGATTATTAAGATTTTAAAATGAGGATTTAAATAATATAAAATACTAGCGCTTTGCTACCCCTATCGTAGTAAAATAAAATAAATGTTAAAGTATTTTATTAAACATTTAATGAATATAATTAGTACCGGCATTTTTTGTTACTTTTTAATTATTGACCATGCTTTTGCCATTAAAAGTATAAAAAATATCCTGAGATTTTAAAAATCTTGATATTTTTTTTATAAATTTAGCTCCGTTATGGGCAATTTTCGATCTAGCCTTATTTTAGTCAAACTACTAACAACTTTGGGGACCGCTGGTCACCCCCCTGGTGGGAGCATGGGGTCCAAATTCATAACTTAAACTCAACAATACTTCTTCTTTGTGCATGTCAAAATTCATTCAAATCGGAATTTACGGATTTTTTTCCCTCTTTCTTTCTATGTACGTTGCACAGTGGTAACAAAATATCTCATGCAATGTTTTGAGAATCTCACTATTATAGATCTCTTGGAATTCGATAATAAATATTTACTTTGTATGAGAGGTTCTCCGATGCTCCGATGTAAAAAGTTTAAATACTTTTTCTTCAGATATTCGAAATCAACAATTAATATTGTATATGAGGTGCCACGCCCACCTGTCCACTATTCCCATTTTCAGCTATGTAAAATTTTAAGAATTCGGGTATAATTTTATGTTGCTCTCGGCTTATGGATATCATATTCTGAGAACAACATATTACGATAAAATGATTGTTGTTGTTTTCTGTAACGATATATGTATATGGTTGATACAATTATGCGAATCGTAAATTAACCATATTATTGTTACCACAATCATATAAATAGTTACTGTGACTATAATATTGTTAAAAATGTTGAAATGGTTACAGTAAACGTACACAACTACATTTTTTTCTGCTTTTAGGAAACACTTCAGCGGGAAGTTTGTTCCACATACGTACAGTACTGCTAAATAACAAATTTTGTAATGTGTTGTGCGGTCCACTGGCCAATCGACCACAAAGGGATGTGTTCTTCACGAAAAAGGTGTATTACGTACAAATCTGCGGGTATCAGGAACAAGTTCCCTAATTTCATCAGAACACATTCCATTGTAGTACCGTTAGAACAGTGAAACACAGCCCACATTACGACGGTGCTTCAGCGAATCAATAGATTTGGACACCCTACTGTCACCAATAATCACCTTCGCCCTCTCCTTTACACGGTCTAGCAGTTTCAACATAGACTTTGAATTACCGGCCCATACATGGGAGTTGTATTCCATTTTCGGTCGGATATAGGTGGTGTAAATAGTGAGGAGATCAGATGGAGTGAAGTAATTCCTACACCGTCTCAAAAAACCGAGACACTTGAATGCTTCTTTCGACACTTGAAAAATGTGTTTAGACCAGCGGACATCACATTTTATTTTCATGCCCAGAACATCAAGAACGTCTGATTCCACAATATTTACACCATCCATAAATACAGATGAAGCAACATTGTTTGTCGTTCGTTTTTGTGTCAACATGCAACACTGAGTCTTGCGGGCATTGAAAGCGACTCTATTCGCACGACCCCATTCAGAGATTGTCACAAGGTCCCGATTAAGGGAATCATTCATGTTTTGCCTCATAGCCCCAATCTCCGACAGGCTTGGTCTATAACTGAATGAATATGAATGGCAAATTTTGCTGTCATCTGCAAAAGAATAGATAGGGTTGGAAGTTTGACGGAAGTTTGAATGACCTTCTATTCAGAAAAATAAGGAATAGAGTAGGAAAAAGTACGGAGCCTTGCGGTACCCCTGAATTGATCTTGAACTCGTTTGATGAGATCCCATCTATAACAACTCGTATAGTGCGATCTCTGAGAAAGCTCGATATAAATTGAGAGATGTTATTACCGACACCAAAAACAATAAGTTTCAATAAAAGTGCACCGTGCCACACTCTATTGAACTCTTTAGAAATATCTAGAGCCACCACTTTACTTTTGACAAAACGGTGAATGAAAGCGTTCTTTACGGAAGCCATACTGGCAGTCGTTAAGTAAATTGAACAAATTGCTATTGGACGGTAATTTTCAGGGTTATTAGCTTCTCCCTTTTTAGGAATTGGCGTGAAATTAGTAATATTCCAACATACAGGAAATACGCCGGCACGGTATGAAATGCTGAAAGTGTTGGCTAATGGACGAGTTAACGTCGAAGAGCACAGCTTCAAGACCAGCGCTTGTATGCCATTTGGCCCAGGAGACTAATTTACGTTGAGATCCGATAAAATCCTTTTTGCAGCACGAGCATTATCCTTTAATCTTTTAACGAATGACCAAAAGCTTTTACTACCCCGGGGAGTAGTAAGAACTTTAGTACGAAGGCGTTGCTCATATAGAGCTTTTTCGCGCCTTAGTACTTTGGCATACGAAGATCTTGTCGTTTTGCATTGCGAATCAGTTTTGGCGTTTTGCGAAGTTGCGAGAGCAAAAAAAAGGCGGAAATGATGCATTGATTCGGATTACCGAGAGGTGCAAGAGCATCCACTTCATACTTTTCAGGGTGTAGGTGAGAAAAAGGTCAAGAGTGTTATTTTGGTGTCCTTCAACACATGAAATGTGTGGTGGTTCGTTCAGTAATTGCGTAAGGTGATTGTGCGCGGTGAATAGTTCAACATATTGGCCTTCTGTAGTCGTATGGCCAGAGTGGCGAAGTCAAGAGGAATTGTGAACATTGAAATCACCAGCAACTACAATTTCACTGTTCGGACAACTCTCAAGGATCTTCAATATGGAATTGGAAAATTTCGTCCATCGTGTTATCAGCAGACAGACAGACAGACAGAGAGACAGACAGACAGACAGACAGACAGACAGACAGACAGACAGACAGACAGACAGACAGACAGACAGACAGACAGACAGACAGACAGACAGACAGACAGACAGACAGACAGACAGACAGACAGACAGACAGACAGACAGACAGACAGACAGACAGACAGACAGACAGACAGACACACAGACAGACAGACAGACAGACAGAGAGACAGAGAGACAGACAGACAGACAGACAGACAGACAGACAGACAGACAGACAGACAGACAGACACACAGACAGACAGACAGACAGACAGACAGACAGACAGACAGACAGACAGACAGACAGACAGACAGACAGACAGTTAAACTATAAAATGTATTTGCTGTCTTGCACTTAATTGTGAATTAATCCAAAAAAAATTCATCGATTTCAATGTTCGATATCTCAAAAAATATATTTTTTGCTTCAATTTGTTATTATAACTCTGAAACTACTGAGCAGATTGTAACGCAATATTTATGTGAAAATCTTAAAATAGTATGGGAAAAATGTTTTTAAAATTAAATCAATCGAAAGTTATTGTTCTTAACTACTAAATTTTAGGTATATCAAACAAAAACTAAAATTTTGTGAAAATGACCGAATTCACTTAATTGTGAATAAATTCGAAAAGAATCAATCGATTTTTATGGCCGATATCTCATTTTGTTCCTATTACATGTGGTTTTGCGGTAAAGTAATAAACGTGAACAATTTCTGCCGTTTTCGATTTTTCATGATTTTTTTAAAACAAAAAAAAAATTGATATTTTCACGTAAGAAATATATTTTTTGCTTCAATTTGCTATTATAACTCTGAAACTCCTACTAAAATTTATAATTTTACTTAAAAGTATTTAAAAAAGAAAATCTATCCATAGAATTGAAAAATGTTATCTTTTTTGTATTATATTCTGGTTAGTCAAGCCTTTTTCTGCTGTTGACCCGTGTAATATATCACCATTTTTGACCATTTCCCAGTAAACATATTCTTCCCCAGTCTACGTTAACAATCAGTAAACATTTGTCTAGCAATACAGACAAATAAATCAGACTAACGGGTTGTTTGCTTGAGACTGAGACAGATCAACACGATCATATTTCGTTTTAATTTTAAACAGCCAACGAAAAATCTACGACGCATCGCGACGACGAAGATTTGTTAAGAGATTAAACTCAAACATTTAATTACACTCATTATCTGAAAACTCTTAAGCAAATGCAAAAAGTATCTAGTAAAAGCTTTATAAATAGATTACACAGATTTTTCCAAACATCATTCAGTCTTTACAGATCAAAGCGTGTGCACGAATTAAACAGCGGCTAAAATTAACAAATAAATTAAAAAATAACGATTAAAAATTGGAGAAAAAAAGTTGTGTTACGTTCTAATTACTTTTAAAACGTGAATTTAACTCAAGTTCATAAGAATAAGAAGAAGCAAAAAAAAATTGTGAATAAAAATCATAAATAAATTAAACAAAACGTGAGATTACAAACAAATAGTGAAATGACTACCTCAATTACAAGTCTCTTGCAAACATTACGCATTGTGCCCACTGTGGGCCAAAAGCAGAAAGCTCAACAGCCTCCACTCAAAGTTTTAACCGCTCAAAAAGCCTCTTTACCTGAAATTTGTCTGGATGCTGTGGCCCAACACGATGACTATTGCGATTGTTGGGTCGTGATCTACGATCGTGTGTATGATGTAACCAATTTCATACAAGATCATCCTGGCGGTGCTGATGTTATAATGGATTATGCAGGACGTGATGCCACTTTGGCGTTCCATGGCACGGGACATTCACGTGATGCCATCGAACAAATGCGTGATTATTTAATTGGAGAACTACCCGAACATGAGAAAATATTCCGCTGCACAAATGGTCAAGTTATAAAGACTGGTATACCCGAATAGAGTTAGTAAAAATGAAAAAAAAAAAAACAGAAAACCAAAATTTTAAAAGCTTTATTATCTTAAGGAGCTCACTTTACGGCGGCAAACATATAAAATGTTTAAGGATAAAATCAGAAATTAATTTAAAAGCTTTAAAGCTTTTTTTATGTAAAAATTTGTAAAAATTCTTAATTCTGTAAATGTATGTTCTGTGAAGATGGCCTCTAGATGTAGTATTTTTTTAACGATTGCATTTCTTGTCATTTCCTATTATTTACTTGACTATATTTATATACTTTTTTCCAGCTATTATTTCTTGAATTGTGTTAATTTATTTATTCTGTATTTTTCTTACGTATTTAAGTTATTTACTTACTTAGTTTTTTTAATCAGCATTTTCTAGTTTTAAATTGTACTGATCTATTTTGTACTTATTATACGCACATGTAATAAATTAATTTTAGTTTTTCGTATTTATTTACTATATACTGCTAGTTCTCTATATACACATTATTTTTAATTGATTATTTAAATATTTAATTGTAATATTTACTTACAAAAATAAAATATAATTCATTGAATTATTTAATAAATATAAAATTTTTTATTTGTACCAAAGATAAAGCAATTTAATTTTTTTATTTTAACTTTTAATCAGTCTACACAAAAAGTGAGACGATTATTTTCAGTGCCCTACATTATATTGCAAAGAATATTGATTTTGTAAATCGGTTTTCAGCCCTACTACATAATTAATGTATTTAGCTTCAAGTAAAGACAGTATTTCAAATATGGCTGTGCCGAATCTTATTTACTTTTTAGTGAAAAAAAAACAAAAAATGGTGAAAATAAAAAGTATTAGTGATAGAAAATGTTGGTGAACAAAATATTGATGAAACAAGTAGGAGTGCTATATTCGGCTATGCCGAATCTTATATACCCTTCACTTTTGTTGTGGATGCATTAATTGCCCATTTGCAGCGTATAGCATCGTAAATATATCAAGAAAACTTTAAAAAATGTTACATTTAATTGCTGACGAACTGATTATATTTTAGAAGCTACAAACGAAATAACAATCTTATATATACCCTTCTCACGAAGGTGAAGAGTATAAAAACAGCAACGCTAAACGAAGCACCAACAAGAACAAAATACGCAAAGCAATAAAGCCAACACACATCCAAACATATGTCCGTTTTGTTGCTTTTTTGTCCAAGCATGCAATAAATTGTCTTTTTTAGATGAAATTTTTAGAGGTTGTCTCGGATTTTTGTTCATATCTCCGTTATTTATGGACGGATTTTGCTGATTTTAAATAGGAAACTTCTCGAAATAATGTCTGACAGAATAATTTAAGATTTGGATCCCGAAGATATCTGGGGTTTTCAGAAAATTGATTTCAACAGACAGACAGACAGACAGGTGGACATGGCTTAATCGACTCCGCTATCTATAAAGATCCAGAATATATATACTTTATAGGGTCGGAAAATTATGTTGTTGAAATTATAAATGGAATGAAAAATGTATATATACCCTTCTCACGAAAGTGAAGGGTATAAAAAATGTTGGTGAACAAAATATTAATGAAAACAAATTGTAAAAGAAACAAGTATGATTGTTATATTCGTCTGTGCCGAATCTTGAATACCAACCATCAATATGTACACAGAGGAAACAGATTCATATTAGCAACCGAATTTGTTGCCAATCGAATGGTAATAGCTTGTTGATCCAATTTTATAGCTGTGGCTACAAAATTTTAGAAGGGTAATAAAAGTTTTGTTGCTTCAACTGAACTACTTTCTGTAGTTAAAACCGAAAATTTCTATGTGTGCAACCGAATCATTCGATTGGCAACAAATTCGGTTACTACTTCGATTCTGTTTTCTCTGCGTAGTTTCCGAACTGTACAGAATTTACCCATTTTCAATAAGAAACAAACCTTATCAACAAAGAGTATTTGTGGAATACTCTAGCTACATCGGACAGACGGACGAACGGAAATAGCTAGATTGCCTTAGAATTTTACGAGAACCCAGGATATAGAGTGTTGGAAAAAATAATAAGGAGGACAATTAGTTTTCAGTGTTTCTTAAACTAAAAAAAGGTTTATGCTTAAACAAAATGTATTTGGATTGGATTAACAAAAATAAAATTTATTCTCAAGATTAGCACAGGTCTCCGGGGATATAGATACCGCGCTTGCTGGTCTTTTTTCCCCATAACTTCTTTGGTTTTACTCTAATATGACCTATTTTTATAACCTACACCAACATAGTGGGGAGGGTATATTGGATGTTTGAAAGCAGAACGCCCAAAAATATTATTCTAACACCCATCTGAGTCGATTAAACGATGTCCGTCCGTCCGTCCGTCTGGCTCGCTGGTTGTCCATGTAAACATTTTGCGCAGAGTACAGGTCGCAATCTTGAAGATATTTCGACAAAATTTGGTCCATATCATTTTTTCTGCCCAAGGACGAACCCTATTGAAACTGGCTAAAATCGGTTCATTATTTCACCTAGCCCCCATACAAATGTCCTACCGAATTTGGACTTTATCGGTCATAAATGTTTAACTTATACATGTATCTACACAATTTTTTCTCCAAATAAGTTTTATATATACGGATCGGTCCATAATTTTTCATAGCTCCCATATAAGGCCCACTTCCGAAAATCGCTCACGAATATAAATTATTGAAATTTTGAAAGAAAAATATTTTTGCTCATTTACTTAGTGTAGTGTATTATATGGTTGGGCTTGACCGACCATACTTTCTTACTTGTTACTTTTAAGAATCCCCCACAAATGCTCAATGAGGTTTAAATCCGGAAACTGGGAGGGCCAATCTAGGACGTTGTTCTCTTGAAACCATAACTAAGCAAGCCTCGTGGAGTACTTCGGGTCGTTATTCTGCATAAACCCAGACAAGAGGCACTTCCTCTTTTGCAAAAGGTAGCATTTGTTTCCTTAGTAACGTATGCGGAATAAAATTGCAACAACAATTTGGCACTGGCCAAAGAAAAAGTCTATTAGTGTTTTAGGACTTAGTTTGAATTACGTTATGTTTTGCCTTAATACTTTAAAACCCCTTTTGAAAATCTTGCTTTTAGTTATTTCAAAATGTTAATAAAAAAAAAAAAAAAAACATTTGTAATATTTTCCATATTTTATCTATTTTTATCGGGAAAAATTTATTATATGTTACATCAGGTGGCAGAAAAAGGCAAAGAAGTGGAATTTTATGGAAGTAAATAATAATAAAATTATTGATAAAATGTGCAAAGAGGAATATAAACTTTTTTCTAAAAAAAAATATCAAACATCGTACAAACATTTTAACATCACTAATTTTGGTTTCATCCGACTACAGAACATTTTTCAATTTTCCCGAAGGAGGTGTTGATTGGCGAATAATAACCATCTGTTTATATTTTGTTTACTTAATAAAGGTAGTTTTCTAGACCTTCGTCCCTTTAATCTAGATTCTATAAGTCAATTCCTTATTGTATGATTAGAAGTAGAATACATCCAACTGATGCACATAAATCGTCTTTGATTTCGCTCGATGACTTAAAAGGATTTTAATTGAAGATCTTACTATAAGTTGGTTCAAGTTGCTGAGGTTTTTCTCTTTCTTCCTCGAGTTACATGTCTTTTTTTAGAGTCAAGTGCATTGCAAACTTTATTTTTAGAATACTTTAAATATTTCTGCAATTTAAGCTCAGAATAAAATCTTTCTGAGCTTGAGTAAGTAGTTTGAACACCTCGAATTACAAACGTTGTGAATGGTAACTTAAACATATTATGGTTACCATAATCATGTACATAATAATAACAGTAAGCAGAATATTGTTCAAAAACTTTTAAAAATTTTGAGATGTTAAACATGATATATGTAGAATTAGTTATGTTTTAATAAAATTTACCACTATAGTGGGGAGGGTATAATGGATTTGTGCAGATGTTTGTAAAGCCCAACAATATTAGTCTAAAGTATACCGTATACCGAATTCGGTATAAAGTATACCGAATCACTTTCTGAGTGATTAAACGATGTCCGTTCGTCCGTCCGTCTGGCTGGTTGGCTGGTTGTCCATGTTTTTGCTCATTTACTTAGTGTAGGGTATTATAAGGTCGGGCTTGACCGACCATACTTTCTCACTTGTTTAAAACTTGTTTTTGTACAATTTCATAACGATATTAATTATTATAAGACAATTCTGAATGTTAAAAACATTTTACGAGGGGAACTTGTATGGGGATTAGTATAATTTCAGTGTACTTAATTTGTGTAACATTTTATCAGGATTGCCCCATAATCAACATATTTATAGCTGCTCAATCAGAATTCCATTGTGTTTTCAACACACAGACATGCGGAGGGACATAGCTAGATCGTCTTAGAATCTCATTATGACCCAGAATATATATACTAATGTGGGTCTGCGACAAATATTTTGACGGGTTACAAACGGAATGACAAAATCAATATTACATCCCCCCCTCTATTTTGATGGTGGGTAATAAATTTTACGAGTGATCCCAGTGTTTCACCGATTTTTTTGGAGATCCTCTGGTTTGTGTAACATTTACGTATAACACATATAAAAACAACAAATACTAATTAATAAATTTTGACAATTATAATTCAAAACCATAAACAATTTATGTTTCTCTGCGTAAGCAAACCCGTACAAATTTAAAGAGTGTGCACAAAGTAATTGTGGCATATTAATTAAATTTTAAATATTGCTGATATCAACCAGATAATTTAACGCATTATATACAATCAACTTTTTTATGTGGTTTTTAATTGTTTCACATAAATTAAATAATTTTTTTTTATTTGGAAATATTTTTATTATTATATATTAGCATGACACACATAGAGGGTATCAAACATTTTGACACGACATTTTGACAAATATTTAACAAATATTTATTTGTTTTCTTTTGTCAAAATGGAAAAAAATCCATTAAAATATTTGCCGCCTATCTCTGATGTCAATAATTATATTTTATTCTTAAATTATTTATTTTAATTTTTTATATTTCTTTGTTTGTGATACAAACATTTATTGGAAATACCGTAGAAGATCCACAGGAGGCAGATCAATCAGTATACAGTGTCATCTATCACATATATACGTATTTAATCAATCGTCGATATATATTTAGCAGATGAGGCCAAAGATATTTATGGGGGATTTCATGTTGAAATCGATGTCTTCCGATTGGGATGAAATTTATACCAAGATTAGTTCAAAAGATGGTTAGCTTGACACAAATTCCCCCTTATATAAAAATTTGTATAGGGTCTTTCATTAAGCGCTTTCTATATTTAAATTTAAATAAAATAAATTGGGTGTGAGATATCACCAACATTTTTTTTTTTTCGTTTTAAAGGCCTATCGATGCCATTATGTAGACAGTAAGACATTGTGCAAATGTCCACCGTGGCTTCATCGCGACCGAAATGTCGAATTTTCTATGACTCTGGCGTATAAATCAGGCTGAACTTGACTGTTGTCATGGGTTATGTTATGTTTGCATAGACTTTCAACTTAAGAAAACCGCACAATAAAAAGTCTAACGGGGTCAAATTGGTCGCCAGTTCACATCACTTCCACGTGAGATGACCATGCCCTCACATCGCTCGTGCAAAATGTCTAATTTGGTAAAATCTGAGTGGCACGTAGGTCCGTCATGCAGAAACCACATGTTGTTGGTGTCCATATCATCCAATTCAGACCAAAACAAGTTGGTGATAACCGACCTAAAGCGCTCAACAATATGGTCGCTATCAAATGTCAAAGTTTGAACGTCCTTATTGGAAGAAGCTTTATATACTTACTACAATATTACCGATAGATTTTTAATTGAAGTGTGTTTATTGTTCAAAAATGAAATAAAAAAAAAATGAATTCAAACCTGGCTTGTGGTTAGTCGGCTTTTCACATAAACACATCACGAACGCCTACAAATTCAACAAATTGTATAACACACATTCCAACAAATCAAGTTTGAATCGCTTTCTGAAAAATTACCAATACATTATCATTTAAAGCATTTCTCTTCTTGGTTGACTCTGATTTAGAGACACTCTCTACAGCCAAATTATAATAATTACTAGTTTTTTACTCCATAACACAGTGGGTTAGAATCAACATTTTTTGACTTGAAATTTTTTTTGTAAGACCAAAAATTATCTTATCTAAATAAAACAAATAGTTCGAAGTAAATGTGGATCAAATTGATCCCAATATTTGCAATCCTATTAAAATTTTGATACAAATGTAATAAAAACTTTATTTTTTAACAAAAATCTATGAAGTTTTCAAAGTTTTTTTATATTTGTCATTTTAAATAACAGGCTGTAAAAGAACTTGCCAAAAGTTCAAAGAGAATCCCTCAATTTCTAAATCAAACAATTTGATATTTTTTACCATTATGCTAATGGGGCCCACGTTTCCTTTGGGGCTGAGAAAATGCGCTGGGGATAAATAGGGAACACACCAAAAATATAGGTCAAATTCCGAAGGGCGTAGAGGCGACATATTCGAAAAATAGAACATGTATTTTATACAAAATGTTCTCTGTAAAGATACCTTACAGAAAAACATAAAATTGTTATATGTTCTTTAATAAAGTTGTTTTTAATAAAAATAAAAGAGCAAAGTCACCTTTCGCCCAAAAAACAGCAAAAATGTACTATTTTTTTAATTTTTAAATTCAAAATCATTGTTTTTGGATCCATAATCGATTTTGCTCTGAAATCTTTTGTATGTTATTGGTAATTTAGTTGTCTAACATTCGGTCCAAAAGTGCGATCTATATTATTAAAAAAGCGGACCAAGGTATGGCAAAATTTTCAAATTTCAATTTTGTAATGTCTATAACTCGGAAACTATAATAGGTAAATTGCATACACAAGCATATTTCAAGATCTAGGCAAGCGCTTTCCCAAAATATAAAAATCTTTGAAATCGGATTGGAAACAAAAAAATGGCACGTGTTTAAATATTTTACATGTCGAAGGTACTCTACTTTGAGCCCCCATAGCGCCGCCCCTGGAGGGCCCATTTTAATAACTTAAACTCAAATGCTCTCGATCGGACCAGCCGTTGAGAAATCCCAGATTTATTTCCAAAAAATGTTGATTGCCCCACTGTGCATAATTGGAAATATGAAATATGTCGTAAGAGATTTCTATCCCTCCTTATATGAGCGTACAAATCTTGAACATTTTAGTCGGATTCGCAAAAAATGTATATTGACTTCGATTGAAAACAATAAATCTTCAATATGAGTAAGCAAATCATTATCGCAATTCAGAAATATGTACATAAAATATGTGTATATAAGTCTAGAAATAACCAGTATTTAAAGATTCAATAGCTTCCAACCACTTTATGCATCAATTTGTAACATATTGAAAACATTGAAAAACACATTTCGAAATGATCTCTAATAAACATTGATTCCCGTTATCGTGATATTATATAGGTCTGATATGTGCAGGTTCGATACCTGCTAGCAAGTGTGGTGGCTTTCGCTAGAACATCTTAGTATTCTTCGTTTCATTTTTGGTAAATTATTGGATTTAATTTGAGCCACACTTTCTTATTTTGCTTAATGAGTGTAGCTTACTGCCTTAGCTATACAAGTATTCTATTTTAAAGCAAATCTGATAAAGACAGAACATCTGCATTGAAAGAAGTGCAACAAAATTCTTACAAAGTTTCTTCTTGTCCATTTGGAAAAGACGCAATAAAAAGTTTTCAAGAATTTCTTGCAGAACCTTTGACGTCTTATAAAAAAAAAAAATAAAAATAAAATATAACAAATGAAATCAATAAAATGCCTCATAAGATGACTGCGAGTCAATGTGTTATTGGCAATTTATGTTCATTTATAAATATTAAAAACCTATAAAAAAAATTAAGCGTACCAGTATAATTATTTCTATAATAATTCAAGGCTGTGTAGAAAGAATATAAAAATTATATGTACATATAGTGTAAAATACGAGTATTATGTTTAAAATAAGAATAATTTTGTTATCATTCTAAAATTTAAATTTTTAAAAATAACTAATATTTTTTATCATTATTTCATAGTTCAATTAAGTAACTAATACAAAAATCCCTCAGAGCTTTTAAGTTTCAATAGTACGAGTAAAATTTTGAGAAAGCAATTTTGTTGTCCAAAAAAATCGCTTTTTATACAACTGCCATGTTGCCAGCATTGTTTTTAGTAGCAAAAAGCTTTTCAAGTGGGCATGTGCCAAAAAACAAGTTACTTTTTAACGTTTGATTACAGCAGACAGCTGTTGCTTTACTTTGGAGAAAAACAAAAGGAAATGCGTGAAAAGAGAATCTCTGTTGCTTTAAAAAAATGTACCGTAAATGGAAAACGTTATTATTGAGAATTTAGATTTATTCAGGATAAACTTAATTTATTCCGAATATAGTGGGTCAGAATCAAAATATTTTGAAAATAAATCTGTCATTTAATTTACTGGTCCGGTTGACATGAATTTTCACATAGGTATAGGAGAGGAGTATTCGAGCTTAAGCTTTGATGAGGGACCCCATATTAGTGGCGCTGTGATGTCTCAAAGTAGGGCACCTCAGACATGTAAATTTTTAAACGGTCGCTTCTTGAAGCCATCGATTAGGCCTATAAAAGAAACGTGTGCTATTAATCTCAAGCTATAGTTTCACAATATAATACATTATTTATCACCCATTTCATTCAAAAGGTCCCTGTTAGTTATGCAATAAATATAAAAAAACATATGAACAAATTTTAAAAACAAAATTTTTTGATTTTAAATTTCAATATTGAGAAAATGTTGAATTTCCTGATTTTTATTTGGCTAGAAAAAAAGTTTCTCAATGAACATATAATAGTTTTTATATTTGTTTGAAAGTTATGTCCAAAGGAATAGCTTTCAAATATAAATCGGGTAAAATATACTAATATGGGTTTCTCTAGTCCTTTTCGAACTTAACCATGGACAAAATGTCAAAAAATATAATTGATAATTTGGATTTTATATTTGGCTTTTAGTAATTGTGGGATTTGTTTTTTCTTAATACTATTTCTTATTTCTACATTAAAATTTTTTACCAAAAAGCATAACAATGTAAACATTTTATTTAATTATGTTAAGGAATAAACTTTTTATTAAATATTATATCTTTATGAATATTGCAATATCAACAAGTTTGGCAGAATTGCATTTTTTTTTTATTATCAAAGACAATTTAACTTCAACTTACTAAAACTAACTATTTTTCTATATTGATTTTGTCATTCCGTTTGTAACACATAGAAATATTCATCACAGACCCACAACTCTGGGTCCTTATGAAATTCTAAGATGATCTAGCTTTGTCCGTCCGACTTTCAGTCTGTTGAAAACACGATAGGGCTCAAACGAAAGGAGCTAGATGCTGAAATTTTCCACAAACACTCTATGTTGTTAAGCTTTGCTTGGTATTGAAAATGGGAAACATCGGTCCATGATTTCACCTAGCCCACATACAAATGTCTACACGGAATACTGTTTGAGCAGCTATAAATATGTTATTATGCGGCATACATGATAAAATCTTGCATATATTATTTCTAAGTACTCTGAAGATATATTGTAAAGTATGTATTGCGAAAATCGGGGAACAGTTGTCCCTAATAAAATTCGTCATAAACAAGTTTTATATGAACCTAAACATTTTTACCAACTTTTGTGAGCATCGCTCAAATTAAAAAAATGTCGGGCCAGATTCCTTCTGATCATTTAATGAAATTCTCAATACATCAGGTAACTGTAATTCATGTTTTTTTTTTTAGTTTTAAGCTCTGATTAGGAAAAAGTAAGCTTTGAAGTCAGTTGTTGTCAACAAGTACATTCAGATTTCAAAGAGAAGTGTATTTTTTGTGTGACTTTGATATATGATTATATAGGCTATGGTGATTTTACTGTCATATTTTCTTTTATTATTAAGCTTTATATCCGGATAGTTCCGGCGTAAAGCTATATTCGGGTTAATCTCTCAAGTGTTCACTTTAAGGTAAATCAAAAACATCTTGCGCATTTTTAAGACCACCATACATTTTTTTCACATTTTCATTATGACCTCCACTCTTAACCGAAAGAACATTTTTAAAGAAAAGGTAGAAACCCCTAAAATAAACCGCAAAAAAAAGTTGAGTTTTTATAATCCTATATATATTTGAACACATATTTTATTTAATTCATAAGTGATAAGTGAACCCAACGCGATTTATTAATTTTGTCCAGTTAGATTTGCCATCTTCCACACTGTGCATCGGTCCAATATCCGAAATATATTTTATTGTCTCATATTGATGGTATATTGATGGTTATACAAGATTCGGCACAGTATAATATAACACTCTTACTTGTTTTAATTGATAGGAGCCAAACACCTAAAGTAAGACTCTTAATAACATAAGAACTGTCAGTTAGATTTTATAATTTTTAATGTCTTATTAAACCTAATATATTGTTACGAATGTGCAATGACGATTTGAATTTAACAGTCAGTAACGTCAGCCTGCAGCATTCATCATGTTTGAAGGCACGTCCATCATTGTCATTGTTTGTAAGTATGGCAACACTAAATGTTTGGGCTCCTGGCAATGACATCGAAGGCTCTAGAATTCGAATGTACTAGTATGTCCGTTAAGAGCTTTGTAGAAGATTCCCGTGAGATGGGAGTGCGTGAATAAATGGTGGCAGAGGCTGCAGTCGTGAGTTGAGTTGATCATTGGCGCTGTTAGAGTTAACATCAACTGTCATGTGCATGTGAGTTTGTACATTGTAAAGTTTGTGTGCATTTCTGCGAATTGATAAACGTGTATAAAGACACTGAGTGACTTGTTGTACATTCTAAATAAATAAAGAGTTGTTACCAATTTTAAACTACTAAAACTGCTTTTATTTGCAATCAAAAGTATCCGGTTTATTTAAAGGAAATAAACCACCTTTTTAAAAGGTAAAAACGTAACAATATAGTAGATTTAATAATTTTGTTTTCGAAATAAATTTCTCATCAAAGGATATGATTGTTAACCGTCCAGGAGCAAGAATATCTCAAAAAACATTATTTAATTTTTTTTATAAATTTTCATCAGGTCTCTGTTACTTCTTTCTAAATCCGATGAGAAACTTAAAATCAGTTTATATTCAACAAATTTAAAAAACTGATTCTTGTTATACTCGTAACACCTACCAGAAAAATAGTATCCCTTTCCAGGTATCTTCTTGTCGCACAGTGTTATTCTACTAGAAAAATAGTTATTTTTGCGGAAAAACAATCACTCAAACCAAGGCTAAGATTGTTAAATTCTATGTGAATTCTGCCCCATTAATTGCAATAGAAAAAAAGTGGCTTACTGAATTTCGTTTTGGCCGTACAAGCGCGAAAGATACCGAACGCTCTGGACGCCCAGTTGAGGTCTCTACAACCGAAACAATTGAAAAATAGAAGGATATGGTGTTGGCCAATCGTAGTTTGAAAGTGCGAGAGATTGTGCAAGCCATGGACATTTCATATGGCTCACACTTGGTTAGGAGAAAGCTCACAATCGACCATTAACGCAATCGAGCACACATGTGCAGTTGCCATGGCAAGCATTCATGAATTAGGCTACGAATTGCTCCTTTTTAAGCCCTATTAACCGGTTGTAGTCCCGAGTGCTTTTTTCTTGTTTTCAAACCTGAAGAAATGGATCAGTGGAAAAAGATTTGACTCCAACGATGAAATCATCCCACAAACAAATACCTCTTTTGATGAGCTCGACAAAACTTTTTTTTTGGAAGGGATTAACAAATTGAAGAAACGTAGTATAATGTATATAGAGCTCAAAGGAGTCTATGTTGATAAATTAAATGATTTTTCATCCAAAAACCTGTATTTTATTCAAAAAGTCCCGGACTTATTGAGTTTCATCACAGCAAAAAAAAAAAAATTGTTTTTGGCTGGGACACGACTCGAACCCTCGAATAACAATAATTTGTTGCTTGTGAATCTAGCGCTTTACTCACTACACCACTACTTAATTATTTTGTTAAGCTTTAACAATTGGCTTTCATACACAAATTCAAATTAACATAATCTACACATAAATTATTTTGTAATATAATTTAATTAAATATAATTAAAAAAAATAATAAAAAATTCTGTCCCTACCTTGAGTTTAGATTTATATTTGACTTGATGAAGGTGGCTGCAAAATAATGCGTAACTAAATGCATTATTTTGTAGTTATATTTGAAATTGTAAGTGAAGTTTTTGATGGGTACGATACCTTGTCTAAAATTTGTGTTTCCTCCATTTGATCGATTTTTAGTCAAAACCCCTCATATAAATCACAGTCTCTGATAATAAATGTTCACAAATGTACAATATTTTTGATATTTTTCAATCTACAAGAAGTTTCCCTATTTATACCCACCAAAATATAGGTTGAATATTGATTTTAACATTCCGTTTTTAACATAGCAAAATATTTTGCGCAGACATAGGAAAACTTTTTTACAAAATAGCTTAACATGGAAAAGTCTACAATTTTGTCGCTTTCAGTACTAATATTTCCACATATAAAATCAAAAACACTTTCATGTCTTTCATTTTGCTTTGTTGAAAGCCAAATTTCGAAAATTGCACTACGAAACATTTGTTTGGCCATGATGCTTTTATAGGTCAAAAATTTCCGGGGGTCAATTGGGGTGGATTTTCTTTTTTGTTTCTATAAATAGGTAGGTTGGTTAACGGTATATTTCACTGAGCTCAATTGAACTCTGTAACTTTTTTTCTATTGAAAATTTTAAAATTAAGAAAAAATCTTACCTAAAATGGATGTCTAGAATATCACTCATAAACAAATTAGCAGGCCTTATTTTGAAATGTGATAAAACTCTTATTTAGCTTAAATATTGTGTTTCACTATTCAAAAATAATTTTAAAAAATATCAAAAAACAAACAAATTCAACGCATCCAAACATTGATTACTTTTAGCAAGAACTATTAAAAAATTTTAATGTCAATTAAACATCTCACTCTTTGATGCCATTATATTTTTGTTGTTTACATATTTTGTTTTAATGTTTATTGTATTCAATATATATTTTTATACCCTCCACCACCACAAGTGGTGAAAGAGGGTATATATACGTTTGTCATTCCGTGTGTAACATTGAGAAATATTCATCTGAGACCCAACAAAGTATATATATTATTGATCCTTATGAAATTCTAAGTCGATTGAGCAATGTCCGTCTGTCTGTCCGTCTGTCCGTCTGTCTGTCTGTATGTCTGTGTAAAACACTCTCACGTCCAAAATACATAAGTGAAATTAATGAAATGTATACCAAAATGTTTATAATTTTTCTAAGCAGTTTGGTATTGAAAATCAGCAAAATCGAATTGGTAGAACCAGGGTTATGGATTAAAATGTAAGACAACCTCCAAAAATTTTGATCATTTTCACATGTTTTTTTCTGATTTTTGGTAAATCGATTGCAAAGAATATCATGAAATTTTGCACACATTATTTATATGATAAAAGGACAAATTCTGTTGAAAATGGAAAGAATCGGTCCATAATTTCTCGTAGCCCCCATACAAATTTCTTCCCGAAATATGGTGCTATAGTCTATAAATGCCTACAGAATTGCAATATCCATACAAAATTCAGCAAAAATAAGTTTCGTGCTAAGAGAAATCACAATTTTTCGTGGATCGGCCCATATTTGATCATAGCCCCCATATAAAGTTCACTTCCGAAAATCACTTAAACATGCATAAATACCTTATAAATATCGCTATTGAGTTGAAATTCGACACAAATAATCTCCATATACACAAAAGTCGTTGCACCGAATTCTATGAAGATCGGTTCATATTTGTTTATAGCCCTCATATAAGGACCTCATCCGAACAACGCATTAACCTGCATAAATATCTAAAAAATATCAATATCAAACCAAAATTTTACATAGATACGTAATTTATATATGGAAATCATACTTCAGGATTTTGTGAATATCGGTCCATATTTGACCGTAGCTCCAATTTAAGGTCCATTTCCGAAAATCAGTTAAGTACTCACAAATCTCTTATAAATATCTTAATAATGCTAAAATTCGACATACATAAAACTCATATACATAGCAACAACTGTACCAAATTTTATTAAGTTTGGGCCATAATTGGTCATAGCTCCCATATAAGGACCACTTCCGAAAAACCCATTAACCTGTATAAATATCTAAAATTTGTATCTAGTAATCATACTACTGTAGTTTGCGAATATCGGTCCATATTTGACCATAGCTCCATATAAGGTCCACTCCCGAAAATCACAAAACCCCTCATAAATTTCTTACAAATATAGTCATCAAGTTGAAATTCGAATCCAAAAATTACAATATATGTAAAAATCATTGTACAAAATTTTATGATAATCCGCCAATAATTGGTCATAGCCTCCATATAAGTATCACTTCTGGAAAACAAATTAACCTACACAAATATCCAAAAATAATATTTGTACTGAACCAAAATTGTACATCGATCAGTAATTTGTATTCAAGAATCATATTACAAGATTTTTTAAATATCGGTCCATAATTCGATATAGTTGTCATATAAGATCCACACTTGTTAATAGCGTTGTTTAAATTAAGTTTTATTAATTTTTTTATTTATAAATTTTACAAAAATAGCTCTCAAATACATTGAAATCACGTTACAGTATTATATGGCGATAGTCCCATAATAGGTCAGCTCCAATATGTTCAACCAAAATTTGAATCCAAAAATCATACTACTGAATTTTATGAATATCGGTCCATAATTGGCAACAGTCCTCATATAAGTTCCATTTTCGGTAATAACTATAATACCCATAAAACTCTTGTAAAGATGAAATTCAAATAAAATACATAGAAATCACGTTAAACTATTTTATGATGATTGACTCATAATAGGTCATAGCTTCCAATTAGTTTCACAACCCAAAAATACATTAACGCATATAAACATTGATGTCGATTAAAAATTCAACAGAAATTAGTTACAAGTAGACAGAAATCATACTGCTGGAATTTTTGACTATGGGTTCATAATTATATATAAGACACATATCCGGAAAATTCATTTATCGCGAATATATATTAAAATTTTGTGATATATCTCATTTCCATATGCAAAATTTTGAATTTTGTCTAAATATATTTGTATACCCTTTTTTATATTCTTTTTCTTCACTTGTGGTGAATAAGGATAATATTGATCCAATCGGATAATGATAACCAAATATTAGGTACATATATAAATTGTTAAATGTCATACGTTATAATATAATAAATGACAAACTCTATTCAAAATGGTGCTTAAACTAGTCTTTCTTACAATTGTTATATTATTTCATATATTTATGTAATAGTATTTCGATAACATTGTCTTAATCCTCATAATAACAAATATTGAATATGGATATTAAAGTGTTTATGCCAATGTAACTTCTACATCTCTCATCATATTTAGGTGGAGGGTATTTAAGATTCGGCACGGCCGAATATAGTACTCTTACTTGTTTTTTTTTCAAAGGAGTTTTTTTTATTAAATCCCGCTAAAGCAATGAAATCTGACACTGTGCCCTCCTAAAAACGAAAAGTTTT
This sequence comes from Calliphora vomitoria, assembly GCA_942486065.2. Classification (NCBI taxonomy): domain Eukaryota; kingdom Metazoa; phylum Arthropoda; class Insecta; order Diptera; family Calliphoridae; genus Calliphora; species Calliphora vomitoria. The sequence goes on along the minus strand of OW818030.2, from coordinate 84,278,717 downwards.
CATATTAAAAAGGAGGAAAAATCAAAATGATAAACAAACTTTTATTTCCCCCCATATGGTTGTCTTGGATTCGCACCTGCACATTATTATATATATTCTGGATCATTATAAGATTCAAAGACTAAATGGCTGAGGATCTAACTGGCTTATATTGTCCACAAATAGAGTGAGTTCCAAAACATGAAAATACTTTGCAGTAATAACTGTATCCAACCAAATCTAGCAAACACTTAGTTATAATTGTAAAATAAACTTTTCACAGTGTCTCTTTTTATCTTTACATAAGGTTTGCTACATGAAACATTGTCAAAGTACACGGTTTCGTTAAGAAACGCAAGGTTTTTTTTTGGTTGCTTTGCAAAAAAGACATTTTGGAATTCACCCATACTCTCTATCGATAATGTTTGTTTGGTATTTAAAATGGAATATATCGGGCCATGATATCACCTAGACCTCATACAAATGTCCGTCCGGAATACTGTGGGAGCATTCATAAATATGTTGATTATGCGGCAGTACTGATACGATTTTTCACACATTAGTTCTAAGTACTCCGGAATTATACTGTAACGAATGGCCCAAATGGGACAATATTTCTCTCTAGACCCCATACAAAGTCCCCCTCAGAATATGACTTGAACATTGGTAATTGTCTTATAATAATCAATATTGTAATGAAATTGGACATAAACAAGTTTTATATCAACCTAAATCTTCTATCTATTCACATTATAACCCCTATATCAGAAATATATAATACGATATTGTCACATATTGACGGAGGATACACAATATTCGGTACAGCCGAATATAAATGTCTAGCTTGTTTATTAAGAGATCCTTCTAAAATTCCACCCATTTTATATCGAAATTACAGATTAACCTATTTGTTATAAAATTCCAAATGTGGTCCCAACGTGCAAAAATTATTTTTTTTTTTTGGATTTTTATAAATTTTTCTATAAATTTTGGGAATTACATTCTGGTGTTTCTTCCACCTTTTACGGTATAATTTACTGTTGCTTTTCCTTTCAACTTTCAATAATCTCAGACTACACACACACAATGTAACAACTTTAGGACAAACCAAAAAGCTTGAGAACGAAACAATATGTAATTGAACAACTTTAGATTGAGGGAAAGCGAAAGTATATAAAGTACCGCAACACACAAGTGATAAGCGGCCATAGAGTTTGTATTTCAGACGTAGTTATAATTCTACCTCAGAGGCAATAACAACATATATACAGAAGAAAAAAAAATCAAAAAAGTAAATACATACACAAAAAAAAAACAATAAACACACACACCTAAACAACAACAAATTAATAAAAAAAAATATATAAAACAAATATTTATTTGTTTAATAAATTATTAACCGATAATAATAATAATTATTATTATTATTATAACAAAAAAAAACAGTAATAAATTATTTAGTTGATGAAGTATTTTGCACAAATTTGTTGACTTTATTTATAGTGATTTTTGGGGTGTAATTTTGTTGGTAATGACTTTGAAATGAAAATGAAATGTTAACATATTGTCAGGATTTTTAACAACATTCAAAGCTGATAATAACAAATTATTAATAAAAACTAAACAAATACAAGATAAAGGGTAAGTTTTTCTACAAATAAATTAAAATTTTCTTTTGAAATATTTAAAATTTTGTAAAATTTATAGGAATTTGTTTATCTAAATATTCCCCCCACACTACATCTATTAGACTTCTAAAACCATTACCCTTAGTACGTAAGTTTGTGTGAGAGATTTAAGATTTCCTTTTCATTCGCCTCTTATTAAGAGTAAGTTGTAATTTTGTTTTCTAAATTATTTATTAATGCCTTTAGGATATTTGTGGCTAAAAATTACTTGTAAATTTGTTGTATCAGTTGATGCCACAATAAGTGTACATTTGACCAACTGAACTGACAATATTTGTTTAAGAAACCAATAAAAGAGAAAAATTTATATGTGAAATATTTATTTTCCAAATACCTATGGTAACATGTCTGAGCTTTTCTTCATTTTATAGGAGTTTGATTCAGTTGGGAATTATTGGTCAAATGAACATATGTTCAATTAATATGTTATAAGATGTTCTGATACAAAAGGTGTGAGAGAGGAAAAATATGTTGTCCATATTTCAACATGTGTTCAACATAGGATAGTGTTGACTTTTGTTTGAAGAAAATAATCATTTTAATGACAAATTAGAAATTGAAAAGATGTTTCCGTTAGTGCTCAATTACTTTAACTTGATATCAGCACAGATCGGCTGTTGGATTTCAGCATAGATTTTACATTCACTTCTAAGGCATCAAACTTTAATGTTTTTTTGCAATTTCTATGTCTAGTCTCTGTTGACGAGAGTTCTTTCCAGCGGAAAAAAACTTTAGGTTGGTACTGCTGACGCGCGGCTGAAAATCTTTGTTCGATCGAGACTCGGTTCTTTCCGGAGTCTATATCCAATTATCGTGGAAACGCATTTGTAAAGGACGTGAATTTCAACGCATTTTACTCTTTGACAAAAATGGATGAGCCCCCGCTGATGAACGCGTGTTTTGTAAGAAACTCTGGATTTCGGGAACGAGTTCCCTAATTTCATCAGAACACATTCCATTGTAGTATCGATAGAACAGTGAAACACAACACACATTGCGACGATGCTCCAGAGAATCAATAGAGCTTGACACCCTACTGTCACCGATAAGAACCTTCGCCCTCTCTTGTACGCGGTCAAGTAACTTCAAAATAGACTTCGAAGCACCGGCCCATACATGAGAGTTGTATTCCATTTTGGGGTCGGATATAAGTGATGTAAATAGTAAGGAGATCAGATTAAGTGGCACTTGAATGCTTCTTTCGACACTTGAAAAATTAGTTTTGTCCAGCGAACATCACACTGAATTCTCATGCCTGGAACAATGAGAGCTTCTGATTCCTTAATATTTACACCACCCATAGAAACAGATGAAGCAACAAGATCTGTCGTGCGTTTATGTGTTAACATGCAACATTGAGTCTTACGTGCATTAAAATCGACTCAGTTCGCATAACCCCATTCAGAGATTGTCACAAGATCCAAAAGGCTTGGCCTGTAGTTGAATGAATATGAATGGCAAATGTTGCTGTCATCTGCAAAAGAATAGATAGGGTTGGAAATTTGACTTAGAAAATCATTTAGAAAAATAAGGCATAGAGTAGGAGAAAGAACGGAGACTTGCGGTATCCCTGAATTAATCTTGAACTCATTTGATGAGATCCCATCTACAACAACTCGTATAGTGCGATCTCTGAGAAAGCTCGATATAAATCGAGAGAAGTTATTACCGACACCAAAAGCAATAAGTTTCGATAAGAGCGCACCGTGCCACACCCTATCGAACGCCTTAGAAATATCTAGAACCACCACTTTACTTTCGCCAAAACGGTGAATGGAATGGCATCATTTTCCGATAGGAAGGCGAGCAAGTCCCCCTTAGAGCGTCCTCTACGATAGCCGTGCTGCCGATCGCTAAATTGTTGGACTCTAGATATTTCACAAGATGGTGGTTAACCATACTCTACGTAACTTTGGAAAGTGCAGAACAAATTGCTATTGGGCGATAATTTTCAGGCTTCTTAGCCTCTCCCTTTTTTTGGAATTGGCGTTACATTAGCAACCTTCCAACATATAGGAAATTCTCCGGCACGGTATAAAATGCTGAAAAGGTTTGCTAACGGACGGGCTAGCGTCGAAGAACACTGCTTCAAGACCAGTGCTGTTATAACATCCGGCCTAGGAGACTTGTTTGTATTGAGATTCGCTAAAACCTTTTTAACTGCGCGAGCGCGAAATAATATATTCGGCATAGTTACTGATAATCTTTCAAGCTCGGGTAGTGTTTGACTGCTTTCCTGTAAATTCGAATTATTTGCAAATAATTCAGCCAAAAGGTTAGCTTTATCAATCGGGTCGGTGAAGGACTTAGCCCTGTCTAAATCCTAACATATTGGTGTTGTAAATTCGAAATTCTCTGAAAACTCAATAATAATATCAGCTTGTTCTTTTGCGAGGAATCGCCTTTTCTATAGAAGAGATGAATACTTTGCAGTATTCGAGGTTTCCATTAATTTTCCTTTATCATTAAGAATTGTTATTGCCAACCAGTTTCTGCATAGGGTCAAGACTTATATTCACCTCTCTCTACATCCTTTCAATTGTGATTGAAAGTCTCTCATCTTTATATGTTGATAGTTATCCAGGGATGATATCCGAATTATAAATATATATAAATTTATCCTCAGGGGTATATCAAAAACCAGCTTCGCTCAGTAAAGATTTATTTTATTGCAGATATCTTTTAAAATACTTTGAAAAACATTTACCTACTAAGCTAAGCCGCTTTTTTTTTTCTTGGACAAGGATTCAGGGGATGACCCCTATTCATGCAAAACCGAGACTTGAATGCTTCTTTCGACACTTGAAAAATGTGTTTAGACCAGCGGACATCACATTGTATTTTCATGCCCAGAACATCAAGAGCTTCTGATTCCACAATATTTACACCATTGTTGCGGGTACCCCTGAATTTATCTTGAACTCCTTTGATGAGATCCCATCTGTAACAACTCGTATAGTGCTATTTCTGAGGAAACTCGACATAAATCGAAAGAAGTTTTTACCGACACCAAAAGCAATAAGTTTTGATTTGTATAGAAAATTGAGTGATGGTTATTTCACAGTACCGAGTATGTATTTTGCATCCTTTTTAATAAGGACCTTTGGTAAATTAAATGCAATGATGATTAGTCATTCGGATCTCCTTCGCTATCATTATCCGCCATCAACTGAAGAGTCTCGTCTTTTTTGTGCTGAATTTGATCTTCTTAGCTATCATTCCCCGCTATCAACTCGTCTTCTTTGTGCTGAGTTTGATTTTAATATCACTTACATCAGATACTATTTGTGATTCCTCACGAGTCTTAGTAAGCTCCCCCATGAATCCATCTTTCTTCTTTTGGATATCCTCCACCAAAAAGATGGGGGTAAGCTGAGTTTGTCATTATGTTTGTAACATATCGAAATATTAGTCGTAGAACCAAAAAGTATATACAGTCGTAGTCAAAATTTAGTATACAACACGCATTAGTGCTATCGTAAAACGCCTGGCAATCTTGTATTTATTGAAAGTACAATGAACAGCCGAGACTACCTAAACATTTTAAAAGACAATTTGAAAGTAAGTGGTGATAATTTAGGTCTTGTAACTCCGTGGATCTTTCAGCAAGACAATAACCCAAAGCACACTCCCAGAATTCACCTCCGCAGTCTCCACACCATAACTCAATAGAGCACCTGTGTGACATTTTAGAGAGGAATTTTAGAAAACGAAGCATTTCATCTAAGGACGAACTCCGAACCCACTGTAAAAGAAGAGAAATTATTAACTTTTTGTTTTCGGACTTTTCTAATATAAAATAGAGCGTTATCCATACACTGTATACTAATTTATGACTGTTGTTTTTAGGTACTTTTTCCCATAAATTTTCCACGAAATCAATTTTAATTTGCAAAGTTTTTTTTTAAAGAATAATAAAAGATTAAACTCTAAACTTAATTTTAAGTTTATTCAAACTTATATATTTCTTTCACTAATTAAAGTATTTAGCTTCATAGATGAAAATGCGTATTGTATACTAAATTTTGATGATTTATTTATGTCCATCCGTCTGGTGTTGAAGGCAGGATATTACCTAGAGGAAAAGGCTTAGGGAATGAAGTTTACTTAAATATTGTTTGTTATTCAGAAAAGAAAAATTTGCCGTATGGTACATAAAAGCTTATAGAATAGCAGTATCCATTTAGAATTATGAAAAAATAAGTTCATTGTAATAACAAATCACAAAATAATATTTTATTTAAATCGGTCCATATTTGACCATATATGGACTAAATAATCATCAAATATAGAAATATTATTTTATTATAAACCCAATAAGGCCCAAATCCTAAACATAACTTAATGTGAATAAATATTGATATTGATTCAAAATTCATTGAATGTGTGAGTTTCAAATGCGGGATTTACAATAGACGGCAGATCTTTTGAACGCGGTTTTTGTTTTTAATAACATATATGTCATTTTGAAGAGTAATTATCTGTCATTTATTCTCACTTATTTATTAAACAACAACGTTTTTTTTTTTATCGAAAATGTCGCATTTTGTTCCAACAAAGCGTCATATGCAGTAAGTTTTGATTTACTTCTTTAATATGAAAAAAGTGCCGCGAAGCACACCGATTGCTCACCAAAGCTTATGGTGAATGTCTACCATTGGATTCAATGTGCGAGAGATGGTTTGTGCAATTTAGAAGAGGTGATTTTGACATGGAAGACAAAGATCGCCCAGCCCAGACAAACAAGTTTGAAGACCAAGAATTGGAGGCATTACTCCATAAAGTTTGTTGTCAATCTCAACAAGAGTTAGCAAGCAGTGGGAGTTAGTAGTGGGAGCTACTCAAAATGTTTTTGAGCAGCAGGATTCATCCAAAAGCAGGTAAATTGAGTACAATACGAATTGTAGCCAAGAGAACTTGAAAGACGATTTTGCAAGTCCGAAATTATGCTTGACCGCTTTAAAAGAAAATCATTTTTGCACCGAATCATTACTTTCGATGAAAAATGAAAAATGAATCCATACAAAGTCAAATATCCATGGCGCTAAGGTAATGGTCGGTATTTAGTGGGAGCAAAAGGTTTATATTATAAGCTGCTAAAATCTGGCCAAACCATCACAGGTAACCTGTACCGAAAGCAACTGATTCGTTTGAAGCGAACATTGGTAGAAAAACGCCCAGAATATGCGGCCAGACATGAAACCGTAATATTCCATCATACACGCAGAAAAAAAATATAGTTGTACATTGTTACTGTAACCATTTCAAATTTGTGCATGGTTACTGTAACAATTTCAAAATTTTTAACAATATTATAGTCACAGTAACTATATATATGATTGTGGTAACTATAATATGGTTAATTTACGATACACATGAATATTTCAACCATATATATGGTTACAGTAACCATGTATATGTTTGTGACAACCATTTATATGATGAATAATTTTATCATAATATGTTGCTCTCAGATTATGATATGAGAGCATCATAATATGGTAAGTCCTTCATAATATAAATGGTTGTCACAAACATATACATGGTTACTGTAACCATATATATGGTTGAAATATTCATGTGTATCGTAAATTAACCATATTATTGTTACCACAATCATATATATAGTTACTGTGACTATAATATTGTTAAAAATTTTGAAATTGTTACAGTAACCATGTACAAATTTGAAATGGTTACAGTAACAATATACAACTATATTTTTTTTCTGCGTGTAACAACACTCGGCCACATATTACAATACCTGTTAAAAACTATTTATAATGAAGTGGTTATGAGGTTCGCCTCACCCGCCTTATAGTCCAGAAGGTGATCTAGGTAAGTCATAAGCGTATGATGATCCTACCTACCACCTAGGAACACGTGACGAAACTCCATCAAAATACTCTATAATTTGTTGTAGTTATACATCCTAAAAATCAGTGCATTTGATGTGCGTGTTGCATGTTTAATTGTCGTAAACGTTATTGTTCATTACATTAATATTATTTTAACTTTATAATATTTGTGAAATGGAATCAAAAATGTTTTAATAAATTTGTATTTGAAAAATTTATAAGTTTTCCATACAATACAATTTTCTTTTAATATTCAGTTCTTAAATATGTCAATGTCAAAATTTCATGCACTTAAGCTGTCTTCAGACGTTAGCTCTATATATTATCTATTATAGTTTACTATATATTCACATTTGAAAATTTAAAATTTTAGAGTTGTTAAAAAATTACTACTTTAGCAAAAGTCATGTTTAAATGCAAATGACTTTTAAAAAATTAAAAAAATATTTTTTCGCCAATTTTTATATTTATACCAGGTTGGGCTTCGCTACTTCTATCATAGTAACATAAAAAATGTAAATTAATTTTATAAAAAATAAGTAAGAAAGTATAGAATACCGTACACTGAGTAAATGCAAAACATTTTTTTTAATTTCAATAATTTCTTTACGAGAATGATTTTCGGAAGTTGGCCTTATATGAAAGCTATGACTAATTGTGGACCGATCGCCATGAAATTAGGTCGTGTGATTTATCTCTGTATGCAAAATATTTCTGTTGAATTTTATTTAGATACCAACATTTTTAAGAGATTTATGCTCTATAAAGTGATTTTCGGAACTGGGCCTAATATGTGAGCTTTGACTAATTATGTACCGATCATCATAAAATTTCGTGACATGACTTCTGTATATATAAAACTTATTCCAAGCGAAATCAGTGCAGATACCTATATAAATTGAACAGTTATGACTGATAAAGTCCAATTTCAGTTGGACATTTGTAGTGGGGCCACGTGAAATAATAAACCGATTACAGCCAGTTTCAATACGCTTCATCCCTGAGCTGGAAAAATGGAATGTACCAAATTTTATCGAAATATATTCAAAATAAAGAACTTTACTTCGGCACAAGGTTTACATGGACAGCCTGGACGGACATCGTTTAATCGACTTAGAACCACTATGGTGGTATAGGGTATAATTAAATGAATATTTATTTTTTAATTGTAGACCATGCATTTGCCATTGAAAGTCTAAAATAGTTTGAATAATCGTGCAATTATAGTTCTCAAGATATTTATAAATAACTATTTACTTTGTATGGCAGGTAACTCACCCCGTCTTCCGATACCTCCAATTTTTCGTTAAACCTCATGCAGTTATGTGTGTAAAGTTTGAAGACTTTCACAATTATAGTACTCAAGATATTTGAAAATAACATTTTATTTTGAATGTTAGGTGCCACGCCCCCTAATCCAATCCCGACCATTCGGACAAACTTCCTTCTGGAATAAGACTTTCACAATTACTGTACTACTCGAGATATTTGAAAATAACTTTTTAGTTTGAATGATTGGTGCCACGCCCACTAACCCAATCCCGACCATTCGGACAAGTATTGAACAATCTTGCAATTATAGTTTTCAAGATATTTTAGTAAATAACGTTTGCGGAATGAAATTGCAACAAAACAGAAAACGCTATATTTGTTTCCAAGCTTTATAAAATATCCCATTGTATTGATTTAATGTTAGCAAAAAAATTAATATACAGGTGTTGAAAATACCGATGCTTGCAATTTTCTGAGCTCCTATTTGAGTTTCATGGTCTTATTTTTCTCGATTTTTATTTTAAATATTCTACAAAAACTCTTCTATCTAAAAAGGTCAAAAAACTCTCAAATTATTTTTAATTCAAAAGTTGAGCGTCGTTTTAACCCCAAGTGCTATTAAGGGTTAATTTCCATTCTTAAGTTTCATTAAAATCGGCATAGAAATATATCGCTATCTTTCCATAAGAAATTCCAAATATTGAGAAATTTGACATATGACCTTCTCGATTTAAGGGTTTAGGTTTTCCAACTTTAGTAAAACTTTCAGACTATATTTATAATTACATGGACTATAATATTCTGAATAGGTTTTACTTAAAATTCGTAACAGTAAGGAAATTCGGATCACTCCCCAAAATATGGGCAAAAAATTAGTTTTTCTCGAAAATCGCAGGAGGTATTGTCATAATTTTTTAATATTTTTTTTCCCTATTATGTTCCCAATAAATCCAAATGTGATAGTCAAAAAATGCTGAAATTTGTTTAACAAAATTTTTCAAAATTTGAAATTGGAGTTTTGAAACTGCCGCTAAAAAAATTATTTTTTTTTTTTGGACATACCTGCGAATAGGTTAACGGTATCCTACGAAGACAAAAACTCTTCTACAAGTTATGGATATGTTTTAAGTAAAAATAAGCTTTTATTTTAATATTTCACAAAATATGTTCATTTTGTTTTTACATTTCTTGTTGTAGTGGCCTGGCGATTTTTTAATAACTTTAACATTTTTTAACCAATTTTTGTCTTTTGTATCTTATTAGAACGACAATTACGTACACATTTCGATTCTCTTAAATTAAATTGCAAAAGTAATTATTTAATGGCAACATTTTTACAAAAACTTTAAAATTTGTTTCCCCTTGTAAATTCACCTCAAAACTTCAGCGGCGTTGCGACACCAATTAACGTTATCCTATCATCTTAATATTTTACAAAACGTATTTCTATAATACATAGAACAATTCTAGACGGGGTACGGCCTTTACCTAGACAATTTTTGTCGTCCATGCAATCATGGAGCTCTCTAATGTACATCTTGTATTTGCCTCTAGTCAAACATACAGGATATTTTCTGAATCTTCCTGCTTTGTAATAAATTTCTGTGACTGCATTGCCGACTACGGCATTACCGAACATGTGAGGAAACTACAAGATGCTAATTAATACGAGTTATGTACTTTGAAGCCATTAATAAGACTAATGGAAAATAAATGATATACATATTAGGCATATATCAGAGTGTAGAAAATTGTGTTTTTTTTCAAAAATGTATGAAATGTTTGTTTATGAATCTTTTTTAATGAATTTAGTTTTAAAATCGGAATAAGAACAAAAATTTGACATCAAATTTTCATATACACGAGGTATCCCACTTTGGGTACTTGAGGATACGCGCACCCCTCCCCTCGGTAGGTTTAAAGTCCAAATTCCCCCACTTTCCATTGTTCCTAGCTCAATAAAGTGAAGTATATTGTTGAAATAACTTTATGTAGTGCCATCAATGCAGTCGTTTATTACTGACTTGACTTGTTTTCTTTAAACGGTTAACTTCTCACAAGTTCTTTCAAAAATGCAAACAAAAAATTCTCTATGCAAATTTTATGCAAAAAACAAAAACATTTTCCCCTTTTGCTGTTTTAATTCTATGCTTAAATTTTCACAAATAATTAAACCCGGCAAAAGGGCCGGGGGACAGCTTGTTGAATTGTTAATGAAAAAAAGGACAATATGTAAAGAATTTAGCTTTCATTAAACATGCAAACAAATGATAATGTCATGTTTATTTAGTATTAAAATTTCAATATAATGAAACATTTTCAATGGGATCTGATAAGCGAGCACTGTGAAAGTGAAAGTGCAAATTAATAAAGAATTTAAAACAATTTAAATACCTAGAAACATTAAACCGTTTTAAATATGTACGTATAGACAAATAAACAAATAAATAAATAAAAAAGAGTAAATAAATATTTATGGCTTGTGGCCAGTTAAGGATACAAGTTCATGTTTATGGCTTTATTATCCTTTCAGTTTATATTTTTTTTTTTATAATTTGTTTTCTTTTTCTTTTGTTTTTTGTGGTGCGTTAACACCCTCAACGCTACTTTTGTTTTATGTGGAGCAGCAAAATGTAAATAGTTGCAAAACAGGGAGTGTAGGCCACACAATAGCAAATAAATTTTCATCTTTAGATGAAAATACAAAAAAGTAAAAAAACAGAATTTATTTCACTGTTTCAAGTTTCTTTAACAAGTGTTAACTAAACAACTGAAGGGCTAAAATTACTTGTTGGGTTCTTTTATTTGCAAAATGGATTCATTCACTCAGTCATTCGTATTAAATAAATGTGAATAAAAACCTAAAGATTACTACACTAGTCTCCTCTAGTAAAACATAGTGCCTATTAAGGATAATAAATGGACAATGAATGTCTTAGGAAGACATTTATAAATACACAGTACAAGTATACATAAATATTGAAGTAAATTCTTGAGACTATCATATTATATTTGATTGTATTTCCTGACACTCGCTTTCCTGTTTGAGGAGCAGAGCTGAAGTGCGTGTTATATAATATTTGAAATTGCAAGATTTGAATGGCATTGGAATGCATGCGATTGCATGACAACTTTAATAAGAAATGTCACGAGAAAAGTTTCATAGCATGATGTTTAAGAAAAAAATGTTTAAAAATTTAATTTATATTGCATTTGTCAAATTACATTACATATACATCCTTTTGTATCACTGCAATTACAAAGGTTTACAAAAAAAAAAAATATATATATTTTTTTTCATTGAATGAAACATATATTTTTATACCCACCACCAAAAAAATGATTTTTTCATTCCGTTCATAACATATTAGTCGTAGGACCAAAAATAATATATATTGTTACGAATTTGCAATAGCGATTTGAATTTAACGGTCTGTAACGATTGCCTGCAACATTCATCATGTTTTTTAACACGTCCATCAGTAGAAGCTTCTACTTATCAACAATGTTGATAGCATGCATTTATTAGCATTGTTTGTAAGTATGGCAACACTAAATGTTTAATCTGCTAACATTAACATCGAAAGCTCTAGAATTCGAATGTACTAGTTTGTCCGCTAAGATCATTTTAGAAGATTAACGAAAGATGGCGCGAGTATAAATAGTGGCAGAGGTTGCAGTCGTGAGGTGAGTTGATAATTGGAGCTGTTAAAGTTAACATCAACTGTCGTCTACATTTAAGTTTGTACATTATAAAGTGTGTGTGCATTTCTGCGCATTGACAAACGTGTATAAAGGCACTGAGTGACTATTTGAACTGTTGTTGTTGTAGATTTTAAATAAATAAAGAGTTGTTACAATTGTAAACTACTAAACGGCTTTTATTTGCAATCAAAAGTATCCGGTTTATTTACAGGAAATAAACCCCCGTTTTTAAAAGGTAAAACAGTAACAATATTCTGGGTCCTTATCAAATGTTAAGGCGAATTAGTTATGTCCGCCCGTTTCCATTTCCGTGCGTCCTCTTCTCGAGAACATTTTTTTTGTGCTGATGTTTGCGTTTGTGCTGATGTTTGTAACGTCCAAAAATAATAGTCTAACGCCCACCTTAGAGTATACCGATCGACTCTGAATCACTTTCTGAGTCGATTAAACGATGTCCGTCCGTCCGTCCGTCCATCTGGTTGGATACCTGGCTGTCCATGTAAACCTTTTTACACAGGTATCTACACAGATTTTGCCCACAATAAGTTTTACATATACTGAATTCATGTCACCAAATTTTTTATGATCGTTCATAACCATTCATAGTTCCCATATAACACACACTTCATAAAATCACTTTGACGAGCTTAAATCTCCTAAAACGGTTGGTATACACATACAATTTAACATAAATAACTTTCATATAGACATAAATCACACGATCTAATTGCATGGTGATTGGCCCATAATTAGTCATAGCTTCCATATAAGGCCCCTTTCCGAAAATCAACAAAAGCTTTACAAAATCATAGGGAGCTACCAAAGCGGAATTCATCCATGGCAATTGGATACCATACGAATTGATGGTGAGAGACCTTGAAAGACAATTTGCATGTTCGAAATGATGCACCGAATCATTACTTGTGATGAAAAATGCATCCATTACGATAACCCAAAGTGTAAGAGATCGTATATCAAGTCCGACCAACCAGCCGAATCGACACCAAAGTCAAATATCCATAGCTCTAAAGGTCCAATATATTATGAGCTGCTGAAATCTGTGCAGACCATTACAGGGAACCTGTAAAGAACGCAACTAATACGATTGGCTTGGCCACATGTTGCACTACCTGTTAAAAAGTTCTTAGAATTAAATGGTTGGGATGTTTTGCCTCACCAGCTTTATAGTCCACACCGTGCACCATCCGACTACTATTTGTTTCAATCGATGCAGAACGCAACGCTTCTCTTTGGAACGGAGTATCCTATTGGCTTGATTCGTTCTTGTCTTCAAGAGATCAGCATTTTTAAGTCATACACCCAATAATTTTTTTTAATAAACTAAAATTAGTTGATGCTTTTTGACAATTATTTTAAAAAAGTTATAAAAAACTTGGAAAAACTGTAGAAATTTCCAATAAACCTTTTGTTTTACAATAAAACTTCATCTCAAAAAACTTGCAAAGTTTTAGTTCTTTGAATTTTTATAACAAACATTCTATTTAAATTTTTCCAAAAGCCTTATTTTATGCTAAATTTTCGGACTAAATTACCCTCAAAGCCCACATGTACTGACCTCTTGATTCAGAAACTCTTGAGCATAAAAAGTGTATTTGAAAATTTTCAACATCTTTACTAACACTACATCGTCCGCGTAAAATTCTTATATGACACTGATACGCTGGACAGTGGTATAGAAATAATAATAGAGGGAAATAAATCTGTAACTTCTAAACTCTTAGTCTGATTTGAATGAATTTTGATATGCGCAAAAACGAAGTTTTTTCGAGTTTAATTTTGAATTTTAGTAGGACACCTCGAGTATGTTCAATTTTAAAAACGAACCTATTTCTTCGTCTGTGTACCGATTTTTAAAAAAAATGTATAGAATCCAATAGACGAGCACCTTGACGAAGCTATCAATTATCTCATAAAGCTTAGGAGATATTTGCATTTAAAAACAAGTAATAAAGTATGGACCATATAATGAGCAAAAACATTCTTCTTTCAAAATTTAAATAATTTATATTCGTGAGTGATTTTCTGAAGTGGACCTTATATGGGAACTACGACAAATTATGGACCGATCACCATGAAATTTGGTCATGTGATTAATGTGTATATGAGAGTTATTTATGTTGAGCTTTATGTGTATAACAACATGTTTAGGAGACTTATGCTCGTTAAAGTGATTATCGGAAGCAGGCCTTATATGGGAGCTATGACTAATTATGGACCGATCATAAGAAAATTTGGTGACATGAATTCCCTATATATAAAACTTATTTGGAGAAAAACTTGTCCTATATACCTATATATTAAGCATTTATGATCGATAAAGTCCAATTTCGGGAGGACATTTGTATGGGGGCTATGTGAAATAATGGACCGATTTCAGCCGGTTTCAAAACGCTTGGTCCTTGTACTTTGAGCAAAAGATTTACATGGACAGCCAGCCAGCCAGACGGACGGACATAGTTTAATCAGAAAGTGATTCTGAGTCGATCGGTATACTTTTGGGCGTTACAAACATCTGTACAAATCCAATATACCCTCTCCACTATGGCGGTGTAGGGTATAATTAAATTTTCAACATTTTTACCAACCCTACTCCAGTTTTTTCATAACATCGGGTCCAAATATTTCTCGATTTTCTCCATTTTTGAACTTACAGCAAATGTATATGTCAAACAAAAAAAGATTTTTTTAAAAATCGTGACTGACTCAAAAGTTATATGCATTTGAATTTAAAAAATTCGATTTTTCGCTTGTTTTTGTGCAAAAGTACTTTTTTTCTTTTTAAGTTATCTAAAAAATTTCTATGAAGATGCATTAGAAATTTATATTTTTTCAAGAGCTTACTTTATATTGAATATTTTAAATGAAAACAAATTTGAAAATTGTTGATACCGAGGGGACCAGGCTCATCCAAATAACGTCTAGTTTTATGTAAAATTCAACTTTAGGAAAAAAATTCTCAAATCGCATAGTCGATATCAAAATATAGTAACCCATTTTAAATGGCCAAATATATTCAAAATTATTTTGTAAATGGTTCTGATTACCCCGCCACTGGTATGAATAGCCAAAAAAATAAAAATACATTTGCAGCCGTGGTGGGCCCATGCCGTTTTGTTTTATGAAATTAGGTACTGAGTGTAACTATTGGGAATATGACATAAAAATGAGTTTATTTTGAAATATTTTTACAATATAAATTTATTTCCATCTTTCTGGTAACATATCGTTACGTTTTAACCTTTTTAAAACGTTGGTTTATTTCCTTTAAATAAACTGGATACTTTTGATTGCAAATAAAAGCAGTTTTAGTAGTTTAAAACTGTAACAACTCTTTATTTAAATAAAATGTACAACAACAACAGTTCAAATAGTCACTCAGTGTCTATATACACTTTATAATATTCAAACTTAAATGTACACGATTTGTACAAGCGCCATCTATTGTGAATCTTCTACGTTACAGACCATTAAATTCAAATAGCTATTGCACATTCGTAACAATATGAATTCCGAGCCAAAAGAACTGCTCATCTTTTGATGCCAAGAACGAATCAAGCCAATATCGGATACTCTCTTCCAAAGTGAAGCATATCCCAGAGAGAGCATGCTGCATGGATCGAAACAAATAGCAAAACTTTTCAGCCAAGTAATGAATCGGTGCAAAAATTCAATTCGTATGGTACCCAATTTCCCTGCTTTTGGACGAATCTTGCTGCTAGCAAACGTTTTGAAATTGATGCTTGAGTAGCACCCAATGTTTTTGCAAGCTCTTGTTGATTTTGACAACAATCTTCATGGAGTAATGCCTCAAATTCTTGGTCACCAAATTTTTTGTCTGGCCTGAGTGATCTTCGTCTTCCGTGTACGTGCTTCAGTGACACTTTTAATTAAATTAAAGCAGTAAAGCAAAACTTCCCGCATATTACGATTCGTTAGTGCAAAATTCGACGTTTTCAATAACTTCAAAATTACATATATATAAGTTATTAAAAACAAAAACTGCGTTCAAAAGATACGCCATCGATTGTATACTTGTTACAATTGATCAATATTACCCATATGGTGAAATGATACATGGGAAAGATTCAGAGCATTTTTCTCAATTATTGTAACAAATCAGAAGAACTTAAAATAAAACACCATTTACAGAGACCTCAATCAAACTTTCTACTAATCCTTGGATTACGAAAAAGTTCTAATTACTCACATCTAGCTTAAATTTCTTTCAGTTAAGTCTCTTACTTAATCCTTAAACATAATTAAGTTTTTTTTTCTATTAATTTGTTTTTAATGTACGCTTTTGCATTAAATTCTCTTTCCGGATCATATAAGTAAGCAAGTTTTTTTTTATTTAATTTAGAATTTTATCAGCAATATAGGTGATATGTTAAAAAAATATTCGGCCCTCCGTAGGCCCGCCTCTAAAAAGCCATAAAAACATCGATAAAAGATAAAAGATCTAAACATCTATTCAACTAATAGAGATAACCTACACATTTTTGGCGATTTTTTAAAAAAGTTGAGACCCGAGGAGATCAACTTTGATGGGCCTCGCACAATTAGCGCTAGGATGCTGAACAAATGCACATCTACTCGAAAACACATTAGCTTCAACCACGTGAAATTTTGTAAGAATATCCTAAATAGTTCCCGAGATACTGAATTATTTTAAAAAAAAAAACTTTTCTAAGTTAGATTTTCCCTTATTTTCAGCAACTCATAATAGATAGAACCCTTTTGGTCCCTCTAAGTATGCCATGGATATTTGGCTTTCGTGGCAATTCGGCTGATTGGCCGGGCTTCATACACGATCTCTTACGCTTCGGGCTATCGTATCCCAAGTAATAAATCGGTGCAAAAATGGTTTTCTTTAATAGCGTTCCAGTAGCATTTCGGACATGAAAAATCGCCTTTCAAGGCCTCTCGGCTTCAATTTGTATGGTACCAAATTTCTCTGCTTTTAGATGAATCCTGCTGCTCGAAGACGTTTTAAAATCGCAGCTTGAGTAACTCCCAATGATTTTGCAAGCTCATGTTGAGTTTGACAATAGTCTTCATGGAGTAATGCCTCAAATTCTTGGTCATAACATTTTTTGTCTGGCCTGAGCTATCTTTGACTTCGTGTCAAAATCATCACTTCTGAACCTAACAAACCATCTCTCGCACATTGAAACCCATGCAATACATTCACCATAAGCTTGGGCCAGCTATCGGTGTGATTTGGCGATACTTGATTCAAATTAAAGAAGTAAAGCAATACTTCCCCCATATAACGATGCGTTGGTACAAAATTCGACGTTTTCGAAGCAAAATAAATCTTTGTTGTTTACACTATAATGTTCAATAACTTCAAAATTACATACATATAAGTTATTAAAAACAAAAACCGCGTTCAAAAGATACGCCATCTATTACAAATCCTGCAATATTATTCTCTTGTGTACTTGTTGATCAATATTACCCATACACTGAACTGATTCATTCGAAAAATTCAACTGAAACTGAGCATTTTTCTCAATTATTGTAACAAATCAGAAGATAAGGACTTAAAATAAAACACCATTTACACAGAACTCAATCAAACTTTTTACTAATCCTTGGATTAAAAAAAAGTTCTCATTACTCACATCTAGCTTAAATATCTTTCAGTTAAGTCTCTTACTTAATCCTTAAACATAATTAAGTTTTTTTTTTTTTCTATTAATTTGTAAAGCTTGTCATTACAAAGCTTAAATATAATTATCGCATCAATATGCATCTAGCAGCAAACAATATATCCATAATTATACACCTTTAATTTGTTTTATCCTTCATTCTGTTGTTCATTTTCATTTTCAAATCCAATTAAAATTTTATGTATTTGTATTGTGAACATGTATATCTGCAAGCGACACACAATGATGGAAATTTATTGTTACACATTAATGATGGCAAAAATTGTTACAGATTAACACTTTTTTTCCCTCTTTAATCAAAAGCATACGCTTCACTTTTTCTATATATATATTTTTTTCCATTATTATAAATGTGCAATTGTGTGTCTTGGTTTTGTTTTTTTTTTTTATTTACACTAAGACGTTGGCAATACGGAGAAAACCTACTACAATACAAATTTACTATTTAGAGAAAATAGTGTAATTTGCTTGAATGAACAACTAATACACATGTATGCACACAACTACTATTACACATACTCATTTACGAGGATACGTGCACAAACATGTTATAAATAAGGTCCTGTATAGTTTTAATGATATGTTTACTAACTAGCGTTTTTCATAATATAAGTTGGCAGAAAATTAACCCATTACGAAATAGAAAATAATATTAGCTGTGGTATGCATTAGAATGGGTCGCACAACAGTTAAACAAGTAGTGAATGTATTCCCTATATATCATGGATCATTTGACACGTATGTGCTATTTGTAGTGCATAGAGAAGTCAATTGGTTACTTTAGACATTCCTGGTAATATAGCGAGAAGTCAATTGTCGTTTAAGTGTGTCTAAGTATTTAAGAGTATAGTCACTTTAAATGTTTATTTTGTACTGCACTTTTTTGTGAATAATTCGTACAAGCAGGTTGTATGCAAACTTTTTTGACATAATTCTCATACAGTTTATTTATTTTTTGCTTTATTATCCCATGTAAACTGTCGTGAAATTACGTCTCATTTTAATGTCCCTAACACGCATACCTAAATTGGAGCGTAAGGCGTTTTTTACTTGTCAAAAATTCTCATGCCCATACAATTTGTATGCAGCATACCGAAATAACGCGACGGCAACGCTTTGCAATTGGAAAATCCGATTTTGACAGCGCGTTTAATAGTGAAGTTAGTTGCAAAACACAACAAACGTAAACACATACATACAAAAGGAGAAACAAATATGCAAGAAACACATTTTTTAAACTTTAATATTTAGTTTCTTTGATACAATTTTAGTTTACAAATCACGAAACAAAAATCAGAAACACCAATACTGCAATGTACTTTATTGTTTAAATAATCCGGGTTGTTATATTAATATTTTTGATAACCTTCTTTTTATTGTTTGACGTAGCGTTGGCGCTTTTATTTAGGTATGACATTTCAGCGTTAAAGCTAAGCGTAAAGAAACGTTCCGCCTTACGCTTTTATTTAGGTAGGCCAGTAAGTAATCTAGTGTGAAGTCACATTTATTTTGTACTGCACTTTAATACGTAGCTATTTTACCGACCAGAAGTAATATATTGCAGAGTTGAAATCGGTTATTGGACTGTCTATGAGAAGTATTTTTAACTGACTATTTAAGGTCAATTAGCAGCCGTACATATTTAAAGTACTAGTTGTGTAGCTAGTTAGGTAGCTAATAAGGTAACTGAATCCAATGAGTTGAGCTATCCAGCTTTCCAGCAGTCTCATTGTAATCGATAAGGGTCAACTGAACCCCAGCTAAGGACATGAATGTGTTAAAATTACTAGTCACGTAATTGCTTATGTGACTAGTTGTCTCCCTAAATGATAGGTAAAATCACTTGCTCGGGACAGTCACCAAGAAATGCAGGACGATGTTAATGAAATTTATATTTTGTATTAGACAACTAAGATATACATTCGTGTAATAAATATTTGTTTAACAAATATCTCTTTTAGGTGTCAATAGAGGTCGCTAAAGATAGCACATTTTCCACATACTTTTTATTGAGAAAATTATTTATTTTTATAACCTACACCACCATAGTGAGGAGGGTATATTGAGTTGGAGATGATGTTTGTAACGTGTAAAAATATTGTCCCACCTTAAACCCACCTTATACCAAATTGGTATTACCAATCAGCTCAGATTAAGTTTCTGAGTCAATTAAGCGAAGTACGCACAGTGGGGCAGATTCAAAATTGTTTGTAAATAAATCTAGCATTTCTAAACGGCTGGTCCGATTGGGATAAAATTTGACGTGGTCCTAACAAAAGAGTATTCCAGTTTAAGTTATTAAAATAGACCCTCCAAATTGTCCAGGAGCAGCGGTATGGGGGCTCTAAGTAGGGTACCTTCTACATGTAAAATCTTTAAGCACGTGACATTTTTTGGTTTCCCATCCGATTTCAAAGACTTTTATATTTTTGGAAAGCCCTTGACTAGGTATTGAATAAACATGCTTGCGTGGGCTATTTATCTCATACCATTTCCGAGTTATAGGCATTTCAAAACTGAAATTTAATAATTTTGCCACACCTTGCTCCGCTTTTAAAAAAAATATAGGTAGTAATTTAGGACCAAATGAATTCCTTTTTTTTGGTAGTTACACAATTAAATTACCAATAATATACAAAAGACTTTAGAGCAATATCGATTATGGATCCAAAAATAAACGATTATCAATTTAAAAATTAAAAAAATAGTAGATTTTTGATGTTTTTTGGGTGAAAAGCTGACTTAACAATTTTTTAATTAAAAAAAAACTTTCTTTAAAACTATATAACAATTTTATATGTTTCTGTAAGGTATCTTAACGGAGATCATTTTGGTATAAAAAACATGTACTATATTTTTAATATGCAGCCCCTACACCTTTCGGAATTTCTCCTATTTTTTGTCAAAATTTCAACTTGAAGCCACATGTTCTAAAATCCTAAAGCTGGGACAAGAAAACGGAAAGCAGCTTTGCATACCCTGATGTGTTCCCTACTTATCGCCAAAGGATTTTCTCAGCCCTAAAAGAACTGTGGACCCTATGGGTAAAATTGTAAAAAATACCATTTTAGGGATTTTCGCTACAAGTTTTAGAAATTGCGGGATTCCCTTTGACCACTTGACAAGTTTTTTTACACTTTGTTACTAATGGTATTTATCACTAAGCTTTTGTTATTTATAACGCAAAAGTAAAAATTATTAAATGAGTGCTAAATAAATTAGGTTTTGTGAACAAAATAAATAAACCAATAAGATCAATGAGGAGATAGCTGAATAAAGGGACTATATGGAAGTACAACAGTACCAGGAAACAATAGCCATTCACAATTTGTTTACATAGTTACGAGTATTCTAACATTATTTTATAAATGTGTTTATATTAAATAAATGTAAAATTAATGAAAAATAAGGTATTTTTTTTTTTATTTTAATCTCCATAAATATTATGGCAAATTTGGAAAGGGAAGGGATTACACGATTCCAAACTAAAAAAAGGCTGGTGCTAAATCAACAACGGACGGTATCAAAACGACAACGGTATGGTGACAAATTGGCAACGGATGGTGTCAAATCTGCAACGGTATGGTGTCATTTCTTCGTTGTCAAATTGACACCGTTCGTGTACGATTTGTGCACATACGGGGTTTGATACACTATTGACACCGAATGGTGTCAAATTGTACAAATTGTTAATTTTTTTTGTGGGTGTATTTGGTGGGATGCTCTGTAGCTGCTGAAATTTGGCCAGACTAACACAGGAAACCTATACCGAACGCAATTAATTCGTTTGAAAAACACCCAGAATGTGCTGCCAGACATGAAACTGTAATTTTCAATCATGACAACACTGTAGCAATACATGTTAAAAAGTATTTAGAATGAAGTGATTGAAAAGTTTTCCCTCATACCCGTGGTGCGTTAGTTGATAGAGTATTTTTGTTTTCCACATATTTAATAAAAATAATTTTGAAAACAATAAATTTAGAATAATATTTGTGCAATTGAATAAACTGCTACTAAAAATTTGACAACTTTAACAAAATCTGCTACATTGCCCACATTTTTGAGCGTACAGGTAATAATTATATGCCAGATCTATTCCAATAAATATATATATATTTTCTATACTCTGTGAAGAAATTTAAAAACCTCGATGTGAATATTTTAATTTAATGATACACTTAATATTTTGGTCAAAAAAAAAATCACTATATTCGACAATTGCCTAATGTTTATAACAATTTAAAAATTTATTATGAGTAATTTTTGAAGCCACTTCTTATTAATATTACAATTTTTTTTTTAAATCTTGGTGTAAAATCAAAAAAAAAAAATTATTTTTGTCAAAATGTATAAAATGTTCATAATCATTTGATAATTTTGGATTAGATTATTTTTCACATCTAGGCGGATAAAGATTTTGGAAAAAAAAGTTTTTAAATATTAGTTTAGATTTTATTCGATACATATATAGATTAAAAGAACTTACAGTTTTTGCGACAAATTACAAAATTTTTAATATTTTTGGGATTACGCAAGCATTTTTCAAAGATCATTCACTTAATACTTATATTTTAAATGTTTTCTTTCTTTTCTAAAGGTAGGGTCACACATGACAAATATTTGCTCAAAAAAGCGTAACCACTTTTTTTTTAGCACAAATTTGTTTGACGTGTTTACTCTTACAATTGTTTTGTAAGATCAAATAGCATCAAATAAAATAAAACTAAATTGTTTGTTTTGAATCATCCTAAGTAAAATAAGTTTTTGAAATAAATAAAAGAATACAAATATATTTTATTTAGTGGTTACGTCTTTTTCGTCAAATATTTGTCATGTGTGACCCTACCTTAAGACACAGTTTCTTAGAATCTATTAAACTATTATTTTAGATGTGTAACCATCTACTTTAGATGTACAAAAATTCACACTGCTCAAGTCAACTTTTAAACACCTCAACTCTAAAAATGCGAAATTTCATTAAGATATCTCATACGAATCGCAAGTTACAGAACTTACAAAAAATCTGTAACCACTATGCAATATTTAATAGATTTTCGTTCATCACTTTAGTACAAAAATTCCCATGCGCTTCTGTTTAAAGTTTTAGTATAAATAGCTGATGCAAACGCGTTGAATTTCTGCAAACAGATACACACACTTGAGTTTCTTTTAAATAGTAGAACTTTAGTCATTACTGCGCATGCCTCAGAAAAAAATTATTTTAATCAACAACAACAACTGTCTTGTATGTGCTTTAGTATTATTTTGTTAACGAAAAAGTCACCTCATTTTTGGTCATGCGCATTCCAAGTTTTATTACAAATTTCGTTAACAGTTTTAGTATAAATACAAGCTGTATACACACAGCTATATTTATATTGCTTTAGTGCACCAAACTGTCAAAACTACAAATGGAATTTGCACACACGTTAAATTTCTGCAAACAGATACACACACTTGAGTTTCTTTTAAATAGTAGAATTTTAGTCATTACTGCGCATGCCTCAGCAAAAAATTATTTTAATCAACAACAACAACTGTCTTGTATGTGCTAAAGTACTGCTGAGTCTACGAAAAAGTCACCTAATTTTTGGAAATGCGCATTCCATTTCAAGTTTTAATACAAATTTCGTTAACAGTTTTAGTATAAATACAAGCTGAATGCACACAGCGATATTTATATTGCTTTAGTGCACCAAACTGTCAACACACAGTGGTTTAGAAACATTTTTTTTTGGAAATAATTCGGTATCTCAGGAACTATTTGAGATATTGCTACGAAATTTCACATGGTTGGAGCTGAGGTATTTTCGAGTTGATCTGCGTTTGTTAAACTTCCTAGCGCTAATGGTGGCCAGTGCGTTGCTCCTCAAAGTTGGTCATGTCGGGTCTCAATTTTTTTTTAAAAATCGCCAAAATTCTATTTATGATCGGAATCAGCTAAAATATAAAAATAAATATTGCTTAAGAAGATCTATTAAAAATAAGCTTACATGTGTAGGTTATCTCTATTAGTTGAAGAGATATTTAGGTTTATTTTTTTTAATTTTGCTCGATCTTTTTATGGTTTTTTAGATGTGGCGGGCCTACGCAGGGTCGAATGCTGATAAAATTCTAAATGAAATAAAAAAACATGCCAACAGCTATATTGTTCCTATAAAAAATTAAACGTATTCAAAGTTGGAACATGTAAAAAGTGCAGTATTTTTTCTTTTGTAGAAAAAAAATTCTTCGGGACTATATACAATTTTTATATGCTCCAAAAAGCTAATTTAATGCAAAAGCGTGTAAAGTAAATTTTGGCTCACTTAAGCGCACACAACATCCCCCAGACCTATCCCAACTTGGACAATTTAAAAAAAAAAGTTCTGACTTTAGTAGAAAATTCTAAAAAGGCAAAGCACCGATCCTCAAAAAACCTCATATTTGTAAAACACTATATGCTTCTTAAATATATAAAAAGTTTTTTTACTATCAGACGGTAAATAACGTCACACTTTTCTAAAAAACTCAGTTTTTGGAACACATTTTCCTCTGTTTAGGAATTTCGGTATTTCAAAATATAAACTGTCAAAACTTGTAATGTTGTTGATTTAAGGATAATTGAGTCTATATTTGTTTAAAATTTTGTTATAATATATTTAACCGATCAAATTTTACATAACTTCAAATTTTATATGGAAAATCACCATTATATAATTTTAAAGTTTTTAAAGCCAATGACGTCCCAAAAATGCATAAATTTATTTAATTTTACTAAAATATCAATCTTCAAGTTCTATGGTTTTCAGGTTTGTATAAAAAGCCTTTATATACTCCTTAGAAGTTCCACAAACCTTGCCCCCTTTGACAAATTTTGTACGTTTTTTCATATATTAAATCGAGCAAAGTTAAAAAAATAAATAAATAAACCTAAATATCTCTTCAACTAATAGAGGTAACCTACACATGAAAGCTTATTTTTTGTAGACCTTCTTACATAATTATCGTTATAATAGGATATAAAAGACAAACATTGGATAAAAAATGTTAAAGTTATTAAAAATGTTAAAGTTATTAAAAATTCGCCAGGCCACTAGAACAAGAAATGTAGGAACAAAATTAACATATTTTGAGAAATATTAAAATAGAAGCTTATTTTTACTTGAAATATATCCATAACTACTTGTAAATAAGTTTTTGTCTTCGTAACATACCGTTAACCTATTCGCAGGGATGGCCAAAAAAAATTAATTTTTTTAACGGCAGTTTCAAACCTCCATTTTAAAATTTTTAAAAATTTTCTTAACCAAATTTCAGAATTTTTCGATCATCACATTGGGATTTATTGAGATCATAATGGAGAATAAAAATATGAAAAAATTATGTCAATACCTATTACATTTTTTTCGTACCTACGATTTAAATTTTGTGATTTTCGGGAAAAAATATTTTTTTGGTCATAATTTGGCGAATGAGAGAAATTTCCTTACTGTTACAAATTTTAAGTAAAACCTATATATCAATTTGACCCAAAGGAGATATAGGTTTAATCTGAAAAATATTTTTTTGACTGTAATTTTCATTAATATAAATAAATCTACATATTTATGTAACATAATGCAGAAAGTTAAGAAGTTTTACAAATTTATTTCATATAAATAGCAAAATTTTACATATATCTGACCTTTGACCTCGATGCGCGTCCCTAAATCGTTGTCCGATTTGGCTCAAATTTTCAGTACTTATTTTTTATACCTAGTGTCACAATATTCCATCCGGCACTCTTCAAAAATCGAACTCAAATTTTTTTCCATACAACTGATTTTCACTCTAATGCGCAGTAATGACTAAAATTCTACTATTTAAGAGGAACTAAAACTTTAAACCGAAGCGCATGGGAATTTTTGTACTAAAGTGATTATCGAAAATATTAAAGTTTATTCAGTTATGAGTAAAATCTATTAAATATAGCATAGCGGTTGCAGAATTTTTATTTTGTATTGAGGGGTAACGCACTTTGTTTGATTAAAATTTCCTTTTTTAAACATTTTTATGGAGCTAAAAATGGTTACAACTTGAAAAGTTTCCTCCATGATTTCGGAAATTTTTACACTAATCTATGTAGAATTCCAAGCACTACATCATACAAAATATCGAACAACTTTTTCCGACTTTTTTTTTTTATATAAAAAAAAAATTGTTTGCAGTTACGTGAATATAACTTCGGAACGACGATATGTTTCATATCATTGTTCTTATCGCCCCAAAAGGGCTGTATTTTGGGGCGTGGCAAAATATTATTTTTAAATTTCTGGAAAAATCTTCAACTAATATTTAATACTAGGGCCAGACTGGCTCAACTTGTTTTCGATCACCCTAGTGTACGTTGTAAAGACAGATATTTTATAGAAAACTAGTCTCAGGAACAGAGATATATTCTATAGAAATCTAGACCCTTTGAGAGAAACAAATCTCTGGCCCAGCAACAATTTCATTAGAAAACTGTATCTGTGAAGGAAAAATTTTCTTGCACCATAATTTTCCTGCCATATTCTCTATGGCAGACAAATTTTTTCTAGAAAACCATTCTCTGTGGCAGAAACATTTTCTATAGAAAACTATTCTCTGTGGCAGACAAATTTTCTATAGAAAATCATTCTTTGTTGCAGACAAATTTCGTATAGAAATCCATTCCATTTCAACCATTTTCAGTAGCAGATACATTTTTTATATTTTTATTTCTTTATTTTCCATTCTCTGTGCCAGCGAAATTTTCTATAGAAACCTATGGTCTGGACCAGAGAAATTTGTTCAGAGTATACAAGAACATTTTTGAAAATCTTGATTATTTTTACTTTTAACGCTTAATCAGTAATTATCCTTTACGCCTTGGATTTCTTCAACGGTTAAACATAATACAAGCACAATCAACCGCATTTTGTAATGTTGTTTAATGTTTATTTAAACATTTGTTCTTGAAGACTAAAAACAGAATGAAAAAACATTTGTTGGTTTAAATAATACTCTTTCACTCTTGAAGAGACTGACAGCGAGTGCGAATGAAGAACGTTTTTATGAAGCACAGATTGTTTGTTAAAAGTTCATAAAAACATGATGTGAAAAGTATTTTTAACCTTCAACTTGGTCTGTTTCTAAATATGTTCTAGTTGTTTGTGTGTTTCTGACGTATGACCACAAAAACCTAAAGCCGAAGCCAAATATTTTTAATTAAAAGATCAAGATAAGTAATGCTATGGATTTTTTTTATTTTAACAATAAAATGTTGATGATATGTAGTTAATGAAATTTGTTTAGCGGGCAAAAAAAAAAAACATGCACTTTTGGATATGTTTAAGATTGATTTATTTTTACTGTCTTTATAAAAACCTATACAATGATTTACAGCCAAATATGTAGGTACTTATTTCGGGAATGAAACAAAACTTAAATATTTAAATATCTAATGAATATGCAATGTCATTCAATTATTACGCAACTTTTAACTTTATCTTAACATTTCAGTGTCAATCAATCAATTAAATAACAACGAATAATAAGTCATGTTAATATTATCATTTCTTATCATCAATTTATCTTAATTATTATTTTTTTTTCACTTAAACTTTCATTGCATTGTATCATAAATTTGTTTATTTCACTCAAACCCTCTGATACGAACATCACCTTCATCTTCATATATCACACGTATCATTATTTAAGTATGTATGTTCGATGTGAAAAAATATAAATTTTGTATATAAATCATTATTATATTTGTTTTATTTTATTTTTCTCTCAACGAGTATTGAGATTCATAGTATATTTGCACCTTTCAGTGTTTTGTTACTGAATTTTATGATGAATAAACATGCTTACACTTGGATATTCTCATTCACGAATTTATATTACAAACAAGTGGCACGTGCTACACAATCATAAACGTCCATTATCGTTAGCAAGAATTTCTATAAAATTTGTTGTTCTGCTGTTTTGAAATTGTTTTTATTTTTTTACAACAAAATGTTTATTTTATCTATATTTTGCACTTCAAATAGGTAGCTTTTACAAAGATTATCATTTAGAAGTTGAACGATTAATGACCGGGTTAAGGCTGACGGCATTTGTTGAACTCTGCTAATGTCTATTAGCTAGATTTATTAAAATGAATAACATTTAAAAACAAAATCATAATTAAACAAGTAAGAAAGTCCGAACCATATAATACCCTACACTAAGTAAAAGGTTTTCCAACGAGAGGTGTTATTTTGGTATTTAAAGAAAAATGGAATTTTTTGAGATAAATGATCTGATGTTTATTTCATAAACATCAGCATCAGCCAAATGGCCACCACGACCAAGCTTACAGGACCATATCCTTTTCATTAAATTTTCCATAACCAAATCGCAAAGTGGCTGCCCTATGTCCTCGATAACCTCACGAATTCTATCTTTGAGGGGTTCAATCGACGCTGGGCTGTTGGCGTACACCTTATCTTTCACGTGGCCCCAAAGGAAGAACTCGCAAGGTGTTAAATCACAAGATCTCGGTGGCCAATTGTGATCACCTCTTCGAGAGATAACACGGCCCGGAAACTTTTCCCGTAAAAGAGCAATGGTTTCGTTGCTTGTGTGGCACGTAGCGCCGTCTTGTTGAAAGTAATCGTTGTCCAGATCAATATCATCCAACTCCGACCATAAGATATGGTGTAATGACGTTTGTGGAATGTCCAATTCCAAAGAACGACGAGGAATGGCCAAACATGGGTTTTCTTCAATACTTTGGGCTACAGCAGCAATATTCTCAGTTGTTCTTGAGCGACGTGAACGGGTTATATTCTTCACATCACTAACTTGTCCTAACAGCTCGAATTTGTCCACCAATTTCTGTATTGCGGCAAGGTGCTTCACTAAGACCCAAAAATGCTTTAGTTTGGCGAACTGTGACTACAAGATTTTCACAATTTTTGTAGTGAATTTTAATAATTTCAATGCGATGTTGAAGCGTGTATCGTTCCATATTTAGTAATGTCGTAGTTTCTACTTTTCAAATGTCAAAGAATAAAAGCTTCAAAAAGACAGCTCCCGAAATACCGGGTGATTCAAAATAACAGCTCTTGTTGGAAAACCTTTTAAATGAGTGGGAACATTTTTCATTTAACATTTCAATAATTTATATTCGTGAATATTTACGGAAGAGGGCCTATATGGACCGATCACCATGGAATTATGTCGTCTTAAAATTATGTTTACATGAAAATTATTTATGTTGAATTTTATGTGTATACCAACATTTTTAAGAGATTTATACACGTTAAAGAAAATGTCTCTAACAAAGAGACAAATTTTCTTTTGCAAAGCGAAAAGTTTTATATGTAAAATATTAAGTTTTCTATAGAAAATATCTCTTGTCAAGAGAACAGTTCACTAAAGAGAATATCTCTTATCAAGACAACAGTTTACTAAAGAGAATATGTCTTATCAAGACAATAGTTTTAAAAAGAAAATATTTCTTGCCAAGAGGACAGTTTTCTATAGAAAATATCTCCTGTCAAGAGAACAGTTTTCTATATAAGGTACCTCATGTCCAGAGAAACTGTGATATTCATTCCGAAAGGAAAGAAAGCATCACACACCATATCAAAAGATTTCTGACCAATAAGTCTATCATGATTCTTACTGAAATCCCTTGAAAGAATCATCGACATCCACATACTGGCTTCTTTAACAACATGCCTTCTTCTCAACCTACATGAAGGGCAAATCTGTTGAGACAGCACTTCACTCCTTAGTTCTTGAATTCGATAATTTCTCATTAGGGGCCTTTCTGAATATAGAAGGAGCCTTTAATAATGTAGAATCTGCAACCATAGTTTCAGCTCTACATGATCTTGGCCTGGACCAGTCAACTGTAAGGTTCATCAAGAACCTTCTACGGTGCAGGATCATTCGTTCCAAAAAGGGAACGACAGTGATCACAAGAATGGCCACTAGGGGAACGCCTCAAGGAGGTATCTCCACTTCTGTGGAATCTGGCCTTAAATTATCTGCTCAGGAAATTGGATCTCAGGGGTTATAAAACTGTCGCCTACGCGGATGATGTCGCAATGGCAGTCTCTGTGATCCACTTGGGCACGATATTACAACGTCTGGAATATGCACTCAGTGTACCAAGTCGGTGGAGTACAGACAGTGGATTGAGTGTCAACCCAAGCAAAACCAAGCTTGTACTGTTCACAAGGAAGTACAAGATTCCTCATTTCTCGCTTCCTCGATTAAATGGTATTGAACTAAAACTATCGGACGATGCAAAATACTTGGGATAGTAAGCTAACATGGAACCCAATACCCTTTCAAGGTCATCAAAAGCCTTAACGGCTATGTATGTGTGTAAGAACGCTATAGGTACGCAATGGGGTATTAAACTCCAATTTGTTAACTGGCTATGTGATGAGTTATTAAGCCGATACTATTCTATGGAGTATCTGTCTGGTGGAAAGCACTGGACAAAGGCTCAATTTGTATGCTATTCTGGAGGGGTTTAAGAAGAATGACAATCCTGATAACAGGAGCTCTAAGAACGACCACAACAAAGTCGCTCTTTGCTATATTAAACTGGATACCTGTGGATCTAATGGCCAGAAAAACGGCATTCACCTCGGCCTTTAGGCTAAACCCGATTGAGGCGTGGAAGCATGCTCCATACGGTCACGCCAGTATAATAGGTAGCATTCGGAATCTTCCGGATAATATTGATTATTGCATTTCTAGGCCTTTCATGGTGAGAAATTTTGGTTTCTCAATATCGCATAATTGATGCAATAGACGGAACTTTACACGACACAACGGGTCTATTGAAACTGCTCTAGGAAGGGAGATCGAGTTGGCCATAAAAAGGGCGGCTAACTGGCTCAGTTGTAACAAGGTATCAGGCAGAGATATTCGTATTTAAGTATACTGACAGTCAGGTCCCAATAAAATATCTAACAGGTGTATCCAATTTGGTCCAGGAATGCTGGGTATCCTTTAACAGGATGGCGAGACATTCAACAGTCGTACTCAAGTGGGTACGTGGACTCAAATATATTACAGGCAACTGTGTTGCTGATGAGTTGGCGAAAAAAGGCACCATGCTGCCTGACGGAGACATAGACTTCCTATGTGGGATTCCGTTATCCAAATGCAAGCTCCACATTAGTAACTTCTACTATAAACTTGCTAAGACAAGATGGGGTTGTGAAGCCACATGTACTATTACCGGAATGATATGGCCCCGACTGAATGGCGGACGAACAACATATCTTCTCGGCTTGACACGCTCACAATTAGCGGCGTGGTGGCGGTCATTACTGCGCTGCACTTTTGGCAACCACGTGAGGAGACTTGGCTTGCCATACAACTACTTCTGCAGAAGTTGTCATAACAAGGAGGAGGATGAGACAATTTTACATCTTCTTTGCATAGAATATCTATGCTTAAGGTTTCTGGGACATCGTTTCCTAACTAGTCTCTCTGAGCTCTCGAATTTGAGGCTTGAGTGCATTAATGCCTTTGTAAGGAATAGTAATTGGCTAACCAGACCTAAAGGTTTAATTAGACGTGCCATAACCGTAACCATATAAAACAGCTGTTCGAACCAAGCTTATGGGCAACAATGTAGTTGATTATTGGTGACATGCCATAACGCCATAGGCATAACATTAAAATGCTTATTATATGGCTATGGTTACGGCTATGGCGATATGGTAAGGCACAACTAATTGAACCTTAATATGAGGATCTCTACGGAGTGACCAAATAATAATCTCTTCTCCTCTCTCTTTCTCTTTCTCTCTTCGTATCTCATCCTCTTCACTCATCAATATTAACCAAATCTTGACTGTCCCCTTCTCTTTTTCATATCTATTCTGTCCTTCTTTTTCTGTCTCTTTACTTTCAGGTAACACAAAGGGACCTATTGCTTGGACCCACGTGAGCTGCTCTTATTCTTCTTCACTTTGCGGCTGCCTGGAAACCTAACCTAACCTATGTCCAGAGAACAGTTTTCTATTGCAAATATCTCTTGAACAATTTTCTACAGAAAATATCTCTTGTCAAGAGAACCGTTTCCAATAGAAAATATCTCTTGCCAAAAGAACCATTTTCTGTAGAAAAATCTCTTGTCATGAAAACTGTTTTCTTGTAAATAGAACAGTTTACTAAAAAGAACAGTTTTCTATAGAAAATTTCTCGTGGTAAGACTCTAATTTTCTGTAGAAAATTTCTCGTGAAAATATCTCTTGTCATGAGAACTGTATTATATAGAGAATATCTCTTGTCAAAAGAACAGTTTTCTAAAGAAAATTTCTCGTGCCAATAGAACAGCTTTCTATAAAATATTTCTCGTACCAAAAGATCAGTTTTCTATAAAAAAAATCTCTCGTTCCAAAAAAACAGTTTTCTATGGCAAGAGACTTGTTTTCTATCAAAAATTTCTCGTGACAAGAGACTTGTTTTCTCTAGAAAATATCTCGTGGCAAGATAGTTGTTTTCTATAGATTATTCCCCTGGACCAGAAAATAGTTTTGTTGTATAGAAAATTTCTCTGGTGCAGAGATTAGATTCATTTTATCGAAAATTTCTCTGGCCCAGAGACAAGTTTTCTTGTACAGAAAATGTTTCTGGTCTAGAGACTAAGACCCTAATTTTATAAAACGAAACGACAAACGTTAAAATAAAATTCTATGGAAAATATTCAAGTTTCAAACCCTTTTCCCAGTATTCCTCATACAAATTGCTTACGCTTCCAAACGTTTCGTTTTACAAAATGAGGCCCTAATTATCTTGAATAGAAAATTTCTCTGGCCAAGAGAATAGGTTCCTATATGCAAATTCTTTTGTTAGGAGATTAATTTTTGTGCAAATTGTCTGCTGCTATTATCTATTAAATTCTATAAATATTTCCCCACAAACTCTGCTTTTAATCCAATTTAATAATTAAAGTGTTAAAATAGTTGATATATATATTCAATGAATTGTGTTATCTCATTTCTTTCTTTGTATTTTCTTTAACTGCGTATTTAATAGCTTTGGTATTGGTAGGGAATTTCTTTGTTATAATCTTTTAATCCTCTAATAATGAAAATTTAGTTTCAATCAAGTTTCCCTCTAAATCACAAACACAGTACCATAATTAAAAAAAAAAATTATTCAACGATGAAAACAGCAACAACATTCTAAAATTAAATATTGGTGGGGTGCTTTTGCTGTGTTTTGTGTTCTAAGGATCAATAATGGGAACATCAAACCTTTTAAATTTCAGGAAGGATGTGGGGTTGGCAAAAAAATATGTGGCACACATTCACAAAGGAAAACCCCAAAAGAACTGTTGCTCTTAGAAACCATAATACTCGTAGCAATATGATGCCCTTACCACATGTAAACACAAAAATCTAAAACGCTGAGTTTATGAAATGTTTGACAGCGGTATAAAGGAATGTTTACCATAAATAGAAGCATTATTGAATGTTGGTGGATAGGTGGAATATTTGTGGTGGAAATTAAGTTTAAAGAAACCTACCACACTTTTAATATTTTAGACAACAACCAATCACATTTATTAGTAAAGACAACCACTTATTTATTATCCACAATTTATTTGTATAACATTTTCTTTTTCTTACAGTTTCATTCTTTACTACATACAACTGAAGTTACTCACCATGGATATTGTTATACGTGAAGAAGACATTTCATTGGGACAAGTGGGTTTATACGCATCATTGTCATTTTTAGTGGTTTCAGTATTGGGTTTGGGATTTTATGCCACCTGTTCGAGAAGATATCGTTTGAATTGGTTTGAGAAGACTCTCTTAGAGTCAGCCAACAACAAAGACGATGAAGCCGATTGCAGAGATGCTTTGGTGGCAACGGCTTCTGGTTACAATGTGGATAATATTAGTGAATGCTCACGTTCTGTGGCCAAGGGCAATATTACTCCCACCTCTATAAATACTGAAGATCCCACTTTTTGGGTGCCACCACCTTCAAAGACCATACAACAGCAGGTTTCCACTTCGGCTGATGAGTCGCCACCCTCAACACCCACCTCCCCAACTGGCAGCTTAAAGTCGAATACTTTATCAATGTCGTCCTGTAATTCCGTGCCTATAGCTCGTTCCGACAAACATGTGGTGTTGGCTATGAATCCTGCACGTCCCAAGGTTTCCTCGATGAATGCCAAATTGGATCATACCAAAATCGATATGGCATTATATAGAACGGTAATTTTTATTTAAATTTTGTATTAAACCATAGTTTATTTGAAATTGTTTGATTTTTCAGAACTCTTTACAAAAGGGCCCCCATCCAATTGAAGACATTAAGGGCAGCATTCATGTCAGCATAGTTTATGATCCTCACGCTGGCATTTTGTCGGTTCGCTTGATAGAGGTTAGTTGCTTTTCGTATAGGTTTGAGAAATGTTTGTAATTTTTATATTTTGTATTTCTAGGCACAAAATCTTCAACCACGCGATTTTAGTGGCACTGCTGATCCTTATGCAAAGATACGTTTATTACCCGAAAAGAAGAATTTCTGGCAGACTCGTATACATAAGAAGACTCTAAATCCAGGTTGGTTAAAATTATTGTAACCCAATCATAATGTTGAAAATCAAAGACATTTGTTTTCTATAAGAAATGTCTCGTGCAAAGAAACTGGTTTTCTATAGAAAAATTTGTATTACCGATAGAAAAGTTTTCTACAGGAACAATTTTAATTTGTTTTGTAATTGTAGTCAGAACAGGCTAATTCCCAAGGGGTTTGGGGATCATGATTACAATGTGAATGTGTGTTGGATTGTAGACGAATGTTGGAACATTTTTATACACGATGAGCTGAAGATAAAGATCTGGAATATACTGGGATATATAGAAGATGTATCAGATCTCATTAGGTGGAAGAAAGGAGCATCGTTTTCGGATGAGGATGTGTCAACCACCTGTTCGAAGAGATGTACTGTTGCTAGTGGAGATCTGATTCTGGCAATGTATTTTATAAAGACAATCTTATGTGGTTGTTGCGAAAGTAGATATTGGCATGGTACTGGGAATGAGCGAAAAAGAATATTTTGGACAGGGAAAGAACAATGTGATGGCAGACGGGTTATCACGGGAGACGTTGGACATACTAAACGCCACAATGACCTAGTAAAAGAACGAGACGTGGACGTAGTTGGAATGAAAATCTAAGAATGTTCAGTAGTATCTGGAAAATGCCCCAGATTATATTATGAAAAGTGGAAAAATAACTGCGATGAGATTGCTGGCTATATTTCATGGAAGCTGTGAATACAAAAGTATCTACGAATTCTGATATAACGAGAAAACTATAACCACTCAAGAGTAGGTCACATGGTGATTCGCAAAACTGTTGGATTTCTCAGAATTTGTGGCACCTTTACCTTTACCAATAATTTTAAGTGTATTGAAATTGGACTCCCAGTATACTCGATAATTCCGAACGATTCATGTAATCTAACGTTACCACGGACAAAGTACGGTAATGCAATGTTACTGGTTTTCTTTTATGAATTCTCAAAAAGGATGGAGTTGGTGCCATCGAGAAAACCTCTGAGTAAGCAGTGAGGACTGTACCTTGAATTTTCTTTGGAGTTTGAAAATAAATGATCCTAGAGATGGTATCAGTTGGTCTAGCAAAAACGCTAACCACGGATTCTCTTCTTAACGATGTATCTAATAATAGCCCATCGAAAATAAGTGTTGTATTACAAGAATATTGTGATCGAATAATGATCACAATTATACTAAAGGCCTCATTTTACAAATCGAAACGTTTGGAAGCGTAAGCAATTTGTATGAAGAATACTGGGAAAAGGGTTTGAAACTTGAATATTTTTCATAGAATTTTATTTTAACGTTTGTCGTTTCGATTTATAAAATAACCCCATAAATGAATACTATTGATAGCAAGAGGTTATGTTTTATTAATTTATATACACAACGATTTGGCCTCCGCTACAACCATGTGGAAGTTGTAAATTAAACACTTTAAGGGTCAAGGGTCTTATTTTATAAAACAAAACGACAAACGTTAAAATAAAATTATGGGCCTCATTTTATAAAACGAAGCGTTCAGAAACGTAAGCAATTTGTATGAAGAATACTGGGAAAAGGGTTTGAAACTTGGATATTTTCTATAGAATTATATTTTAACGGTTGTCGTTACGCTGCAGGTGGTCTATTCAGAAGATCCAATTTTCAATCACTCTTTCCAGCATTTCTACTGGTATTTGGCGAAGTACACAAAACGCAAAGCATTATAATTGTCTGCAGATATAATTCACCTATGGCGGGAATAGATTCCGCAACTCTCAGATTGATAGTCCAAGATACTATTGTTTAGTCTATTGGCCACTCTCGTGAATTTACCCAAAATATAAAAATCCAGAGGTGAGATATCACACGATCTAGGCGTCAGTTGGCAGCTCCGGAGCGTGAAATTTGCTGCTCACCAAAATTATTTGATAATAAAGCTCGATGAAGACGAAAAGCATTCCTCACAGTACGCTGCCATCTGTCAGTTGAATACAGTCAAAATTTTAAAAAGCTCCATCATTTAGTTTCTGTTTGCCAGCCATTGATAGCAGACTACCCTAAGACTTGAGTAGAAATTGGAAAAAAGTGAATTTCGTCAAACCCATCACTCAAATAAAAGCTAAGCTCGATAAATACTGGGAACTCTGCACCATCAATTTCAACAATTTCAATGGTAAAAAAGTGATTTACTGAATTTCGTTGTGGCCGTACAAGCACGGACGAAGCCGAACGTTCTGGACGTCCTCTTGACGAAACAATTTAAAAAAATTACGATATGGTATTGGGCGGTCGGTGATTGAAAGTGCGAGAGATTGTGGATTCCATAGGCATCTCAAATGGCTCAGTGGTTTTTATTTTGAATTATCTCTTAGGTATGCGAAAGCTTTCCGTCATATGACTGCCACGTTTTCTCACAATCAAGTGCACAAAGGGATGCACACAGTTTCCATGGCAAAAATCCATGAATTAGGCTACGACATGCTCCCTCTTTTACCCCATTTCCTGGATTTAGCCCCGGGTAACTATTTCTTGTTTCCAAACCTGAAGAAATGTCTTGGCGGAAAGAGATTTCACTCCAACGATGAAATCATCTCACTACAAAATACCTATTTTGACGACCTCGAAGAGATAAAAATATTGAAAATACGTTGGACAAAGTACAAAGGAGACTATATTTAAAAATAAAATAATGTTTTCACTTGTACAACTGTATAATTCGGAAACGTTGCTGCGGTGTGAGCTTTCAGTGATAAATTGTCAAACAATATTGAATAAAAACAAGTAAGAGAGCTATATTCGGCTGTGCCGAATCTTATATACCCTTCACCAAATTATACTTTAAAATAAACATTTTAAATATTTTTAGGTAAATAAATTTGATTTTTTTTTCAAAATTGTTTTTCAAAAATTTAAAATTTTTTTTTTTAAATATTTTTCCAATTTTTTTTTTTAATATTTTAAATAGATTTTTTAATTTACTAGTGAAAAAAATTTATAACAAAAAAATGTTTATGTAAAAAAAAATTCGGATTAGAAAATATTTTTCCCGATTTTTATTCATTGTAGGTCCAATGTCCATATACATCGTTGCAATGGTCTTTAAAATATCTATCACTAGATATCCATATTGTCTATATTAATGACTTAATAATCCAGATATACGTAGATCGAAAATAGGCAAAAAATCGAGGTTGTCCCGATTTTTTCCTTATATCTCAGCCATTTGTGGGCCGATTTTCTCGATTTTAAATAGCGGAAGAATTCCCGATACATTGATGTATCAATTATGTCTGTAAGTTATTTGGGGACTACGGGAAGTTGATTTCAACATACAAACGGACATGGCTATATCACCTTCGCTATCTATTACGATCCAGAATATATATATTTTGTGGGGTTGCAAATGAAAAATGTAGAAATTACAAATGGAATGACAAACTTATATATAACCTTGCAACTCATGGTGAAGAGTATAATAAGGTTCCAGTGATCTGACAATATAGTAATAATGACCAAGAATATTATCTGCCACTGTTCCACGTGTCCGGGAAAAGGGCTAGGCTTTTATTGCATTGCAACAGACTCACCTGTTTTCTTTCATTTAATTATTTAAAATAACATAATTTAATTATTTATCTCTATTGCAGTGTTCGATGAAGATTTCGTTTTTGAAGAAAATCCCAATGCCATTGATAAACGTACCATAGAAATTTTACTGTACGACTTCGATGCCTACTCCCGCCACGTATGTATAGGAGGAGCACAAATACCTCTAAATAATTTGGATTTGACTAAAAAGGAAAAATTCTGGACACCTTTGGGCACATGTGCTGAACAAGTAAGAATAACAAAAGAATGAAATTTAAATCTCAAAGATACTAAAAAAATTATTATTTTAGGACATGAAGGTAGATTTGGGTGATGTCATGATTACTTTGGCCTATTTGCCCTCGGCCGAACGTTTAACAGTGGTGGTTATAAAGGCTAGAAATTTGAGAATTGTAGATGATTCACGCAACTCCTCGGATCCCTATATAAAGGTGACTTTAATGGTGCCGGGTAAAAAGAATAAAAAACGTAAGACGGCCGTTATGCGCAACAATATCAATCCCGTGTATAATGAAGCCTTGACATTTGATGTGCATAAGGAGGCTTTGAAAAATGCCACCATAGAGCTGCAGGTGGTGCATGATGGTTTATTGGGTAAGACAGGAAATTATTTCTTAAATATAGTGATTTATATTTATTGTTCTTTATGTTTTGCTAGGTTCTAATGAAATTTTGGGCAGAGCTATTATAGGCTCGGGTCAGGATGTTCGTCCCGATGAGAAAATTTTCTTCGAAGAAATGTTTCGCTCTAAAAACGCCACTGCCCAATGGGTACCACTGCAAGATGTTAATAATACTCGCACTAACAGTGGTAATTAAAATGGAATTTGTTAGTTATGTTAGACTTATTTGAAATGGTTTGTGTCTGAACTAGAAAAGGTTCTTAACTAAACCGAAAAACATGGAATACCTTCCACTCTTTATTGTCTAATACAGTTTGAGAATCATAGCATTGTATTAGTGCTGCTGCTGAACTACTAATGTTAAATAACATTTTAACGAACAAGTAAAATTACTGTTAAAGCTGATTAACATTTTGTGTTTTCTCCTAAAATACTTAAACAAGAAATTGTTTGTTAGAAAAATGTTAACAAAAAATAAAAATAAAGGATTTTTGCAGGGATATTTAATTCATACAAGAGAATAATTTAAAATTAAACCTTAAAACAATTATTAAATGTGCTTTAATGTCGGAAATCGTAAAATTATTTAAATTAAACAAAATCAAATTAAAAAATAAATGAAAAAATTCGATTTTTTTTTTATAAATTATAAATATAATTGGTTTTTTGCTATTGATGTTTATAAACTATAACTATTATCACATACATACATCCACTTACATATATACTTATATTTAAATGTTTTTTATGTAGTAGTTTTAGCAACAAAAAATATATAAATGTATATTTGAAATGAATTTAAAGAGATTTTGTCTACATGTCCATAAGTACCTAAAATAGTAAAACTTCTTTGTAACTTTAAATCAAATCGAACAGTATTTTGTCAGTATCTTTTGAACCTGATGATGGTGGAATCAAAAAAATAAAAATAAACATTTTTTAATAAAGTTGGTTTCCTTTAAATGTTAAACAAAAATGTAACAAATATTTGCCAGTACTTAAGTAATGACTACAATAAATATATATTTAAATTAATGGTTTATAATATAAATAATAAATATTGAATTGACTATATAAATCCATAGATACCTATTACAAGTACATGAACCACACTTACTACAAATACCAAGATAATATTCATATACTTAATTATATCTATTGTACTTATTATAAATGTTACAAAATAGTATTAATATTTATTTAAATAAATTCGTATGAAAACTAATAAAGTGAATTTGATTTGATTTAAAAATATTGGTAAGTGAATTTGTTAGTTAATAATTAAATTTTGAGCATTTGTTTATTTGGTTTCACATAGCTTTTGTAAGAGTAAACATGTTGTTCGTAAGTTTTTCAATCCGAATGAAAGTGTTTATTATTATATTTCTATGCCGTCGCTCAGTGGTTTAGAATTTTTTTTTTTTTTTTTTAAATAATTTGGTATCTTGGGAATTATAAGAGATACTGTTACGAAATTTTTAACGGTTAAATATATCATAATAAAATTTGGAAATAATGTAGATCCAAATATCCTTAAATCAACGGTATGATAATTGTTGACATTTTTTATTTTAAAATACCGAAATTCTTAAACCGGGAAAAATGTGTTCCAAATGTGAGTTTTTTTTAGAAAAGATCCTACTGTGACGTTATTTACCATGTGATAGTAAAGAAACTTTGTAAGTATTTAAGAAACATATAGGGTTATACAAATATGGAGCACTTTTGAGGATCGCACAGTGGTTTAGAAACGTTTTTTTTTTTTTTGGAAATAATTCGGTATCTCGGGAACCATTTGAGATATTGTTACAAAATTTCGCACGGTTGGGGGTCAGTGCGTTGCCCCTCAAGGTTGGTCACCACGGGTCTCAATTTTTTTAAAAAATCGCCAAAAATACATTTACTATCCGAATGAGCCGAAATTTTAAATATAAATAGTCCTTGAGGAGATCTACAAGGTGGCTCAAAAGTAATCCTCCTATCAGAAAATGCTATAAATTTTGCGATTGGCCTCTAATGTCAGTTCTGTTTTGACATTTGTATAGTAAACACATGCGAAATTCACGTTAATAAACAATGTTACGCTACACTGCTCCAGAACGCGGAATATTGCTGACTATTTATTTGAATTTCGTCGCAAATTTCCTGGCCGTCCAACGCCTACTGGTGAAACACTGCGACGTTTAGCCGCTCGCCTAGAAGAGACTGGCACAACACGAGATGCTGCCTGGCGTCTCCGGAGTAGCCGTTCTGCAGAGAATATTGCTGCTGAGGATGTCATGGAAGCGCCGTCGACATCGACCAGACGACGTGCCACGCAAATGGGTATCAGTCGACGGTCTTTACAGCGAATTTTGGTACAAGATTTCAAGATGTTTCCGTACAAATATGCATCAGCTGTTAGCTGCTGACCGCCAATCGCGTCTAACATATGCTCAAGCCACCCTTAATCACCACCAAGAGGAAGATGATTTTTCATCAAAAATAATCATGAGTGATGAGGCCCATTTCCATCTTAGCGGGTACGTAAATAAGCAAAATTTACGCTTCTGGGGCACTGAAAATCCGCGTGTAACCCACGAAGAGCCAAAGTCACTGTATGGTGTGCTGTTTTCGCTGGAGGAGTCATCGGACCTTTTTTCTTCGAAGACGTCGCGGGCCAAACGGTTACTGTGAATGGTGAGCGCTACTAAGCAATGATCAACGAGTTCTTTTTGCCGCAACTTGATGAATTGGGATTGAAAAACATGTGGTTGCATTTCCATGGAAGGATGCATTTCCCGGCGCCTAATCTCCCGTTTTGGCGATTTGCACTGGCCAGCAAGTTCGCCTGATTTGACCGCTCCATGTCAGTTCTGTTTTTGTGGGGCTTTTTGAAGTCGCGGGTTTATGTCAACAAGCCTCAGACTCTTCCAGCACTTAAAGACAATATCCGTCAAGAATGTGAGGACCTATCGCCGGAAGTTTTGGCCAAAGTGATGGAAAATGCCATAAAAAGGGCTCAAATGACAATCAACTGTGGCGGCGGCCATTTACATGACATCATATTCTCGACTTGATGTAAAAAAAATTAAAAGACCAAATAAAAATAATCCACAAGAAGAATCAAAGTTTTTCATTTTTTTTTAATTACTTTTAATGGTTTTTGAGATGTGGCGGGACTAGGGAGGGTCGAATTTTTTTTTAAAAAATATCACCTATATTGGTGATAAAATTCTAAATAAAATAAAAAAAAACTTGTTAACAGTTATCTTGTTCTTATAAAAAGTTAAACGCATCTAAAGTTGGAACATTTAAAAGTGCCGCATTTTTTAAAGTTTTTTCCAAAAGGCCCATATATTTTTTCTTTTGTATAAAAAAATTTCTTCAGGACTATATACAATTTGTATACGATAAGGAAAGAGAATTTAATGCAAAAGTGTGTAAAGTAAATTTTGGCTCACTTAAGCGGACACAACACCCCCTAACCTACCCAAACTTGGCCAATTTAAAAAAAAATTCAGAATTGAGTAAAAAATTCTAAAAAGGCAAAGCACCGATCCTCAAAAAAAAAAATGTATATTTGTATAACTATATGCTTCTTAAATATCTAAAAAGTGTTTTTACTATCACACGGTAAATAACGTCACAGTAGGTACTTTTCTAAATTAACTCAGTTTTTGGAACTCATTTTCCCCTGTTTAGGAATTTCGGTATTTCAAAAGAAAAACAGTCAAAAATTACAATATTGTTGGTTTAAGGATAATTGAGTATATATTAGTTTCAAATTTTGTTATGATATCTTTAACCGTTAAAATTTTACATTAATTCAAATTTTATATTTTTCTTCATGGAAAATCACCATATTATAATTTTTTAAGTTTACTGACTTAACAGAAATTTAGGTGTAACAGATTTTGCATGCAATATATGAAAAAATGTACAATGAGGGGAAAGGCACTGGTCCCCATTAGCGCTAGGAAGCTGAGCAACTGCAAATCAACTCAAAAATACGTCAGCTCCAACCAAGAAGAATCAAAGTTTTTCATTTTTTTTTAATTACTTTTAATGGATTTTGAGATGTGGCGGGACTAGGGAGGGTCGAATTTTTTTTTAAAAAATATCACCTATATTGGTGATAAAATTCTAAATAAAATAAAAAAAAACTTGTTAACAGTTATCTTGTTCTTATAAAAAGTTAAACGCATCTAAAGTTGGAACATTTAAAAGTGCCGCATTTTTTAAAGTTTTTTCCAAAAGGCCCATATATTTTTTCTTTTGTATAAAAAAATTTCTTCAGGACTATATACAATTTGTATACGATAAGGAAAGAGAATTTAATGCAAAAGTGTGTAAAGTAAATTTTGGCTCACTTAAGCGGACACAACACCCCCTAACCTACCCAAACTTGGCCAATTTAAAAAAAAATTCAGAATTGAGTAAAAAATTCTAAAAAGGCAAAGCACCGATCCTCAAAAAAAAAAATGTATATTTGTATAACTATATGCTTCTTAAATATCTAAAAAGTGTTTTTACTATCACACGGTAAATAACGTCACAGTAGGTACTTTTCTAAATTAACTCAGTTTTTGGAACTCATTTTCCCCTGTTTAGGAATTTCGGTATTTCAAAAGAAAAACAGTCAAAAATTACAATATTGTTGGTTTAAGGATAATTGAGTATATATTAGTTTCAAATTTTGTTATGATATCTTTAACCGTTAAAATTTTACATTAATTCAAATTTTATATTTTTCTTCATGGAAAATCACCATATTATAATTTTTTAAGTTTACTGACTTAACAGAAATTTAGGTGTAACAGATTTTGCATGCAATATATGAAAAAATGTACAATGAGGGGAAAGGCACTGGTCCCCATTAGCGCTAGGAAGCTGAGCAACTGCAAATCAACTCAAAAATACGTCAGCTCCAACCATGTGAAATTTCGTAACATTATCTCAAATAGTTCCCGAGCTACCGCATTATTTCAAAAAAAAAAACTTTTCTAAACCACTGTGAATCGGTCCTTGTCTTTTTAGAATTTTTTACTTAAACTAATTTTTGTTTTAAATTGCCAAATTTGGATAGGTCTGGTGGGTGTTGTGAGCCAAATTTTACTTTACATGCTTTAGCATAAAGTTCTCTTTCCGGATCATATCAAAATTATATATAGGCATGAAAAAAATGTTGTTCTACAAAAGAAAAAAGTGTATTTTTTGTAGATATTCTTAAGGACTACTTATATAAGGAATGAGATCGTAAAATTTTTAACACACGTTTTTCATTAAAACTTTTAACCCAAGTATTATTTGATTTTTTTTATCAAGTTGCCTTTGTAAAGCATTTCAGTTATTATGTTTAAT
The DNA here is from genome assembly GCA_942486065.2 of Calliphora vomitoria. Taxonomy (NCBI): domain Eukaryota; kingdom Metazoa; phylum Arthropoda; class Insecta; order Diptera; family Calliphoridae; genus Calliphora; species Calliphora vomitoria. Next base: position 84,234,364 of record OW818030.2, on the reverse strand, counting down.
GTCAATTATGTTAATTTGTTGTTAATATGATTAAAATGAGTGACCAGAAAATTTTTCAACAAACCCAACTTGGTCCTACAAAATGTTGGCCAAACAATAAAAGGTCTGCTATCAAACTGTTTCCAATGTTATTAAACAGTACCTGGAGAACTAATCTGTTGATATAAAACCTGGTTCATGTAAAAGGAATGGTCCACATGATGTTTCTGAATTATAAATTATCACGAATTATAAAGATATAAGTAAAGATCAACTGTGTGTTGGTGAGCTGGATCAGTGGTCAATTTTGTATTTATTTCTTTCGTTTTTAAAAATCCGTATCATGAAAATATTGGTCAGATTATAAAATAAGGTACGAACTAATAGTACAAAAGCTTTCAGAATGTGAAACTTGTGACCATCTTGTTCGACCATAAGGTGAAACACAGGGTCTCAAAGTCGACCACGACAACATGTAACTAGTACAAATATAAACAAATTTAATGAAATGAATGATATGGACACCAATGGAAAATCATCCTAAGCGAAAAACTAATTTTAACCTTTATTGTCGAAAATGAAATGCATTTATTGGGTGTATGCGTTAGAAATGCGGGATTTTTTTAGATTTTTAGCTTTTATTTTAAAACATTTGTACACCATAAATTTATTCATCTTTCTGGTAACATATGGATTCCGAGCCAAAAGAAGTGCACATCTTTTGATGCCAAGAACGAGTCAAGCCAATATCGGATGTTCTGTTCCAAAGTGAAGCGTATCCGAGATAGAGCATTCTGTTTCGATCGAAAGAAACAGTAGTCAGACGGGGCAATGCATAACAGATAGCTCCCACCAAATATATAGAATTACCTTAGCTCCATGGATAATTGGCTTTGGTGTCGAATCGGCTGATTGGGCTGGCTTCACATACGATCTCTTACGCTTAGGGTTATCGTAATGGATAAGTTTTTCATCGAAAGTATTGATTCGGTGGAAAAATTATTTTCTTTTATAACGTTCAAGCATAATTTCGGACATGCAAAATTGTCTATAAAATCTTCAATACGTATTCACTGCTTTTGGATAAATCCAACCGCTCCCAATGATTTTGCTCTTGTTGAGTTTTACAACAATCTTAATGGAGTAATGTCTCCAATTCTTGGTCTTCAAACATTTTCGGCTTGACTGGTCGAACTTTGTCTTCCATGTTAAAATCACCACTTCAGATCCGGACAAACCATCCCTAGCTCGTTGAAATCGATGGAGCACATTCTCCATAAGCTATGTTAAACAAAGCTGTCTTCACGACATTTAGGTTAATGATGAAATAGCGAGACATTATGGGTCCCTTGACATATACGTAATTAGGGTAATTGTTTACCAGACGATTTGGCCAGAAGGGGTGCGATGATGAGTCAGGAGGCGATGGACCCATTTTCTGGTATTTCACTTGAAAACTGCAAGGCGAATGTTCAGCAGAAATAAGATGATACTGCACAGAACAGGTGGACTTATAGATTTCCGTCGTGAGCAAATAATGATATATTTTTCTACCACTACAGGAGATTATTACTGCAGAAGCTGCCATAATGAAGAACAGTAGGAGACTGTGTCCCACCTATTCTGTCATTGTCCGGCAGAATATTGTGGCATTGTCCGGCAGAATATTGTGGCATTCCCCTGTTCTGTCCAGTATGACGAAGTGCATATTTGGAACCTCTTTCCTTTTGTGTATAGAATAACTATTGAGGTGAAGTTAAGACTTATACACTCCTTCATCAGGGAATCTGGTGAATTCAATTTGGAAACAACGTGTATCGAATAGGATAACTGCTGTTTACTCTTGGGTATCACGACTGGATAAACTTTTGAAGGGACCCAAGTAAGCTGCTTGAGGAGTGGCTGTCCATGGAACCTAAACAAAGCCATATACATCAGTATCAATCTGAAAGCAATGGAAGTTACCACAGCATTAATTTAATTTATACCTAGATTGAAAAACTACAAAAACTGAAATTTTCTCAATATTTTTCCAAAATTTTCTCCATCATTTACTACAAAAGACGACCAACAAACACATTCTACTTAAGATCAATATCTGTTGCAAAATGTCTTTAACAAGTTTAATATAATTTCATCACATTGTCTATTTGGACACTCATTGTTTAATACTTTGTCTTTTTATGTTACTTGAACTTGTGACACCATGAGCGCAGGGATGGACGAGCGGACGGACAGTAAATGACTTAAAACAATGACACAGCTTGCTTACATTGTTACGCCTGCTTTAGTTTCATAAGTTTCGTTTGTTTTATACTCTAAAAACGTTGTAGTTGCTTAACATCAAATTGCGGTAAAAGTGCTAAAATTGAAAAACAACTCAAGCGAAGTTTTATTCAATTTTACCAATCTGTAGCTAAGTCCAGTTGCAATCTTTTCAATATCACTTTTTGTTTTGTTCCATTTTCTTAAACAATGTTTTGGAAATGGGAGTGAGAAAAAAATATTTAGTTTTTGTAAACGAATTTCATCTGAAGACATGCCCTTTAGCTAAACCTTAATCTACCGAAGGACATTTTGAAGTGACATATACATACATTCGCAGGCAGTAGGAGTAGTGGTTAGTATATACACACTGGGGCAATGTAAATAAATAAATGTTTTAAACTATTACTTAGTACAGATATCCAGCCTTAATAAAATGTCAAACAAAGTGTTGCAAAGGAAAACTTCTCAATGATTGTAAAACTCATAGTAAATTAAATAAATTGGTCAAATTTTACATATTTTAGCTCACATTTTACTTTAAACTGTCATGTCTTTAAAGTATTTTTAAAATCAAAATTTATATAGAAAATTTATATTCCCCACTGTGCATTTTATGTGTCTGCGTTTGTGCATCTAAGAAAAACCCAACAGAGCATTTAAACACCCTCAGAAAACAGCAACTGACAATTACAAGCATCCAGAGGCACAGACAGCAGGACAGACGTAACTTAATAGACTGCAGCTAAAAGTGCAGAAACTTTGACTTAAAACAGAAGACATCAAGTCAATAAGCAACCAAAGAGGGAAGGAAAAGTCTCGAGCAAAAAATCCATACAATATAAAGGAAAACAAACTAAAAGAATAAAGGAATCAGCACTTATCTAACTGAATGAACAACTAAAAATGTTATTATCCATTCGATAACTCAAGCAAGTCAGCCAGCCAGCCATCCAGCCAGCCAGTGGGTGAATGCTGGCTGCATAGTTGATGCAAACAACAATCAGCTGTTAAGATTATGAATGGTTGGTTACGTTTGTTTTATCCTTTTAGCTGTGCTCTTTATCTGTGTACGTGCATGTGGGAGAAAGTGTTCCTGATGATTTTGACATTATTAGGTTACGCTGTTTCACTACAAACACACACACATACGTATGTATATTGAAAAGTCTTTGTGTTTGTGTTGCATATAAAATGGCTGCCACGATTGTTGAACAAAGACTATCGTAACATTTATCGACAGTAAAATTGTCTTATAAACGGAACTGTAGATTTAGCAGCAATTTTAAAGACATCAAAACAATGTATATGTTTATAATGTTTCCTTGGTGTTTGGTTTCTTAGTTTGTGTACATACTTATGTTTTGTTTTTCATAAATGGAGCAAAAAACTTTCTTTAATCAGCTCATGTTTCTTTATATTTGAAAATGGACTTGATAATCATGTAATTTTAAAGGAAATCTATCAAGCAACACGTAAGACAGTGAAAGTTGATTTGTTGTTGCCAAATTGTACTTTACACTATTAAGAAAACATTAAACAAACAAATAAGAAGTTTATATTATTTAGGATAATGTTTTAGAAATTGACAAAACATGATCTTTATGAATTCCCAAAACTTGCTAAAGCTTTACAAACTTCTAAACGCTGAAGGTTTGATTGGTGTTTCTAAAAAAACAACCCATGATAATAAAGGGTTTTCCAACAAGAGGTGTTATTTTGAATCACCGGGTATTTCGGTAGCTGTCACTTTTGATGCTTTTATTCTTTGACATTTGACAAGTAGAAACTACGCCATTACTAAACATGGAACGCATTGAAATTATTAAAATTCACTACAAAAATGATAAAAGTCTTGCAGTCACAGTTCGCAAAACGAAAACATTTTTGGGTTGTCGTGGAGCACCTTGTCGAACCGCAATACAGAAATTGGTGGAATAATTCGAGCTGTTGGGACATGTTAGTGATGTGAAAAATAAAACCCGTGCACGTCGCTCAAGAACAACTGAGAATATTGCTGCTGTAGCCCAAAGTGTTGAAGAAAACTCAGGTTTTTCCATTCCTCGTCGTTCTTTGGAATTGGGCATTCTACAAACGTCACTACACTGTATCTTATGGTTGGAGGTTGATGATATTGATCTGGATAACGTTTATTTTCAACAAGACGACGCTACGAGCCACTCAAGGAACGAAACCATTGTTTTTTTACAGGAAAAGTATCCGGATCATGTAATTTCTCGAAGAGTTGATCACAATTGGCCACCGAGATCTTGTGATTTAACACCTTGCGACTTCTACCTTTGGGACCACGTGAAAGATAAGGTCTACGCCAACAGCCCAGCGTCGATTCAAGACCTTAAAGACAGAATTCGTGAAGCTATCGAGGACATAGGGCAGCCACTTTGCGATATGGTTGTGGAAAATTTAATGAAAAGGATATGGTCCTGTAAGCGTGGTCGTGGTGGCCATTGGCTGATATGTTTTTCATTATTAACGGCATACCTTCCTCTTTGTTATGAAATAAACATTCGATAATTTATCTCAAAAAATGAAATTTTTCTTTGAATACGAAAATAACAACTCTTGCTGGAAACCCCTGTAGTATAGGCCGATCTAGAAGCTGCATTCCATTTTACAGCACTTTCTTGGGGAGCTGAGTTAAACAAAACTATTTGTTAGCAGATGGACCGTTACACAAACCTTTGGCGGTCAGAAGTACTTCATACTTAAATAGCGTCCGGTATAACAATATATTCAATGCGGACAGGAGTAAAAATATGGATAGAAAATCCCATGTAGACAATTGTTTTGAATTCACTTCCTTATCGTAAGTAGTACGAACAAGAATAAGTACTTCAGCGTGTAAAATCCGTTAGCGTGAATTACTTTCGTTAGCAAATAAGAGACCAATATTCGGATGTGCCGAAGATTGAAAATATTTTTTGGTAAAAAATTTTTTTTTTTTTATATTTGTTCTTAAACAAATTTTTTGGTGAATCGATTCGATAACAAAAGTTATTAATGTAACAAAATCGTTTACTCTGTTTTCAATTTAATCGATGTTGGCCGATGTGCATCTATGGCCCATGGTCCCCCTTCTGCTCTACAGGTTTTTCACCTATGCCCCTGAAAGCTTAATATTGTCTGCATTCTTAGAATTACCCTTTTGACTAGGAAACAAGTACAATGTCAACTTATAGCTATAATAAATAATATTTAGAAATGCAACACAACACATGATGATAGGACATTGTAAGCCGGGTTTTCTGATATCATTTATATCCTCATATTCCTAAATCATTTTCAACAAATAAATTCCTGACACAACTGGATATGACGTAAACTTTGCTTAAAAGATTAACGCCCCTTTCAGTTTAAAATAATAGATTTTAAGACCACAAACATAAACATTATCATGTTGCCAAGCTCAAATCAACCTTTGCTTCTTATAAGATATAAAGCCATTAAATATCCTGTGCATTACCAGATCCATCAGTCATATTAATTATCCATATGAAAGAGTCGTTCTCAAGGAGTCCTAGAATATGCATGTGTTGAACTTGGTCGCCATACTTAATGTCTGGTATTTGGATTACATACCTGTAGATATCTTCGTTTGAAAACATATGGAAAGAGGTGCAAGATGGAAGTATGTGCAGGAAGGGGATATGTTGGGCAGGTCCTCATGGATACAGTAATTGAGATAAAAATAAACTGTTTTAAATTAAGCCTTCTCAGTAACCTGTTTTATATTTCGACTTAATCGGTTTTAGGTTTTTCAGTCTTGGAAATGGTACACAAATAGTGTAGATTGTCAAATCAATTAAACTTTAGAACCACAGCATGCCTCAGCCTTTCCGATATTATTATGTTTTCGCATCCAGCCTAAGTTATTCAATTTTACCAGGAGGTTAGTTCTGGTTCTGTGAAATGATGAAATGAAAAAAAACTTTTCATTTTCGTTTTCATAAGAACTTTTCATATTATCATTTCACACTTACACAAATTGCGATTCCCGTTCTTTTAATCAGAAAGTGTTTCATTCCATTGTAGCCGTGAAACTTTTGTATCTATATTAATAAAATGTAAAAGTCAAACGCAGATGTCGAAGCTTAGCAGTTTCAAACCGGCGCTAAGCCGCAAACGAGTTTTTTTTAACTGCTGTTTCATTTTACTTGTTCTTTTTATATGAAAACATTTGAATTTATTTATCATTTTTTCACTAAACCAGAATAAGAAACTCTATGAAAATATGAAAAAACTTTTCATTTCACCGTTTCACAGAACGATAATTGGCCCCCAGTAGTCCAGATAATACGCAATCTACAGGATAGCCTTATGTCCATCTTTAACGTTCAGATAGTTGTAATATCCAAAACACCGCTTATATTTAAGTCATATTAAATTTCATGGTATAAAGAATTTTTGATGACTTCTTAGCTGTTACTAAACGCTGCTTATATCCTGATATCATCTTAACTAATGTTGGCACATGATATATAACAGTCATATGAAAACAGAGAGCGGTATATTGAGTCTTTCGAAATATATGGATTTCCTAATTTAACTGTCCAATAGCTTCTTCATCGCTTGTGAGACTTACTGGTCTAATTTTTCATTTCCGTTTTGTAATCATATATATTATAAAACAAGCAATACATTAGAATCGATATTCCGTTCTGACAATGTGAAAACTGGATCGAGTCTAGATCCCACTGAAAATAGTAAATTCGCACAGTTTACACAGTTTTTGTTTCTTAACAAATGATAAATTGAAAATTTAACAGAGAAGGTGAAGAACTGTTTCATCAAATCACGATCCAGACATTAAGTATTAAATGAATATCTAAATCAGATTGCATGTTTATCGATCGCTTAATGACCATTTAACACTGCTATTAACCTGTACATTTGATTTCGGTTCCATTTTGCTCTACCCCTCTAAATGAAAAATTAACTTTTATTAGTGATATTGCAGATTCTGAGGTATTTATTTTTAATCGGATCCTGCCTGTTCACTAACGTTGCAGTCCCTATGTCTATTTACCCAAACTAGAAATCGATATCAGGTAGTCGTCCTTGGTGGTAGTCGTTCTTCATAACACTGACGGAATATGGTTATAGCATAGGACTTAAATGACCGCCTGACTATCGATTCCTAATAAGTCTTTTACAAAATATAACTATTTGATATTTAACTTCATCAGAATTATAGATTCAATAAAACTAATCTCATATCAAGTTCTATCTTAAGAGCAGTGTTGCCAGTTTAGCCTTTTTGAGGCTAAATTTAGCCTTTTTATTTACTCTTTAGCCTCGAAATTTTGGTTTTAGCTTCGTGGCTTTTTTCTAGCCTTTTTTTAATTTGATAATAGCCTTTTTTAAATAAAAAAAGGCTAGAAAAAACCACGAAGCTAAAACCAAAATATCGAGGATAAGGAGAAAATAAAAAAGCTAAATTTATATTTGTGAGACATTTTCATTTTAATTCATAACTGTTTTTCATTTAGCTTTTCAACATACTCAAGAATTGTGCAGTATTAAAAGAACAAATAACAATTGCCAATACCAAGTGTTTCAAAATGAAATATTGTATTTTATATCTGAAAGCTATAAATGTCTAGCAAATTCGCTTTCAAGACAAAATTGTTATTACACATTATATTCATCATTATATAATGGACAAGAGCCCCCTAAAAACCTTGAAGGCTTGTGATACTAGATGGCTGTCGTTTGAAATAGCCGTTAAACGTATTGTGAATCTGTGCTTCGAGTTAAAACCAGCAATGCTTCAAAGCCAAACATTTAAGTGATTAATATACTGATTATAATTTGGTGTATTATTTTTTCTTAAACCAGTAAGAAATGCAGCGGATCCAACAAAGCTGTTTTCTGATTTAAAATTTCTTGTCCATAGTTTGTGTTTTCAAATTGTAATACAATGCAAATAATTTGATACATTATCGTCCCCAATTGAAAATTGTTTAATGTTTTCGCCACATTTTTCATACAAGTTTGAAGAATGAGAGATAAAATAACGAATGTTTTAATTAGTGACGATTCTGAAAAAAATAATACGGCAAATTAAACTAATTGAGCCATTGCGACAAATATTTTCATATGAAAACTCTTCTCTACTTAAAATAGTACTCGTAAAACCAAAAAAATATATTATGTATGTGAAAAATAGTAAATGCTTAGTACTTAAATTAAAAAAAAAACTAAATTTAAGTTTTGTCTGTATAAAAATATATATGGGGCATTTAATGTCAAGTGAACCATCTTTTGAAATCGATGTCTTCCGATAGTTAGTTCTATTAGATAGTAATTCAGACACAATTTTTCAACAAGATCGGTCGAAAACATTCTGAGTTGGAGGAGATCAGAATTTGACATTTTGGCCAAGCAGGTGTTTTTTCGCATCCATGTAACCTATTACCTATTGTTCTTAGCAAAATTTGTCCCAAATAGTTTACATAGATATTTCTTCAATCTTTCGGAAAAAAACTTTTCTTTTGACTTTTTTTGCAAAATCTAAAACTGTTGACATTTTTTCTCAAAATGGGCCCTATTTAAATTTTTTATTTTTTTTTGCTCAAGAGAAAGCTTAGGTCCATTCCTTTAAAAGGTTTTAGATCGCTTATGTATATGTGTATATTTATTATTTACTAGCTTGACCCGGTGCGCTTCGCTACCCCTGTCGATGTAAAAATCGGTTCAGCCGTTTAGTAATTATTGTTTAAAAACTAAAGGTACCAATTTTACCCGTTTTTCCCCCTTTTTATCCCTTTCTGGTCCAAGTATTAAAAAAATGTATAGCCTATTGACGCTTCCAAGTAAGGATCTATGTACGTTCCAAATTTCAATAAAATCGGTTCAGCCGTTTAGGCGTGATGCTCAAACAAACAAACAAACAAATAAACAAACAAACTTACAAAGACATTTATATATTTATATAGATTATTAATGATTAATGTTATTTTTTGTTTGCTGCTGAAGTGAACCTTTATAATTTTATTTATTTTTATGAATTTTATGAACATATTTTCTAATTTTTTATTTAAAAATAAATATAAAGGGGCCCATAGACACATACTGCTCATGCTCATGCAATAAGCATGTGTTGGTAAATTTTTTTATGTATGCGACACACAGACAATGCAGTATGAAAAATCAAAATAGTTTTGATTTTGAAATGAACTCGTACTGCTGATAGTTGTTCAAATGAACAATAGTATACATTTTTTCAATTTTGTGAAATATAATTTTTAAACTTGACGTTTTAGTTACTGAAAAATTGAAAATAATAATTTTTTTGTTCTCAAACGCATTTTTTTAAATTGATAAGTGTGTAGTAAAATATCAATCACGCACGTTTTGTGTCTATGGGCCCCTTAAAACTAAATTCTTAATTTATAATATTTTAGCTTTTTCTTTTGGCATTTTTTTAAAGCAGTTTGGCTTCTTCTGGCCTTTTTTTGAAGTCAATATAGCTTCTTTTTTTGCCAGCTCCTGGCAACACTGCTTAAGAGTAAGAGAAACTGGAATATTAGTGCCTGGATTTATATTAATATTTTATTTATATACCAATATGTATAATTTCCTCAGTACTTTTACATATCGAGCCCTAACCGCGAAAATAACGTAAGCGCCAAAAATCAAATTTTAACGGAGAGAGTTTTTTTCGTTTTTTTTTTTAAGTTGTGCGAATGATTTTTTTGAAAGTTAAAATGTAGTGTATTACTGGTCTCATATATGAGATAAATGCATTTTTAAGTTAATTTTGTGAGCAACAAATTTGTTTTGGCGGTTACGTTATTTTTACCGCCACTATTACAGTCAGCTGAGACTAAAAAGTGGCGCATACGATAAATGCTTTATAAAGAAAAAATATTATTTTAAGTTTCGAAAAAATTTATTTTTTTAAAAATCAGAAAAAAGTTTTAAACTAATATAGTAGGTGCTTAGGAAATTAAGGCATATCTTCTTCATCTGTTTCGTTTAAGGCGTCTATAATATTTTGGGAATGTTTTAGGCCAATATATTCGTTATGAAAACTTTGAGGAATACTATTTTTATTGCAAGGACATTTTAAATGAGGAAATTTTTAATTCTGTGTTGTATAGCGGAGGAGGTCCACGGACCGTAGCAGTATTTACATCAATGTCTTATCCTTGCTATTAAGAAGTGAGATCGTAAAATTCCTAACACACGTTTTTCATTAAAACTTTTAACCCAAGTATTATTTGATTTCAATTATATTCATTTGTTGTTAATCTGATTAAAAACCTCGTTCAGGTAGAAGGAATGGTCCACATTATGTTTCTAAACCAAAAAAATGGAAAGCATTTTCAAAAGAGCTGGCAACACATCCGGAAGGAAAGCAGCCCGCTTAACTCAGTGCTCGGACTATTTGGTACGAAAAGTTAAAGCTAATGCAGGTTTAAAAACATACAAGGCTCAAAAAGTTCCTGCAAAAAATTTAGAGGCCAAAAACAGAGTATGGAATCTCACTCCTTATCACAATAGCCGTATTTAATTGTAATCATAGTTGTATACAAATTTGAAGACCGCATCGTGCTTCATTTTGTTTTCTTTGGAACAAGCTAATCAGAAAATATTTTCCAGTTTGAAAATCAGAAAGAGTCCTCATGTAAACGCTTAAACGCCTCGTAAACTGTGCAATCTGTGCATTTTTACACTCTCGCAAATGAACTGTCAAAAATTGTATGTAAATTCGTTTGCACAACTCCGATAAGTTTGCGCGACAATTTAGTCTCGTGGGTTCATGAAATACGTTGCGCAAATTTTCGCATTTGCACAAATGGAAACTTAATCGTTTAAATGTGTACCCTTAGAGTGCTTTAACGATATATATTCATAACCGTAAAGGGTTTTTCTTGCACTTCGAATAACTGTAGGCCACTCACTAGAAGCCCATACAGTTCGGTTTCGAGTAAATGATTCCATTGTACTGTGAATAGAATCAAAAGGCATCATTTTATGACCGGTAGTAAGCAAATTTGAATAGCTTAGAAAAAAATGCTTGATTTGATATTTGTTCAATAAATGGGACTTAAATTTATATATTTTCCCGTTAATTGTATTTCAATTTCTTTTGATTTTCTCTCTAGTACTTCGGCTACTCTTACTTTAATTTATTGCCTCTTTTGGCTTTTATGTCGCTTACGTTATTTTTGCGGTAAAGCAAAAAGGTGAGTGTCGCTTACGATATAATTGAATTTGCGTTATCTCTGTATATATAAAAACTTTATTTTCATGTTTTCGGGTGTTGATGCGCACGACACTTTTCTATCGATTTTCATTAAAAAGTCAAATTCGGAAAAATGTCGCTTACGTTATTTTTGCGGTTAGGGCTCGATATGTTTGCTTCTTTTTATACTTTTCTGAAGCTCGATGAAGAACTAAAATTTAGCATTCTTTTAATTATGATCACGTTTTATATCTCCGGTAAAGTGTTTTAATTTATATGAGGAAGTGGAGGGGCACACATTGGTTGAAGAGTGGCCGAAATTCATTTTTACATGTTCGCCGATTTGGATAATTTTTTGGTATTTTATTGTCAGATATCTGGATATTATGATTCCGTAATATTAGGCTGATATATTTATTATTTGTTTGGACAGACATGCTCGAAGTTCATATATGTTCGCTTGTTTAAAATGGCATACAAATTTACTGTATATTCAATATTTTGGTACAATCACAGTAAACTTACTATTTGATCTTGTTGTATATTTTCGTAAATGACAATTGTCATAGATGAGATTTGCATTAAAAAAAGTTGGAAAAAGTGCCATATAAAAAATTTAGTAGAACAAAATATAAACAACATCAAAATTTCAATGTTCATCAACTAAAGTGGACTGCATCTTTTTAGCGCTGTGGAGCCCTGTTTAACGAAAGAAGTCTCAGCTAAAAGCTAAACAAAAATTCAGCTGCCCCTACCTGCTCCTTTCCAAAAAAAAAAAAAACAGTAAAGTTCATGCATGGTGTTGTTGCCATTTTTACTGTTTAAAATTATTACATAATAATATACATACTAGTCAAGAAGCTCTTCTGTCAATAGTATGCATCTATCTAAAGGCCCTTATTCAATGATTTCATTTTTATTTTTTACATTTTAATTGGTTATTTATATCAGGTATGCTGTCCGAGGAAGCTCAGGAATAAAGACTATAGAGCCTATAGATTACATCATTCGCGAAGAATTGGACGTGTGGCCACTAATGAAGATGTAATGCATAATCTTTCATTGTCTTCAGACCCATTTATAAGTAGATTTGGCTCAAACCTGCAAATCAAAAAAACTGGAGAACGATAATGATGTTACAAAATTATTAAAAGACTATGCTTAAATTACTTATTCATGTTATTTCTATGGGAGATGGGCGTAAAAGTGGGCGGATCAGGTATAAATTTTCAGGCGCCCATTCTACAATTATAATATTTAGTTTTTGTGAAAAATGAATTGAGGCATTAAAAATCAAGGGAGTTATTCCACTTTTTCAATACATGTTGTATGGGAAGTGGACGGATATTTTGCAAATTTCACACAAATGATTCTGAATGTTTAAAAATGTTATGTGCCAAAAAACAATGACGTAGGTCAAAATTTAATTTTCACTTTCTATGGGAGGTGGGCGTAAAAGTGGGAGGATCATTTTGATTTTTCTATTTTTTGCCAAGTTTCATTGTCCTTTGATAACTTCTTCTATTTATAGTCGCTCGTTCTATGAACCTCAACCAATGTAGGGCGTGGCATGGAGAGGCTTATGCAGTAGTATAACACAAAAGACGCTAAGAGTCTTAACTGTATTAACATAACCTTAACCTATTTACCAAGAGATTGCAATCTTTTCCACTACAAATGTAGAGGAATTTTCAATAAGTGACCAAATAATCGCAGAAAAAGAGTCACATACCTTTACTATCTCAGAAATATATGTTAATTGCTGTAAACGTATTAAGTAGTCGCATGACTTATGCTTAATGAAGTATTAACAGTTTTCCTTTCACAAGTTAAGGGTCCAGCAGACTTTGAACAGTTGCCTTAATGCAACTAAATATTTGTAGTTTAAATGTAGGGTACACTTTTAAATTGGCTAGAAATATTTAACAAAAAACAAGCTCTTGATTAGTAAACAATATTTTGTATTGCTGTGACATAAATTCATGTAGAATACAATTGATTGAAGTTAAGCAAATTTTGGGAAAAAGCTAAAAGAAAAGAAAAATTGAAATCAAGAAAGAACAATGACATTTAAAGATTTGTCAATATCATTAATTTCTAATAACTTGAAAAATAAACCAGCAAATTTTTATAAGATTTTATTTTACGGAAATTTGATGTGCATGTTGAATTTCTTTGAATTTTTCATATATTATACAAATTTTAATAAGACAAAGTCAATACTACACAGGCTGGGATCCAGGTCAACCATTTGGGAGGGGGGTGGTAAATTAAAATTTGTTCCACATTTTTCTTTATTTTTCCTTTTTGATATAAAAACGTTTCTGGATCCGCGCCTGCACCGACATATTGTAGCACGGATATATATTTGCTTAAACATTCTCAAATTTCTAGCTCAAGTATTATAAACATTTTGCTGGGTTATCCACAAATATCCAACTTATTGTCCTTCTTTTCTTCTCTTTTTTTTTTTAAATAAAACCTTTTGTTTTTTCATTTCTACTTTGTAGCTTAATTTAAAAATGAAGTTAAATATTTTGTATGTTTGTTTGTTTTCAAATTCTTTGTTAATGTCTATTAAATATTTGAATAGCAAACAACAAAAATGTTGAAGTTATGTTGTTACATTCATTCTTCTGCATATACTCATACTTCAATTATTTTAGTTCCTTTGAGTGATTTAAAATTTATGAATAATATGTATAACAAAAATGTTTAATTTCAAATTACGAAATAAAGCTATTTACATATGAAAGCAAGTTTGTATGACTTACCTTGTAGAGGTTTTTTTTACTGAATTCTGAAATTAAATTAAAATAAAAGAAAATTTAATTATACTATTGCATTGAAAAGTAATAGAGAAATAACATTATTTAATCTCTGCAGTTCAGATAGTAAGAATAAAATGAGGTTTTCAATTTAAATACAGAAGGTGCTACATAGAAGCACGTGTAGCATGCTTGATACCAAGAATGTGAACAACTTTTAAATATCTACACTCTATAAATTTTAAAATACGTTGTACTTTTTACGAGAAAATACAGCCAATATGTGAACATTTTAAGATTTAATGAAAAATCGACTTTTATACGACAACTAAAAGCTGTTAAATAACAATTACCCACCACCATAGATAAATATATATTGAGTGGATATTCTGCTGTTTTATATTTTCTATTACTAGAAAATATTAGTGATAAATTTGACCCTGAAAGATTTCAATGTTGTTGAGATCAAAATATGTATAGTGGTCCCAACAAAGTGATTCATATATTTTCAGTAGGACCTTCTACTTATCAACAATGTCGATAGCATGCGGTTATTAGCATTGTTTATAAGTATGGCAACACAAAATGTTTAAGCAGCTAACATTGACATCGAAAGCTCTAGAATTCGAACATACTAGTTTGTCTGTTAAGAGCATTTTAGAAGATTCCTGAAAGGTGGCGTATATACAAGGTGGCGCAAAAGTAAACTTACGATGTTTTTTGGCTGTAATTAAAAAAAAAAATTAAAAACTTTGATTCTTCTTGTAAATTATTTTTATTTGGTCTTTTAGTTTTTTTTTACATCAAGTCGAGAATATGATGTCATGTAAGTGGCTGCCGCCACAGTTGATTGTCATTTGAGCCCTTTTTATGGCATTTTCCATCACTTTGGCCAAAACTTCCGGCGATAGGTCCTCACATTCTTGACGGATATTGTCTTTAAGAGCTGCAAGAGTCTGAGGCTTGTTGACATAAACACGCGACTTCAAAAAGCCCCACAAAAAGAAGTCTGGAGCGGTCAAATCAGGCGATCTTGCTGGCCAGTGCAAATCGCCAAAACGGGAGATTAGGCGCCCGGGAAATGCATCCTTCAGCATATGGGTTGTGGCACGTGCAGTGTGTGCCGTTGCACCGTCCTGTTGGAACCATATGTTGATCATTGCTCTGTAGCGCTCACCATTCACAGTAACCGTTTGACCCGCGACGTCTTCGAAGAAAAAAGGACCGATGACTCCTCCAGCAAAAACAGCACACCATACAGTTACACTTCGTGGGTTACACGCGGATTTTCAGTGCCCCAGAAGCGCAAATTTTGCTTATTTACGTACCCGCTAAGATGGAATGGGCCTCATCTTCCTCTTGGTGGTGATTAAGGATGGCTTGAGCGTATGTTACACGCGATTGGCGGTCAGCAGCCTACAGCTGATGCACCGTCTGGACTTTGTACGGAAACATCTTCAAATCTTATACCAAAATTCGCTGTAAAGACCGTCGACTGATACCCATTTGCGTGGCACGTCGCACAGTGCTTTGTCCCCATATAACGAATGGACAAAAGTAGAAGGAGCTTTCGTAGAGATATAGAATTTGGTACACAAGTACCCTTTTGCATTATTAGAGATAATACAAATTTTGATCAAAATCGGGTGAAGGGCTTGCCTACATGCCATATATACTGAATATTAAAAATGACATTTTAGCTAAAATATTGATTAAAATGTTTAAAACATTTTCAGTTATCTCTAGAATTAAGGGTTTATTGTGTGCCAAAATTAATTTTAAGGACAAGGACTCCTCTTGCTTCCATATAAGTCTAATTTATGTAAAATTCATTTGACGATTTTATACAAATTTAAATACCATTTTTATATTCTTTCGAAAATTCACTTCATTTATCCAATTTTCTATTGATGAATAAATGTTAGTAGTTATAAAACTTCTTATTTATTGGAAATATATATTTTTTAAATAATTACATTAAATTAAATAATGTACATGAGTAACCGTTTTAGTCTCAAACTTGCTAAAATTTAAATTACGTAATATAATTCTAAAAATGGTAAATTAAAAATTCATATTCAGTAATTTTTAATTCTTAATATAATTAAATGTTTTAAAACAAGTAAGAAGGTATGGTCGGTCAAGCTCGACCATATAATACCCTACACTAAGTAAATGAGCAAAAACATGTTTCTTTTAAAATTTCAATAATTTATATTCGTGGGTGATTTTCGGAAGTGGGCCTTATATGGGAGCTATGACTAATTATGGACCGATCAGCATGAAATTAGGTCGTGTGATTTATGTCTATATGAAATTTAATTATGTTGAATTTTATGTGTATACCAACGTTTTTAGGAGATTTAGGCATGTTAAAGTGATTTTCGGAAGCGTGTCTTATATGGGAGCTATGACTAATTATGGACCGATCATAATTAAATTTAGTGACATAAATTCCGTATATATAAAACTTATTTGAAGCAAAACTTGTGTAGAAACCTATATAAATAAAACATATATGAGCGATAAAGTCCAGTTTCGGGAGGATATTTGTATGGGAGCTAGGTGAAATATTGAACCGATTTCAGCCAGTTTCAATAGGTTTGATCCTTTGGCCAAAAAAAGTATAAATACCAAATTTTATTGAAATATCTTAAAAATTGCAACCTGTTCTTTGCGCACAATGCTTACATGTACAGCCAGACGGACGGACATAGTTTAATCGACGAACCAATTATTGAAAATAACAAAAAAAAGCACGATTTTTTATGAAAATTTATGCAAAATTCGAAATACATAAATTGTACAATTGGTATTATAATTTAAATGATTTAATATAATTTTCATTGTGGGAAATTATTAACATTTTATACTAAAATGAACAATAATAATCATTTTTTAAAAATAATTTTTTTCAAAATTGCGGCAAAAATTCCGTTAATTTTATTTTTATTTTAAATAAATAAATGTATTAGCTATGAAAAACAATAACAAAAAAATACTACATTTTATACACTTTGTTTATATTTTCCACCACACTGTAATATTTTTTAATTTTTAATATGCACTTTTTAAAGCTATGTAAAAAAATTCTAAGAGTGAAATTTCACAACAAGAATTTTTCCTTTTCTTGACTGTATACATAGTTATTTAAAATATTAAACTAAAAAACTTTTTTCCAAAAACCTAAATTTTTATAATATTTTTTGTAAGTCTATCTTCAAAAGCACTTTCGTTTCCCTGAAAAATTTTCTGACTTTAGAGCCTTCTCTCAGTAACAAATGTAGTCATATCAATATAATTTTTGGATGAGTATATTAGATGTCTTCTTATCTCTCAAATTACATATCTTTTATTAAAATTTGGAAGAAAAATTTATTTTCGACTTTTGTCTATGAAACAGAGTACTGTGCGTCGTCTGGTCGATGTCGACAGCGCTTCCATGACATCCTCGGCTACAGCAGCAATATTCTCTGCAGAACGGCTACTCCGGGGTCTGCCACGCCTGACAGCATCTCGTGTTGTGCCAGTCTCTTCGAGGCGAGCGGCTAAACGTCGCAGTGTTTCACCAGTAGGCGTTGGATGGCCAGGAAATCTGCGTCGAAATTCACGTTGTGCCAAAGTCACCGACCGATTATTGGTCAAATAAATAGTCAGCAATATTCCTCGTTCTGGAGCAGTGTAGCGTAACATTGTTTATTAACGTGAATTTCGCATGTGTTTACTACACAAATGTCAAAACAGAACTGACATTAGGGGCCAATCGCAAAATTTATAGCATTTTCTGATAGGAGGATTACTTTTGCGCCACCTTGTATAAATAGTGGCAGATGTTGCAGTCGTGAGTGAGTTTATCATAGTCGCTGTTAGAGTTAACATCAATTGTCTTATACATTTATGTTTTTACATTTTAAAGTGTGTGAGCATTTCTGTGAATTGATAAACGTGTATAAAAACACTGAGTGACTATTTGAACTGTTGTTGTAAATTTTAAATAAATAAAGCGAAAAAAATGAATTTCGACCACTCTTTAACCATTGTGCGCCGTACATTGGGCACAGAACTAACGATTGATATTGTTCTGCATTATGTTGATGATGATCTAAATGTGTCAATTCGTCACTTAAAGTAAAATTATGTGTAAGGATCTTGGTTTGCGTGTTTACAAGATTCAGAAATTAAAACCACATGGTCATCGTTCGCGCCGTACATTTGGTGAATTGGTCAAAGGAAACATTGCTAATGACCCATGATTTTATATGAACAATTTATTCAGTGATGAAGCATATGTTTGTTTAAATTGCTATGTCAATAAATAGAATTTCAGCATTTGGAGCGACGATGATCCTCAAGCTATTGTTGAAACATCATTAAATCCAGAGAAACTCACTTTGTGGGCCGATGGAATCATTGCTCAATATTTCTTCACAAACAAAGATGGTCAGAATGTTACAGTTAAGGATGAAAGGAATTAGTATTGCAGATATGTGGTTTCAGCAGGATGGTGCTACATTTCATACTGCACGCGATACAATCAGTTTACTGAGAGAAACATTTGGCAAACGAATAAATTCAAGAAATGGACTGGTCATCTATTTAAAGCCAATATTTTTTATACCCTACACCACCATAGTGGGGAGGGTATATTGGATTTGTGCAGATGTTTGTAACGCCCAAAAATATTAGTCTAACACCCACCTTAAAGTATACCGATCGACTCAGAATCACTTTCTGAGTCGATTAAACGATGTCCGTCCGTCCGTCCGTCTGGCTGGCTGGTTGTCCATGTAAACCTTGTGCGCAGAGTACAGGTCGCAATCTTTAAGATATTTCGATCAAATTTGGTACATATAATTTTTTCTGCCCAAGGACGATCCCTATTGAAACTGGCTGAAATCGGTTTATTATTTCACCTAGCCCCCATACAAATGTCCTCCCGAAATTGGACTTTATCGGTCATAAATGTTTAATTTATATAGGTATCTACACAAGTTTTTCTTCAAATAAGTTTTATATACATGAAATTCATGTCACCAAATTTTATTATGATCGGTCCATAATTGGTCATAGCTCCCATATAAAGCCTGCTTCCAATAATCACTTTAACAAGCATAAATCTCTTAAAAATGTTGGTATACTCATAAAATGCAACATAAATAACTTTCATACAGACATTAATCACATTACTTAATTTCATGGTGATCGGTCCATAATTGGTCATAGCTCCGATATAAGGCCCACTTCCGAAAATAGATTATTGAAATTTTGAAAGAAAAATGTTTTTGCTCATTTACTTAGTGTAGGGTATTATATGGTCGGGCTTGACCGACCATACTTTCTTACTTGCTTTTTCTGGGGATATGTAAAGTTCCGGGTCTATACAGATAAACCAGAAAATTGAAATCGAATATTTGAAGCGTTATTACCAAAATATAGATTGCTTTACTGCAAAGGGTGTGTGAAAATTGCTCCTCCAGGTCCAATTTACACGCTAGCCGCGGCTATCTTATATCTACTAATTATATAATAAGTAAAGCATATTAAAAAGCGTTTTCTCTGTTTTGTTTTAATTTTAAAATATTCGGCTCTTTACATATATATTGCTTTAATGTTTTTTCGTGTTTTTTTAATTAAATCAACTTTACTTTATTTTCACCGATTTTTTTTTTACGTTGAAAAACTTCTGTGCGATTTCATGGAATTGTTATTTTTATTTGTTTTTGTTGGATTCAAATTCCATTACCAACAAATACTGGTCTAAAATTCTTTGTTTGATTTTGATCTTTTTCTAACCCATCAACTGAGTGTTTGCATTTAGTTTTTAGTCTGGTTAGAGTTGTTGGAGTAAAAACGTTCGATTTTTCATTTCTAAGTTGTAGGGAAAGCGCAGTGTAGGAGGTGGGGGTAGGTATTAAGCAAAGTCAAAAGTAAATGAATGCTAAACGGTATGTGGCAGTGGTGAAGTAAACTACACCATTTACAATTTTGAATTATAACTAGTATCAAAACACGTTCACAAATTATAGACTGTGGCATAAAATAGGATTGTGACATAAATGATAGATTATCATTATTTTTAAGTATGTTTACTACAACAATATGTATAAATATATTTTTATATGAGTTTATTGAATGGCAAATGGTGTTTCAAATACTCCATAGTCTAACAGCCAACTTACAGCAAGGAATCAGACTAAATAATTAAAATACCTATAGAATTTTTAAGGGTTTTGAATTTTCAACATATTTTTTTTTTGTAGGCTACTTTTTTACAAAAACTTTTAGTTTTGGTCATAGAGAAACCAAAAATGTTACAACATCATCAGCCTTACACACTTCCTTACATACACTAACACACATTTTTAAACAACACAAACACACTCACAGAGGCCGGCTCACCAAGCCAATTTTACCACTTGAGTAAATGTAGCACAAGTACATACATGAACACTAGGGTGGCCCTTATATGGGACATTTTTGATTTTCGATGCTCCCAACGACCAAAATGGTTCTTTGTCATCGAAAAACAAAATGCTGAAAATTTGAGCAGAATCTGATGTTTAGAAGTTGCACATTTTATTTGATGTTTCGAGATGAAAGTGGCAATATTTTCAACATTATTAAATATTAAAAAAAGTTTCAATGAAATTTAGTTTTTGCATTTCAAGTTTAAATATAAAATATAAACATTATAACTTATCTTAAATCCCCAAATTTTTATTTAAATTTTATTTTTTTTATCGAAATTTCCAAAAATTAATTTTCTTTCTACTAATTGCTTAATTATTGGCTGTATGACTTAAAAATGCGAAATTTTGAAAAATGTATGCTTCTATTTTGAAGCAATTGTACAATATAAATTTATTCAATGTATTGGCCATTGTAACCAATGATCTTTTCCTATATTTCTGGCCACATATGGATTTCGAGCCAAAAAAACTGCTGATTGTGAGACCAAGAACGAATCAAGCCAATATCAGATGCTGTGTTCCAAAGTGAAGCATATCCCAGAGAGAGCATCCTGCATCGATTGGAAAAATAGTAGTTTGTCGTGGCAGGGTCTCGACTATAAAGCGGGTAAAGAAAAACTTCCCAACCACTTCATTCTAAATACTTTTTAACAGGCATTTTAACATGTGGCCGAGCGTTGTCATGATGGAATATTATGGCTTGATGTCTGGCCGCATATTCTGGCCTCGCTTCAAACAAATTAATTGTATTCGGTACAGGTCTCTTGTGATGGTCTGGCCTGATTTCAGCAGCTTATAATAGATAGGACCCTTTTGGTCCCATCAAATATATATAGTTACCTTAGCGCCATGGATATTTGGCTTTGGTGTTGATTCGGCTGTTTGGCCGGGCTTCACATACGATTTATTGCCCTTCGATCCAAGAATGGTTTTCGTTTTAGCGTTCAAGCATACAATATCGTTTTCAATGTCTCTCGGCTTCCATTCGTAATTGTTGCTTGAGTTTCTCTTAATGATTTTGCAAGCTCTTGTTGAGGGTCACAGGAATCTTCATAGAGTAATGCTCCAATTCTTGGTCAGCAAATATTTTTGGTTGGCGATTTTTATATTCCGAGTCAAAATCACTACTTCTGAACCGAGCAAACCATCTCTCGCATGTTGAAACCTATTGAACATATTCAACATAAGCTTTGGTGAGCAATCGGTAAGCTTCAGTGGCAATTTTTTCAAATTAATGAAGTAAAGAAAAACTTTGCGCATGTGGCACAAAATTCGACATTTTTGAAGAAAAAAAAAATACTTTGTTGCTTACACCAAATTAAGTGAAAATAAATGACAGATATCTACCCTTCAAAATGACATATAAGTTACTAAAAACAACCCAATATAAGAAGGTTTTAAATTCTAAAATCGTAAATTGGCAACACAAGTAAACAATCTGAGATAAAATATTAAAAAATTGGATACGAAATGTATCTTTGTGACCAAAAACAAATCTTCCTAGATATCCCATAAATAATCAGAGCTCCCCGCTCTAACCCATAATAGGTATAACCATAAAAATATGCATTGTGAATCGTAGTATAGTATATTCGAGATCTAATTACACCCTACACCACCATAGTGGGGAGGGTATAATGCGTTTGTGCAAATGTTTATAACGCCCAAAAATATTAGCATAACACCCACCTTAAAGTATACCGATCCACTCAAAATCTCTTTCTGATTTGATTAAACGATGTCCGTCCATCCGTCTGGCTGGCTGGTTGTCCATGTAAACTTTGTGCGCAAAGTTTAGATGGACAATTTTGTAGATATTTCGATAAAATTTGGTACATACAATTTTTTCGGCCCAAGAACCATAGTCTATTGAAACTGGCCGAAATCGGTACAAATGTCCTCCCGAAATAAGACTTTATCCGCCATACTTGTTTAATTCTTATACATAAAACTTATTTGAAACGAAATTTGTGTAGATACCTATACACAAATTTCGTTTCAAATAAGTTTTATATACACGGAAATCATGTCACCTGATTTTATGATGGTCGGTCCATAATTAGTCATAGCTCCCATATAAGGCCCGCTTGCTAATTACTGTAACGAGCAGAAATCTCTTTAAAATGTTGGTATACACATAAAATTCAACACAAATAACTCGCATATAGACATAAATCACATAATCTTATTTCATGGCAGAGTCAAAGTCGGAGATCCAATCTTCAATGTTAATACATACGGCTGGTTCCAATGAATTCAGTAGGATAATAGACGACTGGTTCTTTGTTCATTATTTTATTGTTTCGCCAGGTAGTTTCTTATTGAGCTTGTTAACGTCATAATTTGTTGGTGTCAAAATTGCATGTTTCCACAGCCAATACGAATTTTTGTAGTTGGTTGTAAGACTTGGGAACACATTGTCGACAACGGCTTGAACATTGATTTGCATTTGACAGAAATCCGGGAACGAAATTCCATTTGTAGCGGGATCAATTGGAATTTTTCCATTTCCGATGTCCAACAATTTTCTGCAGAAGGGTATTGCAGCAAATGCACACGCATGTTCGTTGATAGCGTTCGGCTTCTGTAGCTTCATTTCCAGTGAAATAATAATTTGAAGAAACTTCGCATCATCATTGGGAAGCGGGAGCAATGATCCAATTCTGTGGTACATTTGGCCTTGAACTTTAAAGGTGGACATGAAGCCGACGTCATTTTAAAGCATAAGTTGCACTTTTAGATATTTTGAAGGAAGTGCTTGGAAATAGGATTGGCGTAGGAAATGTAACTTAGAATTAGCTTAAACGGCTTAATAACTGTAAGCTAAATAAAAGTAAGCTAAAAAACATATCATAGGCAGTCCAATAAACGATTGCTTGTAAACAATCTTTTCATGGACAACTCTCCAATGGATTGCTTCTGGTGGGTAAAATAATTAATTTCTAATGTGAAGTACAAGATAAAAGTTTAAAGTGACCTTACTAAGAGACACTAAAGTGACTATTGACTTCATGCTATGTTACATGGGATATCAGTATACTTAAGTCAAAATAAAAACTAACTGTATGAGAATTATATCAACACAATTTGTATAAAACCAGTTTGAACGAATTATCACACAACACGTTTAAAGTGACTACACTCCAGATTACTTAGGGACGCTTAAGTGACAGTTGTCTTCACGCTAGATTACCTCGGATGTAAAAAGTAACCAATTGTCTTCTCTCTGCACTACAAAGAGCACATACATGACAAATGACCAAAATATATAAATTGGAGTCAGCCAAGTAATAAAACATTTGTGCCGATTACTGTATATAAGGGATACATTTACTACTTGCTTAACTGCTGGGTATAGATTTATGGAAATTTTGAAAAAAAAATTTCGCTCATTTATTTAGTGTAGGGTATTATATGGTCGGGCTTGACCGACGATACTATCTTACTTCTCTTTCAACTGATGTTTATGGTCCCAAGTTTTAATAGGTTATCGTTGTCTGAAATTGTTTATATTTTATATTTAAATATCTATGGATAAACGAAATACTTAACTATAATTTAAATTTGTTTCAATATTTTTGAATATATCGAATCTTCCAATAAAATATGTAACTTCTAAACGTTATTCGATTTTGCTAAAACTTTCTACACTTGGTTATTAGATGACATAGTAAAATTTAATTTAAAATCGAAAAAAAAATCCAATAAATAAGGGCCACTCTAATGCTCACTTACACACGCACATCGGCATTAACAACAAAAACTTGCCCAAAAAATATAAAATTGTACCATTGCTTACATGCAGTAACTTTCACATAAAAACATCATCTCATGGCAATCAACACGCAATGAAAAAAAAAAGAAAAAATAATACACAAGAAAAAAAAATAAATACCAACATGGCACAACATTCAAACATCATGAACGCCATAGTCATCACCAAGCATTCATTACCAGCACCACCGACGGACCACCACTAACGGAGTAACGAGCTGACCACATAGAACAGCAGCTGCTTGTCCAAATTTCTACTGAAGCCAATTGTCATGTGGTATATTGTATCAAAGACTTACACACAAATGCTCATGAAAACTGGCAAACACATACATACGCCTGCCTGTATTGTACATGATGCTAGGTCTCACACTGACTGCCCATAGGAACACATTGTAAAGCAATTCAACACAAGAAAAACTCTCTATACTACCAACATATGTACATATTTATTTCATCAGAATTGGGTGGAGGTGTATGACCAAAAATTTAATGCGTTAATTGGAAAAACAGCACGACAAATATGATCGGTTTAAAAAGTATGTATAAATGTCTGGATTATAAGTGCAAATGGCTGGCTGGTCAATAACACTTTAAATAAAACTATTGTTGTCTTGCTATGGAAATAAGTTCTTTAATAATACAACTATACAAAATAAAATTCTTTAAAAGTTCTCCTCGTGCAAAACATCTTTTTGTATAATTTTTGCACGTTGAAGAAACATTTTTCCAAATTTTTTTTTTATTTTTAGCAGTTTTACCTCAAGAGCATGGAATTTAACTAAATGATTCGAAAAATGTTAATGAATTTATGGAAGTTAAGTTTTTACTTGAGTACATTTATATATAACGATGTTTGCAGAATTGAGCTGTTTTTAACGCAGCTTATACATTTTAGTTTTTTTGTCTGTACTGAAAAAACTGGACAATTTTGCCATTTTTATTTTGTATTGATATTTCAAAAATAATTTAAATTTGCGACAAAAATTTCAATATTTTGTTAATGTGTAAAAATGTGTTATGTTTTAAAAGTGGTCTCTAACTAGTAAGTATGTATGTAGTTTTGAAGCAAATACTTATTAATTTCAATATTATTTTTACAGACAAGGATCAGTATGGACGTATAAACAAATTGGTTATAGCAAAGGCAAGATGAAACGGGAGATCATTGGAATCAGTACGCCTTCGGCTTTGAATCTGCCACCGTTGATTGTTGCCTCAATTAAATTCGGTGAGCATTTTTTTATGGTCAATCTTGTTCCGTTGCATAATTTTGGCGTGCTTTAGTTGAGAAGGTAATCCAACAATCAATGTTAATACATGTGGTGGCATTCTGGCTGGTTCCAATGTATTCAAAAATTCTGGCTTGTTCTTCGTTCATTACTGTGTCAATCGATTTGTATTTCATTGTTTCACCAGTCAGTTTCAATTGAATTTGCTCATTGAGCTTGTTGACATCATAATTTTTTGGTGCCAAGACTTGTTAATACCTTATCGACAATGCCTTGTATATTCATTTGCATTTGGCAGAAGTTCGGCGGGAACGAAATCTCATTTGTGGCGGGAGAATAGGAATTTTTCCGATGTCCAATAATAGTTTTGAGAGTGTTTGGGCAGAAGGGTCTTGCAGCAAATGCACACGCATGCTCGTCGATATAGTAAGGCTTCTGTTGCTTCATTATCACTGAAATAAATTTTGAAAAAACTTCGCCATCCTCATTGGGAAGCGGGGCAATGATCCAATTCTGCTAAGAAAATATATAAATTTGAGATTAAGTATAATAAAATATCCAACATCAAACAATTTTAACAGCCATATTTCCACTATGGTAAATATAACGCGTGCGATTATGCTTTCCAAAATTTATTACGCACTACCAATATACGGTTGGTGTGCGCCATCAAATATCAAATTAATACAGGAACCACATCACGAGGCGGTTCGTCGTAGTATCGAGGCCTTCCCCACTAGCACTATTGTGAATATATTGACAGAAGCAGGAATGCCATCAATCGAAGACCAAATTTTACATTTAACGTACAAATTAATTCCAAAACTATTTATTTGTCGAAAAAAAAATACTATTCCAGGAAGTAACGAAAACTATTAACTACAAAAGAAAACCTAAGACTGAATCTACTATATTAAAAAGTATTAATCTGATATGTAATCTTAATTTGAACATCAAACCTAAACTTATCAAAAATACAACAGAATCACCATGACTTCTGGAAGAATCCTCGTTAATTTTGTCTATTGTTTATCAACAACATTTTTATAATATAACCAACTACTTTTTGAAACAAAACTGGAATCTTCTTTTCACCGACGGATCAAAAACAAACGACTTCGTAACATTTGCAACTGTGGAATACAATGGCAATATAATCAAATCAGGCCACCTCAATAACTATTGCTTCAACTTCACTGCCGAAGCACTGGCGATACTATTTGCTGTTGAATATGCTTCAAAAACACAACTTAACAGATAGTCTATCAACCATCCAAGCTGTGAAAAGTTCTCTCTATGATTCGCCTTCAATAAACCATATAAGAAACTTCTGTATACAGAACCATAATAAAATAAAACTAATGTGGGTTCCATCCCACGTAAGCATCACTGGTAACAAATATGGTGATTCAGCAGCAACTGATGCTATTTGACGACCCTTAGTGATCTTTACACATGGGAATCTCGAGATTTAATCAACGCTATATCAAGACATTTAAAAAATAAAAAAAACTGAAAAATGGTCAAGCTACCAGCATAATTATAAAGACATGAATCCTTTAGGAAACAAACCAATATTCCCAAAACATTCCTCCAGAAGAGAAACATCTACAATTGTTCGCCTAAGAATTGGGCACTACAAATTCTCCCACAAACATCTACTAGAAAAAAATCCTGCGCCACACAACTCAATACAACCCACATTTTAGACGAATGCCCAGCATATAACGACTCCAGAACATGCATCTTTGGTTCATCCATCTTTGGTTCTCAACTACCAACAGATCTCTTAAAAAATATTAGCGATATTAACATAAATTTAAT
The DNA here is from genome assembly GCA_942486065.2 of Calliphora vomitoria. NCBI lineage: Eukaryota > Metazoa > Arthropoda > Insecta > Diptera > Calliphoridae > Calliphora > Calliphora vomitoria. Next base: position 84,206,838 of record OW818030.2, on the reverse strand, counting down.
TTTCGAATTTCTAGTTGAAATTAATTTTCATAATAAAATTTAAGTATTTTAGCATATCGGAGCCAAAAGTCAGCGTAGCTAGTGCTCCTTGCTCTTAGATTAGTTACAATAATTTAATTATGTAATTAATATGAAATAAAAAAAATGAAAACTGTAAGTTTAGTGGTTTTGTTTTTATTAATATATATGTATGTTAATACATTTTCGATCTCACTCCTTATTTGTTTTAACGTTGGAAACAAATATAGCGTTCTCTGTTTTGTTGCAATTTCATTCCACATACATTATACAAATTTAGTGTTAGAATTTTTTGGCAAAAGCTCAAATTTGTTTAAATATTTCAAGAAGTGCTTGATGTTTTTCCAATTTTAAGGCAAAATATTAATTAGTCTCACTTTAACGAGCGTAAATCTATTAAAAATGTTGGTATCCACATATAATTCAACAAAAATAACTTGCATATAGACATAAATCACACAACCTAATTTCATGCTGATCGGTTTATGATTGATCATAGGTAACATATAAATCCAACTTCCTAAAATTATTTACGAAAATTAATTACACTGTACAACAAAATCGAATTTTTTCCAAAATTACAAGGTCCAGCCTATAAATTTTGATAGAGGAGACAATAAAAAAGGCAAGTGTATCGGCGTTTTGAAAGTTTACATCTGAATTTCTAGTTCCAGTTTCCCAGCTCTGGCTTATTGTTAATCGGCATAAGAAACCATGTGACCCTTACATTTTAACTATAAAGTGTGTTCGGAAAATTTATGTAGATTATTACGGAGAACATTTTTGTAGAATATGTTAACCCTTTAACTCCTCAAGGTATGGATCTTTTTTGTCCTTCTTTTAAAAAAGAGCAACACCCTTAGAACAGGGATTTAAGGGGTTAGAATGTTTCGCAAAAATATTATCCGTGGAATTTTACTATAAGTCCCTGAATACACCAAAACGAAAAAGTCAACCAGAAAGTCAGAAATCCGACACAATAAAAGAGAGCTTAGGGGTAATTTCGCGTTTATTAAGAATTTTATTTTAAAGTACCCCAAAAATGTCCATACCATTGTGAACAACGGAAGGCAAATGCAAATGGGTGATACCTGAACATGCAAAGTAAATACAATAGTTATTTTCGAATATATAAAAAACTGTTATAGTTAGTCTTCTAACTTTTTACAAATTACTTTCCTATCATTGTATGTAGCCTAACTAAAAATAGGCTGGACCGAAACTTTCCCACTGTAAAATCATACGAAATTATAGCGGACCGATCGTCTTAAGAAATGCACCAAGATCTTCCAATATTAATTACATTCATTAAATCTTTTATAAAATTCTTCCATATTTTTTTTTATTTTACTACTATTGGTGTAGCAAAGAGCACCGGGTTATGCTAAGCATTTGAAAAATTTAAACCAAAAACGTTTGCATATTTTAGTGGCTCTTCTTAGAGAACTCACAGCACTGCTATTGATGAGTTTCTGGCGTCCGTCGTCAAAACATAAACAAATTGTCCTTTGCTATTCATATTTGAAATTTTATATCAATCGGATCAGTCAGTTAAAATTGGCTAATTTATTTCCATTTTTTTATTCTGATCCATTGTACACTGTCGATTAGATCAAATATTGTTATCGAATTGATATTTAAACAAGATGTGTTGAGAATATATTGTTGCTATATAATCTTCCATTTGTGCACATGATACTTCACGTTAAAGCAGTAAAAGGTTTTGAGTTGTGAGTGAGTTTAAATAAGATTTTTTCATTCTAAAAGCTTCATATACAAATTTACTCAAGAGCGGTTATTATTAACATTGACGTAAATCATGATTTTCAGATCATTGTGGTACTGTTTAGATGATAATTGACTAACAGCATATATATTGATCTCGACTGCTTAATATTACGATTTGAGAAACGTAAAAATTTAAAAGAAATCATTAATATGACATGACCAACTTTTTTTTTTGGGCGCACGAAATCTTTGCTATAAATTTAACATTTAATATCTGTGTTCAAATATGACTATCTATTGGCATACATACATAATGTAGTGATATTTGAACACCATAATCATAATCTCTTTCTTCCTTGTATACAAAATTTTGATTCTTATCTTGCACCAGTAGTTCACTAGTCCCTATTATTATTTATTCTTCTTCTACTGTTTGCGTTCTGTTTATAATGGTATTTCCCAAAACAAATTGCATTTCCTTAACTAAAAAGATAGAACATTTAAGTGCAAAACATTTGTTGCATAAAAAACTTGTCGTAAGTAGATAGAACAAATTTACCTATTCCTGTGCACACAAAATTGCAATAGTGTATCCTTTAAAATATTCTTAACATACACAAACTTGATACGTTTTTCCTTTCTAAACCTCTCGACTAAATAGAAGGTGTTTATGTACTCAGGAACGTACAAGTAAGTAGTAACCAACTGTGTGTATGTAATCCAATCCAATCACATTTATATCATTGTGTTTGTATACTTTTGGGGGTGTGTGTGTGTGTAACAAAAACTATTTGTTGCATTGTATAGAGTTATGAATGTGTTGCAAGTGCATTTTGGTGGTCCGTGTGTGTGTGTGTGTGTTTGTGATTATATTGTATTCACTATCGAAATCCCCTTGGCATTAACCTGACACAAATGTGACAATGTAAAGTTACCGCCAAATGATATCGTCTTTAAACATCCTCCTTATAGACAACATCACTATTACTACTCGTATTCCCATTGTTGTCTATTATATTCATGAACATGAACATTAGGGTGGCCATTATTTAGGAAGTTTTTGATTAAAAGGGCTAATGTTAGCAAAAATCGACATAAATTACTTTGGAATTTAATTTTTAATCGCATTATTTATAGTATGTATTGTCTAATTTAGATGTATTTCAAATTGTTTTGAATGATACTTTAGACTTTGGTTTAATATGGGTTAATGAAAACACAAAAAAGTGTTTTTTTGGTTGGATGTATGACTTAAAAATGCGGGATTTTTTCAAATTTTTAGCTTTTATTTTGAAACATGCTATAACCTTTTCCCTTTTTTCAAGCAAACATATGTATTCCGAGCCAATTGAACAGCTCATCTTTTGAGGCCAAGAACTAATCAAGCCAATGGTCTAGTCAGACCTCAGCAATTCCCACCAAATACAGAGCATTATCTTATCGCCATGGATATTTAGGTTGGGCCGGGCTTCACATAAACTTTTTTACGCTTCGTGTTGTCGTAATGGATTCATTTTTAATCACAAGTAATAATTCGGTGCAAAAATTATTTACTTTTATAGCGTTCAAACATAATCTCGGACATGCAAAATCAAGGTCTCTCGGCTGCAATTCATATGGTACCCAATTTAACTTTTTTGGATGAAGCCTGCTTCTTGCAAACATTTTGAAATTGTTGCTTGAGGAACTCCCAATGATTTTACAATCTCTTGTTGAGTTTTACAATAATCTTCATAGAGTAATGCCTCCAATTATTGGTCTTCAAAATGTTCACTCACACATCGTCATAACCTTTGTTGAGCAATCGGTCTGCTTCAGAGGCACTCTTTGTCAAATCAAAGAAGTCAAGCAAAACTTCCCTTGCAAGGGAAAGCCTTGGTCAAAATTCGACATTTTCAAGGCAAAAAAAAAATTGTTTTTTAGGCTATAATATTCAGTAACTAACAGATATCAATAACAGATATGTACCCTCCAAAGTGACATAAAAGTCATTAAAAACAAAAGCCGCGTTCAAAGGATACACGATCTATTGCAAGTCACATACCCAATAATATCTCTAGTCAAATAGAATGCAGAAATGGGTCTTAACAAATAAATTTCATTTAACTTTGATGTCTCGGACCATTTTGACCCTAGTTATAATTATGCTCGAAATTTAAAAATACAAAATCTTAGATAAGCAATCTAAAGTTAAATATCAGAAAAAAAGCAAAGAAATGTGTTTTAAAACAAGTAAGAGAGCTATATTCGGCTGTGCCGAATCTTGAATACTCTTCACCAAGTTACTTAAAAAAAATAAAAATGTTAAATATTTTTAGGTAAACAAAATTAATTTTTTTTTTTTCAAATTGTTTTTCAAAATTAAAAAAAATTTTTTTTTTTTCAAATTATTTTAAATTTTTTTTTCGAAAACGTTTTTTTAAATTTTTCCAATTTTTTTTTTAAATTTTTTTCCAATCTTTTTTTTTAATTTTTAAAATATTTTTTTTTTTTTTTAAATTTATTAGTTAAAAAAAATTTGAATCCTTATTTAGTGTTTATTAAAATCAAAAACAATTTTTTAATTTTTTGAAATTTCATTAAAAAAAATTGTAAAATGTTCGATTTTAAATTTGCATAAAGTCAGAAAAAGTTCATATCATCTATACATATGTAATGGTGGCGTATGAGTATCATATATTTGAATATTTATACATCATACGTAGTGTTGAACGCAATAACCAATAAATAAGAAATAACTACACACGTTTGTTTTTAAATAAATACAGGAAGGTATTTACTAGGGTATTCCATCGATTAACCGTTAATCGGTTAACCGATTAATTTCGGTCGGTTAACTGTTCAAATAGTTTAAAATTACCGATTTTCAAATAACAAATAAACCGATTAATTTGTGTCGATTTTGCACTTTATATAGAAATATATGGTCAATTCACTAGGTCTCCTATCAGTCATATTGTCATAATGTCCTATTACATCCCGACTCGACGGCTCGGCTTAACCGACTCTTAGACATTCGGCGACATTTTAGGACATTTTTTGCTTGAAAAGCAATAAAAGCCATTGTGAAATATTAGGACATTATGACAAAATGAATTGACCAATAGTTTTAAGCACACAAATTTTATTTTTTCTGATTAATGTTAACTTCAAGCAATTGTTATTTAGTTGTATAGCACAAAAATTTAAACTAAGGAATTTGGAAACGAATTTTTTTCTACAATGTACTATGATTAACTTTGTCCTAATGAGTCGGAACAGGACATGAGATTAAATGATTCTAAAGACCTAACTGAATCGAGTCTTTTATCAGAAGCTATTCAAAGTATTCACAATCTAAAAAAACTCCAAAAAGGACTCCAATGGTATAATTGAAGATTTTATATGAATAAATGGGTTATATTCAAAAGCCTCTATCTTTAAAAACACAACTGTTTTTTCGCGTATTACTTGAGTTATAAAAATTCTGTATTCTACAATATTTTTTTAAAGCAACTACTGAATCTCACATATAAGTGGTTTTTAAATTTTTGCATTCTTGGGGACTTTATGATAAATAGAGGGATTTCTTTTCAAAATATTCAATGTGTATGAATGAAAATGATAAGATAGAAGATTTAGCATTTTAATAAAATTAAATTATTTTGATTTCATTACTGCCATCTGTCAGTTTTAAACGTGATTTATTTAAGATAACGACTAATAATGCAACATAAGATAAACAAATTGACAATAAACAATATTAAACAAAAAGTTATAGAAAAAATGTTTTTTTTTTTTTTGCTTTTTTAAATTTGATTGGTGTAAATTATCGTAAAATAATAGATGGCAATTTAAAAGTATACTTCTTTAAACGCAAACTCAAACTTCAACCATTTATTTGTATACCATGGAAATTATATTTTCCAAAAACACAAAGGTAAAATATTTTCATGGTAATTCAATTCAGAAACGGCATTCGCTATTTTGATAAATGAAAAATTCATGTTCAGCATGCTAAAATTAGTAAGGAAACATGAATTGCAAGAAGAAATTATTTCAAAAAATATTTGCAAATTAATTATTTGAAAAGATAGAAAGTTTTGCATTCGGAAAAATTTAATTGTATAAGATAGAGAAATAACAGAAATGCAAACAAAACAGCAAAAACAAATATGTTTGTTATGAAATTCACACCATAGATGAAGGCTGTTTTGCTGAACATTTTACCATCAAAAAGTCTTTTTCGTGAAAATCAAAGATAGAGGGTTTTGAATATAGGCCCCCGATATTCTTTATCATGCTTACTTTTGATTTATCCAACATCTAATCAGTGAAAGAGTAATTTCCAAATCAAGTTTTATTGAGAAATAATGAAAAAAATCGTTTAAAAGAAAAACATTTCAATTATATTCTATTTTTAAATTTGCTTGATTAACCGATAAACTAGAAACCCGATTAATTGAACACCCTGGCTTTTACTCAACAGCGGGATGTAAAGAAACCAAAATCGGGATTTTGAAGAAAATTTTCAAGTAAAGTTATTGAAATAATTAGGAAATTTTTTGCATATTTGGTATACAATTTATAAAAAAACAATAATATTTACTTTACATTTTAGGATATCTTATTACTTCATTGATGACTTTTTTATCTTTTTTTTTTGTTTTAACGCATTTGGTCTCAAGTATTTCAAAATATACTTGTTCGGTGCCTAGTGATTTGTTGCATTTCTTAAATTGCCAGAGGGTTCTTTTGTGATATTCAACAATTGAAATCAGTATATTTGTTGTTTATTAAAATAAAAAACAATTTTTAAATTTTTTGAAATTTCATTTGAATTCTAGAAGTCTTGGAACTATTTTAGACCACATGATTATCGAAAATCAGTAAATTATAAAATAAGGGCCACCCTAATATACATACATGTATTCACATACTTATACATTCATGTAAGAAAGAAAGTGTGTATAAGTTTAAATTATAACCCTGCAGCCTGTGGAAATAAGTGTTTTAAAAAGTGATGTCTTTAACCGTAAAAATTTTACATTGATTAAAATTTTATATTTTTCTTTATTTTTAAGGTAAATCACGTCCGTAAAAACATAAAATTATTTAATTTTACTAAAATATCAATTTTTAAGTAAAAAACTTACATTAACTTTTCAGAAGCTCCACTTGTTGCACAGTTATGTTTAAATTTTGAATATTTGTTTTAAATTTAAATTCAATTACTTTTTATCCAATATGAAATTTTAATAGTGATACGGATTATTAAAATGTTTGCGTACAATAGGTAACTAAGTTTAAAAGAATTGTATTTGAAACTGCAGGGATGCAATAGATACCAGTATATACCCAGCGGTTTAAAAGAAGTAAATTGTCAACCTTACACTTGTAATGAGGAGTAAGATAGAAAAATTCTTAACTTCAATTTCCATGCTCTGTTTTTTGGCCTCTAATTTTTTAGCAGCATTCCTATCAGGAGGTTCTTGAGCCTTGTATGTTTTTCAACCTGCATTAGCTTTAACGTTTTGTACCAAAAAGTCCGAGCACTGACCTAACCGGGCTGCTTTCTTACTGGATGTGTTGGCAGCTCTTTTGAAAATGCTATCTATTTGTTTGGCTTTAGAAACATCATGTGGACCATTCCTTCTACCTGAACCAGGTATTCTATCAATGGACAAGTTCTCGCGGTACTGTTTAATAACATTGGAAACAGTTTGACATCAGACCTTTGAATGCTTGGCCAAATTTTTGTAGGACCAAGTTGGGTTTGGTTGAAAATATTTAATAACTTTAGTAGGCACTTTTTTCTCGTCGCTAATTTTAATCAGATTAACAACAAATGAATATAATTGACATTAAACATAATATCTGACATGCTTTACAAAGGTAACTTGATAAAAAAATCAAATAATACTTGGGTTAAAAGTTTTAATGAAAAACGTGTGTTAAGAATTTTACGATCTCACTCCTTAAGTATCATTAGGTTATCATTAGGCGTATTTACCGGCATTTGGCTCATACTGGTGATACCGAAAACGCAAAAATTGAGTCCTGGGATTCCTAATAACAAATAGACATGAGTCAAGGTATCTTAGTCCTTAGCTTATTTGAGGATTTATTATTATTTTTTTCACAAATGCAGGAGTTTTAATACTATTGAATTACATAATGAAACGTTATACAGAGTGAGTAACAAACATTGAGTATGGTGTGAATAAGGACTGAGATCGTAAAATTCTTAACACACATTTTTCATTAAAACTTTTAACCCAAGCATTATTTGATTTTTTTTATCAAGTTACCTTTGTAAAGCATGTCAGTTATTATGTTTAATATCAGTTTTGTTCATTTGTTGTTAATCTGATTAAAATGAGTGACCAGAGAAAAATTGCTTACTAAAATTGTTAAATATTTTCAACAAAACCCAACTTGGTTCTACAAATAGTTGGCCAAACAATCAAAGGTCTGCTATCAAACTTTTTCCAATGTTATTAAAGACTACCGGGAGAAATGATATAAAACCTGGTTCAGGTAGAAGGAATGGTCCACATGATGTTTCTTAAGCCAAAAAATATAAAGCATTTTCTAAAGAGCTCCCAACACCTCCGGTAGGAAACAGCCCGGTTAGGTCAGTACTCAGACTATTTGGTACGAAAAGTTAAAGCTAATGAAGGTTTGAAAGCATACAAGGCTCAAAAAGCTCCTGACAGGAACTCTGGTAAAAATTTAGAGGCCAAAGACAAAGCACGGAAATTGAAGTCAAATTTTATACAAAAAATATACCTGCTGCATAATGGATGACGAAATGTACGTATGGAAAATTTTTCGCAGCTTCTGGGTAAATTTGTTTATGTTGCAGATGCTCGAGGGAATGTTGAAGAAAAGTTTAAGACCCAAAAGCAGACAAAATTGCTCAAAAAGTTCTTGGTATGGCAAGCATTATGCACTTGCGGCAAAAAAGCCAAACATTTGTTACAAAGGGCTCTATAATTACCGAAATTTAAATCAAGGAATGTTTACAAAAAAGGATGTTTCCATTCTTCATGTGTCCTCTTATTTTTGGCCGGATTTGGCATCTGTCACTATGGTAAGAAAGGTCTTGAGTGGTACAAGATCAATAATGTGGTATTAATAACCGGTAGTAGTTCCAGTTCAATGAACTGCAGGGTAGTTGCAGTTTTTGTAAATGTAAAGATACACATACATACATGAATATGCATATAATCATACATTCATAATATGCCTGTGAGATATATGCATGTATGTAAGTAAGTAAAATGTTTTGATATGGTTTACAAGGAAACAGCACGTGATGCCAATAGGTAATTGTTCCTCAGTCAATTTGTTATAAACACTTGCAAATTTACACACACAAGTTGAACTTAGTCTATTTATTCAAAACAAAATCTCAGGAGTTTTAAGTAATAAAGGGTCTTCCAATAGAGACATCGGAAATTTGACTGTTGATAGCAGCCATATTGCTACATGTTTATTCCTTTTGTTTAGCCAAATCATCATAGACGGATACAGCGTTCAACGGTACATGCAAATGATAAAACTGTTTTATCAAAATCGATTTTCTGTTTCGGCAACGTTACGCGTGCTTTGCGCATTTTACGGAGAGAAACACTTCTGGATGAGTGGCTACGTCAACAAACAAAATTGTCGAATTTAGGACGATATTTATCCAGAAGAGATCTAAGATTGTGCTATACATTTCGTAAAGATCACTTTTTGGTTTGGATTTTGGGCTGGCGGTGTCATCGGTCCATATTTTTTGAGTCCGACGTTTTCCATCCTATTACCGTCAACAGCGAGAGCTATAGGTCGCTGATTATCAACTTTTTTTTGAATTGGATGATATAGACACCAACGATATGAGGTTTACACAGGACAGCGCTACGTACCACACAGCTCAGTTCACATAATGTGAACTGATAACCGAGATCGTGCAATTTCGTCCCGTTAGATTTTTTCTTGTGGGGATTTCTTAAGTCGCAGATCTATACGAATAAACCGCAAACCACATCAGCCCTCAAATAATCCATGCCATCCGTCAAATTCTGCCTGATTTATGCACCAGTGCCATGGAAATTTGGACATTTGGGATGCACCCTACCCAGTGAAGCCACGGCGGACATTAGCACTATATTATATTCCATACATAATGAATACAAAATACGATGATATACGAATACAAAATATTGATGATATCCCACATACGTTTTGTTTTATTTAAATTTAAATATAGGAATCGCTTAATGAAAACCCCTTTATAATCATGGAATAGTTTGTTTTTTTCTACTCATCTGGTTTAGAGTGACAAATTTGAGTTATTTAATAAATGTTTAAAGAAATACTTATACTTAAAAGCATTGAGGAAATATACATAGAGCGGAAATTAGAAAAAAACTCAAACAAAAAAATTAATCAAGCAAGTTACACATACGAGTGTTGTTTTTTTCACATACTTTTTTTACTAATATATTTTTTCAACTGATATATGGGGCATTTCACGTCAAGTGAACCAACTTTTGAAATCGATGTCTTCCGATCGGGATGAAATTTGCACCAATGTTAGTTCTATTGGATAGTAATTCGGACACAATTTTTCAACAAGATCGGCCAAGAACTCTCTGAGTTATAGGAGGTCAAAATTTGACATTTTGGCCAAACAGGTGTTTTTTCTTATCCATATAACTTATTACCTATTGTTCTTAGCAAAATGTGTCCCAAATAGTTTAGATAGCTATTTATGCAATCTTCCGAAAAAAAAAATTAAAAAAAATTAATAAAATATTTTTGACTTTTTTTTTTAAAAATCAAAAACATTTTTGACTTTTTTTTCAAAATGGGCCCTTTTTATTTTTTTTTTTTTATTTTTTTAAGAAAGCTTAGGTCTTTTCCTAAGCGACCTATATGGTCGCTTAGTGGGATGCGAGTGGGATATCTATCAAAAAAAATATTTTGTAACTCAAGATATGAAATTTTTTGACTTTTTTTGCAAAATCAAAAACTTTGTTGACTTTTTTTAAAAAAATGGACCCATTTTTTAATTTTTTTTTTGCTCAGAAGAAAGCTTATGTGTTTTTCTTTAACACCTTTTTTGTCGCTTAGTGGGATGCGAGTGGGATATCTATCAAAAAAATGTTTTGTAACTCAAGACATAAAATTTTTTACTTTTTTTTTTGCAAAATCAAAAACTTTTTTGACTTTTTTTCCAAAATGGGCCCTTTTTTATTTCTTTATTTTTTTCTCAAAAGAAAGCTTAGGTCTTTTCCTTTAAAACCTTTATGGTCGCTTAGTGGGATGCGAGTGGGATAACTATAAAAATAAATGTTTTGTAACTCAAGACAAAGGTTTTTAAATTGATTTTTTTCATATTTTCATATTTCAAACCTTAAAAAAAAACCACTACAACTGACCGATAATAGCCACTGGAGGGGTGCAATGTGAGGCCGACCGCTATTAATTTTTCGTCCCCAAAATTTGTCTGAGTTTTGCATCTTGCGGCTTTTTTATTCAATCCTATAGGTAGTTTTCAGCGCAATAATTTATATTCGTGAGCGATTTTTGGAAGTGGACCTTATATGGGAGCTATGTCAAATTATGGACCGATCATCATGAAATTAGGTGGTGTTATTAATGTCTAGATGAAAGTTATTTATGTTGCATTTTATGTGTATACCAACATTTTTAGGAGATTTATGCTCGTTAAAGTGATTATCGGAAGCAGGCATTATATGGGACCTATGACTAATTATGGACGGATCATAATAAAATTTGGTGACATGAATTCCGTATATATAAAATTTATTTGGAGAAAAATTTGTGTAGATACCTATATAAATTAAACATTTGTGACCGATAAAGTCCACTTTCGGGAGGACATTTGTATGGGGGCTAGGTGAAATAATGGACCGATTTCAGCCAGTTTCAATAGGCTTGGTCCTTGGGCCGAACAAATTACATGTACCAAATTTTATCGAAATATCTTCAAAATTGCGACCTGTACTCTGCGCACAAGGTTTACATGGACAACCAGCCAGCCAGACGGACGGACGGACATCGTTTAGTCGACTCAGAAAGCGATTCTGAGTCGGTCGGTATACTTTAAGGTGGGCTAGACTAATATTTTTGGGTATTACAAACATCTGCAAAAATTTAATATACCCTTGCCACTATGGTGGTGTAGGGTATAAAAAGTGATTTTTATTCCTGAGGTTAACATATTATGGGTATTACAGTATCGAGGCTATGAAATTTTAGTTAGGTTGTTACATACCATCGGAAAGGCTAATGTGTCTAGTTTCTCCGCGTAAGTTTAATTTTTAAGGTTTACACACAAATATGAAAAAAATCAAAATAGTGCATATCCTAAAAATTTAAAAACCTTTGTCTTGAGTTACAAAACATTTATTTTTATAGTTATCCCACTCGCATCCCACTAAGCGACCATAAAGGTTTTAAAGGAAAAGACCTAAGCTTTCTTTTGAGAAAAAAATAAAGAAATAAAAAAGGGCCCATTTTGGAAAAAAAGTCAAAAAAGTTTTTGATTTTGCAAAAAAAAAAGTAAAAAATTTTATGTCTTGAGTTACAAAACATTTTTTTGATAGATATCCCACTCGCATCCCACTAAGCGACAAAAAAGGTGTTAAAGAAAAACACATAAGCTTTCTTCTGAGCAAAAAAAAAAAATTAAAAAATGGGTCCATTTTTTTAAAAAAAGTCAACAAAGTTTTTGATTTTGCAAAAAAAGTCAAAAAATTTCATATCTTGAGTTACAAAATATTTTTTTTGATAGATATCCCACTCGCATCCCACTAAGTCGCTTAGGAAAAGACCTAAGCTTTCTTAAAAAAAATAAAAAAAAAAAAATAAAAAGGGCCCATTTTGAAAAAAAAGTCAAAAATGTTTTTGATTTTTTAAAAAAAAAGTCAAAAATATTTTATTAATTTTTTTTAATTTTTTTTTTCGGAAGATTGCATAAATAGCTATCTAAACTATTTGGGACACATTTTGCTAAGAACAATAGGTAATAAGTTATATGGATAAGAAAAAACACCTGTTTGGCCAAAATGTCAAATTTTGACCTCCTATAACTCAGAGAGTTCTTGGCCGATCTTGTTGAAAAATTGTGTCCGAATTACTATCCAATAGAACTAACATTGGTGCAAATTTCATCCCGATCGGAAGACATCGATTTCAAAAGTTGGTTCACTTGACGTGAAATGCCCCATATATGTATATTTTTTCTATGCTTAAAAGTATCATTGGAACTAAATACAACTTTTACATATGTTTGTTTCAAGTATATGAAAAACTTAAAAAAATCGTATTTTAATGAATCCCGATAGAGGCTTCATAGAGCATTTAATCTTGCAAACGGGTTGGAATAGTTTTATTTTTCACTTAATTTCTTGAACTTCTCCTTTAACAATGGCACTACAAAGTCCCTATGGATGTTTTCATTTCGTTTCTATCATAGTGCTTCCGTCATGGTTCTAAGTATTTTAGATTTGGCTCTTTAGAGTCAAGGCTTAATGCTGATTGATTACTTATTAACCAATGACGGCTTCGTGTGAATTCTCTTGGTTTATATGTGAAGGCTCCAAGTAAGTCATATATCGAGATGAATACCAAGATATGTGACATAATCAGATTGTGGTATATTAAAATTTGTGAGTGTGACAGGTGAGCAATTTCCTCTCCTTAGAGCGAACAGAACATGTTTACCTTTTAAAAAATTCACCCGTATTATTTCTATTATTTCGTCACATTATCTTGTACTTAACTCTGAATAAGCTATTACGGTAATTTATGAGTACATGCCATCACAAACATTTGGTTTTATATTCTAGACCTTTATGTTATAGCTTGTCAAAAACCTGAGTAACATTTAAAAATACAGCAGAACAATATATCTCTAATTCAAAAGTGGTTCTAATAGCTTCACTTAAACGATTGACCTGTTTAATGGTGCCATGATGTTCAAGAAAACCAAATTGGTGAACTGGGATAATGTTTTCATCATTCAAAAATTGTATTTTTTCTCGAAATATTTGTTCGATTTTTTTGACAAACCAGTATGTAGGCGTATAGTTTTATAACAAAATGGTAAGGTATAGGTAAAGTATAGAATGTTTGGAATATACCACATGAGCCATGAATTAGCATAGAACTAAATGTAGTTCAATTTGGAAAACATTCGAAAATTCTTATTTTTAAAATATTTTTTAAGGAGTGAGATCGAAAACCCCTTCACAAACATTTTTCCTTAAAACTTTAACCCAAGTATTATTTGATTATTTTTTTTTACCTTTGAAAAGTATGTCAGTTATTTAATGTCAATTATATTCACTTGTTGTTAATCTGATTAAAATGAGTGACAAGAAAGAAGTGCTTACTAAAATTATTAAATATTTTTAACAAAACCCAACTTGGTCCTACAAAAAGTTGGTCAACAAATCAAAGGTCTGCCGTCAAACTGATTCCAATGTTATTAAACTGTATCTGTAGAACTTGGTTCAGGTAGAAGGAATGGTCCACATGATGTTTTTAAAGCCAAACAAATAGAAAGCATTTTCAAAAGAGCTCTCAACATATCCGATAGGAAAGCAGCACGGTTAGCTCAGTGCTCGCACTATTTGGTACGAAAAGTTAAAGCCAATGCAGGTTTAAAAACATACAAGCCTCAAAAAGTTCCTGACAGGAACGCTGCTAAAAATTTAGAGGTTAGTCTAACACCAACCTTAAAGTATACTGGTCGACTCAGAATCACTTTCTGAGTATTCGTAATTAAAAAAACGCTACAAATAGTCCATCCGTGGCGCTATGGGGCCTCAAAGTTGGGTACCTTCGACAAGTAAAATTTTTAAACACGTTAAACACATTTCAAAGATTTTTATATTTTTGGAAAGCGCTCTAGGTCTTGAAAAAACATGCTTGCGTGTGCTATTTATCTCTTATAATTTCCGTGTTATAGGGATTTCAAAATTAAAATTTTTAAATTTTGCCATGAAACTTTGATAAAAAATAGGTCAAATTCCGAGAGGCGTAGGAACGATATATTCGAAAACTATAAAATCTTTTTTATATCATAATCTTCTTCGTAAAAATATCTTACAGAAAAACAAAAATTTGTTATATGTCCTTAAAGAAAGTTTTTTTTAAATAAAAAAAAGTTAAGTCACCTTTTCGTCCATAAAACAGCACAAATTTACTATTTTTTGAATTTTTAAATTAAAAATCGTTTATTTTTGGATCTATAATTGATATTGCTCTGAAATATTTTGCATATTATTGGTAATTTAGTTGTTCAACTAACGAAATCAGTTCATTCGGTTCAAAAGTGCGCCCTATATTTAAAAAAAAAAACGGACCAAGGTATTGCAAATTTTAAAAAAAGTCAATTTGAATGCCTATAACTATTATAAGAGATAAATAGCACACACAAGAATTTATTTTTTATATGAAAAAAACGTACTTTTAATAACGTTATTCTTTATAACTCCTGCACTAATCGAGTCTCCATCGAAATACTGCTGTCCGCTTTCACATGGATCCTCCCCGTGACAAAAACCAGTTTACGACTTTTATCGTCACAATACGGAAGAAAACCAAAGCTATGAGAATTAACCAAATTAGCACTGAACATTATGCTACAAGGCCAACCAACAAAACACGTAGAAAGCATCTGTTATCTATACACTACGGAGCCAATGAATGGATTCGCAGAAACAGACGAAAATAGTAGGTTCAATAAAGCGAGAGCGACATTCATAAGACTACAACCAGTATGGAGAAGCTCATAAAGCTTAGAATATTCAACGCATTTGTAAAATCTACACTGCTGTACGGTAGTGAAACCTGGTTAGTATCGAACACCATCACGCAAAAGCTACAGGTATTCATCAACAAGTGCCTCAGAATCAAATGTAGAATATTCTGGCTTAACAAAATCAGCAGCATGGATCTCTGGAACCTTACCTACGAGGAACCCTTACCAACACAAATAAAACATAGGTAAAGGAGGTGGATTGACCATACTATCACAAAGAATCCTGACGGTATAACAAGAATGGCGTTAGATTGGAATGCTCAAGAAGCCTTGGTCGGTCAAAGAATACATGGAGATGCGGGATACTCCAAGAACCAGGACAGTGCAATATTACATGGAAAGATGGGAAAACAACTGCAACAAATCGTGTAAGATGGATATGTTTTGTGAAAGCCACATGATCCCAAGAGGAGTAATGAAAAAAAAAAAAAAAATGCGTAGGTCATGTCACCTAATTTTATAATGATCGTTCCATAACGAGGGTAAATTTCTTAAAAATATTGGTATACACAGGAATATGTTTCACATAGCGATCGCTGCATAAATGCTCATAGCTCCCATATAAGATCCACTTCCTAAAATCACTCACGACTATAAATTATTTAAATTTTAAAAGAGAAATGATCATGCTCATTTACTCAGTGTGGGGTATTATATGGTCGGGATTGACCGACTATACTTTCTTACTTGCTTTTAATTCTGATTATTTTTTTTTTGCAAATATACATATTTTTAATTTATAGCTGCTTACTAAATAGCTGACACACATTTAAATGTACTAATATTATTTTAATTATAGCTTGACCTAATTTTACATTTAGAAATCAAAACCCTTCATGCACATTTCCCTTTAACAAAATTTCCTTAAGTCCCTTTGTGTCCCCTCCCCCCAAAAAAGTGATAATTCTATACAAAAAAACTTAAACTATTCATTATATAACTAATTTATGTCTTAAATCTGTTTTTAATTAAATTATTAATGCAACTTACACATTCCCTGTATTTATGCAAATAAATATACAATAAATAATTCATATTCTCACTGCAACTGCAATAATATATCTGTATGAAGTAGTTAAAATAGAGAAACAGCAAAAACAAAACATATTCGCTAAGTAGTAAAAGTTTTCCAATGAAACCCAAAATTACATAAATCGCATTAAATCACACCTACTTATTTCCTTCACCACAAAACAGTCTAAGAAACAACAGCAACAAGAAAAACACTAAAATTCTGTGAATTTTGTTGCTTGAATTCAGCACAATTGCCAGCACATCATAAAAGCAACTTAAGAATAAACACAAAAAACTAATTAACCTTTTATAAAATACAAACAAATATACAAGTATCTTGACATACGTTTTACACGCTGTAATATCTATAAAGAGATAAACGTGGGAACCAACCAAACAGCTGCAAAAAAAAAAAGTGAAACTTTAAGCAACTGCAAAGAATTTATAAACCCTAGAAAGATGATGATGCATTGTGGAGTGCAGCAACCGGCAGCAGTGAAAGCAGTTGTCTTCTAGTTATAAAAACAGCTTGTAATAAGGGGAAGAAATAATTACATTTGTTTGCTATCAAATGCATTAAATATTCACAACTTTTCCCGAAAGAAAAACAAATTAAAGTTTATTTACAAATAATTTATGCAACGGTTGGTGGAAGATCTCTTTATATATTTGGGGGAGAAAGTTATGAGACTTGACAGCTTAAAGGAAGTGAAATATCAATTACAAATTTAAGATTTTATTAAAGTGTGCTGGCGGGTAATGAAGGTCTTTATTCAGTGTTTTTAAAATTAAGTTATGAGATTAAATTTGTCTTGATTTTTTTCCACTACGACATGCCAAACTAAATTTGGTTGGGTGAATTTAGTCTATATGAAACTTATTTGTTTGGATATCTATATAATTGAGATATCTATGAGAACTTAACTCTTTTCAGATAGGTCAGCTGTATGGGGGTTGGGAGAAATAACAGACCGATTCTAACTAAATTCAATAGGATTCGTCCCTGGGACAATAACAAATTTTAACTTTATATGCCAGTAATATAGTTAAGAGTCCGCCAAATAAATTTTGTAAAAATTTTTTCCCAAAAAATAGCTTTTTCGTGCACTTTTTTTTAAAAAAAAATATGGAAAAAAAAAATTTGTTGACTTTTTTATAATAACTTCCAGGGACTCCTAATTTTTTACTAACAGTATAAAGTTGTAGCTATGGTAAAGCTGAACAACTCCTGTGGACATATCAATGCATTCTGAACGTCTCTAGGTACTGTAAATAGCACATAAAGTTCACTTTGTACCTTAACAATTTTCGGTTTTACTATTTTTTGATGCTAAAACAAAGATTTTTTGTTAAAATAGTATGATCAAGTCTACACTTCTATGTTATGCTATATTATTTACTCGGCCGATGTGTTTGCGAGTTGATTTACAGCTGTTCAGCTTCGTAGGCGGAATGGAGATCAGTGGGTGGATCCTCAAAGTCTCACATTTAAAAAAAGATCGCAAATCCATTTATGATCCGAATGAGCTGAAATGTAAAATATAGATAGTCTTTGAGATGGTCTATAAAAATTATGCTTATAAATGTAGGTTATCTCTTTTGGTTCAAGAGATATTTAGGTTTATTTTTTTTTTTTTAATTTTGCTCGATCTTTTTTTCTTATTTTATATATGATGGGCCTACAGAAGGTCGAAATTTTATTTTTAAATATGACGTATAATTGTGATAAAATTCTAAAGAAAATAAAACAAAAATGATAATAATTATCTCGTCCCTATAAAAAGCTACACTCATCCAAAGTTGTAGCATCTTTTTATATAATTCAACTTTGTATGCGTTTTTTTTAAGTTTTTCCCAAAAAAAGACCCCATACTTTTCTTTTATAGACAAAAATTTTCTTCGCGACTATATACAAATTTGTTATTATTTGGAAAGAGAATTTAATGCAAAAAAGTATGAAGTAAAATTTGACATAATGAAGCGGACACTGTTACCACCAGCCCTATCCAGACTTAGACAATTTTGAAGCAAAATTTTATGTTTGAGTAAAAAATTCTAAAAACGCAAAGCATCAATCCTCAAAAACTCTTCATATTTGTATAGCCCTATATGTTTTTTTAATACACGTATAAAACTTTTTTACTATCACACTGTAAATAACATCAAAGTGGGCACTTTTTAAAAAAGCAGTTTTTGGAACATATTCTCCCCGTTTTAGGAATTTCGGTGTTTGAAAACAAAGAATGACAGCTATAGTGATGCCGTTGTCTTACGAACATTTAGACCCATATTACTTGCATACTTTATTGTGATGTGTGTAACCGTTAAATTTTTTCATTAACTCAAAATTTATATTTTTCTTGATGGAAAATCACCATATTAAAATCTTTTTAGTTTTTAAGGTAAATGACGTCTAAAAAAAAGCACAACATTATTTAATTTTACTAAAATGTCAATCTTCAAGTCCTAAGGTTTCCACTGATATGAAAAAGTTATATAAAAAGCTTATATTTATCTTTGTTTTAGCGTAAAAAAATAGTACAAAACGATAATTTTTATGGTACAAAATGACTTTTGTGAGCTATTAAGAGTGCCTAGGTAAATTCACAGGAGTTGTTCAGCTTTTCCGTAGCTACAACTTTGGAGTCCCTGGAAGTTATTATAAAAAAAGTAAAAAAAATGTTTGCAAAAAAAATGTGCACGAAAAAGCTATTTTTTTTTTTTTTGGAAAAAAAATGTTAACCAAAATTGTTTGGCAAACTATTAGCTATATTATTTCCATTTAAGATTAAGTGGTATCACCACGTCTGAATTAGGTGATGGCCTAAAATTGATGACACCATTTTTTGAGGGCCCTCTGAGTTTCAGTATAGGGTTCCACTACCCATTAGTAGTAGAGACGAACGTATAATGTCATGATCGTGCACAGAAATTCAAGAAATTATTAAACTTTGATTCTATAGACAATTGTATTTGATTTAATAATGATGTTTATTTCGATTTCGTATTTGTGAAAAAAACAATATTTAATTATGACAGCAAAAAAAAAGGAGTTTTAATAATTTTCCAGAAGATAAGTTGTGTGAGTTATTGGAACAATACAAATTATTTGTAATTTTCTTCACAGAAGGAAGCGACATGAAGAAAACCAGTGCGAGTTATAAAGAAATATGATTTGTAAGATGTGTTATTTTGGTATTCAAAGAAAAATTGCATTTCTTGAGATAAATTATCGGATGTTTTTTTTCATAATAAAGAGGAAAGTATGCCGTTAATAACAAAAAACATCATCAGCCAAATGGCCACCACGACCACGCTTACAGGACCATATCATTTTCATGAAATTTTCCATAACCAAATCGCAAAATCGCTGCCCAATGTCCTAGATAGCCCGACGAATTCTATCTTTGAGGTCTTTAATCGACGGTGGGCTGTTAGCGTAGACCTTATCTTTCACGTGGCCCCAAAGGAAGAAGTCGCAAGGTGTCAAGTCATAAGATCTCGGTGGCCAATTGTGATCACTTCTTCGAGAGATAACACGGTCGGGAAAGTTTTAACGTAAAAGAGCAATGGTTTGGTTGCTTGTGTGGCACGTAGCACCGTCTTGTTGAAAGTAAACGTTGTCCTGATCATTATAGGACGAGGAATGGATAAACCTGGGTTTTCTTCAACACTTTGGGCTACAGCAGCAATATTCTCAGTTGTTCTTGAGCGACGTGCACGGGTTTTATTCTTCACATCACTAACTTGTCCCAACAACTCGAATTTTTCCACCAATTTCTGTATTGCGGTCCGACAAGGTGCTTCACGATGACCCAAAAATGCTTTAGTTTTGCGAACTGTGACTGCAAGATTTTCACCATTCGTAGTGAATTTTAATAATTTCAATGCGTTGTTAAAGCGTGTATCTTTCCATTTTTAGTAATGGCGTAGTTTCTACTTGTCAAATGTCAAAGAATAAAAGCTTCAAAAGTGATAGCTACTGAAATACCGGGTGATAACACCTCTTGATGGAAAACCCTTTATTTTTTGAATGAAAAAAAAAAACAATAATTTTGTTAATTGTTTTTATGAGATTTATTGTTTTCAAGTACCTACTCTATTTCAAGGTGTATTCAATAAGGAGAAGTTTCGGGAACAGCTGATTATTGTTGGTTTATTTATACATATTGTGTTTGAAAGTGTCAAAAAGTTGTTTACTGTTTGTTGTTGACATTAAAAATTTTTAAGTTGGAAATAATAAAAATCTGAAAATTATTTAAATAAATTAAATAATAAAAAAGCAGTAAAGCTATTTATTGACAAACATTTCAATTTCTAATGTATTTTGTTTTTAGTTTTTTTGATATTGTGCTCTTTTACTACATTACCAGGCCAAGTACTCTACATTGTGAATACCGCTATTATATTTTGAATAAAATAAAATCAGGTGACTAGCATTGAGATTTATAACAGAAACCTACTACAGTCCACTACAGGCCTTGCTAGTGTTTTACACAGACAGACGGACAATAGCTAAATGCTGATGTTCAATAGCAAACTCCATGCTAGTATTAGGTTGTGTATTTTGCACTTGCGAGTTTTTTTCACAATCAGATAGACACAGTTAAATGTTTAGTTTAGAAGTTACACTGGAATCATCAAGCTTTTTATTCCCGCTTAGGGTTTATATAAAATACTACCACTATTTTAAAATACAAATTCAAAATTTTCAGTATATGTTATAAAAATACATAAAAATTTACCATTGTTAAATACAATAACAAAATACAATTTATTGTAATCACTATATGCTTATGTACTTATATTAAAAATACTACCTATACATTTAAAATTAATATTAACAACTAAATTCCAATACTCGTTAAACTTTGTATAAGTATTTATCACTTAATATTCTCTTTAAATCCTATTAATGCATTTATAACATTTAATAGCGGTTAAATATTTAAACAATTTATAAACAGTCATATTTTCATTTAAACCATTATTTTTTATATAGAAACTATCTCAT
This sequence comes from Calliphora vomitoria, assembly GCA_942486065.2. Lineage (NCBI taxonomy): Eukaryota > Metazoa > Arthropoda > Insecta > Diptera > Calliphoridae > Calliphora > Calliphora vomitoria. The sequence goes on along the minus strand of OW818030.2, from coordinate 84,185,236 downwards.
TTTTTTTTCTGTGTGGCCCATAAAATCTACTATAAATTTATGGCAGTCATATAAATTAAGATTTGGCATTGGGCCAAAAACTAAAAGAAAAAAATGTTCAAATATGGAAAAAAAGAAAATTGGTTACCTATTACCAATACTACCACATGTGCATGTGTGTATCAGCATAGAATACTTCGATATAGATATATGAATGCAATGTATGATATAGGATTTTTTTAACAACACTTCTAATAGTATTTCATACAAATATAGGGGTTTGAAACAAGAGGTGTAGGACATATTAAGCATGATATACAAATAATAACGGATGATTAGTAATGGTAGATTAACTTAAGGAAAAATTAAAAAAGCTGGTCTATCTGATCAGTGGTAGGCTAAATGATTTTGCAATTCTCAAGTGTCTTAATTTAATCATATCTCAGTCATTAGATGACTAATTTTGCTGATATACATCAGCGACCAATGACGAATTGCAGTACCTCAGAAAACGAGACTGGTACTACATACCCATATTTATTTTTTTGAGTTCAATATTAAACCTACACCTCTTTTTTTGACTGCACACGTGCACGTATTGCACCCATACAGACAGCCATGCCAACATTCAATATCATGTAACAGACACAAAGTATACATGCAGCATACAAAAGACAGATGTGACAACTGTCGACACGTTTTGTACCGAAAGAACAAAAAAAATATATATATATAAATACATATATCCAACCAACCAACCAACAACAACAATGTAAATTTTTAGCTATCCATGTATTGTATGTGAGTAAGAATAGGAAGAACGTTAAATTTTATCACAAATGCATAGTGATAGATAACTAAGTAGGAATATGTATTTATGTATGACTGGAAATTATATTATGCATGCTCTCTCTCTTGCATTTATACATACATTCTCTCATACATAAAGAGTCATTGTATGATCTTTATTAGTTGCAAAATATGTACATTAGAACTGTCCTTAAAAAATGGACATACTTTGGAGGGCACTTAATGTGTTCTTTAGTTTGCGGACAATCGGATATTCAGAACACGATCCGGAAATCGATTAAAAGATGTAAAATTGGATAAACAATCGTTGTTTTTTTTTTTAATTTCTTAAAAAATATTGCAGTAAAACCATTATTTTGTAAGTGTTTGAAATAAATCTTAACTTCCACGGAAAATTATGTTTCCAACAAAGTATAGCACAATAAAATAAGGGGAACATTAACCAAGTTATTACACATTTTCCCTCGCTATAGTTTTGCATGTTTGCAGTAATAATTTCAACATTTTTAAAAGATTTTTAACAATATTATGGCCACAATAATTATTTACATGATTGCTGTTTGTTCCAAAAATTGCATTGGAAAATATTTTTTTAATTTTTGGGAATTGCAGGATTTGCTTTTTCTAAATCGTATTTTTATTTACGACTTTACATTTGTTACCAAAACGTGTACGTAAGAAATTTCATTGCGATACGACATTTATGTCGAAATTTCTTATTTCTATTTGTTCTAAAATCCCAAAGAATTGAATAACCCAACGAATACAGTATAGACATTTCTTTGCGTTATGTTTTGCGTATAGTTTCTCCAAAAAAAATAATTATAAGCTAACATTTTGGACCAACCTTTTTAGATATTTTTTTCCAAGCTGTGCCAATGAGTTTTGTCAGGCTTATGTTTGAAAAATAGTTATTTTCTGCAAAATGTTATATATACAAAAAATGTTATTATTTAAGGTAATTATTTAATGAAAATTGTTAAATTATACATCAAATATTCATTTAACATTTGAACGTCATTGCAGATCGATGATGAGTCATTGAAAGTCGAAACTAAAAAATTATAAAATGAAAATGTTTCCGACATAGGAATAGTTTAGAGTTGGGCATAGTCGTTCTTTTTACTGATTGTTCATTTTTGTTCAGAACAAATAAATGAATAAGTATGTTCTTTTTGTTCAGTTGTTAATTTTTAGTTTGGCTGAAATAAGTTATTGAATAACTTCTCAGTGAATGTATTTACAGATAGATGACAACTGCTTTTGGAAACAAATTTTTTTATTAATGATGAAAACATTTTTAATAATGCAATAAAGAAATGTCAAACGAACAAAAATAATAAAAGAACAATAAGACTGAACCACTGCACATTGTTTAATTGACTGAATTGTTGAATTGAACTTGTTCGTTCATGAACAACCCAACTCTAGAATAGTTATTTCTCTCAAAAATATTTATTTTACATTTTATTCATTAGCATCTAAATATTATTAAGAAGTTGCCAAAATATTACAAGTTTTAAAAACTACATTTCATTACCTTTCCATTGACATATAAAACATTATATATTATGCTTCATTATACTTTAAAATAATGCATGCAATTCACACACCTTGTAAAAAAATTCTCTACTATTTTGTTCAAATCAACGACTGCTTACTATGCACTTCTCATTTTTTCATGTACCCTGTATTATATATGTTTCACTTTTGCTTATTTCTGATTGGTCAGTTGCATGTGCGACTATTTAAAGTGAGCTTAAGTAAACTTGTATTAACCTAAAATTCATCTATTTAGTGACGTTATGCGGGTACACAAAATGCAATTGTTAGGTTCATAGACTCCATGGCAGAGAATTTTCATTAAAAAAAAATAATTTTTCACAAAATTTTTTTTTTAACAAAAATTTATTTTGTTACTAAAAAAAAATTTTTTTACTAAAAAAGTAAATTTTTACTAAAAAGTAAATTTTTACTAAAAAAGTAAATTTTTACTAAAAAAGTAAATTTTTACTAAAAAAGTAAATTTTTACTAAAAAAGTAAATTTTTACTAAAAAAGTAAATTTTTACTAAAAAAGTAAATTTTTACTAAAAAAGTAAATTTTTACTAAAAAAGTAAATTTTTACTAAAAAAATAAATTTTTACTAAAAAAGTAAATTTTTACTAAAAAAGTAATTTTTTAATAAAATAGTAATTTTTTACTAAAAAATAGATTTTATACTAAAAAAATGATTTTTTACTAAAAAAAAATTCTTTTACTAAAAAATTGAGTTTTTACTAAAAAATTGAGTTTTTACTAAAAAATAGATTTTTTACTAAAAAACAGATTTTTTTACTAAAAACCTGATTTTATACTAAAAAACTGATTTTTTAACTAAAAAACTGATTTTTTAACTAAAAAACTGATTTTTTACTAAAAAAATAGATTTTTTACTAAAAAATATATTTTTCACTAAAAAATAGATTTATTACTCAAAAAATAATTTTCTAAAAGAAGTTATTTTTTACTTCAAAAAGTAAATTTTTAATAAAAATTTTTTTAGTAAAAAATCTGTTTTTTAGAAAAAAAATAATTTTTAGTATAAAATTACTTTTATAGTAAAAAATTACTTTTTTAGTAAAAATCTATTTTTATTCAAAAATCTTTTATATAGTAAAAAATCTGTTTTTTAGTAAAAAATCTATTTTTTAGTAAGAAATCTTTTTTTAGTAAAAAATTACTTTTTTATTAAAAATATATACGTGTTTACTGTAACCTAATAATGATTGCTACAATCATGTAAATAGCAAGTTAACCATATTATGGTTACCGCAATCATGTAAATAATTAATGTGATTGTTAAAAAACTAAATTAAACTAATTAAATCAGCCGTCTTTTAACCATAAAAATAAAAATAAATGTAATTTTTTTTTTTTTGAAATTTGGTCGCCTCATATGGCACAATATCAAAAAAAAGTTGAGCTTACAAATCGACCCATTCTAATGCGTAATCAAACAGTTTTTGGTTAAAATAGAGTCTGTAGAAAGGGTATATCTTGTTATAAAGAAAATTTCTTCAGAAGTTAAGTTTTATTTAAAACGTTAAAAAAGTGTTATTTAAATTTTGAAATAAGTACAAATTTTATGGGCGGATCTAATGTATATATGGGTGAACACTCTTTTTTTTCAAATCTATGAAACCGACTCAAAAATTGAGTTTTAAATGTTTTTCTTGTTTGATTTTGTTAAAGTTCAAGTAATGTATTCTAGTCTTAAATGCGCGTCTTATAGCGCATAAACCAGGGCAATTTTTGTTCCTTTCTGATCTCAATATATTTAGTATTAATAATGAATGTTTGATGAATTATTCTTAGATCTTAGTAATAAACTTGTCATAACAGTTTAGAATTACTTTCTAGACCATATAGAAATGTTCGTTAATGTAAATTTTGTAGTGAGGTTACTAGTTCTAATGATGAATGCAATTTGATAAAACTTAATATAAAAACTTGGACAATGAATTATCTCCAACAAATTTTATTATAATCGGATCAAGATTTAATATTACTTAAAATACATGTATATAACGAAATTTATAATTCTGATTTTAATAGAATTTGGTGGGGACAATTCATTGTCCAGTTATATTATGTATACTTAGATTCATGGTATTACATTCATAATTAAAACCAGTAACCTCATTATAAAGTTTACATTAATTGACATAATTCTGGGATGAAATGGCTTATAAAGAGTTATAAAGTGTTCATTATTAAAGGCTTTCAACATTTTAGCAAACAATTGTTATTAATATCCAATAAATTACAGTTAGAAAAATATATTTGTACAATTCACAAGGTCTCCTATCATGTCTGATAGTCATAATATTATAATATTTTAGAATGGTTTGCACATGTTGTTATTGCCTTTCAAGCAAAAAACGTCCTTAAATAATACAACTCTGTATGCTATGTTTATTGCGTTACCGTTACCAACCAGCAGAGACCTGCGCCGAACGCCTAAGAGTCGGTTAAGCTGAGCCGCCGAGTCGTGAAATATTAGGACGTTATGGCAATATGACATGATACGAGACCTTGTGAATTGAACAATTGTAAAAGAAAAAATCGACTTTAACTCGACAATGGTTGATTATATGATAAAAATTATTTGTAACCAAAATATAGTAAATTTTTTTTAAACAAATTGTAAACTCGAAGTATCCTTAATAAGTAAGATTTATCAAAAAATTAGATTTACTTAACCTCCATTTTTTTTGCGTAACGCAAAGTTGATTTATCGTAGCTTTTATCATAACACTTAGAATAGGTAATTTTTACTTCATTCTGCATTAAAATTCTTATTTAAATACACATTTGTATTTTTATATATTTTGTTAGTGTAAAGTAAAAATGCAATGTATATACAATGATGGAAGATCATTTGCACAAGATTGTGAACTCCGCGATTACAAAATTGTACATGGAAGAAATTTTTGCTTTTTTTAACATAAATTTATTAATATTTTACAATAAATTGCATTACAAGTGCATAGAGTAATGATTTACTTAAAATATTTTTTATAATGGCGCTATATTGACCAATCATTCTAGATTAATCAACAAAATCTGAAACGTAAATATATCATTAAACATACATTAACAATAATCAATCCATCTGCTACAACACATTTTTTTTTAAAACTTTATTAATTTATTGAATCTGCCTTTTATAGTCCTAACAATAAGTATCTTATAACTTAAATTAAAAACTAGTTGCTCTCGAACAAGAGAGCCTTTATGGTTAACTGGTACTCATATTAGCGGGGTAGTAGATCTGCTCTACGGAGCCTGGGTCGGGTTTGGATCTGCACAAGTTGTCTTGCAAGTGTGTTGGGATGGTTTTGCAGCTTAATAATATATTTCTCACGGACTTTCTTGAACTCTTCCTTTACCAATGTCACTTCAAAGTCCCTGTGAATATTTTCATTTCTTATATACCGTGGTGCTCACGTCATGGTCCTAAGAAGTTTAGATTGGGCCCTCTGTATAAGATCAATACCGGTATTGCTAGCCATTCCCCATAATTGAATTCCATATGTCTAAATTGGTTTTAAAATGGTTTTATACAGAATGACTTTATATTCAAGGCTTTATTTTGATTGATCACTTATTAACCAATGAAAGCTAGGGGCTTTTAGCTTCATGTGAAGTCTCTTGGTTTCTATGTAACGGCGCCAAGTAAGCCGTCTATCTAGATGAATTCCAAGGTAGGTGGCATAATCGGACTGCGGTATATTAACGCTGATTAGTGTGGCAGGTGGGCAATTTCCTCCCCTTAGAGCGAACGTAACATGTTTACTTTTCAGCTCATTCACCTTTATTATCCAGTTTTTCAACCATATCTTCACTAGTACGAGATAATTTTGTAGTTGACTAGATGCTGTGAGTGGGTTTTCGTGTGAGGTAATAATAGCGGTATCATCAGCAAATGTAGAAATTGTTAATATATTGCACGTAGGCAAGTCAGAGCGAACGATTGACTTGTTCAATGGTGCCATGATGTTCACGGAATACGATTTGGTGTACTGGGATAATGTTTCCATCATTCAAAAAAGGTATGATCTTTTCTTGGAATATTTTCTCGAATAGCTTCGACAAACAAGGGAGTTGGCTAATAGGTCTATAAGAGGATGGCAGGGTTAAATCTTTACCCGGTTTCGGTATTATTATTATTTGGGAAATTTTCCAATTTTTTGGATAAATTCCAAGTTTCAAGATCGCATTAAAGAACAATCACATTAAAGCACAATTATTGCAACATTTGGTAGGTTCTTAATCAATGCTTGCTCATACTTAGTGTAGGCTATTATATGGTCGGGTTTGACCGACTATACTTTCTTGTTGTTCATAAAAAACGGTATTGATATGCTCAAAAAATAAATCGTGAAAAAAAATTTTTAAAAATTGAAAAAATTAAGTTTTTGCTTATATGTTTATCGAAGAAATCAAACGCGGAGTTGATATATCAAACAAATACTGGAACACATACATGTTTATAAACATGTTTATCCTCACATATGCACATAAGAACATACATACATCCAAAAGAAAGTATCATATTTTATTTTATATTCTTCATACATTTTGTTCTGTATCAAACTTCATGTTCTGTATTTTAGTTTGTAAAGATAATTCTATTAAAAGGAAAAAAATATTAAAGATTTTTATAATTTGAAGAATATGAGAGTAAGTACCAGAGTAAGTCATAGGCGATGAGCATTCTTCAAATATGATATTCGTGCACTATTCGATGCAATGGATCGTGCACATACCTATGCATGTTCTAATTGTACACTCTTAGGTCCTTCCTGACATGCCTCTGGGGAGACTCCAACTGTATTAGGTTGGTTTTTTTTAGGATATTTTGTCAGATTAACTTTAAGTTATGTAATTTACTGATGACCGACAACGTTACAACGACAACTGGATCTATGCTTCGGACCGACCCGAGTTTGAATCGGACAAATATTGTCAACTCTCGACAACCATCAAGGTTTAAGAAACATATTTCTAAATATTTCGCAATTTGTGCTTGATTGTGGCATCATTTGTGGATATAAAGAGTTTTTCAAGGGTGACTGACAAAATGTTTGAGTGGTTGACAGTAGGAATTTGGGTCTCATCGAAAAAGAAGCAAATATTAAGCTTTACCTTCTTTTTTCAGGTGGTGAAGTGTTTTTAGGTAAATCATACGGGTAGGTTACAAGTCAGCTAGGGGAGAAAAGAGCCTCAAGAGAGACAGTCGATAAAAGGGATATCGATATATAAGACAGTACCTCAGTCAACCCTCAGGCTCTTGATGACTGGTTAAAAAACATTGTCAGGTATTCAACTCCCCGTTCGGTACTCAGCACGAACATACCTTGTTGACCAAATGCCTTGGAACCTATGGCTACATTGATGATGTATATTCAAATTATCTAACCATTTATTCCACATGCTCCAATTTACCAACTAGCTGATATCACGATTCATCAGGGCGATGATTGGATCGTCAGAGTTAGTACATCAGATGTCTGGGAGTCCCGCTGCATCTGCTTAAGCCTCTCCTCAAAACACTCTCTCAAGCACGTAAATGAAGATAAATGTCCTATAAAGTTTCAACATTTAGCTGTGTGAATATGAACTAGAACCTTTATTGATCAGTCACCTCGTTATAAGGACATCAGCGATCATATGCTGTACCCAAACCGATTACCTATAGACAGCCATCACACTATTAAGGATCTAATGCTGCTCACCAAAACGATTGAGTATACGACCAGGAAATATCTCATGTAGTAATTGAATTGTTTCGTGGGCTGCATAGGCAACATATTTTGTATCATTTATTAAAGGTTACCCATAGCCTCATAATGTGTTACAGTTTTAACGATCACAATAAAACAAAAACCATTACCATTTATGCAATTTTCTTGTATGTAGCTTCTAAATATTCTAAAACTATACTTTATGTTTTCATTTTAACACTTTCAATCAAAAAATAGAAAAACTATTTCATTAACATGAACGAACTTTTAAAACAATAACAAGAAAAGCTGTTTAATAAGTGCTGCCTTTTTAAACCTTTGATCAAATTGAGGGTGAAACATGTAGCATATTTACAAGGTTTTAGGGCAACATTGTGTGAAAAGAACACGCTTATCAAACTACATTTTTTCATAAAAGAACCTATAGTAGGGTAAAAGGTAGAATAAAGGTATCATTTATGCCAGAAAAGAAAATGCCATTAAATAAACTAAAACTGTTTAGACCCACTTCAGCACTGATGACCGTTTGCACACACAACCTCAATGTTTTTCGATGTTGTAAATTTTTATAATTTTCTGTGCCATTATTCAAATGTTTGCTTTTCCTCCATATAATTTGGTAGCACTCTAATGTACATATTCAATCATAGGTGTATAAGGTATATAAGTGACTCTATATAAATAAAAGTGATTGGCGCTGTATTTCTACGAAAAATAAAAAAAAAAAATAATCTATGCATTTTATACGTGCAACAGAACGTATAAAACGTGTAATATTGAGCATAACAACCGGAAATATTGATATTGGTTAATATTTTCTACAATTTTCTACAATTTCCTACGTGTGAGTAAACAGGTGAGTGAATATACATATATTTGTGTCAGTGTGTATGTGTGTGTTCATGCAACAACAAAAAATATAAAATATTAACTTTTGTTTCAAAACTAAAGATGAAAGAGTTAAATAAACAAAATTTTTATTGAGCAAACAATAAAAACGAAATATTGAAATAAAATATCAGCAAATCATTCATATGGAATGGAAAAGGTTGTTAAAATAACAAAAAGAGAAATATAGACATAAAAATCAAATAAAAATTGTAGGTTGTGTAAAAAGGCAAATAAAAAATTGCAATAAACAACATATGGCTAAAGGTCGCATGTAAATAAAACAAATTATTAAAAATTGTTTTAAAATGGCTATAGCTAAAGGAATATTTAAGGGTTTAAAATTTAATTTCAATATATTAATTTCTAAATAATTCTCTAAAATCCAAACAAAGTGTTAATTAGTTAAACATTTACATTTAAAGTGTTTTCACAAAACCACACAATTTGTTCACAAACTAATCTGTGTATGATGCTCATACTTCATGGCCTAATATTGTCAAACAACTACATATAAATAGAGAATTTATGGGCCAACTAAAATCAAAACCATTAGAGTGTTATTTAGCTGAAACCAATCCCACCAATATTGCACTACACTACACTAAACTAAACTAACGAAAACCACCGTCTTTTAGTGGAATGGGTTTAAAATTGGATTCTATGAACGTTTGATTATTTACACATGATTGTGTGTGTTAACCTAGCTAAATGTATCTGTGTGTGTTTATATTTGTGCGGGTGTTTGTTTTGTGGCAACAAATGCCAAAACGTGATGGAGTATCGGTGTTACATAATTAGCGCATTAGTTTAGTTGGCATCTACTGAAAACATTTACAACTATTTAAAAGCTCATTAACATTTTAAACATAAAATATTTAAATACAACTAAATATTTTTCAGCAGAACATGTTAAATGTTTTAGCGAAATTTTCAAAATGTTGGCAACATCAATCATTATCGTTGTATTAATTTCCCCAGTCCCCCTACCAACGGATTGGTTTTTAAACTTCAATATATAATTTCGTTGCTATGGCTTTTAAAATAAAATGTTTATTATTTATAAAAAAATTTAAATGTTTAAAAAAGTAAACATATATTTAACAATTAAGTTCAAGTGTTTCTTTTTAGTTTTTAACTGAGTTTAAAATTTAATTTTGTAACTGAAAAAGTTACTTTGTCTTTGGTTATAAATTACTGTTTCTAGTTTACATTTTTTATTATTTTAAAACTTGACATTAAAAACGTTAAAAAAATCCTTGAAGTACCAGGAATATCAACAGATAACAATTGGCAAAGTCTCATTTTAGTTAAGGTTTCAATTATTTTATATTTAAATTAAACATACATAGTTACAGTGAAAAGCAAAACAGTAAAACGATTACAATTTATAAAATAATATTTATTTTATTGGACAAAGATCAAAAATAATATTAAACTATGAACCAGGTAATTTAATAAACAATTAAAATTTTACTGAAATTTAAATTTTTTAAAAGAACAGCTTCACATTTCTTAGGGCCATTATTACAACTTGTCTTTATGTTCGCAATAGTAAAAGGTAACTTTAAGTAATAGAAAAAGGTAGCTTTAAAGTTAACTTTTACTATTACGAACATAAAGGCAAGTTGTAATAATGGCCCTTAGTTACTTTTTGTTGCCATTATAGTTGCCATGTGAGCGTATAAGTAATATATATTTAATATAATAAGTATACTCGTATTACAGGAATAATCTAGTACAGAGAAGAATTCGAATTTAAGTTTTGACGATGGATCCCATGGACCTTTCAGTAGCACTTTGCAATATAAATGTAGGGCACATTGGACATGTAGATTTTTAATTATTTGCGGGACGTCATGGAAAATACGTAAATAAAATTGGGAACGGCATATGCGGCACATTAAGCCTGTTGCTCAATCCCTATCTAATTTGTGTCAAAAATAGTCTTGTTTTCCATTTATATGATTGCGTTAATCAGAAAATGGTAAAGTTACCATCCAAATGATAATCATATATATGATTGTAGTAAATAAGTATATGTTTGTGACAACCATTTTTCGCATTTGTATGAAAAAACCGAAAAAGCAGAAAATTAGCATAACTCATTAATTTTTGTGTTGATTTTTATTTACATACGAGTTTTGGAAAGCTACTTTAGAAAACCTTTTCACTAAAATAAGAAAAGCATAAAAGTAAACGAATACAGTTCAAGCTCGGTATTCGCGACTACCCATTATCGCGACGGCTTAACTTTTAACACTGCAGGTTCTATTTTCACGACTTTTGTCTGTTTTTTTTAAATTTGATTACAATGTCTATAACCAAAAAAAGAAAATCCCCATCTTTTGGTACATTAGTCTTTTTGGATGATTTTGATTTTCAATTTTGTATGTTTATTGTGTAAATACAACTCTTAAAATGGGAAAAGTTCAACATATTTTAAAAAAACGATTTCTCAAAAATTAGAGATTTTAAAAAAATTTAAAAGTGGAGATGCCATAAATTCAATCTGCGTGAATTACAAGTTACATAAGTCTTCGGTTTGCCACATTATAAGGGAACAAAATTCATTTAACAAGTTCGTACGTACAACTGAAAGTGGCCCTGGAAAATGTTGCATCTTAAAGAAACTAAATGAAAAAAATGCTTTATAAGTGGTTTGTAAAACAAAGAGAAAAAATGTTCCAATATCAGCAGCGATGTTACGATCACAAACCACTCATTTGTACTCCAACATTTATCAAACCAATTCAGGTTACAATGTCAGTGAAGGATAGCTGAAGAAATTTAATCGTCGACATGGAATTAAGTTTTTAAAAACTGCGGGCGAGAAATTGTCTTCGAAACCTCAACTTATTGATCCATTTGTGAAAGAGTTTAAAGATTTTTAAAGCAATTGGAGATTTTGAGTTGCTTTTCTGGTAAATTGTTTTTTAAATCAACAGCTGAATCACGTAGTTCCTATAGTGCTGTTGTCGGTTTATCATTTTTCAAAGCCCATGGTATGCATAGTTTATCGATTATAAACAATCGTCCACTTTAATTTTGTTTTCTTCATGACCACTATCGCATAAATCCTCCGATTCCATATCTGATAATTCCATTGTAAATATATCAATAAAAACAATTCTAATTTTAAATATTACATAAAATTTTTAAGAAAATGTTGGGTTCAGTTTTTGCGACAGGTCTGGGTTTTAATTAGTGGCGAAAACCGAGCTTGCACTGTATATGTTGGAAAAAGTACGTTTTTTTAAAAATTTCTCCAACTGATTTTCAAAAAGTGTCTTCTTTTTGAAAGATAAAATATATATTCTAATAAAAACATGTAACAGAGCTATATTCGGCTGTGCCGAATCTTATAAACCCTTCACCCTTCATTTAAATAACAGTTACATATTTTTTAAGTAAACAAAATGTTTGTTTTTTAATTTATTAGCGAACAACATTTTTTTATTTATATTTTCAAAATTTTTCTTGTTGCAAAAAAAAAAATGTCGGTAAAATTTTTTTTTCCCGATTTTGACCAATTGTAGGTCCGACTTACTTTAGCCTTATATACTCCGTTGCAAAGGTCTTTGAAATATCTATTATTGGATATCCATATTGTCTATATGATTAACTTAGTAATCCAGATATAAATGAAAAATTGGTTAAAAATTGAGGTTGTCCTGGTTTTTTCCTTACAACTCAGCTATTTGTGGGCCTATTGTGTCGAGTTTAAATAGCAACCGAGCCGGAAGAATATATTGATGTATGAATCATGTATATAAGTTGTTTGGGCTATATCGACTTCGTATATATCCTTGCCACTTATGGTGAAGGATATAAAACAATTTTTAAATTAATTTTAAAACAACATACATACTTATCTTTTTTGCTAATAAAAAAAATACTAATCGAGAAAACCTACAAGTATCTCCAATTAAACAGAATTCCTATAAAAGAACCCCTGCATATTTTTGGTGTAGAATAGTGGTAATAACTTTAACGCCCGCTCATAACGGAGCAGTCGTTATTCAGTTCAACCCCCAAGTTCAAACATTTTTTGAAATTTTTTTGTAATTACAATTATATTTAATTATTTTTTTTTAAATTAATTTAGAATATAATTAAAAAAATTTAAATATTGTTGAAGATGATAATGCTTAAAAAAATAAGTAGGTCATGGTGTAGTGTGTAGTAAGCAAAAAATTGTTGTTATATGAACATTAATCGCTTTATTGTAGAACACATTAAAATAGCTTACATGTGGGTCATCGCGAATAAAAATAATTAAATTCCCCATATTTTTCAGCTTATTTGAAAGTTAAGTTTCTTCTGGGTTTGACTAGGTGTTTTATGCACTAGTTATTAAATTCTACGAATGGCTAGCAACAACTCAAATAATTCATGAACGTTCTCCTTGTGCTGTTGAGCATTCAGGATATTTCGTAAGAGAATGGTGTGGCAATCAATTATAATTACGATGACCCTCCTTCCATGAGTCCACTGCTGATTGAAGCCATATGAAATCTACGTGACTATGGCAGGTAATGCTATGGAGGCAAGTTTTTCGGATTCCGTGCTGGAATGTGTTGCTGGTGGGCAGTTAACAGAGGAGGAGAGAAGCCTCAACAGTCCTCTGGAGCAGCATGTATGTCTGTCTCTCAAAATGCGTATTTACCAGGTTATACAATAATAATGGCTTAGCCTCATTCCCAGATATTGGATAAAATAATAGTCCTCAGGGACAGGATAAAAGCAGTGTTTGTGTTTAAAAATCCCTGTAGTTCAAGGTTTTCCAACATTATCATGGAAATGCAAATGGAGGTCATATCATTGGATACTAAGACTTCGTCGATGACCTCTGCAAATTCGGTTGGAGTGTAAAACTGTGGCTGAAATCGAAGTACTCAATGAAAAGCAAAGACAAAATTTAATAGCAAAAATGTCATCTTGCCTACTGTTGTACTTCTTCATATTATGTAGGCACTTATACTATTTTTTATTTTTCCCCAACCTGCTGATATTCGACCATTTGGGTTGTATATAGCTGCGATGAACTGGATCCTGCACATACCTCTGTATGCTCTCCTCGTATTTTCTAAAGTTCTGTCTGGTATTCCTCGGGGGAGACACCAACTGTGTGATGTTGAAGTTTGGATGACTTCTCCGGTGACATCCCAGGAGAAACTGTTGCGTCAGCATGAGTTTATGTTCCCGGACCTGTAGAACCTTAGTTTCCTCGTGCAGGTGGTGTTTGGAGGTGAGTTGGAGGCAGCCTGTGACGGTCCTTAAGGCTGCATTTTGACAGCTTTGAATATTTCTCCACTGAGTATCACTTAACCAAGGCGACCACACTGGAGCTGCATAGTTAACCACTGACCGGCCAATCGTCTTGTAGGTTGCTAACATGGTTTCTTTGTCCATACTCCAAGTGCTGGCGGCTAGTGACTTGAGGACCTTGTTTCTATTTCGCAGTTTATACGTGATTGCAGTGGCGTGTGCTGAGGAGGTGAAAAGGCTATCAAAAATGACACCCAAGATTTTCGGGTGATTAACTGTCGGAATTTGTACATGATGGCTAAGTTGAGTTTTACCTCCTTCGTCCAGGTGGTGAAGAGTGTTGCTGACTTCATTGCTGATATATGCAGGTTAAGTGCAGTGAAGAAATTGTGGATTTCGTTGAGATAACCATTTACCAAACTTTGAGTTAACCATTTCTTAAACTCCACGAACGACTGCCTGTCACTCAGGTAGTTCACTATCCATCTCTTCGCGTTGTTGGGCATTGTGAACTGCAGGATGTCCTAAAAGAGTGTGGCGTGACTGACAGTGTCGAAGGCCTTCGACAGATCAAGTGGCACAAGGATCGTCCGTTCACAAGGCCTCTGCTGATTCAAGCCCTGTGAGATCTGAGTGACTGTAGTGGATAATGCTGTGGTGGTGCTGCTGGTAGTTGACTAATCAGCTGGGAGAGGAGAAGAACTTCGAGTGTTTTTGCTACAGGTGACAGGACGGATATCGGCCTGTAGGATTGTCCCTCACTCGCGATTTTCCCAGGTTTTAACAAAGGGATCACTCGATCAATTTTCCGGACATTGGGTATTGTTAAGCTCCTTACTGACAGGTTAAAAACCGTTGTCAGGTACTCGACTCCCCGTTTTAGCATCAGCATGGATATTCTGTCAGGTCCTATTGCCTTTGAAGGCTTAGCTGTGTTGATGGCAGTCCACATTGTTTTGGTTGATTTAAAATCGCCGCTCCATACATGCGAATATGGTAAATTTATCTCATCCGAGAGACAGTACAAAGCTAGCAAGACCAGTAGCCTGTGAAACAGCTGGCTTTTGATAATTCATCCAATGTAAACAACAGAAATATCCCTATAATCCATGACGAATGTAGAGCAATGGTGGAGCTTCTGATTTGGTTCTTTCGGAGAATGAAGTACAATGGCATAGTCCGAAACAGTTTATAAATTGACACCATCCAAAGAGTTAAATCATAATTGGAATGGCATATATTTTCTGGTACACTATACACAAATGTCCCCCCGGAATACTCACGAAGCAGACCAGCAAACCTGGAAGCTGTTGTTTCGCAGATAAATATTAAAAAGTTGTTGCTAATATTTACAGAATTTTGGATAGTTTTTCGGATTATTCCGAAGCAAAGAACTGGTTAGAGTATATCTGTGTTTTCTCCTTTACTGTATTTAACCTCGAAATATATGTATATTTTTATGAAAAACATAAAAAAACTCTATGATAAAAAATACTCTAAAAACAATATAAATGTGGACACTAATAAAAACTGGAGATACAAGTACTCACATAAAAAAATTTAAAACAAAAAATTACAAAAAAAATATCCTCACCAAAAGATACAAACGTTCACATGCTCATACATAAAAATTCCTGGACATATTCATATATGTATGATATTTTTTTGTTTATTCTTTATTTGTATGTTGTTATCTTTTAAATTTGTATGAAACAACAAAATAACAACGAATTTCTATTTCGTTGTTATTTTGTTGTTTCATACAAATTTAAAAGATAACTGAAAAAAAATGAAAAAATTCGCACAAAAATACAATGTACAAGGACACAATTTTACACTCCCATACAGTCATAGTCACACACACACATACATATGTGCATAAAATTGAGAGTATAATTTCCGCTGGAGTATATCGCTTGTCGGTTTTTTGCTGTTGTTATTGGCCACCACTAACTTACAGTGACATGCATGTTTTACAAACACTTTCATGTATTCGCACAAACACTCATAAACATTTACTAATACATGCATGCATGCATATTAGGCTAACACTAATTTTAGACTTTGTCAATCTTCGATGCACCCAAGGTTTAATATTATTCTAAGCCACCCTAAAACATAACGATAATCATTTTTGCCAAATCGTATAACCTTTTGATGTTACACATTTTATTTGAAATTTATTTAGAATGAAGTAGTTGGGAATTTTTGCTTTACCCGCTTTATAGTCCAGACAGTGGCCTGTCCGACTACTATTTGTTTCGATCGATGCAGAACGCTCTCTCTGGGATACACTTCTCTTCCGAACAGAGTATCCGATATTGGCTTGATTCGTTTTTGGATTCAAAAGATAAGAAGTTCTTTTGGCTCGAAATCCATTTGTTACCAGAAAGATGGGAAAAGTTCTTAGCTAACGATGGCCTATACATTAAATAAATTTATATTGCACAAATGCTTCAAAATAATAGCTGAAGATTTAAAAGAATCTCTCTTATATTTATCGCCATCAAGTTAAAATTCAATATAAATAATCCTCGCCGTACAAAATTTGATGAACATCGGTCCATAAATGGTCATGGCTTGCATACCAAAACACGTTAACCAACATAAATACCTTTGAAAGTTGGTACTGCTCGATTTTGTTACGATCAGTCAATGATAGTTCATAGAAAATCCACGTAATTGGGAAAACCATATAAAAAACCGTACGCAAAGACTAAAGGCTCCGTTAGCCTTTGCGTTCTGTTACCGCACAGTGGGGCTGAATCAACATTGTTTGGAAATAAATTTGGCATTTCTAAAGGGCTGTTCCAATCGGGTTAAAATTTGAAGTGAGCATATTCGAGTTTAAATTATAAAATTTTAAAATTAAAAAAGTTTGCCATACATTGGTAGGCTTTCTTAAAAATATTGGGCGTACTTTTTGACCGAATATACTCACATTTCAATATTTTTGAAGGTCAGAGTTTTATCCCAATCGCTCCAACTGTTTAAAATGTCAGATTTATTTCCAAAAAAAAAAAATTGATTCTGCCCCACTGTGTACCGTTCTGTAGGTTGATATTTTGGAGTTAGTTTTTCCTTAAGAATGTATCAGCTTTTTAAATAGAAACCAAAAAACCAACATGTTGATTTTGTCACTATTTGTCACTAAGTGTTATTGTCAGCATTTTTATAAATAGACTAGCGAATACCCGGCTTGTGCCACTACGGTAAAAATAAATAAACCAGCAAACTAACTATTGGCCTTGAATCTTGTTGACGGTTATGTCGAAAGCCAGACGCACTGGAAGCTGTAAGCGCTTGCAATCGAAGGACATATTAGTTGAATTCATGGGAATTCATCGCAGTAGTACATCTTCCCTTTTACATTTATCGCTGATGATTGGTGCTGGTTTAAACTTAGATAATGCCTGTTTTTCGCAGGGCCAGTTGTATGTTCCTTGCTCCAGAGTTTGAACGCCGAAAAATATTTACGTTTACACACCAACCGAAATAACTAAATGTATTGCAAATAAACAAAATTTCCTTTTTTCAACAAACAAACTAAATGTGTTTTTAATTTCAAGAAAATGGCAAAATCCATTTTAAATTTTTTTGTATGGACTACAATACAATTTAAATTTAACTTCTGTGATAAGGGATACAAAAAAGTACCCAAATCAAAAAGTACCACACAGTACTGATTAACCCTCCGGCGGGTAAGAAGGTCCCTGGGGACCTTTTTCATTTTCAAACTGAAATTACTCCTTGATTGTCCATGGGACCCCCACATGTTTTCCAAGGAAATTTTATATAGAATCGTTTAAAAAAGCGATCCCACCAATAGTTTAGTTTTTACTTACTTACCTACTTTACTATCGCATAGACGCAGATGTACAAGCTAGAAGACAAGTAGACGTAGAAAAGAGTATAAAAGCGGCTGCAGTTTCGTAAACCAAATCAGTGAAAGTTGAGACAGGGAACATCGAGTGCGAAATTTTATTTTAAATTTTATAAAGAGAAAAAAGAGTACAATACAATGGCAGAGTAAAATTTGGACATTGCTGAAATTGTGATGCGTCGTAGTAAACGCTACCAGGAAATGAGTGAGGATGAAAGACGTGTAGTGGATGATAGATTTGCAGACTTCATGAGTCATGATGGTGCTATTCCTGCATTTGGTCTTGAAGGTGCGGATGATGACGATTTCACATATCAACTAAATTTTCATGTTGATGATGTGGAAACTCAACCACATATAGACATCAATGAAGATATTAGTGATGAAGAAACTGACGCTCAGCAAACAAGTGACAATTACTTCATTTCCAAAGATGGCATCAAATGGACTAAAAATGCACCACCGACTTCCCGTACTCGTGCTCATAACGTGGTTGACTACAGTATTGATATCTTTGCCATATTCCACTCGCTCATCACCGAAGACATGGCGTTCATCATAATACGCGAATCAAATCGGAAAGGCAGCAAAGTGAACACTGCATGGAGTTTGGCAAATCCAACAAACACAAAGGAATGGAAACCAATCACTTTGAAAGAGTTTGATGTTTTTTTGGCTATTATTTTGTATGCTGGACTCACTAAATCGAATAGTGAACCTCTTGAAGAGTTATGGGGCCCATCGCGCTTTCCAATATATTAAGCTGCATTATCATTAGATCGTATGAAGTGCATAAAACAATGCCTTAGATTCAACAATGGAAATACGCGACAGCAGCGACTAATCAACAGCAAAACTGCGGCTATTGATGATATTTGGCAAATGTTGCAGTCTAACTTGGCAGCAGCTTACACTCCGCATGATGCAGTGACCGTTGATGAGCAAGTATTCCCATACAGAGGCCGCACCCGCTTCACACAATACATTCCATCGAAGCCTGCTCAGTACGGTATAAAGATATGGTGATTTTGCGACTCAAAATCATTTTATCCTGTCAAATGAATGAATTACTCTGGGAAATTGTCTGACCAGGCACGAGAGGTGAATCGAGGGCAGAATGTTGTACTTCAACTTCGAATAAGACATGTGTCCTGTCAACACCACATTGTTCAGCTTCAACGAAGGCGATATAGCACTATGTTCATATGTGCCCAAGAAGAACAAAGCGGTAATTTTGCTGTCGACACAACATTATACTTGCGGTGTGGACATACAAACTGAAAAGAAGAAGCCGTTTGCTATTTTGGATTACAACGCCAACAAATCGGGCGTTGATGCAATGAACCAAATGCTTGGCACATATACATGCAAGCGCTCAACAAACCGCTGGCCATTGGCCATGTTTTTTAATATGGTGGACATTGCTGCATTAGCTGCATTTATTTCATACAATGAGATGAAGCCAATAAAAAGAAGTGACAGACGACGGTCATTCCTACTGGTGCTGACAAAACAATTGGCACTACCAAACATAGAGCGCACAACAACCGCATAACCGCATATTCAAGGATACAGAAGGCAATAGAAGCATTTGATGTAATAATAATAAATCAAAACAAACAAATTTTAAAAAAATCTAAAACCGACTTTACAAAATTTCACTTCTAATGAAATCGGTTTGGAGCTATCGGTTGGATGGTTTCAGAGTCTATAACGGACATTTATTGTGTTTTATATACATTTAAACACCTATGGACAATTAATTAAATGTATTTTTGAAATATTTTTAATTTTCTGGACATAGTTCATATAAGAGCCACCCTAATGCATATATACAGTCGTATAAATAAAGCGGAATTCATAAACAAAAACCACAAACGCTGCTTTTTTTGTTGCTCATAAGGACTGGTATCAGTAAAAGAGAACAGATTTTCGTAAATTTAAGTTGTATTATGGCAAATTTGTGTTGAATTTGAATTCAATATCAATATTTGTATGAATCTTATTTTGGAAGGTGAGTGAAATCATGAACCGATTCTTTCGTCATAAACATAGTTTAATAAGTTGCATTCTTGACCCATATAATTGACGTATTAAAGCGAATAATCTTATAAATTTAATTTTATAATTTTATTAGAAAATTTCCTCGGACAATGACGGGGCAAGCTTTTGTAATAGCCAATTATTTAAAATTGAAATTAAACTAGTCTGACTGATCTCCACCCTCATTCACCCATAGATACATTTACAGAAAGCTCATACAATTTCAACGACAAATACAAATTTTATGAAAAAAAAAAAATAAACAAAATAAAATTGAAAATTGTTATGAAAGATATTAAAAGAAGAAACAAAAAATGAATCAAAGACTTTTGTAAGTAAAACTCTTTACATGCTCGTACATGACCATCCTTTAGCTGTTGGTGGCGGTTTAACCAGACTATTCCAGCTGCAGCTCCAGTTGCTGTTCTTTTTACAAATATAAATTTTATTTCAAAAAAGGACACAGTAAAGCGGACATAAAATACCAACAATAAGATGCTGCTGTTTCATACTGAATATCAACGCTATATGTAGAAATAAAACTTTACAATTTAGGCGGTGACATTGTCGGTTTCCATTTTGTAGGAATAAGTATTTCAACTGTGATATTAAATTTGCAATGTATTCCAAAGAATTACTAGTGTATATTGCAAAATTAATATAAGTAGAGTAAAAAATAAATTAAAAAGGATTTGCTATATTCGACTGGGCGTTTTATTTATGGCAACAGAATTTGTTTTCAGGAGAATAATATAATAAAATCGTAATTAATACAAAACCATCAAACTTAAATTTATTTTTTTGGCAAATATTCCGCTAAATTTAGGATAAGGAAGTAAATTACCATGAATATATGTAATATGGATTAATAATACATATCGTCGAAATGCCTTTCAAAAGGGTTATGTATTTTTTAATATGAAAACTATAGCCATTTCACATTATCTTCTGTGATATATGCGGTATTTGGATGGAAATTGAAAACAAATTTTATTAAAATTAATTAGAATTTTTGCGGGCAAGAAGACAATTGGTCAATTCACAAGGTCTCTTATCAGTCATATTGTCATAATGTCCTAATATATCATGACACAGCGGCTTGGCTTAACTGACTCTTAGGCATTCGGCGTTGGTCTCTGCTGGTTCGTTAGGATAACATAATAAACATAGCATAGAAAGTAGTATTATTTTAGAACATTTTTTGCTTGAAAAACAATAAAAACCATTGTGAAATATGTAGTTATTATGACAATATGACATGATAAGAAACCTTGTGATTTGACCAAATATATTAATAATAATAAAATGTTGCTGAAATGCATTTTACATTAAACTGTTGAGTTGTGTCGATATTCCCTTAAGTGAGCTATATACTTATCATCGAAAATATATAAAATCATATCTGCTTGAAACAATTTCCCTGGTACGTTTGATTACTTAATTCCTTAGGTGTTAGGTTTGATTAGGTTGACAGGCAGCCGTATGATAGAAACAAGAAGGAGAGCAGCTAACTTGGGTCCAAACATTAGGTCGCTTTGAGTAACCTGAAAATATAAATCGAAGAGGGACAGATAGTGAAGAAAAGAGAAGGAAAAAATCAGATAGAATAATAAGTAGGAGAGATGAAGAGAAAGGTGGTCAGAAGAGGAGAAGTGAGGAGAAAAGTTGCACCAGTCATTGACGGGTACTGGGTCACACCATGGAGATTCCCGTGTCTCGCTTGAATAGCAAATTGCTGTTCCTAATGAATTGATACATTCTAGTTTCATATCCGATAGCTGAGAAATACTATTTAAGGAACGATATCCCAGAAACCTGATGCGTAGATCTCCTAATGCCGGGCAATGACAAACAATATGAAGTATGGTCTCATTCTCCTCTTTATTTGGATAACTTCTACAGAAGTCAGTAAAGGGCAGGTCAAGTCTCCTCACATGATTGCCAAAACTGAAGTGTCCGGTTAACACCGCCACTACATTGCTTAATTGTGAACGTGTCAGGCCAAGAAAATACATATTGTTACGAATTTGCAATAGCGATTTGAATTTTTACTGTAACGACTGCCTGCAGCATTCAACATGTTTATAAACACGTTCATCAATAGAAGCTTCTACTTATCAACAATGTTGATAGAATGCGGTTATTAGCATTGTTTATAAGTATGGCAACACCAAATGTTTAAGCTGCTAACATTGAGATCGAAAGCTCTAGAATTCGAACATACTTGTTTGTCCATTAAGAGTATTGTAGAAGATTCACGAGAGACTGTCGTCTACATTTGAATTTGTGCATTATAAAGTGTGTGTGCATTTCTGCGAATTGATAAACGTGTATGAAGACTCTGAGTGACTATTTAGACTGTTGTTGTTGTAGATGTTAAATAAATAAAGAGTTGTTATAATTTTAAACTACTTAAACTGCATTTATTTGCAATCAAAAGTATCCGGTTTATTTAAAGGAAATAAACCCCGTTTTTAAAAGGTTAAAGCGTAATTATATGTTATCCGCCTTTTGGTCAGTCGGTGTCATATCATTCTAGTAATCGTGGATTCACATCCCGCATATTAAGTCTATGTCGCCGTCGGTTATCATGGCGCCATTTTTCGCCAGATCATCAGCAACATAGTTGCCCAAATTATCTCCGTGTCCACGTACCCACATGAGTACGACAGTTGAATATCTCGCCATCCTATTTAAGGATGCTTGGAATTCCTGGACTATGTTCGATGTTGTACTCATAACTGTCAGGATTTTATTGCGGCTTGGCTATCAGTATATGTACGAATAATCCTGCCTGATATCTTGTTATAACTCAGCCAGTTTTAGAAGCCGATATATCGGCTTGAATAATACTACATTCATTTGGAATTCTGAAAGATAATCAAATTCCATATTCCTGAATGTAGACACATCCGCCAACTCGATCTCTCTTCCTAGAACCGACCGTATAGACTGAGAGACTTATTGTAGTGAGTAAAGGTCCCTCCATTGATTCCATGTGGTTTGGAATTGAGAAACCGAAGTTCTTTGATAAGAAGTGCTTAGAAGATCAAGGGATATTGTAAAGAGCCACTTTGTTGCAGTCGTTCTTAGGGTTCCTGTTATCAGGATTGAAATTCTCCATAAAACCATCTCGAATAACATACATGTTGAGCCTTTGTCCAGTGCCTTCCAATATACAGAGACTCCATAGAATAATATCGGCTTGGTGACCGTATCAAAATAGCGTACTGCGGTCTAATAACTCAATACGTGCCTATGGCCTTCCTGCATATATATATTGTTCTCAAGGATTTGGATGACTTTTCTAGGGTATAGGGTTTCAAGTATAGTTTGCTATCCAGAATAACACCCAAGTATTTTGCGCTATCCGATAGTGTAACTTCAATATTTTTTAATCGGGGTAGCGAGAAATAGGGAATCTTGTGAACAATACTGAACAATACTGAGTGTATTTTCCAACCGCTGTGATATCATGCTCAAGGGGATCCCAGAGACTACCTCTGCAACGTCATCTACATAGGCGACAGTCTTAATACCCATGAGATCCAATTTCCTAAGCATACATTCTTTAGGTGTTAGACGAAAATAATCTTGTTATTAATTTTTCATGTTTTAAGGGTCGAACAATTTTGTAGTTGAGCCAACATGTAAAGCAAAGGATCGAAAGTAGATTGTAAATTGATCCGTTAATAAATTCATTATGAATTAATTCATAGGTACATTAACTTTTTTTTAAAGTTTATTATGATATTGTTTCTTCCTTCAATGTCTAAGCCTTACAATAAGTAATTAAATCTTATAACTAAATCAATTAATGTTCTCACAGCGGTGGATCATATTTTGAAAATCAGCCTCAATTCAGCTGAGTAGTAAATCAGCTATATGAAACCTTGATCTGTGTTGAGTTACTTCAAGTAGCTTTGCGAAAGCGTACGATTGATGTTGTAATTTTGGCAAATAAGCTTCACGTATTTTTATAAATTCTCCCATGGCCAATGGCACATCTAAGTCGCTGCTTACGTTATCACTTCTTATGTGTCATATAGATCCCGTGATGGTTCTAAGAATTTTGTATGAGATCTGTACTGATATTGCTAGCTGTTTCCCGTAATTCGATTCCGTATGTCGAAATTGGTTTTAAAACTGTCTTTGACTGACTTTGCAGTTAAGACTTAAAATCGATTGATGGTGGATTAGCCAGTGTAAATTAGAAGCTTTTAACTTCATGTGGAGCCGCTTGACTTCTATGTGTCGACGCCAAGTAAAGCGCCTATCTAAGTCAATGCCAAGGTATGTAACATGATCAGATTGTGGGTGGTTCATTTGTTCAATATCACTGGTGGACAACTTCATGTCCTAAGTGAATACGTTATGAGCTTACTTTTGATTTAAATTACTTGTATTCTCCAATTTTTTAACTATGTCTGAGATAATAATAATCAAGGTTTATAGATGCTACATTTTAAACCACATAGGAACTAAGAATTGCAGTGTTTCTTTCTGCAAATGTGGAAATGGTTAATTGCTCGGAAACGGGCAAATCAGAGGTGTATAGTAAGTATAGCTTTGGTCCTAGAACATTTCACTGAGAAACACCAGCATTGTTCGCATAATCGACGCACTAAAGTCTAAACAAGTGATCCAATAGCTAAGACTCCATTTTGTATTTTCTGTGCACTAGAAGGCAGTAGGCGTATAATCTTGTGTATAAGACCTTTATGCCAAACCTTGTCTGGGAATATTGTTGAACAGTACTTTTTTAGTTTGTAAGATTTTCCTATTTTCAACTGTAACGAATTAATTCCTTTGAGAATTCATAATTCATAGAATTAATTTCTTATTGAATCATTCAAATTTTCTTTAATTCAAATCAAAAAAGCTTATTCTGCCACTCTGGTATACAACGAGAAATACAATAAAATTTACTTACAGAACTGCATAATTAAACGCATTCACAAACAAAATTTTCCAAACCCAAACTAAAAACACGCTATATTGAGGTACTATTGTCTATTAAGGCTCTCAAGTTTTGTTAGTAGGTCGAAGTAGAGCCAAATTCAATAGAAGATGCAGCAGTATTTTCCTTAAATAAATTGTGTAAATATTTACCAATAGATACTGGTATTACTAATGAATATTTTTATAATATTCTTTAACTAGTTTCCAATATAGATAGATATTTGTTAAGATTATTAACTTTTTGCTGTTGTTTTGTTTTTTTTTTTACTCTTGCTAAAGTTATAGTTTTATTTGCAATTTTATCAACAAATTTAGCATTCATTCTTTGGGCTTTATCCATCTATCACTGTTTATATGCATAAAGTGTAGTGAGAAAAAAAAAAAAACAATATTTTTATCTAAAAAACTTAAAAAACACAAATGTATTATAGACAAAACAAAATATTCAATATATTGTAATAGGAAAAGGGTATTTCAGCAGGAGTTGGACAGAAACAACAAGTAAATCAGAGAGAAAAAATTTCAAATTTATCTCAATAGAAGTCATATTAGAGTAAAAATAGTGAATGTCTGATTTCGACATTCTTTAAGAGTGGCTCTTATTTTGCACTTTTTGAATTTTCGATGATCATAGCACCAAATGCCGAAAAATTTAGCAAAATCGGATAAAGTTTAGAGGTTGCATACTTTAATTGAAAAATAGTTTCTGTATATAAATTACCCATATATGTTAAATAGATGGTGTTTTTTAAGCTCAATAGAACTTGAAATTGTTAAAAAAGTAACACAAAAAAGCAGGGTTCAGAAGAATTCATGTATGAACACTTAAATTTATGCATTCATGATAAATTGTCATGAATGAAATTTGCAAATTTTTTTTTTATGCTCACATTCGAAAATGAGTTGCTAAGAATTTTTTGAATTTTAATCACACATAAATGAATACACTGTTTTTTTTCTTTAAAGTACATATACGTAGTATATGAATAGTGAGAAATAAAAAATCTCCAATGCTCAAAATTGAGAGGCTTTCTCATCGCGCTCATTAATGTTCATACACATTAATGTTGTTGGTTTTTTTTTATCATGTATGTTTGGTCTTCTTTTATATTCATGTGTGCGTTGTTTGTTTTATTTGTTTCTATTCAATGAAAAAAATAAATAAATGTTAAAAATACTGCGCATTTTACATGCTCCAACTTTGGATGCGTGTAACTTTTTAAAGGGACGAGATAACTGTTAGCAAGTTGTTTTTATTTTATTTAGAATTTTATCAGCAATATAGCTGATTTTTAAAAATAAAAATTCGACCCTCCGTAGGTCCGCCATGTCTAAAAAACAAAAAAAAGATCGGGCAAAATTAAAAAAAATAAATAAATAAACCCAAATATTTCTTCAACTAAAAGAGATAACCTACACGTGTAAGCGTATTTTTTGTCTATCTATATTTTAAATTTCAGCTCATTTGGATCATAAATGGATTTTTGGCGATTTTTTTTGTAAAATGTGAGACACGAGGTGACCAACTTTGTGGGGCCACGCACTTTCCCCCATTATCCCTAGGAAGCTGAACAACTGAAAATCGAACCGAAAACACCTCAGCTTCAACCATATGAAATTTCTTAACAATGTATTTACTAGTTTGCGAGATACCGAATTATTTCCAAAAAAATCTTTTCTAAACCTCTGTTGAACAATGCAAAACAAAATTACGCACATTCTTATTATCTTTATGTATGCAGCGTAAATAAACAAAATTTTTTCATGTTTTTGCTTTTCATTTTTGAACAGTTGTGTAAAATAAAACTTGATGCTCTTCATTTGTGAACAATTTAAAAAAATTTTACTTCTCAAAAATGCTCATGTGTATGAAAAAAAGTTCCTATTATTTTCTCATTTCTGAGTGAAAATAAAAAAAACAATACAAATCCTATCATACATGAATGAATAAAACAAAAATATTTGCTGTCTCTTCATACATGAAGTGAACATAACACAACAAAAATTAAAATTGTCTTTTCATGAACATGAGTGACAAATGAATGAATATTTGGTACTCTGCAAAAAAGTAAATTTTAATCAGAAATATTTTTTTATTCGAAAAATCAATACATTAACATGTAAAAGTGATTTCGGGCATATGGCCAACGCAGCTGTTGAATGGCCAGTCTTTCGATCATTACTGGCAGTATGTCATGAATAACACGAACAATGTTGGCCTCTAAGGCGTCAATTGTTGCTGGTTTATCATACATATTTTCAAACAAAAAATCATTGATCGCGGTGCGGTAACGATCTCCATCCGTAACGCAAACTCCGGATTCTTTTACTGTTTTTTTACTGTGTACTGTGCATTTTTCTGGATGGAATGGAGTCTGTAGGGTCTGTTGCGGATTGGTCTCACTCCATATGCGGTCACACTCACAAAATGAGTCTCATCGCTGAACACAATAACTGCGCACACCTTATCGCAGTGTTGTGTTTAAGATTTAGCCCGGAGCTTAACATTTTTTTTAATAGAAAACATTTTTTATAAATTTTGACACCGGAGTTCATTGGCGTTCCCTCCAAAACTAAAGACACTAGATACATACATTAATCGCCTTGCTGCTTCTACAAATTGCGCCAGGCGTAAGACAACTGCATTTGCGTGCGCTCCAGACTGCTGTTGGAGTTCCACTCTATCTATTGGCCTCCACAAACAACACCTACTCAGCGTGAAGAGACTTGTCACGGTCAGGAACCAGCATACCGAGAGACGACGTCCTGATAGTTACGTTCTGTCAACGGCAAGGAAAAACCTACCGCACAAGCAATCCGGATATGTCGACCACGTGGACAGATAAGTTATAATGCTTGATCATTCAAAATCAGTTCTATTTTATATAAACTCATATTTTAATTTATTATTACACACACCCGTTTTATTTTAAGTGATTTTTGTATATTACTATATATTAATTATTTTGTATTATTTTCGCCACATTATTTGCAAATGTGGTTAATGCCTGAAAATAGGCCCCATTACGGCGAAATTGGTTTTTAGCTCACCCGCCCCATAATTAAACAAACACCCCTTTGGGAATACTATATATAGTATAACTTCTTTATCGAGCTTGATCATTTAGGTCCCCTGTTGTTTTTTTTAAAAGCCCTAAATACCTCGTTGGTACTAGACATAGTGATTTAGACACCAATTAGCTTTAGTAATATTTTTCGCCTTGTTTCCGGCATAAATCACCAGCATACACACACCTCTCATTCTGGAGGTTATTTTGTAATTTTTTTTGTAAATTTATTCGTATATCTCAATTAATAATAGTTTAATTATTTAAGAGATCCATTTACTAATACTAATGTACATTACAATTAGGAAATATGTTTATACTCAATATAAATAACTAGGTTAGTTTAGTTTACCCCTCTCAAGAAATAAATATGTATTTTGAATTTGAATATTATTCTGAAAGTATGATGTGGTAAATTCTACATGTAAGGTAACGTATTAGCCTAGTAAAAGTAAACCAAGAGGACACATTTACGGGGCACTCACACCAACCAGTGAGCTGCCAATGGGGATTGCTGAAAAGCAGACAATCCATTTGGGTGGGCCAATGGCAGTGTCAATAACACCTTGATACTGGACCATCGAATTCTTTCCATTTCCAGACTAATTGAACATCTTCAGTGGTACTTGTTTTTTTATCTTGTTGTGTTGTTGCACATGGTACATGTCCATAAAGAGCCTACGCACCGTAAAGCTAAGCCGGACGAACAACTAAAAGTACCACATGGTAATGTACCAAATATTTAACACCCTAAAATCGACTATTCTAATAAAAACCACACGTACACAACAGTTTCTTCGAAATTTTGAAACAATTAGCCGAAAAAGCATATTGATGACTGCTACTTGTGTTGTTAAATTGCAAGGTATGAGCAAAAGGAAAATTACATATCCTGATGTACCGTCTGCTAAAAGGTCTCGAGTCTACCCAGCTGACGTATCATGTCCTATGAATCAACAATTATCAGATTAATCGGACACACAGATAGTAGGAAAGAAATCCATTAACTCAACGTATAAAAGTCTCATTTTATCGCAGCCTCGAAAAAGAAATTCTTCACTTTTTTTAGTTTAGAAAATTATGTAGTCTTTTGTAATGATATTGGTGGTCCTTTAATGAAAATGTGACTCTCAAGCTACAAAGCTGATGAATTAAAATTGTTCATGGACAGCTAAAAGCGAAGTTTAAAATGTGTTTTACTAGATATTGGTAAAGAGCAAGCAGCTGTGCATATTGCTACTTCTACGAAATTAAATGAGGAAAATCAAAACGTAGATTTTGTTTTAAAAAAACTTAAGTTCTCGGATTACCAATGGGTAATATGTGTCGATTTAAAAATGGTTAATGTCTTGTTAGGCCAACAAAGTGGGTATACTAAATGCTCATGTTTCATCATTGGATCTGAGAGAACAAAAGTTATAAACCTGGCTGAAAATTACGTGGAATTAGTTAATTGGCTTTAAAAATTCATGGATGTAAAAAGAGCAACTGTATCTGCACAGTCATTTAGACAAGTTTCCTGAAAAACTTGGATCGTATAGCGAAGAACATGGGCAACGTTTCCATCAAGATTTAAAAGTGATAGAAGATGAATATATGTTTTTAAATTACTGTTGTAGTGTTACTAATGAGTGTCCTAAGAAGCTCGATTGTAAAAAATCTAAAAAAATAAGCTTCAAAACGAGCATTTTTAGACGTGACATTTCTCGAAAACTACACTTGGAGAAAAAACAACTTAAAATCAATAAAAATCGCATTGAATCAATAAGAAACATTAACGAAAATCTAGTAATGTTGAAATTTTATTTTTTAATATGGAACAATATTAATTTAAAGTTGACATTTCAATATAATTTTTATATTTTAATCTACTATAATGAACATTATTGAATTAATATGATGCGTTCTTATTTTGAAGTTCCAGCTTTTCTCTAAGTGTACGCATAGCATTGAAAAAATTAGTTGTAGAACAGTTAGGGTATAAAATAAACTGAAAATCTGTTTTTGTTTTGGCCGGACAAAAATTATTTAAGACCTGTGAAGCGAAGATTTTTTAAACTTTTATATTTATATTATATCCTGTGGTGTCTATTGGGAACAAAGGGCCACAACGAATCTATTCGATTCGGTTTGATGATATTTGTTTTACTTCTCTCCAGCTTAGATCACTACGGCTGACTTCGATGTTCAGTAGCCGACGCTGTGTTTGTAACGGTCTGCCTACTATTCGTGTCCTATCCTGTGCGTTCCAGTCAATGACAATTTTAGCTGTGTCATCTGCTGTTCAATATATCAATATGGACTGGCCGCTGATTTGATTGTCTCCTGAGCTCCGTATTACATATAGTGTTAGGCCAGAAAACTTTTAATATTCTTCGGAGACACCGATTAACAAACACTTGCAGGAAGTTTAAGTGGTGTTCTGTCGTATTCCACGTCTCGCATGCATAGAGGAGCACAGACTTGACGCACGAGTTAAACAGACCGATCTTGGTGTTCTTGGATATGGCAGAAGATTTTCATACTGACCGAAGGGTACCGAATGCTTGGTTGGCTTTTGAAATTCGGTACTCTACACGTTTGCTGGAGCCACCTGTGTTTGTTAAAATGCTGCCTTGGTAACAAAATGACGAGACTTCTTCTAGTTCATTGTTCCCTATACGAAACCTTTTTTTGTTTACTGTATTGAAGTGTGTTACCTTACTCTTGCTTACATTTATTCTTATACCAGCTTTTATGACCTCTGTTTAAATGCATTTAAGTTTAGATGCCATATCTTTATAGCTGTGTGAAAGGAGGCATATATCATCTGCATACTCGAGGCTCTCGAGTTGTTAGTTGAGACCCCAGTTTATGCCTTTATAAGCTTGAGTAGCATTATGAATTATAACATCTAGCACGATGTTAAAAAGCAAAGGAGACAGCACGCAGCCCTGGCGGACACCAGCTAAAACATCAAAACTACCACTCAACACGACATTTAACATCACGATGTAGAGTTTGAGTAAGGCTTATGATCTTGGGCGGGACCCCTTTGCAAGTAAGAGCGCTCCACATATTGAGCTCTGATTCAGCTTATCAAATGCTTTTTTAAAGTCGGTAAACAGGTAAAGCGAAGAGCGTAGTTCCGTAGATTGATCTATAATTATTCGTAGACTATTGATGTGGTCTACACAGGATTTTTGGGGCCAGAAGCCAGCTTGTGCGGGCCTTAGATCCCTTAGTACAGTGTCGGATATTTTCCGCTTAATGGTTTGCGCTATGAGCTTATTCACAGCAATAAGGATGGTAATGACTATCCAGTTTTTGCAGTTTGTCAGGTCACGCTTTTTTGGTATATTTACTACTTATAAATCCTTCCCTCAAATTTGGATCAAGTTCATGTGTGAGTCAGAAGTTCTGAATAATGTAAAGCAATATGTTCGCTGTAGTATGGGGGTCAGCTTTAAGCATCTCGGGCGATGTGTTGTCGGATCTAGGGGCCTTACTCCTTTTTTAAATGATTCACATCATCCATAACTTCTGCGATAGCTGGGCATTCAATGGAGGTATCTCTATTTCATGGGTGCATGTGTCTTGGTGGTTCGAAGTTGTAAAGGAAAGGATATTGGAATAATGCTGTTTCCATATTTCCAGTTGTACTTTCGCAGATGTTGTGAGTTCGCCTTCGGCGCTGCTCAGCGGTCTGGTGTTCGAAAAGTTTTTTCCAGTTAGTTTCTTGGAGATGCTATAAAGATCCTTGGATCTATGCTGCGCTGAGGCTTTTTGTGCATCTGATGCCAGTTTATTATACCACATTCACTTATCATTGCGGGCGCTATGCTTGACCAGCTTGTTATGATGTGCGTATATATTTCTTAGCGAGGGTTTTCCCACTGAATATCTTGGCTGCGTTTAATTTTTCCTTTTGTCTGTTTCTTTCAAGAATTAGATGCCAGGTGGCATCAGACATCCAATGGATTTTCTTAGGTACCTTTAGACCAATGTGATTACTAGCAGCATCAACAAAATTACATTTAACTGTTAGCCAGTCAGAGGAAGGATGTGATTGTTGTATAGCTAGTCCAGCTCGTAACTACTCCCTGTAGTTGTTAAGAGTTTGCGGATTTTTCAACTTAGCTATATTATACTTTTGGGCTGTAGATTCAGGTTTACGGATTACAGCAGCTCTAAGCCGTAAGCTTCCAACAACTAGATGATGATCCGAGTTGCAATCAGCCTCCCTTTTAGATCGCACATCCAGAACGCTACTGCGACAGGTCCTGCTGATGGCTATGTGGTCGACATGGTTTTCCGTCTCATTGTCAGGCGATACCCACGTTATCTTGTGCACTTTCCTGTGAGGGAATAAGGTTCCCCCAATCACAAGATTGGCATTACCGTTTTCAGTCATCCTTCCAATTGTTTGTTTACCCATAATTTGTTCTCGTCCTGTGTTGTCGGGCCCTAATTGTGCAACTGATTGGGCCACCTTCTCCAATCCTAGTGTTGGGGCTGCCAGCAACCTCTAGGCAGGTTAGAAACAATTTAGTATCAGTGAAAAACACCTAATTGCCTGATACGAAGTGATGTTGGCATGCCGTTCAGGTTACTCAATTGAACGCCTTCTCACTTTAGCTGCCCCAGACAGGAGCCTGGGCGACATTTCCAGGTGATACTTGGTATTAAACCGGATGTAGTGAACTCCTTTGGAAACTCAAGTAAAGAGGAATAGCTTCTTGCAACTCCCCAAGTGCTTAAAAGACCCCATCACCCAAAAAACTTTTCGCTATTCTCTAATTGGAAATTAATATTCCAATTAAAAAACTACTTTACGTTATTATATATTATAACAAATTTATTTCGTTTTATTCTTAAGACTCAAACTTTTATGATTTTGTCCAACTAGATTTGGGATTGGAACCATAGTGCACAGGTTTTATTACGATATTTACGTTGATAGTTTGAAGCCATAGCTCTGTGGAGGAGTCTGCGATCACAATTATTTTTATATCAGAGCTGAGAAGATGAGAATCAAAGGGAGAGCATTGAATACTTATTAATGGTATTTAAGTGAATTTTCACATTTAGCTGGACATTGAATTGTAACATTTTATGAGCCGTATATCTGATCGGTCTATTTTTTGTATCATCACAAACTATCCTCAGCTGACATAACGTATTGTTACGAATGTGCAATAGCAATAGCTTCTACTTACCAGCCATGTTGATAGCACGCGGTTATTAGCATTGTTTGTAAGTATGGCAACAGTACATGTTTAAGCTGCTAACATTAACATCGAAAGCTCTAGAATTCGAATATACTAGTTTGTCCGTTATGAGCATTGTAGAAGATTCCCGAAAGATGGCGTGTGTATAAATAGTGGCACAGGGTCCAGTCGTGAGTTGAGTTCATCATTGGTGCTTTTAGAGTTAACATCAATTTTCGTGTACAATTAAGTTTGTACATTATAAAGTGTATGTGCATTTCTGCGAATTGATAAACGTGTATAAAGACACTAAGTGAGTATTTGAACTGTTGTACATTTTAAATAAATAAAGAGTTGTTACAAATTTTATTTATTTTTATTAGCAATCAAAAGTATCCGATTTATTTAAAGGAAATAAACCAAAGTTTTAAAATGGTTAAAACGTAACAGTATTATAGGGTGTAAGTACTAAAAAAGACAGATTTCTAAAATATTCATACTGTTAATTAATATAGTAATACCTCTCATGGTTATACCCTGTTGTAGTTTTTTTGTTTATTGTCTAAAAAAGATCAATGGAAGAAGCAACATTTTCAATACCACGTAACTATACATATTTTGTTGGTTAGTCTGGTTGGTTACTTTTATTTCATGTATTTGTATAAATATTTTACAAGATAAAGTACTAAAACAAACTAGGGTGGTTTCAAAAAGTTTAGTTATAAAAAAAAAAACATTTAACAATTAAAATCGTATAACAAAATGTCTTAACAAAATTTTTATTCTTGAAAATTATTTGAAATATTTAGTGGTTTAACACCTACAAACCAAAACAACCCTCGCATTTTTGGATACGTTTATATTTTCTATAGATTTACTGATATATTTTTATACAATTTTCAGCATGTAACTTGTTTTTCTTTTTTTTGTTTGCTTAAAATATAAACGAAAAAGAAGCATCACCAATATCCACAACAACAGAAAAACCTAAATTCTTTTAGTCCTGGTTTTTAATATTTATAAAAAGTAGGAATAAATTTGCGTTTTGTATGAGGTATAATTTATTTTTGCTGAATCCAACAATATTTGAATTTGTTTAAGAGTGTCGACGAGGTTGGGTGGTTGAACCTGATGTTACACACATTTTTCATTTTACGTTACGTTTCTTGGTCTGTGCTGCTTGCTGCAGGCATATTATTGCAATTTTTCATTAAAATGGATTTTACGACTTTTTGCAAAATATTATGCAAATTTCTACAAATACATACAATTTACATTTATGTTGCTACTTTTTTACTCCAGCTTTTGTGCTAGTGGAGTATTTTTGGCCATTTGTAATGTAAATAAATACTGGCAGGATTTTGTTGTTTTCCAAATAATTTGCTACAATTGTGGCATAGGACTCAGTATAACTATTGTACATGGCAGTGGCAATAACTTGAAAATGTAACAAATAGTCTGTAGTAATAATAGTCATTTTTGATTTTTTGTCATTTCTCTAACTTTTGTTGTCTAGTTTTTTTGATTTCTTTTGTATAAGTTTATTGTAATCTTTTATTGTAACAAATAAACATTATTTATGCAAATTAATACATATATATTGAATTTTATTTTATTGGTTATTTTCTTCGTTTTCTAGTGTTTAACTAAAGGCCTTTACGGAAAAGTTCAATAAGTGTCATCACAGTATTGGCAGCAAAAGTTTTATTGATTATGAGCATAAAGGAAACAATTTGAGATTTTCTAAGATTCCATAAAATTTAATTTAATGTGGAAAATATTATTTTCTAATAGTTATTTAAGTAAAAGAGATTTAGGGAATATTAATAAAAAAACAAACAGATTAATACAAGGTCAAGTTTATATATAAACGAGCTTAACACTGTAAGCTTCGCTAACCATATTGTAGTAAAATAAAAAAAAATTAAATAAGTTTATAGAAAATGAAATTAATATAATTAATACCCAAATTTCTTGTTAGTTTTTAATTGTATACCATTACTAGCTTTTGCACGCTACTTCGTTAGCGGAGCGATTCACTTTGGTTGAATTGCCCGCGGCTTAGTTTGCTTTGAAAATCCCCTAAGGAAATAACTAACGGTTGAATCTCTTTTAGTATTAAGCAGAGCTAATTTTGTATACAACATTTTATTTTATTATGTTATATTTTTCAAATTTATTTATTTTTCCACTTTATAATTAAAGTACCTTTTTATAAACCACATTAGAGGTTCTGTCTTCAAGTGCTAACACAACCAGATTATTAAGTGTGCTCACTCTTGAGCTGGCCACGTAAAACTGGCCGTGCGAGAAGCAATTCCCTCTTAGATAAATTCCTGCTGTTTTCAGAGTCTGACCCTGAGATTTATTAATAGTCATTGCGAAACAGACTTTAAGGGGGAATTGCAAACTTCTAAATTCGAATGGGTTCTGCGTTATATCCGTTGTAATTGGTATCCGTGGAATACACACTGATTCACCTCGAGCGCAGCCGGTAAATATAATGGGCTCTACCACGTTTTTGTGCATGCCTTTCACGCGCAATCGGCTCTAATTGCACAACTTAGGCGAATTGAGATTCATCAGTAGCATCACGGGCGCTCCTACTTTAAGGATAAGTATGTGAGACGGTAGACCAGCTGGGTTTAGTATATTTAGGAACTCCACAGGATAGTGTACAGCCCCATCCGTATGCACTACAGTATCTACAGATTTGTACTCGTATTCTGCTCCTTCGAGCGACTTTAATAAAATATCATTAATGGCTGTTGCCTGGGCGGTTTTGGCTGTGAGAATTGCACGTTCGCACAGCCAGTCAGTGGATTTTTTGTGTATGTTGTGCATATCTGTATATATTCGTTTTATTACTTCGTCAATAGTCTATACAACTATGGCAAGCTCTATTGTAATTATCAACTTGCCTTCAGTTTCCGGATATTCTCCGTTTTCATTTTTAAGGAGCAGATCGGCAAATTGTCCTGTGCAAACGTTACCCTTCAAGTACACGCGCATGTTTTTCGTAAGGTGTAGTTTTTCTACAAAGGACCAAAGATTTGAGGACTTAATGCAAGCCTTAACGGCAAAGTCTGACGGAAGTCTCCAGCTAGCAACACGTTGACTCTACCCATCATGTCATCGTTCCCTCCAATATCTTTTAAAGTTCTATTTACACTTTTTATTTCCCATCGTGCTTTCATTCCTATCTTTAATACATTATAAAATAAATTGGGTAAAAAAGTACCAAAATTAGATTTCTACCCGTTTGACCCTTTAAAAGCACAATTATCAAAAAAGTTGAATACGCGTGCCCGCTTATTTTTTGACGTCATTCAGTTGCTTTTGAATTTTGATTCAATCTGTCTGAATTTCGGAGATATTAGTTTACAGATTTTAGTTGTTTTTACCCGTGTAGCAAAAAAAATCCATTCTTAGTGGGTCTGCTCATTGAAAGAGGTACCTTGGTTCGAATTTCAGTGGAGGCAAAACAATTGTATTGAACAAATTCAAATAAAAGTACTTAAAATAGAATAGCAGAAATTAATATCACAAAAGTGCCAAAATATGTGTACTGAATTTTTCCCCTTTTTACCCATTCATACTTTAGCTCCGTATAGCATCTTGTTGTCTATTTTTTGTGTTGTTGGAAGGATATTTTGTCTTTTTTTAATATCAAATGTCTCTTTAGGCCATTTTTTTCACCGTGTGGAAATAATTTTCGATTAATTATTAGTAAAAAATGTAATTAGAAAATAATAATTCTTGGTAATTTTATTGAAAAAAAATTTGAATAATAAAGTACCAAAAAAGGATACCATTTCCCCCCTTTAAAATTTGAATTTGAAAAAAGTACCAAAACCATTTCTACTCACTATTGTTCTGGGTCCTATGAATTAAAAATGTTATTTCTATGTTTAACAATTTAGGAGATATAAAGTTTAACAAAGGGTTCTATTGCTTCAATTTTTACCCGTTTTGGCCACATAGAATAACGAATTTCCAAAAAGTACCAGACACCTGTCGGCTCTTTTTTTTATTAAAGGCAGACACATTAAAGAGTGTATTTTTATGTTTATTTGTTTTGGAGATATAGAGGTACAGTTTTTACCCGGATTTACCCGTTTTATTCCCCTTAGCCTTCGAATTTTCAAAAATCCCTCCTTAGTGGATCTATATGATATTGCCAAATATCAAGTTCCTAACTTTAGCGGTTTGGGCTGGGCGTTGATGAGTCAGTGAGTGAGTCAGGCATTGTATTTTTATATATATAGATTTTTTTTTTCTTCTTGGACCAGCACTCAGGGGATGACCCCTATTCATGCAAAGCATTGTGTTGGAACTAGGAAAATAGGTTATGGGAGGGAGGAAAGAGGGAGTAGTGTTTGTGGACATTCGATTTGAACTTTCCTACATTGAAAATGGCAGGAAACACTTCGGCGGGAAGTTTGTTCCACATACGTACAGTACGGCTAAAGAACGAATTTTCCCTGTAATGTGTTGTGCGGTCCACTGGCCAATCGACCACAAAGGGATGTGTTCTTGACGAAAAACGTGTATTACGTAAAAATCTGCGGGTATCAGGAACAAGTTCCCTAATTTCATCAGAACACATTCCATTGTAGTATCGATAGAACAGTGAAACGCATTGGCAGAATAGGAGGAACACCGACTCCTCCTCTTTTTCATTTTGACAGCTGCTACAGTAGTCATTGTATCGTAGGTCCAGCCTTTTAGCATGTAGTCCCAATTAAATAGTGTCCTGTAATGAAGGAAAAAATTAGCCTTATTTGCTCTCGACGAAATTTCATTAGTTAGTTCGTCCTAGTGGCATCATATACCGGCCAAGTGGACGTCGATATAATACAGGAAGACTCGTTGGTCCACATGCTTTGTGCAGACTCATATAGTATTTGCTGTACAGCCATCTTGCATTCAACAAGGGAAATACCAGAAAAGGGGTCGATCTCCTGATCATCCATCAAAGCATTCCTTTTGGCCAGTTCATATGCTATACAATTACCCTGATTTCCATCGTGACCAGGGACCCATATAAGCGTTATCCTAGCATGTCTTGCTATCTCATTAAAGGATACCCAGCATTCCTCGGTTAACCTAGGTGTCGTGAAGACACTCGCTATTCCGTTAACGGCATCCTTGCTATCAGTAAATATGCATATATCACCAGATATTTGATAAATCCTCAGCCAGTTTGATGCGTGTTTAATAACTTCTGCCTGAAGAGCCGTACAGAAGTTAGGTAGCCTGAAGTAGGATTTGATCCTAAAGTTCTCAATAAAAAACCTCCACCGATCCTACTGCCCCTTTTCGAGCCATCAGTATATACCCTTATGACATCGTCAAGGGGGAAGAGTTCGCGCTGCCATAAACCCTATTCGGAATTAAAGTACGGAAATGCTTATCGAAAAAAGGTTTTGCGATGCAGTAGTCGACATGGTCTTTACCAGACCACGAACAGTCAGCATTCAGTCTCACAGCAGAGTTGAGAGCCATTTCTATCACCATCAAATCAACTGTTATCCAGTTTAAAATGGTAAAAAGTGCTTTAGAGGGGGTAGACCTTATAGCGCCTGTAATCAGTATCGCGATAGTCCTGAGAACGCGTTCAACGGTCTTCCGGTGAATGGCCCAAAGCGTGCCACCACATCAACACTCCATAGAAGAAGATGGGTATAACAACTGCTTTAAAGATCCAATTAATACCCTTCGGCATAATACTCCAGTTAGTACCAATTGCCCTTTCATAGGGATAGATGGCAACGTAAGCCTTATTAATCCTGTTTTGAATATTCAAATTCCAGGATAATCTTTTATCCAGATTGATGCCACGGTACTTCGCATTATCCCTGATCTCAAGAATAATTCCATTCAGTCTAGATGGTCTAAAGTCATCGATCTTATACCTCCTAGTGAAGGGAACCAATTCCGTTTTTTGTGGGTTCACTCTAAGTTCCATACAACTAGATATTATATCCAGAAATTTACTAGATATAAATACTGCAACATCGTCAGCATACGTGACTGTTTTAATCCTTCTGTTGTCCATCTTGACCAACACGGTATTCATAGCCAGATTCCACAAATGTGGAGATAGTACACCACCCTGTGGGGTTCCACGATTGGCCACTTTTGAAACACTTATGCTACCTAGGATAGCACATATGACTATATCAATCCCAAGTTCTTCCATCGCTAAAAAGATGGCGTCGGGCCTGACATTGTTAAAATGCCTTTCAATATCAAGAAAGGCAGCAAGTGAACACTCCTTATATGATAGCGACTCTTCAATGGAGCCAACTAACGAATCTAGAGCTATTTCCACAGATCTGCCCTTTGTGTAGGCATGTTCAGATTTAGAGATGAGTTCCGTCGAAATGGTCATTCTCAGGTATATGTTAATCACGCTTTCTAGGGTTTTCAACAAAAAGGATGCAAGACTGATTGGAAGACTAAAGGATGCAAGACTAATGTGAGTCGCCTTACCTCCTTTAGGAATGAAGACTACTCTACACCTCGTTCATCATGTAGGAATGTACATGCTGTGTATATGTTGATGAGCCAAGGTACAACTATTTCTTCATTCTTCTGAAGATCAGCAGGAATAATGCCATCCGGCCCAGGGGATTTAAACGGGTCGAAGCTTTTGATTGCCCACTGAATTCTTTCCCTGTTCACCGGAACAGAGTTATCACATGGAGCAACGGAATCTGCAGCCCCATTCACAGTTTCATCATCGACTGGGAGGCAGCCTGGGAAATGAGTGTCTAGTAGGACCTCAAGTGTTTCCTTACTATTCAGAGTCCATCTATCACATGGTTTCTGTATAAAGCTTGGTACAACCGGAGAGGTTGATAGCATTTTACGAAATCGGTTAGTCTCAGAGGATCCTTCCACGCCGCTACAGAAGTGCCTCCAGGCTTGCCTTTTCGCATTTCTCGTAAGGTTCTTGAAGTAATTCAATGAGGACTTATATGCCGGCCAGTTAGCCAACCTGTTAGCCTCGTTGGACACCATGGAGGCTTATTCCTACCTCTGCGGGTGATCGACCTACAGGCCAATTTAGTAGCCGATTGGAACGCTTCAGTGAGTGTTTCAACTGTTATCTCAATATCTTCCGTACTCTCAACAGAGGGCGGGTTAGGTAAAGCCCGAGAGTACTATAATAGCAGTATTTTGGCTAAAATTCAAAATCGATTATTTTTGAACACGTAAAAGATATTGCTTTGAAACTCGTGTAATTTATTGTTTTACTAACAAAAAAATCTTTTTATGAAAATCGTCGTATATTGTATCGTCGTACAAGGAGTTTTGGAATATACAGAATCTTTTATTTTGGATGCAAAAAATCGAGGTTCTTTATTTGGAGAACCCACAGCTCATTTGGTGAGGAGCTTAACAGGTCGGTCGTCAAAACATAAACTCGATAACTCCTCGTCTACGCTTATATAGAAATGTAAGATTTATTTCCAAAATATTTTAAATTCTGCCCTACAGTGCAGTTCGTGAACGCCTGAATGTATCATAAATCTTTTTAACAATTTAGAATTTGTTATGCAAATAGAATCTGTAAAATGTCACTCTACCTACAATGTTTTTACTATTAACTTATTTTGAAAAGAACCTAAGTAAATAGAATAAAATTAAATAAGACATATAATTAATAGCTATTTATTTTATTCTAAAAACAAATTTCATTACAACCAAATTGCATTTAAGAAAATAACTTTTATTTTCTTATATAATTTTGAAATTTAAAATACAATTTAGAGAATTTCTTTTATAAACGTAGATAAACGTGTATTTAGTTTGCTTTATTATTATTTTGCAAAAAACTAAAAAATAAAATAAAAGGAGTAGACAAAAAATATCCTTTGGACATGTCTTGTTTTTAAATTGCATAGTTTTCAACCCTTTTTTTCTGGTTCGAAAACATGTTCTGGCATTTTTCTTTCAAGGTATTTAAAACAATCACATTCATTTGAAAGAGATTTTTTTTTTTGGATTTTTGTTCTTCGATTTTCTTTAAAATGCATGACGTGATGGAATTGAATATATATATATATATATGAGTGAAGCAATAGAAAATGAGTAAAACAGATAAAGAATAAAGAAATCTTATGCAACTTAGTTGAGAAAGTTTAATGTAAGTCGAAGTACTTATTTTAAAGACGTGTTACGTATGCTGGGTTTGTTTAAAGGAGAACTTTTAATTAATTTAACCTTCACAATATCAGAAAATAAACATACTGGATGTTTTCATAAATAAATATATTTAGCAAGTAGTAGCATTTGAGAAGAATTTTATTAAAAATCAACTTAATCAGTTCCTAATTTTTTACCGATAGGTCTGCTCTCAATAAAGAATGAGAATAGATAAATGAGAATAGAACCCCAACAAA
The DNA here is from genome assembly GCA_942486065.2 of Calliphora vomitoria. NCBI lineage: Eukaryota > Metazoa > Arthropoda > Insecta > Diptera > Calliphoridae > Calliphora > Calliphora vomitoria. The sequence goes on along the minus strand of OW818030.2, from coordinate 84,143,437 downwards.
AATTTGGTAATGTCATGCCATTACTTTGTAATAGATACTGTCAAGGAACAAAATTATTGATTTTGAGTAAATCAAAGAAATCTTCCTAGCAATCTAATAATTATTTTTACAAAATTTAAGTTTTTTCCAGTGAAAGTTATCCATTTATTTAACTGTTTGATAAACATAAAAGTATTTGTTTTATCTATATTTATATATGTAAAAGAGAGAGAGATTTCGACGATTCGCACCAATTCGCACTGGACTCTGGCCAAACAAGAATAATACCCAAGAAAATTCCCGAAAATGTATGGAGTGATTTTACTATCTTCATGATAGATGTCCTTTATGTTTACGTTACGTTGTGACAATTTTTTGCGACAATCATCATTATCTGGGACGAATGCAAAATATCGCATCAATATGCGTTAAAAGCTCTGAATATCACTATAAAAGATCTGAGTAATGACACAAGATGTTTTGGCAGTGCATTGATTTTACTCTCAGGCGATTGCCGGCAAACACTACCAGTATTACCACGATCAACCGTTGCTGATGAGAGCAATGCTTGCCTCAAATCATCGAGATTGTGGCGTTATGTGAAGAAACTTCAGCTGACGATAAACATGCGAGTTGCATTGCAAAACGCTCCATCTGCCGAAGTGTTCTCCAATCAACTGCTAACTATTGGCAATAGTCCTGTCGACGCATCGAATGTAATGATTTCGTTTCCGCCAAATTTGTTCAATTTCGTCTCAACGAAAGAGCAACTCATCAACAAAGTATTTCCGAACATCATTGTTAACCACAAAAACTAAGATTGGTTGAGTGAAAAGCAATTTTAGCGGCAAAGAACAAGGATGAGGATCACTTAAACTGCAAAATTCAAAATCCAATCGCTGGTTCACTGCATTCCTTCAAATCTATCGACTGTGTAACAAACGAAGACGAAGCAACCAACTATTCAGCTAAGGAATGTGTTTCACGCAAGAATACTAAAAGTAAAGTTTTAAGGCAAGGAAGTTTTCATTCCGAGAGTTGCAATGTTTCCAACCGATGTGCTATTCAAGTTTAAGCGAATCAAATTACCAATTCATCTCGCATTCGCCATGAAAATCAATAAACCACACTGCTAATAATTGCGTGTTTGTGGTCTAAATCTGGATAATTAATGTTTTTCACACGGTTAACTGTATGTCGCATGAGCCCGTATTGGAGGGAAAATATAATTCAATGAGGGGAAATATAATTCAAAATCGACCCGACCGCAACCCATGTAGCAAATATTTCAAAACAAAGAATCAATTGCAATGGAAAATTGACCACAGATTTTCTGCAATTTGAAATGACACAGGGCAATGCCAGCGAGGGTCAGCTAGTTAACATATATTTAAAAAATAATACAAAGTTTGCTCTTGACTGGTTTCTGAAACAAATACCCATTACAATTGTAAATTTCATACAAAATATTCTAATTTTATTTGGAATTTTAAAAGTAAAATGGCAAATGAACACATACGAGTGTTGTTATACCTTACACCACTATAGTGGGGAGGGTATAATGGATTTGTGCAGTTTTTTGTAACGCCCAAAAATATCAGTCTAACACCCACCTTAAAGTATACCGATCGACTCAGAATCACCTTGTGCGCAGAGTACAGGTCGCATTTTTGATGATATTTCAATAAAATTTGGTACATATCATTTTTTCTGCGCAAGGACGAACCCTATTGAAACTGGCAGAAATCGGTTCATTATTTCACCTAGCCCCCATACAAATGTCCTCCCGAAATTGGACTTTAACGGTCATAAATGTTTAATTTATGTATGTATCTACACTAGTTTTTCTCTAAATAAGTCTTATATATGCGGAATTCATGTCACCAAATTTTATGATGATCGGTCTATAATTAGTCATAGCTCCCATATAAGGCCTGCTTCCGATAATCACTTTAACGATCATAAATCTCCTAAAAATTTTGGTGTACACATAAAATGCAACATAAATAACTTTCATATAGACATTAATCACACCACCTAATTTCATGGTCATCAGTCCACAATTGTTCATAGCTCCCATATAAGGCCCACTTCCGAAAATCGTTCACGAATATAAATTATTGAAATTTTGAAAGAAAAATGTTTTTGCTCATTTACTTAGTGTAGGGTATTATATGGTCGGGCTTGACCGACCATACTTTCTTACTTGTTTTTACTTTATCATAGTTTTTTTTTTTGTTTATACGTTCTCTCCACTTAGGTTTTTGACAACTGAGTTAGGTCATTGACAGGAGAGTGTCAGTTCTATGTATATTTTCTCTATGGATATTCTAAAAAGAATTGCCAAATTTAGAGAAAGTTTATGAAAGTTTTCAACAATCATTGGATTTTTTATAACAAATGAGTACAGGGCAGATTTTGTATGTTGGTGTTTCCTATGCATTTTCCCCACCTAAAGTTATCAAGACGACAAATTGTGATACCGTTTAGAAATTTTCGTATACACAATATATCGACGTTTGTAGTTAGCAACATCGTGCGAATTCAAGGACTCGATAACGCATTGCGAAACGAGCGATCTAATTGAATGAACTACCTTTATCGTCAACTAGCTGAACCCAGTCCCCGTTGCTGGCCCTAGAAAGCATATGTTTTATATTGCATCTCGATCTCGATTTTAATATACAGTGTCGGACAAAATTGGTGATCCAACCTTCTATGTGTTCAAAAATTCAGTAGGATAATCGACGGCTTGTTCTTCGTTCATTACTGTGTCAATCGATTTGTATTTCATTGTTTCGCCACTCAGTTTCAATTGTATTTGCTCATTGAGCATGTAAACATTATAACTTGTTGGTTCCAAAATTGCATGTTCCCACAGCCAATCCGAATTTTTGTAGTTGGTTGGGAATACCTTGCCGACAACGGCTTGAATATTCATTTGCATTTGGCAGAAGTTCGGAAACGAAATCTTTTTTGTGCCGGGATCAATTTAGAATTTTTCAATTTCCGTAGTCCAAAAATTTGTTTGAGAATGTTTCGGCAGAAGGGTATTGCAGCAAATGCGCACGCATGTTCGTTGATAGCATTCGGATTCTGTACCTTCATTACCAATAAAATAAATTTGAAAGAACGCATCATCATTGGGAAGCTGGACCAATGATCCAATTCAGTGGTACATTTGGCCTTGAACTTTTAATGTGATAATTTTTACACAAAACTGATTTTACAGTTTTACCTTAAAAACTCCATAAAAATCGGTCCAGCCGTTTTTATACCCTACACCACCATAGTGGGGAGGGTATAATGGATTTGTGCAGATGTTTGTAACGCCCAAAAATATTAGTCTAACATCCACCTTAAGGTCAGAATCACTTTCTGAGTCGATTAAACGATGTCCGTCCGTCCATCTGGCTGGCTGGTTGTCCATGTAAACCTTGTGTGCAGAGTACAGGTCGCAATTTTGAAGATATTTCGATAAAATTTAGTACATATAATTTTTTTCTGCCCAAGGACCAAGCCTATTGAAATTGGCTGAAATCGGTCCATTATATCACCTAGCCCCCATACAAATGTCCTCCCGAAATTGGACTTTATCGGTCATAAATGTTTAATCATATGACCAAATTTCATGGTGATCGGCTTGACCGACCATACTTTCTTACTCGTTATATATATAGATGTTCGCTTTAAAAAAAAGTACCTTCAATATAAGCAAAAGTATAATTAATTTTAAAAATAATGGATTTTTTCAAATGTTTAACTTTTATTTTGAAACAATTGTAAAATATAAATTTATTTAAAGTATTAGCTTAGTTCATAGCTAATATCTTTTTTCATCTTTCTGGTAAGATATGGATACCGAGCCAAAAGAACTTCTCATCTTCCCAACCACTTCAATTTAAATACTTTTTAACAGGTATTGCAAAATGTGGCCTAGCGATGTCATGATGAAATATTACGGTTTTATGTCTGGCATATTCTGTGCATTTTTTGACCAATGCTCGCTCCAAATCAGGGCAATATTGTCGTTCGTGGTATCTCAGTTTCAATTCGTATGGTACCCAATTTCACTTGTTGAGTTTTACAACAATCTTCATGGAGTAATGCCTCCAATTCTTAGTCTCACATTTTCGAAGCAAAAGAAAACTTTGTTGTTTACACTATATTGTTCAAATAAATAAAATGACATATAAGTTATTAAAAACAAAAAATGCGTTCAAGATATGCGCCACCTATTGTAAATCCCGCATTTGTAAGTCATACAACCAATAAGTGATTTTCGGGATATGGGAGCCATAGTCAAATATGGGCTCATCTACAAAAAATTAGTCTTGTAATTTATTTTAGCTCGAAACTTATTCTTGCTGTATTTTGTATGGATACTGCTATTCTGTGGACATTTATACACCATAGCACCACATTTAGGAGAAATCATGGACCGATTCTAACCATTTTCAACAGAGTTAGTTCTTTTAGCATAAAAGTAACGAGTGTAAAATTTTATGGAATTATCTGCAATATAATTACACAAATAACAAAAAAAAAAAAACGAAAATTTTCAATATTTTTTTGAAGTTGTCTCACATTTTTGTCCATACCTCTGGTTCACTGTACCAACTTTGATGATTTTCAATACCAAACTGCTTAGTTAAATAATAAATTATAGTTAATATTATTTTTTAAATCCTGCTAAGTTTGTTTATGTATTTTGGACATGAGAGTATTTTACACAGGCAGACAACATACTTACATTGCCCAATCAACTTAAAATTTCATAAGGATCAATGATGTATATAATTTGTTGGGTCTTAGATGTATATTTGTTGATGTTACTTATTCATCACTAATGGTGGTGGAGGGTATATTAAAATGTTTCCTGTTGTAAAGTTATATTTTCAAACAAATATTTAAAAAGTCATGATATAATTAATACAAACAGTTTTTTAGTTTAAAAATCAATTTTTTTTCACAATTTTCTTTTCAGATGCATAGTGCAATCAAATGAATGAATACATTTTAATTTATTTCAATAGAATTATCCTGCGTTCAGAAGTGCGTATAAACTCGTTTATTGTACCTGTTTGAATAAGTTCATGAAAATCTTTTTATACCCGCCACAAACTGACAAATCGATTTCGTTCATACACTCAAGTAATAACGCGTTTTTTCAATAACTCTTATACTTCTTTTTGCACCATTTTCGATAACAATGCATTTTTAATGTTAAAATCAATTTTTCACTTTAGTTACCACTTGCAAATAAATTTAAAAGAAAAAAAGGAAACAGATTTATCTTCAGGTTTATTTTTATTCTTTTTTGAAGAAAAAAAATATTTCCAGACTTACATGCACACATTCATTTCAAAACAGACACAAATACTACACTAACTAAAAGGAGTAGAAAAAGATTAAAAGCTGAAGCGCTGATAACAAAATAAAATGCAAAGGAAGACAACAAAAAAAAAATCATCCTTATTGCCTAGATGAATTTATGTGTGTATCTACCTATATTTTCCTTTAAATACCGACAGTGTTATCAATCCGTTTTCCCGGGCCACACGGTCTCACACTCTAACCAGTCTAGTTACTACAAAAGGATACTGTGGTTCATTTTAAGTAAAATTGGCAGAAATTGTCTTATAGTCATAGATTTAGAAATTAACAACTTTTCGCAGATTGAAAACAGTTTAACTTTCTACTAGTTTTTAGGCGATAAGCGGGAAACATCAGCAAGGAACATTGTGTATACTGTTGATAAACTTATATTTGTTAAATCTCCAAATGACAGATTATTGTCATAGAATAATCTGCCATATAGAGACTACTTGATGGCTTTCGTGTTGCTAACTAAGATGTTAACCATGGTCGATATTTCAAATAAATATCGCAACATGAAGACAAAATATTCGAACTTCCGTATTCCACAAAAAATATCTCAAAGAAAAATCAATTTATGCAATGTGATGCGGTTTTTCCATCCTGTGTATGCCTAATCTGTCCAGGTTCTTCAAAGATCTGCTTAATTTGAAATCTTCTTTACCCCAGAGCTGTATTGTATCTTTGGGATAAGATTGTTAATGGACGAAGCTTCTATTAAATGACTCGCATGAGCACGAGTGTATGACTTTTTATTTATTTTTTCTGTTTTTGTATTTGTTTGTTTGTAGGTGCACTGAACAAAATAAAGATTTGAATGTGTTGGTGAGAGAATTTACTGTCGAGCTAAATGCTTTGGCTCTCGGTCGCCTAACTATGGATTTTAAATACGGTATTAGTACGAAGTAGGAATTTTGGATTCGCTTAATTACGCATTGTTACCCTTGAGCAAAGTATAACTACATCGGGACTTCGATTCTTGCTTGCTTTGTTCATGTTTTCTTAGACGTCTTATAGTAAAATTCACACAAACTGTTTGTGAACTATATAAAAATATACTAATATATTACCTTGTGAATAGACCAACTGCATTTGTATTAATTATGTTAAGCTGATGGATTGTAATTCCACGATACATCAAGAATTTTATAAGAAAATTAAGAAAAATGTTTAAGAGTTTGACAAATTATATCAACGATATCGCAGTGTTAAGGAACAATTGTTAAAGAACTAGGAAGTGAGATCATAAAATTCTTAACACACGTTTTTCATTAAAACTTTTAACCCAGACAGGAACGCTGCTAAAAATTTAGAGGCCAAAGACAGAGCACGGAAATTGAAGTCAAATTTTATACAAAAAATATACCTGCTGCATAATGGATGACAAAATGTACGTATCGACAATTTTACGCTGCTTCTGGGTCAATTTTTTTATGCTGCAGATGCTCGAGGGAATGTTGAAGAAAAGTTTAGGACCCAAAAGCGGACAAAATTTCATAAGAAGTTCTTGGTATGACAAGCAATATGCAGTTGCGACAAAGAAAGCCAAACATTTGTTACAAAGGGCTCTATAAATACCAAAATTTACATCAAGGAATGTTTAAGGATGCTTCCATTCATAAGACTTCTTAGTGTGTCCACTTATTTTTGGCTTGATTTGGTACCCTGTCACTATGGTAAGAAAGGTCTTAAGAGGTAGAACAATAAATTGTTATTTGTACCAAAAAAGTCAAATTCTCCAAACTGCCTGGAGCTAAGGCCAGTGGAGAGATATTGGGCTACTCTTAAAAGAGAATTGAAGAGCACAAAAAAGGTGTCCAAAGGTGTGGTAGATTTTAAACGGAGATGGACAACCTGTTCGAACAAAGTGACATAAAGCACTATAAAAACGTTAATGGAAGGGCTTCCCAAAAAGTTTCAAAATTTCGTCACTAGTGATTAAAACTATGAAAATATTTTTTTTTTTGTAAATTATAATAATAATTTCAATCAAATAAAAAAATGAAAACTGTAAGTTTAGTGGTTTCATTTTTATTAACATATATGGGCAATTCCATGTCATCGTACGTGACATTTGTACGCCTATAGAGTGAAATAAATTTTGCAAAAATAAGATTATCTGAAAAATAATTTGGTCTATAAGTTCCATTCGAGGGTACTATATTTTAAAAAAATAATAAGTTCTTTCGAAACAATGTTGTCCAAAATATCGAGCAAAATAACGTACGTGACATAAAACGGAAGCCATTTTGAGGTACATTTAGAAATATGCGAAAATTTGCGAATCGTGTGAGGCATTATGATTTTTTTTAATATATTACACTTAAGCAAATATTTTTCCTTTACAATCGATCATATTTAAATAAAAATAATGTTTGGATGGTTTTATAATAAATAAAATTTAATATCGTACGTGACATACCGTACGTGACAGATTTTTATCTTATAGAAAAACAATATATATTCTGTAAATATATGTATACAAAAACTAAAAAAATAAATAGAAAATATATATTCGGTTTCAATGAACAATTTGATAATAGCAACAAATCAATCAGAGTCAAATTCATATCATACTACATGCTAATTGCGAGCTTAGTTTTCACTTTAAACTATTATTTTTGTACTTAAAATGTTGTAATAAGCTCTAGATACTTTCACATAGTAACATTTTAGTGTTTTCTTCTATTCAAATCATTTTGAAAAAAAGTTTCAAGGGTTTTTGTTTTTTCAGTCGTGGTAGTCATTCTCGTGGAATTGCCCATATGTATGTTAAGATTTTTTGATCTCACTCCTTATTTAGGGATATTTTTATTTTTGGTTAAAATTAAACTTGTTATTCCTTGCCAAGACAAGGATATGTCAATGTTTCTATTATTTAACAAATAAAACACACATCAAAGAAATTCTAAAACTGTCAAAACATTTGGTTGTATCACTGTAAAGCTTCTATATATTTACAACAATGTGTTGAAGTGGAGATACCAACAGTTTTTTTATACAAAACACATAACAGTACATTGTAATTTGTAGATGTATATGAGTCTGTATCTTTCAATGTTTATGTGTGCTATGCAATTGTTATATAAAGGCTGTTTTTTTAAGCCCAATAGAACTTAAAATTAAAAAAAAATGTTATTCAAAAGTTCAACACATAGCATTAACTCTTGAAAAGTGAAACTCATGGAGAGACTTTTTCAGCGGCATCAAAAGCTCCTCCGAGACTAGTCCCTTGCGTAAGATTCTGACTAAATCTCCAACCGTTCAAAGTTACATCCTAAAACAGCCCGTTAGATGGACCACTAGTGGACTTGAGGCACTCGAAGTGGTAGATGATGGTCGCTCCCTTAGTATAATGGGGCTATCCATCTATACAGGTCCAAAAAAGGGGATAGTTTGGGTAGAGGTGTCCACATTCCTGAATGTGGGATAAGAATGTTCTTCAGTCGCCCAAATGGATGTAGTATTCTTCAGGCCGAGCTATTAGTCATTACGAGAGTCAGATACTACAGGATATCTGGTACGGATATTAGTATTTATATACTGACAGTAAATCCTGGTTTGCCGGGCATCCTTAAATGAGATGGTGTCAACAGTTGTACTCAGTTGTGTACGTGGAAACAAGGATAATGAAGGCAATTGTATTGCTGATGACTTGTTAAAATAGGGACCTTGATGTCGGAAGCTGAGATAGACTTCCTATGTGGCATTCCACTGTCGACGTATAAACAACAGATAAATAATCCGTACTATGAACTTGTTCATACAAGGTGGGGTAGTAAATCCACTTGTGCTATTACGAGGATGATATGGCCTGCGTTGAACTGACGATGATCAACGGCCATTGCATTGGTACCCATATTGAAAGACTTGGGCTGCCTCACTATGATTTCTGTAGGAGTTGTCAAAATGAGGAGGGAAGGAACTAAGATGCATAGATGCCTTTACTAGGAAAAACAGGTGGTTAGTAAGACCGGACATGCAAATAGATCTTCATATTGGCTCCGTATCTGTCGCATGATGATGCGCGTCCTTCGAATTCTTCTCTCTTATAACTTCTAGCTATAATTTCTTTTACAATTCTTTTACAATTCTTTTACAATTCTTTTACAATATTATTTTACTCCTCGCTCTATTCTGATAACAAAAAGGGAACAATTAAATGGACCTATGAGCTGCACATAAGACGGAACACAGACAATTTTGGCCTCCAAGAGGTCAATTGTTGTTGGCTTATCAGCATAAACCAGTGACTTCACGTGGTCTCACAAGAAGTAATCGAGAAGTGTCAAATCCCACGACCTTGGAAGCCAATTCCCAGGTTCATTTCTCAAAGTCAAGTTATCGCCAAATTTGGATTTTATTAAGTCGCAACCATTGACTTAATGAAATTAAAGCTTGGCGTCACTGTATGTCCCGTAGCGTCATCCTGTTGAAATCAAATCTCGCCAGGATCAATGTCATATATATTTTCAAACAAAAAATCCTTGATCATGTTGTGGTATTGATCTCCATTATCGTAACGCTAGCCCTGGCTTCATTTTTGGAGAAACAAGGTTCGGTGGTGGCACCATTTTTCTGGATGACATATAGTCTGTAGATAACGTTGTGCATTGGTCTCACGCCATTTGTGGTAATTTTGTTTATTAACAACCCGTTAAGTTAAAACTTAGCCTCATCGCTGAACACAATTTTACGTGAATCGATGAATAATTTGAATAATTTGGTAATGTTGTTCCAGCGTCAATCTATTCATGATTATTTGCCAGAGCATACTGAACATTAATGTCAAAGAGTGAGCGCAGTATAACAGTTCGTTCGGCAGTTAACCTTTTCGTGAATTCTATCGGGTTAAAAAAAACTCCCTTTATAAGCTATTTACATCATCCTGTTGAAACCATATTAGGGTGGCCCTAATATGTGAAAATTTAAGATGACGGATAAATTTTCGATCTTGGGGGAAAAAAAGCAAAATACGAGCTACCCTAATACACATGAATATATATAAATGTATGTGTTTTTGTAATTGCTTAGAGGCAGCTTTTCTTGGAATAAATAAAGCAAAATCCTATATAAAAGAGTTAAACATTTTGTATCTTCACAAAATGTTTGTGAGAGTGTGTTTATGTTAGTTACTTCCTTATAATAAACAATCACATATATGAACATCAACAAAACAGTGGCAGCATGTCTTACTCATGATGTTTGATGTCTGTTTCATCTATTGATGATTATAAAATGAAATTTATACCTTCCAGCCAATCATCATCAAACCAAACATGGCTGGTATTCATTCAACGGATGCCAAGGCATCACGCTAAGCTGTGATTATCTTAGCAGTGTTAGCAACAGCCAATATGCCACACACATGGCAAAATAAGGAAGTTAAAAGAATGTTAGGTAAAAAAAAGGATTATTTTGTGTAGCATCAGTTTAAATTCAAATTTTTAAAAATAACACATTTAGGTATTACCTATGAAGAAGGTAGAAATACAAAAAGCACAACTTAATTATAATAATATAAGACTCAATTTAAAAATTACCATGTGTAAGTATTTTTTGTTAAGGTTTTCTACGTTAATCGTAGAAATTTTTGTTTCATGTCAGGGAAGTGTAACTAAAGTGTGTCAAATTAAGTCTTCTTTAAGAGACATAATCTTCATTTGTTTAATTTTTAATTACATTTTTTAATAATAAGTAAATGTTATTTCTGGTTGGAGAAACGTTGCATCAAAGTAAATTGTATTGGGTGCTGATAACAATGCACAGCACAGCACAGTGGGGAAATAGCTAAATATTATGGAAATTACCAGATTTCAAACTGACTGAAGAAAAAAGTGATTTTGTACTCCCCTAGAGAGATTTTAAATTCCTATAGAGTTTATTAACATAGAATCGCAATCTTGGAGTGTGTTGTAGGCAAAAATATCGTCCAAAACTTAAGTATTGTTAACGATAGTGCTGAAAAATAGTGATACTAGAATAACATGGCAAAATAACAAAAGATGACGAACAGAAACAAATCGGTATCTCGGGAACTTTTGCAGATATCGTAATGAAATTTCACAAAGTTGGAGCTGAGATGGTAAAAACTAAAATAAATTATAATTTGAATTAATGTAAAATTTTAACGGTGCAAATTTAGCTGCAAATTTCCTTAATTTAAAGGCATTAAAAAAGTTTCAGTTTTTATTATTAAAAACCGAAATTCCTGAAACGGGTAAATGAATTCCAAAAACAGATTTTTTATAAAACTGACCACTGAGACGTTATTTTCCGCGTAATGGCAAAAAACACTTTTCATATATTTGAGCAACATATGTGGATATACAAATGTGAACCTTTTTCATAGATCGGTGCTTTGCGTTTTTAGAATTTTTTACTCAAACCTAAATTTTTATAAATTACCAAGTTTGGATGGGGTTGAGGAGGTAACTATTAGCAAATGGTCTTTATATTATTCAGAATTTTATCGGAAATTTAGCAGATATTGATTGGGTGAACGACTTATAAATGCGAGATTTTTAAAAATTTTTAGCTTTTATTTTGAAACATTTATACAACATACTTAGTAAGCTATGACCTTTTCCCATCTTTCTTGCGGAATAAGGATTCCGAGCCAAACGAACAGATTTTGATGAAAAAAATGAATCAAGCCAATTTCTATGTTGCTATGTTCTGAAGTGAAGCGTATTCCAAAAAGAGCGTTCTGCATCGATCGAAACAAATAGCAGTCGGACGGAGCACGGTCTGGACTATAAAGCAGGTGAGGCAAAACTTCTCAACCACTTATTTCTAAATACTTTTTAACAGGCATTGTAAAATGTGGCCAAGCATTGTCATGATGTAATATTACGGTTTCATGTATGGGCGTTTTTCGGCCAATGCTCGTTTCAAACAAATCACTTGTATTGCTTACAGTTTCCCTGAGATGGTATTGTCAGATTTCAGCAGCTCATAATAGATAGGACACTTTAACTCCCACGAAATACGGAGCATAAACTTAGCGCCTGGTATATATATGGCATTGGTATATATTCGGCTGGTTGGCCGTCCTTCACTTACGATCTCTTACGATGCGGATTATGGCGTATACCTTATCTTTCACGTGTCCCCAAAGGAGGAAGTCGCAAAGTGTTAAATCACAAGATGTCGGTGACCAATTGTGATCACCTCTTCGAGAGATAACACGGACCGGAAACTTTTCCCGCAAAAGAGCAATGGTTTCGTTGCTTGTGTGGCACGTAGCGCCATCTTGTTGAAAGTAAACGTTGTCCAGATCAATATCATCCAACTCCGACCATATGAAACAGTAAGGTTCAATGACTCCAATAGCAATATTTTCAGTTGTTGTTGAACGACGTGCACATATTTTATTCTTCACATCACTAACTTGTTCAGCTCGAATTTTTCCATCAATTTCTGTATTGCGGTCCGACAAGGTGCTTCACGACGACCCAAAAATGCTTTAGTTTTGCGAACTGTGACTGTAAGATTTTCACAATTTTTGTAGTAAATTTTAATAATTTCATTACGCTGTTGAAACATGTGTCGTTCCATTTTTAGTAATGGTGTTTCTACTTGTCAAAGAATAAAACTTCAAAAGAGACAGCTACCGAAATACAGGGTGAACGCGAATTTTGTTTCTAATAACTTTTACGTAATTTTGAATGGTATACATCTGGCATTTATTCTCACTTAGTTATTGAACATTATAGTGTAAATAACAATTTTTGTTGCTTTGAAAATGTTGAATTTTGTGCCAACAAATCGTTATGTGGCGGAAGTTTTGCTTTACATCATTAATTTGAAAGAAGTGACGCTGAAACTTACTGATTGCTCACAAAGGTTATAGTGAATGGAGTTCCATCGATTTTAAAGTGCGAGAGATGGTTTGTTGGGTTTAGAAGTGATGATTTTGACACGGAGGTCAAAGATCGCCCAGGCCAGCCTAAAAAGTCTGATGACCAAGAATTTTAAGCATTTTTCCATTAAGATTGTTGTCAAACTCAACAAGAGCTCGAAAAATTATTGGGTTCTACTCAAGCAATAATTTAATAATTAAAAATGTTTGCGAGCAGCAGGATTCATCCAAAAGAAGTGAAATTGGGTACCATACGAATTGAAGCTGAGATACCATGAAAGACGATGTTGTGTATCTGAAATGCTGCTTCGACGCTACAAACGCTCATGTTAGCACCGAATCATTACTTATAAAATGGATTCATTGCGATAATCCGAAGCGTAAGAGATCGTATATAAAGCAAGGCCAACCAGGCGAATCGACATTAAAGCCAAATATCCTTGGCGCTAAGGAAATTATCTGTATTTAGTGGGAGCAAAAGGGTCATATCTATAATGAGCTGCTGTAAACTGTCCAGACCATCACAGGGAACCTGTAGCAAACGCAACTGATTGAAGCCAGCTTTTGCCGAAGAAAGGCCAATATATGCGGCCAGAGATGAAACCGTAATATTCCATCATGACAACGCTCGGCCACATTATGCAATACCTGTTAAATACTATTTAAATTTTTCCTCACGCGCTGAGTATTATTTGTTTCGATCGATGCAGAACGCTCTCTCTTGGATGCACTTCACTTCAGAACAGAGTATCCTAATTTGCTTGATTCGTTCTTGATCTCAAAAGACGAGGAGTTTTTTTGTTGCAGATTCCATATGTTTCCAGAATGATGTGAAAGGTTCATAGCAAACAATATCTTATATGTACTTAAAAAAATAATATTGTAGAAATGTTCCAAAATAAAAGCTAAATATTTGAAAAAATCGCGCATTAAAGACATACACCAATAATGTTCAATAAAATATATGCTCGTTAACCTATCACAATTTATTGGAATTTCTCCCATAAAGCTCAAAGCTGGACAAGGGATCGTACAATAATAATGCTAGTGATTTAGAATGCATCATAGTATCTGTGAATATCTGACGTATCCTAATTTGAAACCCCATAGCGCCGCTCCTGATGGATCTTTGGGGTCCATTGTCAAATGTGAAATTTCATGTCAAACCGATAAGTCAGTGAGAAATGTTAGAATTATTTCCTCAATTTCGTCAGCTTTTTCAATATAATTTAAAAGTGAAAATAATGAAGAATTAAATTAGGAAACAAAAGACAGCTAAGACTGATAAATACACCAAAAAAAAAAAAAAAATCAATTAAAATTGTCTTTCACAAATGTTGAAACTTTTTTTTAAAACCTGTGTTCAATTAAATCAAAGCCAATACAATAAATTCCCATTTAAAATAATTTGATTTTATCTTTTCAGCAAGTGATTAAAGGTTTTTATTTCATTCAATTCAAGGAAAACTCTTAAGGGAATACAAAGGGATTTGTGTTTTTCTGAAGAATTTTATATTTTTTTTAATTTTGTATATACATACACATATTTAAATCTTATTTAAATGCGTTTATTGGTTTATTTATGATAATTTTATGCAACATCATCACTACTCCAACTTAACGTTTTCCCTACTACCCAACCTTTTTTTGCTGCAGAGTTTATCCTTTAAATAACAAAAACTGTGAAAAAAAATATGGAAAAATACACTTAAAAGGACTCACACAGGGTCTCATTCACAGTTACTCATGCCGAGTGAGTAAAATAAAATGATGTATTGAAAATAAATTTTATTATGAAATTAAAAAATAAATACTGAAAGGAAAAAAAATAAAAATAACAGCGATAAAAAATGCTGAAAAAAAATAAACATTTTATTTGTTGCTTCATAAAGGATTTTTTTTTATTTAAGTGTGTGTGTATGCAAATGCGAGTATGTGTGTGAGTGTGTGCATAAGCAGTGATGGCTAAAATAATTCTAACAGCTTGCATTTGCCAGTCACATTTAATCATCTGAGAGCCAACAATGTATATATCTGTGGACTTTTGACAAAACAACTTAAGTGTAATTTTAAAATTGTTCAGGAGTTCGCAAAAACTGTTGAATTGATCGATAATTACTTTATTGTTTGTCCGCTTAAGTTGTTTTGTCAAAAGTCCACAGATATATTGTTAGTTTATAAGAAATTTTAAGTCTGTCTGTGTCCATTCGTCAGTGAAGTTCATCTGCAATATAAAGGGTGTTCTATCAAATGAACTGTCATACTGCGCCCATTTTTTGATATTTGTGATCAGTATACTCTGGCAAATCGTCATGAATAGATTTATGCTGGAACAACGCTACCAAATTATCCAAGTTTTCTTTAAAAATCACGTATCGATTTACGCAACTTAGAGACGACTTCTTTATCGCAAAATTTTGCTCACCGATGAGGCTAATTTTTGACTTAATGGGTTGGTTTATATGCAAAATTTCCGCATAGGAAGTGATTCTACTCCACAACATACCCTACAGCTTCATTACATGAAGAAAAATTCACCGGTTGGTGCGGATTACACACTGCTGGCATCATTGGACCTTATTTCTTAATTAATGCTCGCGTTACGGTCAACTGAAATCGTTACCACACCATGATCAATGATCCGGGCGAGGTTTGGATTCTACGTTGGATTTATTGAAATAAAAATTTGGAGATAACTTGATTTCAAGAAATGGACCTGTCAATTGGTCGTGCGATTTGACACCTATCGACCTCGTAAAGTCACTGGTTTATGCTGATAAACCAGCAACAATTGACGCCTTAGAAGCTTAAAATTGGACGTCCAGAATGCGCTCGATCTTGAACAATATTAATTTTCTAAGTTTGAGCTTTTTGATCTATTTATATGAAGTTTATGTATATTAAAAAGCAGTTTTACAAGTAGTAACTATTGTATCTCTAAGTAATCAAAATATTAGTCACTTTTAACTTTTTTTTGCTGCATTTTAAAAAGGTGTTATTTTACTCACCAGAAGTTAATTCTCACTTTGCGGTCCTTCCTAATCTGAAGTGATGGGGGTACATTTGAACATATCGAGTCGATATGCCAAACGGGGAATCCCGAAACCCGGGATTTTTTAATTTTAAAACCCTGGATTTTCTAAATCCCATTTTTCATGAATAAATAGGGAAAATTGTAATTTCTGTGTGTATTTTTCATGCATTTTAACATTCTACATGCCCGAATATTGCAAAGTGATATTCAGCAAAGTTGTTAAACTCAACGTTTTCTGCAACATAGTTAATAAAGGAATGCGGTATATTCGGTTTTCCTTGAGTGGGTCCCTGGAAAATCAATTTTTCATAATTTTTTTCATAAATTATCTAACAAAACTTAATTAAAATCCTTTTCAAACGAAATTGATTTTATCTCAGATGTGGAGCTCGAACAAAATGAAAATATTTCGATTGCTGAAAGGCAAAAATATATTATTAATAAATGTAAAAGCCCCCAAATATCAAAACCGAGTTTGGAGATCATTTTTTATTTATTTTTTTTTTTATACAAAAAACTCAAATATATTTATTTAAAATTTGTGGTAAAAGGAATTGGCTATTTTGCTATAAAAAAATAAATAGGGTAATACAAATTTGAGAAAATTTTGACTTTAAAAAAATCGTTTTTGTGTGTAAGATTTTTATTCCAAAATGAAAAAAATGTTATAGTAAGTAACACAAAATTTGTCATCCCATGGTGGTAGTGCCAAAATTTGGTTATAGCCCTAATGTACATTGTACAGACTTTAGTGTTATTTCTTCGTATATAATGTACATACTCATGCATGTATTTTATTGCAATCAAATTTATACGTTTATTTCTTATAATTTTCGGGATTTAGATTTCCCGAATCTTTATAAAAATCGCGAACTCCGAGAATTTTAAAAATCGGTCCCGAATAGCATCTCTAATATTTACATATTGGTCGTAGAATGAATATTGTTACGAATGTGCACTAGCTACTTGAATTTAGAGGTCTGTAACGACTGCCTGCAACATTCATCATGTTTATGAACACGTCCATTAGTAGAAGCTTCTACTTATCAACAATGTTGATAGCATGCAGTTATTAGGATTGTTTGTAAGTATGGCAACACTGCATGTTTAAGCTGCTAACATTGGCATCGAAAGCTCTAGAATTCGAATGTACTAGATTGTCCGTTGGGAGCATTGTTGAAGATTAACGAAAGATGGCATGTGTATAAATAGTGGTAGAGGTGGCAGTCGTGAGTTGAGTATATCATAGGCGCTGTTAGAGTTAACATCAACTGTCTTGTACATTTAAGCTTGTACGTTATAAATTGTGTATGTATTTCAGCGAATTGATAAACGTTTATAAAGACACTAAGTGAATATTTGAAGTGTTGTTGGTGTACATTTAAATAAATAAAGAGTTGTTACAATTTAAAACTACTTAAACTGCTTTTTATTTGTAATCAAAAGTATCCGGTTTATTTAAAGGAAATAAACCCCGTTTTTAAAAGGTAGAAACGTAACAATATACATTCTAGGTCCTTATAAAATTCTAAGACTATTAAGCCATGTTAATATTTTCGTTAAGTATATTATATTGTTCCTATGATAAAACTATTACGTGTATGACTTTTCAATAGATGGCGCATCGGTTTTAATGTGCGAGAGACGTTTTGTGAGTATCAGAAATGGTGATTTTGACAAGGAAGACAAAGATCGCCCAGGCCAATCAAAAAAGTTTGATGACCATGAATAGGAGGCATTACTCCATGAAGATTGTTGTAAAACTCAACAAGAGCTTGCAAAATTATTGGGAGCTACTCAAGCAGCAATTTCGAAACGCTTGCGTGCAGCAGGATTGATCCAAAAATGGGGAAATTGGATACCATACGAATTGAAGCCGAGAGATCTTGAAAGACACAAGAGGAAATTTTAAAAATGAAAAGATGCATGAGCTTGATAATCTGGTCGCCATTAAGTGCATTGATTCGGGCTTTAGGATGTGGATGAAATAATTTATTTCCGAGGACATGACACCATATTTTCAAAGCCATTGATACGTGGAGCTGCAGAGTACTACATTCGGGTCGAATGTGTCTTCGGGAGAGCCGAATATAGGAACGGGACGGAATACGGTGTTTGACAGGGATAAGCGACAGGACGATCGGCTAGTTTGACATGAGAGAGACAATAGAATGGCTAATGGATTGAGTACAAGTTGAATGGAGACAGGACGGTATAAAATACGAACATTTTGGACAGTGATTATTCAGTTGTTATTCGGTTGTGGAGATCAGTCACTAAGTGTGAGTTACTCAGAGCATTAGAGTATATTGAATTATTGTTCATTAATTTAAGTACAATGTAAATAGAGTTTTTGAATGAGTTTGAATTGAAGGAAGTGTTTTATTTAGAGAGAGCGTTTTTGGAATAAGTAAGGCAGAAAGAGAAGTAGAGTTCTACAAGCCAGAGAGTTAGAGAAAGAAAGGTAGTTTTGGTATACAATATTCATTATAAACTTTTGCAGAGCTCTCCAGATAACTAAGTTTTATTTATATTCTTGGATATCTTGGGTGTATCACATTTAGAAGACCCCAAATAATAACTTTCCATTCATGCATTAACTTCTACTAATATAAAATTGCACTCATCATCCAGTCTCAAATTTTGTGTTGGATAGATTTCTTAAAAAAATGTACAAGTCAGTTAGCTTTGGTACAATTTGTTGGGTAATATTTTTCTAACTAATATTTTATTGTATTAACATATTGTAGTTTTTTATGTTAATAAAGCATTATCATTTTTCCATATGTTTTGCTAAAACGTTAAAGTGAATTTACAAGCTTTGTATTTTACTGACCACAACTACTACCATAAAGTAGCTCTGGGTTGAGAAATAGTAGCAGTCAGTCAATTTAACTTTCAATTGTTCGATTTCGTTGTCAAGGCTAAACGCATTATGTAGACAAAAAACATAAACTAATCCGACTATATACCCATGCAAATGTCTGTGCAATCTCCAAATATTCTTCCTCACTGTTGCTGAAAAAAAAAAAAAATAATACCAGGGGCATCACAGCCACACATGTTGGGTACCCAATCTGTAAAAACAACCTTAAAGCTATTTACACCTTTCAACACATAAACAAAAATACCCAAATGACAGGAAGAAAGGGGAGCGTTACAATTTTTTTTTTATTTTACACTCTTTTGCATATGATGGGGGTAGACATTTATTGAGTTGTCGTCATTTCATATTTTTTTTTTTTTTTTTGTGGATTTTACAAGCTGCCTTCAAATTGTTGAACAGTTTTTTTTCGAATTATTTTTATTAATAAGAATTTCTTTTACTTGTACGTAATTACGAAATATTGATATTTTATTAACAGGTACAAGTACTTTCACACAGGTACAGAGTTTTTCTTATAATTCATTTTATGAGTAGGTGGGGAATTTATGTAAATTGATTTGAATGATGATAGTTTTCTATTTCACATCAGAGTTAGAACTATCAATTATAAATCTAAGTTAGTAATCCAAACTCATATTACAAAGTATATTTAGTATTTCTAAACAGAAAATAGTGAAAATACTAGTGCAATGCTTGAATTCTCACACTTAGCTCACAAAAGGGTTTTTCACTAAAGAGGCTTTAAACAACTAAAGATGTTTTTTTAGTTTTTTTTTTTTTTTTGAATATTGTTGAGTTATTCCCTTTTAAAAAAGCTGTGTTTATTTTCTTTAAAAAATTGGATATATGGCTATTGTTTTTCAGTATTCTATATTCTACGTCGTTTAATTTCCTAATGACCATGGTTGGTCCATCCCAGTGAGGTTGTAGTTTTGGAGATAATCCTTTCTTTCACTGTGGGTTATATAGTAGAATGTGTTGCCCTTCGCTGATTCTTTAAAAAATCGCTGCTCGATCTGTCTTTCATTTTGTGCCTGGTAATTTTAATTCCTGATCGTAAGAATTTATGAAATTCGATAAGGTTTTCTTGTTCCTGGTAAGAGTTTATCTATCTTTATTTGTTAATGAAGGCTTAACATCAAATTCTAAATCACCATGAAGTATTGCTCAGTTCCAAGGGAATTTTTTTGAGTTCGAGAGGTGGAGTCGGACGATCTATATGGCACCAAAAATGTTTATCCCTGTACTTTTGATGTGTACTGACCTCTTTTCTTAAATATTCCCTTACAGTGCTATTGAATCTCTTGATCATGCCATCAGGTTGAGGATATAGAGGAATTGTTCTAGTTTTTCTAATCCGTATATTTGAATGGAACACCATATCGGCACAACCAGATGTTCACAAATACGCCTATAAATGTTTTAGCTTCATGGTTTGGTATGGCATATATCTCTGGACGCTTGTTGAAATAATAATTAAATACCAGTAGAACGTTACAGTTTCCAACATCACTCACAGGAAATTGACATGGTACACCCATTGCAATATGATCAAATGAAGCATTTGGGTTGTACAGCTGAAGTTGTCTTTGACTTCTTCTTCCTTGGCTCCCATGAATTCTGTACAATTTGCTATCTAAAACGTTGTTTTAAGACGACAGCCACTATGACCGTCATGGAACTCTTACATTATTGAATTGATTTTAGAGGAAGGCATCACAATTAGATTTCTCTGCAGACTGCTCCACGAGGTTCAATATGATTTTATCAATAGCTTAAAATATTGCTAAGGGTCTTCTTCTTTAGCCGATATTATTTTTGACACTAATTTCTCTGCACTGCACTATTTTAATGATGCATTTCTTTTCGTGGGCTGATGCACCATATTTATGCTCTAAGTCCCTTTGCGATCGCGACTATATATCTGTAACTAGACGTTGGCTTTTTTGAAACGTCACAGCTTTCACCTCTATATATTTTGTGTCATTGCCGCGAGCATAAGATACAGTATCGGTCATAACTAAAGCACCCCCACCATGAATTTTTTCATATCATAATTTTTTTTTAAAAAAAGGTTTCGTGGGATGTATTTTGTATATATATTATTAACGTTTATTGTTAATATTCTTATAATATTCGTTTAGTACAGGATAATTTTAGGAACAGTTGATTTAAAATGATAAAACATAGAAAAATACAGAACGCGACGGTCAAAACAAAATCACCCCCTTATAAGATGTTTAAACATTTTACTATTTTTCTGCATATTTGCAATGTCAGTTAATGGCATTCACAACGGATGCATTTAAAAATTCCAGAAGATAAAAATAAAGGAATGCGTAATCTGTATAATTTAAGTTTTATACAGTTTATTGTGAAAAACTATGGATGGCAAGAAACAAGTACTCCAGTGAATTTAAAATTAAAGTTATTGAAGACTGGAAGGCGGGTTTATCACGGCATGAATTGAGTAAAAAATATTCAATTAACAGATCAGTTATTTCCAGGCTGATTCCAAAGTTTTTGCAGAATGGTCGTATTTCACCGGGACATTCTGGAGGCCGCCCGCGTAAGACCACACGGTATAATGATTCCTTGATCAAATGAGCTATACAAAAAGATCCTACAGCATCAGCTAGTCAAGTAAGAACAAGTTTAAGATTATGCGTTAGCGAGAGAACAATCCGTAGAGAGCAGTAGAAGTAGGCTTATTCAACTGACGACCAGAAAAAACCGTTTATATCAGCTAAGAACAAGAAAGCTAGACTGGAGTTTGCCAAAGCCAACCTTAACTGAATTGTCCAAAAATGGAAGACAGTTCTGTTCTCTGACGAATCCAAATACAAATTAAAAAGTTCCGATGGAACAACGCGTGTACGCAGACGAAAAGGAGAAAGTATTTCAAAGGAACAATTAAACATGGAGGGGGCAATGTAATGGTCTGGGTTTGCTTTTCTGGTCAAGAGATTGAGCCAAATCATAAAGTTAATGGGATTATGTATCGGTTAATGTACCGTGATATATGGAAAGATGTAATGTTGCCTTATGCCAGTGAAGATATTCCACTTATAGGGAGGTTCCAACAGGATAACTATTCTAAGCACACCTCCAAACTTTGTAATACTTGGCTGCAGATCAATAAGATTCATGTTCTTCATTGGCCTGCTCAATCTCCCGATTTCAATCCTATTCCGAACTTGTAGGAGATTGTTAGTATGAAAATAAATCGTTAAAATTGCCGAAATAAGGATCAGCAGTTTTCACGATTTATTTTATTATAGCCTAGAAAGGAATTCTATGCCTAAGATATGTGCTTGTTTTATTCAAACCAAAGGATTTGCAACAAAATATAATTTAAAAAAATTTTTATATTATATCCATGAAGGGGTGCTTTAGTTTTGACCGGTTTATTTTCTAGCTTTAAATATTTTTTGATTTAAATTTACCTCTTATAGAAAGATTAACTTTAATAGTATTTGTTTATCAATAGTAAATATATTAACAATTTAAAATAATACATAATAGAAATTTAAAACTTTATTTTTATAAAATAAAGTAAGAAAATATGGTCGGTCAAGCCCGACCTTATAATACCCTACACTAAGTAAATGAGCAAAATCATTATTCTTTCAAAATTTAAATAATTTATATTCGTGGTTTTCGGAAGTGGGCCTTATATGGGAGCTATGAAAAATTACGGACCGATCACCATGAAATTTGGTCATGTGATTAATGTTTATATGAAAGTTATTTATGTTGCATTTTATGTGTATACCAACATTTTAAGGAGATTTATGCTCGTTAATGTGATTATCGGAAGCAGGTCTTATATGGGAACTATGACTAATTATGAACCGATCATAACAAAATTTGATGACATAAATTCGGTATATATAAAATTTATTTGGAGAAAAACTTGTGTAGATACCTATATAAATTAAATATTTATGACCGATAAAGTCTAATTTCGGGAGGACATTTGTAAGGGGGCTAGGTGAAATAATGAACCGATTTCAGCCAATTTCAATAAGCTTGGTCTTTGGGCAGAAAAAATGATATGTACTAAATTTTGTCGAAATATCTTCAAAATTGCCACCTGTACTCTGCGAACAAAGTTTACATGGACAACCAGCCAGCCAGACGGACGGACGGACATCGTTTAATCGACTCAGAAAGTGATTCTGAGTCGATCGGTATACTTTAAGGTCGGTGTTGGACTAATATTTTTGGGCGTTACAAACATTTGCACAAATCTATTATACCCTCCCCACTATGGTGGTGTAGGGTATAAAAATTCACTGATTGGTGGTGCTTTAGTTATGGCTGATACTGTAGGTTGGATATACTTAAAATATTTAACTTATTTATCAGGTTTCTCCATAGATCCATCACAGAACTTTAGCATGAAGGTTATAGACTATGACATAAGCGATGATTTTGAAGAATCAATTAAACTATTCAGAAAATATTCAAGAAGTTCGATCAGTCATGTATATGTCTTAAAAAATAAAGTTTAGAATTTTTAAGATGAGTTTCAGCAATCTCTTAAAAGACGAATGAGTTTTAATTTCTCAATAAACATTTTATATATGTTTGGAAGCATTACATACAGCACACATGCTTCCAAGTAGGAACTCAACATGTGCACTCAGAGAAAATATATAGTTGTGCTTGTTTACTGTAAGCATTTCAAAATTTTTAACAATATTATAGTCACAGTAACTATTTATATGATTGTGGTAACTATAGAATGGTTTATTTACGATTCACATGATTGTATCAACCATATATATGGTTACAGTAAACAAGTATATGTTTCTGTACCATTTTGATGATAAATAATTTTATCATAATATGTTGTTCTCAGGTTATGATATTCATAAGCCGAGAGCAACATAATATTGTAAGTCCTTCATCATATAAATGGTTATCGCAAACATGATTTTCAAACTTTTGTCCTTTTTTCTTAAATTTTATTTCAGAAAATTATTTGAGAGATTCAAACGGTCATAATGTCGTAATATATTATGAGTTGTAAGCTTATAAGTCCTTTTGAACTAAGTATGTTTATTGGTTGGGTCGATTTGTATGGGCAGAAACGCAATCTACGGAAAATTCTAAGAAAGTTTCTCAAGAAACCATGGGTCTAAAATTAAATCCTATCTTGCGCATTTCGTCTTTTATCAAATCCAGATTTCCTGATTTTTATTTTTTTTTTATAGTTTATTTATGTATAAAAAACCAAATAAAATATTTAGTAACGGGTGATTACTATTAAATACTTAAGAGCTTTGTTTTCTATTCCATTGAAAAAATTCTTCTTTAATAGTAATCATACATTGTGAGGACCTAAATTCCAGGAATTTAGACCCACATAAATTAATTTTTACAAACAAAACTTAGTAATAAGTCAAATAAAGAAACTATTACTCGTTTTATTGGGCAGATGATGGATGACATCCATCATAGTGGGGCGGATTACATCCGCCAATATTTGGGATTGTTTAATTTCAGACAACCGGAGGACGATGGGGTAAAGGAGGTCGAACGAGACGTACAGTGGTGGGTTCAACACTGGCTGCGAAATTCAACAACAGAGAGTGTCTACGGCAGAGTATCAACAGCAGAGAGAAGTCAATACCGATGGGGTCAGCAGAGGGGAGTCAATAGAGTGTATCAGAAGAGGATAGTCGCGAGAGATTATATCCAGCCGTATTGAAGAGGACACAAGACAAAGAAGGAAGTAGTCAAGAATACAACAAACACAATATCAACCAGCAATATAACACACACAAGCATCATAAATACAGTACCACACACACAGATCAACAACAAACAAACGGTGATGACGATCAAACAATTGAAATGATTTTAGCAACAGCCGCTATCGGTTCGAACATTTTGTACTGCATTAGCTACAAAGCTACAATAGTTGTAGAAAATAATAAGCTAATGTAACAGAGTAATCGATCTCTTTTGTATTGAGCAAGTGAACGAGTAAGACGTGTGACAAGCCGTTAAGATAAAAAAATATATAAATTAAACAAGTTACAGAGCAGTGCTAGGGAGTAATTATATTGAATTTGGTAACACCGATCCTTGTATAGTGAGAACAGGGCGCTGGTTTACAATCAGCTAACGAGGCGGATTACATCTTACCTTACCCAAAACAGATTTACATCCGTGGAGGGAGGAGAACAGGGCAGTGGCTCAGGGCAAGAGTGGTAGATATTTTTCTTGGCAGTAACACTCGGAAAAATTAGAGGCAAGTGTAGATTCTAGGATGTAATCCTAGAGCAGGAACTAGTGGGCAGGAGTGGTAGGGTACCGGTACGTGTCTCCCGATAGTTCACGGAGCAACATCAAGTTGTTCTCAATAAAGAAGCATTCAATTTGCATTTGTGGCTCAATAAATAGAGTTAAGCTATAAAATACAAGAAAATAAACTGTGAAAGTGAAAAGAACCAAGATAAAGTGTTTTAAATTTTATGCTAAGGACCCTGAACTAGACTGAGCGCTACCCAGCTTCAAACCCGGAGTAACCGGAGGTTCCTTACAGCGTTACTAGACATTTTACATACTTATATAGGAAAAAAACAAAATTTTGGTGTTATTGTTAAGTAAGGTTCAAATAATGCAAAATATCTAGGTATTATACTGGACTCTAAATTTTCATGGAAACTGAATACTCAACATTGGGTTAAGAAGGCAACGGTAGCCTACTATACCTGTCGTAAGACGTTTGGTAAAAAATGGGGACTAAGTCCCAGCATAGTTAAATGGATGTATACGGCTATAGTACGTCCAATTCTTACTTATGGATCTCTTGTATGGTGGATTGCAACTAGAAGGAAGTATGTCGTAGACCAACTATGCAAAGTCCAGAGATCAGCCTGCATTGGTATAACCGGCGCACTACACTGCAGAGGCACTGAACACTATACTGCACCTTGTGCCAATAGACCTTCACATAATGGCCACCTCTGCCTGTAGTGCAGCGAGGCTTCATGCATCTGGAAGTTGGAGATCGAGAACATATGGCCACGCGGGGATTCTGGGCCTACTGCCTTCGATCGTTCTCCAACCTTCTGACTTTTTAACCACATGCACAGATTTTGATAGGGTGTTCAAGCTCTTAATTCCCTCCAGGAATGAGTGGGATAGGGATAATCTCGTATACGAATATGACATCAGGATATATACTTATGGTTCTAAAATGAGCTGTGGTGTTGGTTCTGGCGTCTTCTGTGACGAACATGGGGTAGGTATCTCATATCGTCTTCCGAATGAGTGTAGTGTTTTCCAGGCGGAAATCTTTGCAATCATGGTAGCTTGTAATACACTACATGATCATAATACTCGCGGCAATATAGGTATTTTTGTCGACAGCCAGGCGGCACTTCTTTCACTGAAGGCCTACACATCTTCATCTTCACTAGTCAGGCAATGTAAGAATTCTCTGTCAAGGCTAGGTCGTCTATCTGACATTACTTTGGTTTGGGTCCCTGCGCACAGAGACCACTACGGTAATGAAAATGCAGACGAACTAGCCAGAATGGGATCTGCCTTAGATATCTTCAATGCGGTCTCAGTAGCAATTCCACTGGGGACTATTGAAGGTATAATCTTCAGACACTTTCTTACAAAGGCCGAGAATAGATGACGTAATTTAGACACATGTAGGGTAGCCAAGTTGATGTGGCCATCTTTTAACGAAAAACGAACTATGCAACTGATAACCCGGAATAGAAGGGATATAGCAAGGTTGCTGGCAGTATAAACAGGGCACTGGACGTTAGGCAAGCATGCAAATCGCCTGGGACTCCTTTTTAACGACCATTGTCGTAGCTGTAAGGATAGGGAAAAAGAGGAAACAATTTTCCACCTTCTCTGCGAATGCCCAGCCCTGAGTGTCAAGAGACATAAATTCGTGGGCAACCATATATTGACCAACCTTGGTGAGTTAGCCGGGTCTAAACTCAATGACCTACTGAGATATCTCTCAGCTACAGGTTGGGTCTAGGAAACTGGACTTTTTCTTTGTATACATTCTACATACATTACGATGTAAATGACATTACATCTGACGAGTGGTGTGGTCTTGTCAAAACGGAGTCCCTTCGACTCTACTTGATTGTTCGCGCGCAGTGAACTACCACGTAAACCAACCAAGGTGTAAAATTATGTTTTCATTTAATTGTGCACTTAAGAGTTTTAATTCAAAACTCAAAACGTGTGTTTGGCAAACTCTGTCACTTCAGTACAAATAAAATATTATAATGGAAACATCAGCAATGTCCGTCGATTCTTCGGAAATTCGAGAAGGAAAATGTTTCCAATATCTTTTGGGTCAAGTTTTTTTTCTGTTCCGAACGCACAGTGGGGCAGAATCAAAACCTTTTGAAAATAAATCGGCTGGTCCGATCGGGATAAAATTTGACATGGGCGTAGCCAAGAAGTATTCAAGTTTAAGTTTCACTCGTTGGTTAACAAAAGCCAGCAGACTTTTGCGCTTATACATTGCAACTAGTTCACCATCAACAAAGTTAATAATTTTAGCAACATAGTTTATGAAAGATTATGTGCCAATGTACTTTAATGTTAAATTCTATAATTCAGTTATATATGGCAGTGTACTTTAATATACATTTGTACAATCAACTCAGTTCTTACCACAAAACCTACGAGAAATTGTATATAACTCAATCCAAAATAATGCATTTTTCGCTCATCCCGAAATTGTTTTATTAACAATCCTTTTTGATGACAGAAAAGCTGTACGCAAAAGAGCCAACTAAACTTAGAGTTTATAAGAAGCATTCAGTTAACTTCGATTGCACAGATTATGTTAATCTGGTTGACTTGGATGATGATTAAATATTATGCGAACCTCCATTTACTGCAAGCATTCCATACGAACACTTGTTGGTTTACATAAGGTTTCATGATCCACCATTGCCTGATCCAGAAATTCCATCTCACATTCAAGGAACTGAGCAATGTGTGCAGCTGCTAACCAATGTTTCACGACGCGTTATTCCAAAGAATAGAGATGATGTTATGGCAGTGACTATATAAAGGCCTACCAGAATACCCAAAATGGAAAGTTGAAAAGATTTAAATAATTTTTCTTAATAAAGCAAATAGATGTGTAAATTGTTTCCACGTTTTTTTTTTTTAAAGTAAGAACATTAAAATGTAAAAATATTTGGTTTCTAAAACATAAATAAACTATTGAAAAAAAATCAGAAATATCATTGGAAAAAAGACGAAATGCGCAAGATAGGATTTCGTTCTTAGAATTTCTGCTATACGATTTTTGGTGAAAAAAATCGAGCCACCATAATGTTTATTGTTTTGTCATAAAATAACACTTTTTGTGTTTAAAGCTTAACAATAATTTTTTTAAACTATCCTAACATATTAGGACATTATGACAATATGGCATAATAGAAGACCGTGTGAATCCCCCAATTATGTTTATATGTTAGCCTTTTTATACTGTTTTAATGAGTTTTGGTAATTTTTTTAAGTATATAAAAAATAGAATTGATTGCAACTATCTTAAAAAGGAAACGTCAATAATTTTACCTAAATAATTGAATTATCATGACCTATATTCAAGTCTTACTTACCATCATCTTCGTTCTGCCTTATCCGCACATCCAGATGACTGTTAATCACATAAAAGAGTTATATTTTTTAAACAGATGCTACAGTTAAAAAAAGAAAAAAACATATTATGTCTACAATTTATGCTTGCCTTAGCAAATTATTATTTTTTTACTTTAAACGTATATATGATTTGTCTGCAAAAATCAGAAAGTCAGCATTTTACTCTTCCTTCTATCATAATAATTTTTATTTGTGACACAAAATAGAATATCAAAATTTAAATAATCCAAGATATTAAATTTCTTCCATATTTTTTAATGTTATAAATTCTGTAAAATGAGTGGAACTAAGAAACATATGGATTGTAAAAGTGTAATGAGAAAAAGTTGATAAAAAATTACAATATTTTTTCTGCTGTTGGTGTTTGAATAAAGGGTTTTCAATCAATTTTTCTCTTTTGTATTGCAACAAATACAAATAATTCAAATATAATTTCTAACGCACATTCCTATTACTTTTTCTGAGTCTGTTAACCTACTTATAAACATATTGACTTTATTATACTCTTCACCATGAGTGGCAAGGGTATATAAAGGGGTTTGCAATAAGAGGTGTTATTTTGAATCACCCAGTATTTCGGTAGCTGTCACTTTTGAAGCTTTTATTCTTTGACATTTGACAAGTAGAAACTACGCCATTACATAAAATGGAATGCATTGAAATTATTAAAATTCACTACAAAAATGGTGAAAATCTTGCAGTCACAGTTCACAAAACTAAAGCACTTTTTGTTCTTCGTGAAGCATCTTGTCGGACCGTAATACAGAAATTAGTGGAAAATTCGAGCTGTTGGGACAAGTTAGTGATGTGAAGAATAAAACCCGTGCAGGTCACTCAAGAACAACTGAGAATATTGCTGCTGTAGCCCAAAGTGTTGCAGAAAACCCAGGTTTGTCAATTCCTCGTCGTTCTTTGGAATTGGGCATTCCACAAAAGTCATTACACCGTATTTTGGTCGTAGTTGGATGATATTGATCTGCAAAACGTTTACTTTCAACAAGACAGCGCTACATGTCACACAAGAAACGAAACCATTGCTCTTTAACGGGAAAAGTATCCGGACCGTGTTATCTCTCGAAGAGGTGATTACAATTGGTCACCGAGATCTTATCATTTAATACCTTGCGACGTCTACGTCAACAGCCCAGCGTCGACATAAGGCAGCCACTTTGCGATTTGGTTATGGAAAACTTCTTGAAAAAGATATGGTCCGTAATTTATCTCAAAAAATGTCATTTTTCTTTGAATACCAAAATAACACTCTTCTTGGAAAATCCTGTAAAAGTTTGTCATTCTGTTTGTAATTTCAAAATTTTTAATTTGGTAGCCCATAAAATGTATATATGCTGGATCATTATAGATAGCGGAGTCGATATAGTCATGTCCGTCAGTCTGTATATTGAAATCACTTTCCGTAGTCCGCAAATAACTTACATTCATCATTCATACATCAATATATCTGGAATAGTCGGTTCAGTTGCTATTTAGAATTGAGAAAATCGTACCGAAAATGGCTGAGATATAAACATAAAACTATTACTACCTCGATGTTTGACCTATTTTTGATCTACATCTAGATTACTTAGTCTTTAATTAGACAATATGGATATCAAATGATAGGTATTTCAAAGATCTTCCAATCGACGTATATAACGTAACTCGGACCCACAGTGGGTCAAAATCTGGAAAAATATATATTTTTTTTATTTTTTTCAACCTCATTTTTTTCAGCAAAAAACTTTTCTTTTCCAAGGAAACATTTTGTTCATCAACAAATATTTTCAATCCTTGAGAATACTTTGGTGAAGGGTATAAAAGATTCGACACAGCCGAATATAGCTCCCTTACTTGTTTACTTATTCGTTTTTTACTGATAGAATTGAAAATAAATATTTCTTTGACATTCGTTATACAAACCACGTACCAGAGCTGGTTGTTTTGTTATTTTTCTTGCTATTGGGAAAGTGCAGTACATTTCAGTTGAATGAGTAATTTCTCGATATGTGTGAGTGGTGTTTTGTTGTTAGAATTTATTACCATACTTACACACCTACATTGTTTGTAGGTACGAGTATGAATGTATTACACTTTAGCTGTCACTCTGTATTAGGATGGCCCATATTTTGCACTTTTCAATGCTTTCAGGGTCTAAAATTTAAGTCCATTATATAAAATCAAATTCTGAAAAACTAAGGAAAATCGGCTAACGTTTAGAGGCTGCACATTTTATTTGAAGTGTCAAGTTCTGTTTCAAAATAGAAATATTTTCAAAACTTTACAAATAATAAAGGATTTATTCATAAACAACATTTAAATTTAACCAACGTTTTTAAATCAAATTTTGTATGAGGGTAAGAAATAGTTTTTGTATTTCAATTAACCCTAATCCAGTCAACATGTGCCTCTCAAACTCATATTTCACTTTGCAATGTTGCAACTTCCTTAAATATAGTTTCTAGTTCTTACGGCTTCTTGAATTCCAACTTTGAATTATTCTATTTAGAATTTAAAAATTTCAAGTAATAAATTAATTTTAGTTTATTTTTTATTTTTTTTTTTTTCAATCAAATATGTTCCTAATCGTGTCAAAATGTGTCTATTAGGCACATATGGTAACGCTTACTATTACTTCTATTATTTGTGAACAACAAATTAAGATTAAAGAATGGTGATTTCCTTTTTATGTGTCACTCAACACCAGCTTTAATTTTTTATTCAGTTGTATTCTAATTTTGATTGAGAAGGTAGTGAAGACCAATATTTTTTGCAGAATGTCTAAAAAAAATATACTAAGACCTGAAGAAATTTAAAGAATATTTGGGGAAATTGATTGGATGAAGCTCTCAATCTGAGGACGTGGCTTTTATTCCAGAAAATGAAATGAGTTTTGCAGTCTCCGAAATTGATGAAGACATTTATATGGATCTACAAGCAAATACTGCAACTGTTTATGTCGGAAAAGATGGAACTGAATGGAATTCATTGCCAGTCGATGCAGAAATCGCAGATATAACATTATTCAGGGACCAACACATTAAGGAATTTTGCCACTAGGAAAGCATATAAGTTCTGTTGTCGATACATTTCAATTCACGTTTGACGCGAATGTAATCAATATTATTGTTGAGAACACTAATATTCAACAGTAACCACAATAACTACATGGAAATACAATATTTCATTTGCCTATCATTGAATGCTGGAATAAATAAGCAACGTATAATAAATTACGAACAGCTCTAGTACCCATTATTTGATTGAAACATTTTCCCAGCCCGCCAAAACACAGGTTCCTTCCAATACTGCTCCATTTTCGTTTTAATTACCAGTCTACAGGGTCCCAAGGCAAAGCAAATGACAAGTTTGCTCCCATTCGCGTTGAATAAAAACTAGCTAAAATCATAAAAACCTGGTGCATACTTGAAAATTGATGAGAAATTGGTGTCATTTAGAGGACGATTGTCGTTTCAGACAAATATTGTCTCAAAAATTTTTGAATTTGTGATGCAGAAACTTGGTATTCTCTTCATTGAATTCCTTATCGAATGGTTGAAGAACTGTGCAAACCATTTGAAAAAACAAATCTAAGATATGTAGAAAGTGAAAGCAGTCTTGCATTATTTTTCACAAAAGTACTTGGAAAAAAAATTTAATAAAATAAAAATAAATTAACACAACTAATACGTAAATTCTTTGTATGTGCCTCTGAGACACATTCTGGTTGGATTTGTTGCAAGTTTCTCCTGACTTGATTCTGACTTGATCGATAAGCCATTATAGTCCAAAAATCCAAAAGTTTACATTTTCAAAAGTTTTTTAAAAGAAATTTTAAAATGGTTAAGTATTATTGGATTTTCATAAACGCTAAACAAGAATTGAAAAGCTAATTTTAACAATTGTACGTATTATGGGATAGAGTGGATACTGTTTTGGAAACAAACGGTAGTTATTTTTTTTTACCAGAAATTTCAACTTTTGTATTTAGAATTGTATGAATGAACTTCTCAGCAGATATAGAGGAGCATTATTGCTAAATTTTCAAGCCAACTTTTTTTGGGCCCCTTAATAAATTAGATACAAAGCCAACTGCTAACAACAGAAATAAATACATTTCGTTTAATATATATTCAATAACAGAGTTTTATCGCTTGTAAAACATAAAGAATCAGTGTAAGTTAAAAAAAATAAAATTTTGCACGAGGTACATCCATATTACTTATATTGCGTCAATTGAGGTTTTCTGTCTATAATATATGATGGACAGAAGGCACATGCAAATATATCAATGCAAAATGTTTAAGGATCATTATAAATTTTACAAAATTTTCATATTTTGTTCTACCAATTTTTATTAACAAAATTGGGATAAGATAGATACAAAATCCAATGTATGAGTTGTGGCAACTTACTAAATTTTTGTACTCAGAAACCGAGATACTTTCATCCCAATAAATTTTTGTAAGACAAAATCTCTTCTAAGATTATTTTCATTTGCGATCCCACAAAGTATATATATTCTAGATCGGAGTCGATATAACGATGACCGTCTGTCCGTCTTTACGTTGAAATCAACTCTCCGTAGGCCAAAAATAACTTGATCGAAATATCGGAAATTCGCCCGGCTCAGTTGCTATTTAAAATCGAAAAAATCGGCCCACAAATGGTTGAGATATACGGAAAAAACAAGGACAACCTTGATTTTTTACCTATTGTTGATGTATATCTGGATTACTAAGTCATTAATATAGACAATATGGATATCTAATGATAGATATTTTAAAGTTCATTGCAACGATGTATATAAGACTATAGTAAGTTGGACGTACAATGGGTCAAAATCAGGAAAAATATTTTTAACACAATTTTTTTTTTCTTACAAAAAAAATTTTATATCATAAATTTTTTTTCATTAATAAATTAAAAAAAAGTTTTTTTAAAAATTTGAAAAAAAAATTCTAGAAAAATTTTAAAATCTATTTTGAAAAGAAAAAAAATTAGTTTTGTTTACCTAACAATATTTAAAATTTATATTTCAAAATAGAATTTGCTGGAGATTCGACTCAGTCGAATATAACTCTCTTACTTGTTTAAATATGTAGGAAAATAATATTGTAGTGAAATGCATCCTTTTTTTGGCTGACCTAGACGATATTTGTCTTCCGTATCAAAATCACCACTTCTAAACCGCACAAACCATCTCCCGATGAAACACAGTCGCCATAAGCTTCGGTGAGCAATCGGTATGCCTCATCGGCACTTTTTTCAAATTAAAGAAATAAAGCAAAACTTCCAGGATATGACCCATTGTTATTTAATACTATAAAGTTCAATAATTAAGTGAGAATAAATGACAGATATGTACCCTTCAAAATGACAATATGTTACTAAAAACCGCGTTCAAAAGATATGCCATCTATTATAAATTTTTAGTATTGCTACTTTGACTCAGATTTTTCGTTTAAGGGAAACAATTATAGATCTTGGGAGTATCGAAAATCAGAAAAGTCCAAAATAAGGGCCACCTTAGTGTATATTCAAGTATCTGATATTATTAAATAAGTCGCGTGTATTTGATTGGGTAATTGTGTTCACCAAGCCACCCACCCAGACGACTTACTTATTTATATGTATATATGTCATTAAAGAGACACGTATGCTTGTGTGTGTGTTTTTGTGCATGTTTGTGATTGTCTGTATTGTATACATGATTATATTTGCGCTTGTATTTGTATTGATAATTTTTCTGTAAATATTTCTTTCGTTTGCATGTAGAAAATGTATTTTATTGTTTATTGTACATTTTTATTGAGTTTTTATTTATCTGTGGCATTGGCACTTAATAAAATTATTGCTGTATAGTACACCTTGCGATGAGGTTTAGTAAATACATTCTTTAAACGTGTTACAAACATATAAATGTAAATTCATTAAAAGCCTATATATAAAATTACGATATTGTAAATATTTTTTTTTGAATTTAGAAAAACAAATATAAAATACCAGGAACTTATTAGCTTTTTTATGGATCCGGTTCATTTCTGGTTACAGTTGCATTCAAGTTCTAGCTCAGGTTCTAGTTCAGTTCAATTTTACTACACCCAATATAGTGGGGAGGATATATTGGGTTAGTGCTGATGTTTGTAACGTGCAAAAATGTTGTACCAACACATTAATCGGCTCAGAATTATCCTGTGAGTCGATTAAGCGATGTCCGAATGTCAATGTGAACCTTGTAATCCAACTAAATGTCGAAAGATTGCACGCTATTTAAGGAAGAAGCCAATTAAATTTGGTTAGAATAGGTCCACTAATCCTCCCAGCTTGCTATCTGAATATAGTTACGCTCTCACAAACATCATAGTAATAAAGAATCCACACAATATTCAGTAAATGAAAGCTAATCTTACACAGTTAAATTTGATAAAGATGTGACACTAATTTTCCATAGCTTTCATATAAGAACCACTCTCAAAAACATCATTAAGGGAATAAAACTAACTATTGGGTGTATGACTTAAAAATGCGGGATTTACAATAGCTGTCGTATCTTTTGAATGCGATTTTCATCTGATCATCTGAAATTTATTCTCTCTTAGTTATTGAACATTGTAGTGTAAACAACACAGCTTTGGTTTCGAATTTAGTACTAATGATGCGTCATATGCGGGAAGTTTTACTTTACTTCCTTAATTTGAAAAATGTGCCGCTGAAGCACACCAATTGCTAACTAAAGCTTATAATGAATGAGTTCCATCGGTTTCAACATGCCAGGGATGGTTTGTGCGGTTCACAAGTGGTGATTTTAGCATTTTTGCACCGAATTATTACTTGCGATGAAAAATGGATCCATTGGAATATCCCGAACCATAAGAGACCACATGTTAAGCCAGACCAACCAGCCGAATAGACACCAAAGCCAAATATCCATGGAGCTAAGGTAATTTTCTGTATTTGGTGGTGTCCTATGTATCATGAGCTGCTAAAATCTGACCTAACCATAACAGAGAAACTGTACCGAATGCAAGTGATTCGTTTGAAGTGAGCATTGGTCAAAAAATGCCTAGAATATGCGGCCAGACATTAAACCGTAATATTCCACCATGACAACGCTCGGCCACATGTTGGAAGACCTGTTAAAAAGTATTTAGAATCAAGTGGTTGGGAAGTTTTGTTTCACCCTCTTTGTAGTCCATACTGTAGTCTTTACAAGACAGTAGTCTTTATAAGACTGTAGTCTTTACAAGACTGTAGTCTTTATAAGACTGTAGTCTTTACAAGACTGTAGTCTTTATAAGACTGAAGTCTTTATAAAACTGTAGTCTTTATAATACTTTAGTCTTTATAAGA
Source organism: Calliphora vomitoria (assembly GCA_942486065.2). Taxonomy (NCBI): domain Eukaryota; kingdom Metazoa; phylum Arthropoda; class Insecta; order Diptera; family Calliphoridae; genus Calliphora; species Calliphora vomitoria. Next base: position 84,107,272 of record OW818030.2, on the reverse strand, counting down.
CTGTAGTCTTTATAAGACTGTAGTCTTTATAAGACTGTAGTCTTTATAAGACCGTAGTCTTTATAAGACTGTAGTCTTTATAAAACCGTAGTTTTTATAAGACTGTAGTCTTTATAAGACAGTAGTCTTTATAAGACAGTAGTCTTTATAAGACAGTAGTCTTTATAAGACAGTAGTCTTTATAAGACCGTAGTCTTTATGAGACTGTAGTCTTTATGAGACTGCAGTATTTATAAGACTTTAGTCTTTATAAGACTGTAGTCTTTATAAGACTGTAGTCTTTATAAGACTGTAGCCTTTATAAGACTGTAGTCTTTATAAGACTGTAGTCTTTATAAGACTGTAGTCTTTATAAGACTGTAGTCTTTATAAGACTGTAGTCTTTATAAGACTGTAGTCTTTATAAGACTGTAGTCTTTATAAGACTGTAGTTTTTATAAAACTGTAGTCTTTATAAGACTGTAGTCGTTATAAGAGTGTGTCTTTGTAAGACTGAAGTCATTATAAGGCTGTAGTCTTTATAAGACTGTAGTCTTTGTAAGACTGCAGTCTTTATAAGACTGTAGTCTTTATAAGACTGTAGTCTTTATAAGACTGTAGTCTTTATAAGACTGTAGTCTTTATAAGACTGTAGTCTTTATAAGACTGTAATCTTTACAAGACTGTAGTCTTTATAAGACTGTAGTCTTTATAAAACTGTAGTCTTTATAAGACTGTAGTCTTTATAAGACTGTAGTCTTTATAAAACCGTATTTTTTATAAGACTGTAGTCTTTATAAGACTGTAGTCTTTATAAGACTGTAGTCTTTATAAGACTGAAGTCTTTATAAAACTGTAGTCTTTATAATACTTTAGTCTTTATAAGACTGTAGTCTTTATAAGACTGTAGTCTTTATAAGACTGTAGTCTTTATAAGACCGTAGTCTTTATAAGACTGTAGTCTTTATAAAACCGTAGTTTTTATAAGACTGTAGTCTTTATAAGACAGTAGTCTTTATAAGACAGTAGTCTTTATAAGACAGTAGTCTTTATAAGACAGTAGTCTTTATAAGACCGTAGTCTTTATGAGACTGTAGTCTTTATGAGACTGCAGTATTTATAAGACTTTAGTCTTTATAAGACTGTAGTCTTTATAAGACTGTAGTCTTTATAAGACTGTAGTCTTTATAAGACTGTAGTCTTTATAAAACTGTAGTCTTTATAAGACTGTAGTCTTTATAAGAGTGTAGTCTTTATAAGACTGTAGTCTTTATAAGACTGTAGTCTTTATAAGACTGTAGTCTTTATAAGACTGTAGTTTTTATAAAACTGTAGTCTTTATAAGACTGTAGTCGTTATAAGAGTGTGTCTTTGTAAGACTGAAGTCATTATAAGGCTGTAGTCTTTATAAGACTGTAGTCTTTGTAAGACTGCAGTCTTTATAAGACTGCAGTCTTTATAAGACTGTAGTCTTTATAAGACTGTAGTCTTTATAAGACTGTAGTCTTTATAAGACTGTAGTCTTTATAAGACTGTAGTCTTTATAAGACTGTAGTCTTTATAAGACTGTAGTCTTTATAAGACTGTAGTCTTTATAAGACTGTAGTCTTTATAAGACTGTAGTTTTTATAAAACTGTAGTCTTTATAAGACTGTAGTCGTTATAAGAGTGTGTCTTTGTAAGACTGAAGTCATTATAAGGCTGTAGTCTTTATAAGACTGTAGTCTTTGTAAGACTGCAGTCTTTATAAGACTGTAGTCTTTATAAGACTGTAGTCTTTATAAGACTGTAGTCTTTATAAGACTGTAGTCTTTATAAGACTGTAGTCTTTATAATACTGCGGTCTTTATAAGAGTGTTGTCTTTATAATGCTGTAGCCTTTATAAGACGGGATGCGCATCATTTTGGAACAAAGTAGCCGACATTATCTTAGTGTGTTCTTGGCCTCAAAAAATTAGCAGTTTTTTTTTTTTGGCTTGGAAGTCATATGTTGCCAGAGAGATGGGAAAAGTTCAAAGCTAATAATGTACAAATGTTTCAAAATAAAAGCTAAAAATTTGAACAAATCCTGCAGTTTTAAGTCTTGCACCCAGTAGTTTGATGACTGATTCATAATTAATCAAAATTCTTATATAAGACGCACTTTCTAAAATCTATTTAATAATCATAAATCTTTAAAATCTTGTTATTCGTTTGAAAGGCCTATCGATGACATTATGTGTGGAATATAACATCGTGATAATGTCCTACGCGGCTTCGCTGAATGACGCTCATCCGAAATGGGCATTTATTCATAACTCATAACACGACCTCAGTGGCCAGGCCAAAATAAATTCGCGCTCTCAGTTGATGGTGATGGCCTGGCCAACGTCTTTCTCAAACAAATATGGACCGATGATGCCAGCAGCCCAAAATCTAAACCAAACAGTGACTTTTTCGGGATGCATTGGAAGCACTTGGATCTCATGTTGATTAGTATCGTCTAAGAAATGTGCTAAACAGTAAAATGAGTGAAGTGCGCAGGAACGTTGCCCTAACAGAATACTCATTTGGATCAAAAAATTTTATCATTTGTAAGTGCTGTTGAACGCTTTATTCGCCCATGGTGATTTGGCAAAACAAACTGAATAAGTGACAGTCAATACCACACAATACACAACAATATTTTAGTACTTATTAAATTAAAACAGTTTTTGCTCATTTACTAGATGCAGAAAACTTTACTGTGAGCTTCAATATGAAGCTGATATCAATATATTCAAACTAAGTTTCTGGGGATTTTGATTCTACACAGAGAAAACAGATTTGTGATAGCAAACGAATTTGTTTCCAATCGAATGATTCTACCTTAGTAACCGATTTTTACAGTTGTGGCTACAAAAGTTTGGTAGCTTCAACCGAAATTCTTCTTTATCAATTTTTATTCTGTTGATAGAACCGAAAAATTCTATGTGTGCAACCGAATCATTTGATTGGCAACAAATTCGGTTGCTATCACGAATCTGTTTTCTCTGTGTAAATCCAGTTCAGTGCGATTTGTTTATAGAAATAGATCGATTATATTCTAAGTGTTCTATGTAGGGTTTAAAAACTCACTTTTTTGCAGTTTTATTATAGAACAGAGAAATGTTTATATTATGAATATATCCTTAATTTAATACACATGTCTGCTGCTTCACTACCAAGGAAAAATTTACAAATAAAAATTTAATTAAATTGGCAAATTCGAAAAAAAAAAATAAAAAGTCATTAGAAATTCAAAAAGCAAGTTCACAAGCAATTATTTTGCAATTGAAATGTAATTTGCTTGCTTTTTTTTGTTTTTTTAAATAAGCTGATGAGAGCGAATAAGTAATAATTCAAAGGAATCTAAATATACAAAGATAAAAACGGAAAAATTCATATAAGTAACGCTCAAATTTAAATAAATTTTTGTTTAAATTTAAATTTGTATTAAATTAAAATTTTTATTGTTAAAAATTGCTACTTCTATGATTTTTATCTATTTGCACATAAATTTTGTTTACATATAAATAGATAATAAAACGGGTAGTATTTATTTGTGCATTAGCAAATGTAAAAAATTTTATTTGTTAAATATTTTTTATGATGTGATGAACTTCCTTTTCAACACACGTGTTGGGGGGGCTAGATGTCTGTTTTTTTTGAGTTTATCCTTTTCATTTTATGTTGCAATAAAACAGCAAATAATAGTATCAAGGCTTGAAATGATAAGAGAGTTTGATAATGAAAATGCTTGCAGATAACTAGGAAACAAAAATGTAAATAAAAATGGTGCTATATCTATGAAAATAAATCGATTTTTCAAGATGATTTTTATATCCATCATCAAAAATGAAGGGGCTTATATTGAATTTATTGTTCCATTTGTAACATGTCCAAAAATTTGTCACAGACCAACATCTATATAAATAAAAATTAAATGTCGTTCGTTGGTAATGGTACCAGTTTAGAACGGCTGGACCGCTTTGGACAATTTTTTTTGAAGATTCGCAATAGTCCACAAAAGTATTTTACAGAAAGAAAAATTGTCCACACCCACTTATCAAATACATCTGCAATATATCATCCACCGATGAAGTCACTCAATTTCAAATGTTAGCTATGTTAGCAGTAACGAAGAAATTTGGCGCAGTTTTTCATTTGCCATTCATGAAAGATATCCAACTGCTGTTCATTCCATACATCTGGAAAATGGTCAAAGAGTGCACTTTACCCAGGATAATGTATAGAAACGAGTTGATCGACCGCTATCTACATTGTTGACTAGATTTTTGAAATGTGTCGGAATAATGAATTTTCTCGAACGCTACTATGCTCCGTAATGCCAAGATATTATACTTGGAATCTTCCAAGAAGGAAACAAGGAAATCCAGTTCCAGGTTTCCCCCAATTTTTTCCACCGACTCATTAGGAAGTATTTACACAGGTCATCCAGGAAACGATGAGTATTTCTATTTTTGTTCACAATTAGTCAACGTTCGTGGTCCAACATCATTCCAAGATTTGCGAACTATAAATGGTGAATTTTGTGACATGTATGGATAAGCGTGTCAGCGATGGCACTCATTGGGAATACACTCTCAAAAAATACGAACATTGTTTTCTATAATTATCTCAACATGCCTCCCATTCAAATCGACTGATTTGTGGAGCAAATACAAAGATGCTATGTGTGATGGAACAAACGTTCCACTGTTGAATCGACAACAAAAATATGCGTACGAAACTCTTATGAAAGTTGTGTAAGATGGAACTTGAGGATTTTTTTGTGACGTTCCCGGTGGAAAATCTTTTTTGATCGCATTGATTTTGGCAACGATACGCTCGCAGAATGATATTGCACTTGTTTCATCAGGAATTACAGCTACGTTCTTGGAAGGTGGTGGAACTGCATATTCAGCACTCAAGTTGCCAATGAATATGCAAATAAACGAAAATCCAACACGCAACATTTCCGTGAATAGTGCGATGACCAAAGTTTTGCAGCAAAGAAAACTGATAGTTTGGGAAACTGATGGCGGAAACCTGATGGCGCATAAAAAGTCTTTGAAGGCATTAGACAAAATGCAAGATTTACAAAATTATCAAAGCCGGTTTGGTGGCATTACCAGTGATTCCATTGTCAACGCCATCCGATGAACTTAACACATGTTTGAAGTCGTCGGTTTTGTGGAAAAACATCAAGAAACTCAAAAAATTTGCTGTGAACATGCATGCTCAGCTGCAGAACGATCAATCCGGAGAAGTATTTTCCAAACAATTACTGGACATTAGCAACGGCATAATCCCGGTTGACATTTCGACCAACTGCATTAAATTTTCCGTCGCTTTCTGTCAGTTCACCGAATCAAAATCCGAACTCATCCAAAAGGTGTTTCCAAACATTGCACAAAATTGAAAAAATCATTATTGGTTGAGCGAACGTGCTGTAATGGCTGCAAAAAACATTGATGTCTAAGAATTGATTTTTAAGATTCAAACTCGCTGGAATTACACGGATCTCCAACTGAAAGTCGGAACGGTAATTATAATGTTACGAAACATAAACCAACCACGTCTTTGTAATTGCACCTGACTTGCGTTAAAAATATTTTATGAACAACGTCATCGCAGTAACAATACTTAAAGGAAAGTACAAAGGAGAATACGGTTGATACCACGCATCCCAATGGCTCCGACCGACATCCCATTCGATTTTAAACGCTTGCAGTTTCCGGTACGGTTTCACAATGACAATAAACAAATCTCAAGGGCAGTCATTGCGTGTTTGCGGCATTAACCTTGAAAATTCATGCTTCTAGGTCAATTGTATGTCCCCTGTTCCCGTGTCGAAACACCACCAGCATTATTTGTTTACGCGCCAGACAACGAAACAAAAAACTGTTGAGTATCATAAAGCATTGCAATGAACGAAATTATGAAATCACAGCAAAGGAAAAAAGTCAATAATTTTTTCCGGAGAGTGTTTTTTTGTTGTAAACGTCAAAATCAAGATTCATGTTTTCTCGTATATTGGACAAGAAAAAAATTGGGTTAAATACAGATTAGAAGGATACTAACATCTACTATTCAAATCAGGTTTTATTTCTAAAATCTCATGATTTGTTGAAAATTTATTTAAGTAATAGTCAAATGCCACAAAACATTCAAAGCCATTTTTCTCCAAACGACTTTTTTTGAATTATGACGTTGTTGCAGCAAATGAGCGATATTTCCTAATCAAACATACCCCAAACCTACATGAATAAATATTATCATTAAAAAATTATTTTTTTTTTTCCTTTTTAACTATTTTTACACATTTCTAACAGCTTCTCATAAAATCACAAATCGAACACAAACATTTTTTCTAGTTAGGTCAGGACAACGTCTGTCGGGTCAGCTAGTTTCTATATATAGTATGGGTCCTCTTAAGATTCTAAGCTGATCTAGCTATTTCCGTCTATTTGTCCGTCTGGATGTTGAAACCACGATACGGCCCAAATGAAAGGATCTAGCTGGGTGATGTTCTCCACAAATACTCTCTGTTGACAAGGTTTATTTGGTATTGGAAATAAACAATAGCGGTCTATGATTTAAAGTAGCCCCCATACAAATGTCTCCCAGGAATATTATTAAACTCTCCACCATCATAGTGGGAAGGGTATTATGCGTTTGAGCTGATGTTTATCAGAGCTGTAAATAAATCATTCATTTTGTTGTGTGAATTAATTCGCGAATCATTCACACAACAAAATGAATTGAATGAAATTTGAGTCAATTCAAATGAATTTGGTAAAAATGAATTGCAATTCATTTCAAATTCATTTGAATTGAATTAATTTTGAATTAATTAAAATGAATTAGAAAAAAGCATTAGCCATTCATTTCCAACTCATTTGAATTGATTTTGTAAGAAAATCTACAGTAAGCATCACTGTTGTTTTCTTAATTAACTAATTTTTTATATAAAAGACAGCAAGCACTACAAAAAATTCTTTGATTTAAACTTTAGCAATCATTTTTTGTTCAAATAATTTGTATAATAATTTGTTCATATTTGTATATTGTGGAAAATTTCTTTTTTGAAAATGTTTCAATCGAATTTTAAAGATTCTAATGTCTTTGAGTCGTCAAAGATGACTTTGATTAAAGTTTATTGTTTGTGATTGAGAGTCAATATTTTGTTTAAAGTTTCTTGTGATTGATCAAAAAACAACATTGTTTTGTCGTTCAGCGTATTTCAAAATAAAAATCAGTTCTTCTTGAGGAATCAACCTCCAAACATCAAGTTTCTTTGATCAGGCGCGAATCCAGGACAAGGCTTTTCAATTTTTGCACGGAATATTATCATTTTGGTAGGAGACATTGTTCTTCCCCCCTAGAGATCTGCTCTTGAATTTGATTGATTGCAACTCATTTTTGATTTCATTCATTTGAATTGCTAATTTTTTTCTAATTCATTTGAATTAATTCAAAATCAATTCAATTTAAATGAATTGTAAGTGAATTGCAATTCTTTTTCACCAAATTCATTTGAATTAATTCAAAATCATTTCAAATCAAATGAATTGAAAACGAATTGCAACTAATTTTTACAAATTCATTTGAATTGGAAATTAATTGAAATTCATTTCTGTCTAAATCGTTTGAATTGATTCAAATTTCATTCAATTCATTTTTGATGTAAAATGAAATAATTCAAAATTTAGCTAATTCATAATGAATCAAAATCAAAGAAGAATGATTCATTTACAGCTCTGATTGATACCTACAGATTTTATTACATTCCTCTGTTAGATCTACAAAAAGCATGCCTGTGCGTGCTAATTTGAATTTTTTCTGCTAGTTAACCAATAAAAAATCAAAACATTATTTTACTTGTACAAAATTAATCAATTTTTAAATTGAGAAAATGTAGAATTTTCGTAAATTTTTGTTGGAAAAACTGCATTGGGATTTTTTTTACTTTTTGGGAATTGCAGGACTTGCTTTTTTTAAATCGTATTTTTATTTACGACTTTACATTTGGTACCAAAAGTTTTACGTAAGAAATTTCATTGCGATACGACATTTATATAGAAATTTCTTATTTAGCCTATTTGTTCTAAAATCCCAAAGAAGGGAATACCCCACCGAATACAGTATAGACATTTCATTGCGATATGCTAAAGCAATCATCTTATTACATATAATACATATTTATAGTTTCTCCAAAAAAAATAATTATAAACTAACATTTTGTACCCACCTTTTTATATATTTTTTCCAAGCTGTGCCAACGAGTTTTGTCAGGCTTATGTTTGAAAAATAGTTATTTTCTGCAAAATGTTACACTTACAAAAAATTTTATTATTTAAGGTAATTCTTTAATAAAAATTGTTAAATTAAACATAAACATTTAACGTTTGAACGTCATTGCAGATCGATGATGCAGTCGAAACTAAAAAATTATAAAATGAAAATGTTTCCAACAAGGGAATAGTTTAGAGTTGGGCATAATCGTTCTTTTTACTGATTGTTAATTTTTGTTCAGAACAAATATGTGAATAAGTTTGTTCTTTTTGTTCAGTTGTTAATTTTTAGTGTGCGGTGTTTGACTTAACATAGTAATTGAATAATTTCTCAGTGAATGTATTTACACATAGATGACAACTGCTTTTGGAAACAAATTTTTTTAATAATGATGGAAACATTGTTTATAATGCAATACAGAAATGTCAAACTAGCAAAAAGAATAAAATAACAACAAGACTGAACCCTTTCACATTGTTCAATTGACTGAATTGTTGAAATGACTTGTTCGTTCATGAACAACCCAACTCTAGAATAGTTATTTCTCTCAAAAATATTTATTTTACATTTTATGCATTAGCATCTAAAAATTATTAAGAAGTTGCCAAAATATTACAAGTTTTAAAAACTACATTTCATTACCTTTCCATTCATATATAAAACATTATATCTAATTCATTATTATACTTTAAAATAATGCATGCAATTCACACACCTTGTAAAAAATTCTCTACTATTTTGTTCAAATCAAAGACTGCTTACTATGCACTTCTCATTTTTTCATGTACCCTGTATATGTATATATGTTTCACATTTGCTTATTTTTGATTGGTCAGTTGCATTTGCGAATATTTAAAGTGAGCTTAAGTAAACTTGTATTAACCTAAGATTCACATAATTTGCCGACCTTATTCGCGTTCATAAATTGCAAATGTTAGGTTGATAGAATCCATGGCAGAGAATTTTCATTAAAAAAAAATAATTTTTCACAAAAATTTTTTTAACAAAAATTTATTGTTACTAAAAAAATTTTTTTAACAAAAATTTATTTTGTTACTAAAAAAATTTTTTTTATTAAAAAAGTATTTTTTTACTAAAAAGTAATTTTTTACTAAAAAAGTAATTTTTTACTAAAAAAGTAATTTTTTACTAAAAAAGTAATTTTTTACTAAAAAAGTAATTTTTTACTAAAAAAGTAATTTTTTACTAAAAAATTTAATTTTTGCTAAAAAATTATTTTTACTAAAAAGGTTATTTTTTACTAAAAAAGTTATTTTTTACTAAAAAAGTAATTTTTTATTAAAAAATAGATTTTTTACTAAAAAATTGGTTTTTTACTAGGAAATAGATTTTTTACTAAAAAATTGATTTTTTTTACTAAAAATTGATTTTTCAAAAAAAAAAAAAAAAAAAATATATACAGTGCACTCGCGGTAACGTGAACTAATTAAAATCAAGGGAGTTCATGTTAGTGAAATTGTTCACTTTAGCGATTGTCGAATTTCATGGAATAAATATAACATTTTATAATATAAAACTGTGTTTTACACGCGTGAACGTGAAATTCTTTTATTATTATTTTCATTATTGAAATATAAAACAAAAATTATTGATTAAAATGCATTACAAAACAAAACGAGATCACGAGAAAATATACATTGAAATAAAATTACGTAGCTAATAAAATTACTCATTCGTTGCCATTAAAAACATTAATTTAGAGGATACAAACACATTTTTAATATAAGGTTATTTCCTAATCTTTGAAAATCAAATTAAATGTATGTATTTCAGTGCTTAGAAAACAAATACAGTGAAAAAAAAATGTTCACGTTATAGCGCTTTCTGAGTTTGTTCACGTTACAGAGTAGTCAATGTAAATAAAAGCTTGTTCACGTTAGGCGGTGTTCACGTTAGACGGTGTTCACGTTACCGCGAGTGCACTGATATATTTTTCGTTAGAAAATTTATTTTTCACTATAAAATTAACATTTCTTATTTAATAGGGCTTCTGCTTTAATCGGTTAATCGGGCAAATAATTAATCGGGCTTTAGATTTAATCGGTTAATAATTGGTTAAGTCTAAATTTTTCTATTAACCGAATAATTTCTATTTTAAATTGAAAATTAAGCCACCTTGAGGAACAAAACTTTTATTTTGATATATTTATATCCCACTCGCATCCCACTAAGAGAACAAAAAGCTCTTAAAGGAATAGACATAAGCTTTCTTTTGAGCAAAACAAAACAAAAATTACTTTTTTAGTAAAAAAAAACTTTTTTAGTAAAAAATAACTTTTTTAGTAAAATATAAATTTTTCAGTAAAAAATAACTTTTTTTAGTAAAAATAACTGTTTTTTAGTAAAAAATCTTTTTTTAGTAAAAAATTACTTTTTAGTAAAAAATTACTTTTTTAGTAAAAAATTACTTTTTTAGTAAAAAATTACTTATTTAGTAAAAAATTACTTTTTAGTAAAAAAATACTTTTTTAATAAAAAAAATTTTTTTAGTAACAAAATAAATTTTTATTAAAAAAAATTTTTTTTTAATGAAAATTCTCTGCCATGGATTCTATCAACCTAACATTTGCAATTTATGAACGCGAATAAGGTCGGCAAATTATGTGAATCTTAGGTTAATACAAGTTTACTTAAGCTCACTTTAAATATTCGCAAATGCAACTGACCAATCAAAAATAAGCAAAAGTGAAACATATATACATATAAGGGTACATGAAAAAATGAGAAGTGCATAGTAAGCAGTCTTTGATTTGAACAAAATAGTAGAGAATTTTTTACAAGGTGTGTGAATTGCATGCATTATTTTAAAGTATAATGAAGCATTATATATAATGTTTTATATGTCAATGGAAAGGTAATGAAATGTAGTTTTTGAAACTTGTTATATTTTGGCAACTTCTTAATAATTTTTAGATGCTAATGAATAAAATGTAAAATAAATATTTTTGAGAGAAATAACTATTCTAGAGTTGGGTTGTTCATGAACGAACAAGTTCAATTTAACAATTCAGTCAATTGAACAATGTGAAGGGGTTCAGTCTTATTGTTCTTTTATTCTTTTTGTTTGTTTGACATTTCTGTATTGCATTATTAAAAATGTTTTCATCATTATTAAAAAAATTTATTTCCAAAATCAGTTGTCATCTATCTGTTAATTCATTCAGTGAGAAGTTATTCAATAACTTAGTTCAGCCAAGCACCGCAGACTAAAAATTAACAACTGAACAAAAAGATCAAACTTATTCATTTATTTGTTCTGAACAAAAATGAACAATCAGTAAAAAGAACGATTATGCCCAACTCTAAACTATTCCCATGTCGGAAACATTTTCATTTTATAATTTTTCTGTTTCGACTTTGAATGACTCATCATCGATCTGCAATGACGTTCAAACGTTAAATGAATATTTTATGTTTAATGTAACAATTTTCATTAAAGAATTACCTTAAATAATAAAAATTTTTGTAAATGTAACATGTTGCAGAAAATAACTATTTTTCAAACATAAGCCTGACAAAACTCGTTGGAACAGCTCGGAAAAAAATATTTAAAAAGGTTGGTCCACAATGTTAGTTTATACTTATTTTTTTGGAGGAACTATAAATATGTATTATATGTAATAAGATGATTGCTTTAGCATATCGCAAAGAAATGTCTATACTGTATTCGTTGGGGTATTCCCTGCTTTGGGATTTTAGAACAAATAGGCTAAATAAGAAATTTCGACACAAATGTCGTATCGCAATGAAATTTCTTACGTACAGCTTTTGGTACCAAATGTAAAGTCGTAAATAAAAATACGATTTTGGAAAAGCAAATCCTGCAATTCCCAAAAAGTAAAAAAAATTCCAATTCAGTTTTTCGAACAAAAATTTACGAAAATTCTAAATTTTCTCAATTTTAAAATTGATTAATTTTGTTGTAGTAAAATAATGCTTTGATTTTTTATTGGTTAACTAGCAGAAAATATATATATTAGCACGCACAGGCATGCTTTTTATAGATCTAACAGAGGAATGTAATAAAATCTGTAGGTATCAACCAGAGCTGTAAATGAATCATTCATTCTTGAATTAATTCGCGAATCATTCAAACAAAAATATAAATTGAATTAAATTTGAGTCAATTCAAATGAATTTGTTAAAAATGAATTTCAATTCATTCATTTGAATTGAATTAATTAAAATGAATTAGAAAATAGAATTAGCCATTAATTTCCAACTCATTTGAATTGATTGAAATTTGAATTGATTTTGCAGGTAAATCTACAAAACCATCACTTTTGTTTTGTTATTCAACTAATTTTTTATGTAAAAGACAGCAAGCATTACAAAAAAAATTCTTAGATTTAAACTTTAGCAATCATTTTTTGATTAAATAATATTATATTTGTATATTGTGGAAAATTTCATTTTTTTAAATTTTTCAATCGAATTTTAAAGATTTTAATGTCTTTGAGTCGTCAAAGATGGCTTTGATTAAAGTTTATTGTTTGTGATTGAGAGTCAATATTTTGTTTAAAGTTTCTTGTGATTGATCAAAAAAAAAAAAAACAATATTATTTTGTCGTTCAGCGTATTTCAAAATAAAAATCAGTTCCTCTTGAAGGAACAAACTCCAAACATCATGTTTCTTTGATCAGGTGAGGATCCAGGATAAGGCTTTTCAATTTTTGTACGGAATATTTTCATTTTAGTAGGAGAAATTGTTCATTCCTCCTACAGATCTGCTCTTGAATTTGATTGATTGCAACTCATTTTTGATTTCATTCATTTGAATTGCTAAGTCTTTATTCTAATTCATAATGAATTAATTTAAAATCAATTGAATTCAAGTGAATTATAAGTGAATTGCAATTCATTTTTACCAAATTCATTTGAATTAATTCAAAATCAATTCAATTCAAATGAATTGAAAACAAATTGCAACTCATTTTTACAAATTCATTTAAATTGGAAATGAATTGAAATTCAATTCTGCCTAATTCGTTTGAATCGCTTCAAATTCCATTCAATTCGTTTTTGTTTTAAAATGAATTAATTCAAAATTTAGCTAATTCATAATGAGTTAAGATCAAAAATGAATGATTCATTTACAGCTCTGATGTTTATAACGCCCAAAAATATAAGTCCACCTTAAAAAGCATTTTATTATTCAGTTGCATAGGAATTATACAAAATTTTTTTTTTTTCTATTTTTAATTAAAAACAATACCTTACGGTCAGACGGACATTTTTTATGAGCTTGTAAATCCAAAAAATAAATATGTAACACTATGGCCCCATGTATGTATGATTAATCACTAACAAATTTTATAAATATTACACATACGTCACCGGAATGAATAAAATTTGTTTAAAATTATGTGTGTGTGTTTGCTAAAATGTATATCTAAAATAACTCTATGAAGAAAATTTAAATTGCAGCCACAATTTAATCAACTACGCAAATATATTATAATTAAATTTCATAGAATTTTTGCATAATGCTTTCTCCATCTTATTTTAAATTTAAAAATTGAATTTTCTCCCCAACCACATATCCCTTTACGCTCTTCATAATTCGTATGGCGGAGTTGATGCCTCGGCGGAAATAGAAACACAAAAAGAAATTACCATATTCCAATAGTTAAATTTTGCATAAGCAGCCTTGTTTCTTTCATAAACAACCATTCAAAATTTCACCATTGAATGCATGAGCTGATACATGGCTGACACAGAGACAGACAGACTGACTGAGTGATGCCCATGTGTATCCAGTTACGAATGTTTAGTTTCCATCATATGACTTTCAACAGCATGAGGGAATATACACAAAAAAACAACATCAACAAATTTATAAGCTTCTAGCTAATCGCTTTGAATATTCATTCATCACTCAAAATATCTACCAGTATAAAAATTGTGTGTGCGTGAGTGTATTAGAGTTTAGGTACGATAAACAGGATATATCTGAAAAAAGGTGGGAAATTTGAAATTTTTTAAATTCTACTTAGGCCCTGATGATTTGAGCAATGTTCTGTTGATGTGATTCATTAAAGTTTTGAAAAAAATATTTCGACGATTTCCGTAATTCAGAAAAAATAAGTAAGAAATGATAGTCGGCATAGACCGACCCTACACTGAGTATATGTAATGCTGTCTTTGGGTATGCTGCACATTGGTTGAGGTTCATAGAAAGAGCGGCTAAAATTAGAAGAAGCTGTCGAAGGATAATGAAACTTGGCACATAGGCCATCTTTATTTAAATTAAGAAAAAAATGGAAAAATCAAAATGATCCGCCCACTTTTCGCCCACCTCCCATACAAAGTGAAAATTAAATTATGATATACGGCATTGTTTTTTAGCACATAACATTTTTAAATACTCAGAACCATTTGTGTGAAATTTGAAAAATATCCGCCCACTTTTACGCCCACTTCCCACACAAATTGTATTGTAAAGGTGGCATAACTCCCTTGATTTTCAATGCATCAACTCAATTTTCACAAAAAATAAATATTATAATTGTAGAATGGGCTCCTGAAAATATATACCTGATCCACCCACTTTTACGCCCATCTCCCATAGAAAAAACAAATAGAAATAACATGAATAAGTAATTTAAGCATACTCTTTTAATAATTTTTTAACATCATTATCGTACTCCAATTTTTTGATTTGCAGCTTTGAGCCAAATCTACTTATAAATGGGTCTGAAGACAATAAAAGATTATGCATTATGTTTTCATTAGTGACTACACATCCAATTCTTCGCGAATGATGTAATCTAAAATCTCTATAGTCTTTATCCCTCGCTTCCTGAGCTTCCTCGGACAGCATACCTGATACAAATAATCAATTAAAATGTAAAAAGTAAAAATTAAATCATTCAATAAGGGCCTTTAGAAAGAGACATTCTATTGGCAGAATAGCTTCTTCACTAGTATGTATATTATATTATGTAATAATTTTAAACAGTAAAGATGGCAACAACACCATGCATGAACGAAAATTCATGTTTTGTTACTTTATCACTTTTACTGTCTTTTTTTTGGAAAGGAGCAGGCAGGTGCTGCTGAGACTTCAAGCTATAATTCGACATCTTTCGTTAAACACCGCTCCACAGCGCTAAAAAGATGCAGTCCACTGAAGTTGATGAACATTGAAATTTTGATGTTGTTTATATTTTGTTCTACAAAATTTTTTATATGACACTTTTTCCAACTTTTTTTTCAATGCAAATTTCTTCCAAGATATTTGTCATTTACGAAAATATACAACAAAGTTAAATGATAAGTTTACTCTGATTGTACCAAAAGATTGAGTATAGAATAATTTTGCATGCCATTTTAAACAAGTGAACATATATGAACTTCGAGCGTGTCTATCCAAACAAATATTAAATATATCAGCCTAAGATTACGGAATCATAATACTCATATATCTGACAACAAAATACCAACAAATTATCTAAATCGACGAACATGAAAAAAATGAATTTCGGGCACTCTTCAACCAATGTATGCTATTCTCTGAGAAGCTAAAAAAAAAACAATTTATTTTATGACTAGCTTAACCTGCTGCGCTTCGCTGCCCCTATCATAGCAGAATAAAATAGTATAAAAGAATATTAAAAAAAAGAAGCTGAACCCGGTCCGCGTTGCTGACCCTTAGAAAACATCTGTTTCGAACAAAACTAAAGTACGGACTACACCGACCTGACTTTGCACCCGAAACACTTATTATCTGTAGCCAGATGACGTCATATGACACAGTTGTAGCAGATATCTATTTCTTAAAAAAAAAGAAACGAATTTATTTAAGGCAAATGGGATGTTATATTTATGAATTCATCTTAAGGCCAGGGGATTACAATGCTTCTTGTTTTTTATTTGGAGTAAAAATATATAAATTATTGGGTGTGCCAACACCGCACAGTGTCAGATTTCGTTGTTTTAGCGGGATTTAATTAAAAAAACTCCTTTAAAAAAAAAAAAAAAAAAAAAAAAGAAAATTATTGAATAGAATAAACAACAACCCTGGTATTTACAAAATCAAGTTTTAAAACAAAAAATATAATCAACAAAAATATAATGGTATCAAAGAGTGAGATGTTTAATTAAAATTTTTTAATAGTTCTTGCTAAAATTAATCAATGTTTGAATGCGTTGAATTTTTTTGTTTTTTGATATTTTTTAAAAAATTTTTTTGAATAGTAAAACACAATATTTAAACTAAATATTACATTACATTTCAAAATAAGGCCAGCTAAATTTGTTTATGAGTGATATTCAAGACATCTATTTTAGGTAAGATTTTTTGTTAATTTTAAAATTTTCAATAGAAAAAAGTTACAGAGTTCAGTTGAGTTCAGTGAAATTTTTTTTACTATACCGTTCACCAACCTTCCTATTTATAGAAACAAAAAAGAAAATCCACCCCAATTGACCCCCGGAAATTTTTGACCTATAAAAGCATCATGACCAAACAAATGTTTCGTAGTGAAATATTCGAAAATTGGCTTTCAACAAAGCAAAATGAAAGGCATGAACAGGTTTTGATTTTATATGTGGAAATATTAGTACTGGAAGCGACAAAATTGTAATTTAAGTAATTTTGTTAAAAAGTTTTGTTATGAAACAAACGTGAAATGGAAGAAAGCAATCGTATGGGGGCTAGGAGAAATAATGGACCGATTCTAACCAAATTCAATAGGCATCGACCTTGGGGTAATGGAAAAGCTTATAACAAATTTTGTCGAATAATCTTTGAAATTTCGATCTGTAGTTTGATTACAAAGTTTACATGGACGGACAGACGGACGGACATCGCTTAATCGACTCAGAAAGTGATCCTGAGCAGATTGGTATACTTTAAGGTGGGTGTAGGAACAATACTTTTGCACATTATAAACATCAGCAAAAATAACTCACTATACCCTCCTCACTATGGTGGTGAAAGGTATAAATATTAAAATTTTGATTTTAACATTTGTATGGGAGGTAGGCGAAGTATTACCACGACCACCTCAATTTTTTCTCCAAAAATGTATCTAACCATAGGAAAACTGTATTTCGAAAATTGTTGAATTATCCGTTTTGAAAATTCAGACATTAGTCCCTCTAGATTACACAAATCTGACACTGTGCACCGTGTGAAAACATGAATTTTCCAAATATAAGCCAGCAATAGTCAACGATTGGCCTTGTGCTTTGTTGATGGGTATAAGAAAGGCAAAACGAAACGGGAACTGGAGCGGCTTAAATTCAAATGGTAAGTCGTTGGGTTGCGTGGAATCAACCCAACGTTGATGGTCAATATTGTTCCGTTGCATAAGGTTGGCGGAGAAGCATTATCGGTGATCTGGCCTTAAATGTTAATACATTCAAAATTCAATAGGATTCTTCATTCATTACCGTGTCAATCGATTTGTATTTCACCAGGCAGTTTCAATTGAATTATAATTTTTTGGTGCTAAAATTGCACGATCCCGCACCCAATACGAATTTTTGTAGTTGGTTGTAAGACTTGGGAATATCTGGCCGACAATGGCTTAAATATTCATTTGCATTTGGCAGTAGTTCGGCGGCAACGGAATCTCTTTTGTGGCGGGATTAATTGGAATTTTTCCCATTTCCGATGTCCAACAATTGTTTTGAGAATCTTTAGACAGAAAGTCGTTAGAGTTCGGCTTCTGTGGCTTCATTTACAGTGAAATTAATTTGAAGGAACTTCAGACCATCATTGGGAAGCGGGAGTAGTGATCTAATATTGTGGTACATTTGGTTTTGTTCTTTGAAGGTGGACATGAAGCCGATGTTGTTTACGATATTTGTTGCCCCTAAGGACGTCATTTGAAAGCATGAGTTGTACTTTTGGATATTTTGAAGGAGGTGCTTGGAAATTGGTGTGCCGCAAAAAATCTTACTTAGAAGCGGCACAGCTCGATAATTGGTGGCATAGCAACTTTATCGTTCAAACAGCAAATACCATATTGTAATGAAAAGACGTCAACTCTAAATCGATTATTTCTCTTGATCGAGCCACTGGGGAGCGATTTGCTTCTAGTTTTTCTTCTAAGCTTTGTGCTGTCTCTGCAGCTCTCGATGAAGATGCACTGCCAAGGATTTGCTGAGGCCATGATTCACTTTCTGTTTCTGCGTCTCTAGACGAAGACTTTCCTGAAGAAGTGATTTGCGCTTGGCAGCTGTTTCAGCTACTATTCCTTGTCTGATCTTCGGTGATTTGGTTGTGTTTTGTAAATTTTCACTTAAAATAATTTGTCCACTAATAATTACCCG
Source organism: Calliphora vomitoria (assembly GCA_942486065.2). Taxonomy (NCBI): domain Eukaryota; kingdom Metazoa; phylum Arthropoda; class Insecta; order Diptera; family Calliphoridae; genus Calliphora; species Calliphora vomitoria. The sequence goes on along the minus strand of OW818030.2, from coordinate 84,088,690 downwards.
CTCATTTTCAGCCATAATTCTTAAAATTATAAAAAAAATGTTTCAAACAAAGTTTGAAGATGAAGAATCTCGCAATTTTAGTAATTCATTTATGCAATATTGAGAATTTGTGTAGGAAATGCCACACCCACTGTTCCGATACGCATAGTTTTTAGCTTTACTCCGTACAGTGATTGTGATGCTCACAATTGTGGAAGATTATGGTCAGACATGATACCGTAATATTCCATAATGACAACGCTCGACCACATGTTGCAATACCTGCTAAAAACTATTTAGAAAGGGGAGGTTTTGTAGTTTTGACTCACCTGCTTTATAGTTCAGACCTTGTCCCATACGGCTACTATTTGCTTCGATCAAAGCAGAACTTTCTCTCTGGGATACCCTTAACTTTGGAACAGAGTATCCCAAATTGGCTTGATTCGTTCTTGGCCACAAAAGTTGAGCATTTCTTTTGGAGCGGAATTTAAATGTTCCCAGAAGGATTGGAAAATGTAAGAGCTAACAATGGCCAATACTTTTTTGTGTTGAGTTTTATGTGGATGCCGATATTTTTAATACATTTAATGCACTTTAAAGTGATTGTCTGAAATGGGCCTTATATCCCTTTCCGTCCCAAGCAATTTAAAAATTTGCGGATTTTAGTGAACTTTTCGATCACATTTCTTGCATTCGTATGTAAAATACTAAAGCAAGTCGCACAAAACATATTACAAAATGTAAAATAAATAACACATAATATTCAGACATTTAAAACAGTAAGAAAAAACTGTACACTAATATATAAATGTGTCTAAAAAATACGTTATATTTACTTACACATTTGTATATGCAGGAACGGAAAGGAATATGGAAGCTTATGGATCGATCCACACAACATTTTTAAATATGATTTATTTTTCTATGAAACGTAATTGTGGAGAAATTTGTATCGAAAGCAATACAAATCAGATAATTACTTATGAGAAAAAAAAGTCCCAATTCTGGAGAACATTTGTATGGGGACTAGGAGGAATGATAGACCGAATTCCAGCAGTTACAATAGGCTTCATCTTTGGGCCGAAATAAATAACTACAAGAAACAAATCTTATCATATGTCGGATTTACGTTGACATTTGTCTCTTTTTTTTAGAAGAAAGTAAAATCTTAGTAGAAATTTAAAATTTGATTCATAATAAGTAACATCTCTTTACATAATAACCTTTACATCCCTATAGGCACATGCGTTCATCATCATGTGAAGTGTTATTTTTGCCATTTATGAATAAAGTATGAAATAAATGCACAAATGCCGAAAATTACAATTTTATGCAAAAATCGAGCCCATCCTCTCTAACATATATGTAGCAAACTGTGTTAAAAGTACAGGTATTTAGCATTTTATAAGCGAAAAGAAAATTATTTAAAAATACTCAACATACTGACACATTTCAACACGTCATACCGAAAAACATATGTATGTAGCGGGATTGAAAGACAATTAGTTCAATGTGTGAGGGATACAAGTATGAGTTTTAGTTTAGCGAATTTTTGGTGTATGTTTTTTTCTTTACATTAGATATTTATGGGTTTGTTCTAGCATAAAGAAAATATAATGAGATGATTAAAACGTTGATAATGTTGGCTATGTTTAGTTTTAAGAGGAAATGTTATTGGAATATTAAAAAATAATTTAGAATATGAATTTGAATAATGGTTGTTTTGAAGAAAGAAACAAATGTTGGTAAATTTATACATTTCAGGCGAAATAACTGAAATCTTCATAGGGTATAAATAAAATGTTTATAAATTCACAGAATTTTAAAACAATTAAAAGTGATATATTTACCATTGTTGAGCAGAACCTATAATTAGCATAGTTTTTTTATTATTACAACAAACTGGAACAGGGAAATAAAAAAAGTCAGCAATATATATTTAATGATATCATAAATCGATGACTACTGTTGCACAGTGATTTGGAAACTTTTTATTTTGCAAATAATTCGGTAACTCATGAACGATTAGATATATCTTAATGGAAATAAATTTCACAGTTTTAAAAAAATCAACAAAAATTCAGTTCTTATTCGAACATTAACCCATTAACGCCGAATGGGTAGAAAAAAACCCAAAAATAGAGCAATTTTAGAAAAATTAAAAATCTTCTTTTGGATAAAGATAAAGTTTGAATCAGGCTAACTAAAATAATTTGTTCGGTAATATTAGGTGATGCCTTAATGGAGAACTAGTGGGCCAAATTTGAGCAATTTTATAAAATCACAAAATTCGAAAATAAGTGGTTCTAGAAAACGGGGGGAGTGGAAGACTCCAATGCCCTCCTTGTGTCTAGTAGTCTTGGATGTCCCCTATCAGTAACAAAAATTGTGAGTAGTATAATTGGAACCGATTATGGCCAATTGTCTAGGATTCCGTAACTGAATGAATAAATAAAATAAAAAAACCAAGTGATTAATCCCACTTTTCTAAGCTACAAGTACGATTTTGTCGATTGGGTATAAAAATACACACTTTGGCATATGTGGATTCTAAAACATATAAAATATGAATTTAATTTTTCAAGAAAAATTTAGGTTTTTGTTAGAAAACCATAATAAAAAAACATCTATTGGTATAAGAATACATTTAAAATATTTAAATTGTGAAAGGTTGACACAACCTAACTAAAATTTTTTCGAGCACGAAATAATGATGCCAAACCCGTACTTTTATATTGATTTTGAATACCACAATTAAAAAAAAAAAAAAAAAAATGGTAGCTATGTGTGTGTAGGGGTTTTTAGACCCCAGAGTTCGAGTTATTTTAACATATGCTTGTCCTATGAGGAAGTGAATTGACTCTTTGGAGACAAGAAATACATTTTTCGATTACAAATTGACAATTAACTCTGCATTCGATTTATTATGACAAAAATAGTTTCAAATGTCCCCATCTCTAGATTATGAAATGTTTAAGTAACGACTGTCTCCACTCTTCATTACAACGAGTACATTCGGGAAGAATGACCCTACCTATAACTTATTGTTTTTTACGGGTGTATTGATTGAGTCCATGTCGAACTGCTGGGGAGTGTTAAAAGTTTTCTGTCGTCTGTTTGTGTACGTTTATGTTATATTTTGTATCAATATTTTTCCATTCCTCCTCAATTTGTTATTCATTTGTGAAAACTTTACTAATATATTTTCTATATAATGTTGCCTAGACTTTCTTTACACGCAGAAACAAAATATAGTTGTGCATTGTTACTGTAACCATTTCAACATCTGTGCATGTTTACTATAACCATTTCAACGTTTTTATCAATATTATAGTCACAATATATATATGGTTAATTTACCATTCACATGATTATATCAACCATATATATGGTTACAGTCAACATGTATATGTTTGTGTATATTATTAATTATATTATTAATATATCCCCCCTCTGGATCCGCGTCTGTATCTAGGTATTGGTAGATCTACAAAGTAATCATCAAAACATAGAAAAAAATGTGTTAAAGGCTTCCTTTAAATGCCTTTGTATAAAATTTCATTAAAATCGGACAACGGAGTTAGGGGTCATTGTATGTATAAATAGTACTCGAAAATATCTACCAAATATACGCTTTCATGTCGTATCTCTTCTTGTTCAGGATATATGTATTTATGTTGACAAATTTGTTTTTTAAATTCTGGCTGAATTTTTGTTTTTTTGTTGATTAACATATCAGCTAACTATATAACCAATTCTTTGGGAAGAAAAAATGTATTTGACAAATTCTTGTGGAATTATTTACCTGTACTTTGCGCACAATGTTTTTATTAAAAGTCTGACTGAGGGACATCGTTAAATCTACTTAGAAAGTAATTCTGATGCCATCGGTATACTTTAAGGCTATATCTGCAGACATCCAAATTAGGAACATCTACAATAAGGTAAATTTTTTACAAAAGGTTCTTTATATTATTACTCTTATAGAAACAAATTTGTCGGGGCTAGTATGTATTTTGTCTATGTTTCTGCAAGAAAACGTTACCTAAATCGATGCAAAATAAAAATTGGATCGTTTTTGCACAGAGCATAATAAAGGGTTTTCCAACATGAGATGTTGTTTTGAATCACCCGGTATTTCGGTAGCTGTCACTTTTGAAGCTTTTATTCTTTGACATTTGATAAGTAGAAACTTCGCCATTACTAAAAATGGAACGATACAAGCTTCAACAATGTATTGAAACTACTAAAATTCACTACAAAAATGGTGAAAATCTTGCAGTCACAGTTCGCAAAACAAAAGCATTATTGGGTGGTCGTGAATCACCTTGTCGGACCGCAATACAAAAATTAGTGAAAAAATTCGAGCTGTTGGGACAAGTTAGTGATCTGAAGAATAAAACCCGTGCACGTCGCTCAAGAACAACTGAGAATATTGCTGCTGTAGCCCAAAGTTTGCCCAGGTTTGTCCATTACTCATCGTTCTTTGGAATTGGAGATTCCACAAACGTCATTATACCGTATTTTGCATAAAAACTTGGGTCTTAAGGCTTATAAAGTTCAGTTAACACAAGAACTCAAGCCGATCGATCGACAACAACGTCGTGTCTTTACCACGACGACCACGCTTACGTGGATATGGTCCTGTAAGCATGGTCGCCTTGGCCATTTGGTTGATGTTGTTTTTCATTATTAACGGCTAACTTCCTCATTATTATGAAATAAACAGATGATAATTCCGTTGATAGAAAATCTGGTTCAGGTAGAAGCAATAGTCCACATGATATTTCTAGAGCCAAACAAATAGAAAGCATTTTCAGAAGAGTTCCCAACACATTCGGTAGGAAAGCAGTACTCGGACTATTTGGTACGAAAAGTTAAAGCCAATACTTTAACTTAAACAGTTCCTGACAGGATCGTTGCTAAAAATTTTGAGGCCAAAACCGAGCACGGAAATTGAAGTCAAATTTTATTTTAAAAAATATACCTGCTACATAATGAATGACAAAAAGAAAAACATTTGTTACAAAGGGCTCTATAATTACCGAAATTTACATCAAGGAATGTTTACAAAAGAGGATGCCTAAACTCATAGGACTTCTAAATGTGTCCACTTATTTTTGGCCTGATTTGGCATCCTGTAACTATGGTAAGCAAGGTCTTGAGTGGTACAAGAACACTAATGTGGTATTTGTACCAAGAGAGGCAAATCCTCCAAACTGTCCGGAGCTAAGGCCAGTGGAGCGATATTCGGCTCTTGTTAAAAGAGAATTGAAGCGCACAAAAATTTGTCCTAAAGCTTTTAAACAAAAACTACCTGTTCGAACAAAGTGGCTGAAAGCTCTATAAAAACCATTATGGAAGGGCTTCCGAAAAAGGTTCATTAATTCATCACTATTGATTAGAACTATATATATATATATATATTTTGTAAGTTGTAATAATTTTTACCATAGATACAGATGCCAATCAGGCCAGAAATAAGTGGACACATTACGAAGTCTTATGAATGGAAGCATCCTTTTTTGTAAACATTCCTTGATGTAAATTTCGGTATTTATAGAGCCCTTTGTAACAAATGTTTGGCTTTTTTGCTGCAACTGCATATTGCTTGCAATACCAAGAACTTTTTGGGAAATTTTGTCTGCTTTTGGGTCCTAAACTTTTCTTTAACATTACCCCGGGCATTAGCAACATACAAATTTTGACCCGGAAGCTGCAAAAATTCTGCCAGAACACACGTTTCGTCATCCATTATGCAGCAGGAATATTTTATTTTATTAAATTTGACTTCAATTTCCGTGCTCTGTTTTTGGCCTCTAAATTTTTAGCAGCGTTCCTGTCAGGAACTTTTTGAGCCTTGTATCTGTTTAAACCTGCATTAGCTTTAATTTTTCGTACCAAATAGTCCGAGTACTGACCTAACCGATCTGCTTTTCTACCGGAGGTGATTGGAGCTCTTTTAAAAATGCTTTCTATTTTTTTGGCTTAATAAACATCCTGTGAACCATTCCTTCTACCTGAACCAGGTTTTCTAGCAGCGGACAAGCTCTCTGGTGCTGTTGAATAACATTGGAAACAGTTTGACGGCAGACCTTTGATTGTTTGGCCAAATTTTTGTAGGACCAAGTTGGGTTTTGTTGAAAATATTTAAAAATTTTAGTACGCACTTTTCTTCTGTTCACTCATTTTAATCAGATTAACAACAAATGAACATAATTGACATTTAACATAATAACTGACATGCTTTACAAAGGTAACATGGGTTAAAAGTCTTAATGAAAATCGTGTGTTAAGAATTTCTCGATCTCAGTCCTTATGTGCTGTTCGAACAGTAAAGTTGTTCTGGCGCCAATTATTGAGCCGCCTTATCCGCTTTCTAGCACCTCCACCAAAATATCCGAAAGTACAACTCATGGTATCAAATGACGTCCTTCGGGGCAACTAATATCGTAAACAACGTCGGCTTCATGTCCATAATTGGATCGTTACTCCCGCATTCCAATGATGATGCGAAGTTTCTTCAAATTTATTTCACTGGAAATGAAGCTACAGAAGCCGAACCAAAACAATTGTTTTACATCGGAAATGGGAGAAATTCCAATTGATCCCTCCACAAATGAGATTTCATTGCCACCGAACTTCTGCCAAATGCAAATGAATATTCAACCTACTACAAAAATTCGTATTGACTGTGGGAACGTGCAATTTTGGTACAAAAAAATGATGATGGCAACGAGCTCAATGAGCAAATTCAATTGAAACTGCCTGGCGAAACAATGAAATACAAATCTATTGACATAGTAATGAACGAAGAACAAGCCGTTAATTATCCTACTGAATTTTTAAATTCATTGGAAGCAGCCGGAATGCCTCCACATGAATTAAAAGTTGAATCACCGATATTGCTTCTTCGCAACTTAAACGCGCCAAGTGCACGTTCCAAGTAAACTGCTGATTGCTCTTTAATAGACAAGTAAATTGTTCTCTTTTGCATTACGTCAAACCTATAAGATATTCATTATCTTATTCTATATAAATAAAAATCAATTGTCGTTCGTTGGTAATTGCATCAGTTGAGAACGGCTAGACCGATTTGGACAATTTTTTTACTGAAATGTTCGTCATAGTCCAACTTAGGTTTTTACGGCAAGAAAAATTGACCACGCCCACTTTTACGCCCACTTTTTTCAATTTATCTAAAATCGGAAAACGGCTGCACCGATATGGCTAATCTTTTATTTAAATGATCGTAGTAATCTAATTTAAGTTTTTACTGAAAGAAAAATTTACCACGCCCACTTTTACGCCCACTTTTTTCCATTTATCTAAAATCGGAAAACGGCTGCACCGATTTGTCAAATTCTCCTTATTTTTCGGCTTATTTGTAAGTAAAGTTTTTGCTGGGATATTCTTATGTTGTAAATAACTCATTTGTTATTACTTTTGTATTGTTTCGCGATTTGTCCGAAAATACCGTTACTTTTTTATTTACATTCCAATTTATTTGTGCAAATGTTGATTGACTGCTTATTGTCAAATTGTTGATCAAATTAATCGGTGGACGAAAAATAAAATAAGTGCAATTGTTAATTGTGAATTAAAAAAAGTTTAAAGTGTTTCTAAAAAAGTTAACTAACGGTGATAAGTTTTTTTTTGAATTAAGATTCCATTGTAAGTACATTGCAATCAATTCATTAATTGAAATAAGTTAAATCGTGTTACCTCAAACAAATTTATAGATTAACCTACTATAGACTGTGGGTTTTGAAGTTATAAACGGTTAAAAGGTAAGAGCAAAGTCAATAAATTCTATCGCATTGTAATGCCGCCAATAAGAAGGAGCAATTTAGGTCGCAGAACTCGCAATGCTTCAAATCAAGCGTATTTTCGATCTAATCAAACTGCGGAACAACTCGAAGAGCGAAATGAAATTGAACGAAATCGATTATCACAAACACGTTCTGCACGTACACAAGAAGAAAGAGAATATGCAAACGAAGTAGATATGCATCGAATGAGACACAATCGTTCTATAGAATCCAACCGAGTGATAATTAATTCAAATGTACGTGCAAGAAGAGAAACAAATGTTGCGTTAAATACTCATCGAGCTGCATTTCATTACAACAGGACAGTCGATTACAGTGCAGACCATTCCGTTGCTATTGGTTCGATGAGCGTTGTGTGCCCACATTGTAAGGCATTGAAATATAAAAATGAAACTCCTGGATTGTGTTGCGCAAGTGGCAAAGTGAAATTGACACCGTTGATTCCACCACCAGAGCCATTGCTCTCATTGGTTTCTGGAACAGGAGCTCATTCCAAGCATTTCCTAACACAAATCCAGAACTACAACAATTGTTTCCAAATGACTTCATTTGGCGCAACAAATGTGATTCGGGATAATTTCATGCCTACTTTCAAGGTAATTTCACCACTTACAGCATTTTATTTTGTTTTCTTATGTAAATTAAACATTACAGATTCAAGGTCAAATATATCATCGAGCAGGTTCGCTTTTGCCAGTTCCGGGTGCTGACTATAAATTTCTGCAGATTTACTTCATGGGCAATGCTCCACAAGAAGTAGAACAGCGTTGTGCATACAACAGTTCGGTAAAAAGACCAATTGTTGAGCAACTGCAAACTTTTTTCCATCAACACAATCAATTGATTGCATTGTTCAAAACCGCACTAGACCGCATGCCCTCTGATAATCACAAAATTGTTATCAGAGCCGATAAGACTCCTACGGGAGAACACGCAAGACGTTTCAATGCACCAACAATTGATGATGTCGCCATTGTCGTCGTTGGTGAAAATTTGGAATCACGTGATATCGTTCTACATCGACGAAATAATCAGCAGCAGCGTGTGTACGAAACTCACCGATCATATGATGCGTTACAATATCCAATCATATTTTGGCAAGGTGAAGACGGTTATCATTTCTCGATCAAAATGATAAATCCGCTTACAGGTGAATATCAAATCTATATTTTTTCTATTATAAGATCAATTAATTTTATTGACGCGAAAATTAATGTACAGGCGCTGAAACAAACAAAAAAGTAAGTTCAATGAACTATTATGCATTTCGACTGATGGTTCGTGAAAATGAGGACAATCACATATTGAAATGTCGTCGTCTTTTCCACCAATATGCTGTCGATATGTATGTAAAAATAGAAACAGAAAGATTGACATTAATTAGATTGAACCAGAAAAAACTGCGTTCCGAAGAGTACATACACCTTCGAGATGCCATAAATGTGGACGGGAACGCACACAATATCGGCCGGATGACGATTCTCCCAGCAACGTACGTCGGAAGTCCTCGCCATATGCATGAATATGCTTAGGATGCTATAACCTACGTTCGACGCTACGGTACAGCAGATTTATTCATAACTTTCACTTGCAATCCACAGTGGATAGAAATTCGGCAAGAATTATTCCCTGGCCAATCACCCATCGATCGCCATGACGTCACCGCGAGAGTCTTCAAACAAAAATTAAAATCACTGATGGATTTCATTGTGAAGTATCGCGTGTTCGGCGAGACGCGCTGCTGGATGTATTCAGTAGAGTGGCAAAAACGCGGACTACCACACGCGCATATCCTCATTTGGTTGATTGAGAAGATAAGACCGAATGAAATCGATGATGTGATATCAGCTGAAATTCCTGATGAAGTAGAAGATCCAGGCTTGCACGAGGTTGTTACTAAAAACATGATTCATGGCCCCTGTGGATCATTTAATATCCTTTCTCCGTGTATGGTCGACGGCAAATGTTCGAAGCGTTATCCAAGGCCATTAGTAGCTGAAACAATTACCGGAAATGATGGTTACCCACTGTATCGTCGCCGTTCAATTGCTGACAATGGAAGATCAACAATGGTGAAAGTGAATCAGCAGGACATTCAAATTGATAACCGTTGGATTGTTCCGTATTCGCCACTACTCTCCAAAACATTCAAAGCACATATCAACGTCGAATCTTGCCATTCCGTGAAATCCATCAAATACATCTGCAAATATGTGACCAAAGGTAGTGACATGGCTGTGATTGGAGTTAGTGCGGAGAATTCCATCGATGAAGTCACTCAATTTCAAATGGGCCGCTATGTTAGTAGTAACGAAGCAATTTGGCGCATTTTTTCATTTAGCATTCATGAAAGACATCCTTCTGTTATTCATTTAGCCGTACATTTGGAAAATGGTCAAAGAGTGTACTTTACTGAGGAGAATGTATTACAACGAGTTGATCGACCGCCACCTACAACATTGACCAGATTTTTTGAAATGTGCAGGAACGATGAATTTGCCCGAACGTTACTATACTCCGAAATGCCAAGATATTATACTTGGAATCAATCGACAAAGAAATTTCAACGACGGAAACAAGGAAATCCTGTTCCAGGTTTCCCCAATTTATTTTCCACCAACGCATTAGGTCGTATTTACACAGTTCATCCAAGAAACGATGAGTGTTTCTATTTGCGTTTGCTATTAGTCAACGTTCGTGGCCCAACATCATTCCAAGATTTGAGAACTATAAATGGTGAATTGTGTGACACGTATAGAGAAGCATGTCAACGCTTGCGATTGTTGGAGAATGACGCTCATTGGGAATGCACCCTCGAAGATGCTGTGCTTTCATCAAATGCTCATCAAATACGAACACTGTTTTCGATAATTGTTTCAACATGCTGCCCATCCAAACCGACTGATTTATGGAGCAAATACAAAGATGCCATGTGTGATGATATTTTGCATCAGGTGCGTATTAGAACATCAAATCCAAATTTGCAACTGAATGAGGAAATTTACAACGAGGCTTTGATTTTAATTGAGGACATGTGCTTGATGATGGCGAACAAGGTATTGTCTGAGTTAGGCATGGCAGCTACCAATCGACCGATGCACGACGTATTTAATCAAGAGTTGCGACGCGAAATACAATATGATTGCGATGCCTTGAAGGAATTAGTACGAACAAACGTTCCACTGTTGAATCGACAACAAAAATATGCATACGACACTCTTATGAAAGTTGTGAAAGATGGAACTGGAGGAATTTTTTTTTTGGATGCTCCCGGTGGAACTGGAAAAACTTTTTTGATTGCGTTGATTTTGGCCACGATACGCTCGCAGAATGATATTGCACTTGCACTTGCTTCATCAGGAATTGCAGCTACGTTGTTGGAAGGCGGTCGTACTGCCCATTCAGCACTCAAGTTGCCATTGAAGTTGCACATCAATGAAAATCCAACATGCAACATTTCCAAGAACAGTGCAATGGCCAAAGTTTTGCAGCAAAGCAAACTAATCGTTTGGGATGAGTGTACAATGGCGCATAAAAAGTCTTTGGAGGCATTAGATAAAACTTTGCAAGATTTACGAAACAATCAAAGCCGTTTTGGTGGTGCAATGATTCTGTTGGCAGGGGATTTTCGGCAAACATTGCCAGTGATTCCACGGTCAACGCCAGCCGATGAACTTAATGCATGTTTGAAGTCGTCCGTTTTGTGGAAACACTTCAAGAAACTCAAATTGACTGTGAACATGCGTGTCGAGCTGCAGAACGATCAATCTGGAGAAGCATTTTCCAAACAATTGCTGGACATTGGCAACGGCAAAATCCCGGTTGACATTTCGACCGGTTGCATTCAATTTCCCCCCGGTTTCTGTCAGTTCACCGAATCAAAATCCGAGCTAATCCGAAAGGTATTTCCAAACATTGCACAAAATTACAAAAATCATGATTGGTTGAGCGAACGTGCTATATTGGCTGCGAAAAACATTGATGTCGACGAATTGAATTTTAAGATTCAAGGTGAAATTGCTGTCGAATTGATGACGTACAAATCGGTGGATTCCGTTACTTCCCAAAATGATGTTGTCAACTATCCAACCGAGTTTTTAAACTCGCTGGAATTACCCGGATTACCGCCTCACAATCTCCAACTGAAAGTCGGATCGGTAATCATAATGTTACGAAACTTAAACCAACCACGTCTTTGTAATGGCACCCGACTTGCGGTAAAAAACCTGATGAACAACGTCATCGAAGCAACAATACTTAAAGGAAAGTACAAAGGAGAAGACGTTTTGATACCACGGATCCCAATGGCTCTGACCGACATGCCATTCGATTTTAAACGATTGCAGTTTCCGGTACGGCTTGCATTCGCTATGACAATTAATAAATCTCAAGGGCAGTCATTGCGTGTTTGCGGCATTAACCTTGAAAATCCATGCTTCTCGCATGGTCAATTGTATGTCGCCTGTTCCCGTGTCGGAACTCCATCAGCATTATTTATTTACGCGCCAGGCAACAAAACTAAAAATGTCGTGTATCATAAAGCATTGCAATGAAGGAAACTACGATATCACTGCAAAGCAACAGAAAAAAGTATTTCTTTATTTTAATTGGTTCCTGAACATCGATCTTTCAATCAAAATGTAAATATAACACCATATATTGTACATATTTTCAAATCAAATGTAATTTAAACACACCTCAAACCTACATAAATAAAAATTATCATTTAAAAGTACGTTGTTTGTCTCTTTTTACTATTTTTTCATAATTCAAACAGCTTCTCACAAATTCACAAATCGAACACAAACATTTTTTCTAATATATGGACAGGACAACGTCTGTCGGGTCAGCTAGTAAGTAATAAAAGTAATAAAATTTCATTAAGTCCCGGTCTACACTATGAAACATTTGCTGTAAAATATTTTTAAATTCTCTTTTGAAACTACATTCGTGTCCACACAGTAACGTTTTTGCTTTTCAGCTTTTGACATTTCTGTACAGAACAAATATGAGCGAATTAATGTGGATAAATGTGGATAACATACTCAACAAAAACTTCATGTACATGAAACAGACTCTGATTTAAAACTCGAAATTTGGGTATTTGGGTTTTAGATGATGAAGAATAATTTTGAACCTTGGGATCAAAAAAATCCAAAAAGTGCTTATTTTGCTCTATCTTAAGCTGCAAGTTAGTTACGACTTGAACCAGCTATATACAAGTCAAGTAAATGCTATCATCGTATTCTCTTGACCACATTTTCTGCAATAGAGTTCATATTTGTTAAGTGTTATTGAAAAAATCATACCCGAATGCGATTTAGTTATTTCGCAGCATCTACTTCTAATCACTCTAAATTTTAATTACTTTGTATTGTGCCTAAAAATATATATTTTTTTCTAATTTCTTTTTTTTTTTGGTTTTAATTTACACATACATATTAACAACTAGATGATCATTTGTCTACCACAATTACAATTTATTGTAACAAAGGAGTGTTTTATACAGAGTATTTAGATTGTGTGTGTGTGTGTTTGTGAAAGGATCTGTGCAAGTGAGAATAGTATTATTTAGTTTAAACATAAAAATAAAAGTATTATTGTGTGTCTGCATGTGTGTAATTTTTTTATGTGAAAAATAGTTTGGTTTTTATTTAGTTGTGGTTTTTGACACCACCACGTTTGCTACCATCTAAATTAAGGTATATTGTGTTGATGATAGTATTTGCAATGCAGAGAAGGAAATTTCACTTTATTGCCACAGTAATCTAGGCTCTCTAGTGTTTTGAATAACAATTTCTTAAAAGCAACTATAACGTGGATTAATATTGTTACGAATTTGTAATAGCGAATTGAATTTAACGGTCTGTAACGACTGCATGCAGCATTCATCATGTTTATAAACACGTCCATCAGTAGAAACTTCTACTTATCAACAATGTTGATGGCATACTGTTATTAGCATTGTTTATAAGTATGGCAACACTAACTGTTTAAACTGCTAACATTGACATCGAAAGCTCTAGAATTTGAACATACTAGATTGTCCGCTAAGAGCATTGTAGTATATTCACGAAAGACGGCGTGTGTTCAAATAGTGGCAGAGGTTGCAGTCGTGAGTGAGTTGATCATAGGCGCTGTTAAAGTTAACATCAACTGCCTTGTACATTTAAGTTTGTACATTATAAAGTGTGTGTGTATTTCTGCAAATTGATAAACGTGTATAAAGACACTGAGTGACTATTTGAACTGTTGTTGTACATTTTCTTTCCAGTTATGGCACTACAAGTTCAGTAGCTTGTTTCTGCAGGCGGTTGCGACCGCCTGTTTTGGCATGCGATCGCGACCGAATATTTCGGCACTGAGACTTCGGTTGTCAGTTTTGCACTGATACTTCGGTTGTCAGTATCGGCATTGCAACTTTGGTCGACAGTTTCGACACTAAGACTTCGCAGCTATTTTCGGCGCTACGACTTCTTTTTGCGTTTGCGACTTCGGTTGCCAGTTATGGCACTACAACATTAGTTGCTAGTTTCGGCACAGTTTTGCATCAGTTTTGCACTGATACTTCAGTTGGCTGTTTCGGCACTGTGGTTCTGTACGCCGGTATATATAGTTTTAAGTAAACTGTATTATTTAGTTAGTTTTGATTAGTATTAAATCGATCCTGTATACTTCATTACCTGAGGAAAGTATAGGTTTTGCAAGGCTCCATCCATTCTCCTACTCTATTTCTAAACGTCCTTCTATGTTAAACTTCCAGATGACAGCAACATTTCCCATTCATATTTATTTCATTATAGTCCAAGCCTGTCGAAGATTTGGGCAATGAGCCAAATATGAATGTTACGCTTAACAAAAAAATAACAATGATTTCTTAAATAAAACTATGTATATTTTGACCCTCAAAAATATAAAAATAAATCCTGTTTTCTTCTACTTAAGGTTTGTGGAACAATAAGTTAACCCCGGACAATACTGAACTACCTCATCCGACGACAAAGCCACTTTGCCCAATTTTAAAACATACCGTTTTATAACAATATTATCATTTAGAAATCTAACTTTATTAAAATTACATTTCCTTTAAATTATCATTCACTCATTCAAACTTCTTTTAAAAAACCCAATAATTGTAGTGCTTCCAAACTCCACCTATGTGTATAAATCTAAATCTTCTGTACTTATTGTTGCTTTGAAAAACAAAACAATTCTAACAATAAATTGCTGTTCTAATGTTTTCATTTTAGCTATTCTTCGTATTGTTGTTTTTCATTATTTTATTCCTGGTGTTTGAGTGCTGTTCTACAATCCAAATGAAGGGACAACTGAACTGATGGCAACCAACCAACCAGCCAAAAACAAAAAAAAGCAAACCAGCAGCTTCAACAACAACTGTAACAATAACAATATTGAAAATACTATTCATATCCTGCCAGTTAAAATTTACAAAACAAAAGAGTGTTTAATATGAAATTGTTTATAAATTTTGTAAATATGTAGTTCTTAGTTCCCAACGATTTCATTTGTACAAATACATTTTACATTTAACATGGCACGTTCAATTTGGAGTGCGAATGGGAAATTAGAGAAAGACACGAGAAAAAGACATTTCGTGTATCAGGAGATGACTAAATTTAAAATTAATCACTTTACCAGAAAGAACTTGATAACTGAAATTAGAGCCCTAGTTTTTAATATCATAGAGATGCATTTTTTCTGGTAAAGCTAAATATCATGGATAGTTATTGCAGAAAAAATACAAAATTTGGAAGGACCTCTAAAGTACCCCTAATAGAAATTGGACACATTTCTCTGTTATTGTACGTTATTGATATAGCATTCAACATCACGTACAAATCATAAAATTGTGGAATGGAATTCATTAAAAAATCAACATTAGAGATGAGGCTCATTTCTGGATGAACAAATTGTCATATTGTGAACGGTACCAACTCACATGAAATCCAATACATCCCGAAAAAGTCATAATTCTGAGATATCGACATTGGCAAGACCATCACGGCGACCACTACAGGTCGATGATATCCTTTATAAATGAATTAAATAAAATGAACAATATGTGTTGTCCATATATATGGGTTGTCCATACATAATGGCATCGAAAGGCCTTTCAAATGAATTATAACTGTCGATGATATCTCATGCGCACTTTGTTTTATTTAACCCTTATGTGCTCAGTAGTCTACATTTGTAGCATTTCTGCAGAAAAAGTTGAATAAAAAACAAAAATTACACAACAACAGGATCCGAAATTGTCAGTAGCTTCTAATACGTTAAAAAAATAATTTACAGCTCCCTCCAGACCCTACATTTCAAAATGTATACATCATATAAAATGTATGGAAATTCACATCACTCATTTACTCAACTCAATATTTGTTTGAATGCGGCATGTCGAACATGTCATTTAGTATTTGTTTTTACTCTTTGCTTTCTTGTGCACGTTTGTGTATGCATGTGGTCTCTAATGAGCAACAATCTTCGCCGGTACTATCAACCATCGGGAGAAATAATAGTTGACGAACAACTATTTGAATATCGCGGAAGAACTAGATTTGCGCAGTACATCCCATCCAAGCTTGCAAAGTATGACATAAAAGTGTGGTTCGCATGCGATGCAAAGTAATTCTTTCCTCCAAACAGCGATATTTATACAGGAAAGGGCTCAAATTCAAATCATGCAACCAATGTAGGAGAGAGTGTCGTGCAAAGACTCTACCCTTGGGAAAACACAACAAGAACCATAATCTTTACAATTTTTTCACATGATTGAATCTGGGTAGGCATTTGAAAAATCTAGCTCTTCTTGGTACTGTTCGTCAAAACAACACATTTGTGCCAAATGAATTGAAAGCAGACTGCACACGAGCAGAAGAGTCTACAGTTTTTGGTTTTCTCGAATCAAAATTTTCGTTGGTGTCCTACGTTCCAAAAAAGGGGAAAGCAGTTGTACTACTTTCCAGTACGCCTTTGACAAATGCTATTGTACTTGAGATGAAAAGCAAGCCACAATATATCCTTGACTACAACGCAACCAAAGGAGGCGTCGATGTGATGGTCAAAAGGCTTTCTGCATATTCAACTAAACGTAAAACTTTGCACCGGCCTTTGGCAATATTTTCTAACATGCTAGATATAAGTGCTCCAGCCGCATTCATTATATATTCGGAAAAACAACGACCACATCCACCAAATAGACAAACGACGAAAGCTCCAGCGAAGCCTTGCAGCTCTTCATGCCAGAAATTGGACAGCGCTCTGAAAATCCAAAGGTATTATGCCATTCTCCTACAAACCTGGGTATTGACATGGCACTCTGAAGTTCTCTCGTTTCTGGCGCTAGTATGAACCGCTTGCCTGATACTATTTCTAACGCCATACATCCCATGCACCCTGTTCGTTGTTTATATTGTGAAGTTGGAAAGCATAAAACTACACGCAAGATTTGCAGTTGATGTTTAAAACCTATATGTGATACACATGCCTTCACATATACTTTGGGTAAATGCTGTACCATGAATGAAATTTAAACATTTTCACCTTAACTTTGTATCTAAAAATCATATATTTCTTAATAAATATGCATTCAAGTAGTAAAGTATTAGGTACATTAATTTTTTATTTCACATGCGCTTTAATTTTTGACCATATTGTTTCAATGGGGTTGAGTACTGGGGAATATGGGCTCAACCTAAGCAAAGTTGCTTTTGAGTTTTTGAATAATCTCTCAAGTTTGCTGTGACATTGAGCATTGTTACAAACTACTACTAAAAGGTTGTTGCCCAAATTCTCCCATTTTTGAATAACATCATTAACATACTAATTTGCAACAGTCGCGTTAAAAGAATTTAAAGTTAAAACTCTCAATATCAATTGTTCTTTTCCGAATTATAAATGAAAATTCTCATTATCAATTGTTCTTTTCCGAATTATAAATGAAAATTCTCATTATCAATTGTTCTTTTCCGAATTACTCTTGAAACTGGTGCAGAGCTAGTTCCTCATATGTTGACATAGTTTTCCATACAAATACATATTTGCTACAAATGTAGACTTCCGACCGCCAACGTAAGTTTGCAATCCGATCACATAAAGGTAAATTTAAAGATATGAGCGCTAAATGAAATGGCCTTTATACTTAAAGCGTTTTCAATCTTAAAACAATTCCTGTCAAGATGAGTTTCAAACCAATATATAAATTTTAATATTAACAAGTCAGACATAAGAAAGTATGGTCGGTCAAGCCCGTCCATATAATAACCTACACTGAGTAAGTGAGCAAAAACATTTTTCTTTTAAAACTTTAATAATTTATTTTCGTGAGTGATTTTCGGAAGTGGGCTTATATGGGAGCTATGACCAATTATGGACCGATAACCATGAAATAAGGTGGTGTGATTAATGTCTATATGAAAGTTATTTATGTTGCATTTTATGTGTATACCAACATTTTTAGGAGATTTATGCTCGTTAAAGTGATTATCGGAAGCAGGGCTTATATGGGAGCTATGACTAATTATGGACCGATCATAATAAAATTTGGTGACATGAATTCCGTATATATAAAACATATTTGGAGAAAAACTTGTGTAGATGCTAAATAAATTAAACATTTATGACCGATAAAGTTCAATTTCGGGAGGACATTTGTATAGGGGATAGGTGAAATAATGGACCGATTTCAGCCAGTTTCACAAATCCAATATACCCTCCCCACCATGGTGGTGTAGGGTATAATTAGGTGACATGTTTTCCGTACATATATGACTTGTTTGGACACTTACATAAATTAAAAAAAAGTCCTATTTGGGTAGGACATTTGTATTGGGGGCTAGGTGAAATAAAGGTGAAGTAATCAAAATTTTGACCTGTACTTTGAGCACAAAGTTTACATTGAAAGACAAACAGCTACTTAAATAACTGAAATAAGTATGTACATATTATATAAAAAAAAAACTGAACCAAGGTAAAATTCTGCATATCTAACTATACCTAATTTGAGTACCCACAGCGCCACCCCTAATAAGTCTGTGTAGTAAGTCATCAAAAAATAAACGTAACTGCTCCTCTATTACGCCTGTGTGAGATTTCATGCCCAGCGGATCAGCTACTTGGAAGATTTATTTAATTATATACCAAAAACCGTTAACAATTTCAAGAGTATCCAAAGATTGTGAGTATTCTGAAGGGTAGATATAAGTACAAATTGCATCTTATTGGTTTTCAGAATAGTGTTTGCCATAAAAACCAGAAATTTCATGATATAGTGATGTTTCTTGAAGAAAAATGTAAAATTGTGTTAAATTCGAGCAGTTTATGATATCGTAAGAAAATTTGAAATTAATGTAAACCGAAAGGTCGATTAGGTTGGTTGGCCGGGCTTCACTTACGATCTCTTTCGCTTTGGGTTATCATAACCATTTTTCATCGCAAGTAATAATTCGGTTCAGACATGCAAAATCGTCATTCAAAGTCTGTCGGCTTCAAGTCATTTGGTACCCAATTTCTCTGCCTTTGGATGAATCTTGCCACTTGCAAACCTTTTGAAGTTGCTTTTTATTGGTCGATCTTTGTCTTCTATGTCAAAATCACCACTTCTGAACCGCACAAACCATCTCTTGCACATTAAAATCGATGAAACACATTCACCATAAGCTTAGGTGAGCAATATGTATGCTTCAGTGTCACTCTTTTTCAAATTAAGGAAGTAAAGCAAAACTTTCCCTATAACGCTTTGTTGGCACAAAATTCAAAATTTTCATAACAAAAAAAATTGTTGTTTACACTATAATGTTCAATAACTAAGTGAGAAAAAATGCGAGATATATACCTTTCGAAATTAAAAACAAAAACCGAATTAAAATGATACGCCATCTATTGTAAATCCCGCATTTTTAAGTCATACACCTGTAGTAAGAAATATAATGTATAAATTATGCCGTTTAGATGTTTCGTATTTGGAAGCATGTAACTTTTCATAGGGAACTTCTATGGAACTTTCTTTAATTTTGTTTGAAGTTTTATCAGATATATAATTGATATTTTTAAAAAAATGCCGACCATTGTTAGATCAGCTACATCAAAAAAACAAACATTTAAACAAAAAACTTGAACTAAAACAGATAACTCACATATTTAAGGGGAATTTTTATAGATATTTTCAAGTATTATCTAAACCAAATTAACTAAAAATCACCTCAGCAGTGAATTATGTGAAATTTCATTACGATATCTCCAATCCTTCACGAGCTACCGAATTATTTATAAAATTAAAAGTTTCTTGATAACTGTGCAGCACCGTTCGTGAGGAGGCTGTGAGAACCGTCACCAAAACTTAAATTGAAATCTCCTCTGGTATGCCTTTGTATAATTTCATGTCTATCGGATCAGCCACTTATAAATTGCAGATTTATAGCCAAAATATTTTGATTATGTCCTACTGTGCAGTGTTTCAAAGCAGATATTGTGACATTTCCGGAAGTTTCGGAATGACTGGTATCAAATGTAGTATTTGCAAATTTCATAATAATAAGTTACAAATTACTAAAATATGTAAACTAAGAAATCAACTTTTTCTCCTCTCCTCAAGATATAAATGCATACAACTTTGCATGTTAAATGTTGATAATTGTGTTTTTTTCATTGAGCAACAACTACATGTTATAGAGCAGTTCACACATACTATTGCAAATCATGCTGCTGCAGCTACAACAACAACAACAACATCATAAATGTTATAATTGTAATTTTTATGGTTTATGCGGTTTTCTACTGTTCACACTTGCTGGTCCTTTATTTTGTTTTAAATATTAAACAAAACAAATACAACACGCTACTAATACAGACCAAAAAAAAAAAACTTATTTTATTTGTATTTATATTAGCAAATGTTGTTGTCATTGTTATTTTTGTTTAATTTTTATTTTAAATTAAAATGCTACTACTACTTAGACTATTTCCACAACTATTATTATTATTATTTCAATAAACACAAACACACACGCTCCTCTATCTATGACTACAAACAGGCAAATATTCAAATAAGCTTTAGAAAAAAATAGAAGAAAACACACCAAATATTTAAATAAAAATATACAAAAACAACAAAATTCTATGTAAACAAACATCTAAATAATGTTTCTTATACATGTGTTTCCTATGTATGTTGTTTCTTTATTTATGTAAATATAAATATTATTTTTTTAGGGTTTTGTTAACAAATTATGGCAAAACTTAATTTTGACATGCATTCATGCATACAAATTTGAGGTTTTTCTTTTTGGCTGAGTGTTTTACAAATAAATTCATTAATCCTTAAAAGCACTTGTGGTCATTATTATGTGGTCTTTGGTCAAAGACATTTTAATTTATAGCTATTATACGATTGCAAATGCTTGTCAATTGTGTGCCTCAAAAACAAAGTACGATTAATAATTGTAATGATTCTGAAATGCTTTCCACGAGAAACCTATTTGAAACCTTGTTTTAAGAGCTATATAAAAGTAATCCTCCTATCAGAAAATGCTATAAATTTTGCGATTGGCCCCTAATGTCAGTTCTGTTTTGACATTTGTGTAGTAAACACATGCGAAATACACTGCTCCAGAACGCGGAATATTGCTGACTATTTATTTGACCAATAATCGGTCGGTGACTTTGGCACAACGTGAATTTCGTCGCAAATTCCCTGGCCGTCCAACGCCTACTGGTGAAACACTGCGACGTTTAGCCGCTCGCCTCGAAGAGACTGGCACAACACGAGATGCTGCCAGGCGTGGCAGACCCCGGAGTAGCCGTTCTGCAGATAATATTGCTGCTGTAGCCGAGGATGTCATGGTAGCGCCGTCGACATCGACCAGACGATGTGCCACGCAAATGGGTATCAGTCGACGGTCTTTACAGCGAATTTTGGTACAAGATTTAAAGATGTTTCCTTACAAAAGTCCAGACGGTGAATCAGCTGTTAGCTGCTGACCGCCAATCGCGTCTAACATACGCTCAAGCCATCCTTAATCACCACCAAGAGGAAGATGACTTTTCATAAAAAATAATCATGAGTGATGAGGCCCATTTCCATCTTAGCGGGTACGTAAATAAGCAAAATTTACGCTTCTGGGGCACTGAAAATCCGCGTGTAACCCACGAAGAGCCACAGTGACTTTGAGCCACCCGCTCAAAGTCACTGTATGGTGTGCTGTTTTCGCTGGAGGAGTCATCGGACCTTTTTTCTTCTAAGATGTCGCGAGCCAAATGGTTACTGTGAATGGTGAGCGCTACAGAGCAATGATCAACGAGTTCTTTTTGCCGCAACTTGATGAATTGAGATTGGAAAACATGTGGTTCCAACAAGACGGTGCAACGGCATACACTGCACGTGCCACAACCGATATGCTGAAGGATGCATTTCCCGGGCGCCTAATCTCCCGTTTTGGCGATTTGCACTAGCCAGCAAGATCGCCTGATTTGACCGCTCCAGACTTCTTTTTGTGGGGCTTTTTGAAGTCGCGGGTTTATGTCAACAAGCCTCAGACTCTTGCAGCTCTTAAAGACAATATCCGTCAAGAATGTGAGGACCTATCGCCGGAAGTTTTGGCCAAAGTGATGGAAAATGCCATAAAAAGGGCTCAAATGATAATCAACTGTGGCGGCGGCCATTTACATGACATCATATTCTCGACTTGATGTGAAAAAAATTAAAAGACCAAGTAAAAATAATTCACATGAAGAATCAAAGTTTTTCATTTTTTTTTTTTTAATTGCAGCCAAAAAATATCGGAAGTTTACTTTTGCGCCACCTTGTACATACTTTTTGGTTCTACGACCAAAATGCCAATATTTTAGAAACGGAGTGACAAAATCAATATCCTCCATCTTTTTTGATGGTGGTTATTAAAATTATATTTACACTAAACAACACTTCTAAATAGATGAAATATTACTGTGTGAATTTCCATATCAACGTCTTTTATCTAGATATTTTTAGGAAACTTATTTGAAATTTTCCCTAATTATGCAAAGCATTGTGTCAGAATTAGAAAACTAGGCTATGGGAGGGAGGAAAGAGGGAGTAAGTGTTTCGATTTGAAATTTCCCACATTGAAAACGACAGGAAACACTTCAACGGGAAGCTTGTTCCACATACGTACAGTATGGCTAAAGAACGAATTTTCCTTGTAGTGTGTTGTGCGGTACACTGGCCAATCGAACACAAAGGGATGTGTTCCTGACGAAAGCGTATATTACGTTAAAATCTGCTGGTATCAGGAACAAGTTCCCTAATTTCATCAGAACACATTCTATAGAACAGTGAAACGCAGCCAACATTGCAACGGTGCTCCAGCGAATTAATAGAGTTGGACACCCTACTGTCACCAATAATCAACTTCGCTCTCTCATGTACGCGGTCGAGAAGCACCAAAATAGACTTTGAAGCATCGGCTTCCATGGGAGTTTTATTCCATTTTCGCTCGGTTATAGGTGGTGTGAATAGTGGGGAGATCAGATGGAGTGAAGTAATTCCTGTACCGTTTCAGAAAACTGAGACACTTGAATGCTTCTTTCGACACTTGAAAAATGTGTTTA
Source organism: Calliphora vomitoria (assembly GCA_942486065.2). Lineage (NCBI taxonomy): Eukaryota > Metazoa > Arthropoda > Insecta > Diptera > Calliphoridae > Calliphora > Calliphora vomitoria. Next base: position 84,065,273 of record OW818030.2, on the reverse strand, counting down.
GACCAGCGGACATCACTTTGTATTCTTCTACAATATTTACACCACCCATAAATACAGATGAAACGACATGGTGTGTCGTTCGTTTTTATGCCTTGCGGGCGTTGAAAGCGATCCCATTTAGAGAATGTCTGAAGGTCCCGATTAAGGGAATCATTCATGTTTCGCCTCATTGCCCCAATCTCCGACAGACTTGATCTGTAATTGAATAAATTTGAATGGCAAATGCTACTGTCATCTGCAAAAGAATAGATAGGGTTGGATGTTTGACGTAGAAGGTCATTCAGAAAAATAAGAAATAGAGTAGAAGAAAGAACGGAGCACTGAGGTACCCCTGTATTTATCTTGAACTGGTTTAATGAGATCCCATCTATAACAACTCGTATAGTGCGATCTCTGAGGAAGCTCGATTTAAATCGAGAGAAGTTAATACCGACACCAAAAGCAATAAGTTTTGATAAAAGCGCAGCGTGCCACACTCTATCGAGCGCCTTGGAAATATCTAGAGCCTCCACTTTACTTCCGCCAAAACGGTGAATGGAACGGCACCATTTTGCCGATAGGAAGACTTATAAGTGTTCTTTAGAGCGTCCTCTGCGGAAGCCATACTGCCGGTCGTTAAGTAAATTGTTAAATAAATATTTAACCAGTGGTAGTTTACCATATTTTCCATAACTTTGGAAAGAGCAGATCAAATTGCTATTGGACGGTAATTTTCAGGGTTATTAGCCTCTCCCTTTTTAGGGACCTTCCAACATATAGGAATTATGCCGGCTCGGTATGAAGTGCTGAAAAGGTTAGCTAATGGACGAGCTAACGTCGATGAGCACTGCTTTAAGATCCTTTTTATAGCATAAGCTCGAAATAATATACTTGACATAGTCACTAATACTCTTTCAAGTTCGGGCAGTGGTTGATCACTTACCGGCAAGTGAGAATTACTTGCGAATAGTTCAGCTATTGGAAAGAGCATCGATGCTTGATAGTGTAATATCCCTTCCCACATTTGGACATCTATAAAGAATCCAGAAGTGCAAATAATGTGCCCTGATTTTGAATTTAACCCAGATATCATATGTGTCTAATGATTGCTGGCACTAGTACACAATTTCATCACATATGTGATTGCAATGCCCCGGTGGAAATTGGAAACTGTGGATCAGCATTCTCAGATACCTGAGTTTCACATAAGGCGAAAACATCCAACCGATAGATAGAAAAAAATTCATTTTCATGATTTTTTCCGAAAATTTCTCGTTCACAAACCAGGTAATGGAAATTAACATTTATTTGCAGCTGTAAAACGTAAACTAATTCAAATTACTGTTGCAAGATAACTTTTTGTCAATGTGTAATGGTATGAATACAAATAATAAACTGATCAATTCAAATATTTGTATAAACAAAAAGCTGTTAATGTCAATTAATTACATTCACTATCATGCATCTTGCAACCCACTTGCCTTACTGCAAATAGTAAATGTTAAGTGATAATTGGTATAGCTAATAATCTTACGAAAATGAATTCACTCCTTATTTTGGGTATATGACTGCACGTTGTGTTGTTTGTGGGTTAATTTTAATTTTTGTTTGTAGGTATGTGTGCGTTTATATGTTTGGATATTTAATTTTTTACATATATAACTCGTATTAGTTATCATAAATATTTATAGTTTTACACATTTTCATTTTTTAATAATCATGATGTATTATTAATAACCACTGAACACTTTATTTGCAAATGCAAATTACCAAAAATTGCAAACTAATATAAATAAATGAAGGCTATAATCAAGGACTTTGAAGACTTTGTCTTAATGAAAATATTACCAATTAGCAGCGATATAAATGAAAAATAATAGAAATAAATAAATTTGTGTCAAATTTTGGCAAAAAGTTATTTGTTTAGCTTTTTTAATAATTACAATATTACAAAATTGTGCACAAATGAGTTTAATGATATCTAAAATCGTACTGTACAATTTTCAGGAAACCGGTGTATATGAAGAACATAATTGCTCATAGCAGGCATTTGTTCACATTTTTCCCACTAAAATCGGTTATGATTGATCGATAACAGCCTTTATTAACAGAAATTCTTTAATATTGTATAATACGTATGGACAGAAATTTAGTATTACTCGAAAATAACATATAAATAGATCCGAACAAAGTTTTTCATATATCTTGATAGAGAACAGTTTACAGGTTCAACACATTTCTTAATTTTTCGACACGCAACTATTAGCATTAACAATTTAAGCCTAATTTCGGTTTTCTAGTTTTGAATCATGAAACGAACTAACATTTTGTACAAACTTTTTTTTGTTTTTTTTCTGACCAATAGACAACACATGGGGAAAATTGTATGCCCTTTCACTTTCCCTCTAGTCCCTAACGTCCCACTAATACACAAACGAACAGCTACAGCTAGATCGCCTTAGAATTAAGGACCCTGAGTATATATACATTAGAGTGTCTACGACCAATATTTATATGTGTTACCAACGGAATGACAAAATGAATATACAATGTATATATATTATATATATTATACATCCATGTTTTTGGAGATACATTTAAAAATATTAAATTAATTTCAACCGTAAAAAATGTAAACATTTACAGAAAAAAGAAACACATAATTGGAATGATTTTTTTTAATAAATATACATAATTAATGGAACATGACTTTTTTACCAAAACTTGTTTCATAGATATTATAAAACTGTACATGAAGAAAATTTTTAATTTTTTTACATACACTTTGGAGTATTTTGTAATAAATTGCATAAATATTGCACTAAATATTAATTTAGTTCAAAAATATTTGTATAATAGCCATATATTAGTAAATTTTTCAGGATGAATCAACAAAATCTGATACGTTAAAAGTATCACTAAACATATCTAACATCCATTTACATAAAAGTTTCTAAGCTTTTTCAAAATTCCAGGCAATTTGAGACATAATTTCTCATAATATATCTGAAAATTTTAAAGAAATAAAATTTCTTTGAAAATTTTAAACATTTTTCAACAACACAAAAATAATAAAAATATAAATAATTTTACTCAAGCCTTCAAAAATTTATTTTATATCAAAAAATATTTAAGCAAGTCACACTGTCTAAGGAATTGCTATGAATTGAAATCATATCATTATATTTATGTTGAAACTACATATCTTCTATCTATATATGTATGTATTGAAATAAAAATGTATGTCTGTTTATTTGTTTGTAGCATATAGGATGCTAAACCACTAAACCGATTTTCTTTAATCCTCTAACCTGCAAGAGTGCCTCAAGTCATTCATTACAAAACACCAATTATCTCAAAAAGTAATTTTAATATTTCTTTAAATCTAATGGAGACTAGTGTTAGCCTTTCTCTCGAAGGTCGAAATGCATTCTGACTTTTAGTTTTTGCTCTGTCACCTGTTTTGTGAGTGATGTCATAATTGTAAAGGTAGGGTCACACATGGCAAATAATTGACGAAAAGGACGTAACCACTAAATAAAATATATTTGAATTCTTTTATTTATTTCCAAAACGTATATTATTTTGGATGATTCAAAACAAATATTTATTTTTATTTTATTTGATGCTATTTGATCTTATTTGATGCTATTTGATCTTAAGAGTAAACATCGTCAAACAAATTTGTGTTAAAAAAGTGGTTACGCTTTTTTGAGTAAATATTTGCCGTGTTAGACCCTAACACGGCAAATATTTAAACACGTGAAATTGTGTGTGTGATTTTTTTTAAACCTATGTTTTAATAACTTTTAGTCGCCCGATCTATTCGAAATATATTTTTTTAATAGGTAATATATTCTTCTTTCAGTCTATGCATTTGTGAATGTTAACCAATTGAGAACGAAAAAAACTAAGGGGTTCCTCAGGGCACCGTAAATTTTTGAAGGATTAAAGGTAATTTTAATGCGGAATTTCGGTTTTTTTTAATTTATTCAATAAACTAACCCGTTTTTGAGTTACGCGAATATATGTTGTGCAACCTCCTCCATTTTCGAAATAACGGTATATCTTGAAAATAGGAGCTAACCTAAAAAAAGGTTAGCACCACCGAACTCTTCGTACCCGAGTTAGTTTAAGCCGGTGACTGAAAAAAGTGTCAATTTCCTGCACAGTGTTATTGTTTGGTTATTGCTGTGAATGATCCTCTATGATCCTCTAAGCAATGTAAATGTTGTATGTATACATTTTTGCTCGTTGATTTTAATTATACCCTCCACCACCATAGTGGGAAGGCTGTTATGCGTTTGTACTGATGTCTGTAACGTCCAAAAATATTTGTCCAACACCCACCTTAAAGTATACCGATCGACACAGAATGATTTTACAAAACACAATTCTAAAGATATTTCGATAAAATCTGGCACATAAAATTTCGATTCAAGGACGAACCCTATTGAAACTGGCTTATGGCTTATACAAATATCTTATACAAATATCCTCCCGAAATTGGATTTTATCGGTCATAAATGTTTAATTTATATAGATATCTACACAAATTTCGCTTCAAATAGGCTCTATATACATTTTATGATGATCGGTCCATAATAAGTCATAGCTCCTATATAAGGCCTGCTTCCGAAAATCACTTTACAGAGCATAAATCTCATAAATACGTTGGTATACACATACAATTTAACAAAACTAACTTTCATATAGGCATCAAACACACGACCTAATTTCATGGCGATCGGTTGATAATTAGTCATAGCTCCCATATAAGACCCTCTTCGAAAATCATTCACGAAATTAAGTTACTGAAATTTTAAAAGAAAAATATTTTTGCTCAGTTACTTAGTGTAGGGCAATACATTTTCGGGCTTGAACAACAATATTTTCTTACTTGTTTTTTAAGTGTATCTGGAAGCAATAAAATCCGACATCAGCTTCATAAGACACCAATACTTAAAGAAACACAATACCTAGAATTGCGAGTTTTTCGAAATAATAAAAAAATTAACATAGAAATGTTTAAATGACTTTATGATCAACTATGATCAAAATCAGAAGACCCTAGGTCAATTTGGTTCTGCTATCTTGTGGAGTTCATGGTATAGGGTCCTTGTACGTATGATCGATATAAATATAAACAATAAAATATATTTACTTATACGTAAGAATGTATGAATAATATAAAATATCTTCCAATAGGAACTCACAAACTTTACCAGTTGATAGCGGCTATAGTGTTCGCCAACAAACAAAAATTTGGAGTTTGGGACGATAACAATCCACATGAGATCCGAAAGCTTGAATTTGGGTTGGCGGCGTCATCGAACCATATTTCTGTGAGAACGACGTTGGCCAGACCATCACCGTAAATGTCGAGCGCTATATGTCGTTGTTTACCAACTTATTTTGGACTGAGGTGAATGATATGGATACCAGCAACATATGGTTTATACAGGACATCGATACGTGCAACAGAGCTCATATCACATTGGACATTCTATACGACCGATTTGAAGACACGGTCATGGTCATCTCAAGTGGGTTTGATGTGAACTGCCCACCGAGATCGTGCGATTTGGCCCCGTTAGACTTTTTAGGGGGTTTTCTTGCGAATAAGACTTAAACCACAGCGGCACTCAAAACCAACCAATCGGACTTTCAAAATAATAAACAATTTCGAAGATATCTCATACACACTTTGCTTTGTTAAAATTTAAATATAAGAAGCTCTTATTGAAAGACTATTTCAAAATAAACAAAATGTCTCTGTATTAAAATAATACATCAGTTTTTTTCATATCACAAGGATGGATAAAATAAAATACCCACTGCAATTATTTTAAACTATTTTATTTGTGTTAGTAACTACTTTAAATATGTTGAAACCACCCTTATGAATTTTATGTAAAAACTGACCAAGTTAGATATATATCTATCTATTCAATTTCAACAAATCTTTCGTACTAATTTAAACATTATGACCCATTGCCTGCATCTATAAAAATACTTATCATAAAAAATATTACTTCCTTCTTATCGCTGTCCAACTATTCAGCAGATTGATGTATTTTTTTCTATTTTTTGTTTACTCTGTCGCATAAAAATGCTTTAGTGTCATTCACATTAACTGGGTATTATTATGACGAAGATGCTGCTGCTGCTGCTTAAATTCCTTCTTAGCACTTGATTGTTTTTTTTTACTGCACGCTTGTAATGAGGTCAATGTTTGCTTTATATAAATGAGTTAGTATATATACTTGCGTTGTAATATATACAGCTGCTGATGCTACTTACTAACAAACTATAAGTACAACATAGTTATATTTAATATTTACATACACACGCATAAACAAGGATTCTTTATAGCATTCTTAAGTCCTTTAGTTTATATCAATGTCCTTCTTGTATTTAAATTATTCTGGATATTTTCATGTTTTCATTTGTTTTATACCCGCTCAATGACTCCATTCATACAAATACAAATTCTTGCTTGCTTGCTTACTTACTCACTTGCTCGCTCCCACTCTTTGTCACAGGGACTTAAAGAAAAACCACAAAATAAACATTCATGAAAATTCAGCCACTACTGGGACAAATGAAACAAACAGAAGAGTAGGAAAGACAGAAAAAAACAAAAAACATAATATTAAAGACATCAAGCGTCACAATGAAAAATACAAAGAAAGTGTACATAAAATTCAACACATGCAAACACACGCACACATACAAATATGTACACAAAACCATGCAAAAGGATCAAACAAAAAGTACAAAAAAAAAAAAAACAAGAAAAAACTCAAAAACAGGGAATCATGAGGGAACTGAATTGTGTTGATGGGAAATTATGAAGGCGATGTGTAATGAATTATTCATGCATACACAACAGCAGCAAGAACGTCAACAACAATAACAACAGCAAGAGCAACAACTACAACAGCATCAATGTTGATGACGACAACAACGACAACTAACTAACGTGTAGGATGACTCTACAAAAATGGAATGTTAAATAGTTGTAACAACATCACTATATGTTGGTGTATGTATGTATGTATGTGTTTATTAGGGTGTCTAGTATTTTACACTTTTTTAGATTTTGCTCCCGAAGTATAACTGTTCTCCGTTATCTTAAAACCAAATCCCGAAAATTTGAGCAAAATCCTATAACGTTTAGTGGTTGCACACTTCATTTGAAGTTTCGAGTTTTGGGACAAATATAACAATTTCCCAATTTATTGAAGCCCAGAGATCTTGAAAGACGATTTTGCACGTCCGAAATGATGCTTGTATTTCATAAAAGAAAATAATGTTTGAAACGAATCATTACTTGCGATGAAAAATGGATCCATTACGATAACCCGAAGCATAGGAGAAGGTATGTAATGGTATTTGGTGGTAGCAAAAGGTTCCTATTTATTATGAGCTGCTAAAATCTGACCAGACCATAATGGCAATTGCAGTTATTTCGGTAACGATAATATAATTTTGCTAAGATAATATAATTTTGCTAAAGGGGTATTTTGTGGGTAACGGTAGCTTAGCATTAACGGTAGCTAACCTAGCCACTTTGACCCAAAACTCCAAACTTCAAATAAAATGTGCAATCTCTAAACGTTATACTATTTGGCAATTTTAGACCTTAATAATATCGAAAAGCCAAAAAGTGGAAAATAAGGGCCACCCTAGTGTATATGGCTTAGTGTGCGTTTTCAAACGTCACCAACTATAACTAGATATCGACAGCAACAACAGAAACAACTAAGAAAATTATTGGACTCATAAACAAGATATTTTAGAAAGATGTGTTATTGTTGGAGTAGGTTATTATGACAATTATACGTACATTATTTAAACTCATATTTATGTGATTGCACCATAATTTGACTTTTACGTAAGCTTTTAGCTAAGTCTTTAAATAAAAGTCCATCAAATTGGAGCAGAGGTGTATATTAGTTTAAGTTTAGCGGCACTATGGGTTCTTAAAAGGGGCAGTTCTTTCCTACAAAATAGTTTAATATAGTGTTAAATTACTGAAATAAAATAATTGTGTTTTATTTACACAAAGCCAATGCCGCTATTCCCAAAAGCAAATATAAAATCCCAATTTTCATAGTTTTTGAAAGTTTCCGCATAATTTAAACATTTTATCCGGAGCTGGTAAATGAATAATATGATATTTCGTATTATTGGTCGTAGATCCGCAAAAAATATATACCTTAGGTAGACTTGGGTAGTTCATGAATAAACTAGTTGAATTGAACGATTCCATTATTTGAATCGTTTGCTCTATTAGATAAGTATTGAACTATGAACTAAAATGGGTCATATGTACGCTCTGAACTAGGTAACTGCGAGTTTTCGTTGTTTTTTCAGCTTATTTTTATATGAATTCTGACATAATGCCGAATAAGGGTCATAAAAAACCAGTGAGCATTTTAGCTATTGTATCATTTACTATAAGAAATTTATCACTCGTTTCTTGTTCTTTTATAAATAGGTAGTTCAACAAAAGAAGCGATTGAACTAGAAAAGCTACCTAGTTCACTTCTGAACTGTGAACAAAAATGAGCGGTCGTTGAAGTGAACTATTAAGCACAAGTCTAATCCTGGGTCCTTAAAGGATCTAAGGGGGTTTAGCTTTGTTCGTCTATATCTCTGTTATAGCCATGATAGAACCTAGTTGCATGGCCTTATTCTTTGTTTATCAGATATGTTTGGTGTTGAGATTCGGAAAAATATAATTTTAATACAAAATGTCCGTCCGTAACTTTTGAACTAATTTTGAACTAATCATCTGCAACGAGTAAGTTTTTTTTTCATGTGTAAAACTCGCTGTCGAATGTAGTTTATATTTGTACTCTTACTTACAGCACAAGTAGGGAAGTAAAGAAATTGTTTGTTTATTAAATACGAACAAGTAAGTTACCAATAGAGTACCGAAAAAAAAACATTTGAAATGTGAACAACAATAAAATATGTGCCTTAAAAATCATGTTATCTTCATGTGTAACTTTAAGTATTTTTATGTATGAGATGAAAGTACTGTATTAATTTAATTAAAGACATTTACATTTGTATATTGTGCATATGTCTTCTTATGAAGAAGACAGCACTGTCAATAAAATATTAAATTGAATTTGCCAAGCTGCACGTAGTACTGCAAGTACCTCGTGAAGTTTGGTTGTCGCTTGATTCTCGATATGTTCTCTTTATGTATGTTGAGAGTGCGAGAGTAAAACAAAGCTGTACTTAACTAGTAACCAAAATTTTGTTACCCCCTTTAAAATGTTGTAGCCATTAAATTCGGTCACTAATGTTGAATCGTTCGATTGGCAACAAATTCGGTTGCTATCAGGAATCTGTTTTCTCTGTGTATAGTTCTAGTAAGTGCACATACATCTTGATGCAATGTAGAGGCTTAAATGCGATAATCTGTGCTGGCCATACTGGAGGGGACAGTTTAACTTGAGTTGGCTGTGACAGCCCTCTGGTAGAGTCTCCCATTCCAGAAGGGCACTCGGTGAGTTTGACACTTAGAACTACCATCCCCCTTTATCGTAGCGTCTGTTATTCACCAGTGGGTCGGCAGTTACTCAACACTTGGCAGGAGGTGTAACATGCAAACCAAACTTGTCCATATGAACACAACGGAAGACGATGGTAACGGGCTGTGGTAAGTCGAATGTTACTGTGACCCAGGCTGGTCAGGTGATTACACCGGGCCAGACTAGTCTGCATGTTACTGGTGTCGCAGGGCCAATTTTTTACACCCAGGTTGGCTGACTGTAAAAAACATAAAGCTATAGGCAGTAGTGACCCCAAATATCTAAATCCATAGCTAAAATACCCACAGTAACCCACAGCTTTCAACTTACGATTGGAAAGTTGTGAAGGTTACGGACGCTGAGGAATCTTCCAGAAAGGTGATCATTGTCTTGAATAAGGATTATTTGGGACCGCTAAGGAAAATACAGCGTCTCTATCGTAGCGACAAAGGCGATACCCCCTTGGAAGATGTAAAACCCATGCTCTCGGAAAAGGGTAGTGTAGTCTTCATTCCAAAAGGAGGTAAGGCAACTAATACTATCCCAAAGGATTACTGACTAACTAATTTTGCATCTTTTCTGATTGACGTATACCTGAGAATAACAATTTCTACGGAACTCATAACTAAAACCCAACATGCCTACACCAAGGAAAGATCTGTGGAAACAGCTCTACATTCGTTAGTTGGCTCCTTTGAAGAGTCGCTATCATATAAGAAACATTCACTTGTTGCCTTCCTCGATGCTAAAGGAGCTGTTAACAACGTTAGGCCCGATGTCATCCTATCTACGCTGGATGAACTTGGTATTTTTCTATGTGTACGCTGAACAGTCAGAAAGATACTCGGTTACAGAGTCATATGTACTACCATAGGTGGCATTAATGTTCCAAAAATGGCCAATCGTGAATCCCCGCAGAAAGGTGTACTATCACCACTTCTGTGGAATATGGCTATGAGTACCTTGTTAGTCAAGATGGACAGCAGAAAGCTCAAAACGATCGCGTATGCTGACGAAGTCGCGGTATTAATATTTGGTAAATTTCTGGAAACAATATCTAGTTGTAAGGAGTCCAAGTACACTGAGTTAGTGGAGTCTTTTGAAGGAACCTAGTGTGAACCCCAAAAAAACTAAATTGGTTCTCTCACTAGGAGGTACAAGTTCGGTGACTTTAGATCTGTGGTGGCCAGAAAGAGAGTGTTTAGAATGCATATGGTGTAGCGTAAAATATAAAAGAGAACACAAATGAATATATGTGTACTTTGCACCGAACAATTGTTTTTGTTTTGTGTTTAGTTTGAGTTTTTGCTGAACATCGTATTGCGTGTGTATTAGTGAGAATAACATAACTACCCCGGGGTAGTGTTTGGCCACCAACGCTTTAGATTACCTAGACTGAAAGAAATCTGTCTTGAGATCAGAGATAATGCAAGTAACTTGGCATCATTCTAGAGAAAACAATTATCCTGGAATAATAACATTCAGAATAGGATTAAGAAGGCCAATGTGGCCATCTACTCCTGTAAAAGGGCAATTAGTACTAACTGGAGTATTATGCCGAAGGGTATCATTTGGATCTTTAAAGCAGTTGTTAGACCTATCTTGTTCTATGGAGTATTAGTGTGGTGGCAGGCCTTGTATAATGATACTCACCAGAAAGACGTTGAACTAGTTGTAAGGACAATCGCGATACTGATTATGGGTGCCTCTTCTGAGGCACTTTTTACTATTTTAAACTGGTCACCAATAGATTTGATGGTGATATAAATGGCTCTCAACTCTGCTGTGAGACTGAAAGCTGGCAGTTCGTGCTCTGGTATGGACCATACAAAGAAATGTTGATTACTGCATCGCAAAACTTTTTTCCGATAGACTACCTAATTTCTGCACGGCGTAAGTTACTGCCATTAAACGTGCATCCAATTGGCTGAGATATTATCGAATATATGGAGATATATGTATACTTACTGATGGCAATGCTGCGGTTAACGGTGTAGCGGGAGATAACGCTTATATGGATCCCTGGACACGATGGAAATCAGGGTAATTGTGTAGCAGATGAATTGACCAAAAGTGGTGCGATGATGAATAATGAGGCGGTCGACCTCTTCTTTTGGTATTGCGCTTGTTAGATACAAGATGGCTGCACGGTAGAAACTATATGAGACTGCATAAAATAGGTGGACCAGTGAGTCTTCCTGTGTTACAGAGAGATCTACTTGGTCCGTATATGATGCCAACAGGATGAATCTACTTATGAAATTTCGACGTGAGCAAAAAAGGCTAATTGTTTCTTTCATTATAGGGCACTGTATAGTTGGGACACATGCTAGAAGACTGCGCCTACGGTACAACGACTTCTGTATGTACTGTCATAATGAGGAAGAGGAGGAGACTGTGACTCATCTATTCTGCCAATGACCGGCTCTGACAAACCTGAGGGAACGCATCCTCGCAATCCCATTCCTATCATGCTTGGATGAGCTATCTAGGATGAATCTTAGACGAATCTACTCCTTTATCACAGAATCTGATTGGTTTACCTTGGAGACAACGGACGTATAATAAATACCCTGCTGTTTACCACTTATGTATCACAATAGGCTCAGTTTTTAATGGACCCAAGTGAGCTGCTTAAAAAGTGGCTGCCCATGAAACTTAACCTAAGTGCAGGTTTATATATACTTCTAAACAACACATCCATTCATGCAGAGGTTTATTTTTATCTAATAAATAGAAAACTTCTTGAACTCATCAGTTGTTGAGGAACATCATCAGTTGTTGAGAATTTAAGATTAAAGTCAATGTTGTTTTTTTTTAACATTTTGCACTCAAATTTATGTTTTTTATTTCCTTATTTCCTGGGCCTCTTCTGATAGATCTCCTAGTAGTACTAAATGCTACTTAATGACATCTTCTCAATGATAATGGATTTTATGAACTGTTGCTAACATTTTTCTCCATGAATATTTGATTGTATATATTCTTGGCATAATGCACAGCCTCAGCAACATAACACTCTTACTTGTTTAACTTAACTTTAAGTCCATACAAGGAAATTCTATTATGATTGCTTTGTGTATTTATTTCATATAAATAACATTTATTAATTAAACACCCTTTGTATCATCAATTTATAACAGAATACCATATAGAGATGTAACTGTAACCAACACTATACATGTGGCATGAGCTGCGATAACTACTTTCAACATCGATAGTAGTTAGCAGCACCAGTGTAATCAAAGACATCAATTGCCATCAAATAAGTTAGAATTTCTTAAATGATTTTACTTGGTTTCTTTCCTATTTCCCTATTTCTCACTTTTTGTTGTTGCCTTTTCCAGGAGTGTTTAGAGGAAGGACTTTTGTGTTTTGGCTATCGACGCCATTTCACATACATGCATATTTGATTGTGATTTTATATTCACAAGTGATACACATATACACCAGTAATTGACACAAACGTATGAGAAAAAAAATTTTGCTTTCGAAATGTACAATTTCGAAAACTTAAGATTTCAGTGGGTTTCTAGAGTACAAGAGCGAATGAATGAATAATTAAATGCGAATAAAAGATCAAGCATCAGAATAATGAAAATACTTAATATTCTTTACGTATGTAAAATAGAAAAAACTGCATTGCTATGACTTAACAATAATGCTCTTAAATGGGTTAGTGTGTTAAAAAAAATTCAACCGCACAGTTAATTATTCGTTTAAATAAAAAAAGAAGAAAATGTTGGATAAAAGCCACCATTATAATGGCGTAGTTAGTAGCACTATTGACGAGGAAAGAACAATGCTTTATAATGGTCATAAACTTGTGATATTCTTTTTTGTTTGTATGTTTGTAAGTCTGTAACAAGGCAACGAACTAACCGGATGTGTTGGTACAAGTATGTTTCCGGTGTTTGATGGTTGTTGAAAAATAACAGAACGACATTCACTAAATGCACTGATAGTTAAATAGCTTGAAATATTTAGAGGGCCTTTTTGAAAAAAGTAATATGGTTTGAAATAATCTCTCATAATATTTTCAAATTATATTAGGTTAAATTGTCTATCATATCAAATAGTTACATACTTGGGTGGCTGAACACCGGTGCCATTGTGGTAATAGGTAAGAAAGTGTCGAGGTTAGGAGTATCTAGTCAGTACACCTTTCAACGATAATGAAACCATAACCAAACTAGTTTATGGAATACATTGAATCATGACCTGATGGATCTCCAAGAGATCAATTAGGTCATGCTAAAACAGGAATCTAACGTCCTGAATCACAGATCCGCTAGTTCCGGACAGTAACAGAGGATATGATCAACCGTCTCCTCCTATGGCTCATTAAGATATTTTGTACAGAAGTCGTGAAATGGTATATATAATCTCCTGCTGCAACCAGGATAAGCAGTGACCTGTAATCACATATTACTATATTGCGCCATTGAGCCCACGGAACAACTGAAAAATCGATCAACAATAGTCTGTGTGGCCTATACCATTCGTTCATAGTTGCTGAGTCTCGTCCAAATCATATGATTACTCCTTGGTAGCGATATCAAGTCAAATCGAAAACTTTTCGCTACAAAGGCAGAATATCTGTGCTGTGATTATCTGGTACACATTGGTTACCCGGAATCCAGTAGAGTCCAATTGCGACGTAAAAAGCCAAGCGCCACCACATGAAACTAAGAGCTTTTAATTTAGACTGGCTAATCCACCACCAATCGAAATTAAGCCTCGACTGAAAAGTCATCCGGTATAAGATAGTCTTAAATCCAATTTTGACATATCGAATCAAATTATGGGGAACAGCAAGCAATTCCAGCATAGACCTCATACAGAGGATGCAATCCAAAATTCTTAGAACCATGATGGGAGATCCATGGTACATAAGAAATGAGAACACCCACAGAAACATAGATGTGCCATTGGCCAAGTACGAATTTAAAAACAGTCTTGAAGCTCATTTGTCAAAATTCCATCATCAGCCGAACCAGCTCCCAAGGCTACTTATAGTAACTCAAGATAGACCAATTCTGAGTAGAGCTGATTTACCACTCATCTAATTTTATATTAATTTGCTTTCTCATCCAAAAAAAATATATACAGAGGTGGTTAACTTCGATACCCCTTGAGTTACGGGTTGGTCGAAGGTATTATTTTTTGAAAGTTTATGTCCACCTGTATGATTCGTTCGTACATAAAACCTTATTCAGTTAACATCCCTCTTAATGGACGGCATTTCAGAATGCAAGACAATATATTGGTCCAAAAGCCAGAATGACACACAGTGAAATGTAATATTCTTTTCAAATATATAAAATCCTCATTTTTTGAACCATTAGTAAACACATTAATACACTTTCATGAGGGAATGACTCCAGTCAACCAGGTTAATGGTGAGACCGAAACGGGTGCATGCACCAAATTTTCAAAAGGAAGTTAATTTATTTTTAACAGGTATTGCATAATGTGGCCCAGCGTTGCACATTGGTTGAAGCGTGGCCGAAATTCATTTTTTTCATGTTCGCCGATTTAAATAATTTTTTGGTATTTTGTTGCCAGATATCTGATATATTTATTATATGTTTGGACAGACACGCTCGAAGTTCATATATGTTCACTTGTTTAAAATGGCATGCAAATTTATTGTATATTCAATCTCTTGGTACAATCAGAGACAACTTATCATCTGACTTTGTTGTATATTTTCGTAAATGACAATTGTCATAGATGAGATTCCCATTAAAAAAGTTGGAAAAAGTGCCATAAAAAATTTCGTAGAAAAAAATATAAACAACATCAAAATTTCAATGTTCATCAACTTAAGTGGACTGCATCTTTTTAGCGCTGTGGAGCGCTGTTTAAGGAATGACGTCAAACTACAGTTTGAAGTCTCAGCTAAAAGTTAAACAAACATTCAGCTGCTCCTACCTGCTCCTTTCCAAAAAATAACAGTAAAAACTATAAAGTGATAAAGTAACAAAATATGAATTTTCGTTCATGCATAGTGTTGTTGCCATCAAATTTCACGCAATTGATTCTGAGTGTTGAAAAATGCTATGTGCCAAAAGGCAACGCCGTAGGTCAAAATTTTATTTTCACTTTGTATGGGAGTTGGGCGTACAAGTGGGCGGATCATTTTGATTGTCTCATTTTTTTTTTTTAACTCAGATAAAAAATGCATATGTGCCAAGTTTTATTGTCGTTCGACAACTTGTTTTATTTTTAACCGCTCGTTGTATGAACCTCAACCAATGTGCGTTGTTATGATGGAATATTACGGTTTCATGTCTGGCCGCATATTCTTGGCGTTTTTTCGGCAAATGCTCGCATCAAACGAATCAGCTGCATTTGTTACAGGTTCCCGTTAATGGTCTGGACAGATTTCAGCAGCTCATAATAGATAGGACACTTTTGCTCCAACAAAATATAGATAATTGCCTTAGCGCCACTGATATTTGGGTTTAATGTCGATTCGCCTGGTTGGGCTGGCTTCATATACGAAGTTTTACGCTTCGGATTATCGTAATAGATCCATTTTTCATCGGAAGTAATGATTGGGTACAAAATTTATTTTCTTTTATAGCATTCAAGCATCATTTTGGACATGCAAAATCCACTTTCAAAATGTCTCGGTTTCAATTCGCTTGCCTGGGCGATCTTTGTTTTCCGTGTTAAAATCACCATATCTCTCGCACGTTGAAGCCGAGGGATCACTATTCGTTGGTAAACAATTCTACATTTTCGAAGCAAAAAAAGAAATTAAGTTTTAGATGGAGGTTTACTCCATCGTCATTTGCTTTAGAGACAGCTAGAGGATTAGGGCTTACAAGTATTTACGTCAAATAGTCTGGTTTCGTTCATGTCTTTATATTACATCCCAAAATGCATGAAGTAGGCACAACAGTGTAATTTAATGAACGATATGATGGTTTATGGGACCAGAACCCTTCTTTGGTATAAGACCGCATTCTGGGTTGAAGCATACTTTTTACGCCATTAAGAAGCTATATATGTGCTCAGACAAGCTAAGTTATTTATTGCACTATTCGACAGTAAATTACTGCTACCATTGCTTGATAAGGCTGACCGTAGGTTACTTACGGGATTGTAGTTATAGATACCACCAGTTCACTATAAGTTATATATCATGGGCCTGTCTAGATTATCTGTGTTGCAGTATGAAACCACAAACCATGTACGCTGTGACTGTTGGGTAATGAAGAACGAAATTTATAGATGAGTACTATTTGCTCAAAAGAATATTCTTTAATTTTCCACCAAATAGAATTTTAAGCTTCATTCTTAAACGCAGCATCTTATGAAGGACTGTAGTCCGTTGCTCATAAAGTCTTTAATCTAATCTATCATCAAACATAAATGTTTAATTTTTGACAGCCTCAGGCCCCAGCCGTAAAAAGTCCTTCACTTTTGCCCCTTATTACCAAGCAATTTTTTCATTTCATGTCTACACCCACATTTTTAACCACTTACATGAAAACCCAAAATAAAAATTGTTACTGTTTGCAATGAACATATAAGCTCTCACTCCCACCCTCCACAACAAAAAAAAAAAAAAATATATATGAATTCTAAGGTCATTGTTGCAACTTCCTTGTACATTTCCTTAACCCTGATATGTAAATTACAAGCATTGAATGTTCGGACTCGTGTATGTGTCGTAGGTTTGTCAAAAACTTTAAAGTCTCAATAAAGGGTGGATGCCTGTATGTGTGTATATAGAAATGTATGTATGTGGGCCTACTTATCTGGTAGATGTATAAATAACTGTGTGTGTTGAATTTCGTCAAAAACATTTGTCAAAATTTGAACTTTGTATTTTTGTACAACCAAAAACAAAGCAATTGTAACAACAATCACAATAGATGCAGCAACAGCAATAACCACAACAAAAATCAGGATGTTGGCACAAACAATGACAAACTTATAATAGAGAGATCTAGGACCTTGTATCCTGCATAAGTACTAGATTGTATGACTGTTTGTCTATTTGTTTGGTCGTATATTTGTGAATGTGTTTGCATTTGCGATAACTTTTCAAACATTATTAAAGTGATATGAATGTACGTGTACATTAGGGTGGATACCTTTGTATTGAGTTAAACAAATGGTTTATTTTATATACTACAACGATGAATTTTTTATTTTCAAAAAGCTTTTGTAAAATGTTATTTTAAAATGAACTTTACTTTTATTTTGGTGGTGCAACAGGACCTCTCCTTCTAGTCTTCTACTTGTTTCATTGCATGGTTCCCATTTTCGTTTTATTTGATATATTGTTCAATTGCAAAGACTTCGTAAATCATTGAGCTCCGCGCATGTGAGTTGAAGCAACGTGTTCGATAGTTAGAAAATCCCACTAGTTTCAAATATTAGATTGACCTACAATTTAAGTTAATATAGCCTTATATTTAGTATTAAGCTAAATATAACATCCACACAGAACCACACATAAAGATCACGTAACTATAAACCAAATAGATCACATGGATATCAGTAAAAAGTGGAGGGGAAATTTTTTGGACGTGCGAAACAAAAGAGGTGCAGACATCAGCAGTGATCATCATCTCCTTGTGGGCATAATGCTCATTAAGCTTGCAATCATACTTTCCTGGACGCTGCTGACAAACATTTGGAACACTGTCAGCATAAAAAGAAAACCTGGATGTCCGAATTAACGTGGAAGCTGATTGGAGCTAGAAAGTTAGCTAAGGTTTTACTAAATGGTGCAAAAACTCGAAGTCAGAAATGTGTAATGTAAGATTGGTACAGAAAGTTGAAATACAAAAAATTATATATATATTACTTTAAATTTCGTATCTAAAGAATTTTTTTTTATAAGTACACAATTTAATTTTCTATAAACTAATATTTGTTTATGACATTATCATTTTTTTAATCTCATTATTCGCATAATTGAATTATTATAAAGAAGTATCTAAATAAATAAATTTATTTGATTACATTTATTAAATTTATGTCTATTTTCATGTATAATACAAATATTAACATTTACATACAATAACAATAACAATTATCAATATCAACATTCTTATTCTCACTGAAATTGATATTTTTTTTCTCTATACATTTGTTCCTATACCTCGCGATGTTATAAAGAATAATAATGGCAATTTATTGTTATACATTGATTTTTGGTATAATGTTGGTTGTGGTCTTAACTAAATACCTAATCTTATAGTTGCACCAATATGATTCATGTGAATCATTATTATGTATGAAAAAGTAAAGAAGAAGAATTACTTCGTGAATAAATAGCTTTTATTGAATAAACTAATTATATTTATAAAATTTTTCTTCAATAATGAAGTATAAATTAGCTGTGTTTAGTTATCAAATACCGTATTGCCATTCTTTTGGTAATAATTCCACCAATGTTGTCAACATATTTACTGTAATAGTTCTCTGGAAAACATTCAAACTTATGATTGACTATTAGTCAAGCATTTTGGATGTAGGCGTCATGTAAACCGAGGTGTTTTAGTGGCAAATTCATTCGGCGATAATTCTTTTCTGACGAACAGCAGACAACTCCATAACCGAAAACTAAAAATTCATAAAACAAAACTTTCATATATACAAAATTCAGTGCACGCGAATCAGTTTTCATATTTAAACTAAATTGTTGTCAATAATTATATTTTTTGTGCTACACAATTTATTAGAAAAGGTAATAACCATTACAAGATTCATTTTTTTTACTTTTACCAAAATTAAAACTTACGTAATATTGCAGTAATAGGTCCTTTATCTGAAGAAATAATTAATTCCTGATCAAAAGCACTTAACATTTATATGTAATCGGGTTTTTTTTTCTTCAAGACAACATTTTAAACATTTTTTAAGTCAGAAACTCCGGTAAAATTCAATTCAACAGAAATTCTACTAGACCAGGTAAAGTTTTAAAATGAAGTCCTCGATATTATTCATCTCAAATACATTTAATATGCAATACCTTTTTTCCATTTTTTTATTAGGAATTCTTGATTACGCAAAGTAAATCATATTCATCTTTGTGGTGGTCTCACGATTGGAGCCACCACTGTGTTTTTTTTTTTATAATTTTGTTCTTGTCTTAAAAATACGAGCATTTTATAAACATATTGCATTAATCTACCAATATTCTCAGTTGGTTGTGAAAGCACATTTATTTCTTGATCTACGTCTGAAATAAAAGAACAAGTAACAAAAGAAGAAGAAAAAAAAAAATACAACAACCACAACTACGATAATTAACTGCATAATCAAGTTCTACATCGATCTCAATACAATTGTCAAGCTCGCTAATATTAATATTCGGAAACAAATTCCATTATAAAATCAAATACAACACCTTAAAATAGCAAAAAGAAGTTAATATCAACATTTTAAAACTCCACAATAAATAAAATTGAATTTGTGATTGGAATCGTCATTTTTGAAACTTAATTCTGGATTCAACAGCATTATACCAAGATTAATTTCTGACTTAAGTTGGACACCAAGGAAACATTAGTTAATGAATTAACATAAATAATAGTTTAAGATGTGGATATCACAGTAAATATATATAATACATTTTAAATCACTATATTAAATTTCATAATGCTTAAAATTTCAAATGTGTTAAAAAATCGAGAAAACCAAAATATTATAAATCGTTATTAAAACTAAATAAAATAATATAAAAGAAAAAAAAAAAACCTATAAACTATATTGCACGAATATCACAGTGATCATTTTTTAAAAGCATTATGGAATTTAAGTTTCCTCATTAAGTTTATTATTAATTATTTTACCTATTTTATATAGCTAAGTATATACCCAGACATAATTTTTTTCTACCCCTAATATTGTTACACATCTACCATTAACCCGATAAGAACCAGCAATTGGCGAGGCCTCATCAAAAGCTGCTCTCAACATTTTTTTATATATCGGTGAGTGAAATGTCTTTATTTTTATTCTCTTATCACTACTAACAAGCAATATTAAGAGTATGCTAAGCTTTAAGAGTTTCATAAACATGTTGCTTAGAAACATGTTGATGTTACCTATATATTGGTTACAGAAATGTTGATCGCTCGTATTTATCTTCTCTTAATTAAAATATTGCTTGTTTGTACGCTATTATCGGTTTAGTAAGCCATTCAGACATATCTAAAAATACATTTTTTTGTATTGTTTCATAAATGCGGAAATATAAATAAATTATAATTAATTAATTGGGGTAATAATAATCTATATATATAAATCTATAAAAACATACATTTATACTGATAATACATTTTTTTTTTAGTTTATAATTATAAATAGTGCTTATGCTACCAATTAGTTACTTAAATAATATTAATTCGGGAGTTATTCGCGTAAAATATTATGAATATTTTTGAAAATTTTGTTAAATAAAGTGAATTAACATGGAAAAGTAATTTATTAAAGCAATTTTCTTACAAAATGTGAATTGAATAGAAAGTGGTAGATCTCTTTATGGGATTTTAGTACAAAATTAAAGCGTCGCTAAAATCATTGGTAGGGAGGGTTAAGAGACGCTGATCTACCAAATTACACCTATGGTAGACTGTTATCTTTTGGTTATGGTTGATCCTTATTATTTTTTTTCTTTCCGTTTTAGTTGATCGATATAGGGGTAACTAACATCTTGATTTGTTTCGTTTAAAGATCAACTTCTAGTCCATTCATTTTATTTAAGACTACGGGAGTCTATAATAATATTTATGATGAACGTTATCTATTGACAATAGAAAGTTTTGAAAACAAGAACCCCCCCAACCGACTGACCGCTAGTGGTTATCAATGGCTCCCATTAGTTTTCATCTTTTCTTCCCAGAGCACCATACGTCAATAGTACTATACTTTAATACCATTGTATGCATTTTACCTAACTTCAGTATAGTTACGAGTTAAGAGTATTCGTTTTTTTTATTTGTTCATTACATAAATTGGCGCCCAACGTGGGGCCTTGAAGATTTAGTATTTTATTCTAAAAGTTTATATATTAAATTTTCTTTGCTCTACACCAAATTATTATTTCAATTTTGATTTTAAAATTTGTTTAGATTTCATTAACATACTAAGTTATTAATTTTATGTGTAATCAAAACTAAGATTTCAAATAATTTTTAGAGTTATTCGGATTTCGATTATCTGAGGTTTTCAGGTTCGGATGTATCGACTAATAATATACTATTAATCCTTTTGGAATTTCAGGCAACATTATACATAATAGTAATAAATTTTGTAGTAGTCTATATAGTTTTTGAACATCATTCTTTTAAAGTAACTTAGTTATCGATATCCTGATTTTTTCCTGGATATACAATATATTTGCTTTGTGTCAGCAATTTATTGTCCGTTAAAATCAGTTTATAAAAAAAGAAGAAAGTGCATGTCGGTTTGTTTCTTTTTAAGATGATGTTGAATTACTATTTGAACTCCATAGCATGAATTAGTTTTCCTATCAACCATATACAAAAAAGTTTAAATACCCTTTCAAACTCAATTCACTAAATGTAAGAAATTGCTTGTAAAGTGAGTTGCGATCTTTAGTAATATCTTTTCGATTAAGAAAAATCAATTTTGTTTAAGAAATTGATTTGTATTTTTTTTTGTTTGCTAAAATTTTATTAAATTTCATTTGTCTGAAGTAGTTAAATTTTTCTTTCATATCACATTGAATATTTGATATTTATTTTCATTAAGTGAATTTAATTATAATATAGTTTTGAATCTAATTTTTTTAAATTTTTTGAAATATATATTTATTTTCTAAAATATTGATTGTATTTATAAAAATTTAATTTATTAATCTTTTTGATTTACTGAAAATTTTAATAGATATTGAACAATTCAGAAAAGTTAAACAATATTCTATTTTTATTCAGCATACGTATAACACGTTTAGTGTTTAAATCTTTCGTTTTGCATGATCATTTTGTTATTTTGACATTTTATTTTTTTTTGCGTGTTCTAAGCAAAATAAAAAAAAAAAAAAAAAAAATATTTTATTACCGTATTATTGAGAGATAAGTATATTTAAATATTCGGAAAAAATACAAAATTTTCTATTATTTTCTTTTTGCAATTTACAACTTCGTCAATCTTTCATAGGAGTATATTATTATTTTCTCAAGTATTTTTATTTTTATTTTTTTTTAATGATGGAACGATCACCTCCACCACAATCACAGCTCTCTGCTGTACATACAGATCAAAATTGTATACTTTGTAGAGAGATAATGACGGAAAGTCAAGAATGTTTAATAATTTCAGAGTGCAATCACGCTTTTCATCGCAATTGCATTGAAAATCATTTGACTAACTCTTCTGAGTGTCCTTCTTGTAAACGGCATTGCTCTTTAGCAGAATTGAAGACAATAAGTATTCAAGAAACCTCCCAATTGGTGGAAAAATCTAAAACTATTAGTCGTGGTAGACCTCGTGGTGCCATGGCGAAACAATATAACACCCGAAGTAATTCGAGGAATTTGTTTAATGAACCACAAACTCCACAACCACCAAATCAAAATATATTGCTGGAAGCTTCACCTAATGTTCAAAGAAATCAACCAATTCCGAATAATAATAATTCTCCTCAGATTCATAGGCAATCAAATCCTAGAACTGGTTTTGGAAATAATTCTCGACATTTTGATCAGTCTCAGTTAAATGCCATAATAGAGAATACTGTAACACGTCTTTTACAAAACTTAAATTTGGTTTCAAATTCTCAAAATTCAGTAAATATTCAAACTTCACAAGTACCACCTCACAGAGCACAAACTGATTTTCAAAATTTTTCCAATTCGTATCAAACACGTCAAGATTTCCGACAAACTTCTAATCCACATGTAGATGAAAACTTCGCCATAAGAGCAGACAAAATTACATCAATTATCCAAAATTGGAACATTAAATTTGATGGGTCCAGTAATGGCATAAGTGTTGACGAATTTTTATACCGAGTGGGAAGTTTAACAAGAGAAAACTTTAATAACGATTTTTCTATAATATGTCGAAACCTGCATATACTATTAGCAGGTAGAGCGCGAGATTGGTATTGGCGCTACCACAAACAAATTGAAGTTGTGGAGTGGAAAGAATTTTGTGAAGCACTCAAGTACCAATATAAAGAGTTTAAATCCAGTTTCGATATACATGAGGAAATAAGGAATCGGAAAATGAAACCTAATGAAAGTTTTGAATCTTTTTATGAGTCTGTTTGTAGCATGCTCGACAAACTTTCAACTCCCATACCAGAGTCTGATTTAGTGGAAATACTGACTAGAAATCTTCGTCCAGAAATCAGACACGAATTGCTTTATGTACCCGTGTACTCTATTGCTCATTTGAGAAAGTTGGTTCAGATGAGAGAACACTTAATGGATTCTGAGTATTTTAGAAAGAATATTTCAAACAGGCCTACATTTAATTATACAAAACGCCAAGTGGCAGAGGTAGATTGTGCTCATGAGTTAATGGTTTCTGATCCCCACAACGAATCGGAAATATCCGTAGATGCAATTCAGCAAAATCCCCAATTGTTTAAGTGCTGGAATTGTGATCAAGCAGGTCATCATTGGGAAGATTGTTTGGAGGTCAGAAACATATTTTGCTATGGCTGTGGTATGAAAAATACATACAAACCTCAGTGTACCAAATGTGCAAACAGAAAACTTTCAAAAAACCACCTTCTTTCGAACAATGTTCGAAATTTGCCATAGAAACTACTTTGTTAAAACCAAATAATTCTAATGTTATACCCGAGAAGAAATATATAATTTTAAATAATGAAAATTTTGATAAAGAAAAATTTAATAAGAAAAATGGTCATAAATATCTTCATTCTATAATACCTTATCATATAAGACTGCAAAAATATTTAGAAAAACGAAAACAACTTTTTGAAGTAAATGCCCTTAATAGCCCATCTCGAAAACCAAAGCGATCCACTGTAAGGTTGCGTAGGTATTTCAAAAACCGCAAAATTAGCTCAAAATACCTTTTATCTTCTATTGTGAATAACTCGTCCGATAAACGTTATTATGCTCCAGTAAAATTCTTGTCCTTTGTTGAATATGGTCTCTTAGATACAGGTGCCAATGTTTCTTGTATAGGTTCTGAATTAGCAAATTTTGACTTTAGACAATTTTTAGAATTTAATCCCATGAAGACCTGGGTTAAGACTGCTGATGGTACTACACAGAGAGTCTTAGGTTTCCTGTATGTTGATGTTACCTTCAAAGACATCGTGAAAAAACTAAAAATTCTGATTGTGCCCTCAATTACTCAGAGACTAATATTAGGTCTAGATTTTTGGAAAAATTTCAATTTAGCTCCACAAATTTTTGAAAATGTTGTTTTTACCACTATTAAAGAAAGCCCCTCTGCAATTATGTCACTTTTGTCTGGTGAAAGTTCAATTTTGTCCGAGGTTCCGTCCGATTACAATGGTATAAAAGAATATCCTTTAACCGCATCTCAAAAAGAGCAGCTTGCTGTCGTAGTCAAACTTTTTCCGAATTTTGATCAGCAAGGCTTAGGCCGCACAAGTTTGATTGAACACAATATTGATATTGGCAAGGCAAAGCCTGTAAAACAGCGTTTTTATCCTGTTTCACCTGCTGTCGAACAGTTAATGTTTCAAGAAATAGACCGCATGCTAGCATTGGGAGTGATTGAGCCCTCTACTTCATCATGGAGCTCGCCCATGAGATTGGTAGTTAAACCTAACAAAGTAAGGTTATGCTTAGATGCGCGTAAACTAAATGAGCTTACAAAAAAAGACGCTTATCCCCTACCCAATATTGAGGGAATATTTGCAAGGTTGCCTAAGGCTAACATTATTTCAAAGTTAGACCTAAAAGATGCCTACTGGCAAATAGGTTTGTCCGAAGAAGCAAAACCCCTTACTGCCTTTACGGTCCCCGGTAGACCATTATATCAATTTTTAGTAATGCCCTTCGGGCTATGTAATGCTCCATCTACTATGTGTCGTTTGATGGATAGTCTTATACCCCCTGATCTCCGCCATTCTGTATTTGGATACCTAGACGATCTCGTCATAGTTTCAGAAGATTTCAGTTCACATTTAACGATTCTTGTTCGAATAGCGGAACAATTCCGAAAAGCCAATCTTACACTCAATATTTCGAAGTCTAAATTTTGTGTCACTGAAGTAAATTACCTAGGCTATATAATAGGAAACGGTGGCATTAAAACTGACCCGGATAAGGTAGAATCTATTAGGAACTGGCCAATCCCTAGAAATTTAAAACAGGTGCGTGGATTTCTTGGTCTAGCAGGCTGGTACCGTAGATTTGTAGCAAACTTTTCTTCTATTGTCGTTCCCATTACTGATGTTCTGTCGACCAAACGAAAATTTAGTTGGACCCCGGAGGCCCAAAAATCATTTGAGGTTATTAAGAACTTACTCACCTCCGCTCCTGTACTGTCGAATCCTGACTTTTCCAAAAAATTTTATTTACATTGCGACGCCAGCGACTTTGGGATTGGTGCTGTGTTGGTGCAGTTCGACGACGAAGGCAACGAGAAGCCTATAGCTTTTATGTCGAAGAAGTTGAATTCTGCCCAGCGCAATTATAGTGTCACCGAACGCGAATGCTTGGCAGCGCTAGAGGCAATTAAGAAGTTCAGATGCTATCTTGAACTTCAAGAATTTGAGGTCATAACCGATCATTCTTCTTTAGTATGGCTCATGAGACAACAGGATGTGACAGGAAGGTTAGCGAGGTGGGTATGGAAGTTACAGGGATACAAATTTTCAATCAGTCATCGGAAAGGGAAATATAATGTGGTACCAGATGCTTTATCGAGAATTCCATTTGAGGAAATTGCAGGACTAGACTTTGCCGAACCAGAAATACATTTAGATTCTCCCCATTTTCAAGATGATGAATATTTAGAATTACAAAAGAAGTTAAACGAAAATCCTTCTAAGTTCCCTGATATAAAAATCATTGACAAGTTTGTTTATATTAGAACTGCTCACTATACAGGTGATACCAGACAGGAAAATGAGGCCTGGAAACTTTGGTTACCTCAAGGATTAAGGGCAGGTGTGATAAAAAGATTTCATGACTCCCCTATAGCAGCACACGGAGGTATGGTGAAGACATTAGAACTAATTCGTCGAAAATTTTATTGGCCAGGCATGGTGCGCGACGTTAGGAAATATATAGGGTCATGTGATACATGTAAAGAGTGCAAAGCCCCAAATACAATTTTAAAGCCAACTATGGGAAATCAAGTAGTTACCTCAAGACCTTTTCAGAGACTGTATGTCGACATCTTAGGACCATATCCGCGGAGCAAACAAGGTAATATCGGTATATTAATAGTTCTAGACCATATGACAAAATTTCACTGGTTATGCGCCCTTAGAAAGTTTACCTCTTCTGTCATTCAAAAATTTCTTTTAGAACAAATATTTCATGTCTACGGTGTCCCAGAGACGTTAGTGAGCGATAATGGCTCGCAGTTCAAAGCTAACGAGTTCAATTCATTTTTAACACATATGGGCATTAAACATACCTATACTGCCATCTATTCACCACAATCAAATGCCTCAGAAAGGGTTAATAGGTCCATTATATCCGGCATCAAATCGTATTTAAAAAAAGATCAAACACTATGGGACCAAAACTTAAGCCTAATCAGCTGTGCAGTAAGAAATTCGTTTCACCAAACTATACAGGTCTCTCCATATCATGCAGTTTTTGGACAGGAAATGATAACCCATGGTAGTTCATATGCCTTGCTTAAAAATCTAAATTTACTGCACGAACCTTCAATAATTTTAGAAAAAGATGATAAACTGCAACTCATACATAAAAAAATTAAGAAACATATCGACAAAGCCTATGAACGAAACAAGAATCAATATAATTTGAGAGCCAGACCAATTTCCTATGACGTAGGACAATACGTCTATAGAAGAAATTTTGCACAATCAAATTTCGAGAAAAAATTTAATTCGAAACTTGCACCTACTTTTTTGAAATCGAAAATTAAGGAGAAAGTAGGAAATAATTATTATATTTTAGAGGATGAAAACGGGAAAATTTTGGGCACATATCATGCAAAAGATATGCGTTTATAATTTTACTTCCTCCTAATACTGTTGTCAAAAGATCAGTATTATGTGGTTTGTAATGTAAGATTGGTACAGAAAGTTGAAATACAAAAAATTATATATATATTACTTTAAATTTCGTATCTAAAGAATTTTTTTTTATAAGTACACAATTTAATTTTCTATAAACTAATATTTGTTTATGACATTATCATTTTTTTAATCTCATTATTCGCATAATTGAATTATTATAAAGAAGTATCTAAATAAATAAATTTATTTGATTACATTTATTAAATTTATGTCTATTTTCATGTATAATACAAATATTAACATTTACATACAATAACAATAACAATTATCAATATCAACATTCTTATTCTCACTGAAATTGATATTTTTTTTCTCTATACATTTGTTCCTATACCTCGCGATGTTATAAAGAATAATAATGGCAATTTATTGTTATACATTGATTTTTGGTATAATGTTGGTTGTGGTCTTAACTAAATACCTAATCTTATAGTTGCACCAATATGATTCATGTGAATCATTATTATGTATGAAAAAGTAAAGAAGAAGAATTACTTCGTGAATAAATAGCTTTTATTGAATAAACTAATTATATTTATAAAATTTTTCTTCAATAATGAAGTATAAATTAGCTGTGTTTAGTTATCAAATACCGTATTGCCATTCTTTTGGTAATAATTCCACCAATGTTGTCAACATATTTACTGTAATAGTTCTCTGGAAAACATTCAAACTTATGATTGACTATTAGTCAAGCATTTTGGATGTAGGCGTCATGTAAACCGAGGTGTTTTAGTGGCAAATTCATTCGGCGATAATTCTTTTCTGACGAACAGCAGACAACTCCATAACCGAAAACTAAAAATTCATAAAACAAAACTTTCATATATACAAAATTCAGTGCACGCGAATCAGTTTTCATATTTAAACTAAATTGTTGTCAATAATTATATTTTTTGTGCTACACAATTTATTAGAAAAGGTAATAACCATTACAAGATTCATTTTTTTTACTTTTACCAAAATTAAAACTTACGTAATATTGCAGTAATAGGTCCTTTATCTGAAGAAATAATTAATTCCTGATCAAAAGCACTTAACATTTATATGTAATCGGGTTTTTTTTTCTTCAAGACAACATTTTAAACATTTTTTAAGTCAGAAACTCCGGTAAAATTCAATTCAACAGAAATTCTACTAGACCAGGTAAAGTTTTAAAATGAAGTCCTCGATATTATTCATCTCAAATACATTTAATATGCAATACCTTTTTTCCATTTTTTTATTAGGAATTCTTGATTACGCAAAGTAAATCATATTCATCTTTGTGGTGGTCTCACGATTGGAGCCACCACTGTGTTTTTTTTTTTATAATTTTGTTCTTGTCTTAAAAATACGAGCATTTTATAAACATATTGCATTAATCTACCAATATTCTCAGTTGGTTGTGAAAGCACATTTATTTCTTGATCTACGTCTGAAATAAAAGAACAAGTAACAAAAGAAGAAGAAAAAAAAAAATACAACAACCACAACTACGATAATTAACTGCATAATCAAGTTCTACATCGATCTCAATACAATTGTCAAGCTCGCTAATATTAATATTCGGAAACAAATTCCATTATAAAATCAAATACAACACCTTAAAATAGCAAAAAGAAGTTAATATCAACATTTTAAAACTCCACAATAAATAAAATTGAATTTGTGATTGGAATCGTCATTTTTGAAACTTAATTCTGGATTCAACAGCATTATACCAAGATTAATTTCTGACTTAAGTTGGACACCAAGGAAACATTAGTTAATGAATTAACATAAATAATAGTTTAAGATGTGGATATCACAGTAAATATATATAATACATTTTAAATCACTATATTAAATTTCATAATGCTTAAAATTTCAAATGTGTTAAAAAATCGAGAAAACCAAAATATTATAAATCGTTATTAAAACTAAATAAAATAATATAAAAGAAAAAAAAAAAACCTATAAACTATATTGCACGAATATCACAGTGATCATTTTTTAAAAGCATTATGGAATTTAAGTTTCCTCATTAAGTTTATTATTAATTATTTTACCTATTTTATATAGCTAAGTATATACCCAGACATAATTTTTTTCTACCCCTAATATTGTTACACATCTACCATTAACCCGATAAGAACCAGCAATTGGCGAGGCCTCATCAAAAGCTGCTCTCAACATTTTTTTATATATCGGTGAGTGAAATGTCTTTATTTTTATTCTCTTATCACTACTAACAAGCAATATTAAGAGTATGCTAAGCTTTAAGAGTTTCATAAACATGTTGCTTAGAAACATGTTGATGTTACCTATATATTGGTTACAGAAATGTTGATCGCTCGTATTTATCTTCTCTTAATTAAAATATTGCTTGTTTGTACGCTATTATCGGTTTAGTAAGCCATTCAGACATATCTAAAAATACATTTTTTTGTATTGTTTCATAAATGCGGAAATATAAATAAATTATAATTAATTAATTGGGGTAATAATAATCTATATATATAAATCTATAAAAACATACATTTATACTGATAATACATTTTTTTTTTAGTTTATAATTATAAATAGTGCTTATGCTACCAATTAGTTACTTAAATAATATTAATTCGGGAGTTATTCGCGTAAAATATTATGAATATTTTTGAAAATTTTGTTAAATAAAGTGAATTAACATGGAAAAGTAATTTATTAAAGCAATTTTCTTACAAAATGTGAATTGAATAGAAAGTGGTAGATCTCTTTATGGGATTTTAGTACAAAATTAAAGCGTCGCTAAAATCATTGGTAGGGAGGGTTAAGAGACGCTGATCTACCAAATTACACCTATGGTAGACTGTTATCTTTTGGTTATGGTTGATCCTTATTATTTTTTTTCTTTCCGTTTTAGTTGATCGATATAGGGGTAACTAACATCTTGATTTGTTTCGTTTAAAGATCAACTTCTAGTCCATTCATTTTATTTAAGACTACGGGAGTCTATAATAATATTTATGATGAACGTTATCTATTGACAATAGAAAGTTTTGAAAACAAGAACCCCCCCAACCGACTGACCGCTAGTGGTTATCAATGGCTCCCATTAGTTTTCATCTTTTCTTCCCAGAGCACCATACGTCAATAGTACTATACTTTAATACCATTGTATGCATTTTACCTAACTTCAGTATAGTTACGAGTTAAGAGTATTCGTTTTTTTTATTTGTTCATTACAAATGTGAGTTTGCAAGAGCACATAGTGACATTGACAAGCAAGTCAAACGAAATGCACGTCGAGACAAAAGAGCGTACATAGATGATCTGGCAAGGGAAGCGCCAGCTGCAGCTGCTACAAACCTTAGTAGAGATCTGTACCGCATAACGAAGAAACTTACGACAAATTCTTTTGTTTCCTCGATGCCACTAAAGAACAGCGCTGGCGAACTCACAACCTCAAAAAATGAACAGCTGAAGATATGGACAAACCACTACATGGAACTGCTTGAAAAACCAAGACAGATCAATGGAAATCTACTATCCATTAGCATTCCTTCAGTGCTGGAAGTCACCAACGCTATCAAGGCCTTAAAAATCAACAAAGCCCCTGGAACTGACAACATCTCCCCAAAAATGATAAAAGCTGATCCCAACGTCAGTGCGCGATTAATCCTCCCGATAATCGAAGAATTTTGGTGAACGGAGTGCCTTCACGAAGAACTAAAAGAGGGCATTATTGTTAAAATACCAAAAAAGGGGAATTTGTCGGAATGTACGAACTGAAGGGAATTACTCTTTTGAGTATTGTGAACAAGGTGGTAACGCATTTAATCATAAGCTGTAATATGCTTGCAAGTATTTCTCATATATTTAAATATTTTCTATATCTATTTGTTATTTTGCTTCTATGAGTATTTCTAATTTTTATATTAACGATCATTATATTTTTTTTGTTGCTATGCAAGCGCCATCTATTAGTTTCATTATATTGTATTTATTGAAGAATCTTATAGTTGACATTTATCTTTAAATTTATCAAACTTGTTTTAACCCTTTTGAGGCGAATTCGCTAACCTTCGGTTTGCGCCAAGTTTAGAACTAAAACCGAGCCATAATGGTAACGAAAAAGCCATTTTTCGTCCATTATTTTAAAACAGTTTTCAGAACAAGTGTATTCCAAACTTTGATTTAATAATTAAATTTTATAATTGATAATAATTTGTTGTTAAACTTAAAAAATTTTTGGTGTCTAAATAAATACTGCTTGGAATCGGAAAAACACTTCTGGCTGTAATTTCTATTGGCAAAATTGTTTTAAAGGTTTAACTAAAAAAAAAAATAATTGAAGTCAACAACATTTTTACATGGGAAAAGTACTTTTATTAAAGTCTTTATTCATTCCTCAATTTATATCATTTTACTCCCTGGTGCCATCTCCGAAAGGATTTGGCATCTTGTCCATAATACAAATTTATCTTTAAATGCTCAACCACTCTTGATGATAAGAAGAAGACAAGTTTTAATCCCCTCTTCAACTCTGATTTGTTAATCACCACTTTACATATTTTGTTGTTCTCTCAGTTTGATTAATGCCAGTGAACAAAGAACAATAATTAAAAAGTGCTGTGATTAAAAAATTTAAGAAAATCTAAATTAGTGATCAGAATATTGAACAAAAATATGAAAAAAATTATTTAATTTATATGATATGAAATTATCTATCTATAATGTATAAATTTGTTGGCGTAAGTCATAAAAGCTAAAACACATGAAAATAATACCTAAAAGTGAAAAATTGCAACAAGAAAATTATATATATAACAAATTTTGTTAATTAAAAGTGTTAAAATCGGTTTAAAATTGTGAAAATTTGTTTAGAGTGTTGTTAAAAATTTGTTAAAAATACCTAAAAATGTTAAAATTTGTCTAAAATTGTTATTAAAATGTTCCTATCATTGTTAAAATTTTACTAAAATCGATAAATTTTGTTTAAAAGTTGTTAAAATTTGTCCTAATTTGTTCTGTTAAAATTCTAAAAAAAGAAGAAAACTTACAAAATCATTTTTTTTAAATTTCTTTTGTTCATATATTTGTTTTTTTTTATATTTAA
This sequence comes from Calliphora vomitoria, assembly GCA_942486065.2. Classification (NCBI taxonomy): domain Eukaryota; kingdom Metazoa; phylum Arthropoda; class Insecta; order Diptera; family Calliphoridae; genus Calliphora; species Calliphora vomitoria. The sequence continues at coordinate 84,032,443 of OW818030.2, read as the reverse complement.
CTGTTGTTATATATTAGATTTTGTTTTTTTCTTGTATTAACAGAAGCAAAAGTCGTAATTTATTATCACTGTTAATTATTTATTTTGTTTTGTGCATTTTTGCCAAATTTAATGTTATTAACATATAAAACTTTAGATATAATATTTTGGCTGATTATGACTTTTACTCCTGTTAATTAATTATGTTTTTAAAAGTGTTTTAAATGTTAATCTTATCAACATATGTAAGTCAGTGTTTATAAACATTGGTACAGCAACATCACTCAAATGTAAGAGAAAGAGAATCTGCAGCAACATCTACAAAGATCTTTGGATATGTGAGCAGCTGGATAAAGTGAGTTTTTATATGTTTTGTTTTTATTTTGTTCTTTCACTTACATTTTTATTGATTTTTTTGTTCCAAAAGTGTTATTGACTTTTGTGTTTAAGGTGACCAGCTAAAATAATAATTTTTAATAATTTAGTATGTTGAACAATTTGATTTTTAATTTTATTGTATAAAATATTATTATTTTTGCTGGAAATCTTTATAATTTTTTTTTTATTCTGTTAAAACTTTTAAAAACATTTTTCGCAAATTACTTTAAATTTAATTTACTCTTAATTTTTATTATTTCATTTATTTCATTTTTTTTTTATTCTTTCTTATTATGATTACTTTTGATTCATTAAATATTTATGCTTAATTTAAATTTCAATCTGTTCATTTATTTGATCTAGGAATATACGTTGTGGTAGATTGTTAAAGGGATCATAAAATGTCATTTTGTTTTGGAACATATTTTGTTTATGATCATGGTAGGGTGGGTAGAGTCGACATATTTCACCTAAAGTCGTATCACTTAAATTGAGTTCAGTTTTAAATACATATGTTTTGTGCACGCATAATAATAAAGTTTGTTTGTGTATTCTGGTGGCTCCGGGACTTTGTTAGAAAAAACGAACCCCCCTAATTTTCGACGAGCAATAAGGTCGGTGTAAAAGCGTGCCCCTTTCTATAAATGTCCTCCATAACATCTGCCATTGTTTTCTTTCAATTTATGTGGATACACGTTACAAAGCCTACTCACATCCGCCTTGGAACCTGAACTCCGCCCGGAGCAAGCTGGGTTTCGACCACGAAAATCCTGTGTGGATCAAGTAAACATCCACAGACTGATCAACGATTGATCAGTCTGTGGAGTGGAGATCTCTTTATATCTCGTGTTTATAGACTTTGAGAAGGCATTTGATAAGCTCGTTCATAACACCATCTGGAAGGCACTTGAATGTAAAGGCACCCCATAAAAACTAATTTATCTTATAAGAAGCCTATGCAATGGATTTACTTGTAGGGAGAGAACAACCTCGGCAACAGGATTAATTTAAATACAGGGGTACGGCAGGGCTGCGTTATGGCACCTCTGCTGTTTAATATTGTTCTTGATGTAGTGACGAGGACCGCAACGGAAGACTCCACCGGCATTCAGTGAGGCCTATACAAGCGGCTAGGTGACTTAGATTACGCCGATGACATTTGCTTACTGTCACACACTCACAACGACATACCTCACAAATTTAGACTCCTAGAGTTAGCGACAGCGAAAGCAGGTTTAAATATAAACTTAGGCAAGACTAAATCCATGCGCATTAACACCGGCAATATACGGCCCTTTCAGTTGAGTGGCATCATGGTTGAAGATGCTAACAGCTTCTGCTGTCTCGGCAGTATTATCAACAACAATGCTCGTATCGAGAACCGCATCAATTGTGGCCGACAGTCATTTGGTTTTTTAAGTCCTGTATGGTAGTGGGTAGCCTACCTCCAGAAAAACGAAAATCAGCATATTCAATTCCAACGTGAAGTCAACATTATTGTATGGATGCGAGACTTGGAATGCAGCTGCACGCGACATAAATGCACTCCAAATATTTCCCAATAGATGCCTGAGGAGAATTTTAAGAATATTTTCGCCAATTGTTATATCCACCGAAGTATTGAAGCGTAAGTGGAACTGGATAGGTCACACACTACGTAAACCCGCAGATGACCTAACGCAGGCAGCCATTAAGTGGAACCCACAGGGTAACAGAAGAAGAGGAAGACCCGCTCACACGTAAAGAAGACAGTTGGATTCTGAAGTAGCAGTCACAAGGAAGTCCTGGAATGAAATCAAACTAATAACTTGTTGCAGATCACATTGGAATATATTTGTAGTGGCCCTATGCTCCAACTTGAAACGTCGGGAATAAATAAGGTCTTAGAGAAGGGTCTTCTACAACAACAGAGTAAAGAGCGGTGAAGCTACATCTGCCAAATTGGCTGCCATTTATCAATGGCATGTGGTTTCAACAGGACAGCACTACATGCCACACAGTTCATATCAAATTGGATATTGTGCACGAACGATTTGAGGTTATGGACATCTCAAGTGAAGGTGATTTAAACTGGCCACCGAGACCCCGTTAAACTTTTCCTTGTGGGATTTACTTAAGCCACAGGTCTGTGCGAATAAACTACAAACCACAGGTCTGTGTTTATTTCGGACTGTGTCTCAAATGAAGCTTACTTTTGAATAAACTGATAATAGCCCCCTAATATACGTAACTACATAAGTGGCAACTCACTCGCTTATTCACAGACACACACTTTCACATATTCATAAAATTGTGGCAAAAATTTCTTCAGTTATATTTGGTCAGTTTTCTATTTATAGGGGTAATTGTGTTATATATAATTTTTGTTCTTGTTCAACATGTTTATAGAGATTCAAATACATTCACTTATGTCTATTTGCATACAAGCACACATAACCGAAAATATACTCAAATATACAAAGAATTAGGGTTGTCTCAATTTATATGAAATCTTATACTATGCTACATTAAAAATATGCAGGAGTTATCATACAGCAATTCTGTTTTATTGGAGTGCATACAGTTCACAAATACTTATAGTTTTTCTAGATCACTTCGTTTAGTACTTTTTATTAGCAAAAACGTTATTGTTAAAGTTACAACTTCCTAAAGTCATAAGTCTGTTGTTTTAAAATTTGCTTTTAAATAGTCTGTTTTATACATATATCTTCAAATAGAAGAGAGTTTTAGGAAATCGGTTCAAAAATGGCTGTGCTAAGGACGTTTAAGTTTCAAGAAATTTACTTTTTTCAAGAAATTGTCACTTTCTTCACACTCTACGTCATTTATAGTCAAACACGGTTAAGGATTGTGTTTAATATTAACTTCAAAATAAATATTAAACAAAAGCAATAAATTTACATGAATTGAATATGAATTTCTTTTGGTGAATTCTTTAATATATGCATACTTTCATTAGTTATATAACAATTTACTAAAAACAAAAAAATAGTATAACAAAATTACAACATTAATATTTCTTACATGCGAAGGCACATTCATCTTCTGCACAGTGCCCCATAAATTTATCTATTTCCAACATAATGAGAGCAAATTAAAGATCTTATTAGGTCTAGATATGGTTGGTTAGTTTATGTGGTAGTTACCTGCGCGTGAATAATCAAGTAGAATCTAAAGAACCCCATTTAGAAAAGACCATACCACTCGTCAGATGTTGTGCCATTTACATCGTAATTTATGCTAAAATGTTGAAGTTATTAGAGCCTGTAGGTCACTATTTTAAAACCCAGATACCTCACTAAGGTTGTTTAATATGTAGTTGCTCAGGAATCTGTGAATTTTGATACTCAGGGCTGTGCATTCACAGAGAAAGTGGAAAATCGTTTCCTCTTTTTCCCTATCCTTTTAGCTATCACAATGCTCGTTAAAGGAGAGCCCAAGGCGCCGTGCAAGCTTGCCTACCATCCTCAGAGTTATAGTCCTGTAAAAAATATTTTTTGTAAAATCTTTCTGGGAGGTTTTCTCACACGTTGGTCCATAACTTCGATTATACTTAACTGACATGTTAATAGAGCCAAAAATCTTTCTGGGAGGTTGTCTCACATGTTGGTCCATAACTTCGATTATACTTAACTGACATGTTAATAGAGCCAAAAAACGGTATTTCATGTATATCTAGACCATTTATGAACCGATGTCGGGTTATCAGGCATTTATGGGCCGATTTTGTTAATTTTTACACCGAAATTCTCTTGACTATAAATATGTTATCTGGGGGCTTCGTAAAAAGTATCTCAACAGTCAGACAGTCAGCAGTCTACACCTATGCAATAGAGTGCCCAATTAAACATAGTTTTTTTTGTTTTACAATTTAAAAAAAAAGGTATTTTCCAGTTTTTACCCCTTAAATGTTCGAATTTTTAAAAAGTATCAAATATATTTGATTTTTTTAATATTTTTAATATTTAATATTTTAATAATATTTTTATTAGTTTAGAAGATACATAGAGTGCAAAAAATTTCAAAATATACTTTTGACTCGTTTTCTCCCCAAAAAGGTTCAAATTTCAAAAAAGTACCAAACACCTGTATGCTAATTTTATAAGTAGATAAAGATTTATTTTAATTTTTTGTTTCTATTTTAATTTTGAAGATATAAGGTTAATGAATCCTTTCTTTATATATATTGATACCCTGCAGTTCATTGCACTAATTCCGATACGTTGAATTAGTTAGCCACTGAGAACTACCACTAGTGAATTTTCAACCCACTCGCAACATTATTGACTGGTGAATTTAACACGGGGATGTCATTGCAGGTGGCCGAATGGCACACTCTGCATAACACTTAACTATTAAATTCAATAGTACAAATATTCCAGCATTTGAGAAACAATAAATTTTTCAGAGAGCGGGGCTGCACATATAACCTCTTGTTTTATAAGTAGTCAAATGCTCTAATCACTAAGCCACTAAGCTCTTATTTGTACTGCTCTCTATTTGTTATTAAGAATTACACGTGAGCATACTCTCAAGTTTTGCCTTTTTATACCCTTCACCTTCGTGACAAAGGTATAAAAAAGATTGACATTTCGATTGTAACTTCTACAATATAATCTATTCGTCAGCAATTAAATGTAAAATTTTTAAAAGTTTTCTTGATATATTTAGGATGCTATATGCTGAAAGTGGGCAATTAATGCATCCACAACAAAGGTGAAGGGTATATAAGATTCGGTATAGCCGAATATAGCACTCTTACTTGTTTATCATCAGAGAGAACGGAAATACAAATGGCCACATTCAGCATTACATGTGGCCATCGAAGTGGTATATTCTAGAGGATTTCATTTTACCTGAATTTATTTTCAAAAAATTAAGGCGAATATCCGACTATTGTTTGTTACTGAATACGCTGGCGAAACGTAATGCAAATTATAACCATTTAACTACCACTTTAGCAGCCACAGCGAACTAGTTTGTTGTACAACTAGTAAGTAATATTGCTAGTGTAAGGTTTCTAATTGGCAATTTTCAAACTTCTATGTAGATAGCATATCACCCAATACCAAATCACTTCATAATAATGAAGATGGTATTAGGCAGTTATTAAAAAGTAAGTTATTGAATAATTTCAAGTCATTACTAAGATTTTTCTCGGCTTATAAGGAAAAAAATATCTTAAAAAAATAATTTTAGGAAAAAATTTTAACAATTAGTGGCACCTTAAAATATTCTTATATACAAATACGAGTATGAATAAAAATGCCCACATGTACAAATGCACTCCTCACACACACACACACTCTCTCTCCAATTTATATAAATTTGGTAAGTATGAGTTTGTGCGTGTGTGTGTGTGTGTCTATTATGTATATGAAAGCCAGTGATTTTAAACCACTTAAAACACTTGTATGTCAATTTATTTTGTGGGAAATGAGACATGTTTATCATGGTCATCTTTTCAAATTGCTTGTGGCATACTTTGTGCATTGTTCAACTGTGATTCATACAAACATTTCTCTTTTCCCACTTTTTTTCCGAACTTTCCGTTATATATATGTGTGTGTGTATGCATTAGTGTGTGTAACCAAAAATTTGTTTCGTATTTGTGTGGGTTGGTAAATAAAGATTCGCAAATTATGTGATTTATTTGTTCCTTATGTTTGCATGCGTTAGGATTTGTTTTCTCGCTTTGTTTAGGGGAAAAAAATATTGAAACGTTCAATAAATTAAAATAGAGTGGAAATAAAGTTGGATCTCTTTTATTTGTGATATAATGGGAGGAAATTAGAAGACAAATCAACAGCATTAAGAGCTATTTGCTTTAGCTTTTATATGGACTAAGGATATAGGACTTGTTTTTTTATTTTTGGTAGGAGTATGAGTTTGCTGAATTTTATTGATTAATGCAATTAATTTGTTTGAGGAAACTTGATCTACATTTTAAATATAAATTTTTTTTTTGTTTAAATTAAAACAATATAATTTTTTCAAGTCATTAAACAATAAGCCGAAAGAGAAATTTACACCTAAAGTGAATTTAATTCTTATAAAATTCTTTCCATTGTTTAGTATCTAGTTGAATCCATGGCAATACATACACATCTTGAAAAATGTAATAAGATGTTTTGAATGTCTAGGTTGTACCGATTTAGCACATTTCATTACAAAACATTGCTGGTCAATAGAGAATATGTGGGGAATATTACCTCCTAATTAAATACACTGAAAGGTACTAAATTTCATTAAAAAAGTTTTTGTGTTCAAAATACTATAGCGGTATTCACAATGTAGAGTACTTGGCCTATTACAAAAGCAGAAAAGCTATTTATTGACAAACATTTCAAATTCTGATGTATTCTGTTTTTTAGTTTTTTGATATTGTGCTCTTTTACTACATTACCAGGCCAAGTACTCTACATTGTGAATACCGCTTATGTACTTCAAATTGAAAAGTATAAACATATAAAGCAGTGGTGCGCGTTAATATTGTTCAAGTTACGAAGATTTTCGTAAATTTACACGTACACAACCCTATTGTTAACAATAGAGCATAAAAACACATTCAATTGCTTGATGTTGTTGTGGATATTAATTAAATTTCTCTATTTGCCTACCAACGCACAGTGGGGGATCTGAAAAATAAAGTGGAAATAAATCTGTAACTTCTAAACGAATAGCTCGATTATAATAGAATTTTCCACGGCTATAGAGCTGGTGTAGATTAGTTTAAGTTTTGAATTTGGGCTTAAACAACCAAGGGGCACCTCGGGTATATCAAAAATTAAAAATGATGCCAAATTTTTATATATATGGAATCTACTAGACGAGATCTACAAAAAAAAACATTGCTTTAGTTATATATTATCTCTTATAGTTTACGAGTTTTTCGCGTTTGAAAAGTAAAATTTTATTTTTTTTTGCCTACCTTGGTCTGCTATTTTGCTAATAACGGATCCAATTCTTTCCCGATTGTCTTGAAGTGTCCTTTTTTGAATTAACAACAAATTTATTAAAAATCTCGAGAAAGAAATGTTAAAAAATATCCACTGAGTCAAAAGTTATGTGCATTCAAACTTAAACGATATAAAGTCATACTGTATATTTCGCATTGACCATATAGGCGTATGATTGATATGTGATAATTGCAACAAGTATACTCTTTCTTGCTTGTACACGCCTTACTTTGTGCCAAAGAAGCAAATTTTTTCCAAAAAATAGAAAAAAAAAATAAATGTAAAAAAAAAGAACAAATAAGATTAGTTGTTGTATTTGTATTTATTATATTTTATTCTGACATAAACTTCCGATTTTTTAATTAAAAAAAATTCTATGAAATTTAAAAAAAATGATTCTTGTAAATGTTAAATGTGGATTAAAATGGAAATATCAATGTTCGGCCGTGCACAATCTTAAATAGTCTGCTTTTACACAGGGCAAGTTTTCTTGCCTCAAGTCTGAGTATATAGGAGAGAGAGGCAAGAATAAAGAAGAGCGGTACACACTTGCTTGTACTGGCAAGTCTTTTCAATGCTGTTTTGTTTTCTCATTTTCACTATGGCGTTTATCAGCTTGTAATATACAAAATTGATCACAGAATTGCTGTGTGTAAACAGACAAGCAAGTTTAAAAGAGAATCAAAGAGACTTGCTTCAAGTAAAATTGCTGTGTGTAAAAGCAGACATACCCTCCCCTAAATATGATGATATAACAATTGTTAGAAAGACTTGTTTACGCAGAAGATATTTTATTTCAAATGTAAAGAAAATTTATCTAATTCAGCAATTTATAATTGAAATAAATACAGATTCTTACCATTTTCAAAAGAGTTTGTCATTTATTTCTATTATAACTAATGAAATATAACAATTTATATACATAATAATTGGTTAACATTACACGTTTGGCTCAACATGTTTCGTTATTAACCTTAAGTGAAGAAACATAGTATAAATAAGGGTATGTAAATATATGTAGACCAAGTTCAATGAATTTTCCGGTAATGATATTTAAGCGTGATTTGTATGTATTTTAATGGAATTTAATATTTACAATAGTTTTTAGCTTTTTATTTTAGGGCTATTTTTGTAGAATTTCATTTAATCAACGCTATTATCAAGAGTGGATATTATATGGGAGTCATATCGAATTATGGACCGATATTTAAAAAATATTGTATTTTGGTACATATTCTTGTTTTTTGATATTTGTGTGGCTTAATATGTTTTCCGGAAGTGGCTCTATAAGGAGGATATGACCAATTATGGGCCAATCAACATTAAATTTGACACAGCTATTATTGTATATGTATAGTGAAATTTGTTGTTCCGAATTTTAACTCGATAGCTATGTTTGTAAAAAATTTATGAGGATTTTAGTGATTTTTGGGAGTAGACCTCATATGGACCGATATTAACAAAATCCAGTAGTATGATAACTGAATACAAATTACTTATCTTTGTATAATTTGATTTTGATATCGTTATGATTTAGATATTTATTAAGGTAAATATCTTTTTCGGAAATGGTCCTAATATGGAAACTATGACCAATAATGGGCCAATCTTCATAAAAGTCGGTACAGAGATTTCTATATATATGACTATTTTTTGTGTGGGATTTTAGCATGATAAAGAGATTTATGAGTTTTTATCTGATTTTAGGAAGTGGACCTTATATGGGAGCATGAAATATATGAAAAAATTTACAAATTTTCCAAAAGGAACTTCTGAGGAGTAAGTAAAGACTTTTTATATAAGTATTTGATATTGTTAAAAACCATAGGACTTAAAGATTGATATTTTGATATTCCATGAAGAAAAATATAAAATTTGAATTAATGTAAAATTTTAACGGTTAAAGATATCATAACAAAATTTGGAACTGATCTAGATTCAATTATCCTTAAATCACTGACATTACAATTTTTGAGAGTTTTTGTTTGCAAATACCGAAATTCATAAACCGGAGAAAATGTGTTCCAAAAACTGAGTTTTTTTAGAAAAGTGCCTACTGTGACGTTATTTACCGTGCGATAGTAAAAAGACTTTGTAGATATTTATGAAGCATATAGCTTTATACAAATGTGAAGCTTTTTTGAGGATCAGTGCTTTGCCTTTTTAGAATTATTTAAATTGTCCATTTTGGATTGTTATGGGGGTGTTGTGTTAGCTTAAGTGAGCCAAAATTTACTTTACACGCTTTTGCATTAAATTTTCTTTCCGGATCATATAAAAATTGTATATAATCCCGAAGAAAATTTCTTTCTACAAAATAAAAAATATATGGGCCTTTTTGGGAAAAACTTAAAAATACGTCAATTTTTATATGCTCCAAATTTGGATGCGTTTAACTTTTTATAGGGACAAGATAAATGTTAGTAATTTTATTTTATTTTATTTTATTTTATTTAGAATTTAATCACCAATACAGGTGATATTTAAAAAAAAAGTTCAACCCTCCGTAAGCCCGCCACATCTAATAAACCATTAAAAGATCGAAAAAAATTTTAAAAGAAAATAAACCTTGAACAAATAGAGATAACCTACACATAAAAGCCAATTTTTCGTAGACCTTCTTAAGCACTATTAATATTTTAAATTTCAGCTCATTTCGGTCATAAATGGATTTTTGGCGATTTTTTAAAAAAGTTGAGACCCGAGGTAACCAAATATGAGGGGCAACGCATTGGCCCCCATTAGTGCTAGGAAGCCGAACAATTTCAAATCAACTCGAAAATACCTTAGCTCCAACCATGTGAAAATTCGTAGCAATATCTCAAATGGTTCCCGAGATACCGAATTATTTCCGAAGAAAAAAACGTTTCTAAACCACTTTGCATAGCTCCATATTTCGAGAAGAAATTTGTATGGGGGCTAGGAGAAAACATGTATCGATTTTTATAATTTTCAACAGGGTTAGTTCTTTTATCATATAAGTATTATGGTATTATCTGTAATATATTTACACAAATAAAAAAAAAGTGTTAAACTTATAATTTTTTTTAGGTTCTCTCAGATTTTGGATTTAGAATTTCATAAGAAACAAGAAAATATGTACTTTGTTGGGTCTCAGATGTATATTTCTTAATGTTACACATGGAATAACAAACTTATATATACCCTCATTACCACTTGTGGTGGTAAAAATCTTGCAATAAGATTTTTCTACTTACAAAAAAAAATATTTTTATTCTTTATTTTTGCTTTGACTATAACTTCTTGTGGTTCTTGCTGTTAGTCTCATGAGATTTTAAGATAATAGCTGATCTTATTTGACCGCGAGAACTTTCAAACCAAAATAGGAAAACAAACTGCAATTGAAACAAGAGAGTAAGTCATAAAATCTATACGTGAACTCGCCTCTATAATAGGAAGAAGCCATAACTCCTCTAAATTGGAAGTTTAGAAGATTACCTACGTGGCAGAAGACCAAAACGCCTTAGAAAACTTGAAATACGATCAATTACAAGAGCATTAAAGAAAGAACCTACAGTAAGTGCAGTAAAATTATGCGAAGAATTAACAGATTCGTCTGGAGTGAGAGCTAGTGCCAGTACGGTACCCCGAGCGCTACATTCTAGTTCCGAGAGAAAAGCCCCACATTTCCAAACGAAATAATGAGCGACATATAGAATTCGCCAACAAGTATAAAAACCAAGAAAATAATATGCTGTTTACGGACAAAAGCAACATAGAGATTTTCGGAAGTAAGTAAAAAAAGTAATTAAAATTTGTAAAAGCAAATATCTAGAGTTCGACCAAAAACATGTACTATCCACCGCAAAGCATGTTGGAGGTTCTGTGATGGTGTGGCTGCAAGTGATGTGGAAAACTCATATTTATTAATATTTTTATGAACAAAGCCGATTACATAAACATTCTAAAATAAGATTTGAAAAAAAGCATCAGAAAATTAAATCTAGACCGAACCTGGAACTAACAACAGGACAACGATACGAAGCATACCTCTAAACCAGAGCTAGACATTTCCTATGCACGCGTGCTTTTCCACCATTATTAAATTTACAACAATGTACTCACACGTATTAAAAACTCATTCAGTCTCGTTTGAGCGTTCATTTAAGAAGATTGTGTTGTCGCATGTTTCTTGCTTTTGTACATGAAGATTACTAATTCAGGGATGGAAAACTTAGTATTTTTTAACATCAACGTATGATGTACGTTTTTAGAATTATAAACTTCCAAAAAAAAAAAAACGAATTTTAATCTAAAATGCTTTTTTAAATCGATATAAGTAAAGAAGTCTAACAGAAATTTTAAATTTATAAATATTATTTTTAATTAAAGTACCAATAATTCAAAATTAAAATTTCCATGCCTGTATTTTAGTGAATATGAGAGTATAAATTTGTATCTTTTCTTATTTTTCGCTCTTACAACAACTGACCAATCGCATGTGTTGCCGGGCTCTGCTCTAAACATATTGTTGTATCATACACCGAAACAATTGGAACACCCCCCACAGTCAGCTGACCTTAATCCTATTGAACATCTGTGAGAGCATTTGGACAGACAGATCAGAAAAGAGAAATATTAACACCAATGACATTCTAAAGAAATCCAGCAGGAAGAGTGGTCCAAAATCCCAACAGAGGTGACATAAAAATTGGTAGAAAGAATGCAAAGCACACTTGAAACTGTTTTAAAATAAAATACTAAACACGTTTTTTTCTTCTAATTTCCCTTAAAAAGTGTACGCGTTAAAAATGGAGTATTTTTGTTTTTTTGCTGTTGAACAAATCTTTTTTTTTTGTGTTTAAATATTGTAAGAAAACTATTAAATATTTTGTCAAAAATACTAGAAATTGAAATAAATGTGTTTTTTAATATGTAAATAAAACGTTTTAAATTTAAAAACAAGTTGTACACTTTCTTTTGACGCTGACTGTATGTGTGATACAATAACAAAATACAGGACAATACATTCTCATGAATTAGGTTTTCGACAACAGACTTAAATTTTTGATTTTTACCATAGAGAAATATACATAGAGCGAAAACTCTCCTGTCAAAGACCTAACTCAGTTGTCAAAAACATATGTGCTGAGAATGTATTAGTAAAAAAAAAACTATGTAAAAACAAAAACAACACACGTATGTGTGATTATTTTGAGTAAAATTTTTGTTTGAGTTTTTTTTCTAGTTTCCGCTCTTGTTGTTTCTCATGGGTCTTACCTTGTTACCTATCTAATAAAATTTCTTCTCATATTTAATTTCAGATTGTTAAACTTTTTATATTTGGAACTAAAATTGTTCAATACAGCAAAGAAATATAATATATATGTTTACTTCTTTATGGCAGATTTACACTTTATGGAGCTCATTTATCATTTTTATAACTTTCTTTTAACAATTTTCTAGTTCTACATTTTAAAGCAATTTTTCCTGCAACAAATTTTTTTTATTCGTCAAAATAATGTTTTTTAATCTTTATCTTAAAATATACTCGTATTAAAAAGCATATCCTTAGATGAGGTATATTCGAATATATTATAATATGTATAGCAGGCTGACTGTCCATTTATTATATTTGGTCCAAGGATAAAGCCTATACTGGTGAAAACAGGTGGCCAAATTTGGGCAAATTTCATGGTGTCGATCGGTCTACAATTGGATGGTGGCTCCCATACAGGACCCACTTTCGACACTCAATTTAGCGAGCATTAATCTCATAAAAATGTTGGTATCCAAACACAATTTAACAGATAGAAGTTTCATATAGAAAAAAGTCAAGCCAATTAGTTTCATGGCGATCCGTAGTTGGTCATAACTGCCATATAAAATTATTGAAATTTTATGTGAAAAAGATTTTTGCTCATTTACGTAGTGTAGGGTGAAGTGAATTTAATGACAGAAATAAGAACGGACATCATTTATCGCTATAGATTTTTGTGAGGAATCAAAGGAAAATATTCATAGTTCGCTACCGTGAGTGATATTCGGAAGTGGGCTATGACCCATTATGGACCGATTGCCATGAAATTATATGGCTTGATTTATTCTATATGAAACATCTTTTCGTTAAATCTTACTACACCCAGCGAAAAAATTAACACATCCTTGTACGATTTGATATCATTCGATGTCAAGAGTGCATCAACCCAGTATGTGCAAAATCGTACACGAACGATGTAAATTTAACAACAAAGATATGGCACATTATCGTTGACGATTTGACACTATCTGCTGTCGTTTTGATAGCATATCTTTTCCAATATGACACCATATTCAAATTTACTGTGCGTTGTAAATTTGACACCATACCGTTGGCAATTTGACACTGTTCATGGTGGCTTTGACATAGCCCATATTTGATTTGGATTCGTGTTATCACTTCTGTTAAAATAAAACATAGATTCAAACGGTATGCTATTATTCGCCACATAATTGGTCAATTCACAAGATATCTTATCAGTCATATTGTCATAATGTCCTTATATATCACGACTCGGCTTAACCGACTCTGAGGCATTCGGCGTTGGTCTCTGCTGGTTTGTTACGATAACACATTTACATAGCATAGAATGTAGTATTATTTTAGGACATTTTTTGCTTGAAAAGCAATAAAAACCATTGTGAAATATTAGGGCATTATCACAATATCACATGATAAGAGACCTTGTGAATTGACCATATGTATTTATTTGTATACAAATATTAAACATTTGTCACAATTATTTTCCCTATATCCCAAAAGGAATATCTTAAAACAATCCTATGATTACTTACAATCCATTTTCAATTTTAAAATATTTGACTAAAAATAGAACTCTTTTACAAAACTAACAACATTCATCAATTTATACACAGCATCCTACGTATTCTTCAACTAAAAGGCAAGAAAAGGGACAAGCACCAAAGACAAGAATATATTGTATGTAAACCTCATAACATATTAAAAGTCAAATTATGTCAAGTTTTAGCATAAGGATATTTTACACAAAATAAAACTACAACATTAACAACAACAAAAACTTACAAAAAAAAAAACTAGAAAAAGTTTTAAGAGAATTATTTTTTGGTTTTATTTTACATGTTCTGTGATAAGTAGGTTAAAATAAATAAACATCACTGAAACAGACACTTGAAAAGAATAAAAAAAAAAAAACAAAATGTTAACAAAATGGAAATTGCAAACACAAACTCTTACTGTGTTACATTTGAAATATGAGAAGAGAATGTAAAATTAAAAGAGCTAATACAATATGTTTATGGTATTTTACAGTAAAGAGCAGTGACACTACCTCTTGCACTGTATTTTGGCATGTTAGGTTTGTTAACATGTTACTGTTGATATTTTAAGAGTACTCTTGTGATAAGTGTGTTCTCTTGAATTTTAATAAAATGAGTTTGATGCAAATAACATTTGAAGAGTTTGTTTCTGTTGTTACAAAACAGCTAGAATATCTATTAATGTCCTTTAAAAGGCCAGCGTTTTAGAAAATTTCTTTAGTAAGTGTTGGCAAATAAAACTTGTATAATATAGCTGTTCTATGTTTTGAATTTATGCCAAATATGTACTTATGATTTTATTTGCGAGTATTTATATATACCGTGACAAAATGTTTTGTAATTTTTGATGTTTGTTATTAGCATTTGCATAAACTTAGTTTTAGTTTTAGCTTGTACTTGAAAATGTTTTGTTTTAATATATGTATGTATGTATGATTGATTATTATTTAAAAACTATTAAAAATCAGTGAATTTAGGAATTTGATATGTACAAAATAGACAAAAAAGAGTGTTAAATTACGGTCTGAATTATATTATTATACATTTAATAGAATAAAGTGAAATCTTATTGATATTTTTCGAAATGTGTGAATTCAATATATTATTTGTTTTTGTATCTATTTATTGACTGATTTTGCAAATTTTTAATACCAAAATTCTTGAACATACATATATCAGCTTTCGTCCATATAAGATCACAGCTAGTTGTTTGCAAATTTACACCGAATTCAGATAAGATCAAAAATTCAGACAAAAAAATGAATTCTTGAACCTCGCCTATTCTGATTTCGATGTTATTTCGTATACATTTCCCCTTTGGCCATACAAAATTTGAAGATATCCAGTTAAATATAATTTTAAGCTGCTGAAGAACTGTTTTTGGTTTTTGCAGGGGCTAAAAGTTCATAATTTTTTAATTTTTGGATGCGAAATACTTTTACACCAATGAAAACCTTGTCTTTTTTTGGTTTTATTTTGAAAAACTACAAAATTTTATTAAAAAAAAAATTACTGATTTTTGATGAAAAATCAATTTATTCTTGTCGGTTAACTGTTCGAATAACTTAAAATTGCCGATTTTTAAATAACAAATAAATCGATTAATTTGTGCCGATTAACCTATTAACCAAAATTTCTTCTTTTTTGCACTTTAACATATTTTTTTAACGTAAAATTACATATTTTTCGAACATCCAAGAAATAAGTTTAGTGTGTATAACAACTGAAATGTTTAATTTACACGTATTTGTAGGAGGACGATATGATAATGACTGAGATCGAAAAATTCTTAACACACGCTTTTCCTTAAAACTTTTAACCCATGTATTATTTGAGTTTTTTTGTATATATTTAATTTAATTATGTTTATTTGTTATATTTAATGTCAATTATGTTTATTTGTTATTAATCTAATTAAAATGAGTGACGAAGAAAAAGTGCGTACTAAAATTTTTTACTATTTTCAACAAAACCCAACTTGGTGCTACAAAAAGTTGGCCAAACAATCAAAGGTCTGCGCCAAACTGATTCCAATGTTATTAAACAGTATCAGGAGAACTTATCCGTTGATAGAAAACCTGGTTCAGGTAGAAGGAATAGTCCACATGATGTTTCTAAAGCCAATAAATAGAAAGCATTTTCAAAAGAGCTCCCAACACATCTGGTAGGAAAGCAGCCCGGTTAGCTCAGTTCTCGGACTATTTGGTACGAAAGGTTAAAGCCAATGCAGGTTTAATAAACATACAAGGCTCAAACAGTTTCCGATAGGAATTCAGACGCCAAAAACGGAGCACGGAAATTGAAGTAAAGTTTTATCAAAAAAATATTCCTGCATAATGGATGACGAAACGTATGTTCTGGCAAATTTTTCGCAGCTTCCAGGTAAAAATTTGTATGTTGCTGATGCTCGAGAGAATGCTCAAGAAAAGTTTAGAACTCAGACACAATTTCCTAAAAAGTTCTTGGTATGGCAAGCAAAATGCAGTTGCTGCAAAAGAAGCCAAAGATTTGCTACAAAGAGATCTATAAATACCGAAATTTACATCAAGGAATGTTTACAAAAGAGGATGCTTCCATTCATAAGACTTCTTAGTGTGGCCCGATTTGGGATTCTGTCACTATGGTAAGCAAGGTCTTGAGTGGTACAAGAACAATAATGTGGTATTTGTACCAAGAGAGGCAAATCCTTAAAACTACCTGGAGCTAAGGCCAGTGGAGAGATATTGGGCTCTTGTTAAAAGAGAATTAAAGAGCACAAAAAACGTGTCCAAAAGTGTGATAGATTTTAAACGGAGATGGACAACCTGAAATCACTATAAAAACAATTATGGAAGGGTTTCCGAAAAAGGTTCAAAATTTCATCACTAGTGATTAGAATTATAAAAATATATTTTTTTTCTGTAATTTGTAATAATAATTTCAATCAACTAAAAAAAAATCAAAACTGTAGGTTTAGTCGTTGCATTTTTATTAACATATATTTAAGTTAAGAATATTTCGATCTCAATCCTTAACTTCTGAATTTGAAAGTGTTTCTGAAATAGCTTCCCCTATATATAATTTGTTATATCTATGGGAGATGATACGACCACTATTGCTATTTTTGCCTTTCTTGGCCTAAATAAGTAATTCGTATAAAGAACCAATCACCATGAAATTAGGTCGGCCATTCATTCGCAACATTCTTTAGCAACATTCAAAGGCTTTTATTTAAATATAATTTATTATAGTTTAGTTAGTTCATAAGGAAATTAACTAATAATAGAATTCGTTCAACCATTGAATGATTTAAAATTGAATTAAAATATTTTTTTTTCATTCAGTTTTGTTTTGCTTTTATACTAGGTGGCGCAAAAGTAAACTTCCGATGTTTTTGCCTGTGATTAAAAAAAAAATGAAAAACTGTGATTCTTCTTGCGGATTATTTTTACTTGGTCTTTTAGTTTTTTTTACATCAAGACGAGAATATGATGTCATGTAAATGGCCGCCGCCACAGTTGATTGTCAGTTGAGCCCTTTTTATGGCATTTTCCATCACTTTGGCCAAAACTTCCGGCGATAGGTTCTCACATTCTTGACGGATATTGTATTTAAGAGCTGCAGGAGTCTGAGGCTTGTTGACATAAACCCGCGACTTCAATAAGCCCCACAAAAAGAAGTCTGGAGCGGTCAAATTAGGCGATCTTGCTGGCCAGTGCAAATCACCAAAACGGGAGATTAGGCGCCCGGGAAATGCATCCTTCAGCATATCGGTTGTGGCACGTGCAGTGTGTGCCGTTGTACCGTCTTGTTGGAACCACATGTTTTCCAATCCCAATTCATCAAGTTGCGGTAAAAAGAACTCGTTGATCATTGCTCTGTAGCGTTCACCATTAACAGTAACCGTTTGGCCCGCGACGTCTTCGAAGAAAAAAGTTCCGATGACTCCTCCAGCGAAGACAGCACACCATACAGTGACTTTGAGCGGGTGTAATGGCTCTTCGTGGGTTACACGCGGATTTTCAGTGCCCCAGAAGCGTAAATTTTGCTTATTTACGTACCCGATAAGATGGAAATGGGCCCATCACTCATGATTATTTTTGATGAAAAATCATCTTCCTCTTGGTGGTGATTAAGGATGGCTTGAGCGTATGTTAGACGCGATTGGTGGTCAGCAGCTAACAGCTGATGCACCGTCTGGACTTTGTACGGAAACATCTTCAAATCTTGTACCAAAGTTCGCTGTAAAAACCGTCGACTGATACCCATTTGCGTGGCACGTCGTCTGGTCGATGTCGACGGCGCTTCCATGACGTCCTCGGCTACAGCAGCAATATTCTCTGCAGAACGGCTGCTCCGGGGTCTGCCACGCCTGGCAGCATCTCGTGTTGTGCCAGTCTTTTCGAGGCGAGCGGCTAAACATCGCAGTGTTTCACCAGTAGGCGTTGGACAGCCAGGAAATCTGCGACGAAATTCACGTTGTACCAAAGTCACCGACCGATTATTGGTCAAATAAATAGTCAGCAATATTCCGCGTTCTGTAGCAGTGTAGCGTAACATTGTTTATTAGCGTGTATTTCGCTTGTGTTTACTACACAAATGTCAAAACAGAACTGACATTAGGGGCCAATCGCAAATATTATAGCATTTTCTGATAGGAGGATTACTTTTGCGCCACCTTGTACATTTATAAAACAAGTAAGAAAGTATGGCCAGGCAAGACCGACTATATAATACCGTAGTACCCTACATTGAACCTTAAATTGGAGCTATGTGTGAGTTTAAGTTAACATAACAATGCTAAACAGCAGCAGATTATAAAATCAA
Organism: Calliphora vomitoria; assembly: GCA_942486065.2. Classification (NCBI taxonomy): domain Eukaryota; kingdom Metazoa; phylum Arthropoda; class Insecta; order Diptera; family Calliphoridae; genus Calliphora; species Calliphora vomitoria. The sequence goes on along the minus strand of OW818030.2, from coordinate 84,013,523 downwards.
TGAATATTGTTAAACGGACACGGACAAGTAGGAAGAGAAAAAACAAACAGAAATAAAAAACACGACCTGATGGTTTGTGGTCTAAATAGGAACTGATTTATTTTCACAAATATTTTTCTTAAGTACTAATTATAAAATTCTTACAACTAAACTATACTAAACACATGTTGGAAATGTGTTTGTCTAAAACTATTTATATATTGTATTTACCCACACTTAACCTCAGTGTGAGGGAAAATACTTATGATCTTATATTTAACATACACAATGCACATTTTGCTACCTGCTTGTGTGTGTATGTCAAAGATCGACCATTCTATGAAAATTAAAAGACCAGACAAAAAAGTACAGTTTCACTAAACTGAACATTCTGCCGGCCTTGAAAGATCATACTCTTTCAAAAATAAGTACAAACATATTTAAATAACTACCCTACAAAAGAAGGTAAACAACATATGCAGCTAGCGGTTGGTTGACACGTTCTGCACAGGACAGTGTTTGATATTGTGATGAATGGTGACAAGTAATGACATCTTTTGGCACATATATATAATAATACAATTGAGTAGATTGGCTTGTTCTACTTTGTATGTTGATATATTTCTAAAGGTTACCCTCTCGTATTAATCCATATGAGAAGATTGGTTTGTTCTTCTATGTATGTGATTATCAGCAAATTGCAAAGGTTGCCTTTCATCTCAATCCATCTGAGAAGATTGGTTTGTTCTTCCGTGTATGCGATTAAAATTCAGCAACTCCTTCTTGCCTTTAAATAGAATGACTTGCAGATATTTCCATGGTTAGGTCATTGTATGCGTTTACCTTTGCATTTTACAATGTTGCCTAGGTTTATTGGCTTAAGCTTCTTCACCAACGATCAATGCATACTCGTTCCTGGATTTCGGCAACACTTCATCAACTGGTCACATGTTTCCACCTTCGATGAGAGTCCCTGACTACTTTTATAACTATTTATTTTACGAATAAGATATTTATATAATGTAATATTTTTATATGATAATCAAGGATTTTAAATATATTTGTACATATTAATTCGTCTTTTATTTATTATTATTGCATTTTTTTAATGTTATTACAATTTTCATATAATTACTATAATTACTATAATTTTTTTTATTTTTTATTTAAATTTCATTTCATTTTTTTTTTTTTTCATTTTCATTTATTTTTTATTATTTTTATGTTTATAAAAACATATTTTTTTATTTTTTGTTAGTTATAGATGGATTGTCCATCCTATTATCTTTTGCAGAATTGGATCAATTTCGTTATAATTAGTGGGAAAAGGACGAACATTGTGGATTGACTTTTCAGTTTCCCCATTGCTTGTCCTTACGTCCACCATTCTGCATAATCCATCCGAACCCAATATAGTTCGGATGACCCTCACCACCTCTAGCAAATGAGAGGAGTGTTTTCATCTTTTAGCAAAAAAGATTCTTCTATAAGAAGGTGTTCTGGCGTTAGAACATCAAAATCATTCGGATTATCGGACAAAATTTTATTTATTTTTCTTTTCGTTAGCGTTATTTAATTGTTCTTTATTCAGGACACATATTATGCTCTTAACCTTTATCCCACATTTTAGGGAGGTCTTTATTAGAACATCTTGGTTATATGTGACCTTATATTTTTGAGGGTTTTCTTCTTGAAGGATTTACCACGTTTTGGCTTGCCTTCAAAGACTTTTTCCCTTTTTTTCTCGAAGGATTTACCACGTTTTGGTTTGCCTTCAAAGACTTTTGACATGAACCTAGAGGATTTACCAGTCTATTATCACCCTTTGTGATATATTGGTGTGCCTCCAAAGTCTTCGTCTTACTTCTAGAGGATTTATTATTCCTTAATACGCCCTTGCGATATCATGGATTGCCTCTAGAAATACTGAATTTTGTAAAAAATTTAAATTTGACAATCTACTTATGGACGGTCTTTTCATTAATTTTACTTTAAAAATATATAATAACGGTAAGTTGCTCATCCTTTGACAGTAACTTTGAAAATTGTCTATTGCCCTCTCCAATCAATTTTGCTTTTTTGAAAATTATTAAGAAAACTTATATATTATTTATTTCAACATGCTGCTCTTTTTTGCAGTATATCAAAAATATAATTTACATGTTTTCTTCAAAATGGGAGTATTAAAGAGTTTCCTATATTTTTTATTCTGTAACTTCCTATTTTTCCAATATCTCGCTACATCGTAATAATTACTATAATTTTTATAATAAACAAAATAATCCACCAGTTACTGTTTTAAAAATCCTTACCTCTGGTGGGGGGAAATTTAGATTTCACTTGTGTGTTACCCACTGGTGATCAGCGATCGACCGAAGGTGTATGTTAGATCAACCAGTGAGTGTTTCAAATTCCTTACCACTGGTGGGGGGAATTTGAAATTTCACTGGTATCACGTCGGGGTCACCAAAATTTTAAACGGACACGGACAAGTAGGAAGAGAAAAAACAAACAGAAATAAAAAACACGACCTGATGGTTTGTGGTCTAAATAGGAACTGATTTATTTTCACAAATATTTTTCTTAAGTACTAATTATAAAATTCTTACAACTAAACTATACTAAACACATGTTGAAAATGTGTTTGTCTAAAACTATTTATATATTTTATTTACCCACACTTAACCTCAGTGTGAGGGAAAATACTTATGATCTTATATTTTACATACACACCTTGCTACCTGCTTGTGTGTGTATGTCAAAGATCGACCATTCTATGAAAATTAAAAGACCAGAGAAAAAAGTACACTTTCACTTAACTGAACAAATATGTAGCGAATTTCTTTACCATAGGATATTAAGTCTACGATTTAACGACTTTTGTAGAAGCTGTCATAATGAGGAAGAAATTGTGTGTTACTTATGTTATCACTGTGTATCTTGCAAGAGCTGAAAAGGATGAATCCCTTTCTTCAGAGAATCTGGTTAGTTCGTTATGGAGATAATGCTTCGAGCGATGGACCTGCTGTTTATGAATATACACTTTTGTTATATTTTCTAAATTGTTTTTAATTTTTAAGACGCCATATTTTTGAACCTGAAGGGTTATCGAATCAAAAAGTCTTTAAATTAATAAAAACTTGCAATATATAATGACAGTGGTGAATTTCGTTAAAATCAAATATGAGAAATTCCAAGTTCCACCATGTACATATTATGCAATTAAGTTTATTTCATTTGGTTTAATTTCCAACAAATATAAATAAACCCGGTTATGCTAAAATATGAACACAAAAACATAACAAAATTTATTAAGTAACGTAAATCTCATTTGTCTCTCGTATATTTTGCATATCAAATAAATATTGATTGTTTGTACCACCAGCCAGACGGACAGATAGAGATTTATATTCAAATTGTGATTGAATTCATATTCATGCATTAGATTAAGTAAATAATTCATAAGTGCACATGTAGAATTTATATTTACGAACGATGTGTAAGCAAACAATTGTTTTCGAATGTTTGTACATTTTTGTTTTGCACAAAATGTCATAATTTCAATGAATTCAGATTTATATACAAAATTTCGAATTAATTTTAACATGCATGGACATATGTGTGTGTAGATAGATATATTTTGGCGTCAAATACATAGATATAATTTCAGTTTTTGTTAAGGCATTCGCACCAAACTGAAAGGCAATATGTCAGACAAACGTGAAATTGGCAAAATGTTACGACAAAAAAACAATTGGCCTCAACTAAGAGGAGAGAGAAAATGTATATTTATCCATTTTGTTGTGAGTTTTGCTGGCAATAAGCCTATAGTAATGATAACAAACATATGTTTTGAATAACACCAAACGATGTTTGAATAAGTTTCTAAGGTAATGCTAAATATAAAGAAATCATAAATATAAATTCAGTATTCCTGTGTATTTTTAATGTTAATGGATATAAAAAGAACTTACTTAAATTTAGCTTTTACATAAAATATACTTATTTAACTAAAGAACTTCCTTATTCAGTTAACGTGCAACATCTTCACGCAACAACAATAAAATTTCAAGTGGTATAACAAAAACACATACAAAATATATTGTGTCTGCGAGAAATATCACTTCCCAGCAGTTAAACAAGTAGTCAATGTATCCCTATATAGACAGTAATTGTCACTAATATCAGATCACTTGGCTGACTGTAGATGATAAATTGGATGTATCTTTTGAACGCGGTTTTTGTTTTTAATAACTTACATGTAATTTTGAAGGGTATATATTTGCAATTTATTCTCACTGAGTTATTGAACATTGTAGTGTAAACAACAAAGTTCGTTTGCTTCGAAAGTGTCAATATTTGTGCCAACAAAGCGCCATATGCGGGAAGTTTGGCTTTACATCTTTAATAAAAATACCGCTGAAGCACTCCGATTGCTCAAGCAATTGGTGAAAGATTTCAACGGATTCAAAGTGATAGAGATGGTTTATGCGGTACAGAAGTGGTGATTATGACACGGATGAACATTTTCGCCCAGAACAGAAAAACTTTGAAGACCAAGAATTGGAGGCTTGCAAAATCATTAAGAGCTACTCAAGCACCAACTTCAAAACATTTGCGAGCAGCAGGATTCATCCAAAAGCAGGGAAATTGGTTACCATACAAATTAAATCTGAGATACCCTGATTTGTATGTACGAAATGATACTTTAACGCTATAAAAGACCGGCCAATCAGCCGAATCGACATCCATTGCGCTCTGTATTTAGTGGGACCAAAAGTGTCCTATGTATTATGAGCTGCTAAAATCTGACCAGACCATCACAAGGATCCCGCACTGAACGCAAGTTATTCGTTTGAACCGAGAATTGGCAAAAACCGCTCAGAATAAAAGGTCAGACAAGAAACCGTACTGTTGCAATACCTTGTAAAAATCATTTACAGGGTTTTCCAACAAGAGGTGTTATTTGGGTATTCAAAGAAAAATGGTATTTTTTGAGATAAATTATCGGATGTTTATTTCATAATAAAGAGGAAGGTATGCCGTTAATAATGAAAAACAACATCAGCCACGACCACGCATACAGGACCATATCCTTTTCATGAAATTTTTCATAAACAAATCGCAAAGTGGCTGCCCTTTGTCCTCGATAGCCTCACGAATTCTATCTTTGAGATACTGAATCGACGCTGGGCTGTTGGCGTAGACCTTATCTATCACGTGGCCCTAAAGGTAGAAGTCGCAAGGTGATAAATCACAAGATCTCGGTGGCCAATTGTGATCTCCTCTTCGAGAGATAACACGATCCAGAAACTTTTCCCGTAAAAGAGCAATGGTTTCGTTGCTCGTGTGGCACGTAGCGCCGCACATTGTTTGAGGTTCATAGAACGAGCGGCTAAAAATAGAAGAAGTTGTCGAAGGACAATGAAACTTGGCACATGGGCATGTTTTATTACGGCATTATATTTTGGCTCATAGCATTCTTAAATACTCAAAATCATTTGTGTGAAGTTTGAAATATATCCGCCCACTTTTACGCTCACTTCCCATACAACTTATTTTGCAAAAGTGGCATAACTCCCTTGATTTTTAATGCATCAACTCAATTTTCACAAAAAAAAAATATTATAATTGTAAAATGGGTTCCTGAAAATATATACCATCCGCCCACTTTTACGCCCATCTCCCATAGAAAAAACAAATAGAAAAAACATTAATAAGTAATTTAAGCATAGTCTTTTAATAATTTTTTGACATCATTATGATTCTCCAAATTTTTTGATTTGCAGCTTTGAGCGAAATCTATTTATAAATGGGTCTGAAGATGTTCAAGTATGAACATAGTTCTATAATCATTGTAAGATTATATTGTAATGTTTAAACATATTTTTAAAGATTCTAATGTCATTAATGTAAAGAAAAACCATAAGATTAGAATTTATGTATATTTTTCCACACATGTGTGCATTGTGTTGTTTTTCACACATCTCCGTGTGGTAACATATGGTGTTATCTCTGTGTCTTATATAAACACCTGAGATAAGAAAGTATGCACTGCGTCACGTACGCATGCCTACTATACTAGATTAAGATTCTTGTAATTAGTACTTAAGATTGACTTAAAATTAATAAAATTTAATATCCTAAAAAATATTCAACTAGTTAGGCGCAATTATTTTTTGTCTCCTAACAGAAGACAATAAAAGATTATGCATTACGTCTTCATTAGTGGCTACACGTCCAATTCTTCACGAATGATGTAATCTATAGGCTCGATGGTCTATATTCCTCGCTTCCTAAGCTTCCTCGGACAGTACCTGATACAAATAATCAATTAAAATGTAAAAAATAAAAATGAAATTATATAGAGATAGAGACATACTATTAGCAGAATAGGTTGCTGACGAGTATGTATACTACATTATGTAATAATTTTAAACAGTAAAGATGGCAACAACACCATGCATGAACGAAAATTCATGTTTTGTTACTTTATCACTTTATAGTTTTTACTGTTTTTTTTGGAAAGGAGCAGAGAGAAGTAGTTGTTTTTTTTTTTTACTTTTAGCTGAGACTTCAAGCTGTAATTTGACATCTTTTGTTAAACAGCGCTTCACAGCGCTAAAAAGATGTAGTCCACTGAAATTGATGAACATTGAAATTTTGATGATGTTTATATTTTGTTCTACAAAATTTTTTATATGACACTTTTTCCAACATTTTTTAATGCAAATCTCATCTATGACACTTGTCATTTCCGGAAATATACAACAAGGTCAAATGATAAGTTTAATCTGATTGTACCAAAAGATTGTATATACAATAAATTTGCATGCCATTTAAACAAGCAAACATATATGAACTTCGAGCGTGTCTGTCCAAACAAATAATAAATATATCAGCCTAATATTACGGAATCATAATACTCAGATATCTGACAACAAAATACCAAAAAATTATCTAAATCGGCGAACATGAAAAAAATGAATTTCGGCCACTCTTCAACCAATGCGCGCCATCTTGTTGAAAGTAAACGCTGTCCAGATCAATATCATTCAAGATACAGTGTAATGAAGTTTGTGGAATGCTTAATTTCAAAGAACGACGAGGAATGGACAAACCTGGGTTTTCTTCAACACTTTGGGCTACAGCAGCTATATTCTCAGTTGTTCTTGAGCGACATGCGCGGGTTTTATTCTTCACATCTTTAACTTGTCCCAGCAGCTCCGACAAGGTGCTTCACGACGCACAGTGGGGTCAAATGCCCTTTTTTACGGATTTATTAATATCTCAACAACAACAATAGCGTAGCTCTTAGACCAATCCGCATATTGTAACAAACTTTTGGGGATATTGGAGGAAGAAGTCAGTTACCCATCATATAATATAATTATTAACTGTGCTATATCTATAGAACTGCCATAGTATGCACACTAAATTTGCTGTGGGTAACTTAAACAAAAACTACACGTTTCACCAAAATCAGAAGGGTAGGCGAGGGTGGAATCGGGTTCCTCCCATAGAAATGAATTATTAATTCTCCTATATCTATAGAACTACATCAGTGGCACACACTAAATTTATGCATATTATTGGTAAAAAACTACCATATTGTTTTAAGATGATATCATTATATCAACTAGTAATGGGAGGGTGAATAATAAAGATCTTTGCCAACACTAAAAGACTTCGGATACGAATTATTTTAGAACTGATTTTCAATGATTTTTTTAACTCATATAGAAATAAATAACATAATTTCTTTGTATTTAATACGAAGGTGCCAATTTTATGATGCTTTGCACAGCTTTTGATTTTTCTCTCGTTCTCAATTTGATTTGTGCAGCATGTACTAAAATTTATAACTCTGTTGTGTCCCTTAGAAATGTTGTATTTTTAATTTAATTGAGTCTCTAGAATCACTGAAAGAAATTTAATTTCCATCCAATTAAATCCAATATATGATTGCAGCCAAATCTTATTTGTTTCAGTTAGAAATCGGCCTTCCCTTCTATGAGCTTTATTCCATTTAGTCTTCAAGTCAATTATGAATTGTTTAAAAGTGTTATTGAAAAGTTCAGAATTGGCCTCAGAAAAATTAGTGCGTATCTTTAATACTTCTTTCAAATTTGTAATTTTTTCATCAAATGTTTTACTATTGCAATTTTTAAAAAAGTCATATAAGGTTTGTCGACTGAAAAAAAAACACTTTTGAGCTGGTTCCTGCAAAGTTTAAATGCATTGCATTGAAATATATAACACAATATTTAAAATGGAACAATATAAAAACTACAGATTTGGACGTGAGTGATAACTGGCTCATAATATTCGCGATCACCATCGCGCTGCCTGCTATCGGATGACTTCGTATTAACCACAAGAAAAACTAATTCGAAGTTTAGTTTTTCTTGTGGTTATTCACAAGAAGAATCGCAAAGTGCTTTTTGTTGGTAGACTTAACTTTTTTAGGTTTTTTTTCTCACAATATGTAAATACCGTTTCATATTTGACATTAATTTCTTGCCTGCTTATGTAGAATTTTGTGCTCTTTAAGCAGGTACTTTCAGTTTTCACGATACTTGAAATTTGGTTTTTCAACTAACCCGCAAAATTAGTATATTTGGCCCCTCTGTGCGACGAGATTTTCACCATTTTTAAAGTGAGTTTTAATAATTTCAATGCGTTGTTGAAGGGTGTATTGTTCCATTTTTAGTAATTGCGTAGTTTCTACTTGTCAAATGTTAAAGAATAAAAGCTTCAAAAGTGACAGCTACCGAAGTACCGGGTGATTCAAAATAACATCTCTTGTTGGAAATCCCTTTAGAATGAAGTGGTAGAGAAGTTTAGCTTCATCCGCTTTATAAGTAGTTCAGAACGTGCCTCGTCCGACTACTATTTTTTTCGATCGATGCAAAATGCTTTCTCTGGGATACGCTTCGCTTAGTCTCAAAAGATGAGCAGTTCTTTAGGCGCGGAATTCATATATTTTCATTCAGAAAGATGGAAAGAGGTCATAGCAAACAATAGCCAGTACCTTGAATATATTAATAATGTAAAAATGTTTCAAAATTTAAGCTAAAAATATAAAAAAATCCCTAATTTTTATATCCTACACCACCATAGTGGGGAGGGTATATTGGATTTGTGCAGATGTTTGTAACGCCCAAAAATATTAGTCTAACCCACCTTAAAGTATACCGATCGACTCAGAATTCACTTTCTAAACGATGTCCGTCCGTCCGTCTGTCTGGCAGGCTGGTTGTCCATGTAAACCTTGTGCGCTGAGTACAGGTCGCAATCTTGAAGATATTTCAACAAAATATGGTACATATAATTTTTTCTGCCTAAGGACCAAGCCTATTGAAACTGCCTGAAAGCGGTTCATTATTTCACCTAGCCCCCATACAAATGTCCTCCCGATATTGGACTTTATCGGTAATAAATGTTTAATTTATATAGGTATATACACAAGTTTTTCTCCAAATAAGTTTTATATATACGAAATTCATGTCACCAAATTTTACTATGATCGGCCCATAATTAGTCATAGCTCCCATATAAGGCCGCTTCCGATAATCACTTTAACGAGCATAAATCTCTTAAAAATGTTGTTATACAAATAAAATCCAACATAAATAACTTTCATACAGACATTAATCACACCACTTAATTTCATGGTGATCGGTCCATAATTGGTCATAGCTCCCATATAAGGCCCACTTCCAAAAATCGTTCACGAATATAAATTATTGAAATTTTGAAAGAAAAATGTTTTTGCTCATTTACTTAGTGTAGGGTATTATATGGTCGGGCTTGACCGACCATACTTTCTTACTTGTTATTAATGGCGTAGTTTCTACTTGTCAAATGTCAAAGAATAAAAGCTTCACTTCTGATTTGTGAGTAATTCGTACTAGCTGGTTTTGTACAAATTGTGTTGATATAATTCTCATAAAGTTTATTTTATTTTTGCTTTAGTATACTGATATCCCTGTAACCTAGCATGAAGTCAATTTCCACTTGAGCAACCTACAGTGTAGACACTTTAAACGTTTGAATTTTAGACAGCATTTCATATATTGTAGAGTTTTGGGAGAAAAGTTTGTTTACAAGCAATCTATTGGAGTTCAATTAGCTTCCGCTTGCAGCCGTAAATGTTAAAAAAAACTAGTTATGTAGCTGATCAAGTAACCAGATAAGTACCGAATAAGGAACTGAATCTATGTAACTGATAGGTGAATCCAATACGATGACTAATTTGAACATGCTTAAGACGTGCACATGTTAAAATAACTAGTCATGTAGCTAGTTGGGTAACTAGTTGTCACCCTAAATGATAGGCAAAATCATTAGTTCGGGGACAGTCTCCCATAACTGCTGGGTTATAATGTAGTATATGTGTTTATGTCTGTGTATGTCTATGATTGCTTATGTGTGTATCTTTTTGCAATATTTTTCGTGAAAAAATAAATAATTTTTCTGTTGTTTCTATGCTTTTGAAGGGGAGAAGGTGTGGGGGGAGGGAGCTACATATATAAGAGTATAGTGAACCGTGTTGTAGCTGTTGTTATGTGATTTATGGCTTCACATTTGCCTCACAAATGTGGTTTCCACGTTTTTGATATGAACGAGGTATAGACAAGTGCGATAAATTGATTCGTGTTTTTACTCACATTCAGACATAATGGAAAAATGTTTCATCATAAATGGAATACGATTCCTTTCATTTCATTTAATTTTTCTTGTTTTTTTTTTTTTCTTCTTTGTTTTTCCTATTTTTCGAATTTTTCATTTGAAATTATGCAAAATAATGTGAGGTTTTGCTTTTATGAATGAGTATGGTTTGATTTTACAATTTTAAATTACTGAAATTATAATTATTACCAACAGCATTTTAGGGTTTATTAATTGAGGGCTGTAAAATTCGTAATGAATTTCAAATGGGAAGTTTAAGCAACAACTTTACAGAAATGAAATGTTGTATTGTAGATGCTTTAAATTGTTTGAACTAAAGCAAAAGAACATTTTAAATTTAAATTCTTATCTTAACATTTACTCCTAATTTAAAATATATTCATAGAATTTCTTTAAAAAAAAATAATTGACTTTTGTTAAAAATTAGTTTTAAACTCCTACACTATATTTCTGTGCTTTTATTTATAGCTTTTCCCAGAACTATTTGCTTATTTCATTGTTTTTGCTTGCAAACATAAAATCTCCTTAAATAAATACAATTTTAAAAGATTTGTGTATTTTTCGTTTCGACAACATTTTTCTCTTTAACTAGACATTTTATTGGTTCGGGGTTTCAACATTGACTTACTGTATTTGTCAATAGTTATTAGAGAAAAACACAAGAATACAAAATAAGAAATCCTCATATGCAACTAGAGTGTACAGCAACAAAAGGCCAAATAAATGTTGCAGACAATCAGTATCAGTAAAATAAACAAAAATTCCAACCAATGTGAGACACATTTGCAGTTGTGTTCTAAACGATTTGTGGGAGCACTTCATTTGAAGTAGTTAGAACTAAATTGTGCAAAATTTTATCAGGATTGCCGCATAATCAATATATTAATGGCGGCTCAAACCGTATTCGTCTCGTCGGTTTCAACTTGCTTGAGATGGCCGTTATATGCGACCAGACATGGAACAGCAATATTCCATCATGACAACTCTTGGCCACATATGCAATATCTGTTAAAAACTATTTAAACTTTTGCCTCACGCGCCTTATGGTCCAGGTATTGCTCCGTCCGACTACTATTTGTTTCGAACGAAGCAGAACGCTCTGTCTGGGATACGCTTCACTTCAGAACAGAGTGTCCGATATTGGCTTGATTCGTTCTTGGCCTCAAAAGCAGTTGATAAGCAGTTATTTCGTCGCGGATTCCATATGTTGTCAGAAAGATAAAAGCTAGGTCCAACAATAAGCTGGTTGTTAGTTGATTTGGAATCAAGTCATCAATCGAATTCACGATCATTTCTGAAATCGAAAGCATTCAAGAATTTATTAGAAAATTGTTAAGATATAAGTGTCTCAAAGTCACTATTTGCTCAACGAGTTTTTGTCCTTACAATATCTGGTTTCCATATATTTAGAAATATGGTTTTTAGACTCATGTCAATTTCATGGTCAATTTCATGGTGAAACTAGTAAGTAATATCGTATAAAGGCGAGATCTTTGTGTACTAATAGCGAACCAACTCTTGTTTTGTGAATTGAAGGGTACCTACTCTACAATATCCAGACGAACCAAGCTTAGAATATTTAACGCATGTGTAAAGTTTACTCTGTTGTACGGAAGTGAAACTACAGTTATTCATTAACAAGAGCCTCAGAATCATATGCAGAATATTCTGGCCTAACAACATTAACAATACAGATCTCTGGATCATCACCAACGAGGAACCCATACTAATGTAAATAAAACGTAGGAAATGAAGGTTCGGCCAAACTATCAGAAAGAATCCTGACAGTATAACAGGGTTGGCGCTAGAGTGGAACCCTCAAAAAATTGGAATCAGATACATAAAGGACACATTCAGAACATGTTGTAGTATGAAAAGGCTCTTCGTGCTAAACATTTAACTGCTCTTCAGGATAGTAATTCTTCTAGTCATGCATTTAAATAAGAGTGAAACAATAATAGTTTTTCAGTGTCAACCCATATAAATGACGATCGAAGATTCGGTGACCTGTTTGGAAAAGCAATCAACCACTTCCCTCCCGCACTTGTACATAGAGAAAACAGATTCGTGATAGCAACTGAATTTGTTGCCAATCGAATGATTTGATTGCTCACATAGAATTTTTGGGAACTATCAACAGAAAGTCAGTTGATAAAGAAGAATTTCGGTTACAGCAACCAAACTTTTGTTACCCCTTCTTAAATCTTGTAGCCACAACTGTAAAATTCGGTCACTAAATTAGAATCATTCGATTGACAACAAATTCGGTTGCTGTTACGAATCTGTTTTCTCTGTGCAAGAGTATCTGTAACTATACGAAATATATTCGAAGATTCGCTGACCTGTTTGGAAAAGCAATCAACCACTTGCCTCCCGCACTTGTAAGAGCATCAGTAACTATTGGAATATATTATCTTGAACTCGGGCTTTTACAAAAATTTTAACAGATCTCAGCATAAATGATTTTGAGGCAGTGCAATTTACTTTGCGACCGGGAGAATGGCATTCGTAGAAGAAGCTTTAAGGAAGCAATGCTAGCATTCCAATCAGAAATATACCCACGCTCTTAAATCACAAAATTGTAAAAGCAATCAACCATTTGAGATGGTATTAATTTGGGAGTGATAATAGAAACGGAATGATAAAAATGCGGGTATCTTTTGAACGCGATTCTTGTTTTTAATAACTTATGTGTCATTTTGAAGGGAACATATGTGTCATTATTTTCACTTAGCTATAATGCCAACAACATTTTTTTTGCTTCGAATTTTGTGCCAACAAAGCGTCATATGTGGGAAGTCCTGCTATACTTCTTTAATTTGAAAAAAGTGCCGCTGAGGCATACCGATTGCTCACCTAAGGTGACAGTGAATGTTTTTCATCGTTTTCACCTTGCGAGAAATGGATTGTGCAGTTCAGAAGTGGCGATTTTGACACGGAAGACAAAGATCTCCTAGGCCAACCTAAAAAGTTTGAGCTGCTCAAGCAGCAATTTCAAAACGTTTGCGAGCTGCAGGATTCCTCCAAAAAGCTAAGAAATTGATTACTATATGAATTGAAGTCGAGATGCTTTAAAGACGATTTTACATCTCCGAAATGCTGCAGGAACGCTATAAAAGAAAACAATTTTTGCACCGAATACGGCTGGTTACCCTGGCCAACCAGCCGTATCGATACCAAAGCCAAATATCCATGGCACTAAGGTAATGCTGTGTATTTGGTGGGACCAAAAGGGTCCTATCTATTATGAGCGGCTGAAATTTGGCCAGACCACATTCTGTGCGGAACGCAACTCATTCATCATGACAACGCTCGGCCACATGCAGCAATACCTGTTAAAAATTATTTACAATGAAGTGGTTGGAATGTTTTGCTTTATAGTCCAGACCTTGACCGTTACAACTACTATTTGTTTAAATCAATGCAGAACACTCTCTGGGATATGCTTCACTTTATAACAGGGTTTTCGATATTGGCTCGGAATCCATATATTGCCAGGAAGATGGGAAAGGGTAATGCCTAACAACAATGGCTAATACTTTCAATAAATTCATGTTGTACATCTGTTTCAAAATAAAAGCTAAACATTTAAGAAAATATCGCATTTTTAAGTCATACACCCAATATTCTAGCCAAGGGACAATCCACTCCTACTTGTATTAAAAGGAAGGATGACTCCTGGTACAAATCCTCAGCAGAGTCACTTGACATCCTACTGAATACTCATTTACCAGGCTGCAAGGATGTTGCTAAGGATATTGAGAATTAAGGTAGGACTCCATCCAATATCGACAGTAACATCATCATATCCAAGTATAGGATATCGTGGGCGATAGATAGTTTCTCAACATTCAAGTCACCTGGGCCGGATGTTATATTGCCAAAGATGCTACAAATCGCAAAAAAGCATAACATTCCCTGGCTTCATAGAATATTTACGCTCTGTCTCTCTCTCAACCATGTTCCGGTTAACTAGAGGAGGGTTAAGGTCGTTTTATTCCCAAGATTGGCAAAAGAAGTCATGAGAATGCGAAAGACTTTCATCCAATAAGTCTTTCATCTTTCCAGCTTAATACGTTGGAGAGACTCATTGACGCTCATATTAGGCAACGACTAGAGAGTACAACACGGCTCTCTAATAGTCAGCACGCCTACCTTAAGGGTCGCTCTACAGAGACAGCTCTACATGATGTAGTAAGAGTTATAGAGAGATCTTTTAAATTTAAACAATACACAATGGCAGCCTTCCTGGACATAAAGGGTAATGTAACTACTCTTGCAATTCAGCAAGCCCTTATATATATCAACGACTGGTTAGTAACCATGCTGAAATCAAGAATAATTACAGCAAATCTTGGTAATAGCGTTAAGTCCAAGCAAGTTGGAAGAGGCATACCTCAGGGAGGGGTAATCTCTCCACTACTATAGCTTATCGTCATTAACTCGATTCTCATTAATCTAGACAGAAAAGGGATAAAAGTTGTCGCTTATGCGGACGATGTAGTGATACTCGTATCAGGATTGTTTTTGGATGTGATCAGTGATATTATATCCACTGGTTTAGGGTTGCTCCACAATTGGGCCATGGTAAGTGACCTTGGGTTGAATCCAAGCAAAACAGAACTTGTAATCTTCACGACAAAGACCAAGATTCCAAGCTTCAAACTTCCGTGGTTAAAAATCTGCGAAATCCCCCTTTCAAATAATGCAAAATATCTAGGTATTATACTGGGTTAAAAAGGCAATGGTGGTCTACTACACCTGTCGTAAGATGTTTGGTAAAAAATGGGGACTTTGTCCCAACATTGTTAAATGGATGTATACGGCTATAGTACGTTCAATTCTTGCTTATGGATCTCTTGTATGGTAGACTGCAACTAAAAGGAAATATGTCGTAGACCAACTATGTAAAGTCCAGAGATCAGCCTGCATTGACATAACTGGAGCACTAAGAACTAGTCCTGCAGAAGCACTAAATACTATACTGCACCTTGTGCCAATATACCTCCACATAATGGCCACCTTTTCTAGCAGCGCAGCGAGGCTTCACGCATGTGGATGTTGGAGATCGAGAACATATGGCCACGCGAGGATTCTGAGCCTACTACTTCCGATCGTTTTTCACCCCTCTGACTATATTACTCCATACACAGATTTTGATAGGGTGTTCAAAGCTCCCTCCATGAGTGAGTAGGGTAGGGTAATCTAGTGTACGAATATGACACCAAGAGATATACAGATGGTTCAAAAATGAGCTGTGGTGTTGGTTCTGGCATCTTCTGTGACGAACTTGGGTTAGGCATATCATACCGTCTTCCGAATGAATGTAGTGTTTTCCAGGCGGAAATTTGTTCAATTATGGTAGCTTGTAATACACTATATGATCATAATACTCGCGGCAATATAGATATTTTTGTTGACAGTCAGGCGGCACTTTTTTCACTGAAGGTCTATACAATCTCATCTTCTTTAGTCAGGCAATGTAAGAACTCTCTGCCAAGGCTTGGTCGTCTATCTAACATTACTTTGGTTTGGGTCCCTGCGCACAGAGACCGCTATGGAAATGAACAGGCAGACGAACTAGCCAGAATCGGATCTGCCTTAAATATCTCCAATGCAGTCTCAGTAGCAATTTCACTGGGGAATATTAAAGGTGTTATCTTCAGACACTTTCTTACAAAGGCTGAGAATAGATGGCGTAATTTAGACACAAGTAGGGTAGCCTAGTTGATGTGGCTCTTTTTGAACGAAAAACGTACTATGCAAATGAAAACCCGGAATAGAAGGTATGTATCAATTAACGGGGCACTGGACGTTAGGCAAGCATGCCAATTGTCTGGGACTCTCTTTCAAGAGGGATAAATTCATGAGCAACTACACATTGATCAACCTTTGTGAGGTAGCCGGGTCTAAACTATACGACCTACTGAGATATCTCACGGCTACAGGTTAGATCTAGCAAACTGGACTTTTTAAATACTCTACGATGTACACAACATTACATCTGACGAGTGGTGTGGTATATTTTCTGTTTGATTACTAGTTTTACAATTGTTGGAATCATAATTCGACTACAATTACGTTTTTCATTGGAAAACAATATCGCTTTAATAGTGGGTACCGAATTCCAACCAATCTGTTTTCTGTGTGTAGAAGGGAACTTTTGCCAAAAAATTCTGCACAATATTCTTTTACGGAAAAATCGAGCTTTTAAATTTCAAGAAATCTTTTCATTTACAAGTAATGTAGATTATTTTCTTGATATAAATAAGTAATATATATGTTCACATTAGTCACAAATAAATGTTTCATATGACTGGAGGAACTAATCTAGTTGACATACTTCCTTTACATATCCACATACTTCCTTGTTGAGGATTCCGAAAAGGAATCTTAATAAAACAGTTCGGTCACTAGAAGTGACCACTTTCATTTGATACATTTCATGCAGCATAAACATGGCAGTAGATGGTAGTATGTATGTGAGTCACCATGTGAAAATGTGTGAATGGATGGTAAAAAACCTATACTGGTGCACTGATGTTGTTGTTGTTTTCTATTTTATATATGCATGTGTGAGTGTATGTGACGCTTGCATACAACCATAAAAGCATTAATCTTTCAATTGCAACCAACAACAAGCCAATACCCAGCATAGTTTTAACAGCAGGGGACGACAACTGAGCACAGTCTAAGTTTCAGTATGCAATAATCGCAGCAGTATCTATGAATTTGCTCACAACTTTCACAATACATCTCCAAACCCTCCGAACATGCACAAAAATGTCTTGTACAATTTTTCTTATATGCTCTCAATTTTCTACTATGAGTTTTAGTTTTTTTTTTTTCCTAGTTATTTTGGTCCTACCCTTTTTGCCATAGTGCAGTGTATCGTAATTGTTGTTTGAATTTAACTTCATGACTTTAGAATGTTCAGTGTTCGTTTTGACAGGATTTCGTTAATATTTCTTCCATTATTATTTTTTTTTTTTGTTCATTTTTGTTCTAAAATTGTTGTAAAGAACTTTGATGTAGCAATTCAGTACTTATTTAAGAATGTATAAGATTGCTGATATTGCTATTGCTGTTGTTTTATTTTAAAATGTTCATAGAAGTCTACGCAGTTAGTGGTCTTAACTATTTGTTAAGAATGTATAATAATAAGAGGGTTAAACTAAAAAAAACTATTTTTAAAAATTATTAATTATTAAGCTGTTGGAAACATACGCAAACTTTTCAATGACATATGAATGGCATTTAAAATATGTGTTTTAAATACATATTGAAAGGATTTAATAAAAACGAAATTGGGAGGAAACAAATATTTTCGACATGTCATGGGATCATACCCGTTCCATAATTGTTAAACTTGGTATTCAGATTCTTTATGGTCATACAAAATTTAAAGTTGCTTAAAAATTTTAAATTCGCTGTGGTTTTTCTTTTGTGAAGGTTCAAAGTTTAAATTTTACAATATGTAACAATTGTATAAAATCTATAAATTTTTATTATGTACACTCTAAAAAAAGCTTGTAAATTTACTACTATAAAGTAAGTAATTTTTCATGTAAAATTACAGAAAATGCGTAAATTTAAGCACAATATGTTTATAAGAATGATTTACATACTTTGCTTTGCAAAAATACATTCAAAATATAGTACTTTGCTTGTTTTTAAACATGTTTATAATATAATAACTATTTTAACTTTAAAATTACATATAATATGTGTAAATGTAAGTTTAACACATAAACTGTGTCATATTGAAATTGTCAAAATTTATTTTCAAAAATAATAAAAAGTTTTCAAAACATTTTATATTGTTATTAAATAATTATAATTATTAATTATGAAGTCCTCTAAACAATTTTATTTTAAAAGAACTTATTTTCATTCCCTTTTCTGATCATTAACGGAAAGTGCATATATTTTAACCAATGAAAGTAAGTAAAATAACTTTACAGATAGCTTTTGTATATAATTTTATAACAATATTGTTTGACATTTTTATTCGTTTTCAGATATTTTTCAAAAGAAGACATTAAAATACGGTAATATTCATTAAAGGTGTCACAACAGCTAAAATTATATAAAAGAGCATTACTACGAATAAACGATTTGTAATATAGCCAAAAATAAGAAGAAAACTTGACATTTCCTAGTTTGGCAGATGCAAGATGAAATGGTATAAATATATGCATTATGTGTTTTATGTTATATCTAATTTTCGTTAAAGACTCATTGTTGCTTTAACCCATTAGGTCATTGTTATGATCTGTATCTCAAAATAACATAGAATATCTATATTTTTAAACGTTCATTTTTTATCAACAGTGATGGAACGGCAAAAGTTCCTTTTTTATCAATAGTGATGGATGGAAGGCAGAGTTAAGAGCAATTAAGAGCAATTAAAGACCGAGTAGTCCTAAAGACATTATCAAAAGTTAATGAAATGAAAATTAAAGAAATTAGATAATTCAAATTGCAATTAAAATCTTCTGTTTTTAAGTAGTATATTTTTTTATTCATTATATTTAATTTATTTGGTTTCAATGTTCTGGTTTGAATTTAATAAAACATATTTTAAATGTAAAATCTCTTGCTTTTATTTCTTTTAATAGGAAGAAGAATTGTATGTTTTGTTTAATATTAAACAATTTGAATGTATATATACATATTTTACGTGCAGATTTAAGCATTTTAACTGTAATTTTACATATCAAAGTTTCTTTAGACACAAAAGATGTAAATTTACAAGAAATTCGTATGATGCTAAACATTTTTTAAACACATAAATAGGTAAATTTTCACATTTGTTTGTATATAATATTTACACACAATTTGTGTAAATATTTGAATTTACACACAACATGTATTTTTACACTAATTATAGTAGGAGAAAAGTTACCTACTATAAATGGAGTAAATTTACATGAAAATTTATTAGAGTGTATATTGGGGATTTATTTAAATTAAATAGCTTTTAATTGCTTCAATAATAGCTTCAAAGCACATCACTCACAGTAATTAGCTTCATCTTGTAGTGTTCTCCGATATTTGATTATTAGAGTGCTCCAAGATTGTATGGACGAAAAAAATTTTCTAGGTACAGGCCGTCCCCCTTCTAGAATTGTTCTATGTATTGTGGAAATACGTTGTGTAAAATATTAAGATGGTAGGATAACGTTAACTGGTGCCGCAACGACGCTGAATTTGTGATTTGAATTTACAAAGGGAAAAAATTCAAAAAAAATGTGTACGTAGTTGTCATTCTAATAAAATATAAAATACAAAAATTGGTAAAAAAATGTTAAAGTTATTAAAAAATCGCCAGGCCATTAACGTGTCTCAGGACACTAGAACAAGAAATGTAGAAACAAAATGAACATATTTTGTGAAATATTAAAATAAAAGCTTATTATTACTTAAAAAATTTCCATATATACTTGTATATGAGTTTTGTCTGCGTAGGATACCGTTAACCTATTCGCAGGTATGGCCAAAAAAATTTAATTTTTTTAACGGCAGTTTCAAAACTCCAATTTCAAATTTTGAAAAATTTTGTTAATCAAATTTTCGAATTTTTTGACTATCAGCTTGGGATTTATTGACAACATAATAGGAAACAAAAATATGGAAAAAAGTATGAAAATATCTCCTTTAGTTTGTCGGTACCTGCGATTTAAAATTTTTGATTTTCGAGAAAAACTAATTTTTTCTCATATTTTGGCGAATGATCCGAATTTCCTTACTGTTATAAATTTTAAGTAAAAACTATTCAGAATATTAAAGTCCATGTAATTATAAATATAATCTGAAAGTTTTATTGATGTTGGAAAACGTAAACCTTTAAATCGAGAAGGTCAAACTCAAATTTCTCAATATGTGGAATTTCTCGTGGAAAGATAGCGAAATGTTATATATATTTTTGGGCCGATTTTAATGAAACTTAAGACAATTCTAGACGGTCACAATTCGCAATTTTTTTTTTTTGGATCACTCTATTGGTTATGCAAATGTCGGCAAGGCAGTGCAAAAAATATATTACAAAACAGCAAGATTTTATAATTTTCAGTATGTTGTTGATTTTGAATCCATAAATTTGACTAGCGGAAAAGAAAAGATATACATATTATATATCAACGCGTAGAGAATTATGTTCTCTTTTCAAAAATGTATAACATTTTTAAAAATTAAAAAAATTATAGAAGACTTTTTTCAAAAACATGGAAATAAAAAATGGTAGCAAATTTTTCTGGAAATTTTTAATTTTTAAAATGCAATAAAAGTTTTGTTTATGAATAGTTTTTAATAAAATTTTAAACTTATGTAGAAACTTTTGATGGAAATACAAAAGTAAAAAGAAATTAGTGAATTTCTTTTGACAACCTCACAATTCCCAAAAACCTTTAAAAAAATTCCAAAATTGTGATTTTTTTGATTTTTGGATCTAATGAAGGCACCAAGTTGGGGCTTATGAAATCCCTTTGCACAATATTGAAAAACATATTGGGACATACAAAACAGGTCTTAGTTTTTTTGAAAGCAGCTATGCGATTTGAGCAACTGTTATCTAAAGATGAAATTTACATAGAAAATAGGTCTAATTCGGAGGGCTCTGGACCACGCAATCGTATGAATTTTGATATTATTTTAAGTTTATAATACTTCGCGTAATGTTGTCCTTCACAAAAATATAAATACATTAATTATCTTCTTCTTATTTTCTGTATAATTTAAAATTAATGTAAGTACCTTTTTCGAAAAAAAAATTGCGACAAAACTACTTTTATATTATTCTTTTTAATTTTGAATGCACATAACTTTTTGCCCAGTAAAGGTTTTTTAAAAAGTTGTATTTACTATTATTAATAAATTTTTTGTTAATTCAAAAAAAGATATTTCAAGAAAATCGGGAAGAATTGGATCCGTTATTAGCAAAAAAGCAGACAGGTGGGGAAAAAATAAAATTTTACTTTTCAAATGCGAATAACTCGTAAACTGTATATGGCTAAAGCAATGGTTATTGTAGATGTCGAGCAGATTCCATATATATAAAAAGCTTTCAAATCGGATAGCAATCAAAAATTTTTAAGGTGCCAACATGTGGATTCTAAACCAAAATAACTGCTCATCTTTTGAGGCCAAGAACCAAGAAAGCCATTTTGGATACTCTGTTCCAAAATAAAGCGTATCCCAGGGAGAGAGTTCTGCATCGATCTGCACTATAAAGCGGGTGAGGCAAAACTTCGCGACCACTTCATTCTAAATACCTTTTAACAGGTACTGCAATATGTGAACGTTTTTCGGCCAATGCTCGCTTTATACGAATCAGTTGCATTCGGTACAGCTTTCCTGTGATGGTGTGCTCTGCTTTCAGCAGCTCATAATAGATAGGATCCTTTTGCTTCCACCAAATACAGAGCATTACCATAACGCCATGAATATTTGGCTTTGGTGTCGATTCGGCAGGTTGGCCGGGCTGACATATGTTCTCTTACGATTTGGGTTATTATAATGGAAGTAATGATTTGGTGCAAAAATGATGTGATGCCTCCAATTCATGGTCTTGAAGTTTCAAGGCACATTTAAATAAGTTATTTATTTTTTACATTTTAATGTTCTATTAAACAACATATGAATTTAAAATTCCTACATTTCAAACATGTTCACTCCCAGTTCCCCCATATTTCAGAGTTATTTTCTGCTCAAACCATAATAAACACCAGAAAACCATACACAAACACAAAATAGTCTTAGGAGACAGAGAGGAAAAAGTCTAAGTAATACTTTATAAGCCCTGCAAAAGAAGCAAAATAAAAATTACCTTAAAGCAAAAATTTTGCAAAAAGAGATGTAAATTTGTGATATGACAACCTCTTGGGTATTTTACAACTTTTGTTTTAAATACCAAAATCAAACAAAAAAGGCTCCTCCTCGGAGTTGGTAACATCATAAGTACTGTATTGTATTTGTGCATAAAATAATTTCCATCTTTCTTTTACTAAGATTTTCTTTTTTGTAGAGATTTTTATTTAAATTTTTATATATTTTTTTTTGTTGAATTTTTTGTGCTTTTCTTAAGAAGTTTTTACACATATACTTCTTAAGTATTTCTGTCCTTTCTTAGACTCTTCATCTTGGCATACTTTAAAGCATTAAGTCTGTTGTTTCTTTTGTTATTTGCTGCTTTCTTTTCTATGCTTTTTATTTGTTGATCCTTTTTGTTCGCTTGTCTAATTTGTCTGGCGGCATGTCCTGTGAATGTTGTTTTTTTTTTTGTTAAGAAGAAAAAATTGTGTAAAAACGTAGTAGAAAATGATATTACCTTTAAGATTTTATGCTTTTTATAGTTTTCTATTTCTATTTTTTTTTTTTGCTTTTCGTAAAATTTAAATAATGTGCACATTGCTTTTTGCAACGTCAATTAAACATGAAAATGTATATGTAAGTTTATTGTGGAGTTACAGTGGTTTAAGGAAATTAAATCTAAATTTCTTTAACAAAAAAATTCTTTTAAAATGATTCTCATGACTATATCTAGATGATATCACACGTCCATAACTTATTCTACTTACCCGAATTTTCTTATCTTCAATAAAAAATTGCTTAGGATTGTAATAAATTTGACTGTGTAAATCTCTTTTGTGTCGATTATGTATTTTGGATCTGAGTATGTTTTACACAGACAGCCATATGGATTTTGCTAAACCAACGTAAAATTTAAAGAGCATCATGATTAAACATATAATTTTACACCACGATTGGTGTTTAAGGATATACAATTTTCCCATGATTCCTTTGTTAACAAATCTAGTTTACTAAACCACTATTACCTCCTACAACACACAGTGGCTTAGAAACGTATTTTTTATAGAAATAATCCGGTATCTCGTAAACTATTGGAGTTATCGTACCGAAATTTCACAAGGTTGAGCTTTGTAGGCATAGAAGCCACTGGGTGGCTCCTAAAAGTTGGTAACCTTGGGTCTCGCATTTAAAAAAAAAATCGCATAAAATCCATTTATTATCCGATTGAAACACTATGCATTTTCAAAGGATTATATGCAAGCAACATTTATTCGCTTTGAATACCCAGCTGGAGAATTAACTCTGAGGTCTATATATCGCCCACCACGTTCTTCGATGACCAAGGAGAAATTTTAAGAATTCTTTATAACACTAGGAGATTGGTTTCTGGCATGTGGAGACTACAACGCCAAACATACATATTGGAGTTCACGATTGGTGAATTCCAGAGGTAGACAGCTGTATAAAACTCTAGTTGAACGTAAAAATTGCTTAGATTTCATGTTTCTTGGACACCCAACTGATTCTAGAAAAAATCCTGATCTAATAGACTTTGTCATATGTAGAAATACTAGTCGAAATGCAATATCCACAGAAATATCTTATGATCTATTTTCTGACCTGTAATTGTTAGGGAATGTATATCGGGAATTAACATAACATGGGAGGAAACATATAACTCACTCAGAGCCATTGCAGAAGAGAAAATAGGATACAAACAAGGAACAGAGAGGATTAAATGGCTGTCAGACAACACCTGGAAATTAATTCAGGAAAGGAACAAATTTAAACAACGGAAAATTGATAACCCAAACTTCAACCCAAAATATACCACCCCTGCGTAAGCCGTAAAGAAATTAGCCCGAAACGATAAAAGGAAATTTATTGAAACTATGGAAAGTGAAGCGGAAGCAGCTGCAGGAGCTTACAATATGAGGGAGTTACATAGGTCGCCTCTCAAACCAAAATATTAATCGAAACCATGCAGTAAAGAATGGAAATGGTCAACTGCTCACGAATGTAGAAGAACAAACACAAAGATGGAGGCAGCAAATCAGCAACATTGTCGATTATAACACAGAAATCTACTTACATACTGATGCGTCTACAACAACCAACGACACAATATCTATAGAACCCCCTAGCATTGAGAAAATAACATGCGCTGTCCGAAAACTAAAGAGAAACAAACCGCCAGGTGATGTTGGTATACTCCAAGCAAACTCAGGAATAGCAGCTGAAATCATCCGTCCATATATATGTGATGTTTGGTTAAACGAACAGCTACCTAATACGTGGACAGAAGGTGAAATAGTAAAGATACCAAAAACAAGTTAGAGTGTTATATTCGGCTATGCCGAATCTTTAATTCCCCCCACCTAAATTAGATGAAAATTATAGAAATTACATTGGTATATACACTCTAATATCCATATTCAGTGTTTGTTGTTGGGACTTAGCTCCGATTATGAAGTTTTCGCTTATAGTCTACAAATACAGTTGCACAATTTTAATGATCTATAAGCGAATTAGGACAATAATCGAATTTATTTTTAATCCACTTTATGGATTATAGATGAATCCTGATATAATACACATTTTGGACTATATTTTTAAGCAAAATAAAAGTTTATTTAAAATATAGTAGTATAGTAGTATTTTATATATTGTTAGAAAAAGTAGTTTACGCAGAAGATATTTTATTTCAAATGTATAAAAATGCTATCTAATCAGCAATTTATAATTGAAACAACTACATATTCCTAGGGTGTGTATCACCTCTTTTATTTAATTTATACTCGTGGACAATATTTCGAGAATCACTTGGTGGTATTATAATAAGCAAAACATTTATACCGTCTGCCGATGACGCTACATTACTAGCAAGCTGCTTTTCGGGATTACATAAATTAGTAGATTCACTTACGCAAACTAGCGAGATATAAGGGTTAAAAATGAACATTCAGAATACGAAATACATGATTGTGAGCAGAAAAAAGGTCCGAACTAATCCATCAATACGGATATATAATTCCAAAAAAGTTTCAACATTTAAATACCTGGGAGTTCAGATTAACGATTAATGGGACATGTCTAGAGAAAATAAATGTAGGATTGAAATGGCCACACGCAAAGAAAAAATATAGTTGTGCATGTTTACAGTAACCATTTCAAAATTTTTAAAAGTTTTTTAACAATATTATAGTCACAGTAACTAACTATATAACTTACGATTCACATGATTATACTAATCATATATACAGTATCGGCCATAACTAAAGCGCCCCCACAATTAATTTTTTCATATCATAATTTGTTTGTTAAAAAACGTTTTATGGGATTTATATGTATTTTATTAACTTATATTGTTAATGTTTATATAATGTTCATTTAGTAAAGGATAATTTTATGAACAATTAATTTAAAAGGATAAAACATATAAAAACACAAAACGCGACGGACAAAACAAAAGCACCCCCTTATAAAATGTTTAAACATTTGACTACGTTACTTCATATTTGCAATGACAGTTAACGGCACTCACAACGGATGCTTTTAAAAATTCCAGAAGATAAAAAAAAGGAAGGCGTAATCTATATAAATTAAGTTTTATACAGTTTATTGTAAAAAAAAACAATGAATGGCAAGAAACAAGTACTCCAGTGAATTTAAAATTAAATTTATTGAAAACTGGAAGGCGGCCTTATCACGGCTTGAATTGAGTAAACAATATTCAATTAACAGATATAATATAAAACATTTTTTAATTTATATTTTGTTGCAAATCCTTTGTTTTAGATGACACAAGCACATCTCTTAGGGATAGACGATATTTAGTTCTTTATAGTGTCTTGCGATATTCCTTCCCAGGATATAATAACGCCTTGAAATTTATCGTGAAAACTGCCAATCCTTATTTCAGCAATTTTCTCGATTTATTTTCATATTATCAATCTTTCACAAGTTCTCAATTGGATTGAGATCGGGAGATTGAGCAGGACAATGAAGAACTTGAATCTTCATGCTTTGTAGCCAAGTCTTACAAACTTTGGAGGTGTGCTTTGGATCGTTATCCTGTTGAAACCTCCCTATAATTGGCATCTCTACACTGGCATAAGGCAACATTACATCTTCCAATATATCATGGTACATGAACACATCCATAATCTCATTAACTTTATGAATTGGCCCAATTGTTTGACCAGAAAAGCAACCCCAGACCATTACATTGCCCCTTCCAAGCTTAATTGTTCGTTTGCAATACTTAAGATTCAATATTTCTCCTTTTCGTTGCGTACACGACTTATTCCATTTTTGGACACTACAGTCAATGTGGGCTTTGGCAAACTCCTGTCTAACTTTCATGTTCTTAGGTGATATAAACGGTTTTTTCTGGTCGTTGGATGAATAATCCTACTTCCACTGCTCTTCTACGAATTGTTCTTTCGCTAACGCATAATCTTAAACTTGTTCAAACTTGACAAGCTGTTGCTGTAGGATCTTTTTGCATTGCCCTTTGGTCAGGGAATCATCATATCGTGTGGTTTTACGCAGATATCCTCCAGAATGCCCCGGTAATATACGACCAGTCTGCAATAACTTTGGAATCAGCCCAGCTTTAAATATCTTTTGATTTTGGTATAGAAAGATTAACACTAAAAGTATTTGTTTATCAATAGTAAATACATATTCACAATTGAAAATAATACATAATAAAAATTTTATTTAAACTTAGTTTTTATTCAATAAAATATAATATGAAAAAAATTCACTGAGGGGGTGCTTTAGTTATGGTCAATACTGTAGGTACAACAATACCACACTTCAAGTTCGTCACAATGGCATTATCAGCGAATCTTTCATGACAAACGCTGGAGTTAAACAAGGTTGCCCTCTATCTCCATTATTTTTCGCCGTTGTTTTGAACGAGGTTATGATAGAAGTATGCAGTAAAAGAAAGGGCATTGTCTGGGATCTCCAAAACCATCTAGTAGATTTGGATTTTGCTGACGATATTTATCTAATATCGCACAAGTTTAACGTTGTTGGCAAATAGAGTTGGGCTGAAAGTAAATATTGCAAAAACACATGCAATGCGTATAAATAACACTACTCACAACCACTTTGTAATACAAGACCAACGCATTCAATTGTTAAATCTTTCAATTATCTCAGATGCATGATGTCTATAGATGGAGGAATGGAAGAAGACTTGTCACTCAGTCTAAATAAGGCAAGGCCAGCTTTTGGTCAGTTAAATAAAACGTGGAGATCCTACCAAATTTTGAAAAATACAAAGATCTATATTTTCAATGCCTGTGTGAAATCCACACTGCTGTATGGTAGCGAAACAAGGCTTGTGACAAATACTTTAGCGAGAAGATTGCAAGTTTTCATAAACAAATGTTTGCTCATAATATGCATCATATTTTAGCCTAACGTTATCACCAACATTGAACTCTGGCGACTTACAAACGAAGAGCCTATAATTCGGCAAATAGCTAGACGAAAGTGAAAATGGATAGGCCACACATTGCGAAGACCAATTGGCAGCATCACAAGGACTGCATTGAATGGAATCCCCAAGGTAGCCGACGTTCAGGCCGCCCTAAGAACAACTGACGTAGAACAGTCCTAAAAGAACTCAATATCCAAAACAAAAGTGTATAAATAAAGGAAAACAAATTGTTACTTATTGCTAGAGAACCAACATCTCAAGATTTCCTAAGAACTCTATGTATTTAAAGACAAATTGCCTAAAATACGGGAAATGTATCAGCAGTCATATCCATACAAATCCTTATTTACAGTGTGAGGAGGATTTGAATAAAAACGTCAATGACTTTACGTCATTGTTAATTTCGGCTAGGTCCCAAATCCCTTCAAAAACTATTTCAAATTCATATATTGGAAGACTTCTTCTCGAAAAGATAATACTTAGAAGAGAATGGCAGCATAATAAATCATCTGCTGCATAGCAGGGTCTGTTCACAACAGTACGCAAACTGAAAAGACCCATTCATTTAGAAGATGATCGCATACAAAAATTATACTAAAAGTTTGACGAGTACAAAATACACGAATTTCTCTCTTTGGAAGGCAACGAGGAACATTAAGCCACCGGTAGAGGCACAATCCGCTCTAAGAAAAGCTGACGGAACCTCGGCATGAAGTTCTATAGAAAAATCCACAGTATTTGCTGAACATTTAAGTGAAATATTTCAACCTAATTCCACGGCAAATTTGTTCGTGCTCGAAGATTTGCTATTTTCAACAATGGATAATGCAGCCCAATTCGTTACTAGTCCTGAAGATGTTAATAGAATTACTCAAAATAAATTAAACATGAAAAAGTCACCGGGATATGATGTAATAACATTATCAGTGATTAAAAACCTACCATGGCAATAATTTTGCTATCTATATTGTTTAATGCAATCTTGTAATTAGAATAATGATACCTATTCGAGAAAACATTCAAGGAGAAGATTACATCTTTTTTGAATGATGGAAACACTATCTCAATACACCAATTTGGTTTCCGTGGTCATCAAGGCACCATTGAACAGGTCAATAGTTCAGGAGATTAGAAAATATTTTGAATTAAAGAAATATTTTTCTGCCATATTTTAAGACGTTGCTCAGGCTTTTGACAAGGAGATGAGTACATTAAACCAAATGTTTACTACCACTATGAACTCAAAAATTACTAGAGTCTTTTCTATCTGATAGACTTTTCAGAGTTAAGTAAAATGATTATGTGGCGAGAGAATACAAGATTAGAGCTGGCGTTCCACAGGGAAGTGTACTAGGACCTACATTATATTTGATTTGCACCTCTGACTTGTCTACGTGCGATAAATTAACAATTTATTCTTTTGCTGATGATACTGCCATTATTAGCTCACACGAAAACCCACTCATAGCATCTAGTTAACTAGAAAATGACCTAGTACGTGTGGAGACATGGTTGAAAAACTGGCAAACACAGTTGAATGAGCTGAAAAGTAAACATGTTACATTCGCAATAAGGAGAGGAAATTTCCCACCTGTTACACTCAACAACGTTAACATACCGCAGTCTGATTATATCACCTATCTTGGTATTCATCTAAATAGGTGACTTACTTGGCGACGTCACATAGAATCCAAGAGACTTCACATGAAGCTAAAAGCCTCTAGCTTTCATTGGTTAATCAGTGATAAATCAAAATTAAGCCTTGAATATAAAGTCATCCTGTATAAGACCATTTTAACCCTTACCTTTACATATGTAAACATCTGAATTTTAAAATAGCTATAATTTTTGTTTTTGTGGTTCGATTTGGAAATGGTTTGGAGTCAGTGACTAATTTTCGACGATCTTCGTGCGTATATAAGAAAAATCCCCCAAAAGGCAAATTCACTGTTCTTTCTAGCCATTTTGGTACTTTTTCTTCATTATCTGCCACTATTTACATATGTAAATATTTTTGTGTTGTGTGCTTTATTTTTCATATAATTCATTTAACTTTATAACATTTAATTGTTTCTATTACTGGGCCATGAGGTCCTACCCTACTTATGCTCTAAGAGCCATCCTGAACGATCCTCGGATACATAATTTGATAAAAGAGGCTTAAGTATATATGACGTCTCAGGCTTAGATATATGCAAACCTCATTTTGGTTGTTTAGTGTTTGGGAGGGACATTGAGGAATTTGAGAATCATTGTAATGTTGGATAGCCAGAAGGCACCTGGAGACTTATCTTCTCCTGATATAAGGTCTCGAGTGACGTCTTGTACTTTATTACATCTCTAAAGGGCACTCGTTGATACTATGATGGTTACTTAGTCATAAGTGCAATGTCATGAGCACTTATAGGACCGAAACCATACTCTGCCAACGATCCAGAGATTGCTATAGGGAGGATCCAGATATTCGACATACAGGACTTAACTTCTGAGGATGGTAGGCAAGCATGCAAGTCTCCTTGGACTCCCCTTTAACGACCATTGTCGTAGCTACAAGGATAAGAAAAAAAAATTAAACGATTTTCCACCTTCTATGAGAACGCCCAGCCCTGAGTGTCAAAATGAACAGATTTCTCGGTAACTACATTATAACCAACCTTAAGGACCTACTGGGTCTAACAACTTTAACATTTTAGCATACATTATGATGTAAATGGCACTACATCTGACGAGTTGTGTGATTTTTTCACTCCACTTGATTGTTCGCTGGCAGGGAACTACCACATAAACCAAACAACCATATCTCTGAGGATGTACACTGGGATTCCTTATGTTAGGGTAGTGCTGAGAGAAGTACATCGGAGGAGCTTTGATGTCTGATCTCTCTATAAACAAAATAATTGGCTTCATGAAAAGCCTAGACCTATTGTGGTGATGTTGTGGACGGCTTCACCAATATCCATAACGTTTTATTGAGTATCTCTAACAATAATCTGCATATGAATATATAAGAAATTACACGTATTTACAAATTGGTGCCAGAGCTAGGGATAAAATCAATTTGGACATATGGAATTCAAAGCAACACCAGTATTGATCTTACACAGGACCATGACGGGAGCACCATGGAATATAATAGATGAAACCATCCACAGGGACTTGGAAGTGCCATTGGTAAAGGAACAGTTTAAGATAGTGCAAAAATGTATTGAAAAATTGCAGAACCATCCCAACCCGCTTGCAAGAAAACTTGTGCAGAGCCAAACCCAGCAAGGCTCCATAGAGCAGATCTACCACCCCCCTAATATGAGTGCCATTTATCCATAAAGGCTTTCGTATTAGAAAGCAACTAGCTTTGATTTTAGTTATAAGATTTAAATACTTATTATTAGACCTAAAAAAGGTAGATGCAATAAATAATTAAAGCGTAAAGGAAAGCGTTGTCATGATGGTTTTTCGGCAAATGTTCGGTACAGCAGTTCATAATAGATAAGACCCTTTACTACCACCAAATACAGAGAATTACCCTAGCGTTATGGATATTTGTCTTTGATGTTGATTTGGCTGATTGGCCAGACTTCACATACGATCTCTTACGCTTCGGGTTATCGTTATGGAATGATTTTCTTTTATAACGTTCAGGCATCATTACGGACATGCAAAATACAGTTTCTACAATAAGCCAATTTTAGGCTAATTTTTTAAACCAACCTAATTACTTATACAGCATGATATTCTGTGCATTGTATTGTCAGAGCATTAAAAATTTAAGTACCTTTCCAACGATACCAAACACTAGGTGACCTATTTTATTTCAATCAAATCATCCAGAGCAACAATTCAGGGGATTGTTTTGGGAAATACATAGAATTTTTCAAGGTTTTCTCAGATTTTGTTCCATAACTTTATTTCTACTAAAATATTTTTGTTGATTTTCAATTCCAAACTGCTTAAGACAAATACTTAGTTAGCTTTCATGAGTGTATCAAATTAACTTCAATTGTTTATTTTGTATGTGAGCTTGTTTTACACAGCCGGGCTGAAATTTATGAAACAAGGTTATATTTTATTGGGTCTGAGTTTGGTGATCATTTCTTTAGTAATGTTTTGTTTAAAAGTTCTAATGATGATAAAATATTTTGTTCCACTGTACTCTTTCTCTCAGGCTAAACAATATATAATTAGTTTGTCTCCTTTTCTTATTTGTTGCTTTTGTTGATGTAAAATCTTAATTATTCCTACAATTAGTTCTTGCATAAAACAATGAATATTATGAAATTATAATATGTACAATAATTATAGTAAAAAGAATAATAAACCTACAAATGACACTACAACACACAACACATTATTAAGTAACTAAGCAATCATCCTTATCATCATAATTATCTACATCAACATCATAATTTTCATGCTCATTAGCAGGAGTAAGTATCATCATAAATATTGTGATTGTGATAAAGAAAACAGTTTAACGTGTGTAAAGTGAAAGGAAGTATTAGTGTTTGTGTTTGTGTGAAATTCCAAAGTAATAATCATATAATAGAATTACATACAAACATTTAATTCGTTTTATTTTATTGTAGCTTAAAGATTTAATCATGTAAATAATTAATTAGAAAATGTGTAAATATATGAGATTTTAAATTCAAAAAGGCTTTAAATTATTAAGATTATTTTAAAATGGGAATTCATGTCTTTGAATTCCACATTAATGACAGTATTTTCATATGAAATTTAAATAAGTTTTACCCTGAATACCCTTTATATATTGTCTACAAATGCAACATAATTTATGATTCTTTATACAAACATTTAACTCGACATTTTATTTAAATTGTTGCCATAATTAGTGAAGTGTTGTTGTTCAAATATTTTGTAGTTAAGTGGTATGAACTGTAATGTAAATTCTAATAGAATTACAATTAGTTTGCATAATAAATCTAGCAAATTCCTTAAATTGTCTATTTTCGAATATTTTAACAGATAATTTTGTAATTTATAATTAAATTTATTTATGAGTAAATTCGATTAAGTGATAAATAGGAAATAATTGTATGATTTTTATGTAAAGCGAAACAATCTTGCAAAACCTTGTTATTTAGAGATTTTCGGCTCTCTTTAAGCCCATTACACGCGGAAAAAAATATTGTTGTGCGTGTTTTCTGTAACCATTTCAACATTTGTGCATGTTTACTGTAACTATATCGAAATTTTTAACAATATTATAGACACAGTAACTATTTATATGATTGTGGTAGCAATAATATGGTTAATTTACGATTCACATGATTGTATCAATCATATATATGGTTACAGTAAACAAGTATATGTTTGTGACAACCATTTATATGATGAAGGACTTACCATATTATATTGCTCTCGGCTTATCTATATCATAATCTGAGAACAACATATAATGATCAAATAATTCATCATATAAAGATTTTGCCTACTAATAAGGAAGAAAATAATTTCCATTACAATAGGAAAGGATTTTTTATAATTATTTATTTCAGATTTATGATTACAAAATGATAATTAGATTAAATTTGATAGTTTTACATCATTGCACAGTGGGGCAGAATCAAAATGTTTTGGAAATAAATCTGGCATTTCTAAACGGCTGTTCCGATCGGAATAAAGTTTTACGCAAGCGAAACCAAGAAGGATTGGAGTTTAAGTTATTGCAATGGGTACTGCAAATGCTCCAGGTGCTCAAAGTTGGGTACCTTCGACATGTAAAATTTTTTAAACGCGTTCCATTTCCCATCTGATTTCAAAGCTTTTTATATTTTTGTGTCATTTGTCTCTTAAAATATCGGATTATAAAATAAACGATTTTTTATTTAAAAATCAAAAAAAAGTAGATTTTTGCAGTTTTTTGGTCGAAAAGGTGACTTAACGCCTTTTTTTTTAAAAAAAAACTTTCTCCAAGAATATATAACAATTTTACATTTTTCTGTAATATATTTTTACTGAAAACATTTTGGTGTAAAAAAAACATGTCAAATTCTTCGGAATTTGACCAATTTTTTATCAAAATTTCAACTTTGAGCCAGATGTTCTAAAATTCCAAAGCTGTGATCAGAAAACAAAAAGCAGCCTTGCAAACCATGATGTGATCCCTATTTATCCCCAAAGTATTTTTCTAGCTTCGAAGGATATGTGGAACATATGGATAAAATTCTAAAAAATACAATTATAATATATTTTTGGGATATTCGGTAAAATTTTTAGGAATTGCGGGATTCCCTTTGATCTTTTGACAAATTTTGTTACCCTTTGTTATTTATAGTGACATATGGGCAATTACATGTCATCGTACGTGACATTTGTACGCCTATAGAGTGGAATAGATTTTGCAAAAATAAGAGTATCTGAAAAATAATTTGGTCTTTATGTTCCATTCAGAGGGTACTATATTTTAAAAAATTAATAAGTTCTTTCGAAACATTGTTGTCCAAAATATCGAGCTGAATAAGGGTATATCGTACGTGACATAAAACGGAAGTAATTTTAAGGTACATGTAGAAATATGCGGTTTCAATAAACAATTTGATAATAGCAGAAAAACAATCAGAGTCAAATTCATTTCATACTACATGCTAATTGGGAGCTTAGTTTTCACCGCAATCTTAGACTAAAACATACCAGTTAAATTAAAAAATTTAATATAGTCAGTTTAAACTATTGTTTTTGCACTTAAAATGTTGTTAATCACATATTAACCTTTTAGTATTTTCTTCTATTCAAATCATCTTGAAAAAAAGTCTCGTGGAATTGCCCATATTTAAAAAACATTGAAAACTTAATTGAGTTTTGTCAATAAATAAAGATTTTATTCCATATTTCATATTACATATTTATTGAGTTTCTAAAACAAACATTTGTATCAACATTTTAATAGGATTGCAAATATTAGGAACAATTTGGTCCACATTTACTCCGAACTAACTATTTTTGTTAGATATGTTAATTTTTGGTCTTACGGAAAAAATTCCAATGTCTCAATAAGGTTCAAAAATGTGGCACTTAAAACTCCGTCCTTCCAAAATATTTCACTTTTTCATAATAAAGTTTTTTTTATAAATTTTCTTAAAATTTTTTAAAATTTGATTCTGCCCCACTGTGCATCGGTACGATTCAGGTGAGCCCATTTAATCTATATCTATAAAACACAAAAAATTGTTCCACCTTTTTTGTATCTCATATTCCAGAAATTACGTTTAAATAGAATTGTATTTAACTAAAAAATTTCAATTAGATTTTTGGTAGTTTTCTGTAATTTAAATGTATAAGGGTCTTTCTGTTACTCTTTTACAAAAATATTTTTGATGTACATTAATGGGTAAAAAAATTCATTATAAAACCCATGCATTAATGACGAAGTTTTAACGTAATTGGAGACGCCAATTAACCATGGAGACGCCATATAACCATGGGACAAAAACACAAGGAGTTGTCGTTGACTTTTGAAATTTGGTAATTAAATTTTCATACATTTTCACTTTTAACATTGAATTTGAGATTTTACATGTGTAAAATCGATATTTGAATCGCGGCGACAAAAGCAGTGTTGTTTCAATTATTTCCGATTTAGTTTCCAATATTTTGTTAAATATTTCTCAAAAAATTCAATTCATTCCATTTAGCCATTTTACAATAATGGCAAGTGCTGCTCTACACAATCCATTTAATAATTAATTTTTGTTTACAAACTGAAATTAGTTTTACACAGGTGACCTTGTAAACAAATTTGTTAAATGTTTACCTTAGCAAACAATTAAGGAAATTTGTCCTTAAATGTAAAAAAACTTAAATTGTTGTTTAAAAAGTTTGAAGAGTTTTATATCGTTGATTTTTTTTTCATTATTATTTTGTAAATTTTACAAATACCCTTTAAATTAACTAAAAACCACAATATTTGTTAAAGACCTAAAACTACAATGTTCCAACCCCATGTTGGTATTAAAAACCAGAACAAAATCATTGTCCTTAAACTTTTTTTTTTTGTTTCTAATAGTAAGTACAACATGATAAAGTTGTTGAATGTTTGGAAACTATTGCTCAAAGACATTTTTAACGTTGAAGAAACAAAAGGCACTTGTTTTGAGCGTATAGTACATGTACTCTTGCCTATTTATGTGTGTAGGTGGATGTGTTTTTGGAGATGAGAAGGTGTGTCCTTGTGTTAGTGTATGCGTCTGTGTGTGAATACAGGAAACAGATTGACTTTAGTTAACACACCCACACATGAAATGACCAGCTTTATGTGTGTAATTAAGTGTAATCAGCGATACTATATGCTGCCATTTCTAAATACATATTTCCATACACATGCATGTACTTTTAGAACAAAAACATCTTCTATAGTTAGCAGACAATAGATGGAGACTATACAGCGGGATGTATAATTTTTAAGTTTGGGCCTTTAAAGGGGTCTCTTGGATGATCAGAATCATTGTTATCATTTGTTCCCCAAGAAATGCTATAATGGCTTATAGTTAATTCAATTTAGATGAGAAAGTACAAATTCTGCTTAAACAAATACATAGTTATGAAGTCAGTCATACTATCCTTTTATGTTTTTATTAATAAATTTCATTCAAAATCAACAACTTAGCAATGTTATTAACCCTCTAACTAGCAAAACTGTAAAAATTATCCGATGAAGCCCATACTTTTTTTTCAAATAGATCTAGTCAATAGAACCGTATGTTTTAATTTTCAGGTGAAAAAAATTCTGAACGAACACAAGGTAAAAAATTCTGAACACCACAGGTACATTTTATATATAAATAAATTTTATTGAGAGAAAAAGCAACAAACGAAGTTACAATACACGTTATTTTCGATGGTGGTAGTTCCAGAAACATTTTTTGTCAAATTGACCGCACAAAGCCAGGTATCATTTGGAACAAACGACTTGGGTGTCACATTTTTTGCAATGTTTGCACCTTATTTTTTGGCTTTTCTCTCCACCCAAACAAGAAAATTATCGTCAGCATTGAAGTGAACATCTGCAACTTGATAAGCAGCTTTTTTCCCAGAACCTGATATGCAAGGCTGTACTGATAAAGGCTCACCGAGATTCGGTGAGATGGTTGTCCCACAGACCGTATATTTTTGAAGGAAACAAGTCCAGCAGTTATTTCCTCATGCAAATCTGAAAGCTGTAAAAGCATTTATTTAATCGCACACGTTGTTGGAAGCATTGGCCTTATCGGCCTGCAGACGTTTGTATAAAATGAATGCATTTGTAAAAACCTTGTACACAAAATGGTAGAACAACATAATCTAATATAGCGTGTCTTAGCTCAAATAAGTTATTGACCCTGAAGACCA
The DNA here is from genome assembly GCA_942486065.2 of Calliphora vomitoria. Lineage (NCBI taxonomy): Eukaryota > Metazoa > Arthropoda > Insecta > Diptera > Calliphoridae > Calliphora > Calliphora vomitoria. The sequence goes on along the minus strand of OW818030.2, from coordinate 83,976,235 downwards.
TCCATGAGATCTACTCCACCCAAGCGATCATTGTATTCTCAAATAATTTGAGGGCATTTGATTTTGATAAATTTCTTCTGCTTTCTATCATACGGAGGAACCTTTGATTGTTGTTCTCCAGGATTGGTTCTTCTAAAACTTTCAATACCTACATATGTCGATGACGGGCAGATATATCTGTTCTCCTTCCATAATACAGTTTTCACATCGACTACACCTATCCCTCGATTAGCACGATTTCGCTTTTACACGATTTTTTTGGTTTTCGTTTACACGATTTTTTTTTTAATATTTTAGCAAAAATTAATTTTTTTCAGTAAATATATCCTACACATTTCTCAAAAATAGTTATCTATAAAAAATTAAAACATAATAGGGGAAAGTGTAGCAGCTGGAATCAAAATGAGCCTGAGTACAACTTCATAAGTTCGAGACATGAGGATTGAAAATATGGAAAAGGCACTAATGATCTGGATAGAAGATCAAACTCAATAGCGAATCCAAATTGAGGATTTATGAAAACTTAATAAGCAGCTACCTTCTACGTTATCAACTGCAAAAAAGTATCGTTTTCGTCAAGTCATGGTTGGTTTGAAATATTTAAGTAAAGACATTCCTTACATAATCTATAAATAAAAGTTAAACAAACTCCTACTGATATAGATGTGTCTAAAGAATATCCCGAAAAATTTACTGAAATTATTGCTGCCAATTCATACACTGCTGACAAAGTCTTCAATACAGACTTTTCTATCAAAAGCTAATAAATTTTTAAATTTAAACAATGTTTTAAAATCAATTTTTTTTGGGAAATTTTGCTTTAAAATATTGTTTAAATTGAATTTTTTTATGAATATGGGGGAATGTATTTTCTTTACTTTGAAATAAATGCATTTTTTAAACAAAATTTTAAATTCATACAAACATTCTTCATTTGGATTTACACGACTTTTTCAGGAACGTATCTATCGTGTACATCGAGGGATAGGTGTATACGCATTGTGGTCGTGTATTCTGCGCAACATCATCTATTCTCTTTGTTCATTTTGCAGCTTAAACTAAAGCAAATCATGATCAACAAGAAATATGACAAACAAAAATTAGTACCTCTCATAGTGCCCAAACTATAAATTCCTCTGGCTCGTAAATAACCTACAGCGGCTTCAATTTGTAACAGTTATCAAAATACAGGATGTGATGCATAAAATTATGAATCTTAAAACATTTAAGGTAGTTCCAGTATCCAGTAAAATCATCTTATCTCCGGACTCATAGAAGATTTAAAAACAGTAGGCAAAACCAGTTGAATCACAAAGCGACTTATTGGGCAGGTATTTTCGGAGATGGTGTTTCGTCTTCAGAACATCTGTGGAATCTGCAACACTGTCATCGCTATCAATACCTTTATCTGTGCTGTCTACAGAATTCTACAGATTGATGAACTCGAGAAATTATTCATGAGATATTTGCTCCAAATTGATATTTTTCGTATAAGGACCTTTAGTAATATCCACCTTTAACACAATAATAGAATAAAAGGATGCACATAATAGAATCATTATTAAACAATAGAGTTTTATGAGCAAAATGTGAAAACTACAATGTAAGAGAGGAGAAAATTTTTTTACACACAAAACGGCAAGACCGCCTTGAGGAGGTCTTCACTATTTAGTTTTTAAATTAAACCTTTTATTTTTGCAGTCGATCATTTTATTACCCTCCCCACCATAGTGGGGAGGGTATATTGGATTTGTGCAGATGTTTGTAACGCCCAAAAATATTAGTCTAACACCCACCTTAAATCATACCAATCAACTCAGAATCACTTTCTGCATCGATTAAACGATGTCCGTCCGTCTGGCTGGCTGGCTGTCCATGTAAACCTTGTGCGCAGATAACAGATCGCAATTTTACAGATATTTTCATAAAATTTAGTAAAAATCAATTATTCAGCTTATCAATGAATTTATCATGCGGACAATGTGAGTTTTTCCATATATTCTTATTTTATAAAACATATGTTCTTATGTTTTCTTATTTCTAAATAACAAAATTAAAAATAATTATAACACAATTCGTTGTATTATGTTCTTTAATGCTGCAACAAATTTTAGGTTTCTAACTTTCGTATTCTGGAAGCCAGTCATATATCCTTTTTTGAAAATCTTAAAAAATTTAAAAAAAAAAAATTTTGAACGATTTTAAGAGAAACTTTAGGGAATTACCAGCAGTTCCACTTATAGAAAATAGACAAACAAATACTGTAAATTTTTTAAGTTGTCTTTTGAATTATATGTGAAGACCTTAAAATTGTAAGGCCTAGCATTTTTAACTGTAGTTGTATTTAACATGTGTGCGACAGTTTTGGTAAATTTACTGTTTTTGGTTGCATCATGTAACGATTTCAAATGCTTTAAACAGTACTTTTGTGTGTTTTGTTTTATCGACTACAACCTAAATATTCTTTCGTACAGTTACAAATACTTGCTCACATCTATAGTGACACATACTCAAACAAACCATAGCCATTAACTATGCCAAGGTTTAAGCTGTTCTTTTGTTGCCATTTCTGTAAATTGATGGATGTTCTTCGAACAATGTCTAAAAAGGACGCATGTTAGTGTTTGTATATATGTATGTGTGTGAATATCCTTTGTATACTAAAGGTCTGTTCTAAAACAATGCCAACATCTTACGTGGTAAGTATTAGTGAAAATGTGCGTTTTAAATGCATTTGTCTTGAATAGATCCAACGTTTTAAGTTTCAAAGGGCTAGTGAATAAAGGCACACTTTCTTAAAACAATATCATATACATTAAAGGTAAATAAAGTTAAATTGTTAATACCTTTACTTTAAACATCTTTATAGTACTTAAAATAAATTTCTTTGTTGACAGTTGTATTGCCTTTTGTTTAAATATTAACCAGAAATTTGTTTAACAAAATCAGCTTGATTTAGAATTATTTTAAAGTTATTTATTTTGGTTTGAGATTCTGTATTTATGCGCTACTGGGCTAAAATAGTTAGACATTTTTAATTTAAAACCAAATATATAAAATTTCACAAAATTTTAATCAATATTAAATTACAAATTTCGCAATCTATTGAAAACATTTAAAGACCTTAGGCGCAAAATTTCAGTTACAAGTGAATGATTTTTTTGTATTCTTAGTAGGATAAAGTTGTGGTAGCATTATTAATACTGACAAATGATATTTCTTACAATAAATGGGAGTGAAACTAATGAACATTTTGAAAACAAATGTTAATAATTCAACACGCTGCCTGTTCCTTCTTATCATGAAGAAAGTTAGTCAAACACCTACTTAGATTTTCAAAGTTTTTCAAATGATTTCGACTGATACTAAAGAAAAACAGTAAGTTTTTTTAAATAGTTTCGTTGGATTTCAATATAATAATCCTTTTCCTTTGTTATGAAAACAATATTAATTTATTTAGTGAAATTTTTTTCTAAAACCTTTAAGAGATTCCAAAGATTCAATTAGGACCCAGCGTACATAGATACCACTGCAGTCTATAATGATTTCTCAAAATATAATGATTCCTCAAAATACTGTAATATCTAATATACATACTTACGTTGGAAGATTATTAATAGGAGATCAATCGATTAAAGTTATACCATAAGCTCTTTTTGAAAACTGTTTAAAGCATTTGAGTATTGATGACAAATATAATATCACATCTAAATTTTGACATTTGTCTATCTTTCATGAATATTGCATAAACTTTCGCTTGGAAAATAAAATTTTGGAACTGCCTGTGAAGCTTTGAGCTTTGGAAAGTCGTTCAAAGAAGTAAAAGTAGCATTGAAGTTCTTATCTACAGGGTTTTCCAACAAGAGGTATTATTGTTGTATTCAAGGAAAAATGGAATTTTTTTTAGATAAAGGATCGGATGTTTATTTCATAATAAAGAGGAAGGTATGCCGTTAATAATGAAAAATAACATCAGCCAAATGGCCACCACGACCACGACCACGCTTACAGGATCATAAACTTTTCATGAAATTTTCCATAACCAAATCGCAAAGTGGCTGCCCTATGTCCTCGAGATCTTTGAGGTCTTGAATTGACGCTGGGCTGTTTCTCGGTGGCCAATTGTTAACACCTCTTCGAGAGATAATACGGTCCGGAAACTTTTCTCGTAAAAGAGCAATGGTTTCGCTGCTTGTGTGGCACGTAGCGCCGTCTTGTTGAAAGTCCGACCATAAGATGCGGTGTAATGACGTTTGTGGAATGCCCAATTCCAAAGAAGGACGAGGAATGGACAAACCTGGGTTTTCTTCAACACTTTGGGCTACAGCAGCAATATTCTCAGTAGTTCTTAAGCGACGTGCACGGGTTTTATTCTTCACATCACCAACAGCTTGAATTTTTCCACCAATTCTGTATTGGGGTTTGACAAGGTGCTTCATAACGTCATCGGGATCGCTGTTAGTAGTTCGTATTTATATCAGGATCGGCTTAACGCAGGTTCGGGTGGAACAATCGGGATCAGTGCTAACAGGTTCGGGTTCATATCAGGTTCGAAGTTCTGTATTCGGATTTATATCAGGATCGGCTTAACGTAGGTTCCGCGTCCTGTATTCAGGTTCGGGTGCTTTGATCGGGATGGTTTTTAGAATACTACAATGTTTTATTCTTAGTATCTAAATTCTAAATAATAACAATGATTGCTTATGCTACGAGAACAGACAGCCGAAGCTACTGTGAGAACAGATAACCGAAGTCACTGTGAGAACAGGCAGTCGAAACCACTGTGAGAACAGACCAATATGAGAACAGACAGCCAAAGCCACTGTAAGAACCGACAACTGAAGTCACTGTGAGAACAGATAGTCGAAACCACTGTGAGAACAGACAGCCAAAGTCACTGTGAGAACAGAAAGCCGAAGTCACTGTGTAAGTAATTTATTCAATACTTAACCAAAGGTCTCATATTGCTTCAAAAACATTCAACGTGTCTTACTTTTGTAAAGTCTGTCGGCTCTTCAATTATAATAATACAATTTCCTAGACTTGTATAGCGCATTCGTGTCTTGTGTGAACCGCCACGACTGTAACTCAACCTTTTTTACTTATAGTTATTTTCGTCTAAACCGTTTGGGAATTATATCATTTAATGTTCTGTTGTGAGAGCAACATGTACAAAATAATGTACGGGGGCGTGTTCATGTAAATATATAGTATTGTGGGAGACAGTGGTGTGTTCATGTAGAACAAACTAACAAATAAGTATAAAAGTAACTTAAAAAGAAAATACGGACACGAAATTTGTAATTTAGTTACTGGACCGAAATACCGGGTGATTCAAAATAACACATCCTGTTGGAAACCCCTTTACCATGTTGTAAGGCGTTATGCAATATTTTTCGTAAGTGCCATTAATTCAGAACGACGCACAGTTTAAGTTTCCAATGATGTGGTTTGTAGCCAACCCATCAAATGGTATGATGTTCAGAATCAGGTTTTAACCATGCTTAAATATTAGTATTTATCATGAATATAGTACAACATAACCGTTAATTACTCCTTCACTCAGATTCTCCTCCATTCTAATTTACTGTCCAGTCATATTCGTAAAACTTTTACCGATTTGGACAACCTAAGAATGACTCCTTTCAGTGTTCTTACTTGATCCAAATTGCAGCATCAGCATGAATAACGATGGATACTGCTCTTCTTGCTGGAGATTACTTAAGAGCATTTTTCATGGAATTAATAAAGAGGTAATATTCGCAGGCTGACTATGAAGGTAGTTTAGCATGGGTTTATCGTTTGGTGACCTAGTCTCTAAATGAAATGTCTGTTCAGTTTAATATAAAAATCTTGGTCACATGAAAATATATAGCAATGTCATAGATTACAGTACATAGTTCCACTACTCTCTGGCAAACTTAGATTTCATTGTTGGTGAATATGAGTTATTTCATTAGGAATGGTTACTACATTTGATTAATTATACTATGCTACACCAAAAATATGCTAAAAACTCACTTTTGCGAAAACTTTTTATTTTCCTGATGTCCTAAGTTGATCGTGAGATATTGGATGCATGACTCAAAAATGCGAGATTTACAATAGATTTTTGTTTTTAAAAACTTATGTATATGTAATTTTGAAGGGTAGATATTTGTCATTTATTCGAACTTAGCTATTAAACATTATAGTGTAAACAACAAAGTTTTTCTTGCTTCGAAAATGTCGAATTTTGTGTCAACAAAGCGTCATATGCGGGAAGTTTTGCTTTACTTGTTTAATTTGTAAAAAAGTGCCGCTGAAACACATCGCTTGTTCATCAGAACTTATGGTGAATGAATCAACGTTCGATAGAAAGCTTGTTCGGTTCAGAGGTGCTGATTTTGACACGGATGATAGCCAAATAGTTTGAAGACCAAGGATTAGAGGCATTATTCCATGAAGATTGTTGTAAATCTCAACAAAATCATACTTATGCAGAAATTTCAAAATGAATGCGAGCAGTAGGATTCATCCAAAAGCAGGAAAATTTGGAACTATAAGAATTGAAGCCTTGAAAGACGATTTTGCATGTCCGAAATTATGTTTGAACGCTATAAAATAAAATAATTTTTATACCGAATCATTACTTGCAATGAAAAATTTATCCAGTACGATAACTAGAAGTGTAAGAGGTCGTATGTGAAGCCCAACTAACAGGACGAATCGACACCCAAGCCAAAAATCTATGGCGGTAAGGTAATTCTTACCGCCATAAGGTAATTCTTACCACCATAGCGTTTGCAGAACGCTCTCTCTGGGATACGCTTCACAGAGAACAGAGTGTTCGAAATTGGTTTGATTCGCTCTTGCCTCAAAAGATTACCAGTTCTTTTGGCTCTGAATGCATATGTTGCCAGAAAGATGGAAATATGTTATAGCAAACAATGGCTAATAGTTTGAATAGATTGATATTGTACAAACGTTTCAAAATAATATATTGATATTGAAAAAAATCCGGCAGTGAAAAAGCACTCCGAAGTAGCTATTTTGTTGTAACATGTCTTACTCATCCATTTTAAAACCGAAGTTGTAACTTTAAGAATACCGTTATTAAAAACAAGTGATAGAAAATCTATAAGAATTTCCGTAATCTAATGATTCCATTATTGTCACAACGTTTATAATAAGGGAATTAATCAATTTAAAAAACCACCTCATAAAGTCTTACAAAAATATTGGCTGTCATCATTCGTTAAAAGGAAGCCTATACCAAAACATTTGCTACATTTTGTTTCTACAGTACTATGTTACTCTGTAAATATAAAATGTTAAATAATTTTGCTACTACTTTTACGAGGATAACAATTTATATTGTCAGCCTACTTAAGCAAAGCCTAGTAATGTTAAGCGCCAGCTAATATTTCCAGTATAAATTTCAAATTTGTGATTATTATGTAATTGAGAACAAAGCTAGTGTTCAAACGCTCACAAAAATTTGTTATAAAATATTTAAAATTTTCTTATTGTTAAGCTCACAATAAGAAAAGCTACCCTCGTACATGCATACAACAACATCAACTATAAAATTTGAAATGCCAATTTATTAAATGCCCGTTACTATTAAATGTGTAACAACTATAAAACTGCTGGTATAGATTTGTGTGTGTGTAAATGTAATATTAATAAAAATATACGCATTAGGGTAGTCCCCTAAAAGGTATGTGACATTTCTAACTCAAATTATAGTTTTCATCATTTCAAGGTACCATTTATATTATTTTTTTCCTTGTCCTGGCATTTGGCGAGCTTGGGCTTCCAGCCCAAAATATTTTAGCAAAATACGTATGAGTAATATTTAATTCATACAAATTAAAGTCTATTAATATATCTCTATTTTGAGACCTTAAATATTTGACGATTTTCATGATACTTATGTGAAATAAAAAGTAAAGCATGTTCATTAATGTGGATATAAATCTTGCTCAATGCTTTAACAAAATTAGACAAATTTTGAATTTTGAAAATTATATACCTCCGAAAATCAAAAACTTGTAGTTTATAAGCACAAAGAGTTGCAGGATTTTTTTGTATTATTTTTATTTTGTTGTGATTTTTTAAAGGGTATTACTAGAGGCGCAACTGCGAGTAGGCTGAGAGTAAAAATATACATTGATTTACATGTAATTTGTTGTTGCAAGACTTAGGTTTTTGACAACAAACTGAGTTTGTGAGGCATTCATGCGTTTACAGGAGGACCCTTAATACTTCCTTCAAACTCAACTTAAACAAAAATGTTGGGTAGTGTTATCTTTAAATACACATTGAAACATTTTTTGGCTCCTTACAAACCGGGCCAACCTTATGTATATACATACAAAGGTTAGTTTGTAAAGGTACATAAATACATATATGTGTGTATATTTAATAGTAATATTTATGTTTTGCAATCAATTTTATATTGAAAACATATCAAATCAATCCATTTTTACACATAACTATAACAACAACAACAGGAGAAAAACTATGAAAATTCAAACTAATATTTCCATAATAAAATGTTGATTTACACATATAAACTGTATGGGAATAAACTTGTGCAACTACAGTTGCACACACAAATACTCACAGGCATCCATACAAGTAAGTACAAATAAAATATAACAGTAAATTGTTATGATCGTTTATGTGTGTGTCTAAGTGTGTATAGTAGGTTGGCCCAACAAATATTGTGGATATTCCCAACTAAAATAAAGGTTTAATTGTTTCTAAATAAGACATAGTTCCTCAAATCCTGGGTTTAGTATTTAAAGAGCTGGATCTTTTTCGAGATTTTTTTCATATTCCTCTCAAAATTATCATGTAAATCTAAAAATACTCGAACATTAGTAATTTTTCGTAGAAATTAATAACTTACATATTCTTATTTAAAATAGTAAGCTTAAATAAATACGAATTAGACATCATATAATATCACCGAAGTGAGTTTGTTCTGTGTTTAGAATTTCTATCTATCTTAGAATAATATAACTGATCATACTTTGAGACTAAGAACGAATCAAGCCAATATCGGATACTCTGTTCTGAAGTGAAGCGTATCCAAGAGAGGGCATTCCGCATCGATCTAAACAATTTGTATTAACTACAAAGCGGGTGATGCAAAACTTCCCAACTACTTAATTCTAAATCCTTTTTAACAGGTATTGCAACACGTGACCGAGTGTAGTCATGATGGAATATTACGGTCTCATGTCTGGCCGCATATTCTCGCTCGCTTTAAATGAAACAGTTGAGTTTGCTATGATGTTCTGGTCAGATTTCAATAGCACATAATAGTTAGGAAGCTTTTTCTCCGGTCAAATACAGAGCCTTACCTTAGAGCCATTGATATTTAGCTTTGGTGCCACTTCGGCTGGTTGGCCGGGCTTTTCATACGATGTCTTAGGCTTTCGATTTTTATAATGAATCCACCTTTCATCGCAAGTAATGATTCGGTGTAAAAACTGTTTTTTTTTTAGAGTTAAAGCATCATTTCGGACATGCAAATACCATCTTTCCAGGCCTCTCGGCAATTTCCCAGCTTAACGATAAATCCTGCTCTCTGAACAGCACAATCCAGCTCTCGAACGTTGACACCGATGGAACATATTCACCATAAGTTTCGGTGAGCAATCGATGTGCTCTAGCGGTACTTTTTTCATATTATAAAAATTACGAATATGACATAATATTAGATATAGCATAGCAATATAAAGAAAAATCATAAAAACCTTAAAAAAGGTCCTTTTTGTACTACGTGATACACCTCGCCAAATACTGATCAAGGAACAAATTTTTGAGAAACAGTATCATAGAATGAAATCATCTTATACCTACCATCAACAAATATGGGGGGTTTCCATTTTAACACATCAAAATATTTGTCGCAGACCCACATCTATATATGTTCCGAATGAACTCAAAAACCGTTTTACCAATTTTGATAAAATTTTCAGTGCATCTGCAGAACAGCCTGGCAGGTAACACTGTAAAGTCAGATTTTTGATCATCGGTCTGTGGCCGGAGGGGTGTGTAAAAATCAAATTTTTATATTATACTTCTAATGCCATATATATGCATATGAAAACAGATGTGTATGTTCAATATGGAATAAAAACAGTTCAACCGATTTTGATAAAATTTTCACGAAATCTTCAGAAAAGCCTATCGGGTAACACTGTAAAATCAGATTTTCATCTTCGGTCTGTGGACACCAGAAATCGCAAGGATGTACTGATTGCCACAATGAACAAACATTTCTTACATTGCAGCGTTTTGAAATTACCTAAGGAATCCCCGGGAATGTGCTGTTCGAATGTTAAAGTTATTCTGCCATCAGTTATTGAGCCGCCTGAGCTGCTTCTAAGTTATATTTCCTGCGCCAATCCTATTTCCAAGCACTTCTTTCAAAATATCAAAAAGTGCAATTCATGCTTTCAAATGACGTCGGTTTCATGCCCACCTTTAAAGTTCAAGGCCAAATATACCACAGAATTGGATCATTGCTTCTGCTTCCCAATGATGATGCGAAGTTCCTTCAAATTTATTTCACTGGAAATGAAGCTGCAGAAGCAGAACGCTATCAACGAACATGCGTGTGCATTTGCTGCAATACACTTCTGCCGAAACATTCTCAAAACAATTGTTGGACATCGGAAATGGAAAAATTCCAATTGATCCCCCGCCGCAAATTTAATTTCGTGCTCGAACTTCTGCCAAAAACAAATGAATATTCAAGTAGTTGTTAAAAAGGTGTTCTCAAGTCTTACAACCAACTACAAAAATTCGGATTGGATGTGGGAACATGCTATTCTGGCACCAACAAATTATGATGTTAACAAGCTCAATAAGCAAATACAATGGAAACTCCCTGGCGAAACAATAAAATACAAATTGATTTACATAGTAATGAACGAGGAACAAGCCATCAATTATCCTACTGAATTTTTTAATGTATTAGCTTTTAAGGCTGGATCACCGATAATGCTTCTCCGCAACGGAACAAGATTGACCATCAAAAACTGTTCACCAAATTTAATTGAGGCAACAATCATCAGTGGCAGATTAAAAGGCGAAGACGTATTGACTCTACGCAACCCGATGATTTCCACTGACACACCATTTAAATTCTAGCGGCTCTAATTACCATTTCATCTTGCCGTTGGTATAATCATTAACAAAGCACAAGGCCTTTCGTTGACTATTGCTGGCTTACATTTGGAAAATTCAAGCTTTTCACACGGTCAGTTGTATGTGGCTTGCTCCCGAGTTGGCACTCCAATAAAATCGATTGACACAGTAATGAACGAAGAACAAGCCGTCGATTTTCCTACTGAATTTTTGAATTCATTGGAACCAGCCGGACTGCCACCACATATATTAACATCGAAGGTTGCATTACCGACTTTTTCCGACAGTGTATACTAAATTCGAGATCGAGATGCAATAAAAAACAGATGTTTTCTAAGGGCCAACAACGCGGACCGGGTTCAGCTAGTTAGTATATAAAATCTGAATTCTCTAAGATGTCCATCCGTCTGTCTGTACCAAACAAAAGGAGCTGGCTGAAATTTTTCACAAATACTCTCTACTGATATGGTTTGTTTGGTATATAAAATGGGCAACATGACTTTGCGGTGTAAGGAACCTCCGGTTACTCCGGGTTTGAAGCTGGGGTAGCGCTCAGTCTAGTCCAGGGTCCTTAACATAAAATTTAAAACACTTTATCTTGGTTCTTTTCACTGTCACAGTTTATTTTCTTGTATTTTATAGCTTAACTTTATTGAGCCACAAATGCAAATTGAGTGCTTCTTTATTGAGAACAACTTGCTGTTGCTCCCTGAACTATCGGGTGACACGTACCGGTACCCTACCACTCTTGCCCACTAGTTCCTGCTCTTATAATATTCTAGGATGTAATCCTAGAATCTACTCTTGTCCCTAATTTTTCCGAGTGTTACTGCCAAGAAAAATATCTATCACTCTTGCCCTGAGCCAGTGCCCTGTTCTCCTCCCTCCACGGATGTTAATCTGTTTTGGGTAACGTAGGATGTAATCCGGCTCGTTAGCTGATTGTAAACCAGCGCCCTGTTCTCACTATACAAGGATCGGTGTTACCAAATCCAATTTAATTACACCCTAGCACTGCTCTGTAACTTGTTTAATTTATATTTTTTTTATCTTACCGGCTTGTCACACGTCTTACTTGTTCACTTGCATAACCAAAAGAGATCGATTGCTCTGTTACATTAGCTTATATATTATTGTTTTCTACAACTATTGTAGCTTTGTAGCTAATGCAGTACAAAATGTTTGAACCGATAGCGGTTGTTGCTAACATCATCTCAATTGTTTGATCGTCATCATCATTGTTTGTTGTTGATCTGTGTGTGTGGTACTGTATTATGATGCTTGTGTGTGTTGTATTGCTTGTTGATAGTGTGTTTGTTGTATTCTTGGCTACTTCCTTCTTTGTCTAGTGTCCTCTTCAATACGGCTGAATATCATCTCTCGCGACTATCCTCTTCTGATACACTCTGTTGACTCCTCTCTGCTTACACTCTGTTGACTCCCCTCTGCTGACACCATCGGTATTGACTTCTCTCTGCTGACACACTCTGGTGTTGATACTCTGCCGTAGACACTCTCTGTTGTTGAATTTCGCAGCTAGTGTTGAACCCACCACCTGCTCCTGACTGTACGGCTCGTTCGACCACCTGTACCCCATCGTCCTCCGGTTATCTGAAATTAAACAATCCCAAATATTGGCGGATGTAATCCGCCCCACTATGATGGATGTCATCCATCATCTGCCCTATAAGACTAGTAATACTTTATATATTTGTCTTATTACTAAGTTTTATTTGTAAAAATTAATTTATGTGGGTCTAAATTCCTAGAATTTAGGTCCTCACAGTGGCAATCCTGATAAAAATTTTGCACAATTTCATTGAAAGTACTCTGAACATTTCTTCATAGTCCCCATACAAGGTCGCCTCCAGAAAATGATTTGTACATGAAAAATAATCTGATAATAATTAATATCGTGGTGAAATAGGACATAGACATGTTTTATATGAAGCTTAATCTTTGAGAGCATCGGTCTATAATTGGTCCTACCTCCCATATAATCCCTAAATATGTATGTATACCCACATATTTATACTGAGTATACAATATTCGTCACAGCAGAATATAACACTCTTACTTGTTTTAGTGGGGAACATTTATTTTAGGACCACCCTAATATATATGTACGTGTCGTTGGTCATAAAAGTCCTCTTTTTCTTGTTGTTGTTAGTAGAGTTGTAAGCATATAAAAAATTTATGAATGGTTATTTTATATTTTGTTGCTCTTATTATGATATGTATGTATGTATTTAGTTGTTGTTGTTTATGTATGAGTATTGAAATCCTTTAGGCTAAATTCATATTTACATGTTGCATGTCAAAATCTATTCATGTGTGTGTTTATGTGAGTTTGCCTACATATTGTTTAAAATCATTCAATATATTTTACCTACAATTTTCCTTGTTGAGCAATTTTCATTTCAAAGTTTTTCTTTATGCCTTTCATAGCTCAACAGCAACAAAACAACAAAGGCCAGTAGTTTTTATTTATGAAATACTAAATACAAATTCTTCCATAACTACTTGTTTTTGTACCTGTAACTAAATACACATTTATGTTTTTTTTTACATAGTCAGGAATTTCTATAAACTCTTATTTACCTATGTGACTTTAAGGCCGAAATCAACAGCTAAAAAATAGCATGTATGTTTCATAAAAATCTGTGTATTGCTTTCAGCATGTTGATGTTTGTGGAAACTAAACAAACCAGAGGGAAGTAATTTTTGTTTATGAATATGAATGAAGAATATTGAAAATTTTCGTTTAGTTTTTTTTTTTTGCTTGACCTTTTAAAGTCAAAGTTTTTTCTATACTATAAACTTGAAGGGCATTTGTATATATATATAAATTCATATACATATATGTATATATATTAAAAGCAGGGATTTATGAAGAGTTGCAAATTGTAACTTACAATATAAATTAGGGTGGGCCATATTTTGAACTTTGGTTATGTTCCATGCTGCTGTATCCACTGAAAACTACACTTATATATGTATTGGCTGTATGTCTTCAAAATGCGGCATTTATAATATATTGTGTATCTTTTGATTGCGTTTTTTGTTTATTCTCAATTAGTTATTGAACATTATAGTGTAAACAACAAAGTATTTTCTTTTGCTTTGAAAATCTAGAATTTTGTTTACTTCTTTAGTTTGAAAAAAGAGCCGGTGGAGCATACCGTTTGCTAACCAAAGCTTATGGTGAATAAGTTCCATCAATTTAAATGAGCGAGAGATGGTTTGTGCGGTTCAGAAGTGGTGATTTTGACACGGAAGACATAGAATGCCCAGGCCAGCAAGACCTAGAATTGGAGGCACTACTTCATGCAAATTATTGTAAAACTCTACAAAATCTTGCACAATCATTGAGAGCTACTCAAGCAGCAATTTCAAACAGTTTGCGAGCAGCAGAATTCATCCAAATGCAGGGAAATAAGGTACCATACGAATTAAAGCTAAGAGATCTTGAAAAACGATTTTGCATGTCCGAAATAATGCTTGAACGCTATAATCTGTGTATTGCTATCAGCTTGTTGATGTTTGTGGAAACTAAACAAACCAGAGGGAAGCAATTTTTTGTTTATGAATATGAATGAAGAATATTGAAAAATTTCGTTTAGTTTTTATTTTGCTTGACCTTTTAAAGTCAAAGTTTTTTCTATACTATTAACTTGAAGGGTATTTGTATATATATGTAAATTCATATACATATTAAAAGCACGGATTTATAAAGAGTTACAAATTGTAACTTACAATATAAATTAGGGTGGGCCATGTTTTGAACTTTGGTTATGTTCCATGCTGCTGTATCCACTGAAAATTACACTTATATATGTATTAGCTGTATGTCTTCAAAATGCGGCATTTACAAAAGATTGTGTATCTTTTGGTCGCGTTTTTTGTTTATTCTCAATTAGTTATTGAACATTATAGTGTAAACAACAAAGTATTTTCTTTTGCTTTAAAAATGTCGCAATTTGGTTGCTTTACTTCTTTAATTTGAAAAAAGAGCCGGAGGAGCATACCGTTTGCTAACAAAAAATTGGAGTCACTATTCCATGTAAATTGTTGTAAAACTCAACAAAAGCTTGCAAAATCATTGAGAACTACTCAAGCAGCAATTTCAAAAAGTTTGCGAGCAGCAGAATTCATCCAAATTCAGGGATATTTGTCACCATATGAATTAAATCCGAGAGACCTTGAAAGACGATTTGTCCGAAATAATGCTTGAACGCTATAAAAGAACGGAATCATTAATCGAGATGAAAAATAGATCCATTACGATAACGCGAATCGTAAGAGATACTATGTGAAGCCCGGACAACCAGCCGAATCGACATCAAAGCCAAATATCCATGGCGCTAAAGTAATGCTATGTATTTAGTGGGATCAAAAGGATCCTATATTATTATGAGCTGCTGAGATCTGACCAGACTATCACAGGAAACCTGTATCGAATGCAGCTGATTCGTATGAAGTGAGCATTGACAACACTCGGCCACATGTTGTAATACCTGATAAAAACTATTTAGAACGAATTGGTTGGGAAGTTTACTTCTCCTGCCTTATAGTCTAGACCTTGTCGCGTCCGACTACTGTTTGTTTCGATCGATGCAGATCACTCCCTCTGGGAAACGTTTCACTTCAGAACAGAGTATCCAATATTGGCTTTATTCGTTCTTGGCCTCAAAATATGAGCAGTTATTTTGGCATGGAATCCAAGAAAAATGGAAAAGGTTCATAGCTAACAATGGTCAATACTTTGAGTTAATTTATATTGTACAAATGTTCAAAATAAAAGCAGAAAATTTAAAAAAAAAAATCCACGTTTTTAGGTCAATATTAATTTTTTTCTTAACGATTTTGATCTATAAAAGGACTTTTTGTGAATCAATGCATATAATTTATCATTAGTTTTCCTATGAATAGTGCCCTAATATTAATGTTTTCTAATTCTGTGAATTATTATAAATAAATTCGGGGCGCAAAAAATTAGAATATTCTATTTAAACAATGATCACCTTGAAATATTAGCGGCTTTAACAATTAATGTTGTGATACTTAAAAACTATGCTAATAACAGCGTGTTATCAACATTGTTGTTAAGCAGAAATTTCTACTGCTGAAAATGTTTATAAACATAATGAGTATTGCGAGCAGCCATTACATTATGAATTTGACAACAATAAATCATACTAGAAGTTAGTTAAGCTAATGATAACTTAATAATTAAATATCCCAAAAACGTTAAAATGCCACTAATAAACAAGTTGACACCACCGCTATTTGTCTATGTTGGTTTTACATTTCATCTCCGCAATTTTGGTAAGGTTTTTTTTATTAAATTGAAAACTTTGTCGGAAATAACAAATAACGAGATACCAGATGCCACTTCTAGACAAATGTAGCTGTTACTAAAACATAAACAACGATATGCAATATGTAATGATCAAGCTTTAAATAACGAATCTGTATATAAATAAACCAAAAGAGCGGTATATTGAGGCGTGGCAAAAAATTAATTTTCATGTTTCTGGCATCGTATCTACCTACTTTAAACTTTTTCTTTTCGACCCCACCTTAGTGTACATATAAAATACATATGATATGGTGGCGTATGAGTGTTATTTATTTCAATAAATATTATTCATACATCATACGTACATACATCGCATAGTACTGGAAGTGTAACTTTTAAACGGATAGTCAGATTTTAACAAAATTTCCAATGGCTAGAAAATATTGTTGAGTCTAAGTTTAGAATTTGAACTTTAAACACATAAACAAATTTACAAGTAAGAATGTTATATTCGACTGTGCCGAATCTTTTATATCCACCGTAAATATGTGACAATAAAATATTTTTCTGATATATTAGTTAAGATATAGGTTCATTAAAAACTTGTTTATGCACAATTTCATCACGATATTAATTATTATAAGATTATTATGAATGTTTAAGTCTTTCTCTGAGGGTATCTTTGTATGGAGACAAGGGACAAATGTTGCCCAAAATTCTCAATACTTCACAGTATTAGAACTAATTTGCAAACAACATTTTATAAAGACTGACGCATAATAAATTTATTTATGACTGCTCAAATATTTGTATGGGGGCTAGGTGAAATTATTTTTGGAAAATGTCAAACAGATAGCTCCTTTCCTTTGGCTCCAATTGTGTTTTCAGCAGACAGATAACCGGACGGACATAGCCAGAACGTCTTAGAATCTTATGGGGATCCAGAATATATACATATACTAATGTGAGTCTGCAACAAATGTTTTGTTGCATCTTTTTTGGTTACAAAAATTATGCCAAATTTTTGCTTTATAAAATCAAAGTTTTAGTGTTTTTATATGTTAGTGTGGTTGTTTGCTAATAGTGGTCCCAAGTTTTACGCGATTTTTTTTTATATATTTTTTTTAATTAACAACTAGACAATAAGTATTTATCAAAAATAACGTTATGACAGCATAATTTAAAAAAAAAAAAAAAAAAATATCAAAGTAGTTTTTCGCCATTTTTTTTTTTGTTTTTTCGAGAAAATGTACCCATAAATTTTTAGTTATACAGAAAATTACAAAAATTTAAAAAAATAGTTTCTATTTCTTTGAAAGGTAACATTTTTGGAAATATTATACAAAAAACTAAATAACTTCAAAATTTGTATTACTTTTTTAACATATTTGTACCCAGAAGCTAAATTTCCTCGAAATCCAACAATCATTCCATAAAAAAATCGTATAAATATAAAGAAAAAAATAGTTTTGAAAGCCTCTGATATTCCACAACAAAATGAAAGATAATGGTAGTACCTTAGTTACTATTATTTAAAAGAATATACAAACAGTCACTGCCCAAGCTTGATTACAGTCATATACAAATGTCAAATATATTATTGAGTGAACACAATGCATTCTGAAATAGCACATAAAGATAAATTTTTACCTTAACAATTTTCGTTTTTACTATTTGTTGACGCTAAAACAACGATTTTTTGTTTAAATAATATGATCTGGTTCACACTTCTATGTTGTGCTGTATTTTTTATTCGGCTGAGATATTTTCGAGTTGATTTATAGTTGTTCAGCTTTGTAGGTGGAATAGGGAGCAGAAGGTGAACCCTCAAAATCTCACATTTAAAAAAAAACATCGCCAAAAATCCCTTTATGATTACAATTAGCTGGAATATGGACAGTCCTTGAGAAGATCTATAAAAAATATGCTTATGTTTTTAGGCAACCGAATTTGTTGCCAATAGTTGCCATAATTTTAGAAGGGGTAACAAAAGTTTTCTTTATCAACTGACTTTCTGTTGATATAACCGACAAATTGTATGTGTGCAACCGAATCATTCGATTGACAACAAATTCGGTTGCTATCACGAATCCGCTTTCTCTGTGTAGATTTTTTTTTTTCGTATATTATATATGATGGGCTTACAGAAGGTCGAAATTCTATTTCTACATACGACTCTATTAACGAAAAATTAGAAAGTTAATAAAACAAATCTGATAACAATTTTCTCACTTAAGCAGACATAGTCTTTCCCATCCCTATCCAAACGTATGCAATTTTGAAACAAAATTTTGAGGAGAAAATGTTAAAAATGCAAAGCACCGATCCTCACCCATATGTTGTTTATATACACATACAACGTTTTTACTATCACACTGTAAATAACGTCAAAGTGGGCACTTTGCAAAAAAAAAGCGCAAAAAAACTTTTTGGAACATATTTTCCCCGTTTTAGGAATTTCGGTATTTGAAAGCAGAGATTGGCAACAATAGTAATGTCATTGACTTAAGAACATTTAGGTCTATATTACTTCAAAATTGTACACTCGAACATACTTCTTTAAAAAATCTTTTTTTTAGCGTCAAAAAATAGTAAAAAACGAAAATTGTTAAGGTACAAAGTGATTTTTGTGAGTTATATAGTCTGCCAAGTTAAGATTGTATTGATATATTCACAGGAGTTGTTCAGCTTTACTGTAGCTAAGATTTAGCTAAATATTGTTAGTGAAAAATTAGGATTCCCTGAAAGTTATAATAAAAAATTAAAAAAATTTCTTCTTCATATATTTGTTTAAACAAAGTGCACGAAAAAGCTATTTTTTTAGAAAAAATGTTTAGAAAATTAGCTTGGCGGACTCTTAGCTATATTCGGAGCGAAATTTGTGTTGATACCTATATAAATTAAATAATTATGATCTATAAATTCCTATTTCGGGAGGACATCGGTTTGGGGGCCGGGTGGAATAATGGAGCGATTTGATCGAAATATCTTCAAAATTGCGATCTTCATTTAACGTAAAAGGATCACATAGCCAGCCATCCAGCATGATGTATGGACGGACCATCGTTTAATCGATTCAGAAAGTGATGGTGAGTTGATCCAGGTCGTAAAATCGATTTATTTGGTGTTACGCGCCGGCTAGAATTTCGAATAATAAAAATTGCAACAATTTCTAGCATATTCAAACATACATAACCGAACAAGTTTCTACAATGGTTAAGGGGCATGAAAATGTTAACCCGCTAGCTCTACACTATGTATCGTTGGTTCTCAACCCGAGTCTTGACGCGTAAACACATAACATACTCTCATACCCATAGAGTATGTAAATCTAAAATATCGATCAATTTAAAACCCATTTCAAATCTATAATGATGATCTTATTGTAATTTAATTTTTTTTGTATATATATTATTGTTAAATTTGAATGTAATTAAATTTGAATTCATTATAATTATTTACTAACTTTTTCTCCACGTTTATATAATGTTATAATATATTATATCATTTCATAATGTAGATTTTCGATATTTAGTTATAATTTTTATTTTTCCATTTATATATATTTAATCATAATCAACTAACTCTTCACTTCGAGTGTAGAATATATCTTTACTTTTTACTTTATTTTTATTATCTTTATTTCTTTATTTTATTTAAAAAAATGTAAATATCATAAAAAACTAATAATTCTTCACAAGTAGCAGAGATCACCATCAACAACAACAACAACACTCATTGATTGCTGGGCCCATCATCTCAATCGAAGTGGTATGAAACAAAAACTGTTTTTGTAAGTGATGTTTCTCTCTATTTTTTATTTTTAATTATCTCTCTGCATTATTATTATTTTGTTATTTCTTATTTTGTCAGTCCGATTCATATTTGTCCCCATTGTCCGAATTATGAATTAAAAGAAATACATACATTACTCTTAACATTCTATTTAGATTTTGATTATTTAGTATGTACGTTGCACTTAATGAGTAACGATCAAATGTCTTTATTATATACCATTTCTCTTTTTCACTTTTTAATAAACATTTGTTAATTTCTATTTTTACGAAAATGAAACTTTAAATTATTTATATGAGAAAGGTAGCAATAGAAAATATGTAAGTATGGGTTAAATATCATGTCTATTATAGGGACAGATTTCAATTTCAGGGTATTAGGTCTGTCATAGGTGTCTGTTTTTTTTTTCTAACAGTTGGGAGGGAACAATATACCCTAATTGGCATACCATCTCGCCATCGACTCATATCTTTAAAATTTGTTTTTTTCTACTTATTTAAATTATTCTCTGTTTAGATTTACATACTCTATGGGTATGAGAGTATGTTATGTGTTTACGCGTCAAGACTCGGGTTGAGAACCAACGATACATAGTGTAGAGCTAGCGGGTTAACATTTTCATGCCCCTTAACCATTGTAGAAACTTGTTCGGTTATGTATGTTTGAATATGCTAGAAATTGTTGCAATTTTTATTATTCGAAATTCTAGCCGGCGCGTAACATATATGGCGCCCAACGTGAAGGCTTTTGTAAGGCCAACAAAAGCTTATAAGAGAGTTTATAATTTTAAAGTCTATATGGCTTAATTTTTGTTACACTAAAACACAATCGTATGGTGATAGAATAAACAGTTTTAATTAAATGATATTTGAATTTGGTTTAAGTATTTAAATAGTAAAGTTCCAGTTAATTTTACTCTCAATACGAAATTTTTGTATGTAAGTCATAGGTTTCTTATAGATAAAAAAATTTCTGAACCTATTTGCGACATTGGAAATTTGGTATTGTAATAAATATGATCAACCTAAGTAGCTTGTCTGTTTTAAAGAGTCCAAGTTCTGAAATTGTAATTTTAAATTTTGCTGCATTTAATACAATCAAGCGTTATATGTTGTAAATGGTAATCAAGTCCGTTAAACTTCCTTTATATCAGGATAGTTAATGTAGTAGATTACGATTTTCAGCACAACCATTTTTGGGAATAAGTAGATCCGTGATTTTGTATATAGTAGAATCACGCTGCACTTTATTTCAATTGAGACATAATTTTTAACCTTTATAAACATTATTCTATAGTTATCTTTCTCATTAATTACATGAAATATTTATATTAAAGTATCTAATATTTTTTTTATTGATTATTTTTTTTTTTTTGAAAATTTAAATTTTTTGGGTGTTTGTTTTTTTTTTAAACAAATTTCTTTAACTAAGCTTTACATCTTTATACTTTTTTTTAACTTTTTCGATTTTTTTTTTGTAATAAATTTATTTACTTGCCATTTTGATATTTCTTATGATTTTCCTGTGTCAGGAACGAATTACGTGGTTTGCTTTTATATCTTTGTCCTATTTGACATAGATTTTTAAATTTTCTTTATAATCGTAATGAATACGAGAAATTCATCTCGTGGTAATATAAGCAATATTGGTACTCGAGGGCGAAGTGCGAGAAGTTCTTCTGCTTCTAGAAACAATATTTCCATAGAACTACAAGACAATATACCCAGACCGAGACCAAAAGTTCTGCACTCCCCCAAAGCCAACACATCATTGCAAACAAGCCAACCGGTAGAGCAAACTCGGGGCTCAGATAGTTTGAATACATTATCTGCCAGCAAATTGGCTTCCAAACCTTTAGGAAGGACTCAGAGCTCTAATAGGTTAAACTCTACTTCTGCCAGTACATCTGTACAGAAACCTGTAGAAAGAAGTCAGAGTTCAGGTAGTTTACCTTCATCCTCACTTTTTCAAGACATTGTAATCATGGACAACCCAGAGTTATCCGCTAATGCAAATGTTTTTGTTCCACTTAGTGGAAGAGTTTCGGACGCTGTTCCAAACATGGTTACAAACCCCCAATATCAACTACCTGTGGGTCAAGATAACAATGCTCCAATAGTTTCAAACAATAATATAAATTCAAACACTTGTACACCTTTTGATTCTCTAATCGCTCTTATGGAACAATCAATGAGAAATACTCGAGAAGAGTTCAGAAAAGAGCTTAGTTCAATAAGAGACAGTATTTCCCAAATTGGCGTTACTAATCAATCAAACACATTTAGACCACCGGAATTACCGCATAATTACACAAACACAGGTACTCCAATTTCGAATACTAATAGATCTTCTAATAACCAAAGTGACTTATATCGAAATATAGATAACAACGTAAAGCTAGAAAAGTGGAAAATCTCGTACGATGGTTCGGGTTCAGTTTCCGATTTCATCTTTAAAGTAGAAACACTTTGTTCCCGATCAAAGTGCTCAGACGAACACTTGTTGTCAAACTTTCATGTCCTTTTAGAAGGAAAGGCTGAAAATTGGTACTGGCTTTTCACCAGACAGAACAGAAGTGTCACATATCCTATGTTACGTCATGCTCTTACAAAAGAGTTTGGACATTTGGAATCTGACCATGACATCTTGTTAAAAATGTCTTTACGTAAACAACAATTAAAAGAGTCATATGATGACTTTCATTCTGCCATTATATCAATGAATCTTAGGCTTCAAAATCCATTACCAGATGTGACAATAATAGATATTTTAAAGAAAAATCTAAATTCCAATTTACGATTTTTGTTGTTTAACGCCGATTCGAGAGACATTAATCAATTTCGTGATACAGCTAGAAAGGCTGAAAAAGTTATAAGGGACTCAAAATTTCAAAATCCTTCAATATCGTCTAGGAATGTAAATGAGATTGAGGCTTCATTATCCGAATCGGAGGACTCTGATTTTTCAGACCCTCAAATTGAGGCAGTTACTTTTACACCGAGAAGGTCAAAGTATGATTACTCAAAAATTCTCTGTTGGAACTGCTCTTCTTATGGACACTCTTACATTTATTGTCCAGAAGAGATAAAGAAACCTTTTTGTTTCAAATGTGGTAATAAGGGCGTATTGACACCAAAGTGTCCTAACAACCACAATCAGGGAAACAACAAAATGGGCGTACTGGCTACCGGGGACACTCGTCCATCCCACAAAACCCCGAGTTTAAACTAGACTCTGACATTTTTAACTATTCTAATAACATTCTTGAAAATTCTGAAATAAGAAAAACAAATTGCACCTCTACACAAACGGATTTACCTAACGTTAATTTCAATTACGAATTAAAAAAGAGGACCAAACAAAAGATACTTAAATGTAGGCTTCGGTATAAAAAGCGAAGGCATTTTAGGAAAATGTTAGAATCAACCATTATACATGGTACTGATGACAGGCCTTTTGCTAAGGTAAATGTTTTTAGCGAGACTTTAGTTGGACTGCTGGATTCAGGTGCTAATGTGTCCGTTTTAGGGAAATCTTGTTTAGAATTTTTAAGAAAAGTTAATATTTCATATAGATCTATAAATTCATCAATTAGAACAGCAAATAATGCAAAACAGGATGTTATTGGATTATGTACCTTACCAATATATTTTAAAGGTGTTACCAAAAATATCAATTTTTATTTAGTCCCGTCATTAAGCCAGGATGCGTATTTCGGAATTAACTTTTGGCGAGAATTTGCTTTGGCACCGGAAATAGTTCCTTGTGTTACATATAATGTTTCCGAGTTGTGTTGTGCTGATTCAAATGATAATGACAATTTTCATAACCTTTCTGCAGAAGAGAAATTGATTTTCGAACAGACAATTTTATCATTTCCATCTTATGAAAAACTCGGTTTAGGTTGCACAGATCTTTTGGAACATCACATTGATACTGGTGATGCTGTCCCAATTAAATGTAGACATTATCCACTGTCACCACCGAGACAGGAAGAGGCGTATAAAGAAATTGACAGATTATTAAGTATGGGAGTAATAGAAGAGTCGAATTCGCCTTGGTGTTCTCCTGCCGTATTGGTAAAAAAACCGGGTAAGGTAAGGTTGTGCATAGATTGTAGAAAATTGAATTCAGTTACAAAAAAAGACTCATACCCGTTACCACACATTAATGGTTTGTTAAGTAGGCTGAAGGATACATTTTTTATCAGTGGGATTGACCTTAAGGATGCCTTTTTACAAATAAAACTTACCGAATCTTCAAAGGAGAAAACGGCTTTTGCGATTCCGGGAAAACCGCTATACCACTACAAGTATATGCCGTTCGGGCTTTGTAATGGACCACAAACCATGAGTCGGCTCATGGATAAGGTTATTCCTTCGCGTATGAGAGAAAATGTTTTCGTTTATCTGGACGACTTGCTCGTATGTAGCCCAGATTTTAAGTCCCACATGAAACTTTTGTCCGAAGTCGCTTCCTGTTTGAAGACAGCCAAATTGACCATTAATGTCGGTAAAAGTAAATTTTGTCAAAAGGAAATTAGGTATTTAGGCTATATAGTTGGCAACGGATGCCTAAAAGTAGATCCTGAGAAAGTACAATCAATTGTAGATTTTCCTTTGCCAAAAACACCGAGACAGTTACGTCGATTTATCGGTATGACCAACTGGTATAGGTCCTTTATACAAAATTTTTCGGATCTTGCTGGTCCATTAACGGACTGCTTAAGAAAGTCGCAAAAACCATTTCATTTAACAGATCTTGCAGTGTCCTCTTTCGAGAAACTTAAGTCAGCCCTTTCATGCGCACCTGTACTAGCTCAACCTAACTTTCAGAAGGAATTCATTGTACAGTGTGATGCTTCTAAAGTTGGAGTTGGCGGGGTTTTATTTCAGTACGACGACTATGGTAAAGAGCACCCAATCGCATATGTCTCTCAGAAATTGAGCAAATCGCAAACTAATTACACTGTTACAGAACTAGAATGTCTGGCTGCAATAGTGTGTGTTAAGAAATTTCGTCCTTATATTGATGGACTCCCTTTCCGGATAATAACGGACCATTCCTCCTTAAGATGGCTCATGTCACAAAAGGATCTGAGCGGAAGATTGGCTCGCTGGAGCCTTCAATTACAAAGATACGATTTCGTTATTGAACACCGTAAAGGCTCTCTGAATATAGTACCAGATTGCCTATCGAGAATGGATGTCAACGAAGTGACACTCACTGACATAGCATTTGAAATTGATCTAATGTCCCCAGAGTTCAATGATGAAGAATATCAAAAACTCAGGGAAACTGTCTCCAAAAATAAAGACTTACTGCCAGATCTTAAGGTTTCAGGGAACCATGTGCTGAAGAGGGTTAAGTTTAGGCAAGGTAGCGAAGAATGCGAAGATGAATTATGGCGTCTTTGGATTCCAAAATCTCTTTCACAAAATATAATAAGGTTAGCACATGACACAAACATTTCATGTCACGGTGGCTTTGCTAAGACCTTATCCAGAATACGACAAAAGTATTTCTGGCCCAAAATGGTACAGGACGTCAAATTGTTTATTGAAAATTGCGACATATGCAAGTGTGTTAAATCCACAAATAAAATTACAAGACCTTTTATGGGGGAACAATTTGTGACAAACAGACCGTTTGAAAGGTTTTACTGTGACTTCCTTGGACCATATCCATTCACAAAAGCTAAAAACTCAGTAATTTTTATTTGTTTGGACCATTTAACAAAATTCATCTTTCTAAAACCACTTAAATCTGCCACATCTGCAAGCGTTATCCTGTTTTTTCAAACGGAAATATTCCCAACATATGGTGTTCCTAAATATGTACATAGTGATAACGGAAAACAATTTATATCAAGGGAAATGTCTGATTTTTTTAAGCTTTACGAAATACAACATATTACCACAGGGTTTTATGCACCCCATTCAAACGCCTCCGAAAGGGCTAATCGAGAAATTATCACTAAAATTCGATGTTTTTTAAAGGACCACAAAGAACATTCAGATTGGGATAAATTTATTCCCCAGATTTTAGCAATTCTGAGAAGCGACTACCATTCCTCGATTAAGTGTTCCCCTTACTATGCTGCATTTGGCCAGAACATGATTCAGCATGGCTCAGCATATGCAATTTTGGAGAAAATAGGATGTTTGACTGGAGAGGATTTTAGTGTGCAAGATAATGTTGACAAATTGACCAAGATAAGAGAGAGAATTAGAGAAAATTTAAACACTGCACATGAGAAAGCGACGAAAACATATAACTTGAGGAGTAGGCCAATAGAATTCCAAGTGGGCCAGACCATATATAGAAAAAACCACATTCTTAGCAATACGTCAAAGCAGATAAGTCGAAAATTCATGCCCAAATTCATTAAATGCAAAATTAGCAAAAAAATTGGTAAAA
Organism: Calliphora vomitoria; assembly: GCA_942486065.2. Taxonomy (NCBI): domain Eukaryota; kingdom Metazoa; phylum Arthropoda; class Insecta; order Diptera; family Calliphoridae; genus Calliphora; species Calliphora vomitoria. Next base: position 83,949,567 of record OW818030.2, on the reverse strand, counting down.
ATCTATATGGCATAGAAGATTTAAAAGGGAAATATATTGGCAAATACCATACTTCAGATTTGAGAACATGATATTTTACCCGACATTTGTGGGTCGTGCCCCACGTGCATAAACGAATAATAAAAATTGCTTCCACAAAATCGCTTAAACAAAATTTTTTTTACTGTTCGTCCTACAAATAGTATATTTTCGGATCGAAGCAGTTTTGTTGCGAATTTTGTTTCATGTACTTTTATTTTAAACTTTTTTTTTCTTTTTTTTCTTTGCAAATTGTAAGATAATGATTTTTTCCTTATCTACTTTTATTTGTATAGAAATAGAGAAAATAAATCATAATGAAAACATATACCAAATTGTATCTCATAAAAATTGTTTGCTGGGTGGTTTACTTATTATGATTATACCTCATTTATTGTATTACAATTTTTTTCTAGCATGCAACAAGTTTTTTTTTAATGCGGGAGAAATAGTAATTAAATGAACACTCGTGCATACATATATTTGCATGTAGATATTTACATACATATGTACGATTATACTGAGAGTGTTACACTCTAAAAACTTCATACCTTTTATGGTAATATCTCTGTCTTTCTCCACCTTAAGGGATTTATTGATATTTCCATTGTCATTAAAGTCTCCTTGAAAAATACACGACGTAATTAGTAATATTAAATATTTCGATCATTGTCAAGTTAAGATCATTATAAAGAAAAGTGTGGTAGAGTCAACAAGTAATATAGTTATTTTATATATGTGCTTAAACATCATAACCATCAACAATATAACATAGTGACTTTAAGCAAATTAATTAAAAAACTGAATCAATAAAAAGTGTGATTTTAGTGATTTTTTTTAAAGGATCCTCATTCCATACATTTGTGAGCGTCAAATTATACTGGGGGAAAAAGGACCCCAAATATAGTGGTATTTCATGCCACCTGGATTTTAACCTAAAATCCCACAAAATAAGTTACACACGCGTGTTTGAAAAAGCTATATTGGCATATATGTATGTCGTTATCAGCTCTGTATTACATGTGGAGCCACGTGTGAGTGATATATGATCACATCAATTTGGATAATAAGCAAAAACCACATGGGATAACTCCACCAAAAGTCCACATCATATTGACTGACAGCAACCAAAACTTAATAACTTTAACGTATCCATATTTTCACAATTTTCACATTTCTATTCGAATATAAATGAGATCTACAAAATCATCAAATTCTGATTTTCTATAAAACATTACACACCATTATATAATCCGTATTTATCACAAACATTTTCTAATCATATTCATCTACATTTCTTATTATCAAATATCTATTCTATGTTATAACTAATTTCCTTTGAAACTCCAAAATGAATTACATAATTAAAATATTTACAAAGTATTCTAAATTTGCTAATTAAAACTATTCTAAAAATACAATTAATCTATTTAAAATTTTATAAACTTTCTCTAAATTAACTAATTTAAGCTATTTCATTTATATACAACTTGTCATAAGTTTACTAATTAAAACTACTTGAAATATTTAAAGCCTAATCTAAATTAACTAATTAAAACTATTTCGTTTATATACAACCTATTTTTATGTTCACTAACTAAAACTATACAAAAAAACATTAATATATCTATTTACTTTTTATTAAAACTATTATATGTTTGAATAATAACTACATATATTAAAACTGCATTTTCATAATTTAAAATATCGATCAATTTAAAACCCATTTCAAATCTATAATGATGATCTTATTGTAATTTAATTTTTTTTGTATATATATTATTGTTAAATTTGAATGTAATTAAATTTGAATTCATTATAATTATTTACTAACTTTTTCTCCACGTTTATATAATGTTATAATATATTATATCATTTCATAATGTAGATTTTCGATATTTAGTTATAATTTTTATTTTTCCATTTATATATATTTAATCATAATCAACTAACTCTTCACTTCGAGTGTAGAATATATCTTTACTTTTTACTTTATTTTTATTATCTTTATTTCTTTATTTTATTTAAAAAAATGTAAATATCATAAAAAACTAATAATTCTTCACAAGTAGCAGAGATCACCATCAACAACAACAACAACACTCATTGATTGCTGGGCCCATCATCTCAATCGAAGTGGTATGAAACAAAAACTGTTTTTGTAAGTGATGTTTCTCTCTATTTTTTATTTTTAATTATCTCTCTGCATTATTATTATTTTGTTATTTCTTATTTTGTCAGTCCGATTCATATTTGTCCCCATTGTCCGAATTATGAATTAAAAGAAATACATACATTACTCTTAACATTCTATTTAGATTTTGATTATTTAGTATGTACGTTGCACTTAATGAGTAACGATCAAATGTCTTTATTATATACCATTTCTCTTTTTCACTTTTTAATAAACATTTGTTAATTTCTATTTTTACGAAAATGAAACTTTAAATTATTTATATGAGAAAGGTAGCAATAGAAAATATGTAAGTATGGGTTAAATATCATGTCTATTATAGGGACAGATTTCAATTTCAGGGTATTAGGTCTGTCATAGGTGTCTGTTTTTTTTTTCTAACAGTTGGGAGGGAACAATATACCCTAATTGGCATACCATCTCGCCATCGACTCATATCTTTAAAATTTGTTTTTTTCTACTTATTTAAATTATTCTCTGTTTAGATTTACATACTCTATGGGTATGAGAGTATGTTATGTGTTTACGCGTCAAGACTCGGGTTGAGAACCAACGATACATAGTGTAGAGCTAGCGGGTTAACATTTTCATGCCCCTTAACCATTGTAGAAACTTGTTCGGTTATGTATGTTTGAATATGCTAGAAATTGTTGCAATTTTTATTATTCGAAATTCTAGCCGGCGCGTAACATATATGGCGCCCAACGTGAAGGCTTTTGTAAGGCCAACAAAAGCTTATAAGAGAGTTTATAATTTTAAATAGATTAATTGCATTTTTAGAATAGTTTTAATTAGCAAATTTAGAATACTTTGTAAATATTTTAATTATGTAATTCATTTTGGAGTTTCAAAGGAAATTAGTTATAACATAGAATAGATATTTGATAATAAGAAATGTAGATGAATATGATTAGAAAATGTTTGTGATAAATACGGATTATATAATGGTGTGTAATGTTTTATAGAAAATCAGAATTTGATGATTTTGTAGATCTCATTTATATTCGAATAGAAATGTGAAAATTGTGAAAATATGGATACGTTAAAGTTATTAAGTTTTGGTTGCTGTCAGTCAATATGATGTGGACTTTTGGTGGAGTTATCCCATGTGGTTTTTGCTTATTATCCAAATTGATGTGATCATATATCACTCACACGTGGCTCCACATGTAATACAGAGCTGATAACGACATACATATATGCCAATATAGCTTTTTCAAACACGCGTGTGTAACTTATTTTGTGGGATTTTAGGTTAAAATCCAGGTGGCATGAAATACCACTATATTTGGGGTCCTTTTTCCCCCAGTATAATTTGACGCTCACAAATGTATGGAATGAGGATCCTTTAAAAAAAATCACTAAAATCACACTTTTTATTGATTCAGTTTTTTAATTAATTTGCTTAAAGTCACTATGTTATATTGTTGATGGTTATGATGTTTAAGCACATATATAAAATAACTATATTACTTGTTGACTCTACCACACTTTTCTTTATAATGATCTTAACTTGACAATGATCGAAATATTTAATATTACTAATTACGTCGTGTATTTTTCAAGGAGACTTTAATGACAATGGAAATATCAATAAATCCCTTAAGGTGGAGAAAGACAGAGATATTACCATAAAAGGTATGAAGTTTTTAGAGTGTAACACTCTCAGTATAATCGTACATATGTATGTAAATATCTACATGCAAATATATGTATGCACGAGTGTTCATTTAATTACTATTTCTCCCGCATTAAAAAAAAACTTGTTGCATGCTAGAAAAAAATTGTAATACAATAAATGAGGTATAATCATAATAAGTAAACCACCCAGCAAACAATTTTTATGAGATACAATTTGGTATATGTTTTCATTATGATTTATTTTCTCTATTTCTATACAAATAAAAGTAGATAAGGAAAAAATCATTATCTTACAATTTGCAAAGAAAAAAAAGAAAAAAAAAGTTTAAAATAAAAGTACATGAAACAAAATTCGCAACATTGGTGATCAGAAATGGTCCACTAGATTGGGCAATCTAAAACCTTGAAATTACTTTTTTTAATAAACTTTACGATGCATCAATAAAATTCGGCCACATTTAAGTATACAAACTAGTTATTAAAACCATAGCCATATGTAACCGTATCCTTGTACTTTATATTTCAATAAAAACAATAACAATCAAATGAATAAAAACTATGTTTAATTGAAATATTCCATAAATGTTTAAATAACTTTTAAAATTTATTTTAATACTTCAATCTTTTTACCAATCAATTACTTAGACTTCTATTGAATTTGAATATTGTGAAAATTACAATTTCATCAAAACCCATTACGTGCCCAAATCAATAAACCAACATCTACTTAGTTTGCTTAAACATTTATAAGTTTATAATTTAAAAAAACTTGTGTAAGTACATTAAAATCTATATACAGCATATACAATTTATCATTTTAAATAAGCATTATAGGAAACCATTGTAACAAATTAGAAAGAAAAAAGAACACACACACACACAACAAAATGAAAATCCTCATTAAATATAAACAACTTTAAATATGTTCGTTTGAAAGTAGTAGCCACCAACAACTAATACTGCAGTCATAGCAGTACAAAATGAAATGGTTTTTGTGAGGGAAGAAACAAAGAGAAAACAAAATAAAACAACTAACGAAGTTAAACCGTAAAATACACTGACATTTAACAATATGTACGTGTGTATGTATTAATGTCAGTATAAGGATACAAGGTACATATTGTATGTGGATGGGGTAAATATAAAATGCACGTTCAATTGCGTGATGGTTTAGAGAAATTTGTGTCATTTTAACCAACTCACGTTTGAAAGCTGCTTGCGCTGGATTTTTTTTTTTTTTTTTTTCTACCAAAGGTTATTTTTACAGCTTATACTGTTGCGGTTTCAGCTGTGGATGTCATTGCTGTTGTGTTCTGGTTGTAATAAAATATTATTGAGTGGATCTCAGACAAATTATAATGTGGCATTGCTATTATAGTTATAATGCCTTGCAGTGGTTACAGTGTAGCCTTTCATTTAATGTGTAAATTTTAAATGATTTTTAGGAAATTTATAAATTTTACTTTGTTGTTTATAAGTTTCAGAGATTATTGGACTTTTTCGATTTTTGTTGGTCCAAAGGCCTTAAATTATTATCCTTTTTGTAAAACCAATTTCCAGAAAACATGAACAAAACATCAAAATCTAATAACGTTTATAGTTTACAGTTTCGCCAATTTCGGATACTCTGAAGTGAGGCATATTCCAGAGAGAGAGCTTTCTGCAGTGACCGAAAAAAATATTTTTCAAGCGGGGCATGGTCTTGACTATATAGCAGCAGAGGAAAACCATACCAATCACTTCATTCTAAATGCTTTTTACCATGTACGCATATTTGGGACATTTTTCGGCCAATGTTCGCTTTAAACGTATTTGTTGCATTCAGTTACGTTTACTGTGATGGTCTCGCCAGATTTAAGCATCTCATAAAAGATAGAATCCTTTTGGTCCCACCAAATACAGAGCGTTTCCTTAGCGCCATGGATATTTGGCTTTGGTATTGATTCGACTAGTTGGCCAGGTTTCAAATACGACCTCATACACTTCAGGTTATCGTAATGCATGAATCTTTCGGGTGAGTCAAAACTTCCAAAACACTATATTTTAAATACTCTTTGAATATTACAGTATCATGTCTGGACTCATTTTTCAGCCAATGCTCTTTTCATATGAATATGCATTCAGTACATTTTCCCTGTCTTTTGGTATAGTTTGACTTCTCTGCAGCTCATTATAGATAGGACCCTTTTTGTGCCACCAAATACATATGGTTACCTTAGCGCCATGAATATTTGGCTTTGGTGTCGATTCGGCATGTTGTCCGGTCTTCACACACGATTTCTTATGCTTCGGGTTAACGTAATGCATCCAATTTTCATCCAAATTTTATGCTAATTGAACGAATTCATTATATTCATAAAGCTTAACCAGTACTAAACACACAAACTTCTCACTTTGAAAGGCAGCTAAGAACATTAAGCCACCGGTAGAGGGTCAAAGTCCCATAAGAAAATCTGATGGTACCTGGGCACGTAGTGCAAAGGATAAAACCGTAATTTTCGCTGAATATTTAAGTAATGTATTCCAACCAAATCCCTCAACAAATAATTTGCTATGGGGGGGATTTACCTGTTCGCATAGAAATATACTCCGGACTAATCAATGCTAGTATAGAAGATGTTCAGAAGATCATAAAGGACAATCTTAAACTAAAAAATCTCCATTTTATGATTTCATTACAGCTTCCATGATTGGAAACCTACCAGATGTGGCAATTGTTGTGCTCACAGTATTATTCAATGCGATTTTGTCTCTAGGAGTTTTTCCCAAATGATTGGAAAATCTCCCAAATTATAATGATACTCAAGCCAGGAAAGGATTTGATATTGGAATCATCCTACAGACCCATTAGCTTATTGCCTTGTTTGTCTAAACTATTTGAGAGAATAATCCAAGCGAAAATTCTAACATTCTTAAATAGTTAAAACATTATCCCAGATCATCAATTCGGATTCCGTAAGCAACACGGAAGAATTGAACAAGTTAACCGCCTAACTGGAGAGATACGAAAATCTTTTGAACTAAAAAAGTACTGTTCTGCAATATTTCTAGATGGTCTTATATACAAGATTAAATGCCTACTGCTTTCTAGTACACACAAATATTGGAGTCTTACTTATAGGATCGCTTGTTTAGGATGAAATGCTGCGATAATGTGACAAGCAACTATGCGATAAATGCTGGCGTACCTCAGGGAAGTGTTCTAGGATAGTACATATTATACACCTCTGATTTGCCCGAGTCCGAAGGATTAACCATTTCCACCTTTGTAGACGACACTGCAATTGTAGTACTCATATGGACTTAAATGTAACGTAGAGACGTAATTAAGAAATTGGAGAATACAAGTAAATTAAGTCAAAAGTAAGCACATAACGTTTTCACTTAGGAGAGGAAGTTGTTCACCAGCAACACTGAACAGTGTGAACATCCCTCAGTCTGATCACGTTACATACCTTGGCATTCATTTAGATAGACGTCTTACTTGGCGTCGGCACATAGAGGCCAAGCGGCTTCACATGAAACTAAAAGCTTCTAACTTACACTGGATAATCCACCATCAATCGAAATTAAGCCTTAACTGCAAAGTCATCCTGTATGAGACAGTCTGTAAACCAATTTGGACATACATGGGGAACAGCAAGCAATACCAGTATAGATCTCATACAGAGGAGCTCCATGGTACATAAGAAATGAGAACATCCACAGAGACTTAGATGTGCCATTGGTCAAGGACGAATTTAGAAAAACTCGTGAAGCTTATTTGTTAAAATTACACCATCATTCGAACCCGCTCGCAAGGCTACTTACAGTAACGCAAGACAGATCCAGGCTGCGTAGAGCTGATTTACCTCTTATCTAATATACCAAATATGATTCTCTACTGAGAGAACAATAATTGTTTAGTTATAAGATTTAATTACTTTGGATGCGTGTTACTTTTTATAGGGACGAGATAAAAGTTAGCAAATTGCTTATATTTTATTTAGAATATTATCTTAAATATAGCGTATTTCAATTAAGGACCAAACAGAATATTGTCCAAATATCTTCTAAATTGCGACCGGTACTATGCGCACAAAGCTTAAGTAGATAACCAGCCATCCAGCAGACGGACATCGTTAAATTTACTCTGAGTCACATATATGTGCACGTTACTCTATTTCAAGTTGTACAAAGTATCGTTATCGAAAATACAGCCACTTTGAACAAAATCTCTAATCTTCAAAGCATATTCGGGCTGCTTTCCCACCGGATGTGTTGGTAGCTGTTTTGAAATTGCTTTCTATTTTTTTTTTTGGCTTAATAAACATCATGTGAACCATTCCTTTTACCTGAACCAGGATTTCTATCAACGGAAAAGTTCTCCCGGTACTTTTGAGTAACATTGGAAACAGTTTACCGGCAGTCCTTTGATTGTGTGACCAACTTTTTGTAGAAACATGTTGAGATTTGTTGAAAATAATTAATAATTTTAATACGCACTTTTTTCTCGTTATTCATTTTAATCAGATTAGCAACAAATGTACATAATTGGTATTCAGCATTACCTTTAAAAAGGTAACTTTATCAAAAAAAAAATCAAGTAATACTTGGCTTAAAAGTTTTAATGAAAAACGTGTGTTTAGAGTTTATCGATCTCAGTTCTTATATTTTTTCTCTGCATGTACACAACACAATTAACAATAACTACATTAGGGCTAGTAAACATGCATTAAAAAATTTAATCATTTGTATCAATTGTCAGCCAAAGGAAATACAAATTTCCTAAACATATACACCTCCTTCTCTAAAGAATACTTGTTCAACACAAGTAAAACTGAAAAGCAGAAAATTGATAAAATCGTAAACACGTCCCTGAAACAAAAAAAAAAAAAAAAAAAAACAGTTCCACTTAGTTTTTATGAAACATCTATACACATCAAATGTTAAGGATGCCAAATGAAAATAAAGCAATGTTTGCCAAAACAGCAAATACATACATACATATTTTTGAATTAACTGATTTTGTGACTTTGATACCGCAGTACTGCTTTACATGCTGTAATATTGACGCTGATGAAAAGAGAAATCATTTCTATTGATTTTCATTGGAAATTGAGAAACGTACATATACATTCATATGTAAGTACTGCCAGTACTTTCATTATATTTGTTGTTTTCTGTTTTTCTAAATACAGAAAATTTCTTCATTATCACACAAGAGTTGAAGTGTTTAATTAAACTTGATTCTGAAAATGTGAAATGAACCAGATAAATAAGTACACAACACTGTTGCACAGCACAAGAATGAGATAAAGAACATCTTTCATTCGCAAAAATTTTAAGTTCTTAAATATTCTTGTTACATAAAATTTATAATTTTTGTACAAGAAACATTTTCTTTGTAGGATTGAAGATATATTCAAATTATAAAGATCGATTTAAACTCATTAAAGGCTTTACGGAATAATCTTACTATTTTGTACAATTTCCTAAACTCAAACAACTTTAAAGGACTTGTACTTTTTTAATTATTTGAACAAATTCTAAATATTACCTTTTCAAAAACACATCTGAATACAAATATTTGTTTTATCATGTCGCCCAAAGAAAATGTAGCTATCTTCCATATGATTCTGAAATCAATAAAAACCGACATCAGATTTATAGGATAAGAATATCTAAAGCAGAGGTATTCAGCAGTACACCCGCGGGCACCGCCTATGTATTAGTGTCTTATACATTTGAAGCCGAAATTAAAGTGTTGTCAGTGAAGTATTTCGCATCACTGGTGAAAACACAATAATCGGCGACAACGCGGGCACCGCCTATGTATTAGTGTCTTATACATTTGAAGCCGAAATTAAAGTGTTGTCAGTGAAGTATTTCGCATCACTGGTGAAAACACAATAATCGGCAACACCGCCCATGCCAACTGTGTTTTTACTCAATCGTATAAAAACTAACTAAAGGAAGGCTGTCTTAACACTGACTAAAAAACATAGTGCACAAATAAGTATGTTTGCTATTGAATAAAAACATTAACGAATATTTGCATAAGAAATTTGGTTCAATGTACATGCATCGTTACACTAAAATACGAAGCAAATGTATTGTTGTGCGAATTTGGCAAATTGTGATCTAAATATTCACAAAACTGCGATAATTTTTCCAACAAGTAAAATCGAGAGTTTTTCTAAATAAAAACAAATATATATAAATTGTAACGTTTACCTGGGTCTATAGAATATGTTTTTAAAGAATATGATAAAAATCGGAAGATCCGAGGTCATTTTGTTTATGATGTCTTTTGGAATTCATAGTCTATATCTATATAAATATATAAATGTCTTTGTAAGTTTGTTTGTTTGTTTGTTTGTTTGTTTGTTTGTTTGTTTGTTTGTTTGTTTGTTTGTTTGTTTGTTTGTTTGTTTGTTTGTTTGTTTGTTTGTTTGTTTGTTTGTTTGTTTGTTTGTTTGTTTGTTTGTTTGTTTGTTTGTTTGTTTGTTTGTTTGTTTGTTTGTTTGTTTGTTTGTTTGTTTGTTTGTTTGTTTGTTTGTTTGTTTGTTTGTTTGTTTGTTTGTTTGTTTGTTTGTTTGTTTGTTTGTTTGTTTGTTTGTTTGTTTGTTTGTTTGTTTGTTTGTTTGTTTGTTTGTTTGTTTGTTTGTTTGTTTGTTTGTTTGTTTGTTTGTTTGTTTGTTTGTTTGTTTGTTTGTTTGTTTGTTTGTTTGTTTGTTTGTTTGTTTGTTTGTTTGTTTGTTTGTTTGTTTGTTTGTTTGTTTGTTTGTTTGTTTGTTTGTTTGTTTGTTTGTTTGTTTGTTTGTTTGTTTGTTTGTTTGTTTGTTTGTTTGTTTGTTTGTTTGTTTGTTTGTTTGTTTGTTTGTTTGTTTGTTTGTTTGTTTGTTTGTTTGTTTGTTTGTTTGTTTGTTTGTTTGTTTGTTTGTTTGTTTGTTTGTTTGTTTGTTTGTTTGTTTGTTTGTTTGTTTGTTTGTTTGTTTGTTTGTTTGTTTGTTTGTTTGTTTGTTTGTTTGTTTGTTTGTTTGTTTGTTTGTTTGTTTGTTTGTTTGTTTGTTTGTTTGTTTGTTTGCTTGAGCATCACGCCTAAACGGCTGAATCGATTTTATTGAAATTTGGAACGTAGATAGATCCTTACTTGGAAGCGTCATTAGGCTATAAATTATGGACCAGAAAGGGGTAAACAGGGGGAAAGCTGGTAAAATTGGTACCTTTAGTTCTTAAACAATAAATACTAAACGGCCGAAACGATTTTATTGAAATTTCCAACATAGACTACGACAGGGGTAGCGAAGCGCACCGGGTCAAGCTAGTAGTACATAATTATGCACTGTTGCGTATGAGCTATATAAAATTGATCATACGTACAAGAGGTCTGCATAGAATAAGTTATCGCGTGAAGTTTAATGTCGACTATAGTAAATAACAAGTAACAGAGCTAAATTCGGCTGTGCCGAATCTTATATACCCTTCACCTAAGTATACATATTTACGTATATTGCCTTTACCCAAGCAAAACTCTTCATATAGCAACAACAACAAGAAAAAATCATAATATTATATCAGATGCAATTGCAAAAGATCCGATAATCATATTCACGCGATGAGTGCTCACTGATAACTAACCAAATAAACACAACAATTATTTTGCACAATTGTATGTGGAAAAAATAACAACAACAAAAATTAAAATAAACGAAATTATGCATGTGTTGATTTATAATTCTTATTCATCTCAAGGCGAATTTATATACTTTTATTTATATTTTATATATTTTTATTCATCTCATTCCACATTGTAGAACAGAGGTGCTCAAAAGTAAATTCTCTCACCAACATATTCAATTCTTTATTTTGTTCAGTGCACCTACAAACAAACAAATACAAAAACTGAAAAAAAAAAAAAGTCATACACCCATGCTCATGCGCCTTTTTAGTTGTTTCGTTGAGTGGACAACGACTACTAAACTGTAAGAGCATAAGAATACGTGTGATTTGAATTGTGCTATGGGCTGCGCAGCATTGTTGTAGAATGTTGTTGTTGGGTGTGTGTGGTGTTTACGTATAATAGAGATGCTCATATGAAAACTCATTATAAACAACTCTCTCTTAATATATAACCTTGCCTCTCATGGTGAAGGGTATAAAAACAAAAACAAAATACGCAAAGAAATAACCAACAAACATCAACACAAACGCTTTGTTGTTTTTTTGTCAAAGCATGCAATAAATTGTCTTTTTTTGATGAAATTTTCAGAGGTTGTCTCGGATTTTTGCTCATATCTCCGTTATTTATGGACGGATTTTGCTGATTTTAAATAGCAAAATTCTCGAAAGCATGTCTGATAGAATTATTGAAGATTTGGATCCCGAAGGTAACTGGGGTCTTCAGAAAATTGATTTCAACAGACAGACAGACAGACAGACGGACATGGTTTAATCGACTCCGCTATCGATAAGGATCCTGAATATATATACTAAACCTAAAGATGCGGAATTTTAAATATATGGCGTATCTTTTAGAATGCGGTTTTTGTATTTAATAACTTATATGTCTTTTTGAAGGGAACATACCTGTCATTTATTCTCAAGTATATATTGACCATTATAGTTGAAAAAAAGCTTATGGTGAATATCTTTTACCGGTTTAATACGGAAAATAAAGATAGCCCAGCTAAAGAAATTTGAATACCAAGAATTAGAGGCATTACTCCACAAATATTGTTGTCAAGCTCAACATGAGCTTGGAAAATCGTTGGGAGTTTCTCAAGCAGCAATCTAAAAAATATTTGGGAGCAGGATTCATCCCAAAGCAGAAAAATTTGGTAACATACGAATTGAAGCCGAGAGAACTTGAAAGATTATTTTGCGTGTCCGAAATGCTTCTTGAACGTTATAAAATGAAAAATTTTTGCATCAAATAATTTCTTGCGCTCAAAAATAGATCCATACCGATAACCCGAAGCGTATGGAGTCGTATGTGAAACCGGCCAATCAGCCGAATCGGTACCAAAGCTACATAGCCATGGGGCTAAAGTAATGCACTGTATTTGGTGGTAGCAAAATGGTCAGAATATGCGGTCGGACATGAAACCGTAATATTCCATAGTGACATCGCTAGGCCATATGTTGCAATACCTGTTAAAAACTATTTAGAAAGAGTAGGTTGGGAAGTTTTGCCTCACCCGCTTTATAGTCCAGACCGTGCCCGTCCGACCACTGATTGTTTCTATCGATATAATAGGGTCTCTCTGGGATACGCATCACTTCAGAACAGAGTATCCGAAATTGGCTTGATTCGTTCTTGGCTTCAAAAGATGAGCAGTTCTTTTGGTGCGAAATCCATATGCTCCCAGAAAGATGGAAAAGGTCATAGCTAACAATGGCGAGTATTTTGAATAAATTTATATTGTACAAATGTTTCAAAAAAAAAGCTAAGTATCTGAAAAATCCCGCACTTTTAAGTCATACATCCAATAACATCGCGAGTTTTTCGAAAAAGAATATAAATGGAAATGTTCAGCTGACCCAAAAGTGTATGAGTTTACCGAATATGATCAAAATCGGATGATCCAAGGTCATTTTTTTGTGATACCTTACGGATTTTGCACATTTTAGCTAATTAAATGGACAATGTTTTGAATTCTTGGATGTTACTCCATTCTTAACTAAAACTCAACAGTTGAAAAATTTAAATAAGATAGAGAAATAATAGATACAAGTTTGGAACAAACGAGTTTTACAGCACACTATTTGATATTTGTTTTAAATTATTAAAGTTTTGACAACTGTATTAAAACAGTAATTAAAGTAAATTTTTAAAAGTTTTAGAAAAGAAAAATTATATTTTTTAAACTGATAAGATGAAATCTTCACCTTAACTGTATTCTTTATTAATTTGGTCCATGTCATGATCAATATTATTATTATTATTCAAGATGATAGCACAAAATTGCAGGTCATTGTTGCCTGTCCTATATCTTGATGGAAAATAGTTCTGGATCAATTTTATTAATTGTCTTTCTTCGCTTCCAGAATGGTTTAGGTATGCAAAAGTTGGTTCTATGATTAATCTCACCCCACAGAGTTAACAGTCCTTTCTGGGTTTTTTGTATAACAATTCTCTTTGAAGTTTTGAATTTAAAATGAAGTTGACCTGGTGCTTTTAAGCATAGTAGATACAGTAGTTTTCCAATCATATATAGGAACCTAGCTTTCTACTTTCCATACTGTATTCACTAGAAATATCACAGTATTCGCTTGGTTATTGTATATTTCTTTAATTTTTTTTTAATCCGCCCGAACACTCTGTCCTAGGATAAGTTGTAGTAATTTCTTTTTGCAACTTTGAGAGTAAGACAAGAACTTGAACAACCTAAAACGGTTGACCACCATCATAGAATGATTAAAACATTGAACCACCGAGTTTTGCTACGGAACATGCAATGATAGAGTTTTGAAAATGACTGATGAATGGAACAAACAAGATTTGCTGCTAACTGCAATTTGAAGTCATGTGAAAATATAGAAATGAACATGCATCCATACAATCTCTATAAAGCTTACCATAAAGCTCCAAAAGGACTGCCATAATCATTGGTTATCTCATTTTTTTTTTTTTAATTTTTGTAACAAACGAGTTACATCTCACCTACTCATATATTTTTTAGCAGTACATAATTATACACTGTTGCGTATGAGCTATAAAAAATTTATCATACGTACAGTATTGTAATGTAAATGTAAGATTATTTCTGAATGATTTCATGTTGATCTTATGGTTTTTGTAACACTTTAGTAATAACAATTTTAAATTACACCTACATTTGAGTCACCCTGAAGTACATATACACACATAAGGACTGAGATCGAAAAATCCTTAACACTCATTTTAATCAGATTAAGAACAAATGAACATAATTGACATTAAATATAATTACTGATATGCTTTACAAAGGTAACATGAGCAAAAAAAAAAAACAAATAATACTTGGGTTAAAAGTTTTAATGAATAACGTGTGCTAAGAATTTTTCGATCTCAGTCCTTATGTAAAAATAAAAATTATACTAACACAAGTTATTATTATTATAAATATGAACGGATTTTTATGTCACTTAATCTAACCTCTAAGGTCAAAGTTTAATTTTTTGAACAAATCATTACAAAATCATAATACACCTAGAGTAGATTAGACTAGGTGGGAGCCACACTTCAAAAACTTACCCAGTTAGGAAGTAGATAAATGAAAGAAGTGAAGTGAAATCCTAAATGAGCCATATTGTTTTTTAATGTTAGTAAGGTGGATCAAAATACGTTAACAACGCCTTGTGGAATAGTATGGCTCAGAAGGAGTGGAAACAATGTTCCAACCCTTATCTACATGTTTGTTTTAAGAAATGAAAAAATATGTAAAATTACTAATGGGGTGGAAAAAAAATAATGCCGCAGATTGGATTCCATGATTCAGATATTCTACACATCAGATATTTTTCTAACTCAATAGATCTCAGATAAAACCAAGATAAATCTTAATACATTTAATAAAAAAAACTGTGTTTTATTGAAAAGATTTTAAAAAGAAATACAAGTAAACAAAATAAACTGCAATAAGCAAAGTTTATAATGGCAACATTTACCACCGAACAAACAGTTTAAATCCACTGCTTATGACGCTTAATAAAAAAATCTTGCTAGGACATACACATTAACATAGTTGAACACGTAAATACACACACAACTGTATGCAGGCGTTTAACTCTTAACACTTTAGCGTTTAGATGAAGTGTAAGTGCATTCAGTTTTAAATAATAATACAAAACAAAACAAAAAAACACAAATACAAATACAAAAAGAAACATCATATGTTGGTGTATGTGTGTAAGAATAATAAAATATTAAGGTGGAACTTATTCTACATATTCCATTGTGATATTCGATGCCAAATTTGGAAAATGTTTGCAAAATCTTATAACGTTTAGAGATTGCTCATGTTGAATGTGTTACATCTGCTTCAACGTGCGCGAGATAGTTTGTGCAGTTCAGAAGTGGTGAGTTTAACACAGAAGACAAAGATGGTCCAGGCCAGCAAAAAAAGTTTGAAGACCAAGAATTGGAAGCGATAATCTATGAACAGTGTCGCAGAACTCAACAAAAACTTGCAAAATCATTGGGAGCTACTCAAACAGCAGTTTCGAAATGTTTGCGAGCAGCAGGATTCATCTAAAAGTAGGAAGACGAGTACGAGATACCATGAAAAACTATTTTGCATGTCCGAAATGATGCTTGTGCGATACAAAAGAATCATTACCTGCGATGAAAAATGGATCCATTACAACACACCGAAGCTTAGGAGATAGTATGTGAAGCCCGAACAATCAACCGAATTGAAACCAGAGCAGAATATGCATGGCGCTATGCTAATTCTATGCATTTGGCCAGACCATCACAGAGAACTTATAGCGAACGCAACTGATTCGGTTGAAGCGAGCATTGTACAGTGGGACAGAATCAATATTTTTTTAAAATAAATCTGGCATTTCTAAACGGCTGGTCCGATCGTGATAAATTTAACTTGGTCGTAGCCAGGGAGTTTTGTTATTAAACTGGGCCCTGCAAATGCTCTAGGTGCGCCACTATGGGGACTCAAAGTAAGGTACCTTCGACATGTAAAATTTTTAAACACATGCCAAATTTTTCGTTTCCCAAGCGCTCGGTTATGTCTTGAAAAAGAATGCTTGTGTGTGCAATTTATCTTTTGTAATTTCCGAGTCATAAGTATTTCAAAATTATAGTTTTGAAATTTTGCCATACCTTGGTCCGCTTTTGTGAAAACATAGGTCGTACTTTTGGACCGAATGAACTTGATTTTTTTTTTCTTTTGTTAGTTAGACAATTAAAACGTAAATAATTTACAAAAGATTTCAGAGCAATGTCGGTCATGTATTCAAAAATAAACGATTTTTAATTTAAAAATTCACAAAATAATAGATTTTTGCTGTTTTTTGGGCGAAAATGTGGTTTAGCTCATTTTTTAATAAAAGAAAACATTCTTTAAGAAGGTGTAACAGTTTTATGTTTTTCTGTAAGGTATCATTACGGAGAATATTTTGGTATAAAAAACATGTCATACTTTCCGAATATGTTGCCCCTACGCCCTTCGGAATTTTACCTATTTTTTATCCAAATTTTAACATTGGACCACATGTTCTAAAATCCCAAAGCTGGGATCAGAAAACGGAAAGCAGTTTTGGAAACCTTGATGTGATTTCTATTAATTCCCAAAGTATTTTCCCAGCCTCAAAGGAAATGTAGAACATGTGGGCAAAATTGTAAAAAATACAATTTTTGGGATTTTCGCTCCAGTTTTTAGGAATTGCGGGATTCCCTTTGACCTTTTGACAAATTTTTTTACACTTTGTATTTTGGAATTTTAAAAAACCCTGCAAATTTCGTTTAGTTTTGTTAATAAATAAAGATTTTATTATATATTACATATTTATTGAGCTCTAAAACTAAAATTTTTACAAAATTTTGAGAGGATTGCAAATATTAGGAACAATATGATCCACATTTATTCCGAACTATTTTTTGTTTATTAAGATAAGTTAATTTTTGATCTTACAAAAAAAAAATTTTTTTAAATTTTATATATGAATTTTCCCCCTTTTCTACGGTCAAAATTAGCAATTAAATTTTTTGAAGCACTCTAATTTATATATAAGCATACATGCAACACTGTTGCATTTATGTAAAAAAAAAAATGTTGTGTATTCATTTGTATGTGTTTGTTTCTATGAGAATATTAAAACGAATATAAACACACACATAAACATATGTGAACATAGGGAGAAAAAATTGCTGTTGTTAATTTTTAACACTCAACACCTCACACACATACATTTAGATACTAATACCACAACATTCAAAGTACTGAATATATGTATTGTACGTACATATATGTAAATACTACCCAATAAACAATATTGTTTAAGGCATCAAAAACAACAATGCTTCAATTGCACATGATTGATAATATCTTTAAACAAACTTAACTTATGTAACCTAATTTGACATAAATTTTAAAATGTTCATCGAAATTATCTAAATTTTAATAGATCAAGTGAATTTTTGCAAATGTTTGTTAAAATCTTCAAAAAGGCCCTTTACAAAACAAACATCGTTCTCCTTGTTGCATTCAAAATTTGTTACTGTTTATTGTAACGACAACTAAATTCTAACAAATAATTTTTTCTCTCACTTCTGAAATTGTACCCTAAAATTGTATTTCACCAACATTTCTGCCTACTGGTCGTCACTTCCTGCCAAACAATTTTTTTTTCTTCCACTTTTTCTGTTCAACATTTACAACATACTTTAGTTTGTTTATTTTAATTGCAAGACGAACAAAAAACTAACAAACTTTAGAAAAACAGTAGTGAGAACAGGAAACTACACACTACTAAATGTTTATATGTAGGGAAATGTTAAAAAAAAGGAAGTAAATAGCAAAAGAGAAAAAACTCCCTTCTTAGATAGACTTGTACTAAGGAAAACTCCACATAATCAACATAAAACTAAAGGGGTAAAATCTGTGTTATAAACACATGTGAAGAAACGATTTTCTTTTGGTTTTAAACATTATAAGCATTATGGATTTATGAAATTCTCAACTCTTTTTAAAACATAAGACAGGACTAAAAAACCAAAATCGAATCAAATTTAATCTTAGTTGTCTAAAAAATTAATAAACTTTTAAACCGCTTGTCCTATTTTTACAATATTGGTCTCATACTAATAAGGACGAGGGCGGGTCAATAATTCCGTGACTATTTGCATGAAACACATTTTTTTTTTATAAAAAATAATAAATTTATTTTTCAACATAGTCTCCTTGAGCTCTATACACTTTGTCCAACGTTTCTCTAATTTCTTTATCCCTTCCAAAAATAAGATTTATCGAAGTCACCAAAATAGGTATTTGTTTATAAGATGATTTCATCGTTGGAGTCAAATCTCTTTATGCAGAGCCATTTTTTCAGGTTTGTAAACAAGAAATATTCGTAGCCTAATTTATATATCCTTGCAATGAAAACTGCACATTAGACCGTACTTCAAAAAATGACGAACGACCCCTACGTTCGGCAAAAAAAAAATGTTTCGTAACTGCCTTGCATAAATACATACATAAATATTAGGGGATGTACGTCGCACTTTTTTATTTAAGCTTGTAAGGTGGTACGCTCTACAGCACATGTGTGCACTCCTGCATTGTCCTTGTGAAAATTAACTTTTTTTGTAGCGATCTTTTCATCAAATGCTCATTAAATCGACCCAAAAAGTTTGCAAAATATTCGCCATTGATTGTTTAACCCTTTTGAAAGTAGTCAATCTGGATTCTACCGCTTGCATCTCAAAAAACGGTTGCCATGACCTTAAGGGCGGTTACGAAACACATCTTTAAGCAAGGATATTTTAAAATACATATCCCTGAATTTTTTACATTATTATTTTAATAATGTATAAATAAATATGTAAAAAAAACATAAATTGATACCATTATATAGATTTTTAGTTACTTTATTTTTGTATAGAGGTAATATATTTAAATTGAAATAAAAAAGTGTAAAACGTTTATAATATACATCCAATTGACGTGATCCATTAGATAATTGTATGGCATTAAAGTGTAAATATGATTTAGGGAAATTCCCTTCATTTGAAAACATTGTTCAGTGATGAAGCACACTTTAGGTTAAATGGCTATGTCAATCAAAAAGCCATTGTCGAAACATCTACCAAAACTCACTGTTTGGTGCGCTTTATAGTTTGGTGGAATCATTGGTTCATATGCCTTAACAAATAACGATTGTCAGAATATTGCAGTTAGCGGTGAGCAGTATGGGGACATGCTTACTAACGTTTTTAGGCCTCAATTGGAAGCCATTAGTATTGCAGACATGTGGTTTCAACTGGATGGTACCGCATGTCATACAGCGCTCTATACAATCAATTTACTGAGAGAAACATTTTGCGTAAAAATAATTTCGAAAAATGTACCTGTTTAACTGGCCACTTCGTTCATGTGATTTGATACTATTAGATTATTTTCTCTGGGGTGTATGCAGACAAACCAGAAATGATTGAGCACTTGGTGGCGACAATTTGTCGCGTTATTGTCAAAATACATCCGGATATATAGCGAAGGATTTCTGCAAATTGGACCTACAAAAATTAGTAACCACAAATAATTTGATGTTTTCAGATAATAAAAACCTAAAATCTATCCATCGATTAAAATTTAAAAGCTTGCGCTGAATATTATGGTTCTGAAAAAAATATTTAAGTCGGACTATAATGATTTTCATGACCTTAAAAATCAAAAAATTCACTGGTGTTTACTCACTTTTGAGGCTGTGTGCATATATCTGTCCGTCTGTCCTTCAGTCTGTTGAAAACAAGATATAGCGAAAACAAAAGGAGCTTGCTGGCTGAAATTTTCCATGAAAAGTCGTTGTTGATAAGGATTTTTTGGCATTGACAATGAACATTATTGGTATCTAGCCCCCATACGAATGCCCCCCGAAATACTGCTTGAGCAGTCAAAAAAACATATGTTGATAATGCGGCAACCTTTTTAAAATTTTGCACAAATTAGTTTTAAGTACCCTGAAATTATACTGAAAACATTTGTCCAAATTCCCACACAAGGTCCCCCGCAGAAAATGACTTGAACATTCATAATTGTCTTATAATAATTAATATCGTGATGAAATTGGACATAAACAAGTTTTATATGAACCTAAATCTTTCTACCAACTTTTGTGCGTAACGGTTCATAATTGACCATATATCAGAATAATATATTATTGTTCCAATTGGTGGTGGGTATACAAGATTCGTCACAGCCAAATGGCTAAATTCTTTGGACAATTTTTTTTTTTTTTTTTTTGTTTAGATATGTTTTCTTTAAATTTATGGTATATCCTGTTTTGTTAAGAAGTGGATTTGTACAAAAAACTTAAAATTCAACGATTCATTAGATCAATATTATAAAAATTATAAAATTTGACAGACAGATCTACAGATCTAAATTTTAGGTATTTTGCACGCATCTACTTAGTAAATAAAATATGGATGGCCATGGAAAATATATGTACCAATATTATCGAATTCAGAAGAGGAAAGATTCAAACGTTTATTTTTTTTTATCGAAATATTTCGTCCCCTCATTATTATTCCCATAGCATGAATGGATTGTTTATATATAATACAGTTTCGAAAATAACATGAAAGAAACTTTAAAGATTCTGCTTTCTTTGTTTGTGTCAAATATACAAGAGTTCAGAGCTAAATAAAATTTGGCAGCCAGAAAGGCTGTTGATTGTCACGTGATTCTTTTCAATTAATTGAAACATTATAGAATTTTAATTAGTAATTGAAATAATTATAATGTAACCCAAGCTAAAACATAGTCCCCTTGTATGAGCGTCATATTTAGTATATTTTGTATGATTGTAAATATCTGTTGCTGTTACTTACTTATTCCAGAAAAACTAAGTTAAAGTGGGTGTATTAAAAAGTTTATTATGCACATGTGTTTGTACTTTGTGTTCATATTGGATTTTATAAGCTATCTAGCACTATAGATACACACACACAAAGAACAAAGTATGTTGCATAAAATTTGCTTAAAATTTTCTTTTTCCACAAAAGTACGTGTACGTTAGACTGAACCAGAAAAAGTAGTAGATTTTCTGAATAAAAATAAAAGTTAATTTGAGTTTAGGATATCATTCCTGCAAATATCAAAAAATATAGACGATCAAAAAATAATTTTTTTTTTTTTCAATTCAAATTTCTGGAAGAATATGTATGTGATGAAAAATATTTACTTTTCTTCATTCTACCCCAATTCACGTGAAATGACCATACCTCCAAATCGCTTGTGAAGAATGTCCAATGTGATATGCGATGTGTTGCACGTTGAAACCACATGTCGGCCAACGTCGATCTAAAATAAAAATTTCGTGAAAATTAATCAAAGACAAAATTTAAAATTAAAATAATTGTGTAATATGTTTACATGTTTCATAAGAACTAACTTCAAGCAGTGGTCGAAAATAGAGGTTTTTTAAACAATATTAAAAGTTTATCATGAAAAACTGTCGATAGGACGAATTGTTAAAATTTATTTTCGAATTATTATAAACATCCACCCACCCACTCAAAAATATGAACAGTGTTCCTGACTTGGAAACAATATTGTTTTCTCAAAGCTGATGTCCTTCTAAATGATTCGTTCGTACGTCATTTTGCAATTTGACCGGTAGTTCAGAAGATACAGGTTTCTTTCAACATTTTGCGATCGATTTCACTATGCAACGTGCATTGTCCAAATTGGCTGAACTTTTCCGCACAGAAGTTTTAGACTTATTGATATAAATTTCTGACCATACATATATAAATATATATATTCGGAATTTCGGTTTTAAAATCCAATTTTTAATAAGAAATATAAGTGATCACAGATTAACCATATTTTCTCGATAAACGCAGTATTTACAAAGTTACAGAGGGTTTTACTTATTTATAGAATTTCTCTTCTAAAATTCAATTTTTGGTCAGAAATATAAGTGATCACAGATTAACCTTATTTTCTCGATAAACGCAGTATTTACAAAGTTACAGAGGGTTTTAGTTTTTTATAGAATTTCTCTATTAAAATTCAATTTTTGGTCAGAAATATAAGTGATCACAGATTAACCTTATTTTCTCGATAAACGCAGTATTTACAAAGTTACAGAGGGTTTTAGTTTTTTATAGAATTTCTCTATTAAAATTCAATTTTTGGTCAGAAATATAAGTGATCACAGATTAACCTTATTTTCTCGATAAACGCAATATTTACAAAGTTACAGAGGGTTTTAGTTTTTTATAGAATTTCTCTTCTAAAATTCAATTTTTAATAAGAAATATAAGTGATCACAGATTAACCTTATTTTCTCGATAAACGCAGTATTTACAAAGTTACAGAGGGTTTTAGTTTTTATAGAATTTCTCTTTTCAAATTAAATTTTTGGTCAGAGATATAAGTGATCACAGATTAACCTTATTTTCTCGATAAACGCAGTATTTACATAGTTACAGAGGGTTTTAGTTTTTTATAGAATTTCGGTTTTTAAATTCAATTTTTAATAAGAAATATAAGTGATCACAGATTAACCTTATTTTCTCGATAAACGCAGTATTTACAAAGTTACAGAGGGTTTTACTTTTTTATAGAATTTCTCTATTAAAATTCAATTTTATATAAGAAATATAAGTGATCACAGATTAACCTTATTTTCTCGATAAGCGCAGTATTTACAAAGTTACAGAAGGTTTTACTTTTTTATAGATTTTCTCTTCTAAAATTCAATTTTACAAAGTTACAGAGGGTTCTACTTTTTTATAGAATTTCTCTATTAAAATTCAATTTTATATAAGAAATATAAGTGATCACAGATTAACCTTATTTTCTTGATAAACGCAGTATTTACAAAAATACAGAAGGTTTTACTTTTTTATAGATTTTCTCTTCTAAAATTCAATTTTTAGTAAGAAATATAAGTGATCACAGATTAACCTTATTTTCTCGATAAACGCAGTATTTACAAAGTTACAGAGGGTTTTACTATTTTATAGAGTTTCTCTTCTAAAATTCAATTTTTAGTGAGAAATATAAGTGATCACAGATTAACCTTATTTTCTCGATAAACGCAGTATTTACAAAGTTACAGAGGGTTTTACTTTTTATAGAATTTCTCTTTTAAAATTAAATTTTTGGTCAGAGATATAAGTGATCACAGATTAACCTTATTTTCTCGATAAACGCAGTATTTACAAAGTTACAGAAAGTTTTACTTTTTTATAGATTTTCTCTTCTAAAATTCAATTTTTGGTAAGAAATATAAGTGATCACAGATTAACCTTATTTTCTCTATAAACGCAGTATTTATAAAGTTACAGGGGGTTTAAGTTTTTTATAGAATTTCTCTTCTAAAATTCAATTTTATATAAGAAATATAAGTGATCACAGATTAACATTATTTTTTCGATAAACGAAGTATTTACAAAGTTACAGAGGGTTTTACTTTTTTATAGAGTTTCTCTTCTAAAATTCAATTTTTAGTAAGAAATATAAGTGATCACAGATTAACCTTATTTTCTCGATAATCACAATATTTACATAGTTACAGAGGGTTTTAGTTTTTATAGAATTTCTCTATTAAAATTCAATTTTTGGTCAGAAATATAAGTGATCACAGATTAACCTTATTTTCTCTATAAACGCAGTATTTATAAAGTTACAGGGGGTTTAAGTTTTTTATAGAATTTCTCTATTAAAATTCAATTTTTGGTCAGAAGTATAAGTGATCTCAGATTAACCTTATTTTCTCGATAATCACAGTATTTACAAAGTTACAGAAGGTTTTAGTTTTTTAAAGAATTTCTCTATTAAAATTCAATTTTTGGTAAGAAATATAAGTGATCACAGATTAACCTTATTTTCTCTATAAACGCAGTATTTATAAAGTTACAGGGGGTTTAAGTTTTTTATAGAATTTCTCTATTAAAATTCAATTTTTGGTCAGAAGTATAAGTGATCTCAGATTAACCTTATTTTCTCGATAATCACAATATTTACAAAGTTACAGAGGGTTTTAGTTTTTATAAAATTTCTCTATTAAAATTCAATTTTTGGTCAGAAATATAAGTGATGACATATTAAAATTATTTTCTCGATAAACGCAGTATTTACAAAGTTACAGAGGGTTTTAGTTTTTTATAGAATTTCTCTTCTAAAATTCATTTTTTGGTCCGAAATATAAGTGACCACAGATTAATCTTATTTTCTCTATAAACGCAGTATTTATAAAGTTACAGGGGGTTTAAGTTTTTTATAGAATTTCTCTTCTAAAATTCAATGTTATATAAGAAATATAAGTGATCACAGATTAACCTTATTTTCTAGATAAACGAAGTATTTACAAAGTTACAGAGGGTTTTAGTTTTTTATAGAATTTCTCTATTAAAATTAAATTTTTGGTCAGAATTTCTTTTTTAAAATTCAATTTTTAATAAGAAATATAAGTGATCACAGATTAACATTATTTTCTCGATAAACACAGTATTTACAACGTTACAGAGGGTTTTAGTTTTTTATAGAATTTCTCTATTAAAATTAAATTTTTGGTCAGAAATATAAGTGATCTCAGAATAACCTTATTTTCTCGATAAACGCAGTATTTACAAAGTTACAGAGGGTTTTAGTTTTTATAGGATTTCTCTTTTAAAATTAAATTTTTGGTCAGAAATATAAGTGATCACAGATTAACCTTATTTTCTAGATAAAAGCAGTATTTACAAAGATACAGAGGGTTTTAGTTTTTATAGAATTTCTCTTTTAAAATTAAATTTTTGGTCAGAGATATAAGTGATCACAGATTAACCTTATTTTCTCGATAAACACAGTATTTACATAGTTACAGAGGGCTTTAGTTTTTTATAGAATTTCTCTTCTAAAATTAAATTTTTAATAAGAAATATAAGTGATCACAGATTTACCTTATTTTCTCGATAAACGCAGTATTTACAAAGTTACAGAGGGTTTTAGTTTTTATAGAATTTCTCTTTTAAAATTAAATTTTTGGTCAGAGATATAAGTGATCACAGATTAACCTTATTTTCTCGATAAACGCAGTATTTACAAAGTTACAGAGGGTTTTAGTTTTTATAGAATTTCTCTATTAAAATTCAATTTTTGGTCAGAAATATAAGTGATCTCAGATTAACCTTATTTTCTCGATAATCACAGTATTTACAAAGTTACAGAAGGTTTTAGTTTTTATAGAATTTCTCTTTTAAAATTCAATTTTTAATAAGAAATATAAGTGATCACAGATTAACCTTATTTTCTCGATAATCACAGTATTTACATAGTTACAGAGGATTTTAGTTTTTATAGAATTTCTCTATTAAAATTCAATTTTTGGTCAGAAATATAAGTGATCTCAGATTAACCTTATTTTCTCGATAATCACAGTATTTACAAAGTTACAGAAGGTTTTAGTTTTTATAGAATTTCTCTATTAAAATTCAATTTTTGGTCAGAAATATAAGTGATCACAGATTAACCTTATTTTCTCGATAATCACAGTATTTACAAAGTTACAGAGGGTTTTAGTTTTTATAGAATTTCTCTATTAAAATTCAATTTTTGGTCAGAGGTATAAGTGATCTCAGATTAACCTTATTTTCTCGATAATCACAGTATTTACAAAGTTACAGAGGGTTTTAGTTTTTATAAAATTTCTCTATTAAAATTCAATTTTTGGTCAGAAATATAAGTGATCACAGATTAACCTTATTTTCTCTATAAACGCAATATTTACAAAGATACAGAGGGTTTTAGTTTTTTATAGAATTTCTCTATTAAAATTCAATTTTTAGTGAGAAATATAAGTGATCACAGATTAACCTTATTTTCTCGATAAACGCAGTATTTACAAAGTTACAGAGGGTTTTAGTTTTTATAGAATTTCTCTATTAAAATTCAAAATTTGGTCAGAAATATAAATGATCTCAGATTAACCTTATTTTCTCGATAAACGCAGTATTTACAAAGTTACAGAGGGTTTTACTTTTTTATAGAATTTCTCTTCTAAAATTAAATTTTTAATAAGAAATATAAGTGATCATAGATTAACCTTATTTTCTCGATAAACGCAGTATTTACAAAGTTACAGAGGGTTTGAGTTTTTTGTGGAATTTCTCTTCTAAAATTCAATTTTATATAAGAAATGTAAGTGATCACAGATTAACCTTATTTTCTCGATAAACGCAGTATTTACAAAGTTACAGAGGGTTTTACTTTTTATAGAATTTCTCTATTAAAATTCAATTTTTGGTCAGAAATATAAGTGATCACAGATTAACATTATTTTCTCGATAAACACAGTATTTACAAAGTTACAGAGGGTTTTAGTTTTTTATAGAATTTCTCTTCTAAAATTAAATTTTTAATAAGAAATATAAGTGATCACAGATTTACCTTATTTTCTCGATAAACGCAGTATTTACAAAGTTACAGAGGGTTTTAGTTTTTATAGAATTTCTCTTTTAAAATTAAATTTTTGGTCAGAGATATAAGTGATCACAGATTAACCTTATTTTCTCTATAAACGCAGTATTTACAAAGTTACAGAGGGTTTTAGTTTTTATAGAATTTCTCTATTAAAATTCAATTTTTGGTCAGAAATATAAGTGATCACAGATTAACATTATTTTCTCGATAAACACAGTATTTACAAAGTTACAGAGGGTTTTAGTTTTTTATAGAATTTCTCTTCTAAAATTAAATTTTTAATAAGAAATATAAGTGATCACAGATTAACCCTATTTTCTCAATAAACGCAGTATTTACAAAGTTACAGAGGGTTTTAGATTTTATAGGATTTCTCTTCTAAAATTCAATTTTTAATAAGAAATATAAGTGATCTCAGATTAACCTTATTTTCTCGATAAACGCAGTATTTACAAAGTTACAGAGGGTTTTAGTTTTTATAGAATTTCTCTATTAAAATTCAATTTTTGGTCAGAAATATAAGTGATCACAGATTAACATTATTTTCTCGATAAACACAGTATTTACAAAGTTACAGAAGGTTTTAGTTTTTTATAGAATTTCTCTATTAAAATTCAACTTTTAGTGAGAAATAAAAGTGATCACAGATTAACCTTATTTTCTCGATAAACGCAGTATTTACAAGGTTAAAGAGGGTTTTACTTTTTTATAGAATTCTCTATAAAAATTCAATTTTAATAAGAAATATAAGTGACACAGATTAACCTTATTTTCTCTATAAACGCAGTATTTATAAAGTTTCAGGGGGTTTAAGTTTTTTATAGAATTTCTCTTCTAAAATTCAATTTTATATAAGAAATATAAGTGATCACAGATTAACCTTATTTTCTCGATAATCACAGTATTTACAAAGTTACAGAGTTTTTTAGTTTTTATAGAATTTCTCTATTAAACTTCAATTTTTGGTCGGAAATATAAGTGATCACAGATTAACCTTATTTTCTCGATAAACGCAGTATTTACAAAGTTACAGAGGGTTTTACTTTTTTATAGAATTTCTCTTCTAAAATTCATTTTTTGGTCAGAAATATAAGTGATCACAGATTAACCTTATTTTCTCGATAAACGCAGTATTTACAAAGTTACAGAGGGTTTTAGTTTTTATAGAATTTCTCTATTAAAATTAAATTTTTGGTTAGAAATATAAGTTACAGAGGGTTTTAGTTTTTATAGAATTTCTCTATTAAAATTCAACTTTTAGTGAGAAATATAAGTGATCACAGATTAACCTTATTTTCTCGATAAACACAGTATTTACAAAGTTACAGAGGGTTTTAGTTTTTTATAGAATTTCTCTTCTAAAATTAAATTTTATATAAGAAATACAAGTGATCACAGTTTAACCTTATTTTCTCGATAAACGCAGTATTTACAAAGTTACAGAGGGTTTTACTTTTTTATAGAATTTCTCTTCTAAAATTAAATTTTTGGTCAGAAATATAAGTGATCTCAGGTTAACCTTATTTTCTCGATAAACGCAGTATTTACAAAGTTACAGAGGGTTTTACTTTTTTATAAAATTTCTCTTCTAAAATTCAATTTTTGGTCAGAAATATAAGTGATCTCAGATTAACCTTATTTTCTCGATAAACGCAGTATTTACAAAGTTACAGAGGTTTTTAGTTTTTTTATAAAATTTCTCTTCTAAAATTCAATTTTTGGTCAGAAATATAAGTGATCACAGATTAACATTATTTTCTCGATAAACACAGTATTTACAACGTTACAGAGGGTTTTAGTTTTTTATAGAATTTCTCTATTAAAATTAAATTTTTGGTCAGAAATATAAGTGATCTCAGAATAACCTTATTTTCTCGATAAACGCAGTATTTACAAAGTTACAGAGGGTTTTACTTTTTTATAGAATTTCTCTATTAAAATTCAATTTTTGGTCAGAAATATAAGTGATCTCAGATTAACCTTATTTTCTCGATAAACGCAGTATTTACAAAGTTACAGAGGGTTTTAGTTTTTATAGAATTTCTCTTTTAAAATTAAATTTTTGGTCAGAGATATAAGTGATCACAGATTAACCCTATTTTCTCGATAAACGCAGTATTTACAAAGTTACAGAGGGTTTTAGTTTTTTTATGGAATTTCTCTATAAAAATTCAATTTTTTATAAGAAATATAAGTGATCACAGATTAACATTATTTTCTCGATAAACACAGTATTTACAACGTTACAGAGGGTTTTAGTTTTTTATAGAATTTCTCTATTAAAATTAAATTTTTGGTCAGAAATATAAGTGATCTCAGAATAACCTTATTTTCTCGATAAACGCAGTATTTACAAAGTTACAGAGGGTTTTACTTTTTTATAGAATTTCTCTATTAAAATTCAATTTTTGGTCAGAAATATAAGTGATCTCAGATTAACCTTATTTTCTCGATAAACGCAGTATTTACAAAGTTACAGAGGGTTTTAGTTTTTATAGAATTTCTCTTTTAAAATTAAATTTTTGGTCAGAGATATAAGTGATCACAGATTAACCTTATTTTCTCGATAAACGCAGTATTTACAAAGTTACAGAGGGTTTTAGTTTTTATAGAATTTCTCTTCTAAAATTAAATTTTTAATAAGAAATATAAGTGATCTCAGATTAACCCTATTTTCTCAATAAACGCAGTATTTACAAAGTTACAGAGGGTTTTAGTTTTTATAGGATTTCTCTTCTAAAATTCAATTTTTAATAAGAAATATAAGTGATCTCAGATTAACCTTATTTTCTCGATAAACGCAGTATTTACAAAGTTACAGAGGGTTTTAGTTTTTATAGAATTTCTCTATTAAAATTCAATTTTTGGTCAGAAATATAAGTGATCACAGATTAACATTATTTTCTCGATAAACACAGTATTTACAAAGTTACAGAGGGTTTTAGTTTTTTATAGAATTTCTCTTCTAAAATTCAATTTTTAATAAGAAATATAAGTGATCACAGATTAACCCTATTTTCTCAATAAACGCAGTATTTACAAAGTTACAGAGGGTTTTAGTTTTTATAGGATTTCTCTTCTAAAATTCAATTTTTAATAAGAAATATAAGTGATCACAGATTAACCTTATTTTCTCGATAAACGCAGTATTTACAAAGTTACAGAGGGTTTTAGTTTTTTATAGAATTTCTCTATTAAAATTAAATTTTTGGTCAGATTTTCTCTTTTAAAATTCAATTTTTAATAAGAAATATAAGTGATCACAGATTAATCTTATTTTCCTGATAAGCGCAGTATTTACATAGTTACAGAGGGTTTTAGGTTTTTATAGAATTTCGGTTTTAAAATTCAATTTTTAATCAGAAATATAAGTGATCACAGATTAACCTTATTTTCTCGATAAACGCAGTATTTACATAGTTACAGAGGGTTTTAGTTTTTATAGAATTTCTCTATTAAAATTAAATTTTTAGTGAGAAATACAAGTGATCACAGATTAACCTTATTTTCTCGATAAACGCAGTATTTACAAAGTTACAGAGGGTTTTAGTTTTTATAGAATTTCTCTATTAAAATTCAATTTTTGGTCAGAAATATAAGTGATCACAGATTAACATTATTTTCTCGATAAACACAGTATTTACAAAGTTACAGAAGGTTTTAGTTTTTTATAGAATTTCTCTTCTAAAATTCAATTTTTAATAAGAAATATAAGTGATCACAGATTAATCTTATTTTCCTGATAAGCGCAGTATTTACATAGTTACAGAGGGTTTTAGGTTTTTATAGAATTTCGGTTTTAAAATTCAATTTTTAATCAGAAATATAAGTGATCACAGATTAACCTTATTTTCTCGATAAACGCAGTATTTACAAAGTTACAGAGGGTTTTAGTTTTTTATAGAATTTCTCTATTAAAATTTAATTTTTAGTGAGAAATACAAGTGATCACAGATTAACCTTATTTTCTCGATAAACGCAGTATTTACAAAGTTACAGAGGGTTTTAGTTTTTATAGAATTTCTCTATTAAAATTCAATTTTTGGTCAGAAATATAAGTGATCACAGATTAACATTATTTTCTCGATAAACGCAATATTTACAAAGTTACAGAGGGTTTTAGTTTTTTATAGAATTTTTCTTCTAAAATTCAATTTTTAATAAGAAATATAAGTGATCACAGATTAACCTTACTTTCTCGATAAACGCAGTATTTACATAGTTACAGAGGGTTTTAGTTTTTTATAGAATTTCTCTATTAAAATTCAATTTTTAGTGAGAAATATAAGTGATCACAGATGAACCTTATTTTCTCGATAAACGCAGTATTTACAAAGTTACAGAGGATTTTAGTTTTTTATAGAATTTCGGTTTTAAAATTCATGTTTTAATAAGAAATATAAGTGATCACAGATTAACCTTATTTTCTCGATAAACGCAGTATTTACAAAGTTACAGAGGGTTTTAGTTTTTATAGAATTTCTCTATTAAACTTCAATTTTTGGTCAGAAATATAAGTGATCACAGATTAACATTATTTTCTCGATAAACGCAATATTTACAAAGTTACAGAGGGTTTTAGTTTTTTATAGAATTTTTCTTCTAAAATTCAATTTTTAATAAGAAATATAAGTGATCACAGATTAACCTTACTTTCTCGATAAACGCAGTATTTACATAGTTACAGAGGGTTTTAGTTTTTTATAGAATTTCTCTATTAAAATTCAATTTTTAGTGAGAAATATAAGTGATCACAGATGAACCTTATTTTCTCGATAAACGCAGTATTTACAAAGTTACAGAGGATTTTAGTTTTTTATAGAATTTCGGTTTTAAAATTCATGTTTTAATAAGAAATATAAGTGATCACAGATTAACCTTATTTTCGCAATAAACGCAGTATTTACAAAGTTACAGAGGATTTTAGTTTTTTATAGAATTTCGGTTTTAAAATTTAATTTTTAATAAGAAATATAAGTGATCATATTAAAATATTCGTATCTCTAGGTCAAATTATAAAAAAAACATATTTTATGAAAAAGTACAAAAAATAAACACAGTTGTTAACCATTAGGGGTTCGAATTTCCAAAAAGTACCAAACTTATATTTTTTATTTTTTGTTAGGTAAAGAATACGATTTAAAATTTGTTTCTATGTTTATTAGTTTAAAAGATACATAGGGTGCCAAAAAAGTACCAAAATAGAGTTTTTACCCGTTTTCTCCCCTTAAAGTTTCGAATTTCGAAAAAGTGCGAAACACCTGTCAGCTTATTTTTTAAATGGAGTAACATGCAATTTTAAGTTTTTTTGTATCTTTATTAGTTTTGAAAATATAAGGTTACCGAATTTACCCGTTTTTACCATTTTTACCCCCTAAACGTGCGAATTTCCAAAAATCCTTTCTTATCGGATCGTTTTGGGAAAAGAGGAACCCACAGTTTAATTTTCATGATTCTAGCTTCAGTCGTTTGGGCTGTGCGATGATGAGTCAGTCAGTCAGTAACGTTACTCTTTTATATATATAGATAAGGGCGATATGACACATCTTTGACTAACACCGTTTAACACGGTGATCGTAATGCGTAGGGTTTGATCGCTGTTGATCTATAAAGGTAAGATAAAGCGGTGAACGCCATTCAACAGATTGCTCGACTATTATGAGTACTAACTGGGAGTCAAGAGCATTCACAACACGTTTGCCAATCATTTGTACACATAATTTATTAGTCCTGCAAAGAAGTTTAATACTCCACCAATTTTTGCAATTGGATAAATCCTCTTTTTTGAGAAGATTAATTTTATTGCCCTTTTTGATGTCTTCAGGAAGAGCTTCTTTAACCCAAAATCACTCGATGACAGGGTATAAAGTTTTTGCGCTTGTGCCTGTGTCTGCTTTTAATAATTGTGACATTTAAAGTTTTGTATGTCATCTGTTTTACTACCTCGTACTGTTCGTCTCTTCAGCCGCTTGATCATATTGAGCTAGTTGTTCTCACTTCGGAAATTTTTCTTGACTTTATGATCCATTTCAGAGTATTTATTTTGTAAATCTATTTTGGAATATCTGGTTTTTTGCCGTGTTGACATCACCCCTGATTTCTTTTCCACACTACATCATATTCCAGGTGTGATCCGAAATCCACTATTTTCACTTGGTTACACTGAATCCAATAGTTCTTCAAGCTGCTGTAAGAAATAAATCTTTGACAGCATTCTACTTTGTGTTATTAGACCGTTTTGGTTTATTAATATCAAACTTTTCACAGAGAAAACAGATTCGTGATAGCAATCGAATTTTTTGCTTATCGAATGATTCGGTTGCACACATATAATATTTCGGTTCTATCAACAGTCAGTTGACGAAGAAGAATTTCGGTCAAAGCAACCAAACATTTGTTAACCCTTCTAAAATTTTGTACCCACAACTGTAAAATTCGGTCACTAAGGTAGAATCATTCGATTGGCAACAAATTCGGTTGCCATCACGAATCAGATTTCTCCATATTCGATTTGTTCTCCTTATGGCCGCAACATTCAAACGTGTCTTTGCGATAAATAAATGGTGGTCACTGGCAATATCTGCCCCACGCTTGTTTTATACGCCCAGCAAAGATCCCCGCCACGTCTTGGTAATAGCATTGCGGTCTATTTGGTTCTCGGTACTACACAGATAAAACAGATTCGTGATAGCAACTGAATTTGTTGCCAACCGAATGATTCTATCTTAGTGACCGAGTTTTAAAGTTGTGGCTACAAAGTTTGGTTGCTTCAACAGAAATTCTTCTTTATTAACTGAGTTTCTGTTGACAGAACCGAAGAATGCTATGTATGCAACCGAATCATTCAATTGGCAACAAATTCGGTTACTAGTACGAATCTGTATTCTCTGTATATGATCAGGGGAAACCCACGTTACCTTGTATAAATTCCTATGTGGAAACAAAGTTCCCCTATTACCAAAATGTTATTTAAACACAACTCTGTAAATAGGTCACCATTCGCGTTCATGCTCCCACAACCATGATGCCACATTACTCGTTCGTAGCCATTATTATCACAGCCAAGATGAGCATTGAACTCACCTATATGGATTTTAATGTCTCCATGATTGATGGCAGATAACACACTTGTAAGACTGCTAAACAATTCTTCCCTTGCATCAGGGTCAAAAACTTCGGTCGGTGCATAACATTAGATGACCGATATCTTCTTGACATCTAATGATTACGATTATTGGATCCGAATGAGGCTTCCATTCAATCAGTGCGACCTGTGTCTCCTTTGAGAGCAAAAATCCTATGCTGTTTTGATTTTTTGAACCATCAGGTTTTCCAAAAAAACCGGCAGTTTGAGACCCTCAGTTGTCTGCATTTCGCCAGAGTCAAGCCATCTTATATCAGAAATCCTAAAAACTAGAAGAATTCACCTTGTATCAGCGTGTGCACGTTCCATGTTCCAATTCCTGATCCGTATTTTATGCTTAAGTTTATCGACAACTGATCCATCCGTTTTATTAATCAGAGGGATTTAAGATGGGCAGAAGATTAGTTTACCGCATAATGTCCTGATTCTGGAGCTGCCAGATAAAGCCTCCAGGCTAGCTAATTTTATTTTTCGACATGAAGCCGCACCAAACATGGTGAATAAACGTTCCCGATAGTACATACGCTGGTTTTCTATAGATTTCGATAATAAGTTTAAATAATAAGTTTTTGAATTGTATATTCCTTGAAAGAAGAACAAACGATCAAAAACCCAAAACTAAGTACGCAATTGTACTACTTTTGGCCGGTAGATTCATATTGTTACGAATGTGCAATAGCGAATTGAATTTAACGGTCTGTAACGACTGCCTGCAACATTAATCATGTTTATAAACACGTCCATTAGTAGAAGCTTCTACTTATCAGCAATGTTGATAGCATGCGGTTATTAGCGTTCTTTAACATCGAAAGCTCTAGAATTCGAATGTTCTAGTTGTCCGCTAAGAACAATCTCGACTACCCGGATGAAGATGGCAGTGTGTATAAATAGTGGCAGAGGTGGCAGTCAAGAGCAGAATTGATCATTGTCGCTGTTAGAGTTAACATCAACTGCCGTGTACATGTGTATTTGTAGATTATAAAGTGTATAAAGACACTGAGTGACTATTTAATTCTGCTGTTCTTGTACATTCTAAATAAATAAAGAGTTGTTACAATTTTCAACTACTAAAACTGCTCTTATTGCAATCAAAAGTATCCGGTTTATTTAAAGGAAATAAACCCACGTTTGTAAAAACGTAACAATATGTATATCGAATTATTCATGTACAGAAAATGCTGTGTGTTATAGTTTAATAAAAATATTTGTTTCAACTATTTTATATTGGTCTCAAAGGATTAAGACTTATATTATTCATACAACAAAGATAATTCCTCATACATTTTATTACCACCCTAATGATTAAGTACTTACAATTTAAAATTCATAATTTATAAAACAAGATGAGTTCATTATGTTACAATGTTTTTGATGCAATTTATTTAATGAAACTTCTTATTAAATCTATAAAAGATATTTACAAAATTATGGTAAATAGATTTATTTAAATAAATGCATGTAATGGCTTTAGTAAAATACTTAAATTTAAATCGAACATACTTTCATTTTCGTTTATGTATAAAAGATATAATTGATTTATAGGCAGTTCATTTCAAATATTGTTCTCTTCAACTAAGTTTAAAAGGCATAGGAAATATTAAAAAAATAAACAATAGCTCATTAATATGTCACACCACAATCTCCAATACTTCTACTCCAATTCATTAAACATGTTCTGTGTTTTCGCCCCTGATATTTATTTCCCATTTTTTTTTTCTTTCTTTTATACTCCCTATTTTTTTCTTGTTTACAAATTATGCTTTTGTAGAAAATTGATGGTGTTTAATAAATTTAACGCATACCCAAATTGAATTTCAAATACCAACCATAAAATATACAGTAAATATTGTATATCTTATACTCGTTTATATGTACAAAAAACAACAGTAACCATTTCGTTAACAAAGTAATTGAATGTTAAAAAGAAAAAATAAATAGATAATACCCCAAATGCCAAGCAAGAGAAAAGGAAATGTCTAAAAAGCAACTTAAACAGTTTTAGCATTTAAAAAATATATTGAACAGAAAATATTCCATTTTAAATATATTTTGCTTAAGCTGTTTAAAAACTGTTATTTTTATACGTACCTTGTAGGTTTTGGAACTAGTTGTACCTATAATATTATGTTCATACATCATATTTAATACATCAAGTATTAAAACAACACCGTTCACACTATAATTTATTGTGTTTTTTTTTTTAAACATGTACATTTATTTCTTAGTAAATTTTTATACCCATCATCAAAAAAGATGGGGATATATTTATTTTATCATTTTGTTTGTAATACATCAAAATATTTGTCTCAAACCCACAATAGTATATATATTATGGATCCTCATAAGACGATCTCGCTATGTCCGTCAGTCGGTTTGTCTTTAAAAACACAATTGAAAATGAGCAATATCGGTCCATGATTTCCACCGGAATACAGTTTACAGTCATAAATATGTTGATTATGAGGCAATCCTGTTGAAATTTAGCACAAAGTAAATAAATATAAATTAATTTTGGTGCGTTCTATTTTTCTTTTCTTCTCGTTATTGTTAAATATTATTTTTATTGCAAAAATAGCAATCTAAAAAATAGAAAATAATTTATATCGAACATTTGTTTGTTCGTTGTATTTTTTGTATCTTTTGTATAATATCAGAGATTGTATAGAATATAAAAGTGTTGAAATTTTAAATAAACATGAGTTAATGGAAATAATAGTCCTGAAAGAACAATAAACTCAATAATTTTGGAGGCTGAAAAAAGCTAAATCATTTATTTCAAAAGAACATAAATAAATATTACAAGTCGAAATGTATCGTTAAAATTGTAATGCATGAGGTAAGTAGTTCTAAGTACTCCGAAATAATACTGTATAACATGTAGAAAAACGGGACATATTTGTTCATAGAACCCATAAAAGGACCCACTCAGAAAATTACTTGAACCTTCATAATAACAACTTTTGTGTGGATCGATCTATAATTGACTCTAACCCCCACATAGCCCCTAAGAATAGGCATAGCCTAATGTAACACTCTTACTTATTTTCGTTTAATAATCTTCACACATATAAGTATGTCTAACAGTACAATTTTTAGGCATAATATTCAATTTGTGCTTTTGTTGTAGTTCACGTTGTTCATCATTTTTGAAGAACTTGCAAAACTTTAGCTTAGTGGTTCAAATACAAACCTTTGCGACTCTTTCTTGTGCTGTTGCGAAAGTCTAAGGCATTTTAGTTTCCAGTCAATCAGCTTCGGCACAGGGGAAAATTTTGTTAGCTGAAAGTTATTTGCTGGCATTCATCAGATACCAATGGAGAAAATCTCAATAGTGACCTTCTTCCAACATACGTTGTGATCTGTGAACATTTTAAAATTGCCCATTGTATTGATTTAATGTAAGCAAACAATTTATTATATTCATGTACTTTTGTGGCAGTTTTGAATAAATTTATATACAGGTGTTGAAAATACCGATGTTTGCACTTTTCTGAAGTTTTTTTGGACATTTTTTCACTTTAGAAAGTCTGAAATTTGAAGGGTGTTGGAAAACACCATAATAATCAGGGCTTGACAGTTGGATGATGGAACAGTTAAGAAGAACTTTCTTTTTGAAAAAAAAATTTCTGATGTTTCTTTTTATGAAATTCATGATTTTGTGTACACATTTCAAATGGGGTTTTAAAGTATTAAGGCAAAACATAACGTAATTCAAAATAAGTCCTAAAACACTAATAGCTCATGTACTTTTTCTTTGGCCGGTGTCAAATATTTGTTGCAATTTCATTCCGCATACGTAAGCATCAGGGTGAACGACGAATCACTCTTATTGCTTTTCGGACGAACCGAAAAATTTCGATAAAAAGAAATGAATTTTTGAACCTTTACTCTTCAGATTTTGATAATATTTGTTTGTTACACATAAGTATTTGCCATTACCATACAAAATTTGAAGTTCTCCAGAATTACAGAATTCTGTTTAAATTGGTTTTTATATAGGTTTAAAGTTCATATTTTTTAATAGATGCGTGCAAAATAACTTGGACAAAACTGTTAATAACTTTAGAACTGTTAGTCAGCTAATGAGTCATAGATTTTAGATGTTTTCTCTGAATATCCATTTCTCAGCAAAACCGAATATAGCATAAAAAATCGTCTTTGTTAAAGGATATCTCAAAAAAGTTATCATCCATATTCCAAAGATTTTACTTAAATGTGAGCTATTGCACAATTAAACACATATATACAATCCTAAATGGAATCTTGTCGGATTCTCTAGATAATTGAAATTTAGTGATATGTATACTTAACAAAATGTTATTACATTTCTGTGAATATTTTTATAACCAATTTATATAAATTTACTCCCATTAACACGAAGCTTGGCTATGCGATAACTAATAGTTATACTGTCGGTTAATATTATTATACCCTACACCACCGTAGTGGGGAGGGTATAATGGATTTGTGCAGATGTTTGTAACGCCCAAAAATATTAGTCTAACACACAACTAAAAGTATACCGATTGACCTAGAATTACTTTCTGAGATTAAACGATGTCCGTCCGGCCCTCCGTCCGTCCGTCCGTCCTTCTGGCTGGCAGGCTAGCTGTCCACGTAAACCTTGTGCGCAAAGTA
Source organism: Calliphora vomitoria (assembly GCA_942486065.2). Taxonomy (NCBI): domain Eukaryota; kingdom Metazoa; phylum Arthropoda; class Insecta; order Diptera; family Calliphoridae; genus Calliphora; species Calliphora vomitoria. The sequence continues at coordinate 83,910,809 of OW818030.2, read as the reverse complement.
CAGGTCTCAATTTTGAAGATATTTCAATAAAACTCTTTCAGCCCATGGACCAAGCCTATTGAAACTGGCTGTAATCGGTTCATTATTTCACCTAGCCCCCATACAAATGTTCTCCCGAAATTGGACTTTATCGGTCGTATATGTTCAATTAACATAGGTATCTACAAAAATTTCACTCCAAATAGTTTTACATATACGGAATTCATGCCACTTAATCTTATTATGATCGGTCCATAATTAGCCATAGCTCCCATATAAACCCGCTTCCGAAAATCACTTTAACGTGTATAAACCCCCTAATAATGTTGGTGTATACATAAAATTCAACATAAATAACTTTCATATAGACATAAATCACACGACCTAATTTCATGGTGATCGGTCTATAATTAGTCATAGCTCCCGTATAAGGCTCTCTTCTGAAAATCACTTACCGAATATAAATTATTGAAATTTGAAAAGAACAATTTTTGCTCATTTACTTAGTCTAGGGTATTATATGGTCAGGCTTGACCGACCATACTTTCTTGCTTGTTTTAAATTTCAAACGGGTGTTCAGAAAGAAACAATTAAATTTGGTACTTTTCTCCTAATGGTACTTTTTGAATATTTTAAATTATTTAACATATCGACATTGAAGTTAGCTGATATGTAACTGAGTGAAGTTAGAGTTAGGAATAGGGAGTAATGTTTAGGTACCAACATGTGAGAACTGAACTATAAGTACTTGTTCGATCTTCTAATGGCACTTTTATAATTTCTTTTAATAATAGACCTAGATATATGAAATTAAGTAGGGGAGATTTTATGGTACTCTTTTTTTCGGATGGTACTTTTTGAATACATTTATAATAACATGAAATAAGACACATATAATCGTGAATGGATAAGAATACGAAAAGGGTGTATTTAGTGGTACTATTTTATTCTAATGGTACCTTTTTAATTTTCTATATAGTGGACCTATAATCATAAAATTAAGCATATATGGTTCTATGTAAGTGAGAATTCAAAGCGGGGACTTTACAGTAACTACTTTTTATACCCTCCACCACCACAAGTGGTGAAAGAGGGTATATATAAGTTTGTCATTCCGTGTGTAACATTGAAAAATATTCATCTGAGACCCAACAAAGTATATATATTATTGATCCTTATGAAATTCTAAGTCGATTGAGCAATGTCCGTCTGTCTGTCCGTCTGTCTGTCTGTCTGTCTGTCTGTCTGTCTGTCTGTCTGTGTAAAACACTCTCACATCCAAAATACATAAGTGAAATTAATGAAATGTATACCAAAATGTTTATAATTTTCCTAAGCAGTTTGGTATTGAAAATCAACAAAATTGGTAGAACCAGGGTTATGGATAAAAATGTAAGACAACCTCCACAAGTTTTGATCATTTTCACATGTTTTTTTCTGATTTTTGGTAAATCCATTGCAGAGAATATCATGAAAATTTGCACACATTATTTATATGATAAAAGGACAAATTCTGTTGAAAATGGAAAGAATCGGTTCATAATTTCTTGTAGCCCCCATACAAATTTCTTCCCGAAATATGGTGCTATAGTCTATAAATGCCTACAGAATTGTAGTATCCATACAAAATTCAGCAAAAATAAGTTTCGTGCTAAGGGAAATCACAAGACTGAATTTTTCGTGGATCGGCACATATTTGATCAAAGCCCCCATATAAAGTTCACTTCCGAAAATCACTTAAACATGCATAAATACCTTATAAATATCGCTATTGAGTTGAAATTCGACACAAATAATCTCCATATACACAAAAGTCGCTGCACCGAATTCTATGAACTTTTCTTTTCTAAAGATAATATAAGGTGAGGAATATATTAGCTACAAAACTCCTTCATTGGCTCTCCAGCAATCTACTTGCAAGGCTTTTATATCTGTATTTGCTGTTTTATTTGATTCTGTCAGCACTTAATATAGACGTCAAAATTCAAAATAGCGATTTTATTGCAGGCGAGCACTATTAAATTACAAAATTGGCGAGTTTGGTAACAATGCTAAAATTGGCTAGCTTTACAACTGCAGGGCAACGGATTATAATTTAGTGTTCAATATAGAGTTTAAGTAAAACGAAACTGCATAAAAATATAACGCAAAAATTTAAAAGATTTATATTTAATAATAAAGAAAATATATATTGAAAAAAAGGGAAAGTGTGCTTACAAAAATGTGCAAATTCTTGTAAATATTTTCAGTAAGCACTGCAAATTCTAAAACTTAGTGTATGAGCACAAAATATCTAAAAATGCACTTGTTTAAATTGAAATTTTAAGAAATCTAACTAATTGTTAAGTAGTCTCTTCCTTTGTATGCACAACATATTCAATAGTCATTTTGTTTTTTTTTTTCATTTCCATTTATTTTTTTGCATATTTATTATTATCCTGTTAAGGGTCTTCTTAGATACAGTCTTTCTTTGCTACTATGATGACATTGTATGCTGATTTTTCTATTTTTTTTTTTTTCTGCAAAATTTTTATTATTCTTGTCTGTCCCTGATGATGCTTTAAAGCCTTGACAGCGAAACAAAAATTAAAGGAGAATTTATAAATTGTATATTCTGATAAGCTTGTTCTTCACTTTAGTTGCAAAGAAATAATATTATTTTATAATAAATTTTTAATACTTAAAAAAAAAAAAAAAACAACTAAGTTGGACAGAGGTCGGGCCTCTTAATACCCTACATTGTGTAAACGAGCAAAAACATTTGCCTTTCAAAATTTCAATAGTTCATTTTCGTAAGTAGTGTTATATGGGAACTATGATTTATATAGAATTCATTTATGCTGAATTTCTGTGTGGATACCAACATTTTCAAAAGTTTTATGCTCGTTAAAGTGATTTTCGGAAGTCTTCTTTGTACTAGAGCTACGACCAAGTATGGACCGATCGACATTAAATCATCTGTATGGGGGTTAGGTGAATTAGTGAACCGAGTTTTACCACTTTCAATAGCCTTCGTCCCTTGTCCAAGTTTTTTCGAAATATCTTTAAAATTGAGAACTGTAATTTGCTGACAAATTTATATGGACAGTCAGGAGACGACATCGTTTAATTGACTCAAACCACTAAGCTTACAGTTTGGATTTTTTACTTGATTGAAATTATTATTACAATTCATAAAAAATATTATTTTTTAATGTTCTAATCAATAGTGATGAATTTATGAACGTTTTCCGGAAACTTTTCCAGGATTCTATTGCGCTTTCTGTCACTTTGTCCGAACAGGTAGTCCATCTCCATTTAAAACCTATCACTTTTGGTACATATAACAAATTATTGTTCTTGCTTGCTATAGTTACAAGATGCCAAATTAGTCCAAAAATAAGTGGACACATTAAGAAGTCTTATAAATGAAAGCATTCTCTTTTGCATACATTCCTTGACGTAAATTTTGGTATTTATAGAGCACTTTGTAAGAAATGCTAGGCTTCTTTTGCCGCAACTGCAACATGCAGCAGGTATATATTTTATAAAACTTAACTTCAATTACCGAGCTCTGTCTTTGTCCACTAAATTTTTAGCAGCGTTTCTGTCAGGAACTTTTAGAGCCTTATACGTTTTTGGTACTTTTCGTACCAAATAGTCTGAGTATTTTACTAACCGGACTGCTTTCCTACCGGATGGCTCATTCGTTCTATATGAACCAGGTGTTCTATCATCGGACAAGTTCTCCCGATACTATTTTATAACATTGGAATCAGTTTGATGGCCGACCTTTGATTGTTTGATCAACTTTTTTTAAGGACCAAGTTGGGTTTTGTTGAAAATATTTAATAATTTTAGTAGGTAGGTTTTTCTCGTCACTCATTTTAATCAGATTAATAACAAATCGGATTAAAATTAGTGACAAATAATTTACATTAAACATAATAACTGACATGCCTTACAAAGGTAACTTGATCAAAAAAAAATAAAAAATTAAAATAATACTTGGGTTAAAAGTTTTAATGAAAAACGTGTGTTAATGATTTTTCGATCTCAGTCCTTACATTAAAGCTGCTTTTGAATTTTTAGTTTCACGTGAATATGTTTCTTCTATCATAGCATAAAATATAGAGATCTCTAAATGATTTACAAATAGTAAAACATGTGCTGGAAAAAAATAATGAAAGAAATAAAAATTATAGAAGGAAATAAAACTCTAAACTATTGCCGTAATTTAACCGTTTTCATTGAAAACAATTTAATAACACTGACACTTTCTCAAATTTAAACAAAAACAAGTAAGAAAGTATGGTCGGTCAAGCCCGACCATATAATACCCTACACTAAGTTAATGAACAAAAACATTTTTCTTTCAAAATTTCAATAATTTACATTCGTGAGTGATTATCGGAAGTGGGCCTTATATGGGAGCTATGACAAATTACTGACCGATCACCATGAAATTTGGTCATGTGATAAATGTCTATATGAAAGTTATTTATGTTGCATTTTATGTGTATACCAACATTTTTAGGAGATTTATGCTCGTTAAAGTGATTATCGGAAGTAGGCCTTATATGGGAGCTATGACTAATTATGGACCGATCATAATAAAATTTGATGACATGAATTCAGTATATATAAAACTTATTTGGAGAAAATTTTGTGTAGATACTTATATAAATTAAAAATGTATGACCGATAAAGTCCAATTTCGGGAGGACATTTGTATGGGGGCTAGGTGAGACAATGGGCGAAACAAATTATATGTACCAAATTTTATCGAAATATCTCCAAAATTGCGACCTGTACTTTGCGCACAAAGTTTACATGGACAGCCAGCCAGACGGACGGACGGACATCGTTTAATCGACTCAGAAAGTGATTCTAAGTCTATCGGTATACTTTAAGGTGGGTGTTAGACTAATATTTTTGGGCGTTACAAACATCTGCACAAATCCAATAATAATAATAATAAATAAATTTTAACACCTGTACGTATGATTAATATTAATTATATCTCTTGTAATGTTTTAATTTTGTTTAAATTTTAATTACATTGTTACAAATTATTATTGAATAAATAGAAGGAACTGAAACAAAAACTAAAGACGAAAATTAAATTTTATAAAAAAAATATTTTAAAATGTAGCTGATTTTAAATATTATTAGCTAAGACATTAAGCTTCGCCGACCAATCGTAGTAAAATGCTACAAGTCGTTAAATAGTAGTTCATATTGAAAAATAATGATCATCTCTGATCACTTATATTTGCAACCTAAAATTTATTTTTTATATGAAAATTAATTAAAACAAAATTTTGTAAATAGTCGTCCAAATGGAAAAGGGACAATAATCTGTGATTATTTAAATTTAAAATGTTTACTTATTATACCCTACACCACCATAGTGGGGAGGATATATTGGATTTGTGCAGATGTTTGTAACACCCAAAAACACCTACCTTAAAGTATACCGATCGACTTAGAATCACTTTCTGAGTCGATTAAACGATGTCCGTCCGTCTGGCTGGCTGGTTGTCCATGTAAAGCTTGTGCGCAGAGTAAAGGTCGCAATCTTGAAAATATTTCGATAAAATTTGGTACATATCATTTTTTCTGCCCAAGGAGCAAGCCTATTTTGAAACTGGCTGAAATTGGTTCATTATTTCATCTAGCCCCCATACAAATGTCTTCCCGAAATTGGGCTTTATCGGTCATAAATGTTTAATTTATATAGGTATCTACACAAGTTTTTCCCCAAATAAGTTTTATATATACGAAATTCATGTCACCAAATTTTGTTATGATCGGTCCATAATTAGTCATAGCTCCCATATAAGACCTGCTTCCGATAATCAATTTAGCGAGCATAAATCTCTTAAAAATGTCGGTATACACATAAAATGCAACATAAACAACTTTCATACAGATATTAATCACACCACTTAATTTCATGGTGATCGGTCCATAATTGGTCATAGCTCTCATATAAAGCCTGCTTCCGATAATCACTTTAACGAACATAAATCTCTTAAAAATGTTGGTATACACAAAAAATGCAACATAAACAACTTTCATGCAGATATTAATCAGACCACTTAATTTCATGGTGATCGGTCCATAATTGGTCATAGCTCCCATATAAGGCCCACTTCCGAAAATCGTTCACGAATATAGATTATTGAAATTTTGAAAGAAAAATGTTTTTGCTCATTTACTTAGTGTAGGGTATTATATGGTCGGGCTTGACCGACCATACTTTCTTACTTATTTTTTATATGAAAAATAAGTAAAACATAAAAGTGTCTATAAAGTACCACCCATACAAAGTAATTCTAAAAATTAAATATTTATGAAACTATAATTTTACATTAGTAATTACACAATTTGGCCACTGTGGGCGTGACACCCCCCATACGATGTCAATTTAAAAAATACAATATCTACAAAACTATAATAGCTAGAGTCATTAAATTGATCATGAGCATTTCTGCCCTTTTTATCCATATTGATATTTAGGCGAAGAATGGGCGTGGCACCTCCCATACAAACCAAATACTATAACTAATATCTATATGTGTAAGTGTAATATGTAAAGCAAGGGTGCCAAAGCCGTATGTTCTTGGTGTTCATTTGTTTTTGTAAAAGCACTTAGCTATAGGCCGTGTGATTCAATACTCAATAGAGCACTCAGCGCTAGCAATATGAAATACAAAAACAACTTTTTCTTGTTAGTTTTTTGTAGTTCTTCACTGTATACACGCAAGTGCAAATAAACAACAATTTCGTATGCTTTGCTGCTAAACATTGACAATAGCGATCATCAACGTAGATTTTGTTTATCGTATGATATTTTTCTTTGTATGGTTTTTACAACAAAAAATATTAGTTTTTCTTTAAATGTATTGGTGTAGGCTCTTCCATAAGGAACTTTTGGGCACCCTTGATATAAAGCCTTGCAACTTTATATGAATTATTTATTTAGTCCAAAAATGGGCAAACAAGTATTAGTAGGCGTGGTGCCTCCCATAGATATGACAATTTATATATAGAGGAAGCTAAAGCGGCTACCACTAGGAATATTTTCGACAGAAATGAGCGTAAATGTTAAGTAAATGTTAAAATCTGTAAACATGAGAAAATATTCAATATATCTTTACCTTAATATAGAAAGGCCCTAACTCTTTTTTTATTTTTTTTTTTGTGTAATCCCAGATTTTCGTTTATTTCGATATTTCTACTCATATATCATATTTAGCAAAACAAACTTCACTTTAAACAAACACGAGTTAAGGTTACGATATATAAAATTAATTTTTGTTGATGATAGCTTCGGAAATGACATTTTATTTTAAGCGATTGCACTTTCCTATTTGCTTAGCATTTGTAATGACAATTGATAAAGCTCAAGGTCTGTCTTTGCAAGGTTATGAAGTAAAGCTAGAAAATCCATGTTTTTACATGGACAGCGTTATGTTGCATATTCGCGAGTGAGAAAATTCACAGACTTATATGTATGTGTACCGGAGGGAAAAATCCAGAATAATATATATCTTAAGGCATTAGAATAACAAATAATTAATAAAAAATATTGTTTTCTGTAAAATTTTCTATTTAAGTAATACAATTCACAGATAGATAGACCTAATATATTGTAAATCATAAGATAATGGAATACGAATTAATTTAAAAAAAAAAACTTTTACTCTAAACTTTTTATTTCAATACGGTATGGGTAGCGAATTACACCGGCTTTAAGCTAGTATTTAAATAAAATCTAACTTTACGAATGCTAAAGCTCAATAATATGATTCCCCTTCACTTCACATCTGAGAAACATTTTTAAATATTTTGCATATATATTTTCTCTAAACTCTCAGTTCTCAGTTTCAGCTCTTCAACTCAATTGACAACTCAAATGATAGTAAAAGTAACATAACAAAATGCAGTTTTTCTAAACAGCTCTAAATCTTTTTCTCAAATCTTATTCAAGTACTATTGCTTGTGTTTTTATTACACTATACATAACTATATGAAATAAAACAACAACCCAGTAAAATGACCAAAAGAGAGAGAGAAAGAGAGAGTTGTTTTGAAAACAATTTCCATTAGAAAGTTTCATGACATGTCATTCGAAACTTTTAAACTGAATACTTAGAAAAGTTAAACAATTGTTTTGAGTCAATTGTTGTTATATCACTAAGGATAAAAATGAAAATCCTGATAATGTTTAAGTTGGCAAATTTATAGTTAAAGTTTAAGAAAATCTTTTTCTTCTTTTTTTTTTTGATTTATTTGATGTTTATGGTGAAGAATACATACCAAAATAATGTTACAATTAAGTTTATTTAAATGTTAAACAAAATAATAATGTTTTGTTTTTAATTCCTTAAATATTCCAGACTTTTAGTAGCCAAATGCAAGTTCTAAGCGATCGCTTAATTAGCACATTATATAGAACCAAATCAAAACATATGGTATTAGAGTTATTATGTTGCTTCTTAAGCATTTCGTTGGAATTAAAAAAAGTAAAGTTTGTTGCTTTTTTTTTTTGTTCAGTATTAAAATTATTATACATAATGTCAAACTTAAAATGCTTAAGTATCAGCTGTAAGTATAGTTAGTTAAAACTTATGTTTTTATTTATCAATAAGTTTTATTTTTATTTCTTAAAAACAAAATTTCTAAAGTATTATTGAAGCTGTATCAAAACAACTTTGAATGGAAACTTTTGTTTTAATTTCCATAGACGTGAAGGTAACTTTTGCAGTTGTTAAGAAACATAAAAATAATTTAAAATTGCAATCAGATGCAGACGAATTCAAAGCACACTATGTGTAACTGAAGTAAGTTTAAGAATAAAGTTTAGTTGATATTTCTTCAGAGGGCTTTGCCAAATAAAAGGAATAAAAATAGCTGTGGTGTAGGAAATCTATAAATATACCAGCTCACATTCTCCCAAAAGCTGGAAAACCAGTAATTTTTCTCTGCATCAACTCTAGAGTGACTAATCTGGGAACAAGCTAAAACTTCCAGCAATTTATTATACAAATTTAAAACTACGATTTCTAAGGCAACAATTTGTCTGAAAAAATTTGTTCAACTAAATATTTTACCAAAATGTGGGTGTTCCAAAGCTGTTTTAACAATTTAAAAGGAAACCTTAAAGTTCACCTTTAAATTTCCCATGAACACCAACAACAAAAGTATTTTAAATTCATATTAGCAAAAAAACCTCTGAGAAATTTATGTTGTCTACCCGCCTTCTAAACAGCAAAGCATACAAAATCGTGTGGTAGCATAAACATTAGGGTGGCCCTTGTTTTGCCCTTCTTGGATTTTGTGTTCTTCCAAGGTCAGCAATTTTTCTTCATCTAAAAACCAAATGCTGAAAACTAAATCTAAATCATATAACGTTATCTTTTGAACACGGTTTCTGTTTCTAATAACTTATACGTCATTTTGAAAGATACATATCTGTCAATTACTCTCACTTAGTTATTGAACATTTTATTGTAAACAACAAAGTTTTTTTTGCTTCTAAAATGTCGAATTTTGAGCTAACAAAGCGTCATATAGGGGAAGTTTTGTTTTCCATCTTTAATTTGAAAAAAAAAGTGCCGCTGAAACACGCTGAAGCTTATATTGAATGTGTTTCATCGGTTTCAATGTGGAAGAGAAGGTTTGTTGGGTTTAGAAGTGGTGATTTTGACACAGTAGAGAAAGACCGCCCTGGCCAGCCAAAAAATGTTCAGGACCAAGAATTGGAGGCATTACTCCATAAAGATTGATGTCAAACTCAACAAAAGTTTGCAAACTCATTGCGAGCTACTCAAGCAGCAATTTCAAAATATCTGCGAGCAGCAGGATTCATCCAAAAGCAGGGAAATTGAGTACCATCTATATGAATTGATGGTTGAACGCTTTATGAGAAAATAATTTTAGCAAAGTATCATTACTTGGGAAGAAAAATGGATCCATTACAATAACCTAGTTCAAGGAATCCTACATCAAGCCCGGCCAACCAGCCGAATCAACACCTAAGTCAAATATCCATGGCGCTAAGGTAATGCAAAGTGTTTGTTTAAATTCAATATCGATAATTTTAACAACATTTCAAGAATTTACTTCATGTCTTTTACCAATAACACTGTCCAACAGCATTTTTGGAACAGAATACGAGCCTATAATTCTGATTTTCTTTACAGTGGGTCAAAGTTTTAATTTTTTTAGAGCATTATCCTAAATGAAAAAAATGTTGTAAGTTAATATCTGAGACAATTCTTGTTGTCAGAATTGTATTATGGAATTTTATGGGGATCACTTTTGTGGAAGATCTTAAACTTTTAGCTCCTCTCTTAAAGGGACATTTTGATCCCTTTTTCGAGAAAATCATAAAAAGTCCTTTCAAAAAGGATTAAAATATTCCACGACTTCTTTGTGAGATAACATAAAAATAAGGTCATTTTGACATGCTGCAATAACTGTTAGCTATTGGTACATATTTTAATAGGAAATTTATCACAAATATAACTAATATTTAAAAAAACGAAACAAATAAATAAACCTAAATATCTCTTGAACTAAAAGAGATAATTTACATATGTATGCATGTTTTTTATAGAACTTCTCAAGTACTATTTATGTTTTAAATTTGCGCTCTTTCGGGTTATAAATGGACTTTTGTCGATTTTTAATAAAAATGTATACCCCAAGGTGGCGTGTAATTTTGCAAATTAAGAGTAAAGAATTTTATTTACTACTTTGGTATCTTTGGTAACCCCCACTGAAATTTCCCGGCAAAAAATTTCGTGGAATACTTGAGTCCTTAAATGTCCTTTTTGAAAGCAGTTCTTTTGGTTTTCTCGAAAAAGGGTCAAATTGACCCCTAAAGAGAGGAGCAAGATGGTTAAGAACTTTCACAAAAGTGATCTCCATAAAATTCCCAAATATAGCTCTGACAATAGGAATTCTTTCAGATTTACAACATTTGTTTCATTTAGTATAATGCTCCCTCCGATCAAAAAATTAAAACTTTTACCTACTGTAAAAACAAACTCAGACCGGCTGGACTATAAGTTTATTATACAAAAATGATCTACTCAAAATGCCCTTTCAGAATTTTTGGGTCGCTATTCTGTTCCAATCAAAAAGTCTCTATTTGTAGGACAGTGTATTTTTTTTTTTAATTCTAAATGAATACAATTGCAAATGAGTTACATTTTCATGTCCGTTTGGGAAATATTTCAAATATATTTGTTTTTACTTCATTAAATATAACAAATAATATACAAATAGGATGACTTCGTAAATTTGTCAAATTTGATTCTTTAACACCTAGTTTTAGTTCTTTATACAATTATTTAGGAAGCAAACAATTTATATGTCGGTAGAAATGGCGGATTTATGATAACTTGAATTTTTGTTTGTAAAATATGTAATTTTACTTAAATTTACAAAAAACATTTATGCATTCGTAAATGTACTATACATATTTTGACAAAGCAGTATTGTCATAAAGTATTGCTTTGCCTTTTAAACGAATTTCTTTGAAGTGTTGCTTTGGAAACTGCGTTTATGAAGCCAGCCATACACTTATATCCACTCCTACGTATATTTTGATATACACCCGCACATAAATTCAAATTCATAACTGGCTTTACTTAAATAATATTTCAAAACTGACTTTGATTTTGGGTCGAAAAAGATTTTCTCGTTAAAAAAACGTTGATAAAAACTTAAAGAAAAAATTTTGCAATTCCTTGTTATATTTCTTTTGGATTTTGTGGTTTTTTGAGTATAAGTTGAACTATCTATTTTATTTTCCAAAATTTTAGATTTTAAGGGTTTTTCTTTAAATTGGCAAAGTTTCATACTTTTGCTCAAAAAGTTTTAGACACTTCTTTGTCAGTTTGAATTTGTATTCTTTCTATTCATTATTTAAGTGTGAAATATAGTAATAGTTTATTTTGAATTTTTGAAAAATAACTAGATACAATATTAGTTTCACAAGCGCTATCATTGCGTATACTTAATATTTAATATTATCAAAAATACGATATCAATCATACGCCACCATTCTCAAATTCAAATTTAACGGAATGATTATTATAATAATCATCACAAATAATTAGAATAACACCCATCTCACGCAAAATTAATATTTTTGTAAAAATTTTTGTTCATGAAATTTCTTAACAGTTCCCGACGCTAAATTAATGTAGCGCAGAAAACCATTAATTTATTAAAAAATATTTTTTGACAACGAGATATTTAAAAAGTGATTGTGCATACCCTTGTGTAGTTTTCCACACATATGTTATTTTTATGTATTTTGCTCAAATATTTTTTGCTATGTATTTTTTATTACAAAAAAAAAAAAAGCTATATTATAGATAATTGATCAACCTATAAAATAAGAAAAAGGTTCTACACCTTTTAGGTGCCTACTTATGGGTTAGCAAACTTGAAATTTGTGCAAAAGTCAATTTTGTGGGAAATATTTTTTAAAATTTTTGATTTTTTACGTTTCTTTTTAAAATTTCTCCAGAAAAGGTTTATTTTTATTTTTTAAATTTATTATTGAATTTTTTGTAAACGAAGGTATATCCAATTGGTTTTCACGGTAATATGTCATAAATTGTCCAAAAATGCATGTAACATATTTTTGGAACCATGACTTTTTTCAAAATTTTACATCTAGCAATAAATGGGGCAAGGATGGGCAGCTGGAAATTCCATTAGGTAAAGGAATAATCGAAGAACGTATTTTGAAAATATGGCAAATATAGAAATATGTATATTATGATGACAGCCGATTTTTTTTTTTAGATTTCAAAGAGTGCCGGGTGGAATATTGTGACACTAGGTCTAGAAGATAAGTACTGAAAATTTGAGCTAAATCGGACAACGATTTCGGGACGCCCATCGAGGTCAAAGGTCAGATATATGTAAAATTTTACTATTTATATAAAATAAATTTGTAAAACTCCTTAACTTTCTGCATTAAGTTACATAAATATGTAGATTTATTTATATTAATGAAAATTATAGTCAACAAAATATTTTTCAGATTAAACCTATATCTCCTTTGGGTCAAATTGACCCAATTGACCCCACAGTTTTTGTTAAAATTTTGCTACTAAATAATTATTTTTGCAATCGAATGCATAATAATCGAAATGTGTACGTAATTGCCGTTCTAATAAGATATAAAAGACAAACATTGGTTAAAAAATGTTAAAGTTATTAAAAATTCCCCAGACCATTAACGTGTCTCAGGCCACTTGAACAAGAAATGTAGGAACAAAATTAACATATTTTAAGAAATATTAAAATAAAAGCTAATTTTTACTTAAAATATATCCGTATTTACATTCGTATGAGTTTCTGTCTTTGTAGAATACCGTTAACCTATTGGCAGGGATGGCCAAAAAAATTAATTTTTTTTTAACGGCAGTTTCAAACCTCCATTTTCAAATTTTTAACAATTTTCTTAAAGAAATTTCCAAATTTTTTTATCATCACATTGGGATTTATTGAGATCATAATAGAGAATAAAAACATGAAAAAATTATGTCAATACCTCTTACAGTTTTTCCGTACCTACGATTTAAATTTTGTGATTTTCGGGAAAAAATATTTTTTTGGCCATATTTTGGCGAATGAGAGCAATTTCCTTACTGTTACAAATTTTAAGTAAAACCTATACAGAATCTTATAGTTCAGGTCATTTTTAGTATACTCTGAAAGTTTTACTGAAATCGGACAACTCTAACCCTTAAACAGTGAAGGTCAAATGTAAAATTTTTCAATATTTGGAATTTCTAATGTAAAGATGCCGAAATGATATATATTATTGGGCCGATTTTAATGAAACTTGAGAAAAATATAACATGACAACATTCGGTCAGGTCAAAACCTGATAAAAACTATTTAGAAAGGAGTGGTTGGGAAGTTTTGCTCAATCGCTTTATATTCCTGACCATGTCCGGTCCGACTACTAATTATTTAGATCGATGCAGAACGCTCTCTTTGGGATACACAGAGTATCCGAAATTGGTGTGATTCGTTTTTGGCCTCTAAAGATGAACAGTTCTTTTGGAGCGGAATCAATATGTTGCCACAATGATAGGAAAAGCTCGTAGCTAACAATGACCAATATATTGAAAAAATTTATGTTGTACAATTGTTTCAATATAAATTTAAGTTATACATCAAACAATAGTCACAAACATTTTTATAAACAAACAAACCAACAAATTGTATATATATTATATTTTTAATAATTTCCGGCTACATTTATTTCGAAATTACACCCTAATAAACAGCCATCTAAAGCCAAAAATAGCAAAAGAATTCATATTGTTTTATGCGAATTCTTTCGCTATTGAAGATTGTAAAGTTTGTTTCAACTTTACAATCATCTTCATGTAGCACATGTAGCCCGTTTGTACAAGTAAAACAAGCAGCACATATGCTTTTACAAAACAAACCGATACTTTGCGAGCAAACAAAAACAATAACACCAAAAACATGGAAAAGTATAGCAGTAATGTCGCCTAGATTTAAGCCCAAAAATAAAATTCACGTTTCGAATTCGCAATGTTTGTTTTAGCAGTGTGTATGTAAGTTTCAGTTTACCCGCGTAATAAAACAATGCAATGCTACAGAACTTTTGTAAGAAAAATGCATTTGTAAAATATTCAAACTTACACACGCATATACTTGTAATACTTGCTAACAAATATTTACACAGCCACACACACACACACATTATACCAACTCCTATAAGTATGTTAATGTTATGACATCTCGACATGGCATGGCAAGAATGTTTTCCTTTCTTTTCTATTCAGCAACAACAACAACAACGATATGAAAACCAAATGCAAGTATTACAACTACAATAACACTAAAACTATAGAAGCAACAACAACAACTCCAACAACATTAGCAATTACACTGTGTGGCAAGTGCAAGGAAAAAAATTGTTCGCAACATAAAGTACAAATGTTGCCAAACCAAAGTTATGCTTTATCGTTCTAATACAAATGCAAACACATTTATGAACATTAGGGTGGCCCCTATTTTGACCTTTTTGTGACTTTAGATGCTAAAATCCTTATTCGTCTTAAACACAAATGCTGTCAATTCAAACAAAAGCAGATAACATTTACATGTTACACAATTTATTTGAAATTTAGGGTTTTGGACTAAAGTAGCAATATTTTCTCAAAAAATAAAAAAATTAAATAAAATTTCTAAAAATTCTAACCAACCAATTGTAGTAGGGAACGTAAGAACAGATGAACTCACTGTTTATTGTTGGTGTTTTGTTCAAGCTTTGATAATTTTACAAATAAAACTTGAGTGTCTGTAATTCTCATTCACTCTATAGTTTTATTTGTACAATATCTTTAGTTTTTCTAAAGCCTTTTGGAAAAAGGTTTCCTGATGATCTGGCCAAAGCAGCCAGTGAAATGCGCATAGGAACTAGCTTATCCCCCAACAATATATTTCAGTGAATTTATCAATAATTAATTGGGAAATTTAGCACAATTCTTACTAAAAAATTCTAATTAAAAGTAGTTTATTTACCCAAAGATGATTAAGTATAAAATATAAATATTTTCTGATATCGTATTCGAACATGATATAAAAAATATCAAATTTCATAAATACACATATACATAAGAGTTAATTTTAAAAATTTGATTTGTATCATAATAATGGCGTCCTATTTTTTAAAAATGTTCACTCCTTGTGATGGTTTAACGCACCTAAAGACACGGATTTTGAGCTCATTTTCTGTATAGCTAAAACGGTTGAATATATTGCAACTCTGATTTCACCAGTTGTTTCCAAAAGTTCCAAAAACCCACAATAGTGCTCGCAAATCTCATTGTACATGCCATAAATTACTAATTTTATATTTAGAAGAATTTTTTTAAACAAAATTTCCTAAAATCTTATTAATTTTCTTCAATTTCATGAGTATTTAAAACACAAATTTTAACGATTTTAACTATTATGCAAATTTTAAGGATTTTAACTATTATGGATTGAAAATGGCGGATGTGCATAAGTTTATAACCAAAATAATTGTAGTTTTACTTTAATTAAGGTTCATATATTATGAAAAATAAGAAAAAATAAAAATACAGCTAAAGGTTTTTATGAAATAAGGTGGTAAATTTATTAACCACCATAATTATGATAAAAATGTGAGACATAATCCAATTCTTTTGTATCATTTGGTATACCCTACCTTCTGAGTAATTAACCAGCTCTTCTAATCGACAATTTTTTCACCATTTTAGTTGCACCACAGCAGCCCCGAAGTTATGCCACCGAGCACCATCATCACATCGAGTTGCTCCTAACAATTTTCGGGTTCAAAACTGCAGACACATTACCATCCGAAGGTATCTTCAATTTACTGTTCATTAAATACACGCGGCATCCTTACAAAATAACATAATATTATGTAGAGAAACACATTATTTAAAATCTACTTCAGTCAAAGAGGTTCATAATCTAAGCATTCTATTACTAACGTTATTCATCAATACTAAATTACAAAGAAACACAAAATTTGATGAACAATATATGCTCAGAACTTTTTTTATTGAAGGAGTTTATAAATGCCATATTTAGCATTCCATAAAACATCGCCATGGGCCATCTGTTGGTTTTTCTTGAACACGACATCAACGAACACATTTGATCGAAGGTATCGACTCCGCCCTTTGTTTGGTTATAATATAAAATAATGTCCGGCTTTCCAGATGTGTCATCAATCGTACGCTTTTCATTACATTAAGAAAGCAAATAAACCATTTTGGATGGCTTGGGTTTGTAGGACAAGAGAGTTAAAGGGCCATCATAGCAAAACATTGTGGTTCCAGCCTGTCTTGTTCGAGTGTTTTTCATTTCTCCAGGAATATCTCTTTTATTGGATCTAATTGTTCCCACAAGAGTCAGCTTGTAAGGTTCTTTAAGTAAGCGTTTTGCTAAAGGAACAGAATTAAACCAATTATCGCAAGTTATATTTCGACACTTACCATGTATGGGTTGTGATAGTTCCTTGACATAATACTCTTCTAATGGAAGGTCAGAAGTTTAGGTCGTATTTCCCAGATATGGAGTTTCATTTAACAGTGCTATGGCATATCATTGCAATTTTTATTCCATATTTGTTTGGCTTATTTGGAATATATAATTTAAATGGGCAGCGACCACGAAATCCTAACAACTGCTCATCAATAGTAGTATGTGATCTTGGAATGTAATTTTTTGGCATTGTTTAATAAAAATATTCCATATCTTCCCGACACGCACGAAAGCATCATTTGGACGAAGGGCAGTTCACAATGCTTTGTCGTCAATTCTAAAACACCAAATTAGAAAGTCTAATCTATCACGACTCATGGTTGCTGTACATCGCGTTCCACTGTTTGTAGAGTTAAACAACTCGTCAGTCGATAAATGGTTATTCTTGAAGGCTGCTGATAGAGTAGGTATGCTTATTAGAACACGAATTTCTTCTGAATTTGTGTCTCTAAAAGTTGCAGTCGTCATATCTTTTGAACGATTTATGGAAATTTCGGCATTGGTCCATTGAACAAATTCTGAAATTACTTCGGTAGTAACAAAATATCGAATCATGAAATTGGTTCGTACAGAGATTTGCATTCCCGAGTTGGTCCTCTTGCCGTTCGAACTACATTCATTGATGAAATTTCGCCAGCGCTTTGACCCTTTGATGTAGTCCAGCAGTGCTTATTTTTACTTCCAATAGTGGGTCCGTAATAACCCGGCTATCGGAAGAAGTTGTAAAATTATCAGGTTCTTGAGGACTTTCCTGAATCCGTGATATATTCTCATCAACCTCAAGAATGTCAACCAGCTCATCTTCTACATCACTTTGAACATCATCCTCCATTACTTCTTCTTCCGATTCGCTCATATTTTCCAGTGAATCTGAGTCGTCCAACATGCTTTGCAAAAGAGCAGCAATTTCTGCGTCATCCAAACCGCGTTTACAAGCCATTTTTAAAGCTAATTAAATGCTACAAAAGTTACACTAAAGACAACGAAACGCCTCTCAGACGAATGTTATGTTTATTTGTGTTTATTTCTCAAGAATAAAATAATTTACCGCACAAAAACAACCACCAACAACGAGCTGCTGCTAACGACTGGGATAATGGAGCGTGAGAACGTTGTATGTTAAGAAATGTGAGAGTAAGAGCTCAAAACAGAAAAAGCGTACGTATCGCAAACGTTAAACCTAACTAGGGTTAACCACCATAATTATGATAAAAATGGTCGTAGGGTATAATCTTGTTTGAAAGCTAATCATTTTTGCTAAATTTTCTGAACAAAACAAACGAAATAGCTGTGTAGGTGTGACATTCTCCAATTCTTCTATACCATTTGGTATACCCCATCTACTGTGTAATTAACCGGCTCTTCCAATCGACAATTTGCTCGTCATTTGGTTCTACCACAGCAGTTTGGATGGATAAGTCACTAACAAAAGTATTAGCCAAATTTCATCATATTTTAACATCATTAACAGTCTAATGCAGGAGTTTTTATGATTTAAATTCTGAAAACAACTTATCATACTTTTTGAACAAACAAATTCTTGTTTTCGCGTCAAAAACTAGTAAGTAACCAAAATTTGTATGGTACCAAGTGATCTTTGTGAGCTATTTAGAGAGCTTAGATAGGTTCAGACTACATTCCAAAAAAGTTATTCTAAAAAAATTAAAAAAGATTTAAACTAAATTTGTTTGATGGACTCTTAGCTATGTTATTTCTATGTATACCTTTTTTTGACGGCCCACTGATTTTTAGAGTCGAAACTATTATGTCATGACAGTGTGTTTTTTCCACTGTTGTACTGTGTAAAGGGTCGTCGATGTCGGACAATTGTTATGTTTTATACCTAAACATCTATGGGTAAATCAAATACAATATATATTTTTAATTTAATTTTTATATCCACATTAATTTTTTGTAAAATATTGCTACTATTTGTGTCAAACTTTGCCCTATTTTTCTCAAATTTTCAGAATTTGATCTATATGAGAAAAAAATTTTAGACATTGGGGAAAATCACAAAAGTGGAAATAAGGACCACCCTAATATACATTTACATATACATGCATACATTCCTATCAGTGCTATACACACATACGTACATTTACCTATAGAAGTATGTATTTAAGATGTTTTTGTTGTCTATAGACATTGTTGTCAACAAATTGCATAAACAGTGCACAGTAAAAGTAAAGTTTTACCTCAACAGCCTAAAACTCATCCCTGCTTTTGTACTATTTTCGAGAGTTTATATCTCAATATGATTTCCTTGATACAAAAATACGAAAATGTAATAAAAATGCAATAGCGCTGTACAGTTGACCACAGTTAACTGTTAACTGGCTGATTCGATTAGTATTTATGATATTTTACAAAGGCATTGCAGAAGAGCATTCGAGTTTTAATTTTGACGATAGCGTCCATCATCAAAATTAAAACTAGAATGCTGCTCTGCTACATTTATTCGCAAATATTTTAATTCTGGCCAACTCTACAGCATGGATCAGTGACCGAGAATACTTTTGTTTAGTATCGTCGAAAAGATACAGTAGCTTAGAGTTTAGAGGCTTTGAGCTATCCTGTTTTCAAGTTACTCGTGATGCATACTTGTATTTAACTAATATCGTTGGAAAGATACTTAAGTATATTGAGTGTATGAGTTTAAAATTCGGGATTTGTAATAGATGGAGTATCGTTCGAAAGCGGTTTTTGTTTTTTATAACTTATATGTTATTTTCAAGGGTACATATCAGACATTTACTCTCACTTAAATAGATGCTAAACATTATAAGGTAAACAACAAAGTTTTTTTTTTGCTTCGAAAATGTCGTCTGCGGGAAGTTTTGTTTTAATTCTCTTATTTGAAAAAAAAAAGTTCCGCTAAGAATACCTATTGCTCACCGAAGCTTATCATGGATGTGTGAACATTTCCATGAATATTGTTGTCAAACTCAACAAAAGCTTCGAAAGTCATTGGAAGCTACTCAAGCTGAAATTCCAAAACGCTTGCGAGTAGCTGGATTCATACAAAAGCAAGGAAATTGGGTAGGATACGAATTGAAGACAAGAGACCTTGAAAGATGATTTTGTCCGAAATGCTGCTTGAACGCTATAAAAAATCATCTTTGAACAAAATCATTACTTACGATTAATAACGGATCCATTAATAACCCGTAGCTTAAGATATCGTATGTGAAGCCGGCCAACCATCCGAATCGACACCAAAGCCAAATATCCATGGTGCTCTAACCAGCTACTGAATCTTACGAGACCATCACAGGGAAACTGTACTGACTGCAACTGACTCATTTGTTGCGAACATTGGCCGAAAAATGCCAAGAATATGAGGCTGACGTGAAACTGTAATATTCCAGAGTGACAACTATCGACCACATGTTGCAATACCTGTTAAAAACTAGTTAGAGAGAGGAGGTTTCGTACTTATTACTCACCCATTTTGTTTCATTCGACTACTAGTTGCATAACGCTCTCTCTGGAGTACGTTTCACTTCAGAGTAGAGTATCTCAAAATTGGCTTGATTCGTTCTTGTCCTCAAAAAATGAGCAGTTCTGTTGGCGAGGAAGCCATTCGTTGTCAGAAAGATGGGAAAAGTTCATAGCATAAAAGGGGCATTAATTCAAATAAATAGTTATATTGTACAAATGTTTCAAAATAAAAAATAAAAATTTGAAAAAATCACGCATTAATAAAATCGCGACTCTAACTTACTCTAAAGTAGGCACGAATCCAGGTCAATCATTTGGGGGGGGGGGGGTTAAAATGTCTTCTACTTTTTTTTTTCCTTTTTTATGTGAAAACTTTTCGGTTTTGGCGGGGGGTGGTGAATTCATATTTCACCCCCTCTGGATCCGCGCCAGCTCTAAAGGGTATGAGTTTACCGAATATAATCAAAATCAGAAGATTCAATTTAATTTTTTATGATGTCTTATGGAATTCATGATATATTAGCAGTACATAATTATGCACCGTTACGTATGAGCTACATAAAATTGATCATACGTACCATGAGTATTTGATATAAATAATTTTTATGTTACAATAAATGTAAAATGTAGGATGAATTCAAAACACGAATTG
The DNA here is from genome assembly GCA_942486065.2 of Calliphora vomitoria. NCBI lineage: Eukaryota > Metazoa > Arthropoda > Insecta > Diptera > Calliphoridae > Calliphora > Calliphora vomitoria. The sequence continues at coordinate 83,889,634 of OW818030.2, read as the reverse complement.
CTCTCAATTGTTTAATGTTATGGTTTTTGTAACATTTTAGTAATACAAATTTTAAATAACATTAACATTTGAGTGGCCCGGAGTACATTATTCTACTCAAAATTATACTAATAACTTATTCTAATACATATTAACGAAATTGAACGGATTTTTTTGCTATTAATGAAAACTTTGCTATTAATAAAATTGAATAGAAACTTTTAAGTCAAAGAAACATTTTTTGAACAATCAGGACAATCAAGAGATATTACGTTTATTTATTTTTTTCGTTTTTTAGATATGGCGGGACTACGGATGATCGTAATTTATTTTAGAATATGAGCTAGATTTGTGATAAAATTCCATATAAAATATAAACTACATTGGAACATGTTAAAATTGACGTATTTTTAAAAGTTTTTTCCCAAAAAACTCCCAATATTTTATTTTTTATAGAAAACTAATTTCTTCCTGACTGTACACAATTTGTATACGACCCGGAAGGAGAACTTAATGCAAAAGCGTGTAAAGTAAAAATTGGGTCACTTAATCGGACATAAGCCCCACTATACCAATCAAAACTTCGCCAATTTTTAGAAAAGAGTTTAGGTTTGAGTAAAAAATTCTACATACGTAAAGCACCGTTCCTAGATGAAGCTCCATATTTGTATAAGCGTATATGTATACAGTTATTTTGATATCACATTCTAAATAACTTCACAGTGGGCACTTTTCTAAAAAAAAAACATTTTTCCCGTTTTTTTATTTAAGAACAAAAATTGGCAACAATTATAATGCCGTTTATTTAAGCACATCTAGATCTATATTAGTAGTAAATTTTGTTGTGATATCTTATGCCGTTAAAAATTTACATTAATTATAATTTTTTAGTTTCTAAGTTAAATGACGTTTGAAAAGTCCATAAAATTTGTTCATTTTACTTAATTATTAATCTCCATGTACTAAGGTTTTCACCAAAACTAAATACCCTATCCCTCGATTGACACGATAGATGCGTTCCTAAAAAAATCGTGTAAATCGAAATGAAAAATGTTTGTAATGAGATTTGTTTGTAAATACGAAAAAGTTTAAAATTTTGTTGAGAAAATTAACTTATTTTAAAGTAAAGTAAATACATTCCCCCATATTCATAAAAAAATTCAATTTAAACAGTGTTTTAAGGCTAAACTTCCATAAAAAATTTGATTTTAAATTTAAAAATTATATTAGCTTTTGATAGAAAAGTCCGCTGTGGCATTATTTTAAGAATTGGCGGCAATAATTTCAGTAAATTTTTCGGGATATTCTTTAGACACATCTAGAATCTTGTTTAACTTTTAATTATAGATTATGTAAGGAATGTCTTTGCTTAAATATTTCAAACCAACCATGACTTGACAAAAACGTTATTTTTTTTTTGTGCAGTTGCTAACGTAGATGGTAGCTAATCATTAAGTTTTTAAAAAATTCTCCAAGCTTTACTTGTAATAGCAATGGTATCAATTGGGATTCGCTTTTGAGTTTGATTTTCTATCCAGATCATTAGTGGCTTTTCCATATTTTCAACTGTAATGTCCCGAACCCATGAAAATGTACTCAGGCTCATTTTGGTTCCAGCTGCTACACTTTTCGCTATTATGTTTTCATTTTTAATAGATAAATATTTTTGAGATTTGTGCAGAATATATTTACTGAAAAAAATTAAATTTTGCTAAAATATTTAAAAAAAAAAAATCGTGTAAATTGAGGCAATTTCCACATCCCTCGATGTAAACAAGAAAAGTAAGAAAAGTATCGTGTAAAAAGAGGAATAGGTGTACTTGTATAAAAACTTTATATCTAATCTTCAGAAGTTCCACATAATTTGCAAAATTAAACAAAATAATAAATAAACCTAAATATCGGTTGAAATAAAAAAGATAACTTACATATGTATGCATGTTTTTTGTAGAACTTCCAAGGACTATTTATGTTCTAAAGTTCTGCACATTCCGATCATAATAGTATTTGGTGATTTTTAATCAAAATATAAATCCCAAGGTTGCGTGTAATTTTGTTAATTAAGCGTAAAGAGCTTTATTTACTACTTTGGTATATTTTTGTAACCCCAACTGAAATTTTCCGGAAACAAATTTCGTAGATTATTTGAGTCCTAAAATGTCCTTTTTGGAAGCTCTTTTTTTTAGTTTCTGAAAAAAAGTTCAAATTGACCCCTAAAGAGAGGAGATAGAGGGTTACGATCTCCTCAAAAATTATCCCCATAAAATAACACAGTATAACTCTGACAATAAAAATTCTCTCAGATATAAATTTTTCTTATTTAGTATAATGCATCTCTTGATGCATTTAACCCGCTTTAACCCGTTGTAAATAAAACTCATACCTACTGGACTATCAGTTTATTCTACAAAAAATTTACTCAACATGCCCTTTCAAGATTATTGGGTCGCTACTCTATTCCAATCAAAATGTCTCGATTTGATGTACACAGTAATTTTTTAAAATTGTAAATGAATACAATTGCAAATGAGTAACATTTTCATGTCCATTTGGGAAATATTTTAAATATATTTGTTTTTCCTTCAGTAAATATAAGCAACTTAAATTTGCATTTGAAGTTAATATACATAATAATAATAATAATAATATACATGGGTGTATATTTTGATATACACCCACACATAAATGCAAATTCATAACTGGCTGTACTTAAATAATATTTCAAAACTAAATTTGATTTTGGGTTGTCGAAAAAGTATTTTTCATTAAAAAAAACTTTAATGAAAACTTAAAGAGAAAAATTTGCAATTCCTTTTTATATTTTTTGAGATTTTTGAGTATAAATTGAACCATTTAGCTATTAAGATTTTTTTGTGATTTGAGATTATTTCATAAATTCGTAGTTCGTAGCACTTTTTGGTCTGCTTGAATTTTAATTCTTTCTATTCATTATTTAAGTGTGAAATATCAATGATAGTTTATTTTGAATTTTTGAAAAATAACATGATACAAGCTTTGTTTCAAAAGTATGATATCAATCATACGCCACCTTTCTCAAATTCAAATTTAACAGAATGATTATAATCATCACAAATAATCAGAATTAACCACCAACTCACCTGTGTGTAGGAAACCACACAAAATTAATATTTTTTTTAAAAACGTTTAAAGGAATTTGTTAAGCGATGTCCATAAAATTTCTTAACTGTTCCCGACGCATTAATTTAGCACATAAAACACATTAATTTATTAATTTTACAACGATATACATATTTAAAAAGTGATGAAGCTTACCTGGTGTAGTTTTCCACACATATGTAATTTCTATTATTTTCCATTAGGAACAGCATTTATTGTCGTAAAATGTGCAGTTTCTCCATTTTGTTTGTATAAACTATGTTAAAGATAAACTTTGTCGATAAGAAGTTAAGTATGTAAATACAAAAATGGATTAGTTATTCATGATTTTTGTTACAAAAAAAAAAAAAAAACAATATACGTTGCTAGTGAAATTTCGAGAGTAATATTTCATTTGAAAAATATCGGAGAAAAATAACAAAGCATAACCTTAAATTAAAATAAAACACAGAAAAACGTTATTGATGTTTATCTAATTGGCTTTATTAATTTTATAATTTTATTGCATTAATGTTTAAATGTTACTTCGGGTATGAGCCTGTCCTGACTAGCGCGTTTATGGCTCAACATGGAGGTTCAATTTTCAGACATCCTTTGCAGTAAATCAGCCTGTATTTTGGCAATAACGCATCGAATGCTCAATTGTTTCTGGTTTATCTCCATAGACCTGGGACTTTACACATCACCAGAGATAATAATATAAATAACAGCGCCAAATCACATGAACGTCGCGCATTCGTTGCGTATACTTAATATTTAATGTTATCAAAAATCCGATATCAATCATACGCCACCTTTTTCAAATTCAAATTTATATGTTTATATGTCGTTTTGAAGGGTACATAACTGTTATTTATTCTCACTTAGTTATTCAACAGTGTCGAATTTTGTACCGAAAAAAGTGCAGCTGAAGCACACCGATGCTCGCCAAAGCTTATGGTGAATGTGTTGCAGCGGTTTCAACGTGCGAGAGATGGTTGATGCGGTTCAGAAGTGGTGACTTTGACACGGAAGAAAAAGATCTTCCAGGCCAGCCAGAAAAGTCCAAGAAATGAAGGCATTACTCCGTTAAGATCTGAACTGGAGTACCCTCCAATTCAGAACAGATTATTCAAAATTGGCTTGATTCGTTCTTCGCCTCAAAAGATGTGCAATTCTTTTGGCGAGTAATCCATATGCTGCCAGAAAGATGAGAAAAGGTCATAGCTAACAATGGCCAATAATTTACACAAATTAATACTGTACAAATACTTCAAAATAAAAGCTACAAATATTGAAAAATCTCGCATTAATAAAATCGGGAGTTTTTTTGTTTAACTGACTCTAAATTGTATGAGTTTATCGAATATAATCAAAATCGGAAGATCCAATTTAATTTTGTTATGATGACTTATGGAAGTCATGATATATTAGCAGTACATAATTACGCACCGTTACGTATGAGCTACTTAAAATTGATCATACGTACCATGAATATTTGATATAAATAATTTTTATGTTACAACAAATATAAAATGTGGGATGTATTCAAAACACGAAATACTCTCAATTGTTTAATGTTTATCTTATGGTTTTCGTCAAATTTTATTAATACAAATTTTGAATAGCATTTACTTTTGAGGGGCCCTGAGGTAAATAATTATACTCAAAATTATATATATAACTTGTAAAAATACATATAAACACAATTTAACGGATTTTTATGTTACTCAAAAAAAACCTTTTAAGTCATAAATAACAAAAACTTACTAAAAAGACCTAACTCAATTGCCAGAAACTTAAGTCGTGAGAATGTATTCCACTATATATGCATTTCTATATGACTAAGACTTCAACAATGTCACTTTATCTGGAAGGAACAATAGGCTGCTTTGGAATTTCTAGTGGGTGTGGGTATACAAAAGAAAATAGTTATTTTGGAATATTTGGTGAACTGTTACTGTGAAAGCTGCAAAACATCGCTTGATTTACTCTGCAACAATTATGAGAAGCTTGGCATACAAATGGGCATGATTGGATAAATGGCCTGGGTCCATCCATATAAAGTATATAGTTATTTTCGAAAATCTGCAGAACTGTAATGTTTTCAGTCATTAAACTATCTCAATTTCTCAGTCACTGCATGAAGTTTAACCATAAATGGGACAGATCAGAACATGGGATGTGACACCTCATATACAAAGTAAATAAAATAAGAACGGCTGGGCCGATTTCTGTAAAGTTTTTTGTCAGTTGTTCGTATTTTCGAGGAGAAGGATTTTACGGAAAAGGTCGAAAAATTGGAAAAATCGAAAATCGAGTTTTACTCTAAAGTTTGTCTGAAGGCTAAAAATTGGGACGAGGCGAAGTTCGCCGGGTCCGCTTGTAAAATGTGAATATTTTGAAAACTTTATTTGTGGAAGTCTTCTTCTTATTTGATTTGTGCTCGTGACACCTCCCATACAATGTAAACCGTCAATATCGAATATCTTAAGAACTATAATTGCAAAAGTATTTAAACTCTATATGCATTAAGTTCTTACACAATACGATGGCACATATAATGCAAAGTAAATAGTTATTTTTGAATATCTGTAGAACTACAATTGTGAAAGTTTTCAAAATTAATATAAATCCATTTCATATCACTGCATGATGTCTAACCAAATCCTTATCCCATACAAACAAAATAATTATTTCTTAATATTTTGAGAACTATAATTGCGAGATTCTTCAAACTTGGTCCGGATAGTTCTATTATAATTTTTCATAGTTTGCCTGAAAATGTTTGGGATTGGATTAGTGGGCGTGGCAGCTCCTTTCATACAAATCAAATATTAAATTTCGAATATCTGCAGAACTACAATCTTAAAGTATTTAAACTTTGTATGATTCAATTTTTATCATTCTACGAAGTTTAGCTAAAAATGGTTGCGAGATTCTTCAAACTTTGTCTGAATACTTATACCTTAAACCACCATAATGAGGAGGGTATAATGTATTTGTGCTTATGCTGATAGCGTCTAAAAATATTAGTCTAACACCCAACTTAAAGTATACCGATCGAATCACTTTCTGAGTCGTTTAACGACGTCCGTTCGTCCGTCTTGCTGGCTGAAGATATTTCGATAAAATTAGCTACGTACAATTTTGTCGGTCCAAGAACGAAGCTTATTGAAACTGGCTGAAATCGGTCCATTATTTCACCTAAACCCCATACAAATGTCTTCCATAAATTGGACTTTATCGGTCATAAATTTTTGATTTATATTGGTATCAACACAAGTTTTATAAGTTTTATATATAAGGAATTCATGTCACTTAATTTGATGATGATCGGTCCATAATTTGTCATAGCTACCATATTAGGCTCGCTTCTGAAAATAACTTTAACGAACATAAATCTCTTAAAAATGTTGGTATACATACAAAATTCAACTAAAATAACTCCCATATAGACATAAATCACATGATCTAATTTCATGGAGATTAGTCTATAATTAGTCCTAGCCCTCATATAGGGCCCTCATCTGAAAATCGGGCTTGACCGACCACATTTTCTTACTTGTTTTTAATAACTTTACATGGCGCCTCACATATAAAATAAACACGGAGAAAGGGACGTGCCCGCTCCGATTTAAAATAAATATTTATTACCGAATATCTGGAGAAGTATAATAGTGAGATTCTCAAATTTGTACGTTAGTTATTTTGTTACAACTGTACGTAGTTGAGAACAAGTGAAGGTAGTTCAGAACAAGGGAGATGCTCAATACCATACAAAGGTAATAGTCATTATTGAATATTTTGGAAACTACTATTGGCAGTGTTTAAATTGCTTTGTTGCCAGTATCCGTTGTTTGTCTTAAAGGGGATCGGAACAGGTTGGGTAACCCGTCCCACATTCGATTATATGTTATTAATGGATATCTGGACTTTGTGAGTCTCAACACTATGCATGTGTTATTTCATTACCATTGTACGCAGTTGCATACCAATGAGTGCTATCAAAACATACAAAGTAAATAGTTATTTTTGAATAGCTAAAGAACTATTATAGCAAGAGTAGCTTTCTATAAAACACTTTCCTGTGATACTGAGTAATTTGATCAAAAATAATCTGAAGCAAAAATTGTCTACTGTAAACACATACGAATTTATAGTGTAGCAAACGTCTAAAGAAAAGTATCAAGATTTTTTCCAATTACGAATTTATAGTGTAGCAAACGTCTAAAGAAAAGTATCAAGATTTTTTCTAATTAAGCGATGTCAAAAACTTTTGGACAAGACAGTGTCGCGGTTAACCAAGAATGTCACAAAAATAAGTCTAGGATATCAGTCCCATATATAATTAATTAGCTCTGAAAACCAATAATTTTTTAGATTTTTAATTTAGCGTATGAATATTTATATTAAAAACTGTATAAGTCATATATATATTCTAAAGAATGCACGTTTTAAATTCCAACCAGAAAAAAAATACAAAAATAAAAGTAAAAGAGCAAATGAGAATCTAGAATTGGCATGCATGTGTTCGGATCAAATTTGACACTGGAAACTTTTCAAAAATTAATACATTCAACAAATTTGAAATTTTCTTTTAAATAAATACAAATTTTATTTCTAGCTTAATAAAGTAAATGATTTTAATATGAATTCATATTTAAAAAAACCGAAATATGCAACATTAGCTAATTAAATAAATTATTTAATTAAAGAACTTCTCTGTAGCCTGCATTTTCATTAATACGCTTAAATGTCCCTTGTTACTTAATTTCAATTGTCTTGCTGGAATTTTTTTTTTATAATTTTTTAATGCAATTTATGCATTTTAGTTGGTTTCCTTTTATTCTTTTATGCTTTTACAAGTTTTGTGCTCTAAATGACATAATTTTTCATTGACTTTTCAACTAGTTTTATTTTGAGTTTTTTTTTTATTCTTTCTTTTCGTTTATAGTTTGTGGAAAAGGAAAAAAAAAGAATCTTGAAAATCTTTTTACACTTCATAATATTTCTATTCATTAGGATTTTTTCTTGCCAAGTTTTCGATTTCTTTTCATTTTCCTCTTGTTCTATTTTCATACTTTTTCGTAGACATTTTTTAGACAGGCAGACATTTACAGATGTGGCAAGCAAATGTCCATTTAGTCATGTCGGTCGTCCTTTAATAAAGTCATTTGCCATTAAAAGTACTAACTGTGATAATCATAAGGATAATAACAATGAATATAAATAGCACTTGGAAAATGTACAAAAAAAAAATAAAAAAATTAAAATACTCTTATGACGAAAATAGATTCACTCGATATGCGCAGCTTAACTTGTTTTCAGGGATAAACTAAATGACAATAAAATGTGTTAAAAGGTAAATTTAATGAATACATTTTTGGTTTAATTTAATTTCTGTTGAAAAATAAGTAATTAAATTATCTAAGGAAGCAATAAAAGCCACACATTAATAAAATCCCTTAAAATATGCTTCAATGCTTCAAATAAATTTCCGAACACAATAATTAACAAATAAATTACTTATTTGCCTCTCTTCATTTCCTATTGACAAACCCAACCGAATCAAATCAAATAGATTTTAAATCAAAAACACTTGTATTTTCATCCCTCATATCTTTAAACATATAAAGTGATTTAAAGATTTTACAATTTAGATTAAATATTTAAATATTTATGTGTATATAAGAGAATAAGCATTCAAAATTTACAGCCAGCATATGTGTGAATGTGTGTGTGTAAATTTATGAGAAATTATATGTGCAATAAATAAAAATTTAATCATTGCAAAAACATCTCTAACATATAATAACAACAAATAACGACAAGAACAACTGTCAACACCTGATGACAACCTTTTTTTTAAAAGTATGTTTACATGTATGTTTTTAACGTCTTTTCAATCAATATGGCAACAGCAACAACAGCAAAACAACTTCGGCATTGACACCAGCAAAACCAACAATATACAAAATAAAACCACTGAAACCGCAAAAACCACCCAGAAATTTTCGAAACAAACCCAACACAACCGAACACTACCGTACCGTACCGAACTGAACTGAACTTAACTGCTATGAACCAGTATACATGACATTGTACGAGTTTAAATTTTCGAAATTATAAATAAATATACTTGAATATGCAAAAAACAAATCATAGACATTCGGTACGAATATCCTCATGTCTATGGGGCATACATGAGTATCTGTATGTATGTTTACATGGCTACATGGGTTAAATTTTAATAGACAACGAGTACAAGACAGTGTTGATAACTAATTTATTACAACCAGTTTACTAGGTTTTTGCTTATGATGTGAGAAATTTATACATATTATGTTACTTAAGGCGTCTAACTTCGGGAAAAGTATTTTGAAAAAAATTCAGGACATCAAACTTTTGAGATATTTATTAAGTAAGAAAATAATAAAAATATATCTTTGAATATAATATGAATCTTAGTGATCAAATGAGGTACCTTCTAAATTATTAGATGATTCGCTCTAAAGTTGGAACGACTACGATCTCTAGATTTGCCAAAAGACATTCATGTCCTTTCTCCACTTCTGTGAACCTGGCCTTAAATTGTCTGCTTATGAAACTAGATTCCTAGAACTATAAGACTATTGCCTACCCTGATGATGGAATTCATCTGGGTACGCTATTGCAAAGAAGATGACACTCGAAATATTAAATCGATGGAGTATCGAAAGTGGTTTGAGTGTAAATCGCAGAAAAACTGAACTAGTACTGTTTATTCTACGGTCTAATATCCCTAATTTCACGGACAATGCAAAGTACCTGAGTATCATACTCGACAGGAAATTATCCTGGAAACTCAATACAAAGGCAAGAGCAGCTAAGGCCATGACGGATATGTATGTCTGGAAAAAGGCAATATGCACGAGATGGGGTATTAGACTCTGGAACATGAATTGGCTAGTTAATACGTTTACTAAACCTATATTATTCTACGGGGTCTCTATCTGGTGGAGGGCAATGGATAGGGCCTCAAATCGTATACTCTTTGAAAGGGTATTAAGAAGCATGGCAATCCTGATAACAAGAGCACTGCGAACCACCACGACGAAGTCGCTCTTCATTCTACTCAACTGGATTCCAGTAGATAAAATGGCCAGGAAACTGGCATTGAACAAGGCCTTCAGGCTCAACGCCTGCAGCGCTTAGGATTATAGATCAGTATACAAAATCTTCCTGATCATATTGATTAGTGCACTCCCAAGCCCTTCTTCCCGAGGAACTTTGGTTTCTCAATTTTATCCAATATGAAATGAAGCTATCCATCAATACGGATGGCTCCAACAAGGGAGATAGAGTGGGCGGTGGTGTATACATCCCTGAATTTGGAGTAAGAATATCTTTTCGACTTCCAAATGGATGTAGAATTCTTCAGGCCGAAGTATCGGCGAGAGATTCGACAGTTTTACTCACATGGGTACGTGAACACAGGGACAATAAAGGCAATTGTATTGCAGATTATTTGGCAGAATTACCAGCCTTGATGTCGGAAGACGAGATAGACTTCCTTTACGGATTTCCACTGTCAAGGAAAGCTTTTGATGTGCCCTGAAAATTGCAGGCTACTACATTACTATGATAACAGTTTGAGGTCTTTGAAGAGCGTGGCCGATCCATTACCATTTTCAGTTTCTGATTTCTAACTGGTATCTATACGATTTCGGCCATTCGGTATTTGTTGAAAATATAATAAAAGTTCTGCAGGGCCAAAGGTTGATGAAAACCTGTATAGAATTAAGATTGAAGCGATTTGCATTCCAAGATTCTCATCCCTACAGCGTAACAGATTTAACACTTCTGTTGAAAATATTAATTTTGGTGCGTTTGAAGATGTGTTGTGAATTGCACAGCGGTTGGCATGAGCAAGTAGTTAAAGATTTGTCGTATAGTTTTTTTATATCGCTCAGTTTCTATTGAAATCGTGAAATCTATGCGTTCGTTCAATCGCCAGATGATAATGGACAGGGCTGGAGTGCTGCAATTTGTACTTTTATTTGGCTGCTGATTGTGTCTTCTTGCTCTTAATGTTGTCGTTAGCAGCCTTGGTTCCTTTGGCAGGACACCAAACAATCGCTAATTCTGTATGTATAGGAAAAAAATTATGCTATTAGCCTCTATCAGGAGTAAACAGCGTATGTCGCCATCTTCAAATAATGTATTTGGTTAGGCTGAGATTATGACAATTACGTGTTTCATAGACCATTTGGATAGATGCAATTAACCCCGTATTCCGATCTCCCAATCATGACCTTTGCATGACAAACCGAATCGATTTACGATTTCCTAGTGCCACGATGCTAGTGGCCGACATATCAGGGCAAAGATAGGGATACTCTGTTTTCTCTGTGTAAGTAACTTAGCACTGAGAGCTATCTATTTGTTCAAATTACGGGCATTAGAGGGTGATAACGAAACCCCAACCAACCAGGAACCGGGAACCTCATTTATCCAGTTCGTCCACAATATTATTACTAAGTATATCAGCAGTGTTCGCCCACCAAAATAACTCCGGAATATAATGTCCGGCAATCATGTACCGGTTTAGATGTTGCGTAAAACCCTAAGAGAGATTAAATAGTACATTTATTGCCATAACATATCCTTCGCAACAAATAGCCTGCAGTAATAATTCATAAATCACTATATTTTTCAACACAGTCTCCTTTGAGCTCTAAACACTTTGTACAATGTTTCTCGAATTTTTTTTTTTTTTTTCCTTCCAAAAAATAAGATTTGTCGAGGTCATAAAAAAAAATATTTCATCGTTGGAGTCAACTCTTTCCACTGAGCCATTTCTTCAGACTTGGAGACAAAAAATAGTCACTCGGGTCTAATCCGAAGAATATGGCGGATGAGGGACCAATTCATGGGCTAATTCATGCACATGTATGCACGCTTTTGTGTAGCCGATTGTGAGCAAACCTGACAGCTATCTTGCGGAAAGCTTTCTCATACCCAAGTGATCATTCAAACTTAAAGCCACTCAGCCATGTTAGATGCCTGTGGCTTCCACAATCATTCGCACTATCAATCTCTGATCAGCCAACATTATCCTGATATTTTTGAATTGTTTCGACTGGGAGTCCAGAACGTTCGCCATTGTCGGTGCTTGTACGGCGAAAACGAAATTCAGTAAAACACTTTTTTACCATTCTTCTTAGCCTTCATTTGAGTGATGGTTTTTTCCGAAAAAAATAATGCTTTATGAGCACACGATATTCACTTTTTTCCAATTTCTTAGTCAAGTCAAGAGGTAGTCTGCTATCAATGGCTGTCAAACACAGTTTGATCAAATTTTGACAGAAGTCAAGTGAAGGATGCCTATTGACAAGACCAGTATTGCCCTTTCAGTTAAGAGCCGGGAAATTCAAAAAGTCGCACACTTATTGATTCACCCTCATATAAAGAACTTAACGCCAGATGCGGTGCTTCGTAACGTATTCCTGAATCTTTTTGAATATTCCGCACTAGATGTTATCCCATACATTAGTTCGGGATTGGTAACCATGTCAAGTAGCTATTGCGTTCCTTGGATTTATTCATTATGACTTTTTCAGAATGACCCCAGAATGGTTCCCAGATATTGTTCGCAATTTTAAACCCCCACTTCCACCCCATTTAGGTATGGTTCAGTATATGGTATATGAATGAAATTATACAAAGTTGGTTAATGTGCAATAGTCCACCAATTCCATATACAGAAGTGATACAATTCATCTATATTTAAAAGAATTATACAATGATATTGGACGACTGACTATGTGCGAGTTAGGAAGTATACTCCTCAGAACTCTCTCTTATTAAAACTGCCTGAATATAAAAATCAATGTTTAGATTGAATATAAATAAATTCATGTGTCTTTGCTTCTGAGAACAGAAATTCTGCTATTTAACGGATGAAGTTGTTTCTGGTAGACCAAACACATTTGTAATTAAAACGCTAAGTATACCACACTAATACATAATATTTGCTACAGCTTTACAACTAATGCCACTGTTACAACTACAACTAAAAATAGTTGTTGTTATTGTTGCAGCTGCTGTTGCTGTTGCAGTTGTTTTTGTTATTATTATTGCCGGGTGCTACTGTCATTTATCATGTCATTCATTTGTAAATTATTACACATACAATTTTGTAATTGCAATTTTATTTATATTCTACAATATCTACTATATGGCTAAAGAGCAAGAGAAATTGTCATCAACATTAATACACATATAAAAATACATACATGAATATATGAACAGTGTATGTGCAGTTAAATATTTGCCTAAATCGTACATGATAAATTTACTCAAATATTAACACATGCACACACAAACCCCAAGTAAATGTACAACAAATGTTCATAAATTTAAAATTTATCCCTATTACGAGTATTATTTTTTCATATGGAAAAAATAAAATATTTCGCCTTTTTTAGTTTATGAATTTTTAGAGCTTTTACAAATACTAAAAGAATCATGTTTGTAAATCCATTTAACAAGCTTGAAAAATTGTATCTAGTTTTTTTTTTTTTAATTTTAACAAAAACAACAGCAACAACAAAATGAATTTTTAATAAAATTTATGCAAACAAATTAAAAGTCTATAATAAAAAAAATTGTACTGAAATTGAACAGTATGATGCAGCAGCCCAAAATGCAGCAGTTGAAACAACATCAACAAATATGGAAAAATGGTTTAAATAAAATTTTTCTAGTCTGTTGGAAAAAAATATTTGTTCAAAATAAGTAAGTAGATTTGAATGTGGAAAAGCAAGTGCATGTAAATTCTTTTAAATGGTTTAGAGATTTTTTGAGGGGCAGGATTAATTAGTCAGCAGCTCGTAACTGACTACTATGACCTTATAGGTTTTGTAAATCTGTCTATGCAAGGATAGCTGTATTGAAAATTTTATTTTTAAGAAAAGTTTCAATATTTTCTATATGAAAATTGCCTCTTTGAAACAGTTTTATATATGAAATATGTTTGAGATAGTTTTCTATATGAAAATTTTTAGAGACACTTGTCTCTTTGAGACTGTTTTATATATGTTCATTGTCTCTTTGAGACAGTTTTCTATATGAAAATAGTCTCTTTGAGACAGTTTTCTATATGAAAATTGTCTCTTAGAGACAGTTTTCTATATGAAAATTGTATCTTAGAGACAGTTTTCTATATGAAAATTGTCTCTTACAGACAGTTTTCTATATGAAAATTGTCTCTTTGAGACACTTCTGTATATGGAATTGGTGGAATATTACACATCAACCAACTTTGTATTATCTCATTCATATACCATGTATTGAACCATACCTAAATGGGGTGGAAGTGGGGATTTAAGATTTCAAAAAATATCTGGGAACCATTCTGGGGTCATTCTGAAAAAGTCATAAGGGTGACCGACGAATAAATCCAAGGAACGCAATAGATACTTGACATGGTTACCAATCTCGAACTAATGTATGGGATAACATCTACTGCGGAATATTCAAAAAGATACTTTGGAATGTTGCACTGATACTCAGGAATACGTTACGAAGCACGGCATTTGGCGACTTTTTGAATTTCCCGGCTTTTAAGTGAAAGCGCAATACTGCTCCTTTCAATAGGCATCTTTCACTTGACTCCTGTCAAAATTTGATCAAGCTGCGTCATTGTATGTGTTTGACAGTTATTGACTACCTCTTGACTTGAGGAGAAATTGGAAAAAAGTGAATTTCTCTTGCTCATTAAGTATTTTTTTTTTTTTTCGGAACAAAACCATCACTCAAATGAAGGCTAAGATTGCTAAATAATGTGGGAACTCAGGACTATCACTTTCAATGGTAAAAAAGTGTTTTACTGAATTTCGTTTTCGTCGTTCTGGACACCTTGTCAAAACAATTGAAAAACATCAGGATGGTGTTGGCTGATCGGAAATTGAAAGTGCGAATGATTATGGAAGCCATAGGCATCTAACATGGCTCAGTGGTTTTAATTTTGAATGGCCATCTTGCTTTCCGCAAGATGGCTGTCAGTTTTGCTCACAATCGGCTACACAAAAGGGTACATACATGTGCATGAATTAGCCTATGAATTGTCCCTCATCTGCCCTATTCTCCGGATTTAGCACCGAGTGACTATTTATTGTCGCTCAACCTGAGAAAATTTCTCGGTGGAAAGAGATTTGACTCCAACGATGACATCATATCACAAAAATACGTTTTTTATGACGTAGACAAATCTTATTTTTTTTTTTTTTTGGAAGGAATAAAAAAAATGGAGAAACATTGTAAAAAGTGCATAGAGCTCAAAGGAGACTATGTTGAAATACTGTGATTTTTTTTCCAAAAACCTGTGTTTCATTCAAAATGTCTAGATCTTTTCAAGTCTACGCCTCGGGTGTTTGTTTGATTTTACATTCACAGTTTTTGGAAAGTGCTGAGATCTCGATCATTAAATGAAATATTACTACAGGCTATTCCATGAGAAGGAAATGTTATGACAATAAATATACTATTTAATATTTCTCGGTTTTTTCGCAACATCTAAACCGGTGCAGGATTGCCGGACATTGTTTTCTGGAGTTATTCTGTTGAGCGAATACTGCTGATATACTTAGCAATAATGTTGCGGACGAACTGGATAAATAAGGTTCCCGGTTCCTGATTGGTTGGAGTTTCGTTATCACCCTCTAATGTCCGTAATTTGTACAAATAGATATCTCTCAGTGCTAAGTTATTTATGGAGTAAAAATATTTTGTAATTTTTACCGCTAGATATTGATTTGAAATTAGTATCAAGTTACCTTATAACTAAATTTATCTGCCGGGCATTTTACACTTAACATATTAATTTGTTGATATTCAGGGCATAAATAGGCTACAATGGGGAGTTATAAAGGTCTGTTCAGAGGCTTCGTGCTGCGATGTCGACTTCTTTGCCGTCTTTACGACAGCCGAAGATCGATAGCTCTGGTGGAGGTTTAACGGGTTTCTAATAGCTGTGCTGACAGAGTATTGGAGGAGGAATTAGCAAAAGAGTATCTCTATCATTGTCCTGATATGTCGGCCACTAGCATCGTGACACTAGGAGAAGATACTCTCAAAATTGATTCGCTCATTTGTAAATCGGGTCGGTTTGTCCTGCAGAGGTCATGATTGGGAGATCGGAATACGGAGTTAAGTGCATCTATCCAAATGGTCTATGAAACCAAAATACATTAGTTGAAGAAGGCGACATATGCTGTTTACTCCTGCTAGAGGCTACTGGCATAATTTTTTTACAATACATACAGGATTAGCGATGGTTTGGTGTCCTACCAAAGAAACCAAGGAACCAGCGACAGCAGTAAGAGCAAGAAGACACAATTGGCAGCCAAATGTTAAAACGGCAGCACTCCAGCGCTGTCGAATATCATCTGACGATTAAATGACCACATAGATTTCTCGATTTCAATAGAAACCGAGTGATAAAAAAAAGATACACGACAATTCACAACACATCTTCAAACGCACCAAAATTTATATTTTCATCAGAAGTGAAGGGATGTGAATCTTGGAATACAAATCGCTACAATCTTAATGATATACAAGTATTCATCAACCGTTGCCCCTGCAGAACATTTATTTTATTTTCACCAAATACCGATTGGCCGAAATCGTACAGACACGACTTAAGTCCGAAATCAGAAACTGAAATAGATTGGCCATGCTCTTCTAAGACCTCAAACTGTTATCATAGTAATAAAGTATCCTGCGATTCTCAGGACAGCCGCATCATATTTTCATATTTTATGTTTTCAAATAAAATCTAGAATGTTTGGAAAATAATATTAAAATTTCATATATATTTTTGTTGTTTAAAAATTTTTGAAATTTTCCTTGGATTTTTTTTATGATTTTCAGCTAAAAAAGGAGAAAATATGCGCGAAACTGACTTATGTAAGTTTTATTATGATTAACGATAATTTTTAAGTTTCAAATATTGTTAATACATCTTAAAATATTGGCCAATATATAATATTTTTGAAATAATTTATTAGATAACACCTATGAAATGTTTATACACTAACCCATAGTGCATTAGAATGTAATTGATTGATAGTAAATACTATTTACCAAAATTTATTAAATATTATTACCCAGATCCGGTGCACTAAGGAATTCTAAATGCAAAACGCTACAGCATACAATGGTTAAACCTAACAGTGTCAAAAGCAACAACCCAGATTTAACTAACCTAAAAATTTTAAAAGGATGCAGAAGTAACAGCAACAACATGCACTTGACTAAAAGCACAAATTATTTACTTCCACACATAGATCCACGCACATAGATGATGTATATGGTTATGTCAAAGAGTGGGTGAATATGTCTGCGGGTATGTAATTTAAAGGTACAAATTTATATACAAAAGTATGTAAATGTGTGTCAGAATATGTGTTCATATGTGTGTTAAATTTAAACATACATCCTCAAACACATACTGAATATGGCTGTATTTCAGAGAAAGTGTATATATTTTGTGTTAGTTGAAAAATTATGATTATGCCAATGACGATGTTAAAAAAATAACACCAAAATTCTGTACTACTTCTAGTTGGTTTTTTTGTATTTTGTAAACAAATATGATGTCAAACATATAAGTAGGTTGCAAAGAGTTTTGTTTATTTTTCTGTATGCAACAAAGTAGAGAAAAGCTCAAAGTAAAATTCTTAACGAAACCTGCTTTAACAGCGGTACTAAACTTTAAACATTTTACTGACAAATGATAATCACAGCTGGTGATTTTGTGCATTGGGAGGTGTGAGCGTATGTGTGTATTCGCTATTTTGTTCTTAGGAAATAAAACACTGATTTTCATCTGTGTTGAAAGAAATAAGCAACTGAATATATAAAGTAGACTACAGCAAAATTGTACGGGTTTGTCTCTATACATTACCCTAAGGTTTTGAATAGTAGAAAAAAAACAGTTTTTAGGAAAAATTTCACATTTTTGTTTGAAAATCTTCAATAGTTGTCATAGTATTTGTTAAAACATGGAACCATTTCAATAGAGAGTATCCATACGATTTAGAATCTAGTTATATTAGACACGTGTTTATCATAGCCTGTAACAATTTTAATATTTTTTTCCATACACATGGAAAATTCAATACATACGCGAAAGTACAGACTGCGTACTCAGTTTTTCTTCATCAGGTCAGATGTCCTTTTTAAAGGACTTTTAAATTTCGGAGGATAAACATTAAAAAAATTATGTGAAATAAATACATTTCATCCCATTTCATCGAATCATATAAAAGCTAAGAAAATCAGCAGTATAATAAAGTTATATTTTTCCCCCCTTAATTAAAAATATGGAAGAAAAATTGTTTTAAAAACACATTTAAAAATAAAATTTTTATAAAAATGTTTAAAAAATATTTTTCATTTTTATTTAGAAACAATAGGAAACCATATATCTAAGTAGACTATTGACATTCTAAGGTTTTGTTTGATACCTATTTTGAAATCAAAAATCTTTTATATTAGGTGTATGACTTGAAAATGCGTGATTTTTCGAATTTTCAGCTTTTATTTTAAAATAGAATAATATATTCCAGAGAGAGAGAGAGAGTACCGAATCGATCGAAAGAAATAGTGTTCGGACGGAACAAGGTCTGAACTATAAAACGGGTGAGGCAGAACTTCCCAACAACTTCATTCTAAATACTTTTTAACACGTAAGTATTGCATAATATGGAAGAGCGTTGTCATGGTGCAATATTACGCTTTCATGTCTGGCCGCATATTCTGGACATTTTTCCGCAAATGCTCGCTACAAACGAATAAGTTGCATTCGGTGCAGGTTCCTTGAAGTGGTCTGGCCAGATTTCAGCAGCTTATAAGACATAGGACCCCTTTGCTCCCACCAAATACAGATCATTACCTTAGCGCTTGGGGTTATCGTAATGGTCCATTTTTCATCGTAAGTAATCATTCAATGCAAAAACTGTTTACTTTTATAGCGTTCAAGCATCATTTCAGAAATGCAAATCATCTTTCAAGGTCTCTCGGCTTAAATGAATATGGCTTGCAATTTCCCTGCTTTTAAGTAAATCCTGCTGCTCGCAAGCATTTTAAAATTTCTGCTTGAATAGCTCCCAATGATTTAGCAAGCTCTTGTTGAGTTTTACAACAATCTTCATAATTCCTCCAATTATTGGTGTTCAAACTTTTTGGCTGGCCTGTGCAATCTTTGTCTTCCGTGTCAAAACAACACATCTGAACCGAACAAGCCATCTCTCGCACATTGAAACCGATAGAACACATCCACCATAAGCTTTGGTTAGCAATCGCTGTGCTTCAGCGGCACTTTTTTAAAATTAAAGAACTTCTCATATATTACGCTTAGTTGACACAAAATTTTACCAAAAAATACGTTGTTGTTTAATGTTCAATGTTCAATAACTATGTGAGAATAAATGACAGACGTACCCTTCAAACTGATATGTCATAGTTATTAAAAACAAAAAGCATTCAGTATCTGGCGTGGTAACAAAAATATGGAAACTGAATAGCTGCGCAAAAAGGCGAGACCTTCGTGTGCCAAAGTGCTGAGACGTAAAAAATCTCTACACGAGCAACGCCTCCGAGCTAAAGTTCTTGGTGCTCCCCGGGGCAGCAAACGTTTTTGGTCATTCATTAAAAGAATAAAGGATAATGCTAGTTCCTCAATCATTCACTGACCCGATTGATAAAGCTAAACTTTTGGCTGAATTATTTGCAAATAATTCGAATTTACAGGAAAGCAATCAACCACTACCCGAGCTTGAAAGAGTATCAGTAACTATGCCGAATATATTCTTTCGTTCTCAAGCAGTTAAAAATGTTTTAAAACAAGTCTTCTGGGTCGGATAGTATACGAGCACTGGTCTTGAACCAGAGTTCCTCGATGCTAGCCCGTCCGTTAGCAAAGCTTTTCAGCATATTATACCGTGCCGGAAAATTTCCTATATGTTGGAAGGTTGCTAATGTAACGCCAATTCCAAATAATTATCGCCCAATAGCAATTTGCTCTGCACTTTCCAAAGCTATGGAAAGTATGGTTAACCACAATCTTGCGAAATATCTAGAGTCGAACAATTTACTTAGCGACCGGCAGTACGGCTTTCGTAGAGGACGCTCTACGGGGGACTTGCTTGCTTTCCTATCGGAAAAATGGTGCCGTTCCATTCACCGTTTCACTCTAGATATTTCTAAGGCATTCGACAGGGTGAGGCATGGTTCGCTCTTATCGAAACTTATTGATTTTTATGTCGGGCTTTCACAGAGATCGCACTATACGAGTTGTTGTAGATGGGATCTCATCAAATGAGTTCAAGATTAATTCAGGGGTCCGTTCTTTCTCCTAGTCTATTTCTTATTTTTTTAAATGACCTTCTAAGTCAAACTTCCAACCTTATCTATTCTTTTGCAAATGACAGCAACATTTGCAATTCATATTCATGCAACTATAAGCTAAGCCTTTCGGAGATTAGGGCAATGAGGCAAAAAATGAATGATACACTTAACCAAGATCTTGTGACAATCTCTGAATGGGATTATGCGAACAGAATCGATTTTAGTGCACGTAAGACTCAATATTGCATGTTAACACATAAACGCACGACAGATCATGTTGTTCATCTGTTTTTATGGGTGGTGTAAATATTAAGGAATCTGAAACTCTCGCTGGACAAAAACACATTTTTCAAGTGTCGAAAGAAGCATTCAAGTGACTCGGTTTTCTAAGACAGTGTAAGAAATACTTCACTTCATTTGATCTCCTTACTATTTACACCACTTATATGCGACTCAGAATGGAATACAAATCTCATGTATGGACCGCTGCTTCGAAGTCTATTTTGGAGTTACTTGACCGCGTACAGGAGACGGCGAAGGTCCTTATCGGTGGCAGTAGGGTGTCCAGCTCTATTGATTCTCTGGAGCATCGTTGCAATGTGGGTTGTGTTTCACTGTTCTATCGATACTACAATGGAATGTGTTCTGATGAAATTAGGGAACTCGTTCCCGAAACCTGTAGTTTCTTATGAAATACGCGTTCATCATCGGGGTCTCATCCGATTGGTTAGTGGATCGCACAACACACTGTAGAGAAAATTCGTTTTTTAGCCGAACCGTGCGTATGTGGAATAAGCCTCCTCCTGAAGTCTTTCCTGTCACTTTCAATATAGGAAAATTCAAATCAAATATCCACAAATACTACTCCCTCTATCCTCCTTCCCATAACCTATTTTCCTAGTTCCAACACAATGCATTGCATGAGTAGGGGTAATCCCCTGAGTGCTGGTCCAAGCAAAAAAAAAAAAAAAAAAACATTGCATACACATTCTCGAAGAAGTATACTCTCGACTGCTTCCGTTAGATAATGCTGGAATTTGCTAGAAGATGCCGCTGGTATAAATAGTGGTAGAAGGAGCAACAACGGTTTTAGTTTATTGTGAAACATGATTAAATCAACATCAGGTGGATAAATTATTTAAGTGTGTTCTAAAACCATAATTTAAGTGTGTGTATTCTTGTGAATTATAAAAGTGTATTTGTATAAAAACACTCAGTGACTATTTGAACTGCTGTCGTGTAAATTTTAATAAATATTTACAGAGTCATTACAATTTTTTAACTACTTGGTGCTTGTATATGCAATTTAGAGGATTCCAGTTTTTTTAAAGGAAATAAACCAGTGTTTTTAAAAGGTAAAAACCTAACACTCGGAACATACATAGACACATCTGTTTTTATATATGTAAAAATCTGATTTTGCCACGCCCCTACGCCCACAGACAGAAAATCAAAAATCTGACTTTACAGTGTTACCCGCTAGGCTATTCTTAAGATTTCCTAAAAATTTCATCAATATCGGTCCAGTTGTTTTTGAGTACAGTCGGAACATACACACATACATATATACATACAAGCATCCATTTTTATATAAATAGATATATCTTCTATATAGAAGATTAGTTCCGGAGATGTATATACTATATACCATATTTACCCCCTTAAAATTCGAATTCCAAAAATCCCTGCATAACAAATTTCCAGACATACAAATTTTCATAACGGACATCGGTAGAAACATTTTTTGTATTTTATATATATAGATGAACGATGTTCCACCAATAATCGAGATTTATATAAAAAATGTAAACATTTTGTACGTACCAGTCTAATACGTATAAATACATACAGGTGCAGATACGAAAACATCCCGTGTAGACGCGTTGATGTCGCCACTCAACAGTATTTGTGGTATTCATCTTTTTTGTGAGGTTGTATATTCAAAAATTTTTTTTTAAATGTTACACGTTAACATTAGGGCAATAATTATAAAAGTGGTTGAAGTTTTGGTATTAAAAAAAGAAAAAAAAAAACGTTTTGAAGTAAAACAAAGTAAGGTTTGTATATAAATACTAAACAAATTATATATATTAAGAGTAATTAATTAATAACATTCTTGATAAATTTTACAAGATATTAGCAAAACACTTTATGAAACTAAATAGGTACCGCCCTACTACATATGAATGTTAGTGATAAATGATGTTTTGGCTTAACAGGGAGTTGATGAGTTTTCTTTCTATTTTCCTGTTGTTCCCCATTTCAAAGACACTTTTGAGTTGGTATTTATACATTTAAATATGTGTATAGTATTTGTGTGTGTAAGTAACATGTGTATGTAAATCTATGTGATTTTCATTTGACGACATCTTCTCACACATAAAGGATTTAAAGTCTTGTGTATTTTGCTGTATTTCCCGCTTTTTATCTTTCTCGCATTTTTGTCAAAGGGAATTTGTGTTGGTATCAAAATGAAACAGACAAAAAAAAAAACATAGATGTAACAATTTCAACCTCATCGTCATTATCATCAGCAACATGCTTTTGAATTTATTTTACATCTGAGGTTACACATGACGTATGCGTAACATAAAAAGGCTGTTACTCATACTCATCGTATACAAACATAGAAAGATAATGTATTATGCACACACTCATACAATCTTATATCTATGTATAAAGGTGGCCCTTATTTTCTACTTCGTCGGCTTTCGATGTTTTCAGTTGTTATTTGTTATCTAAAAATAAAATGCTGGAAATTTTAGCAAAATCGAATAACGTTTAGAGCATAGGGTACAACTGAGAGTAAGCTGAGAATAACAGTAATTGTGAGAGAATTAAGCACATCAAAATACTTGAAATTTTAACTTTGATTTTCCGACTAAATATAGACCGAACCACTTTATTAAACTTTTACACAATTTTTGTTCGAGTCGGCAAGAAACCAACCAATTGTAGTAGGGAATATAAGCTTTGGTATTTTTACAAATAAATTTGTTTCTACAACAACAACTTCTCTCCTTTCTCACATACAATTAGTATGTGAATTCAACACACTTGAGAGTGCGAGTTAACTTCAAAATTCTTTCTTCAATAAAATTTGCATTTTTATACCCACCACATACATTTTTTAATTTCGTCTGTAATAAATCTAAATATTCTTGGACCAGCACTCAGGGGATGACCCCTACTCATGCAAAGCATTGTGGAAAATAGGTTATAGGGGGGAGGATAGAGAGAGTAGTATTTTGTGGACATTTGAATTGAATTTTCCTATATTGAAAGTGACAGACTTCAGGAGGAAGCTTATTCCACATACGGACAGTACGGCTAAAGAACGAATTTTCCCTATAATGTGTTGTGCGATCCACTGTCCAGTCGACAACGAATTGATGAGCTCTTGCCAAAGAACGTGTATTGCGGAAAAAACTACGGGTTTCGGGAACAAGTTCCCTAATTTCAGCAGAGCACATACCATTGTAGTATCGGTAGAACAATGAAACACAACCCACATTGCGACGATGTTCCAATGAGTCAATAGAGCTGGATACCCTACTGTCACCGATAAGCACCTTCGCCCTCTCCTGTACGTGGTCGAGTAACTCCAAAATAGACTTTGAAGCACCGGCCCACACATGAGAGTTGTATTAAATTTTCGGTCGGATATAAGTGGTGTAAATAGTAAGGAGATCAGATGGAGTGAAGTATGTCTTATAACGTTTTAGAAAACCAAGGCACTTGAATGCTTCTTTCGACACTCGAAAAATGTGTTTTGTCCAGCGGATATCGCACTGAATACTCATGCCTAGAACATCAAGAGTTGATTCTGATTCCTTAATATTTATACCACCCGTAAAAACAGATGGAGCAACTTGGTATGTTGTGTGTTAATATACAACATTGAGTCTTGCGTGCATTGAAATCGACTGCATTTGCACAAACTCATTCAGAGATTGTCACAAGATCTTGGTTAAGCGAATCATTCATGTTTTGCCTCATTGCCCCAATCTCCGACAGGCTTGGTCTATAATTGAACGCATATGAATGGAAAGAGTAGATAGGGTTGAAAGTTTGACATAGAAAGTCATTTATAAAGATAATAAATAGAGTAGGAGAAAGGATACAGCCTTGCGGTACCCCTGAATTGATCTTGAGCTCGTGTGATGGGATTCCATCTATAACAGCTGCGATCTCTGAGAAAGTTCGATTTAAATCGAGAGAAGTTATCATCGACACCAAAAGCAATAAGTTATGCTAAAACCGCACCATGCCATACTCTATCAAACGCTTTAGAAATATCTAGAGCCACCATATCTGGAACGACATTATTTTTCCGATAGGAAGGCTAGCAAGTCTCACGTAGAGCGTCCTCTACGAAAGAAAATTGTTGGACTCTAAATATTTCACAAGATGCTAGTTAACCATAACTTCGGAACGTGCAGATTAGATTGCTATTGGGCGATAATTATCAGGGTTGTTAGCCTCTTTTTTTTTAGAAATTGGCGTTACATTAGCAACCTTCCAACATACAAGAAATTTGCCGGGACGGTATAAAGTGCTGAAAAGAAAAGCGTCGAAGAACACTATTTCAAGACCAGTGCTGGTATACCATCAAGCACAGTAGACTTATTTATGTTAAGATCCGCTAAAACCCTTTTATCTGCGCGAGCGCGAAAGAATATACTCTGATACTCTTTCGACCTCGGGTAGTGGTTGATTGCATTCCGATAAGTTCGAATTATTTGCAAATAATTCAGCCAAAAGGTCAACGAATGACTTGCCATCCTTTAAAAGAGTAGGAATTGATGAACTAGCATTATCCTTGATTCTTTTAACGAATGACAAAAAGATTTTACTTCCTAGGGGAGCAGTAAGAACTTTGGTACGTAGACGCTGCTCGTGTAGAGATTTTTCACGGCTCAAAACTTTGGCACACGAAGATCTCGCCCTTTTCAGTTTCGGCATTTTTGTCATCACGCCAGATTCTGAATGCTTCCTCTCTAGATCTGATTGCAATTTTGCACTGCTGATTAAACCAGGATTTTTCCATAGATTTAATCGAAATTTTCTTTGATGGAATGAAGGTTTTCATCCCCATCATAATTATTCTTACGACCACTTCCGCCATGGTATTGACACTATTGACTAAGAAACAGAGTTTCCAATTAAAATGTCCAAAGAAATCATTGAGCTCAGCCCTCATAAGATTCTAAGATGATCTAGCTATGTTCGTCCATCCGAATGCCTTTCAGTCTCTTGAAAACACGATTGGGCCCAAACGAAAGGATATAACTGGCTGAAATTTTCCAATTGCTTCGTACTGCAATTGGAAAATATCAGTTCATTACTTATTGACCTAGAACCCATACAAATGTCCTCCCAAATTTATGATTGCGCAGTCATAAATATGTTATCTGCATCGATCGAAACAAATAGTGTCGGGATATCGTAACGGATACATTTTTTCTCTGAAATAATGATTCGGTGCACAAATGATTTTCTTTTATACAGTACAAACATCATTTCTGGCGGCATATTCTGGGAGTTTTTGACCAATTCTTGCTTTCAGTTAATCAGCTGTGTTCTGTACAGGCTCCCTGTGATGATTTAGCCAGATTTCAGTAACTCATAATAGATAGGACCCTTTTTCCCACCAGATACAGATTATTACCTTAGCGCCATGGATATTTGGCTTAAGTGTCGATTCGGCTGTTTGGCCGGGCTTCACATATGACATATTATGCTTCCGGATATCATAATGGATACTTTTTTGATCTGAAGTAATGATTCGCTGCACTAATGATTTTCTTTTATAGCATTCAAACATCATTTCGGACATGCAAAATCGCTTTTCAGGGTTTCTCAGCTTCAATTCGTATGGTATCCAAATTCCCCGCTTTTGCTTGAATCCTTCTGCTCGCAAACGTTTTAAATTTTGCAAACTATAGTTGAGTTTTACAACAATCTTCATGGAGTAATGCCTCGAATTCTTGGTCTTCAAACTCTTTTGGCTGGACATAAGGGCCACACTAATACAAATGGACATTTAATGTTTTTGTTAAGTTTCTGTTTATGTTTTTATATACTTGTTTATCGTCTGTATTTTTGTGTTTCTTTATACAAATATTTTTTGTTTTTTCGATTTTTTATTTTTGTTATTTCTTGGCAAACTTGTGTGCTCCCAAGTAACAACAGAAAATGGCTACAAAATTATTTACTGCAGTAAGTTTATTGTTTTTCCAGCATCTAACCAACGTTTTTATGTTGTCGTCTTTAATTTTCTGTTTTTCATGGTGAATGTTCTTATGTGTGTTTGTATAATTTCTTATATGTACTTTATGGTAGATGAAACGGTTATTAACATATTTTGAAGTGTTTTCGCAGAGGTCACTCTATAATACAGCTATACAGAATAGTGAAATATATTTATTGATGTGGAACTTATTAATGGGTTTATTTCCTTTAAATATACCGGATACTCTTGATTCCAAATAAAAAGCAGTTTTTGTAGTTTAAAATTGTAACAACTCTTTATTTATTCAAATGTACAACAACAACAGTCTAAAATTGTGACTAGTGTTTTCAATACACACACGTTTATAATGCACAAACTTAAATCTACAGGACAGTTGATGTTTACTCTAACAGCGCCTATGATCAACTCACTCACGACTGCCACCTCTGCCACTCTTTATACATACACCATTTTTCGTGAATCTTCTACAATGATCTTAACGGACAAACTAGTACATTCGAATTCTAGAGCTTTCGATGTTGATTTTAGCAGCTTAAACATTTAGTGTTGCCATACTTACAAACAATGCTAATAACCGCATGATGAATGCTGCAAGCAGTCGTTACAGACTGTTAAATTCAAATCGCTATTTCAAATTCATAACAATATTAATGAAAATATATATTTGAAGTGAAATTATTTAAAAAAATACCAATAATGGAAATCCTGGTAGTAAATTTTTAACGTTTTCTATTTTAAAATTATCCCTATTAAGACATCTTTCAAAAAAAAAAATTAAAAACACTATAAGTTCCTTAAGAAACTTTTTTAACTATGAAACAAAGACTTATGGAGGCTTTCCGGCTAAGAAAATTTTCAGATTTAAAATTGATTATTTTTTGACTCATAAAAATATTTCTATGAAACTTTTTCCGCATTATTTTTTTATTTGTTGTTAACGAAAAGGCTAAATTAATGAAAAATGTACGTTATTGGAAACGGAACCTTCAACAGTTCCGCTGAATTTGAGCCAATTTTATCAAGACATATAAAGTCCTGATGTGGGTGCATCATGTAGCTTTTCTAAACTTCGTTTTGGTCTTTCACATATAACACAAAAAATTATTATTAGCGTATGTCTATGAATATTTTATGAAGTATGGCTGCTGAGTTTTTTTTTTTTTTTAATTTTTTTCTTCATACAGTATTCATACACACACTTGATACTTGTGTAAATATGTGATAATAACTTCAGTGTTTGTAGTTGATACTCATACTTGTGTTGATATCATAAACAAAACAAAAAACCAGCTCAGTTGTTTACAAAATAACATCAAGTGCCATTAAAAAAAATCTATCGAAAGGTATTATAATTCTTAGAATTCAATTTTGAGTATAATAAACCTTGACAGATAATTATGAGATCAATTGTTTACAGATAATATAAACGTCTGCG
The DNA here is from genome assembly GCA_942486065.2 of Calliphora vomitoria. Lineage (NCBI taxonomy): Eukaryota > Metazoa > Arthropoda > Insecta > Diptera > Calliphoridae > Calliphora > Calliphora vomitoria. Next base: position 83,861,447 of record OW818030.2, on the reverse strand, counting down.
ACTAAATTAAATTTAAAGGAATTTTATGCTTTTATTTTGTCGATTTATTATAATCCAATTAAATTTCTCAATGTTTTATTAAACTAGTAAAGATTATATAATATTACTAGCTTGACCCGGTGCGCTTTGCTACCGTTTCGGCCGTTTAGTTTTTATTGTTTAAGAACTAAAGGTACCAATTTTACCGGTTTTCCCCCTGTTTACCCCTTTCTGGTCCAAGTATTGAAAAAACTTATAGCCTATTGACGTTTCCAAGTAAGGATCTATCTACGTTCCAAATTTCAATAAAATCGATTCAGCCGTTTAGGCGTGATGCTCAAACAAACAAACAACAAACTTAAAAAACGGGATTTACTATTGATGGCGTATTTTTTAAACGCGGTTTTGTTTTCAATAACTTATATGTCATTTTGAAGGGTACATATCTGTCATTTACTCTAACTTAAGTAGTTACTGAACATTATTGCGTAAACAAGAAAGTTTTTTTTGTTTCGAGAATGATGAATCTTGTCCGAATAAAGCGTCATATATGGGAAGTTTTGCTTTCCTTTTTAATTTGAAAAAAGTGATGCTGAATCTGACCGACGCACAGTATAGAAATAAAAAAAGAGGGAAATAAATCCGTAACTTCTAAACTCCTTGTCTGATTCGAATAAGTTTTCACTTGCGCAAAAAAGAAGGGTTGGTGAGTTTAAGTATTAAATTTGGATGCCACAAGCCCACCAGGGGTGCGGCCAGGGGACCACAAATTAGGTTATCTCGGGTATGTAAAATTTTAAAAACGATCCTATTTCTTTGTCTGTGTACCGATTTTAAAGAATTCACTCAACGAGCACTACAAAAATCTTGTCGTCTCTTATAACTTAAGAGATACTCCCATTTGAAAATTAAATGTTCAACATTTCTGACCACCCTACTTCAGTTTTTTGATAACAGCGATTCCAAATATTTCCCGATTTTCTCTATTCTTCTTTTGTGAACTAACAACAAATTTATAGGACAAACTTAAAAAATAATTTTTTAAAAATTGTGACTGGCTCCAAAGTTATATGCATTTAAATTTAAAAATTTCAAAAAAAATGTACTTTTTTCTTTTTAAGATATCTAAAAAATTTCTAAAAAGATGTATTAGAAATTTATACTTTTTGAAAAGCAAACTTTATATTAAATAATTCAAATGAAGACAAATTTAAAAATTGTTGATACCGAGGGGACCAAGTCCATCCAAATAACGCCTATTTGTTTGTAATATTTAAATTTAGGGCAAAATTTCTCAATTGCATAGTCGATATCAAAATGTAGTAAACCATTTTAGATGGCCAAATATGTTCCTAATTACTTTATAAAGGGTTCCGATAACCCCGCCGCCGGTATGGATATAACAGTCAAAAAACTAAAATAAATCCCATTTTTGGGATTTTTAAACACTTTTTTGAGAATTGTGGAATTCCTGATTACAAATTTCAAAATTTGTTTTTAATTATTCATTTGCAATAAAAAACTCTATATAACTGAAAAATTTCATTAAAAATTATTCATAAATAAAAATTTAATTTTAATTTGAAAAATTTGTATCTTTTCAAAAACTCAATAAAAAGCATTCTTTGTCATATTTTTCAAATAATTATTTAATGAATTTTTTATTTGTCAAAAGTTATATATATTTTTGAAAAGTAGACAAAATTCCCTATCCACTGATATACAATATGTGTACCTTATGTGTTTTACGTGTCAAATTAATCAGGGAAAACTTAACAACCTTCAAGAATTGGAGGCATTACTCAATGAAGATTGTTGTCAAACTCAACATAAGCTTGCAAAATCATTGTAAGCTACTCAATCAGCAATTTCAAAACGTTTGCAAGCAGCAGGATTCATCCAAAAGCTGGGAAATTGGATGTCATACGAATTGAAGCTGAGAGACCTTGAAAGACGATTTTGTATGCCTGAAATTATGCTTGAACACTATTAAAGAAAATCATGTTTGCACCGAACCCGACCAACCAGCCCGACCAACCAGCCGAATCAACACCAAAGCTAAATATCCAAGGCGCTAAGGTAATGCTTTGTATTTGGCAGGAACAAAAGGCTCCTATCTATGATGAACTGCTGAAATCTGACCAGGCCATCACAGGAAATCTATACGGAATGCAAGTGATTTATTTCAAGCAAGCACTGTCCAAAAAACGTTCAGAATATACGGCCCGGCATGAAACCGTAATATTCCATCATGACAACGCAATACCTGTTAAAAACTATTTAGAAAGAAGTTTTTGGGAAGTTTTGCCACACCAGAATTAGAGTCTAGACCTTGGCCCGTCCAACTATTATATGTTTCGATCGATGCAGAACGCCCTCTCTCAAAAGATGAGCAGTTCTTTCGGCTCGGAATCCGTATGATGCCAAAAGTGGCCAATACCTTGAATAAATGTATCTATATATGTATATAAAAAGAAGTGTACGCTTTGTTGTCACCACTAACTGCGGAAACGGCTAGAGCGATTTTAGGGTACCTTGGAGATGGTCTGTAGATGGTTTATGTGAAGTTTGCACGAAATCAGCCCAGTAGTTCAGATGATATTGACAACAAAATTTCCATACAAAATTTGTTTTATAAACCTTGATAAATATAAAAGCTGTTTATGAATATGGGGGGAAGTAAGTAATATACAGATGTAAATAATACTAAAATTAGAGCAATTCAGTTACATAAAATCTCGTTAAATATTTTATGCAATAATTGTTAATTGAACAACTTTAGGTTCCAAAGTATTTTTAAATTCGTGAAAAACTTTCAGTAAATTTGAAATAAGTTTGACTACAAAATAAAATTACTTATTACTAATTATAAAAGCATTTTAACAATATTGCAGATACTTTAAACAGAAGATTAGGATGTTTGTGTTAATCATTTAGAAAATGAATGTAGAAAGTCGTTTCTAATAAAACTTTCAATGTAAACATTTTCTATTAAAATTTTTTCATTGAGATACATTTGTGCATATTAATATAACACTCTTACTTGGAATATGATTATAACAAAAGAAAAACAATTCATGTAGTCATACCTATTGAGCTACAATCCATATTAAATATTCACATGTAATTGTTTACTACATTAAAATTAAAGTTCCTTACACATCTACATAACTTTTAGCGAGTACATCTGCCAATATATATGCGAAAATATGTTATACCATAACTGGCTGAAATTTAAAGGGTTTTCCAACAATAGGTGTTATTTTGAATCACCCGGTATTGCGGTTGCTGTGACTTTCGAAGCATTTATTCTTTGACATTTGACAAGTAGAAACTACGCCATTACTAAAAATGTAACGATATTAAAATTCACTACAAAAATGGTGAAAACCTTGCAATCACAGTTCGCAAAACTAAAGCATTTTTGGGTCGTCGTGATGCACCTTGTCGGACCGCAATACAGAAATTGGTGGAAAAATTTGACCAGTTGGGACAAGTTAGTGATGTGATGAATAAAACCTGTGTACGATGCTCAAGAAGAACGTAGAATATTGCTGCTGTAGCCCAAAGTGTTGAAAGAACCCAGGTTTGTCCATTCCTCGTCGTTCTTTGGAATTTTGCATTCCACAAACGCCATTACACCGTATTTTGGATGATATTGATCTGGACAACGTTTACTTTCAACAAGACAGCCACACAAGTTGCTCTTTTACGGGAAAAGTTTCCGGAACGTGTTATCTCTCGAAGAGGTGATCACAATTGGTCACCGAGATCTTGGGATTTAACACTTTGCGACTTCTTCCTTTGAGGCCACGTGAAAGATAAGGTCTACGCCAATAGCCCAGCGACGACTCAAGACCTCAAAGATAAAATTCGTGAGGCTACCGAGGACATAGGGCAGCCACTTTGCGATTTGGTTATGGAAAATTTCATGAAAAGAATATGGCCCTGTAAGCGTGGTCGTGATGGCCATTTGGCTGATGTTGTTTCTCATTATTAACGGCGCACCGTCCTCTTTTTTATGAAATAAACATCCGATCATTTATCTCAAAAATGCCATTTTTCTTTGAATACCAAAATAACATCTCTTGTTGGAATATAGAAATATTTGTAAGGAAATTTATATAGACGTTAATCTTTGGGTGTGTGTCAGAGTTGGTTTTCTGTAACGTTTGTCAAACAGGATGTCATGTAATTTCTTGCTCTAAAATCCGGATATAATTTCAAGCTGAAAATTTGTAACTGTTTTATGCAAAGTTTATGTTTTTTTAAGAAAGTCTTATTTTGTACCTATAAAACTAAGTAATTACAAGTTGTTTTGGAGGAAGGATTTAGGTATGCTTATACGCATGTAAAGTAGAGATTCATTTGCAAAAAGGATGTAGGGGAAATCATTTTTAATGCAGGAAAAGAATTATTGGTAGAAAATGCATTATTTTATAAAATCAAATCAGGTTCGTTGTGTAACAATTTTCTGTAAACATTTTGATCTCTGTTGTATAGAAAACTGATTCGCTGATTAATAGTTATCTGCAAAAATTTTTTTAGCTGTTTAATAGTTTCCTATAGAAATGTACTTAGTTGTTTAACAGTTTTTAATAGAAAACTTCTTCACTGTTTAACAGGTTTCTACAGAAAATTGCTGTGAAATTTTATCAGTTTTGTACAGAAATTTGATTCGCTATTTAACTGTTTCCATCCATTTTCTATAGAGATTAACTTCGCTGTTTATCAATTTTCTATAGAAAACTTTTTTGTGTTTAACAGTTTTCTATAGCAAACTGTTTCGCTCTTTAACAGTTTTTCGCTTTTTAGCAGTTTCTCTATATTAAACTGGTAACGAAAAGGACCTAGGTAAGGATCGAAATAGTCCCCCTGGATCAAGTAGCTTTTCGTACGATGGTGAGAGTGTGGGTTTCTCCTCCTATCTTGGAGGATGAAGCCACGCTAACACTTGAAAAGCGTTAGAATAAGGGATTTGGCTCAGAGGACTGGACGATTGAACGAGGACGCGCGAGGATAAAGGAGAACGACTCTTACGTTCTTCGCAAGGCGTCATTAAGTACGGGCTTAACCAACTCCGGTTGATCCTACCTGCGGTGAAGCGCAATGATGAGCCCAAGCGGCCTGAGAGTGGCACAGATTAATCTGCACCATTTCGAAGAAGCATCGGATGATTTGCTGCCCTTCATGGAGAAGGAAGTTATCCACGTGGCCTTAATCTAAAAACCCAGGCTTGTAGCCAGTAAAGTTCGAGGCGTCTGGTCACTATGTGCTCCTTTCTCCAACCCCTGAAGTTAAAGTAAAAAGCTGTATTTTGGTCAGGAAAGACAATAAGGTTTTTCTTTTATCTAATTACAGTTCTTGTGGAGGAGCTCGAATTTAACTGACAGGGGTGTATGTTTACTTCAATACCTTCTATCTACTAACCTAAGTGTTTGCAATAGGGGTAATAGACCAACGTTCTTCAATAAGATCAGTAAACTTTACTTTGGTAAGGAACGCGGACTCAGTTAGGATTCTTGATTGGAGAGTATCACTCGAGTGCTCATTCTCTGATCACCATAGGATAGTCTTTACAATATAACTTACACTGGGTTAAATTCAGAAATCTCATTGATACCATACCACCTCCAGAAATGGATAGATTAAATGATACACAATACTTGGACGACTCGGTAGATTTTCTATCTAGGTCACTAAGGGAAGCCTACTATGCTACATGTAGGGAGCAGCAGGGACCTAGGAAATTGCGGCAACCATGGTGGAATCCTAGGCTAAGTTTCCTTATTAAAAAGGAAACTTTTTAATAAGGCAAAGAGGGGCCAATTCGCGTTAAGCTGGTATGACTATCATCGAAGCTTCAACACTTGCAAGAGGGAAACCAGACGGGCAAAGAAGGAATCTTGGATGCGTTTCTGTGAGAAACAGGAGAGTACCACTGAGACATCACGTCTAGGCAAGGTACTTTCCAAGGACCCTGATACGCCGGGATTCCTGATGAAACCGGATGGTAACTTAACTGAAAGTAGTACCGAAACTTTGGAACTGCTTATGGAGACACACTTTTCGGGTTGTAGGGATGACGAAAATGAGGACTCCTCTTCGAAACACCTTGCAGCTTCCCAAATCCACATAAGTGAATTAGTGGGCGGTGTCATCTTTCAAGCCCTATAAATCTCCAGGGCCAGATGGCATATTCCCAGCGTTACTCCAAAAATCGGTTTCAACCATCATGCCATGGCTTATTATGATTTTTAGGAACAGCCTGGAAATAGGATACATTCCTAAAGAATGGAGAGAGGTTACAGTGGTATTTATCCCCAAAGCGGGAAAGGTAAACCATGGTGCCGCCAAGGACTATAGACCATAGATCAGTCTGTCATCATTATTATTGAAAAGACTGGAAAGATTGATCGATATCTATGTCGGGAACATCCTCTCCCCTGACAATTTCTGTAGGGCACAACCCGCATACCTTAAAGGGAGGTCGGTGGAGACAGCCTTGCCTGACGTTGTTGGAATTTTAGAGGGGATGGTAGCTTTCTTGGATATAGAGGGTGTGTTGTTTGACTATATCCGCAGTAGTTGATGCACTGAGTGACTTAGGTGTTGATCAGCGGATACAAAATTGGACCGAAAATATGCTTAGGAGCAGGGCGATAAACCTTAATATGGGTATTGGTAGGACAAGAAAAGTTGTGACAAGGGCACACTACAGGGTGGTGTCATCTCTCCACTTCTGTGGAATCCTGTCATAAATAAAATCAACCCTGCTAAAACCAAACTGGTTCCTGTCACCAGGAAATACAAAATCCCAGAATTCCGACCTCCAAAACTCGATGGTACTTTTCTAAAGATTTCGAGCGAAGCCAAATATCTTGGCGTAATTTTGGACTCTAAGCTCTCGTGGAAACGTAATGCTGAGAGTCGAATAAAGAAGGCACTATATGCCTTCTATATATGTAAGAAAACCATTAAGAGATGAGGTCTCTTATACACTGGATGTACACCACGGTCAAAAGACCTATCTTGACCTATGGGACTCTTATTACTTGGACAGCCTTGCATTAATCAAGGCTCTTAACTCCAACTTTATTAAGTCAAAATATCTTCTCAACTGCATGCAATCACTGGCACTTTTCCATGCTCTGGACTGTCTCAGAGATGTCCAGTGGCACATCTCTGAGACAGTCCAGTCCAGAGAAAACTGTTGACAGACGAAGCAATTTTCTTAGAATTACCACTTTCTTATGTTAAACTGTCATACATAAAGGGAGAATTGTTGCCCTCCCTAATTTCGTTGATTCTGTGTTTCTTGTAATCCCCGTGAGAACCAGCCGTTACTTCTAATAAATGCAGTTGAGAAGATATTTCGACTTTTTAACAGTTTTCTATAGAAAACAGATCGCTCTTCAACAGTTTTCTATAGAAAACTGATCGCTCTTCAACAGTTTTCTATAGAAAACTGATTGCTCTTCAACAGTTTTCTATAGCAAAATTTCTAAAACTGTTTCGCTCTTTAACAGTTTAATATAGAAGACTTCTTCGCTTTTTACCAGTTTTCCTATATTAAATTGATTCGTTTTTTAACATTTTTCTATAGAATACAGCTACAGAAAATTGTTCGCAGTGTTTTTCAGTTACACACCGCATTAAACCCTCAGGCTAAATGATTTGTTTCTCCCTCCATTTTCCACAAAGCAAAACAAATAAAGTCGATTTCATCTGCAGTTTAATAATTTGGCAAAATACACACATTTTAATATTCAACATTATTTTTTCCTCTTTTATACATTTAGCCAAATAATCACAGACAAACATACATATGAACGTACATCCTTAAACACATACCGTCGCAATATTAAACGTTCTGTTTAAGCGGGTAAAAGAAAAAAAAAAAATTTATTTAACTCTCGTTTATTGTACAAGTATAACCGACCTATTAATAGAACATGTTGGTAGGGGTAGACGCGCATTTTAAATAACGCACGTAGAAATTAAACAACGTGAATAGAATTGATAATTTTTTATATTTTTTGGGAAAATAGAAAAAAAAAACATTTTTCACTTTTCCGGTTTTACTTGTTTTTTTTTTCAATTTTTGGAAGAAACTTTTTCTAATAGATTTTATTTATTTACTATGTCGAATATGGATAATGTATACTAAATACACATTAATAATGAATTGAACAAGGGCAAAAAGGGAAATGGGAAAAAAAGCTAGAGAGAAATTTAATTTTTAAACACAAAATGTTGAAATCAAACAAGTAAAGGACATATTCAATTGTAATTTTTAATACAACATATTGCATTATAAGTAGAATATTGAAATTTCGAACCGGTAATAGTGCAACTATACAGAAAAACAAATAAACTATGCAGAACAACATTTGAACGCACAAAAAAAAAACTTTTAAAACAGTTCTAACCACAAACCAAGTTTTCATCACTTTTCCTGAAACATTTTTATTTAGTTTTTCTTTTTATCGTATTTTTTCTCATCTTCTTGTGGTGTAATCTGGAAAATTAATAAAGTTTTTCGCGTATTCTAGTTTTTTTTGTATATCTCACTGGCTATTTTTTGTTTTGTCCATCATGTTTTCAATTCATGTTCAGTATTATTTTTTGTTTCTATTTTCTTTTTATTCTATAAAATTGTAGGAAGAAATTTTTATGTATTTTTTATTAAATACATAAAAAAAGCTACCTAGTTTTACCTCTGGCTAGTGTTTTTACTGGAACATTTATTCCCTACAGCACACAGTGGGGGATCTGAGAAAAAAAGTGGAAATAAATCTGTAACTTCTAAACGAATAGCTCGATTTTAATAAAATATCCCATGGCTATAGAGGAGGTGTTGATAAATTTAAGTTTTGAATTTGGGCTTAAACAACCAAGGGGGGGCCGAGCCACAATGCCCCAAAGTGGGACACCTCGGGTATATCAAAAATTAAAAATGATGCCAAATTTTTGTTTGCGATCCGATTTGAAAGGTTTTTATATATATGGAATGTACTAGACGAGATCTACAAAAAACCTTGCTTTAGCCATATATTATCTCTTATAGTTTACAAGTTATTCGCATTTGAAAAGTCAAATTTTATTTTTTTTGCCTACCTTGGTCTGCTATTTTGCTAATAATGGATCCAATTCTTTTCCGATTTTCTTGAAGTGTCTTTTTTTTAATTAACAACAAATTTATTAATAATCTTATGAAAAAAATGTTAAAATATATTTACTGTGTCAAAAGTTATGTGCATTCAAACTTAAAAAAAATAAAAAAGTCATTTTTCCGCCATTTTTTTTCGAAAAAAGTAACTGCATTTATTTTAAATTATACAGAAAATGAGAAAAAGATAAATAATGTGTTTATATTTTTCTGAAAGGTAACATATCGGGAAATATTATAAAAGTAAAATAATATCAAAATTTGTATTATTGCGTGGTCCAGAGCCTTCCGAAGTAGACCTATTTTTTATGAAAATTTCTACTTTAGACAACATATTCTAAAATCGCATAGCTGCTTTCAAAAAATTAAGACCTTTTTTGTAGGTCCCAATATGTTCTTCAATATTGTGCAAAGGGATTTCATAGCCCCGAGCTTGGTGCCTTCAATACATTCAAAAATCAAAAAAATCACAATTTTGGGATTTTTTAAAAGTTTTTTGGGAATTGTGGGATTGTCAAAAACAATTCACTAATTTCTTTTTCACTTTTGTATTTCGATCAAAAGTTTCTATATAAATCTAAAGTTTCATTAAAAACGATTCATAAACAAAATTTTTATTGCATTTTAAATATTGAAATTTTCCAGAAAAATCAGCTACAATTTTTTATTCCCATATTTTTGAAAAAAGTCTTCTATCATTTTTTTAATTTTTAAAAATTTTTTATATTTTTGAAAAGAGGACATAATTTCCTACACGTTGATATATAATATGTATATCTTTTCTTTTCCACTAGTCTCATTAATGGCTTCAAAACCCATAACTCACAGTAATTAGCTTCATCTTATAGTGTTTTCCGGTGTTTGATTATGTAAAAGTCGGCAAGGCAGTGCAAAAAATATATTACAAAACGGCAAGATTTTATAATTTTCTGTATGTTGTTGATTTTGAATCCATTAATGAGACTAGTGGAAAAGAAAAGATATACATATTATATATCAACGTGTAGGAAATTATGTCCTCTTTTCAAAAATATAAAAAATTTTTAAAAATTAAAAAAATGATAGAAGACTTTTTTCAAAAATATGGGAATAAAAAATGGTAGCTGATTTTTCTGGAAAATTTCAATATTTAAAATGCAATAAAAATTTTGTTTATGAATCGTTTTTAATGAAACTTTAGATTTATATAGAAACTTTTGATCGAAATACAAAAGTGAAAAAGAAATTAGTGAATTCTTTTTGACAATCCCACAATTCCCAAAAAACTTTTAAAAAATCCCAAAATTGTGATTTTTTTGATTTTTGAATCTATTGAAGGCACCAAGCTCGGGGCTATGAAATCCCTTTGCACAATATTGAAGAACATATTGGGACCTACAAAAAAGGTCTTAATTTTTTGAAAGCAGCTATGCGATTTTAGAATATGTTGTCTAAAGTAGAAATTTTCATAAAAAATAGGTCTACTTCGGAAGGCTCTGGACCACGCAATAATACAAATTTTGATATTATTTTGCTTTTATAATATTTCCCGAAATGTTACCTTTCAGAAAAATATAAACACATTATTTATCTTTTTCTCATTTTCTGTATAATTTAAAATAAATGTAGTTACTTTTTTCGAAAAAAAATGGCGGAAAAATGACTTTTTTATTTTTTTTAAGTTTGAATGAACATAACTTTTGACTCAGTAAATATACTTTAACATTTCTTTCATAAGATTATTAATAAATTTGTTGTTAATTAAAAAAAAGACACTTCAAGAAAATCGAAAAAGAATTGGATCCGTTATTAGCAAAATAGCAGACCAAGGTAGGCAAAAAAAATAAAATTTGACTTTTCAAATGCGAATAACTTGTAAACTATAAGAGATAATATATGGCTAAAGCAAGGTTTTTTGTAGATCTCGTCTAGTACATTCCATATATATAAAAATCTTTCAAATCGGATCGCAAACAAAAATTTGGCATCATTTTTAATTTTTGATATACCCGAGGTGCCCAACTTTGGGGCATTGTGGCTCGGCCCCCCCTTGGTTGTTTAAGCCCAAATTCAAAACTTAAACTTATCAACACCTCCTCTATAGCCATGGGAAATTTTATTAAAATCGAGCTATTCGTTTAGAAGTTACAGATTTATTTCCACTTTTTTTCTCAGATCCCCCACTGTGCAGCACCATAGTGGGGAAGGTATTATGGGTTTGTGCAGATGTTTGTAACAGACAAAAATATTAGTATAACACCCTCCTTGAAGTATACTAATCGACTCAGAATCACTTTCTGGCTGGCTGTCCATGATATTTCGATAAAATTTGGTACTTACAATTATTTATCCCTAAGGACGAACCCTATTGAAACTGGCTGAAACCAGTCCATTATTTTACCTACACGCAGAGAACAAATATAGTTCTGCATGTTTACAGTAACCATTCTAACAATTTTAAAAGTTTTTAACAATATTATAGTCATAGTAATAATCTTCATGATTGTGGTAACCATAATTTCACTACAAACTTCCGTTTATTTTCTCTTTTCACTAAGCCGAGGATCAACGACTCCGCCGTTTCATCATCGTATAAGTACATATGCTTATTTACTGTAACCATATAAATGATAAATGCACTCATGTGAATAATAAAGTTAACCATATTATGGTTACAGCAATCATATAGATAGTTATTGTGACTATAATATTAAAAATGTTGAAATGGTTACGGTAAACATGCACAACTAAGTATATTTACTCTCTGCGTGTAGAAATTGGACTTTGTTCGTCATAAATGTTCAATTCATATCTAAACAAATTTCGCTCTAAAAAAATTTTATATATACGGAGATCAGCTTCCCTAATTTTGTGTTTATTGATCCATAATTACTCCAAAAATCGCTTTAATGAGCATAAATCTCTTAAAAATTTTGGTAAACACATAAAATTCAACATAAATAACTTTCATATAGACATAAATAACATGAGCTTATTTCAAGGCAATCGGTCAATTATTATTCATAGCTCTTATATGGGTCGTTTTCCGAAAATCACTCACGAATATAAATTATTGAAATTTTTAAAGAAAAATTATTTTGCTTATTTACTAGGTGTAGAGTATTATATGGTCGAACTTGACCGACCATACTTTCTTACTTGTTATTTTTTGTAAGTTTTTCATACAGTTCTTGTATGCCAATTTTGTATAAACATTGCATTTTTCGGTCAAGTTTTTTGTACGAGTTATATTCCAGTATATTTTGCATACGTTTGCATTCGTTTTTTGAAAAGATTGACTTATCTTGGAATTAGTTGGATGACAATATTGCAGTACACTATGTAGTTTACATTTTAGATTAAAAAAAAAACAAAAATTTAATGACTTGCGTAAGGAAACTGCTGTTACTACGGATTTGAAGCAGTCTGTCGAATGCGTGGCCCCTCAAAATTATTTTGCTCGATCTTTTTATGGTTTTTTAGATATGGCAGGCCTACGGAGGGTCGAAATTTATTTTTAAAATATCAGCTATATTAGCGATAAATTTATAAAAAAAATAAAAAACTTGCTAACAGTTATGTCGTCCCCATAAAAAGTTACACGCATCCAAATTTGAAACATGTAAAAAGATCCGTATTTTTTAGGTTTTTTTCCAAGAAGGCCCATATCTATCCAAAATTGGCCAATTTAAACAAAAAATCTTAGGTTTGATTAAAAAATTCTTAAATAACAAAGCACCGATTCTCGAAAAACCTCCACGTTTGTATAGAACAATATCTTGTTTAAATACATAAAAATATATTTTTTTATCACACGGTAAATAACGTTTTAGGAATTTTGGTATTTGAAAATCAAAACTGTCAAAATCATAACTCCGTTGATTTAAGGACATTTAGGTGTACATTATTTCCAAATTCTGTTGTAATATCTTTAGCAGTTAAAATTGTACATTAATTAAAATTTTATATTTTTGTTCATGGAATATTCCTATATTTTCATTTTGTAGTTTCTATGGTAAATGACGTCCGATAAATGCATAGAATTATTTCATTTTACTAAACTGTTGATCTTCAATTCCTAAGGTTTTTACCAATACCAACTACATATACAAAAAGGTTATATTTTTTCATCAGGAGCTCTACAAACCTTGCACAGTGGGGGAAATGAAGAAAAAAGTGTAACTTCTAAACGAATAGCCCAATTTTAATAAAGTTTCCCAAAGCTATAGAGGAGGTGTTGATAAGTTTAAATTTTGAATTGGGACTCAGGGGCAACCGAGCCACAATTCCCCAAATTGGGGCACCTCGGGTATATCAAAAATTAAAAAATATGCAAAATTTTGCTTCAGCCGTATATTATTATATCTTATAGTTTACAAGTTATTCGCATTCGAAAAGTAAAATTTTATATATTTTATTTACCTTTGTCTGCTTTTTTGCTAACAACGAATCGAATTCTTTTTCCTATTTTTTATGTAAATTTCAACTTTAGACAACATTTTCTCAAATCGCATAGCTGCTTTCAAAAAATGAAGACCTGTCCCAATATGTTCTTCAACATTTTGCAAAAGAGTTTCATAGCCCCAAACTTGGTGCCTTCAATAGATCCAAAAATCAAAAAAATCACAATTTTGGGATTTTTTTTAAAGTTTTTTGGGAATTATGGGATTGTCAAAAACAGTTCACTAATTTTTTTTTTCGACTTTTGTATTTCGATCAAAAGTTTCTATAGAAGTGTAAAAAATCATTAAAAACGCTTCATAAACAAAACTTTTACTGCATTTTAAATATTAAAATTTTCAAGAAAAATCAGCTACCATTTTTTATTCCCATATTTTTGAAAAAAGTCTTCTATAATTTTTTTAATTTTTTAAAATGTTGTACATTTTTAAAAAGAGGAGATAATTTCCTACATAAATATCTCTTGAACTAAAAGAGACAACTTACATACGTATGCATATTTTTTGACCTCCTTAAGGACTAATTATGTTTTAAATTTCAGCTCATTCGCATCATAAATGCATTTTTGGCGATTTTGAACAAAAATGTGAAACCCAAGGTGGCGTTTAATTTGGCTAATTAATCGTAAACAGCTTTACTGACAACTTTTGAATCATTGGCGACCCTCACTGAAATTTTCGTAAAATTTTTTAATCTTTAAATGTCCTTTTTGAAAGGACTTTTTTTGATTTTCTCAAAAAAGGGTCAAACTGAACCCACAAAAATGATCTTCATAAAATTCAACAATATAACTCTGACAATAAGAATTCTTGCATACATTAACTAACAACATTTTTTTCAGATACTATAATGGAAAACTTTGACCCACTATAAAAAAAAATTTAGACCAGCTGGACTGTAAGTTTATTCTACACAAATGGTATACTGAACATGCCCTTTCAGAATTTTAGGGTCATTATTCTGTTCCAAAAATGCTGTTGGACAGTGCTATTATTACCCTACGTCTTTACTTGACAAATATTTACCATAACAATTAATGACATTCTTTTGTCAAGCCAAAGTTTTATCATACCAAAGCAATAACACTAACATATGGAGACCATACTTGATAATTTTTTCTCTTGAAAACCATATTAAAGTACAGTGTTGGAAAAAATAATTGAAACGAAAGCTTTTTTTTCAAATTTTGTAAGTCAAGTTTAGTTTTGTAAAAAAAAAAATTATATGCTGTTTTGTTGATCAGACATATAACATAAGAAAAACCATAATCATTCCTCTTTTCATTTATATTTATATATTATTGCTGGAAAAAATAATAGAAACGCGTAAGAGGGTTCAATTTTAAGAGGCACAAAAATTATTTTATTTTAATATTTCGAGGCTCTACCTTTGATTTTCACAACTTCATTGCATCTGCGACTCATGGAATCAACCAATTTTTTTGAAAACGTCCTTGTCAATGGAAAACCACTCTTCCTGGTTTTTTCCCCACAATTCGTCCTTATTTTTCGGACTGTTGCCCTCCAGCTTCCTTTTGAGCACTCCATAAAAGTTGTTCTGTTGGGTTAAGGTCTGGTGACTGTGAGGGCCATTCCATAAGAGGTAATTTGTTGACAGCAAACCAATCTTTTGACAATTTTGAAGAGTGGTTCTGATCATTGTCCTGCTGAAACTCCCATCTCAAGGGAATCTCTTCCTCAGCAAATGGAAGCATTATGATTTGCAATATAATAATGTAGTCCGGGGCTCATATTTTGTTCTTTATCCGAAATATTGAACCGACACCAAAAGAAGAGAAACACCCCAATATCATGATGGATCCAGCGCTGTGTTTGACGGTCAAGTTTATTTATTAAGCAATTTAGAGTTAGTAAAAATCGAGTATTAAAATAGACAACGCTTTGTCATTGTCGAAATAGAGGTAAAATATAATAAAAGTTTGGCGGCCACAGTTTCTACAAAAACCACCCTAAGCGATGAAGTACATTATTAGAGAACATATGATTGTCGAAAAACAAATACATACAAATGTCTCAATGTTTGGTACAGATTTTGTGCTGAAGGCTTCATTGAACCATGGTAATGGAAAATTTGACGAAAGAGTGCGTATATACAAGCAGTGGATGACATTTCCGATGTGTTTTCTATTTACATAAATAAATTTTGAGACAAATTAACGTATGCGGAATTAAATTGCAACAAAACAGAAAACGCTTTATTTATTTCCAACATTAAATTAACGTTTATTTAATGTAAGCAAACAATGAATTCATGTACTTTTGTGGCAGTTATGAAGAAAAAAGTGTGTTGGGTAGCACTATAATCATTAGGGTGTGGCAGTTGGATAAGGGAACTGAAATAAACTCTGTTGTTTCTTTTTATGAAATGATGTACATATTTCATAACATATTAACTAGAATTGATGGTAAAATCAAATTCCATTAACATCTGATTGACTAAGATTCATATCTATTTTTTTAGAAAAAAAGTATGTTCTACTTTGCACATCTTATATATAAAAGGTTTATTTACTTTCAAAAAAGTCACCTTCTCTGCCTTTCTCTGCCACTTGATGTAAAATATAATAAAATATAGGGTTTTAAAGTATTAAGACAAAACATAACATTAACTCAAATTAAGTCCTGAAACACTAATAGCTCATGTACTTTTTCTTTGGCCAGTGTAAAATTTTTGTTGCAATTTCATTCCACATACCTAATATAGCTAACCCGGAAATCAAATTCTCTATCTATGTAATGGTGAGCTTTGAAATTTTGCACATTTCATGAAAAAATAATAAAAACTCTGAATTATCAACTATTAGACATATTAAAATTAATTTATTATTAAACATTGGTGTCACAATTTACCCAACGAAAATATGTAAGAGCCGTTTATATTTTTTTCCTTAATTCAAGTGACCATTTATGAATTTCTGCAGCGCTCAATAACCATGAAATTAACTTGATTGTTATGATGTGAAAGAGAAAAATATTTAATCGCTCAACAATTCACACACAGAGCACTTATTTCCATGCACACTCACACAAACACTGACTTCCTAACACATACACATTGAATAAATATCTGAAGTACACACACATACGTTAAAAAAATACTGCATCCAATCAAGATGTGATTTTTTGCAAACAAATCAAAATGTATAAAAAATAAACGATTTCTTTTTATGGATTTCTTTACCTTGTAGTTGTTGGTTGCTGTTTGCTATAGTTATGTTGTATTCCTTGCACTCTTTTCATAATGCAACGAGTAGCATGTCTGGAAAACCAGGTAACAAAGAAAAGTAGAATCTTCAAACATTTGAATATAAATATTGTAAGCTAAATAAAGCTTTTAAAGAAGAAAAACTGCATTTGGAGTGACTAAAATAAATAAATGAAATAAATTATTTTCGTTTGTTAAAATGTGTGTGTGTGTATTAAGGTGGCCCTTTTTTGTACTTTTTGAATTTTTAATACCGACGAGGTCCAAATTTATGCTAATTTTTTTCTAATCGCGTAGCTGCTTTCAAAAAACTAAAACCAGTTTTGGGTTAAACAAGTAACAGAGCTAAATTCGACCCTTCATCAAAGTATACATATTTACGTACATTGCCTTTACCCATGCAAAACTCTTCATATAGCAACAACAACAACAAAAAACAAGTAAGAAAGTAGGTCGGTCAAGCCCGACCATATAATACCCTACACTAAGTAAATGAACAAAAACATTTTTCTTTTAAAAATTCAATAATTTATATTCGTGAGTGATTATCGGAAGTGGGCCTTATATGGGAGCTATGACAAATTACTGACCGATCACCATGAAATTTGCATTTTATATGTATACCAACATTTTTAGGAGATTTATGCTCGTTAAAGCGATTATCGGAAGTAGGGCTTATATGGGAGCTATAACTAATTATAGACCGATCATAATAAAATTTAGTGACATGAATTCTGTATATATAAAACTTATTTGGAGAAAAATTTGTGTAGATACCTATATAAATTAAACATTTATGACCGATAAAGTCCAATTTCAGGAGGACATTTGTATGGGGGCTAGGTGAAATAATGGACCGATTTCAGCCAGTTTCAATAGGCTTGGTCCTTGGGCCAAACAAATTATATGTACTAAATATTTTAAGTAAAATTTTCCAAAAATTTCACTACAAAAACAGGCATTGGTAAAAGCACAACCAAATCACTATAGATCAGGGAAGCACCTGCCGAACGCGAATTACGTCTTCAGAAAAATTGGGAAAAAGCATCTACGTCTACTGGAATCACAAGGACGTACTAATTGGCTCAATCAGCAAACTTTGCTTCCATTAAGCCGCCTGAGCCGCGTCTGAGTAACATTTGCGACGCCATTACCATTTCCAAGCACTCCCTTCAAAATATCTGAAAGTACAACTCATGTTTTCAAGTGAAGTCCTTCGTGGCAACTGATATCGTAAACAACGTCAGCTTCATGCTCACCTTTAAAGTTCAAAGTCAAATGTACCACAGAATTGGCTCATTGCTTCCGCCTCCCAATGATGATGCGAAGTTCCTTCAAATTAATTTCACTGTTAATGAAGCTACAGAATCCGAACTCTATCGACGAACATGCGTGAGCATTTGCTGCAAGACCGTTCTGCCGAAACATTCTCAAAACAAATGTTGGACATCCACTTTTCCATTTCCTCAAACGAGATTTCGAACTTCTACCAAATGCAAATGAATATTCAAGCTATTTTCGACAAGCTATTCCCAAGTCTTACAACCAACTACAAAAATTCGGATTGGTGCAATTATGGCACCACAAAATGATGATGTCAACAAGCTCAATGAGCAAATTCGAAAAATTAACGAAGAACAAGCCGTCAATTATCCTAAGGAATTTTTGGATTCATTGGAACCAGCCACATGTATAAACATTGAAGTTTGGATCACTGATAATACTTCTCCACAACTCAAACGCACCATACTTATGCGACGGAATAAGATTGACCATCAAAAAACTTCCACTAAATTTAATTGAGGCAACAATAATCGATGGCAGATTCCAAGGCGTAGACGTACTGATTCCATGCATACCGATGATTTTCAACGACTTATTATTTCAATTCAAGCTGCAACAATCAAAGCAGATTCCAAAGCGAAGACGTACTAATTCCACGCATACCGATGATTTTCAACGACTTAGCATTGGAATTCAATCTGCTGCAGTTCCCGTTTCGTCTTGCATTTGCTATAACCAATAACAAAGCACAAGGCCAATTGTTGACTATTGCTGCCTTACATTTGAAAAATGTATGTTTTTCAAACGGTCATTTGTACAAGGTGGCGCAAAAGTAAACTTCCGATGTTTTTTGGCTGTAATTAAAAAAAAAAAAAATTAAAAACTTTGATTCTTCTTATGGATTATTTTTATTTGGTCTTTTAATTTTTTTTACATCAAGTCGAGAATATGATGTCATGTAAATAGCCGCCGCCACAGTTGATTGTCATTTGAGCCCTTTTTATGGCATTTTGCATCACTTTGGCCAAAATTTCCGGCGATAGGTCCTCACATTCTTAACGGATATTGTCTTTAAGAGCTGCAAGAGTCTGAGGCTTATTGACATAAACCCGCGACTTCAAAAAGCCCCACAAAAAGAAGTCTAGAGCGGTCAAATCAGGCGATCTTGCTGGCCAGTTCAAATCGCCAAAACGGGAGATTAGGCGCCCGGGAAATGCATCCTTCAGCATATCGGTCCTGTTGGAACCACATGTTTTCCAATCCCAATTCATCAAGTTGCGGCAAAAAGAACTCGTTGATCATTGCTCTGTAGCGCTCACCATTCACAGTAACCGTTTGCTTATTTACGTACCCGCTAAGATGGAAATGGGCCTCATCACTCATGATTATTTTTGATGAAAAATCATCTTCCTCTTGGTGGTGATTAAGGATGGCTTGAGCGTATGTTAGACGCGATTGGCGGTCAGCAGCTAACAGCTGATGCACCGTCTGGACTTTATACGGATACATCTTCAAATCTTGTACCAAAATTCGCTGTAAAGACCGTCGAATGATACCCATTTGCGTGGCACGTCGTCTGGTCGATGTCGACGGCGCTTACATGACATCCTCGGCTACAGCAGCAATACTCTCTGCAGAACGGCTACTCCGGGGTCGGCCACGCCTGGCAGCATCTCGTGTTGTGCCAATCTCTTCGAGGCGAGCGGCTAAACGTCGCAGTGTTTCACCAGTAGGCGTTGGACGGCCAGGAAATCTGCGACGAAATTCACGTTGTGCCAAAGTCACCGACCGATTATTGGTCAAATAAATAGTCAGCAATATTCCGCGTTCTGGCGCAGTGTAGCGTAACATTGTTTATTAACGTGTGTTTCGTATGTGTTTACTACACAAATGTCAAAACAGAACTGACATTAGGGGCCAATCGAAAAATTTATAGCATTTTCTGATAGGAGGATTACTTTTGCGCCACCTTGTATGTGGCTCCCGAGTTGGCACATCCATTAATTTATATATTTTTACGCCAAAGAAAAAAACAAAAAACATGGTAATCCCCTGGTCTTAAGATGAATTCAAAATATAATATCCTACACTGTACTTATAGATATCTGTTAGAAAGTAAAGATATATATTTTTTAAATTCTCCCACTATGTGACATAGAACACTTTCAGAAATTGGGAGCATTGAAAATCGAAGAAGTGCATAATAAGTGTCACCCTAGTGTGTATATGAACAGTTTCAATGAATGGCTGATTTTATAAAATGCATGAAAATATGATGTCGTATAAAAGTGGAAAATGAATAAATGTATTACTGGGTCAATTTATAAAATCATACGAATGATGGCTGCTAAAAATATTAACACAGTAGTACGAGTACGAGCAAACAAGTGCAACAACAACAAAAATAAAATGGATGAAAAAGTTGTGAATGGAAGAATGGCTGGATATTAAACAGATTTATGAAACGTTAAAAGGAAACTATTTGCCATGCGAGTATGAATAGGGGAATGTTGCCTGAGAATTCATAATGAAAGTATATTTGATATAGACAAAATAATAAATGCCACAGGATATCTGGGGTCTATGAAAGTTTAAACTTTATGCATTTTCAATGGATGGACTAAGAGAGGGACATGCTTCATATTCTCCTCATCTCAGATGAAACCAACTTGAGCATGTTATAAAGCCAATAATGCTATCTAGTTCAATGTCCTATATATAAAACAAAATATTAATAGTTTCTGCTACAAAACTAGGCTTACTTAAGAAGTAGCTTAAGAAGCCTTCAATGGTATTCTCACTGAAATAATATCAGCACCTCGTGCAGACATCGCTATAGACTTTCTAATGAACTCAGAACTATCTTGAAAATATATCCTGAACTTCATTGAGAAATTCCATTATATGTGTCTATCTCACAGCTATACCTCCCACATATTTTTCAGTAAGTGAGTAAATATATAGGTATAGGTACGAATGAGTAACTGAATGTACGACTGAATGACTGACAAACTACCAGTCATCCTTTTACTCCACTATATTGTGACTTATGAGGCAAGTAAATGTTAAATCCCATAAATATTATATTTCTATAGTTATGACCGTGAGTAAGTGTATAAATAAACGTATGTGCTGTCGCAAGTGTATATGTATATAAAATCTCTTTATAAAATCTCTTTTATAATACCGGGATATTTCGTAACAATACTTTTTTTTAAAGACTGAGTTACAAAAAAAATCACGTTTTTTCACCATTATCAACTGACGTTTGCTTTCAGCATTTTAAAAGCCTCGCATAGTAGTATGTGTGATTGGAAGTGTAACGCCGTGTATAAGTGTGCGTATATGTGTGTTTGGTTACTAACAATTTTCCCTACCCCTGTAACTATACTATACTTAACGTATTGCATATACAATTGAAAAGTAACGTTAAATGTCAGCATAAATGTCTGACAGACCTACGCACATCCTTTTGGCCACGCACCTACATACAGAGACACAAACTGAACAGATTTAAAGCAAACAGAGAAAAACAGCTAGGATGGGATATTTTGCTGGCTTTACAATAACAAAAGATGCAATTGCTGTTCACTTGAATTTCACCGGCAAACGGACATGTTGCATTAACATTTATATTTTTTTAAGAAATATGGAACATTAAGAAATCCAGGTTAGAGTAATATATCCGACTATGACGAATCTGAAATACCCTTGAATTAAAATGTTTTTATTTTTAGTATATGAGTTATTTTTCGAGGCTTTCGATTTATAAGACAGTAATTACTTGAAGAGTCTCTGGGTTAAATTTTACACATTTTTGTTGTTGGAATAATTTCTGTAATAATATATTTAATGCAATAAAACATATTTTACAATTGTAAACATTTTTTTCAAAATATTAATCATATCGTAATTATTAAGAGAATATAGAGTTATTATTAAAATAATATTTTTCATTATGAGAATATATTTATACCATACACCACCATAGTGGAGTTTCAGCTTAAGGATGAAGCCTATTCAAACTGCTTGAAATCGGTCGATTATTTCACCCATACAAATGACCTCCCGTTTAATTTATAACACTCCGAATAAGTTCATGTTACAGAATTCATGTTACGTAATTTTATGGTGATCGCCGTATAATTAATCACATCTCCCATATAAAGCCCGCTCCGAAAATTACTTTAACGAGTATAAATCGCGTAAAAATGCTGTTATCCACATACAATTCAATAGAAATAAGTTTCATATAGACATAAATCACACGACCTAATTTTAAGGCGATCGGTCCAAAACACTATGCAACAAATGAAAACTTTTGGAAAACACACGATCATGACAGTATAGGTTCGACTCTACTGTCAAAGGGTAGTAAAACCTTATACTCAGTGTGGGGATTTTGGTGACCAATTGTTTGTATGGGCCTCCAGATAATAATTGGTCGTAGCTGCCACGTAAGGCCAAATTTCGAAAATCATTCACCAAAATAAATTGTTTGCTCATTTAAGTACTCAGTGTAGGGTATTATATGGACGGGTTTGAACATTTTTTAATGAAAAAATTTATCTCTGGAAAAAATCAAATGGCGTGTCATTCCATTTATAAATTCTAAGCTTTTCATTTGCATATATTCTGGATCGTTATAGATAGCGGATTCGATGAAACTATGTCCGTCTGCCTGTTAACATCAACTTTCTGAATCCAACAAATAAGACCCGTTTCGCATTTTAGTTGCGCGCAAATCTCTTGTCTAATGGGAAACTGGTCTTATTTGATGGCTTCAGAAAGTTGATGTTAACAGACAGACGGACATGGCTTCATACATATCTGATAGACTATCCGCTATAGTCCAGCGGAAAATTACCATGAACCATGGAAAAACAACCATATACAGACACCACTACGTGATAAAAGACAAAAAAAATAGACCTTCGTTTCCCAGTTTTGCACATAGTCATGCACTTTTTTTATGGGCCCCCAAAGATTTGGGGCCTCGGTGTAATTTTTACAAAAAAGTGATCATTTTTTCAGGCTCATATCTTGCAAACAGTTCGGAATTTTTATTTACTCTCTGAGGCAAAGTTGTAGCCCTTATCATAAAGAACAAAAAAAACGTTAAAAAATTCGAAATTAAATTTTTTAAAGCTGCCAAAAGTATGCTTTAGTTTACAATAATTTATTTGTTTATGGGCCAATACCTTTGTTCCTTTAGTTTTTTTTTACTAACTCAGAATAATTATGTTCTAGAATGTTGTTTATTGAGGTACATTTTTGTAGATGATTGTTTCCTTGAATTTTCAACGGTGTGCTACCTATGGATCTGAACAGGGGCAAAAAAGGTAAAAAAATCGAAATTGTTACAGTCTGTTACAATAAAGTTTTTTTTTCGCCAAAAACTTTTTTCCAAAAAAATTTTATTGTTTTTAATCTTTATCTTAAAGTATATTTTAATGATGGGTATATACGATTAGGTTAGGTTAGGTTTCCAGGCAGCCGCGAACTGAAGAAGAAGTGCAGCTCACGTGGGCCCAGGCATAGGTTCCTTTGTGTTACCTTAAAGTATAAAGGCAAAACAGTCAGTATTTGGTTAAGAATGAAGAGTGAGAGAAGAGATACGAGAGAGAAAAAGAAAGGAGAGTAGATTATCATTGGTCACTCCATGGAGATCCCCATATTAGGTCTGGTTTGCCAATTACTGCTCCTTACAAAGGCATTAGTGCACTCAAGGCTCAAATTCGAGTTGGGGAACGATGTCCCAGAAACCATAAGCGTAGATTTTCCAATGCCGGACAGTGACAAAGAAGATGAAAAATTGTCTCATCCTCCTCCTCGTTTTGACAACTTCTGCAGAAGTCGTTGTAGGACAAGCCAAGTCTCCTCGCGTGGTTGCCAAAAGTTGCCAAAGGTTGCTCAATTGTGAGCGTGTCAAGCCATATCATTCTGATAATACTACATGTGGGTTCACAACCGCATCTTGTCTGAGGAAGCTCATAGTAGAAGTTACTAATGTGAAGCTTGCATTTGGATAACGGAATCCCACATAGGAAGTCTATGTGTCCGTCATGCAGCATAACGCCCTTTTTCGGCAATTCATCAGCAACACAGTTGCCTATAGTATCTCCGTGTCCACATACCCACTTGAGTACGACTGTTGAGTGTCTCGCCATCCTGTTTAAAGATGCCCGGCATTCCTGGACCAAATTAGATGTTGTATATACACCTGCTAGAGATTTTATTGCGGCCTGTCAGTATATATGCCAATATCCCTACCTGATATCTTGTTATAACTGAGCCATTTAGCCGCCCTTTTTAT
The DNA here is from genome assembly GCA_942486065.2 of Calliphora vomitoria. Classification (NCBI taxonomy): domain Eukaryota; kingdom Metazoa; phylum Arthropoda; class Insecta; order Diptera; family Calliphoridae; genus Calliphora; species Calliphora vomitoria. The sequence continues at coordinate 83,837,031 of OW818030.2, read as the reverse complement.
GGCTGATATTTCAGTCTAGATAATGCTGCATTCATTTGGAAGTCTATAAGATAACCTAGTTTCGAATTCCTGAATGTAGACACCTAAGCCAACTCAATCTCCCCTCCTAGAGCCGTCCCTATAGATTGTGTCGTGTAAAGTTCCGTCCATTGCTTGCGTGTTATGCGGAATTTAGAAACCAAAATTTCTCATCATGAAGGACCTAGAAATGTAGTAATCGATATTTTCCGGAAGGTTCCGAATGCTACCTATTATACTGGCGTGACCATATGGAGCATGTCTCCACGCAGCAATCGCGTTTAGCCTGAAGGCCGAATTGAATGCCGTTTTTCTGGCAATTAGGTCCACAGGAATCCAGTTTAGTAAAGCAAAGAGCGACTTTGTTGCGGTTGTTCCTGTTATCATGATGGCCATTCTTCTCAAAACCTTCACGAATAGCATACAAATTGTGCCTATTTCCAGTGCCTTCCACCGGACAGAGACTCCATAGAATAGAGTCGGCTTAATAACCGCATCACATAGCCAGTTATCAAACTGCGGTTTAATACCCCATTGGGTACCTATAGCCTTCTTACAGACATACATAGCCGTTAAGGCTTTTGACGTCCTTGAAAGGGTATTGGGTTTCCAGGATAGTTTGCTATCCAGAATGACTCCCAAGTATTTTGCATTGTTCGATAGTTTTGGTTCAACACCATTTAATCGGGGAAGCGAGAAATGAGGATTCTAGTACTTCCTTGTGAACAGTGCAAGCTCGGTTTTACTTGGGTTAACACTCAATCCACTGTCTGTACTCCACCGACTTAGTAAACTGAGTACATATTCCAGGCGTTGTGATATCGTGCCCAAGTAGATCTCAGATACTGCGACGTCATTCGCATAGGCGACAGTTTTATAACCCATGAGATCCAGTTTCCTGAGCAGATAATTTATTTCCAGATTCCACAGAAGTGGAGATAAGACGCCTCCTTGAGGCGTACCCCTAGTGGCCATTCTCGTGATCACTGCCGTTCCCTTTTCGGAACGAATGATCCTGCATCGTAGAAGGTTCTTGATGAACCTTACAGTTGATTGGTCCAGACCAAGATCATGTAGGGCTGAAACTATGGTTGCAGATTCTACATTATTAAAGGCTCCTTCTATATCCACAAAGGCCACGATTAGACACAACTGAATACAGTTGAACATTTTTAATGAAATCGGTTATAAATTGTTTCTTATATTGTTGAAAAAGCGGACAAAGGTATTGTTTTTTACGGTGGCATGTCGCAGTGTCCATGGACATTATGTCACTTTTAGTATTGTCATAATGTCCATGGACACTATGTCACTTTGCTTATGGATATTATGACACTTTTGAAAGTGTCATAATGTCCAAATTTATTTTAGGTATAAATATTAATTTTATAAAATTTTCGGAACAAATCGAGATTCCAGTAACAGTTTATTTTTTCATATATGACTTCGTCCATGGACATTATGTCACCTTTTGGAGTGTCATAACGTCCATGGACATTTTGTCAATGGACACTATGACATGCCACCATACGAACCATGCAAAGTGGCAAGCATTAAAAAATTTAGCACAGAGCTGCTCCCCAGGGATCTGTAATCAAGATCACAACATTTAGTATTTCGTTGTGCTTGGGAAGGCAAAGTGATTAGCTATATTTTTGGCATATATGCAACTGGTTACTTGATCGAGTGGTGTAAGCCAACCAATTTCACATTGCTCTCCCTCTTGGTAAGATATTAAAAATTCGTTAGCATTCGTTATTATGATCATCACCCACCCATTCGCAAATAACAATCTGGTTACAGCCATGTTTTTTTTACATTTTTCTCTATATCTGTTGCTAATATTGATAAATAATTATGAACTACTGTCGTCGTAGTTCTAATTTCACTGCTAATACCAGAATTATTTTAATTTCGAAGTGAATGGATATTGCACCTCTTCTACATTCCTAGACCATTAACACAAGTCATAGTTATAGGTAATTCTAGGGTTAGCACCTTTCTTCAATTCTGCAAAAAATCCATATTCGAAACACTCCACTCTTTTTAAAATATATATTTAAGACATGCGATATTATTCCCCATAAAAACATATACTTAAATTGTGATCAGTTGTATCTTTACGTTCAGATCTCTGTCTATGGTCTAGTTTTAAGATATACTAAAAGATATTAACATATTGTTAAGAATGTGCAATAGCGATTTGAATTTAACGGTCTGTAACGACTGCCTGCAACATTCATCATGTTTATAAGCATTTCCATCAGTAGAGGCTTCTACTTATCAACAATGTTGATAGCATGCGGTTATTAGCATTGTTTGTAAGTATGGCAACACTAAATGTTTAAGCTGCTAACATTGACATCGAAGGCTCTGGAGTTCGAATGTACTAGTTTGTCCGTTAAGATCATTGTAGAAGATTCCCGAAAGATGGCGTGTGTATAAATAGTGGCAGAGGTTGCAGTCGTAAGTGAGTTTATCATAGGTGCTGTTGGAGTTAATATCAACTGTCTTGTACATTTAAGTTTGTACATTATAAAATGTGTGTGCATTTCTGCGAATTGATAAATGTGTATAAAGACACTGAGTGAATAATTGAACTGTTGTTGGTGTACATTTAAATAAATAAAGAGTTGTTACAAATTTTAAACTACTATAACTGCATTTTATTTGCATAACATACTTGTTTATTTTTTCATTCGATATCTATCAGGGTGCTTTTAAAAGTTTATTTGTATGTGGAAATTATTGGCAACAAACGAGGCAATTCTGGGGTTTCTCTGAACTTTATGGAGAGCATTTATTAATTATATTTCCAATATAAAGAACCCTAGATTCCGTTAGACTCTTAGAAAGCTGGTTTCAAGTGACCTATTTATAAATCTTTATCGTATACCATTGTTTCATAGCTTCGCAAATTAATATTGTGAAAATGACAAATGGAATGGGAAACTTATATACCTCTTGACAAAAGGTATAGTATAAAAAGATACAGGTCAACATGTTGCCAACCATTCGTAAATGTTGTTAATTCATTTTACTGGACCTGCCGCTGTTGCTGTTGCATTTATGGCCATTATATTTAAACGGGCATTAAGTTGCTGTTTATGAACATTACGTTTGTTTTCTTTTGTTAACCAATTTTGCTTGATTTTCGTTTCTTTCCTTTCAAAGTGTTTTTCTGTTGAACAATTTCATTAAAATGACGGCATTTACACGTGACTAGTGCTGTTACCTTAAAGGATTCCAGGACTGCCATCATTTAGCATCACCTACACATACATACTCTGCCACAGAGAATACTGAACGCCCATCATTTCGCTCATGATTTTTTAATTGACTGCACATGAAGAGTGTTTTCGTTTTTTTTTTTTTTAATTTTTTTTTTTATTTTTGCTGCTGTTTCCCTTCTTATGTAACCAATTGTAGCTTGAAGGTAAAAAAGGGATTTAAGGAAAGGATTTGTAACAAATACGAATTAAAAACGATATTATTTACTCAATTGTGTTAAACGTGCCAAAGAAAGGCAGCATTGTTATTTACCGAAAATGTGTGCAAGAGAATTTTTTTTAATTTTTATAAAAAAAAAAAAATAAAACAAATCTTGTAGGGGAGCTGTAATTTAAGTCATTTCTGGTGTTTTTAATTTTTGTTAACAAATATATAAATGACTTCAAGGATTTTCTTAAATGTTGCTGCTATTTACATTGTCTGTAGTAAGTAAATATGTTTTATTTCGCTACTCATAATTATTTCTTTATATTCTTCATTTCAAAATTCCACGATTTCCGATATTTATATAACGCAATATCCAAACAAAAGGCTTTGAGCAACAACTCCCGTAGGGCTTATAAAAGATTAAAAGTCCACCTTCTTAATTCTGTATTCACGTTTTATTGTATTTTTCTTATTTCTTCCGTCCGAGAATAAATCATTAAATATAGAGTGTATATTTATTTTCTTCACATAAAGCACTTTTTTTTTTGCTCATCATAGTTGCTTGTTTACTTTGTCATCTCTTGGCGGAATTATTGATAATTAAAAAGAAAATGTCTGATAAATCTGAAGAAAAATACCTGCTCGCATGTGAGATTCATTGTTAAAATTGTCTTGTGTTTTTCTTATATTTACTTGATTTTCCTGTTTAAGTTTCTGTTTTCTTTCCTCATCATTGGTAAATTCAGCATAAACTTAAAGATAGTACTGTCTATAATAAGTAACTTCTACTTGTATAATATTTTGCACTGCAATTAAATACCGGCAGTACGTACAATGAGTAAGAACAATAAGATACAATCAAGCCAAAAACTACAGTTGGAAAAAGGGATAATGCACGTAAATTGGTAAACTTAATGTCTTCGAAACCATTAACGCCTCTTAATAAAAGAAATTCATTTCAACTTGTATCTTGTTTCATTTGCTGTTCTCGGCATCATTGTTTTCATGTTTAACGTTCTCATTTCAGATAATAATAAAAAGTATATTTTAATGTTTATTTTTCAATTTAATGAAAATTTAATACAAGACAGTTATTGTGCATGTAAATCATGGCAAATGGCTTCCTTCTTGATTTTCCTTAAATAAATTATTCGTCGCATACTTGAAGTGATATTTTAATATGGATAAACAGTGTTATAAGGAGGAAGTGATTTAATTTGATGTTAAAAAGTAGCAATATAAGTATATTTAATATTTGTTTACAATGGACGAATAAGATGATATTATAACTGGATTGCAGTTTTCATTTTCATCTGGGGTATTAGTTCGCTTAAGTTCATCAAAAGTTTGGTTCTTTTCATATATACTTTACCGCAGAGCTGCGTATTTTCGGGATACTTTTGAGTTTACGGAGTAATGGTTAAAGGTTTAAGGTAAAGTATTCCCACTATCCTTAGTAAATCACTCCAAGTCGACTTTTAGATCAGCTTGCTGATACCATTGCTTCTGCAGTGGCTTCCTCGCGGTGCTCCCAATTTTGAAGTGGAAGCGAATTCGAGCGATGGTATGTCCGAATGGCTATTTAAAATATGGTGTCTCGGGAAGTAGGCATAATCGCTAAGTTCGCCAATGACTACTCACCAAGCCAGGCTGTGGAAGCTATGAACCAATCACCTATTCTCTCCGAAGTTAAAATGATTACCAATACAAATGTTAATTAATATATTAACGGCTTGAGAAAATTCGACTAGACGAATTGATCAGATCACTATTAACTCTAGTGAATCGATCGGTTTATAACTTGTTTATACAATACGAGGGGATAAATTCTTCGCTCTAAATTTGAAATCTTTTGATTTCGATTTTCTCCGTCCTCTAAAAAGCAAATGCTGGAAGTTGTGATAAAATCGCGTAGGTTGCACATTTTATTGGAATTTTCGAGCTTAAAATCAAAGTCACAAAATAACGTACGCGGAATAAAATTGCAACAAAACGGAAAACGCTATATTTGTTTCCAACGTTAAATCAAATAATATATAAAACAATTTTAAAATAGCCCATTGTATTAATTTAATGTAATCAAAAAACGTATCATATTCATGTACTTTTGTGGCAGTTATGAAGAAATTTATATACAGGTGTTGGAAATACTGATGTTTGGACTTTTCTCAGCTCTTATTTGAGTTTCATGGTCTTATTTTTCTCGCTTTTTATTTTAAATAATCTACAAAAACTCATCTATCTTAAAAGGTCCAAAAACTTTTTCACTTCAGAAAGTCTGGAATATGAAGGGTATTGGATAACAAAATAGTCATAAGGGCGCGACAGTTGGATGATGGAAGAGTTAAGCAGAACTTTCTTTTAAAAAAAATAATCTCTGATGTTTATTTTTATGAAATTATTAATTTTGTGTACACATTTCATAATATATTAATTTGAATTGATGGTCAAATCAAAATCCGAAACACTCAAAATTTGCAACTTATATCTGATTGACCAAGATACATATGTATTTTTTTAGAAAAATTATTATATTCTACTGTACACATTTTATCAATAATAGGATTATTTACTTACATAAAAGTCCACTTTGCCACTGGATGTAAAATATAACAAATTGTTCCCGATGAAAATATATAAAATATGGAAGAACTTGGAAAAGGTTTTTCAAGGTAGTTCTTATTTTGCTAACATTTTGAATTAACAAAGTGCCAGATTTTTAAATGGGGTTTCAAGTATTACTTAAGGCATAACATTATGTAATTCAAAATAAGTCCTAAAACACTAATAGTCCAAGTACTTTTTCTTTGGCCAGTATCAAATGTTTATTCCAATTTCATTCCACATACGTCAAGTCCAACCATATAATACCCTACACTAAGTAAATGAGTAAAAACATTTTTCCTTTAAAATTTCAATAATTTCTTATCATGAACGATTTTCGGAAGTGGGTCTTAAATGGGAGCCATGATTCTATATGAAACTTATATTAAATTGCAGTTGGATACCTATATGTTTAAGAGTTTTATGTTAGTTAAAGTAATTTTCGGAAGTAGAGCTATGACCAATCATGGACGCATAGCCATGAAATTGAACGCGTGATTAATTTCTATGAATCTTGTTTCTAATAAATTTTATTTGCATACCAACTTTATGAAGAGATTTATGCTCGTGAAAGTGATTTTTGGAAGTGTCCTTATATAGGAGCTACGGTCAATCAAGAATCGATCCACACATAGAGTAACTTCGGGTAATGTGCACTATGCGTCTAATGTGGACCAGTGTCTTTTTTCAAAAACTATTGAAGGTATGATAACACTGCTTTGTCGTACATTTTACAGTTTGTTTGAAACGAAAAATGGACATGTGCTTTCATGAGTAATTGATGCGTTGGCTTTTTATTCTTGTACTGAAATTTATGCAAAATTTATGCAACTACAAAAACAATTAGAAAATACATTTACTAAATTTCTTGGTACACAACTTTTTTAATACCTATATATATTTTGGCCAAAATCTATAACATACAAAACGGTAGTCCACATTACCAGAAGTTACCCTACTGCTACTGTCACTTGGCTCCTGTCAATATTTGAACAATCTACGTCATTTAGTTTGTGTTTGACAGCCATTTATAGCATACTACCGCACGACTTGAGAAATTGGAAAAATTTGAATTTCGTGTGCTCATTAAGCATTATTTTTTGCGGAAATAAAACTCTGCACCATCAATTTCAATGGTAAAAAAGTGGTTTACCGAATTTCGATGTGGCCATACAAGCACGGAAATGCCGAACGTTCTGAGGCCCACTTGAGATCTCTACATCCGAAGTAATTGAAAAAATTCACGATATGGAGTTGGCCGATAGGATATTAAAAGTGCGAGAGATTGTGGCAGCCATACCCCTCTTACACGGCTCAGTAATTTCAATTGATCATTTCGGTTTGAGAAAGCATTAGATTTTGGCGAACTACAAACGCAATCGTGAGATAACTTCTCAGGACTAGACGAATCCTGGATCCACTTCAAGACACCAGAGACCAAACAACAGTCGAAACAGTATTTCTCAGGGTGAATCGACGCCAAAGAAAGCCAAGGTGGGTTTGTCAGTCAATAAAGTCATGGTGACCGTTATCTGGGATGCACACTGTATAATCCACATTGACTACCATCAAAAGGGTAAAATAATCAAAGGCGAATATTTTTCCAACTTATTGGGTCGATCATTTGGACAAGAAAAAAGCTTTTTTCTACATGATACTGCAAGGGTGTACACTTGTGCAGTTCCCTCATCCGCCCTATTTAGCCCAAAGTGACTATTTCTTGTTCCCAAGCCTAAAGAAATGGGTCGGCGGATAGAGATTTGAGTACAACGATGAAATCATCTCACAAACTAATACCTATTTTGATGATCTTATCAAATCTTATTTTTTAGAAGGGATGCAACATTTAGAGGGATGCAACATAGAGCTCAAAGGAGACTATGTTGAAAAATAAAATTTTTTTTCCACGGATTTATTGACCCGCCCTCATATTTAGATTAAATTTTTCTCATAAATATTGTTCGGCCTAAGAAAACTGGCTGAAATTCCATGATCAGTTCACAATTGGATATACTTAGCTCCCATATAAGACCCACTTACGAAAATTACTTTAACAAGCACAAACCTCATAAATTGTAATCGAAATAAAATGATAACAAAAATAAATTTTATTTGGGATGAAATCACACGACATAATTTCATGATGATTTGTCTATTTGTCATAGCACCCATATAAAGCCCACCTCCGATAATAACTCATGAAATGAAATTATTGTGGTTTTAAGAGAATAAATATTTGCTCATATGATCGGGCTTAACCGACTATACTTTCTTACAAGTTTTGTCTAAATATGCAGTATTTCTTTAAATATTGGAGACCATTTTACACCGACTTACCCTCATTCCCAAGCATTAGTTTGTACAAGTCCAAAAATAGTTGACTTTATAATTCAGTATTGTAGAAACTTTTAATTTTATCTATTTTTTTTATATTTACAGTAAAGTAACATTGGCTTAATCTTATGTGGTATTCTTGTGCAGCATTTAATAAATAACAAAAATGGGAATTCCCATGTTTACATCAAATATAACTCTAACGTATTTAATTTTTAGTTTATAATAACAATCCTAAATAATCCTTTAGACTGTAACTAACCAAATAGTGATGACCATTGTATATATTATTAAAATAGTTAAGAGAAGACACTTTGTTGTATAATATTGCAGCAATTGAAAAAAAAAAAACAAAAAATAAACTTAATCATGTATAAATTTAAGATATTAATAAGAAAAAAACCCTGCAGCCCATGGAACTTGATCAACATTAAGGAAAGTTTTAAGCCTTTGCCTGTCCCCATACCGTACGTCCAAAGTTTTTTTGTTAATTAAAAAATAATATAATTTGTGAATCATATGTGATGCACGGACGTGTGAAAGAAACTTGCTGTGAATCATATGTGATGCATAGGACAGGGAAAGGGTTAAGTACAAATAAATTGTACTGGTCACCCAGCAACCTACATGCAGTGCTGGCAACTACCATAACCATCATAGGAAGTACCACAACAAAGCTAATCCCCAGTATAATTAAGCCTGATATAGAATCAGAGCGTCGAATTAATTAATTCAATTTGAGCTTAATTCACTAAAATCTTAATTAAAAATTAAACAAATGTCAACCATTCATTCTATAAATCCATTATTTAGCTTCATTCATAGAACTAATTCAAAATGAAATTAATATATGACAGAATTCATACAACTTTTGAATGATTAAATTTTTGTTAATTCAAATCTATACAAATTGAATTAAAATATTTTTTCTTCGTTCAGTTTTGTTTTGCTTTCAATCATTTACGAAGTACAAAGGAATTAAGTCTATTAATTAATTCATAGTGAATTCATTAATTTCTAAAATGGAATTAAGAATTAATTCTCGCGAAACTTTGAGTATAATATACAACACGTTGCCTGGTCTGCCAAAAGGCCTATGTGTAATTTTGGGAAAAAATGTTTATCTGTTATTAAGAGCCTTATTCATAATCTATTTAGTTGGCAATATATTACCAACTATCTCAACTGATTCCGAATTTAACACAAATGATTATTGGGAGAGCTTTTTGTTAAAAACACATAGGCCGATTTGCTTGGTAAATGGTCAATTGCCACCTTCATAACTTCAGGAAAAATTCAACCATCCACTTCACTAGATCATACTCGGTCATACACATTTACGTGTACTTCATAGGGTATCCATTCGAGTAATGATCGTTTGAATAATCGAACAATTTCTTACAAACAATTATTCGATTAATATAAATATTATCATTTCAAATTATTATTAGATATTTTTTAGTCCCCATCCATACTGTGAAACATTTGCTGCAAAACATTTGAGTTTGCCGATGAAAGGGGAAAGAGGAATGGAAGAGGGTACTCTGTTTCATGTACATGAAGTTTTTGTTGAGTATGTCATCCACATTTATTCGTTCATATTTGTTCTGTACAGAAATGTCAAAAACTGAAAAGCAAAAATTTCACTGTGTGGACACGAATACAGTTCTAAAAGAGAATTTAAAAATGTTTTGCAGCAAATGTTTCACAGTGTGGACCGGGACTTAGGATAAGATTTTAAATATCAGAGGTCTGAAATGTTTTATATATATTGTTTTGTTTTGAAAACCAACAAATTATAGGGAGCCTTTCAACCATTGTACAGGGCAAACAGCTCCGATAGCTTCATCTAAAAAAATATATAAACGTTACATGAGTTTACATTTATCTGGTTCACCCGATTTGGTTAGTTCAATATATTATACAGTGCAAGCTCGGTATTCGCGACTACCAAGGATAATCCCCATCTTATGGTATATTAACTCTCTTGGATGATTTCAATCTTCAATTTTGTCAGTTTATTTGTGTCATTTGTTGTGTATCTTCACCACTTAATATAGAAAAAGTTCAGCATATATTAAAGCAAACGATTTCGATTAGAGATTTTAAACAAATTTAAAAGTGGAGATTCCATAAATAAAATTTGCGTGAATCACAAGTTGCACCGCATCATAAATCAAGAAAATTCGTTAAAAAAGTTCGTACAAACAACAGAAAGTGATCATGGCAAACGTTGCACCTTAAGGAAAGCTGAGTATCCAAGAGTGGAAAAATGGAACAGTTTCAATGCCAGTGAAGGATGTTTGAAGAAATTTAAGTGTCGAATTAGATTAAAAATTACGAGCGAGAAATTGTCTTCCAAACCTCATCTTATTGATCCATTTGTGAAAGAGTTTAAGGATTACGTTGATGGGCATAGGTTGACTCTTCATCAAATCAGCAATGCCGACGAATCCGGTTTATATTATAGGATCCTTCCAAATCACACTCTTGTCCCGTGTAATGTCACATAAAGGTCTGCCGTTTTGAGGAACTAAAAAGTGATGATGGTTTAATTATAGCAATGAATCTACCACCCAATTGCACTGCTAGCACTTATTCAACCGTTAGATCAAATCGGAATCAACTTGGTCAAATTAAATTATAAAAAAACAATTGCTCACCCACTTGCTTGGTGAGAAGGGAACAAATTTGGAGATCAAACTAAAGAACTTCAATCTCAAAAAAGCAGTTCAGATTCTAGCTACGTCCTGGGATAAAATATTAGTCTCCAATATCCGAAAATCCTTGTCTCACATAGTCGACGCATTTGCCTATTTTAAATACTATACTTTTCTGATTAGCTGATAATATTTAAGAAAAATTTCATCACCCTTCCCTTTAGGAACTATCCTCCTTATAACAGACGGACGGACATAGCTAGTTTTTATAAGGACTCAGAATATATCAATTATTAACTTTTATGTTTAAATAAATACTAAGCAAACTGACGAAGAACACGATCTTAAAACGTATACAACTGATGTTATTAATAGCAGCTTTAGAATATAAGTCTTGACATATGACTTGACAAAGAGAAAAACCTAATTTTTTACATTATTTAAAAAAAAAATTATATTATTCGAATAATAAATGTTTGATCGAATTATTTCAACCAGTTAAAATCTCTTATTCGAATTTTTTCGAACAAAACAAAAATCAACTAATTTGAATACCCTAGTACTTAGTCTTTACTTAAAAATTCAGTTTATGAGTAATAAAATATTTTATTACACCCATACATAAGCTCATGTATTCAGATACACACATGGAAAAACATAAATGCATATCCTTACAAACTCCCATACAAACATTTCAAGAGTATTTCAAAGGAATAAACAAAGTACCGTTATTCGTTTCGGTTCATTTTTTTCTCTCTCTTTTTAGCCGCAATATGAAAATTGTGTGGAAATTGAGAGTGTGTATGTTTGAGTGTTTGTAATAAAGTACGAAATACATTTAAATGTATAATTTATTCATACGGGTTCTTTGCAAATTAAATTAATTCTTTTATGACTTTAAAATAAAAATAAGTGAATTAACCGCTCAAATAAATAATGTTAGTGCAAGTGGGTTAAATTTTAGCGTTAGCAGAAAAATTTTACTATATTCCGTTAACCAGCATGTTTCCATGAATATAATGGAAATTAATCTAGTACAAACGATATAGACAGTGTATAGCTAAAATTTAGTATTTACTTACTATGTGGAGAAACAAAATTTCAGTATCAAATCAACTTAACAAAGTCATTCGTTTCTAAGCCCACCCTTTGCCAATACACATATGATAGCAATCATACAAAATACAAAACAATTAGTTAACTCAGTTAAAAGATATCTGATTATACAAAAGTCATTATAAGGGGTCGTACAGTAGGGGCCAGGCGTTGAGGCCCATTTCTGGATTAATGAGTACGTCAACAAACACATTTGTAAAATTATGGGATCCAAGTGGGTTCAATACATCCCAAGAAAGTCACTGTTTGGTGTTGATTTTGGTCTGGGGCATTATCGGATCATATTTCTTTGAGATCGACTTTGGCCGGGTCATCTTCATGAAAGGCGAGCGCTATAGGTCGATTACTACCAACTCCTATTGGCCTGCATTGTATGGTATGGAACCCAACGACATGCGGTTTCAACAGGTAGGAGCTACATGCCACACAGCTCATGGCATATTGGACATTCTGCACGGTGACGTGAGTCGGCCATCGAAATCCTATGATTTCTTTAGTCGCTGGACCATGCGATAAGTCACAAACCACATTGGACCACAAAGCCAACATCGTTCAAATTCTGGCTGATTTATGCGCCAGAGTTATGGAGAATTAGCATTTCGGATGCACGCCACCCATAGAAGCTGCTGCGATGATATCTCACACACACTTTGCTTTATTTAAAAATGGGAAGTGCTTAATTATATACCCCTTATTTAACAGATTAGTCTTCAGCTTATGTCTGATAAGTTTTTTTAATCTGTAGAGGAACCTATAATTAGCCTTATTTAAATGAGATACAATGTAAACAAATACTATTTATGCAACCAGTAAATATGTAAATGTTCGTATATGGACGATAACTTTATCACCCGAATTTCGGAAAGAGAAATTAAGGATGTATGTTGTGAAGAATTCTATGTTGATACTCAACATTATGGGTTAATTTTAAGCCTAAAGGTTTACATCAAACTTATTTGACCAAGATGTCGGCAGACGAAAGTTAAGTACTTAACAGTGTTCAAATACTCATCTCAAAGTTTAACGTGCCCAAAACATATTAAACGAAGAGGTTTTTGTATGAATTTCAATGTATGAGAAGAGATAACAATGTGAGTGATCTGATATACATTGTTGTTTAACAGTCGTCCTTATAATAGCAGATTTGAAGCATTATGCGATATAAGTATTACGCAACTGATGGTATTATTCTAGTGGAACGGCGCACATTGGTTGAGGTTCATAGAACGAGCGGCTAAAAATAGAAGAAGTTGTCGGAGGACAATGAAACTTGATACATAAGCATTTTTTATTTAAATTAAGAAAAAAATGGAAAAATCAAAATGATCCGCCCACTTTTACGCCCACCTCCCATAGAAACTGAAAATTAAATTTTGACCTACAACATTGTTTATTAGCACATAGCATTTTTAAAGACTCAGAATTATTTGTGTGAAATTTTAAAAATATCCGCCCACTTTTACGCCCACTTCACATACAACTTGCATTGAAGAAGTGGCATAACTCCGACGATTTTTAATGCATCAACTCAAATTTCACAAGAAATAAATATTATAATTGTAGAATGAGCTCCTGAAAATAAATACCTGATCCGCCCACTTTTACGCCCATCGCTCATAGAAAAAACATGAATAAGTAATGTAAGCATAGTTTTTAATCATATTTTAACATCATTATCGTACTCCAATTTTTTTGATTTGCAGCTTTGAGTGAAATCTATTTATAAATGGGTCTGAAAACAATAAAAGATTATGTATTATGTCTTCATTAGTGGCTACACGTCCAATTCTTCGCGAATGATGTAATCTATAGGCTCTATAGTGTTTATTCCTCGCTTCTTGAGCTTCCTCGGAGAGCACCTGATACAAATAATCAATTAAAATGTAAAAAATAAAAATGAAATCATTGAATAAGGATCTTTAGATAGAGACATACTATTGGCAGAATAGCTTCTTGACTAGTATGTATATTACGTTACGTAATAATTTTATACAGTAAAGATGGCTACAACACATGTATGAAAGAAAATTCATGTTTTGTTACTCTATTACTTTATAGTTTTTACTGTTTTTTTGTTTTTGAAAAGAGCAGGTAAGAGCAGCTGAATTTTCTTTTAACTTTTAGCTGAGACTTCAGGCTGTAATTTGCCATATTTCGTAAAGCACCGCTACACAGCGCTGTATGCAGTCCACTGAAATTGATGAACATTGAAATTTTGATGTTGTTTATATTTTGTTCTACGAAATTTTTAAATGGCATTTTTTCCAACTTTTTTTAATGCAAATCTCTTCTATGGTAATTGCCATTTACGAAAACATACAGCATAGTCAAATGATAAGTTTACTTTGATTGTACCAAAAGATTGAATATACAATAAATTTGCATGCCATTTTAAACAAGCGAACATGTATGAACTTCGAGCGTGACTGTCCAAACGAATAATAAATATATCAGCCTAATATTATGGAATCATAATATTCAGATATCTAACAACAAAATACCAAAAAATTATCCAAATCTGCGAACATGAAAAAAATTAATTTCAGCCACTCATCAACCAATGTGCGGCGTACTGTAACGGATATAATATTTACCTCCTTGACTGTTGAGAATTTACTTGTACTCTCCTATATTAGCATATATTCCTGCTAAGCGGAAGGATACTACATTCGTTTTCGTTCCGAAAACGGATCTCATACCAATAAGTCATGAAGGTCAACTAAAACTGTTACACACGAGGCAGTAAATATTTTAGAGATAGCTCTTTCTTCACCATCATAGACCACTTTGATATAGAAGCGGTTATCTCTTTACTTGTACAAAGGAGGCCCGACAGCTGGATAACAATCTTACAGGGATGTAATGTTTCGGTTGAGGTTTTTGTATTGATTGCATATAGTGCAATAGTACAACAAAAGTTTATTCAATGCCCTTCCTAAATGTAATGCTTTTTAATTGCTTTCCTTACACCTCTTCTTCCTTTCCCACACATGCAAAGTTAACGTGATTGGTAGCACTGACTGCATGAATAGTACATACACTTACATTCACTTGGGTCCATTAAGTGATCCCTTTGTGAGAGCAGAGCTATTGATATCTACTCTATGCCTCTTCGAATATAGCGATATCGATGCGTAGCTTCCATGCTGCGATTGAATTGCTACGCTGACTATCTATGACCTCGTCTGGAATTCGCGACCCTACTTTCTTCGTCAGATTATCACTCCCATGAGTGTGAATGACAAATGTTCCACCATCCAGTTTAACACTGTCCAACATTTCTGGACTTACGCCGACGTAGTGTAACTATTAGTTAGGGATATTATTGTAGATCGACGCACAGGGGGACCAAATTTCAAGTATCGTGAAAACTTAAAGTATCTGCTTAAAGAACACAAAATTCTACATCAGCAGGCAAGAAATTAATATCAAATATGAAACGGTATTTTTATAGTCACGTATTGAAATTACATATTGTGAGAAAAAAACCAAAAAAATTGAGCAAATAAATACAATTTGTTATAAGTAGTTTAAAAAAATTAATAAATCCGACTATGCAATCATCAAGTTCAGGTATTTATTGATATGTTTTGGTTAAATTAAAAATTTGGGAAAATTTTGTAGGGGAGTTTTGGAGTGCAGTTGTCTATTAGACTTGGTAGATCATCAATCGTCTGTAATTCTAGTCTCCGTTATACCATTTTCAACGGCTGCTGGTTGACCAATATATAATGCCCCAAGTCGTGTCTATTTTCAAGGCTCTGCAGTCACTTAGTATACTGAGCATTGTTTATAAACTCTGAGAGAGCATATTAACATGGATCCCAGAGATTGTTAATGCTACGTAAACTGCCTGAAGTTCATTTTCCTTAGAAGCGTATTAACTACTAGGTTCTATAAGATAGCACTCCACACTGTAGTGTTACTTTGTTGGCCGGTTTGAAGACGTTCGTCATTCCCATATATCCCAGCGGGAACAATTCTAGGTCTTCACTTTATAGTCCTTCTAAGAGTCCTGTTTACCCATTCAAAAAGATGCGATACTCATTCCACTTTGCCTGCTCGCAGAAGACGTTCTAGAAGGGCTATGCTTCTCCTTCTACACAATCAAAATTGCATTGAAAAATAAGGTCTAGCAACCTTTATTTAATATTCAAACATGATTGGTTTTGCAATTATTGTCTCTCTATAATCATATTTATTTGCTCTCTTTATTATTAACTGTTACATTAAACCAGAAGAAGGTGAAAAATCTTCTAAATAATTTAGTCTTTTATAGTTTTTCATATATAAATCTACACACGTGTTATTTTAAAGTCCATTCTTTAGGTTTTATGCTGAATTCATTTAGAATATTTTCTTACTTCAGCAGACTTTCAATTAGAATTTAATTTTCAGGGTTTTTAATAGATATGTAGACATTCTGTGAGGCATTACGCGGCAGGTCTCCTTGCAGGCCTTTCACTAAATACCTTATAATATGCCTTCTTAAGTATGCCTTCTCTCAGCCCTCTAACAGCAGCGTGTATCCAAGGCCTTGGCTCGCAATGACACGCCGTGTAAAATTGAAACGATTTTGCAATGTGGCCGGGTGTCATTGTGTCTGCAAAATAAGGCATTTAGGAAGGCCTCTTTACTGTATATTTTTCTAGCTGGATATCAGCAGATCTGGATATCAGCAGATCAGATTTGAGAAGCATTGAATCGATTTCAAGTTCTTCCAGGGCTATCCTGATAGCTGATAGGCATCTTGAGTACGCTTTCTATAGAATGAAATCTGTAAATCCTTCCCTTAGTATGCGAATCCTTCCAGTTTTTGGGAATAAATATAACGCTGCAATGCAGCCATTTGTGAGGTAAGTACCAACTAGGAAAATCTGAAATGTTATAACGGCTCTGTTTTCTTGATATGGAGCTGATTTTAGGGTTCCACTGGATCTGAACCTAACTCTCATGTATGCCAGACTTCACCAAAGCAATGAAAATATCGGTGCTGTAACCATTTCGGATTTAATAATTATGGCAATTATGTTTATATGACTAATATCAATGACCATAATAGATGCTGTGCTTTTGTAGCAATGTGTGTCTCTGGTTGTAAGTCCATTTTGGTGTTAATGTTTCCCACCTTACGTATTCAAATGGTGTGGATTAAGGCTTGGCACTACATGCTGTTAGATTAGAATCCAAATCCAAAGATCTACTAGCTGCTTAAGATGTCTTTGTATTGCCATATGGTCATGTTTACTAGGTGTTTTAAATTAAAATCACGGGTCAACCCAGCAGGGCAAAATAAAAAATTTTCACCCTGATAGCTTATTGAACGGTTTCTTGTTATCGATATCGCGCCAGAGGGTATATTTCAGATGGTGACAGCTTTAAGCAACTAGTACTAGCATTACAGGTGACAATATTAAGCAAAAATCAATGGTCTCAAAGCCTGACTTAAGGCTATTTATAAAAAATGTTTTTCTGTGAGTGTCAAAAGATACACTTGCAATACTTTAATCGTATTTTAACAACGTAACCAGTATTTCTGTGAGATTATGTTTGAATATTTGTATAAAGAATGTATATATGAATACATGTGAAAATAAATATAACTCAAAAAGGTAGGGGGAATTAAAACAGCAGGAAATTTTCATTAAAAATAACAACTAAATGTTATAAAACTGCAAATACTACAACTGAATACTGCTACAAACACATGAACATAAGTAAATGGACATAAATACATACATACATGCAAATTTATATACAATAAATACTCTTATTACAATTGCATATATATAGTGGTGTATATGAAAGCGATTGCTTGGTTATGCATACATAAATGAGTGACTACGAGTATAGTTATTTATATGACTACAGTAGCTACATGTGTACAGTGAGGAGTTAAAGTTGTTTGCTGTTTCGATTTTGTTTCAATGAAGTAACTCTTACCCCCCATTTTCTCAATGTCTCTTATTTTTTATCGTGATGATATACTGACAGTTCTCATACAAAAAATATCTTAATTGTAAGTATATCGTTACGAAAAAGGATAACCACAGATTGAGAAAATGGGGTTTAAACTATGTTTATTTACTAGCTTCCTATATAAAGACATATTAAAGAAATTTTAAGTTTTAAAGTTTTACTCTCCACTGCATTTAGTGTAAGCAGCTTTACACAACATACAAATGACCTATAACGAAATTTTACTTAACAATAAAGTAACGTACATATTAACTTAACAGGTATTAATAACTTAAACAAATGAATTAAATTAACTGAAATAATGAAAACTAAAATCCTACAAGTAGAATAATATGAAAATGATTCGAAATCGTATTTCTTAGAAGAAGTGATTGTGCGGCCACGACGATACTTCTGAGCAATACGAGAACAATACTTATAGACGATAAAAATATAATATTGCCAGATAATCTTCTAAATGAAAAATATAATATATCTTGAGATAACCTACCGGAAGATAAATAAAACTTTACAAAGTTAAAAAACGACGAAACGAAAAATGTCGATCAAATAAATGATTTTTCAACCTTTACTCAATCAGTTTCACATCAAAACTACATATAGAATTAAAATTGTCCTTAGTCATAAGATATCTCCAAAAGGCCTTGTTCCAATTTCTAAACATTTTACTTAAATATTAACCACTTCACGATTATAAACATATATAAAATTCAAAATGGGCCCAGGGCACAGTGCGGCCAAAGGCCAAAAGTAAAAAACAAGTTTTTTGTTGGGGTTTTTTTGTCATTGGGTTGGTTAAAAAAATGCCCTAGGAGATGAAAAATGATCATAGTAAGCTCCCTTGCCTCAAATGGCCTTTATAATTTCAGTTTGAAGTAGGCCTTCATACGGCACACTACCGTAGGAAAGATCGGCTAGTAGACGCTTCCGCTAAAAATGTGTCAAAGTTGTTGTAATCAAGCAAATCAAACGAAACAAAAGGTAGGTAGGAATGTAAATTTCTAAATTGTTATAAAGTGATATGTAAAGACTTTTTTTATATATTTTATTTTTTTAACAAAATTGATGTGATTGAGTGAAATTTGCTTTGTCCTGCTTATTCCAGCTTTTTAAGCTAATAAGTAAAGGTATTATGTAACAAATAAAATAAAATTCAGCTGCAGGTATCTGCAAGTTGCCCTACGTTTGACAATTGTTAATTGCCTTGCAAAAATGCTTTATACTAGAAGGTTTACGGCGCATGTTTTTGTTTGTAAGGTCATACGCTCATAAAAAAACATAAAATATAACGCCACAATTATATATATAAATATACAGTAAACTCTCGAAAACATGAACTAAGATGGAACTACACTAATACGTATACAACTCAGAAAATTTAGTTTACGTTTTAGAGCTATTCGACTTTATACACGTTTTAGAGTAGTAAATGAAAAAATAATAGTGTCCATGTTTTCGGGTTTCGGACAAATGTCCGAAGATGCACGCAATAAATTTTTAAAAATCTACCGCATGAATAATTGCAAGAAAACATTATCGTCATAAAACTATGGAGGATGTTCAAGCGATTTTTAATAGGATCTGATCCTGAAAATTGCAGTTGTCGCATATTACCTCTTAAACCACTCAAATCATTGTTTAAAGACTGCAATAATTTGCTAGCACCTTCACCTATATATAATCAAAGAGAAGATAAACAACAATATTTTGACAGTTCTTCTGAGACAGAAACAGATGTAGACGATTGTGACTTAAATGAGATTGACAGTGAAAACTTTTTCATATAATATTATTTCAATATACATAATTTTTTATTATTTTATTCGCTCATATTCAATAAAAATATTTTGTACTAATTATTGTTTGGATTTTTTAGTATGTAACATCGCCTTATTGCATTTCACCATTGTAAGTTTGCTAATTTTTCATCAATTTTCCATTATATACCCTAATATCAAAACAAAAACTTTTAATAAATTATCAAATTCATTTAATTTTTTACAAGTCTTTTCGTATGAAATGACGTACATAGGTTGAAGAGTGACCGAAAATAATTTTTTTCATGTTCACCGATTTGGATATTTTTTTGGTATTTTGTTGTCAGATATCTGAATATTATGATTCCATAATATTAGGCTGATATATTTATTATTCGTTTGAACAGACACGCTCGAAGTTCATATATGGTCGCTTGTTTAAAATGGCATGCAAATTTATTGTATATTCAATCTTTTGGTATAATCAGAGTAAACATATCATTTGACTTTGCTGTATATTTTCGTAAATGACAATTACCATAGAAGAGATTTGCATTAAAAAAAAAAATTGTAAACAATACCATTTAAAAAATTTCGTAGAACAAAATATAAACAACATCAAAATTTCAATGTTCATCAATTTCAGTGGACTGCATCTTTTTAGCGCTGTGCACCGGTGCTTAACGAAATATGGAAAATTACAGCCTGAAGTCTCAGCTAAAAGATAAAAGAAAATTCAGCTGCTCTAACCTGCTCCTTTCTAAAAAAAAAAACAGTAAAAACTATAAAGTGATAGAGTAACAAAACATGAATTTTCTTTCATACATGTGTTGTTGCCATCTTTACTGTATAAAATTATTACATAATGTAATATACATACTAGTCAAGTAGCTTATTCAATGACCCTTATTCAATGATTAGACTTTCAGTTTTTACATTTTAATTAATTATTTGTATCAGGTGCTCTCCGAGGAAGCTCAAAAAGCGAGGAATAAAGACTATAGAGCTTATTGATTACATTATTGCGAACAATTGGACGTGTAGCCACTAATGAAGACGTAATGCATAATCTTTTATTGTTTCAAGACCCATTTGTAAATAGATTTCTTTCAAAGCTGCAAATCAAAAAAATTGGAGTATGATAATGATGATAAAAAATGATTAAAATACTATGCTTAAATTACATACTCATGTTTTTCTACTTGTTTTTTTCTATGGGAGATGGACGTAAAAGTGGACGGAACAGGTATATATTTTCAGGAGCCCATTCTACAATTATAATATTTATTTTTTGTGAAAATTGAGTTTATGCATTAAAAATCAAGGGAGTTATGCCACTTTTTCAAAACAAGCTGTATGGGAAGTGGGCGTAAAAATGGACGGATATTTTTCAAATTTCACGCAAATGATTTTGAGTATTTAGAAATGCCATGTGCCAAAAAACAATTAATTTAATTTTTACCTTGTATGGGAGGTGGGCGTAAAAGTGGGCGGATCATTTTGATTTTTACATTTTTTTCTTGATTCAAATCCAAAAATCCCTATGTGCCAAGTTTTATTGTCGACCTTCGACAACTTCTTCTATTTTTAGCCGCTCGTTCTATAAACCTCAACCAATGTGTGACGCCATAATAAGTCGGCCATTTTGAATTTGCTAATTCTGATAACGGATTCGTAATCAGCGACCCCAAAAACCCCATATACCAATTTGTGGATCATTTTTCAAATTTTGGCCGGACAATGGTGCCTTTGGCCGCATTGTGCCGGGGGGGTTCTCGCGATAATTGAAATTTGAAGCAAGTAAGAGTGTTATATTTGGCAGTGCCGAATTTTGTATATATTTCATTTATTTAAGGAATATTTTAGCCAGCTAGCTCCTTTCTTTTGGGCCGTATCGTGTTTTCAACAGACAGACAGACAGACGGATGGACATGGCTAGCTCATCTTAGACTTATATGAGGGAACAAAGTGTATATACCTTTGATGAATACTTCGAGGTGTTATAAACGGAATAACAAAATCGATTTTTTTGATGGTGCATTTGTATAACTAATTGTCCAATTTCTATAAATTTTATATTTCAGAAAGATGATAATTTGTATGATTATAGTGTCTTAAAGATGGATATCTCAAACCGCATGTTCTTAATTTTAGTTTTCATAAAAATTTTTTTATACTGTTGGGAAAACTATGCCAACAATTTAAGATGAAATGGTAAGGTATCATTTTAAACTACTTAGCACATTCGTAACAAATTTTAATTTAAAAAGGATATTTTTTTCATATACTGGTCTGTGAGACCAATAAATTTATTCTCCGTTATTATTTTTTTTGCAGTTGCCGCACTGGATGACCTTCATCGTCAGTTCACGTCGAAACTGCTTAAATAAATTTAAAATAAACAAATCTTCAGTTGAAAACCCCGTTAAGTGTAACCGGCGGTTGCACATCTATGAGAAAGCTTTCCGACATGTGCAGTTTCCATGTCAAAAATCCATGAATTAGACCACGAAAGAATATTTAAAGTCCACAAAAGAATAAAATTCCAGCACAAAAGAGTATGTAATCAACCAAATTAACCACTAACACTACAGAAATTACTTAAATTAATGATCATTTAACAATTTATTTTTCACCATCATCAGCAGCAGCAACAACGAGGTCTTACAACATCTTCTTGCTCCTTCCTCATCATCATACTTAACTACTTAACCCCAGAAAACATGTTGTTGAAATGTTATTTCAGCCCAAAGAAAAAAAGAACGGACAAGCAAACGAAAAAATAGCCAAATCAGCTTCAACTTTATGTTTCCTGGCTAAGTGTGTGTTGCTGTTCTTTTCTTGTGTGTCAGTTAAATCAGTCCAATGTACTTAAAAATCGATTTATTGCCTGAATGTGTTTGTTAAAGGATTTACAAAGTTTTTATTTTTTTTTTTTTTTTATATTTTGTACTGTTGCTGTTACTGCTAACTAAACTAACAAATCTTATCTCAGACTACCGCAAAAACCAAAATAGAAATGATACTTCTTCAAAAACTTATAAAAGAACAACCGGCAACAGCAGCGACAGCAACAAAATATAACATAAAAAAGCCTTTGGGGCATCATCATCAAATAAAATAAAATAAAATAAAATAAAACTTCATTGTAACCATAAAATTTAACACAGACAGTAAAAATCGAAAAAAAAAATTATATTCAACAAAGATACGAGCCTAAACACAAATAAATAAACATTCAATAGATATTTGTAAGTTTATGTGTCTGTATGTATATTTAATAGGGTGGCACATATTTTGAATTTATTTTTCGATGCTAACAATTATTAGTATTATTAAACAATATTTTTCACGATTTTGAACAATTGTACTTTGGCCGTATATACGCTGTTACAAAAGATGTAGTATGTGGCATGGCTTGCAATTGTAGTGGACTCTTCATGTTTTGCTTTTGAATTGTTGTTAGTTGTCAAACGAACAAGCAATTTTAAAAGAAAATGTAAATAAAATAGGCTCAAAATCTTAAAATTTCATGCATATCTCAAATCCCAAATTTTCTATTTTCAACATTTATTTTTACAGAAACTTACAAAAAATTTAAAAAATTGTTTTCCATTTTTATACCTAAACGCTAACTGCGGCTTAAAATGTAATTTTTAACAGTTGTGCCTTTTATGTGTTAACGTGGGGATCGATTTTAAATAGGCGGATTTCGAGGAATTTTAGTTTTTTTGCTAAAAATATATTTCAAAAACAATTTTTTTTCTAATGTTGAATTTCAGATTGTTGCTTTGGCATTTCTAAACGGGTGACCCGATCGGGATAAAATTTGACATGGGCGTAGCCAAGGAGTATTCGAGTTTCAGTTATTAAAATGGGCCCTACAAAAGTTCCAGGGCGGATTTTTGAGGTCTCAAATTTGAGAACCTTCGACATATTAAATTTTTTTATTTACCATCCGATTTTATCTCTTATAATTTAAAATTTTAAAATTTTGACATATCTTGGTCCACTTTTTTAATAATATAAGTTGGCCGAATGTACACGAATTTCTTTTGGTAGTTAGATAACTAAATTGCCAATAACATACATAAGATTTCAAAGCAATATCGATTACGAATCGAAAAATAAACGAATTTGAATTTAAAAATTCAAAAAATAGTAGATTTTTGCTGTTTTTTGGGGGAAAAGATGATTTAAGAACAAATAACAACAATATGTTTTTCTGTAAGGTATCTTTACGGAGAATATTTTGATATAAAAACAAGTAAGAAAGTATGGTCGGTCAAGCACGACCATATAATACCCTACACTTAGTAAATGAGCAAATACATTTTTCTTTCAAAATTTCAATAATTTACATTCGTGAGCGATTTTCGGAAGGGGCCTTATATGGAAGCTATGACCAATTATGGACCGATCACCATGAAATTAAGTGGTGTGATTAATATCTATATGAAAGTTATTTATATTGCATTTTATGTGTATACCAACATTTTAAGGAGATTTATGCTCGTTAAAGTGATTATCGGAAGCAGGTCTTATATGGGAGCTATGACTAATTATGGACCGATCATAACAAAATTTGGTGATATAAATTCGGTATATATAAAAGTTATTTGAAGAAAAACTTGTGTAGACACCTATATAAATTAAACATTTATGACCGATAAAGTCCAATTTCGGGAGGACATTTGTATGGGGGCTAGGTGAAATAATGAACCGATTTCAGCCAATTTCAATAGGCTTGGACCTTGAGCAGAAAAAATGATATGTTCTCAATTTTATCGAAATATCTTCAAAATTGCGACCTGTACTCTGCGCACAAGGTTTACATGGACAACCAACCAGCCAGACGGACGGACGGACATCGTTTAATCGATTTAGAAAGTTATTCTGAGTCGATCGGTATACTTTAAGGTGTTAGACTAATATTTTTGGGCGTTACAAACATCTGCACAAATCCATTATACCCTCCCCACTATGGTGGTGTAGGGTATATATTAGGTGACTTTTTCGTTGGTCAAATGTTGATCGATATTTAAACAATCTAGTAGTATCATTTGTGAATTAATACTACCGATCTCTGTAAAATTTAAATTCTATAACGATATTTTTCAATTATTTATGAAAGTTAATGTGTTTTTGTGGATCTATAACCAATTATAAGGCCGATCTTCATAAAATTCCCTACAGCGATTTTCATGTAAATGGGGATTATATATAAGATATTTAGGTGTATTTAAGTGATTTTCGGAAGTAAACTTTATATAGGGGTTATGGTCAAATAGTGCCCAATCCAAAAAAAATTGGTCATGCAATTTCTCTTTGCACGAAACTTAGTTGTACTGAATTTATTTTTTTTTTTTTCTTGGACCAGCACTCAGGGAATGACCCCTATTCATGCAAAGCATTGTGTTGGAACTAGGAACATAGGTTATGGGAGGGAGGAAAGAGAGAGTAGTGTTTGTGGACATTCCATTTGAACTTTCCCACATTGGAAATGGCAGGAAACACTTCGGCGGGAAGTTTGTTCCACATACATACAGTACGGTCCATTGGCCAATCGACCACAAAGGGATGTGTTCTTGACGAAAAACGTGTATTACGTAATCAGAACAGAATTGTAGTACCGATAGAACAGTGAAACGCAGCCCACATTGCGACGGTGCTCCAGCGAATCAATAGAGTTGGAAACCCTACTGTCAACAATAATCACCTTCGCTATCTCTTGTACGCGGTCGAGCAGCTCCAAATAGACTTTGAAGCACCGGCCCATACATGGGAGTTGTATTCCATTTTCGGTCGGATATATGTGGTGTAAATAGTGAGGAGATCAGATGGGGTGAAGTAATTCCTACACCGTTTCAAAAAACCGAGACACTTGAATGCTTCTTTCGACACTTGAAAAATGTGTTTAGACCAGCGGACATCACATTGTATTTTCATGCCCAGAACATCAAGAGCGTCTGATTCCACAATATTTACACCATCCATAAATACAGATGAAGCAACATTGTTTGTCGTTCGTTTTTGTGTCAACATGCAACACTGAGTCTTGCGGGCGTTGAAAGCGACTCTATTCGCACGACCCCATTCAGAGATTGTCACAAGGTCCCGATTAAGGGAATCATTCATGTTTTGCCTCATTGCCCCAATCGCCGACAGGCTTGGTCTATAACTGAATGAATATGAATGGAAAATGTTGCTGTCATCTGCAAAAGAATAGATAGGGTTGGAAGTTTGACGTAGAAGGCCATTTAGAAAAATAAGGAATAGAGTAGGAGAAAGAACGGAGCCCTGCGGTACCCCTGAATTCAACTTGAACTCGTTTGATGAGATCCCAACTATAACAACTCTTACAGTGCGATTTCTGAGAAAGCTCGATATAAATCGAGAGTAGTTATTACCGACTTCTCTCGATTCTACAATTCAATGGGCAATGTAATACTACAATTAAATGGCATTTATATACCATAGCACCATATTTTCAACAGAATTTGTCCTTTTATCATATAAATAGTGTGTGCAAAATTGCAAAGTCACAAAAATCATATGTAAATTATCAAAATTTTTGAAGGTTCTACCAATTCGATTTTGCTGATTTTCAAAACCAAACTGCTTAAACAAATTATAAACATGGTGGTATATATATCATTAATTTTGCTTGTGTATTTTGAACGTGAGGATCAATAACATAAGGATCAATAATATATATACTTTGTTGGGTCTCAGATAAATATTTCTCTATGTTACACACGGAATGACAAACTTATATATACCCTGTTTCACCACTTGTGGTGGTGGAAGGTATAAAAAGTACAAAAATAAGGACCACGCTAATGTGCAATAGTATGTGTGTATTTAACACGTTACCATGGCCTAAGGTTGTTTCTTTTCTATTTTATTCCAATAATGGGTAGTTTGCTAAGTAAAAGGATTAAAGTGAGCATAAATGATTTTCAATAAAAAAAATGACTTAATACTAAATTAGTTTTGTGGATTATAAACTTAGGTATTAAGAGAATTTTTTAAAGAAGCTCACTCATTGATTCTTCTTTGTGGATTATCAACTTAGGTATTAAGTAAAATTTTTATAGAATCTCACTGAATTTATAAGTAAAATATTTACACCCTTTTAAATTGTGGCGTTGTTATTATGCATTTGTGCAGATTTTTTATCACTCAAAAATATGCTCCAACAACCATCCTTAAGAATACCATTTGACTTAAAATCACTTCCAAATCGGAGTAAGCAATGTCCATCCGTCTGCTCGTAATCAAACTATAGTTAGCAATTGTAAAGACAATCGATGAAATATATAAATAAGATATTTTTTAATTAACGCTATTGAAAGTAATCAACATCAGATTTTGGGGCAAAGTCAAAGGTATTGCAAAATTTTTAAATTTCAATTTTGTAATGCCTATAGTTCGCAAATTATAAGAGATCAATAGCACACGTAGGCATGTTTTTTCAAGACCTAGCGATAGGTCTGTGGGTCAGTTATCAACAATAACATTTAAACACTGCTCTATCACGCCTATGTGAAGCCAATTAGAAATACACATTTATTTCGTTTTAAACCGTTACACCGTACAGTGGAGGCCGGATATTGACTATTTCCGCTAATTTATTTTATTTCGTTTTAAATTAACCAGAATACGAACAAGGCATTTAGAGGCAGGTGGTGGTCTCTAATGCTTTGTTTGTTTGTTTTAAACTTAATAAGAATGTATGTTCAATGAGAATGCATAGTAGTATAAGCTGAGCAGTTAGTGGGAAAGGAGTTACCTGTTAAAATTGCAGTGTAAGTTGTGAAGAATAAGCATAATGTATTGTAGTAATTATGCAAAGCAAAGAAAAGTTATTAAAAATAAGAAACAAAAACAGAATAAAAAGCTGCATTACATATACAGGAACACACACAGATCAACAACAAATAAGCTATATGATAATGAATTACATCCGGTTGGGGCTTGTGATTAGTGCCACAGGATCAGAGCCACGAGAGTGTGAAGTATTGTCTGGTAGTTTATACCCCGAAAATGGAAAACCAAAGAATAGCTTCTAATATTTGCTTCATAGTAGAAGGTAAGACAGGTAAATTTCTTAAATAAACCATGATTTCCAATTAATAGATCTTCATTCTATCGACTGTTATTAATAAAAGTCTTAAAATTTTACAAACCAGCCACGAACAGCTCCAACCTACATTTATATACAACAATCTCTTGATGCATAAAAACTTATTATTAAATAATGAAAAGCATACAAAACAAATAACAATCACTTTAATGCTAAAACACATTCTTTAAAATAACATTTTTACTCAAATAAAACCGAAAAGAAGTAACAGAAATAACACAACACAACTTTGATAGACAACCGAAGCCAATTTTATTTGTCACTTCTTAGCTGGTGTTTGTTATTTCCGGCGGCGTCTTTTGTTGCTCATAAAAATAATCTTTAATGCCCAAAATAACACATACATGCTCAGAACTTCAACAAACATGTGTATGTACATTTTGGAACCTGCAGCTCTAGGAACTAGTGCGCACTTAATTGGTAATAGCTAATATAAAGGCGCACATTCGTAAAATACATTAGCCCGCACAAATATCGATATTGATAAAAAATTTAATAAAAATTTAGTGGATTTACTACTGGACTCATATACACAAAATACACTACACCAAACATAAGTGAGGTTTACAGATTTTGCATTCCGTTTGTTAACGCATAGAATTATCGGTCGTAAGCCCGCTAAATTAGGGTTAAATGGGTATATTCTGACTTAGGTGGATGAAGTTTCCACGAACATTTTCTTTTTGATCAGAAATGATTGGTGTTGATAATAGACAAAATGTCCGCTTGTTGTTTAAAAAAAATACTAGGCGACCTATAATATCGAACTTTCAATTTTCAGCTAATAGCTAACTTATGCATCCAAAAATAGTCTAATATAATAGGGTGAATCAGATAAAAGTTTTATACAACATGTAATTTGGTGTATGAATTAAAAAAGCGGAATTTGTTCAAATGTTTAGCTTTTATTTAGCTATGATATTTTCCCATCTTTCTGGCAACATGTGGATTGCGAGCCGAAATAACTGCTCATCTTTTGATGCCAAGAACATATCGCCAATATCGGATACTCTGCTCCAAAGTGAAGCGTATCCCAGAGAAAACGTTCTGCGTCGGTGTCGGTAATAACTTCTCTCGATTTATATCGAGCTTTCTTAGAAATTGCACTATACGAGTTGTTATAGATGGAATCTCATCGAACGAGTTCAAGATAAATTCAGGGGTACCGCAAGGCTCCGTTCTTTCTCCTACTCTATTCCTTATTTTTCTAAATGACATTCTACGTCAAACTTCCAACCCTATCTATTCTTTTGCAGATGACAGCAACATTTTCCATTCATATTCATTCAGTTATAGACCAAGCCTGTCGGAGATTGGGGCAATGAGGGAAAACTGAATGATTCCCTTAATCGGACTCTTCTGACAATCTCTGAATGAGGTCGTGCGAACAGGGCGATTTCAACGCCCGCAAGACTCAGTGTTGCATGTTGACACAAAAACGAACGACAACCAATGTTGCTTCATCTGTGTTTATGGATGGTGTAAATATTGTGGAATCAGACGCACTTGATGTTCTGGGCATGAAAATACAATGTGATGTCCGCTGGTCTAAACACATTTTTCAAGTGTGGAAAGAAGCATTCAAGTGTCTAGATTTTTTGAAACGCTAAAACGGTGTAGGAATTACTTCACTCCATCTGATCTCCTCACTATTTACACCACCTATATCCGACTGAAAATGAAATACAACTCCCATGTATGGGCCGGTGCTTCAAAGACTATTTTGGAGCTGCTCGACCGCGTACAGGAGAGGGCGAAGGTGATTATTGGTGACAGTAGGGTGTCCAACTCTATTGATTCGCTGGAGCACCGTCGCAATATGGGCTGCGTTTCACTGTTCTATCGGTACTACAATGAAATGTGTTCTGATGAAATGAGGGAACTTGTTCCTGATACCCGCAGATTTTTATGTAATACACGTTTTTCGTCAAGAACACATACCTTTGTGGTCGATTTGCCAGTGCGTTCTTTAGCCGTACAGTACGTATGTGAAACAAACTTCCCGCTGAAGTGTTTGCTGCCATTTCCAATGTGGGAAAGCTCAAATCCAATGTCCACAAACACTACTTCCTCTTTCCTCCCTCCCATAACCTATTTTCCTATATCCAACACAATGCTTTTCATGAATAGGGGCCCTCCCCTGAGTGCTGGTCCAAGAAGAAAAAAAAAAAAAACAAATCTGGATTATAATGCGGGTGAGCCAAAACTTCTCTCTACATTCTAAATAGTTTTCAAAAGGTATTGCATAAAGTGTCCAAGCGTTGTCATGATGGAATATAACGGTTTCTCGTTAAGCGGCATACTCTGGGCGTTTTTCTAAAAATACTCGCTTCAAACGAATCATTTGCTTTCGGTAGAGGTTCCATGTGGTGATCTGGTCAGATTTCACCAACTCATAATAAATAGGTCGCTTTTGCTCCCACCAGAAATAGAGCATTATCATATCGCCATTGATATTTGGCTTCGGTGTCGATTCGGCTGGTTGGCTGGGCTTCACGTACGATCTGTTACGTTTGCGGTTATCGTAGTGGATCCATTTGTAATCGCAAGTAATGAATCGCATACAAGTCTCATTTCGGACATCAAATCGTCTTTCAAGGTTTCTCGGCTTCAATTCGTATGGTACACAATTTCCCTGCTTTTGGATGAATACTGGTGCTCGCAAACATTTTGAAATTTCTGCTTGAGTAGCTCCCAATGATTTTGCAAGCTCTTGTTGAGCTTGAATGCAATCTTCATTGTGTAATGCCTCCAATTCTTGGTCCATATGATATGGCCCATACCCATTTATATACTTATGCCCATCTCGGAATATTTGGACGCTGAAGCAAGTGTTCTTCCATTTTAAAAACCAAAAATACCATGGTCGTCTTTTCCGTCAAATATTTGCCATGTGTGATCCTACCTTAATTAAAATTAAGTTCATGAGTACCAGTTTTGTTTGATTTTGTTGCCACACACTTAGTGCAGATATTGAGCTGAGCGATTTTGTTGTCAAACACAAAACAATTGCCTAATAAAAACAATCATTTAGCTTACCTTTAAAACTGCAGGGTACTTATGTATAAAAATGTTTATAAATATTTTACACTTATGTATTAGTAACTGAATATATTTATACCTCTCTAGAGTTTCATTTTACGATGGTGACCTTTCTTTATGTATTTCTTTTTTATTTTTATTTATTCATCCCTTTCTGCTTACTGCTGTTTCTAATCCTTTTATTTAGTTTAACAAAATCCTTAAATCATTTTGTGGTTTTACCAAAAAAAATAAAACAGAAAACTGCAGAGAATATTAAAATAAAATATAAGTTTTCTATCAAAATAAATATGTATGTGCACAAACAAATTGTTCATAAATGTTAGAGTACCTAGATATTTGTGTAAAGAAAAAGGAAGCAAATTTATAAATTAAATTTGTTTTTTTTTTTATTAAAGAGTCTTATTTCATTTAAATATACATAGACTAAATCATAAAAAGAGCAAGGTAAGGATTTTAGAAATATCTACATAAGTGTTGAGATAGTGTGGTTGCTTTTTGAATATATTTATTTAGGGGAGTTTCATATTAATCGAATTATATTTGGCTTCAAGATCAAACCTATAAATCCAATTTTTGAACAGTATTTCACACATCTGATTTATGAACTCAAAGTAGAAACGATTAAACCTCATTTTGAGCAGCATGGATGTAGATTTCACAGAAGATCTTCAATTCCTTTGGTGCTGTAATATACAGCTTACTGGAAATTAATCTTAGGAAAATAAATTAAGTATGATATAAGTCAGTCAGGATTTAAGCAAATATATGGATTGGAATAAGATTGCTCTTAACTTCTTCTAGTCTTCAGGACACAGTGGGCATGTCAGCTAGTGAAAAAAAAATAACTAACAACATTAAGTTAAAAGAAACGTTTATGCAAAAGTCATATTAAGTCAAAAGACTTAATATAACTTTTGCATAAACAAATGATAATGTTACTTTCTTCCAACAACTCAACGTATGAAACTCCTTTAACTTCAATGTGTTTATTTATATAAATTTTAATAGTTTTGTGGTTTTACACAAACATTCTCAACTAAATCCACATGAATACTAAATTCATTTAAAAAAAGGGTCCTTTTCATTAAAACTATAAATGTCCTCCTTCGTTTAAGACAAACAAAACAATGTTAATACTTGTAAAATTTTATATAAATTACACTTAATCGTTTTATGATCTCTTAAGTAATGTAATTAAAGTTTTACCAACAAGCCAAAACTAATAATAACTTTGTGCTGCTAAAGTTAAGGAAGTGAACAATTTTAAGTTCACAAAGGAAAATTATGAAATGAAAGCCATTTGTTGTTTAAAATTCAAATAAAATGAAATAAAATATAATAAAATAAACTGGCTTATGGGTTTTATATAAAGTTTAATTAAAATTGGTCAAATAAATTATATAAATTAACATAACTATAAAATACAGACATTTAGATGCAAGTGCTGACTCAAGTTGATTAATTTTGAGAAGAAGCTCAATTTGTTATCAAATATGAGACGTAATTTGTATATGGAAAACAAAAAACCATTAATATTCCTTCATTAAACTAGCTCCAATAGCTTATATTAGGTTGAGTAGAGGGGTAGTAATATGGCCTATACCCATTTGTATACAATTATGTCCATGCTTTAGCAATTGTTGTTCCATTTGATGACGATGGTCAGCTAGGTTAATATTTTTTAAGTGATTCGTTATTAGAATTCCTAAGATATTCCAGGTTTCGCGTGGTCCATATTTATGCCACAATTTGAGCCTATCGCTCTTCTTCAGGAAACCCATAGTCTATGTGCTTCTTCTACTGGCTATCAATATGGTCCTTCAAGTATATTCTCCTATCGAGTTTTTCACATTCTTCTTTTTTTGTATTGTCTTGTTTTGAAGACTTTTGGAATTTTCCGCATTTTAGTGAACGTATAAGATTCTGTCTTATCCAGGTTTACATTTAATCCTCTCTCTCTGGTCCACTTATAAGATCAATATTGCGACGTTGTCCGTATAACATATGTATTTGAAATCTTCATCGGATAGGATCCTGATCCAACAGCTTAGTTCAAATCATTAATTGAATCCACTGGAAAATGAATAATATCCATATTGTTCTTATTGGAAAATGAGGTTCGTAAGAGACCAAACTAAATCACGTAGGACCTGGAACAATTGAGCTATCAGACAACATATGCATTCAATATATAGATAAAAATCCGTAGTTTACGTTTGGAGTTGAGTTAGAGACTAATGATGGGTGACTTAAGGGAAATGAAACTCATACTCTATAAGATATTTTTTGAATAGTGGCGAAATCATACGGTCCAATGCAGTTATTGCAAATGATGTGGACATACTGAACTCTCAGAAAGCAAAACCTCAGAAGAGAGTGGCTACAGCAGTAAGTAACATAGATAAATAAACATAGATTGGAAACTCTCCTGTCAAAGACCTTATTCAGTTGTCAAAACTTTAGTGCACAGAATGCATTAGTAACAAACACCATGTGAAATCAAAAACATGGTAATTTTGAGTAATTTTTTGTTTGAGTTTTTTTCCTAGTTTCCGTTCTATGTGTATTTTTCTATGGTAAGTAAACTGAGAAAAGGATCTCATAAACGTAAATTATATTAAAATAAACGAAGAATATTAAGCCACCGGTAGAGGCGACAAGCCCTTTGAGAAAAGCTGGCGGTACCTGGACACAAATTGTTATGGAAAAAGCCACAGAATTTGCTAATCATTTAAGTGAACTAGCTTAAACAAATTTCCTGACAAATGAGTTCGAGTTGGAAGAACTGTATGATTTAACAATGGTTAATCCTGCCCAAATTGCTATTAGTCCAGAGGATATTAATACGGTTAATGAAACCGTCTGAAAAACTCACCAGAATATAGTTCAATAAAACCATCCATGATTAAAAATTTATCAAACGTTACACTAATAGTGAAGTCACGTGACACTAAATGTGTCTTAAACATATATAGATATAAAACAAGTAAGAAGTATGGTCGGTCAAGCCCGACCATATACTACCCTACACTAAGTAAATGAGCAAAACCATTTTTCTTTCAAAATTTCAATAATTTATATTCGATTTTCGGAAGTGGGCCTTATATGGGAGCTATGACCAATTATGAACCGATCACCATGAAATTAAGTGGTGTGATTAATGTCTATATGAAAGTTATTTATTTTGCATTTTATGTGTATACCAACATTTTTAAGAGATTTATGATCGTTAAAGTGATTATCGGAAGCAGGCCTTCTATGGGAGCTATGACTAATTATGAACCGATCGTAATAAAATTTGGTGACATGAATTTAGTATATATAAAACTTATTTGGAGAAGAACATGTGTAGATACATATATAAATTAAACATTTATGATCGATAAAGTCCAATTTCGGGAGGTAATTTGTATGGGGCTAGGTGAAATAATGAAACGATTTCAGCCAGTTTCAATAGGCTTGGTCCTTGGGTAGAAAAAATGATATGTACCAAATTTTGTCGAAATATATTCAAGATTGCGACCTGTACTCTGCGCACAAGGTTTACATGGACAACCAGCCAGCCAGCCAGCCAGCCAGACGGACGGACGGACATCGTTTAATCGACTCAGAAAGTGATTCTATGTCGATCGGTATACTTTAAGGTGGGTGTTACACTAATATTTTTGGGCGTTACAAACATCTGCACAAATCCAATATACCCTCCCCACTATGGTGGTGTAGGGTATAAAAAACATTCTTATTCATTTAACCCTGCTGTTAGGTTAAAAAAAACTTACGAATCTTAGGTAAGGGACCATATTGGTCCACTTTGTAATTTTCATAAGAAATTTGATATAAAACTCTTTTGACCAGACATTTTAATTTTGTATAATCGGAAACATGTGGATAGGAAAAAATGGAAAATCGATGAAATTTAAACAACTGTGCTATTGCTGAAATTCTAATTGTAAGTGAAATATTGGCGCTTATTGAAATACCATTTATGAATTTTGTGCAATAATGCATCTAGAACCATGATATTAATCATATATCGTACGGAATAAATGACAAACTACAGACGCAGAATTAATTGTAGTTACTTTTCGATTCTTCTATTATAATGAGCTCGGAAATATTATTGGGTTTATGAGTTAAAAATGCGGGATCTTTTGAAATGACATAGTACCATTCAAGTAGAAATTGGGTATCATACGAATTGAAGCCCAGTGACGATTTGGCATGCCTGAAATGATGCTTGAATGCTACAAAATAAAATCGTTTTTGCAACCAATCATTACATGTGATGAAGAAATTGATCCATTACAATAATCTGAAACGAAAGACATCGCATGTGACGCCCGGCCAAAGCCAAATATCTATGGCCCTAAGGTAATTCTCTGCATTTTGGTGGGAGCAAAAGGTCCCATTAATTATGAGCTACTGAAATCTGTCCAAACTATGACAGATAAACTGTATTGTACGGAACTGATTCCTTTGAAGCGAGTATTGGCCGAGAAAAGCCTAGAATATAAGACCAGTCATGAAACCGTAATATTCCATCATGACAATGCTCGGCCACATGTTGCAGTCCAGAACGCTTCGATATTGGCTTGATTCGTAATTGCCCTCAAAATGTCAGCAGTTCTTTTGTCTCGTAATCCATATGTTGCCAGAAAGATGGTAAAAGTTGATAGCTAACAATGGCCAATACTTTGAATAAATTTATATTGTACAAATGTTTCAAAAGTAAAACCTAACAAATCACGCATTTTTTAGTCATACACCCAATAAATTAGATACATGAATGAGTAAGAGCTTCTGATTCCTTAATATTTACACCACCCATAAAACAGATGGAGCAACATGATCTGTTGTACGTTTGTGTGTTAACATACAACATTGAGTCTTGCATACATTGAAATCGACTTTATTCGCACAACCGCACTCAGAGTTTGCCAGAAGTTCTTGGTTAAGCGTATCGTTCATGTTTCGCCTCATTGCTCCAATCTCCGACAGGCTGGAGCTATAATTGAATACATATGAATGGCAAGTG
Source organism: Calliphora vomitoria (assembly GCA_942486065.2). NCBI lineage: Eukaryota > Metazoa > Arthropoda > Insecta > Diptera > Calliphoridae > Calliphora > Calliphora vomitoria. The sequence continues at coordinate 83,800,896 of OW818030.2, read as the reverse complement.
TTGCTGTCATCTGCAAAAGAGTAGATATTAAAGAAATTAAAGTAGGCAAAAGGACGGAGCCTTACGGTATCCCTGATAACAACTTGTATAGTGCGATCACTGAGAAAGCTCGATATAAATCGACACCAAAAGCAATAAGTTTTGCTAAAACAGCACCATGCCATAGTCTATCAAACGCTTTAGAAATATCTAGAGCCACCACTTTACTTTCGCCAAAATGGTGTAGCAAGTATCTACAAAAGCCATAATGCCGGTCGCTGTGTAAATTCTTTGACTATAAATATTTCAAGATGGTAAAGTTCTCAAGCTATGTGGGACCTGTAATTTCTTCAGCCAAGTATCAAAGCAACTTGGTTTGTTGAATAAAAAACGGGGTTGTTTTATTTCACAGAAAATTGTTTTGTTTTAATATAAATAAAAACACTTTCCTTTTTGATGTTTTTTCAACTATTGTTGCACAAAATGTAAGGTTTTAATAAAAAATCAAATTAAAAGAAAATGGCTTGACACAATTTCAACAAAATTAATAAAAATCGGCTTTACTTTTTAAAGGCTAAGCTACGATTGGCTCGCAAAACTATTACAAAGTTTAAAAAAGGATTTAACGAAACAACTAACTTAACAAATATATAAAAGCAGCGCCCTATAATTGGCAGTTTATTCTCATTATTGATGGCAAAATCATCGTCCAACATACCAGAGATGGGAAAACCAGTACCATCCATTCAGAGATGAACAGTTGTTAACCATACTCTCCATAACTTTGGAAAGTGAAGAACAAATTGCTATTGGCCGATAATTTTTAGCTTCTCCCTTTTTAAGAATTGGCGTTACATTAGCAACCTTCCAACATACAGGAAATTTGCCGGCACGGTATAAAGTGCTGAAAAGATTAACAAGTGGACGAGCTAGTGTCGAAGAACACTGCATCAAGACCAGTGCTGTTATACCATCAGGGCATGGAGACTTGTTTATGATATGATCCCCTAAAACCATTTTAAAAGCGCGAGCGCGAACGCATATATTCGGCATAGTAACTGATACACTTTCGAGCTCGGGTAGTGGTTAATTGCTTTCCGATAAGTTCTAATTATTTGCAAATAATTCAACCAAAATGTTAACTTTATCAACCGGGTCAGTAAATGATTGGACATCCCTTAAAATAGTAGGAATTGAGGAACTAACATTATCCTTAATTCTTTTAGCGAATAACCAAAAGCTTTTACTGCCACGGTTAGCAGTAAGAACTTTGGCTCGAATTTGCTGCTCATGTAGAGATTTTTCACGCCTCTGCACTTTGGTACACGAAGGTCATAGCCTTTTGCGTAGCGAATCAGATTCTGAATGCTTCCTCTCAATATCTGATTGCAATTTTGCACTTCTGATTAAACCAGGATTTTTCCTTTAGTTTTAATTGAAATTTTCTTTGATGGAATCAAGGTTGTCATCCCCATCATAATTATGTTTTCAACCATTTTAAATTAATTAAATTAGGCTCAGTTAATAATAACTTAAGTAGGAACACGTAAAGACAGAATCTCTGTGGAACTCTATTTTAAATTTAGTAGTGAATTGTCAATATATAAATATAATTTTAATAATCATTATGAAATGTTTATCAAAGTGAGTTTTGTTTTGTGATAAATATTGTTGTCAACAGTCATGCAAAATGTCTAACCTTATCAATAAAAGAACTATTAGATTAAATGTGTACATATGTAAATGCATTTTACTTAAAATTACTTTAGCAATGAAGACTTGTCATTATGTGTTTAGAGTATCTTGTCTTGACAGTATTTTGACTGCAAAATAAACATATTAATTTGTATATTGATTTAGGATCTACACCATCCTATGGAGTATTAAGATTTTCATATAATTGCAAAGTTTATATAAAGAGATGCTTTTATTCATACACAAACAAATATGCAAGAGAAAATCCAACTTGCTTAATATAAGCCTATTACCTCTTGCACTAAATTCTACTCCAGGATAACAAACAAATGTCCTTCAAATAAAGTACACTCAAACACATATCAATGCTATATGTATATGAATATAATTTCCTAGTTAAAGGGAAAAAACAGCAATATTCTGAGAGAAATCAAAATTTAATAATAAAATTTTACGAGAGAATCCAAAAAAAAAAAATGTCATGCTCGTAAAGAGGTCATTGGGTTGCTAAAAGCATTTGTCACATTATTATCTGTTCTATAGTCCTTACAATTTGATTTTAAAAAAATAAGACAAATTTATCAATATTTAGAGAACATGTTGGGCATTAAGTATGTATATGAAAATAAGTATTATCAACCCAAAATAGCAAAAAAATCTCAATCAATTCAGTGCAGAAATTCAAACACTTATGCACATACTAACATATGTTTCCTTTTTTTTAATCAAAACAATCAAGAAGAAATTTTTCAATTTCCTTTTTTCCTGCTGGTATTTTTTCGTCTTTTTTTTTATGGAAAACCATCAAAAGGAAATTTCTCATAAAAACCCTTCAAACATTTATGTGCAATATTTTTTAAACGTTTCAACTGAAAGAAAAAAAAAATGAGCAAAATAACAGAGTTCACAGGAATAAAGAGTTTATGAGTCATAAATGTCAAAGATATCTATAAATTTTCATTGAGCAAGAATTTTGTTACCGAACAGAAAATGTGCAGAACAAAACGACATGCATAAATGTTAAAGGATGCGTCAAAAATATAAAAAAGATCAATTGTTTATTACAGAAATTATGACAAGACATACAAATCAAACTATACACAACAACTGAACTGCAACCGAAAATGTAATTGAAAATGGATATTAAAAACAAAAGAATACAAAAGTGCGCCGTTTTATTACTTATGACTTAAAACACTATTGTCGAAATGGTGAAAAACAAAAATAAAAATTACACTTGTTCCTTCATGTGGAGAAATTGAATTGTGTAGACCAAAGTGATATACCATATATTGTACATTAGGCTAGCACTTTGTTTACCGGAAACTACAAGCGTTTAAAATCGAATGGTATGTTGGTCGATGATACGTGGAATCTCATAAGAACGAGAAAGAAGATATAGACCTAATTAAACGTTGCCAGAACCCTTAAGGAGAAATCCAAGCTCCAGGACAATTACACTTCAGTCGATAAGGAAGTAAAGCGCAGTGCTCGCAGAGACAACCGGAAATGGACGGAAGACCTGGCAACAGACGCACAAACGGCAGCCGAATCAGGTATAACCCGCGACATATACAGGATAGTGAAAAGGCTCGCTAATAAAAGCTTCAGTTCCTTAAAACCATTACGAAACAACAATCGAGATCTCATCACCTCGAAAAACAGCCAGCTCGATATATGGGTACACCACTACTCCAACATGTTGTCAATGGATGTGCACATACCTCAACCATTATGTAACTGCACTCGGCCCATCGAAAGAGACGACATTTGAGCCCTTTTTATGGCATTTTCCATCACGTTGGCCAAAACTTCGGGTGATAGGTCCTCACATTCTTGACGGATATTGTCTTTAAGAGCTACAAGAGTCTGAGGCTTGTTGACATAAACCCGCGACTTCAAAAAGCCCCATAAAAAGAAGTCTGGAGCGGTCAAACCAGGCGATCTTGCTGGATAGTGCAAATCGCCAAAACGGGAGATTAGGCTCCCGGGAAATGCATCCTTCAGCATATCGGTTGTGTCACGTGCAGTGTGTGCCGTTGCACCGTCCTGTTGGAACCACATGTTTTCCAATCCCAATTCATCAAGTTGCGGCAAAAAGAGCTCGTTGATCATTGCTCTGTAGCGCTCACCATTCACAGTAACCGTTTGGCCCGCGACGTCTTCGAAGAAAAAAGGTCCGATGAATCCTCCAGCGAAAACAGTACACCATACAGTGACTTTGAGCGGGTGTAATGGCTCTTCGTGGATTACACGCGGATTTTCAGTGCCCCAGAAACTTAAATTTTGCTTATTTACGTTCCCGCTAAGATGGAAATGGGCCTCATCACTCATGATTATTTTTTATGAAAAATCATCTTCCTCTTGGTAGTGATTAAGGATGGCTTGAGCGTATGTTAGACGCGATTGGCGGTCAGCAGCTAACAGCTGATGCACCGTCTGGACTTTGTACGGAAACATCTTCGAATCTTGTACCAAAATTCGCTGTAAAAACCGTCGACTGATACCCATTTGCGTGGCACGTCGTCTGGCCGATGTCGACGGCGCTTCCATGACATCCTCGGCTACAGCAGCAATATTCTCTGCAGAACGACTACTCCGGGGCTGCCACGCCTGGCAGCATCTCGTGTTGTGCCAGTCTCTTCGAGGCGAGCGGCTAAACATCGCAGTGTTTCACCAGTAGGCGTTGGACGGCCAGGAAATCTGCGATGAAATTCACGTTGTGCCAAAGTCAACGACCAATTATTGGTCAAATAAATAGTCAGCAATATTCGCATGTGTTTACTACACAAATGTCAAAACAGAACTGACATTAGGAGCCAATCGCAAAATTTATAGCATTTTCTGATAGAAGGATTACTTTTGCGCCACCTTGCAGGAATCATCCAAGTGCTATACAGAAACGCAAATTGTCGTATACTTCACCTGAACTCAGTTAGCGATAAGGTTTCTGTTAAAGCTGGTGTACGACAAGGCTGCATCTTGTCGCCTTTACTCTTTAACGTAGTGCTGGACATTAACATGAGAAATGCAACGAGCCACACCAGAGGCATATCATGGAGCTTAGGCCGCCGCCTGGCCGATCTTGACTATGCCGACGATATATGCCTTCTGACACACAGTCACTCTATTATGGTGCAAAGTTTTCAAATGGTAGAGACAGAAGCTGCAAAGCCAAGACTCAAAATAAATATAAATAAGACGAAGGTAATGCGAGCAAATGCATCGCCCAACCGCCATTCTCTATCCAAGACATCAAACTACAGGACGTGCATATTTTGCAAGTTTTTACCAACAAATGCCTAAGAAAAATAACAAAAAAAACTTTGCAGTTTACACTATAATGTTCAATAACTAAGTGAAAATAAGTTACAGATATGTACCCTCTAACAATTGGGATGGGACCGCCATTACAAAACAAATTTTAATTTCGGTATTCTTTAAGCTTTGTCAGAATCACTTAAATTTGTACAATGTTTGGCTGAAATTGTGTGGTATCGGCGGTACCCCTCCCATATAAAAGAAATAGTTATAATTGAAGAATTATCGTAGTTGAAGTAAAGCTTGATAGTTATTTCCGAATAGTTATTTTCGAATACCAAGTGAACTCTAATTGAGAGTTTCTCAATATTTTGCATGAGTTATATTCATACCATAGCACTATGTGTCCATTTCCAATTTTTGCGTCAAAAAATCAAATGCCAATTGGCCACTCAGTTTATATATAAAAAACGCCCAACTGAGAAAGAAAATCGTATTCTAGGGATCAAAATAAGAAATCTTGCCCAAGGAACAATACCTCTAAAATTAATTCTGTTCCTTATTTTGAACCAAAATTCAAATTTTGTAAAATTTGGAGAATTTGACTAAGCATGTTTTTCCAAATTTGTTTATTACGACACGAACGCTATTTTATGCTTATTGAATACTCAGGTAATTAAGCACGCTAAAACTATTCGTGTTAATCATTTCGCTCATTGCGAGCAAAAGTTATGTTTGTTTAAAGTTTAAACTAAATCTTAAAAATAAAGCTATGCTGATTATCATAGACGTATGATTAATATTATTTATTACCTACATGCAGTGTTTGTATTGCTTGCTTAAAATTAGCAAAAGCACCTAAAAAAATGCTTTACTTACAGTTTTTCAGCAATTACGTCCAAGCTATAACAAACAGTAAAAGTCAAAAAATAAAAAAATGCTTATTAACTTATAGTGGTACAGTGAGATGTTATCTGCTTGCGCAGCCAGTCGCAGCGATAAAATTCACAAATGCTGAAATGCTGTGAGCAGTTCAGTATTTTTGTTTTTTCCTATGCTTTTGCTCTGCTTTTTGCTGCGCTCTTTCACTTACAAACAACTGCTTAATGTTTTTCTTAATGTTCATAAATAATGTATGTATGTGTGTATGTATGTAACATTTCAAAGAGAATGGTGCAAACACACAGTTAATTTCTGAACATTAAAAAAACCTTAAGCAGTTCTTTGTAAGTGAAAGAGCGCAGCAAAAAGCAGAGCAAAAGCATAGGAAAAAACAAAAATACTGAACTGCTCACAGTATTTCAGCAACTGCTCACAGTATTTCAGCAACTGCGAATTTCATAGCTGTGACTGGCTGCGCAAGCAGATAACATCTCACTGTACCACTATAAGCTAATAAGCATTTTTTTATTTTTTGACTTTGCTGTTTGACTTTGCTTGTTTATTATCTCGTAGTTGTAGTTAAGCAAATAAGTAAAACTGAAACACAGTGAAGCAAAAACAAACTCTGCCTACATGACATTTATATTTATAGACAAAATTTATACACAATACATACATCATGTAAAGTGCCAAAAATTGTAATTTTTTTTATCTTTTGTATTCATTTTAGAGGTATGGTTCTTATTTTGATCCCAAGAGTACAATTTTCCTTATCACTTGGTCGATTTTTAAATCGACTTTCCATCTTACTCATTGGCAAGTATTTTCCTCTTGTTACTTCAGAAATAAAATGATCTATTTATTTTGCAAGTTGCAAATCTACATTGTAATTTGGTTTTGTTATTGTTATCTGAGGTTTTTGCATTTATTAATAATATCTTTTAGCCTTGAACCAATCGAAATATTTTCATTTTGTTCAAGCTGAGATAAAATCAATTGCGTTTGAACTTAAAAGTAAAAGACAATTCATGTTAACTCTAACAGCACCTGCGATAAACTCACTGACTAGTGCAACCGCAGTCACTATTTATATACACCGTCATCTTCATTCGAGTAGTCTATATTGTTCATAACGGTCAAAACTCGTATGTTCTAATTCTAGAGCTTTCGATGTTAATGTTAAACATTTACTGTTGCCATACTTACAAACAATACTAATAACCGCATGCTACTTATGGACGTGTTTATAAACATGATGAATGTTGCAGACAGTCGTTACAGACCGTTAAATTCAAATTGTTATTGCACATTCGTAACAATATTTTATTTCTGAATTAAGATTTTAATTCAGCTTAAATCTAATTAGGATATTACACAGTTATGTTTTTATTTAGATCTAATGATCACGTATTATTCTCATCAGAAAATATTAATCAGCTCTTTTTGTTTAATGATCACATTTTCGTCTGCAACTATCAATGATCACAGTTTAAGATCCTTTTTCGATTTAAAATATATTTTTATTGGTCATTAAATACGATTACTTCCCTGCCTATGATGCTGTATGCCATATATTTTACAAGTTTTATAAGTTATATAAGTTTCAATATTTCTAATTAACACAAACTAATTTCCATAATAAATTAAAAATATGAATATTTATTTACGCATTAAGTAAAATGTCTGCACTTTAAATGATTTACCCACTCAATACATATTTGCTTAAGCAGTAAAAATGTTTTTACCAACTTCACACTACAAATTTTCTTAAAATCCTGTTTGATAAAATAATAAAGTTTTTTTTCGTTTGATCTCTGATATATTTTTCATTTGGGAGCAATATTATTGTAAAAGTTGTAAGTTGTCGCCAAATGGAGAAAAAAAACAACAACATAGATGCAAACAAATAGACATATATAATCGCTCTTATACTTTTATATATTCATATTTATATTAAAGTGAGAAAAACATTAGGGTGATCTATTTAAGATTATGAAGAGCTGTTAATTCTAAATTCTTTATTTCCATTTCAGTGTGACGATTGTCGTGACATGTTTTTGAGCATTTTTGACGTAAATTTGAATCCCAATTTATTAACCCTCTCATTTGCAAAAAAGAACTAAATACTTTATTTAAGTACACCTTAATATCCTGGATATTGTATATGCTTATGTAAGTATGTTTTGTTTCTTATGTATATACAAGTTTTACTTTTACTAAATAAATTTTGTTTTCCATCTTATAAACTGTGTTTATTTCCTATAAGTATCTATAAAATACAGTTTATACTTCCCCACAGTTCATACGTTGACCAAGTATCACTTTTTGGTAGTATTTTTCACTAATATATGTTTACTTAACTTACTCCAATTTATCTATTTTCGGCTCATTTGATTATAATTGAAATCACTGGGCCACGTGAGATGCCTATGACTTCCACAATCTGTCGCATTTGTTCAATTGTTCGGATGTAGAGACCTCAACTGACCCTCCAGAATGTTCGGTATCCTCCGTGCTTGTACGTTGTACGTTTTTTATACCCTCCACCTTCGTGAGAAGGGTATATATAAGTTTGTCATTCCGTTTGTAATTACCACAATATAATTTTCCGACCCTTAAAGTATATATATTCTGGCTCCTTATAGATAGAGGAGTCGATTTAGCCATGTCTGTCTTTTTTTTATATGGGGTGCGAAATCTTCATAGATATGAATCAGTTTTCATTATGTGAGATTCAATAAGAAAAAAAACTTGCCACCTACTCACGAAACCGCCTTCCCATCGTCAACCGCAATCCCCGCGGAACTGCCATTAAGTATTACGTCGCGGGGATGGTTAGCATCTAAGCTACTCCTGCATTTACGACCGCCCTTTGATCCTTCCGATATTCTTCATCTTTTCTTAATACCAGGTTCACTTAATACCACGTTCACTTATGAATTTTGAAACTACTTGCCAATTTTTCTCTGAGGATAACATTACGTCGATTATATTCTCGTGAGTAATGGTGCGCCCTACATCGGCCTCCACCTCCTTTCTTAGTTCGATAAATCTGAAGCATTTGAAAACTACATGTTCCACGTCTTCTGTATCCTGGCATGTTGGGCAAATAGATGAGTCATCGTGACCAAATTTAAATAGGTAGCTTCTGTATCCCCCATGACCTGATAGAAACTGCATGAGGTGATAGTTTACCTCCCCGTGCTTGCGTTCCAGCCACTTAATAATTGATAGAATTAATCTGTATGACCAACGTCCTTTTGGTGTGTTATCCCACCTTCTCTGCCAGTTGCTTATAGTTTTCCTTCTCTCTAGGGTCTTCCTATCGCATCTGTTTTCTTCTGTATTCCTTTCCTTTGCTGCATACACTCTGTAGATCTCGTCTGCAGCCAAGTCGATTGGAGTAGATCCGCTAATAACACATATTGCTTCCATGGATATGGTTCTATAGCCGAAACATACTCATACAACTCAGTCTAAAAAGAGAAAGTACATTTTTACGAGAGGTTTTTCTAATTCCTCTGGACCAGATAGGTGCGCCATATAATAGGATTGATGTCGCTACTCTTGAGAGTAGGATCCTTCGATCCCACATATGGCATTATTCTGCTGAGGGAGTTGATTACTGCTGCTGCCTTTGCGCATGCATATTCCATATGAGCCTTAAAGTTAAGTCGCTCGTCGATCAGCACACCTAGGTACTTAATAGACGCAGATGATTTAATATTAGCTGTTCCTACTTTTATATTTATAGTCTCCTTTTTTCTTCGACTAATAATTAGAACTGCTTCCTTTTTGTGATCTGCAAGTTCCAGCTGTGCCTTCTATAACCACGTTTTGATGATGCGAATGCTATCATTTGCGTAAAGCTCCACTTAGTCTAGGAAGCTTGTGCGATCTACGACAGCATTATCATCAGCGAAACAAATAATTTTAGCCTCTTCGGGAATATTATGAAATATGTAATTCGGTAGCTTCTGAATGAAACTTCACATAATCAGTGCTCAGGTGTTTTTGTGTTGACTTATGTTTACATGGGTTCGTACTTGTAATGGAGTCTAGTGGAAGTCTCTCAAAGATTCTCAATTTAAAAACCGATTGCTCATCAAAGCTTATGGTGAACGTGCTCCATCGGTTTCTACGTGCGAGTCATGGATTGTTTGGTTCAGAAGTGGTGATCACCCAGGCCAACCAAAAAAGTTTGAAGACCAAGAATTGGAGGCATTACTCCATGCTGCTTGCTGTCACACTCAACAAGAGCTGGCAAAATCATTGGGAGCTACTCAAGCAGCAATCTCGAAACGTTTGCGTACAGCAGGGTTCATCCAAAAGCAGGGAAATTGAAGCCGAGAAACATTGAAGGACGGTTTTGCATTTCCGAAATGATGTTTGAACGATATAAAAGAAAATCATTTTTTCACCAAATCATTACATGCAATGATAAATTGATCCATTACGATAACCCGAAACGTGATAAATAGTATGTGAAGAACAGCCGAATCGACACCAAAGCCAAATATCGGTGGGAGCATATCGCTCGTATCTGATTCGTTTGAAGCGAGCATTTGCCGTAAAACGATGAGTATATGCCACCAGACATGAAACCTAATATTCCATCATGACAACGCTAGGCCACATATTGCAATACCTGTTAAAAACTATTTAGAAAGAAATAGTTGGGAAGTTATGTCTCACCGTCTTATAGTCCAGACCTTGCCTCGTTTGAATAATATTTGTTTCGATCGATGGAGATACCCTTCGCCTTATAACGGAGCAGTTATTTTGGCTCGGAATCCATATACTTTGAATAAATTTATATTGTATAATCGTTTCAAAATAAAACCTACAAATTTGAAAACATCCCAAATTTGAATGTCATACACCCAATAATTTGAAGCGTACACTGTTTAACAGCAAATACATTTTTAGCTTAGAAACTATTATTGACTATTTGGGTTTTGACTGTCCTACTGTTGTATAACCAAGATTGGACCTATTGTAGAACAGAATATTAGACAGTCTCTAATATTCTGTTTAAGCTGCTAACATTGACATCGAAAGCTTTAGAATTCGAACGTACAAGTTTGTCCGTTAAGAGCATTGTAGAAGATTCCCCAAAGATGGCGTGTGTATAAATAGTGGCAGAGGTTGCAGTCGTGAGTTGAGTTTATCATAGGCGCTGTTTGAGTTAACATCAACTGCGTTGTACATTATAAAGTGTGTGAGCATTTCTGCGAATTGATAAACGTGTATAAAGACACTGTGTGACTATTTGAACTGTTGTTGTTATACATTTTTAATATATAAAGAATTGTTACAATTTTAGAATACTAAAACTGATTTTTATTTGCAATCAAAAGTATCCGGTTTATTAAAAGGAAATAAACCAACGTTTTAAAAAAAGGTTAAAACGTAACAATACTTTTGTAATTATTTTACTGCAAAAATAACTAGTCATATTAGTAATTATATAACCAGTGGCGACCTTAGAGGCTAGGTGAAATCTCTACCTCGGGACAGTCACCCAGAACTGCTGGCATGTTTGGCTCAGTATATTTAATATGTGGTAGTATTTGTGTCAATGTTTAAGTTTAGATGTGCGTAGCATTTTGAAAAACTTTAAACGGAAATCAACAAGAAAATATCTTTTTGCTTCGATTTTATTTTTTTTTTCTTACTTTTGGTGAAATTTTAGCAGTTTTCTTTTTAGTTTTTGTACTGAAGTTGGAGGATTTGGTTGGAATACAACGCATACATGCATAAAAGTTACTTATTTCCATTTTCAATGTTTATGGTGTATGACTACACTTAATGCTCATGCATAGGAAGACAAATACACACTTATTTCTGATTTAACTTGTTAACACTGCACGGAATTAAGTTAGGAGCGGTAACAATTTAAGACTTTAAGTACGATAAAGAATTTTCAAAAGTTTGGTTTGTTTGTAAGTATTATTAGTTTACCATGAAACTTTGGAACTCTTAATTAAATGTATGGCCTGATTAAGAAACACAAAATTTTTTATATGAAAATCATTCATAGTGATTTTCATACAAAAATTGTTTTCCGTTTGTTTTCCTAAATCAGACCCTATAAATTTGAATTAAAATTATTTCTTTTAAGTCAGTGTTATATAGGTTTATTTTAGTTTTGATAAATATGTCCATATCAATAACTTTATTATGTTTTTCACCTCTAACTGAATTTCACTCAGTGTTAACAACATCTATTTACTAGTATTTACGGAATTACTTTGGAAATTGGTATTTGTTAGTTGTGATCGAAAAAAAAAGCAAAAACTAAATAAATTTGTTGTTTTTTATTGTCAAGGAAATTGCAAACATAAGTCAACAGCATTTCAATTTGTACAAATGAGGTTAATAAACCGAATTGAGGTTATGTTTTAAAATACTTAATTAATAAATCTTTATAGCTGCAACATAAAATAATAAATTATCAATTAAAATCGATAGTCACAAAACCAACTAGCATACCTGAAACAAATTTGTGTTAACTTTTTATCAATACCGCTATATAAGTACGTTAATGTATTTGTCGGATGTGGACCTTACATGGGAGCTAAAACCTATTAAGAGGCGATTGTCATAATGTTGTGCGTTTGTATCTATTGGGCGTTTATATCTTTGTGGCTTAAATTGGATATATGGCCATTTATAGACTGATCATCGCAAAACCCAATAGTTTGATATCAATATTTAAACGATTTTAATTTATTGGGTGGCCGAATTAAAAATGAGGGATTAAAAATAGATGGAAAATCTCGTGAATGCGGGTTTTGTTTTTAATAACTTACAACAACAACGTTTTTTTTCCTTTTGGTGCGAACATGTCGAATTTTGTACCAACTAAGCGGGAAGTTTTTCTTTATTTCTTCAATTTAAAAATAAGTAAGATAGTATGGTCGGTCAAGCCCGACCATATAATACCCTACACTAAGTAAATGAGCAAAAATATTTTTCTTTCAAAATTTCAATAATTTATATTCGTGAGTGATTTTCGGAAGTGAGCCTTATATGGGAGCTATGACAAATTATAGACCGATCACCATGAAATTTGGTCATGTGGTTAATGTTTATATAAAAGTTATTTATGTTGAATTTTATGTGTATACCAACATTTTTTAGGAGATTTATGCTCGTTTAAGTGATTTTCGGAAGTGAGCCTTACATGAGAGCTATGACTAATTATGAACCGATCATAATATAATTTGGTTACATGAATTCCGTATATATACAACTTATTTGGAGAAAAACGTGTGTAGATACCTATATAAATTAAATATTTATGACCGATAAAGTCCAATTTCGGGAGGACAAAAACACAAATCCAATATACCCTCCCCACTATAGTGGTGTAGGGTATAAAAAGTGCCTCTAAACCACACCGATCACTAAAGCTTAGGGTGAATGTGTTCCACCGGTTGTAGCATGCAATAGATGGTTTGTGTGGTTCAGAAGTGGTGATTTCGACACGGAAGACAAATATCTCCCAGACCAGCCAACAAAGCTTGAAGGCCAAGTATTGGAGGCATAACTCCATGACGATTGTTGTAAAACTCAACTAGACCTTGTAAAATCATTGAGAGCTACCCGAGCAACAATTGCAAGACGATTGCGAGCATCAGAATTTATTCAAAAGCAGGGAAATTGGATACCATACGAATTGAAGCTGAGAGACCATGAAATACGAATTTGTATGTCTGAAACGCAGCTTGAACGCTGTAAAAGAAAATCAGTTTGAAACCAAATCATTACTTGCGATAAAAAATGGATCCATTACGATAACCCGAACCAGAAGCCCGGCCAACCAGATGAATCGACACCAAAGCCAAATATCAATGGCGCTAAAAAAAACGCTCCAATCTATTATGAGCTGCTGAAATCTGGCCAGACCATCACTGAAGCCTATACAAAATACAACTGGTTTGTTGGAAGCGAATTGGCCTAAAAACGCCCAGAATATGCGGCCAGGAATGAAACCGTAATATTTCATCACGACAACACACAGTGGGGGAAATGAAAAAAACGTGGAAATAAATCTGTAACTTCTAAGCGAATGGCCCGATTTTAATAAAAAATAGCTATAGAGGAGGTGTTGGTATGTTTAAGTTTTCAAATTGGGCTTATAACACCAAGGGTATTTCAAAAATTAAAAAAGATTCCAAATTTTTTTTTTTTGCTATCCGATTTGAAAGATTTTAATATGTGTGGAAACTACTCGACGAGGTCTACAAAAACCATTATCTCTTATAGTTTACGAGTTATTCGCGTTTGAAAAGTAAAATTTTATTTTTTTAACCTACCTTTGTCTGCTTTTTTGCTAATAACGGATCCAATTCTTTCTCGATTTTCTTAAAATATCCTTTTTTTAATTTATTAAAAATTTATTAATAATAGCACAAGAACAAATTATTTAAAAACCTTTACTGAGTCAAAAGAGTTTAAAAAAATAAAAAAGTCGGATTTTTGCAATTTTTTTTCCGAAAAAAAGTACTTACAATCATTTTAAATTATACAGAAAATAAGAAGAAGGTAATTAATGTATTTATAGTTTTCTGAAAGATAACATTACGTAAAGTATTATAAGAGCAAAATAATATCAAAATTCATATTATTGCGTGGAAGCAGACCTATTCTTTATGTAAATTTCAACTTTAGACAACATTATCTCAAATCGCATAACTGGCTTTAAAAAACGAAGACCAGCTTGTATGTTCCAATATGTTCTTCAATATTGTGCAAAGGGTTTCATAGTCCCAAGCTTGGTGCCTTCAATAGATCAAAAAATCAAAAAAATCACAATTTTGGGATTTTTTAAAAGTTTTTTGGGAATTGTGGGATTGTCAAAAACAATTCACTAATTTCTTTTCCACTCAAAAGTTTCTACATAAGTATAAAATTTCATTAAAAACGGTTCATAAAAAAAACTTTAATTTAATTTTTAAATTTTTTTTACATTTTTGAAAAGAGGACATGAATTCCTACACGTTGATATATAACACGTTGATATATAAAACAAAAGCAATGTTTTTTGTAGATCTCGTCGAATAGATTCCATATATATTAAAATCTTTCAAATTTGGCATCATTTTTAATTTTTGATATACCCGAGGTGCCCCACTTTGGGGCACTGTGGCTTGGTCCCCCTTGGTGTTATAAGCCCAATTTCAAAACTTAAACATACCCACACCTCCTCAATAGCCATGGGAAATTTTATTAAAATCGGGCCATTCGTTTACAGAAGTTACAGATTTATTTGCTTTTTTTTTTTTCATTTCCCAAACTGTGCAACTCTCAGCCACTTGTAGCTATGCCTGTTAAAATGAAGTAGTTACAAAGTTTTGCCTTACCCGCCATATAGTAAAGACTTTTCTCCGTAAAACTTCTATTCGTTTCAATCGATGCAGAACGCTCCCACTGGGATATGCTTCACTTCAGAACATAGCCTCTGAAATTGGCTTATTACAATCAGATTTTTGATTCAGAAGATATAGACCTACAAAATTGACTGATTTTCAGTGTTCAAAAAAAAAATCAGACCATTTTTATGTAATTTCATCCGCTTTTAGATATATTAGAAAATTAGGTAACGGATCGTCATTATTTTTGATTCTATTGATAGGCCTATTTATTGAGAAAAGAATAAAAATAAATTTAACTGTTTGCTTTGTGTTTGTCCAGTTAAATCGATATTTTCCAACTATCCATTTTTTCAATATTTCTCAACTTTGATGGAAAATAAAAAAAAACTACAAATTTCTATATTTTCCATAATTTAAAAATATGTTCTTTGACTATTTCTTTACAGAATGCAAAAATTTCCATCTGCCATTTTTTGCTAGAGCTTATATTTTGAAATAAGACATGGTTACAAAAATGTGTTGTATGCATTTTTGGGCAATTTATGACACACAACCGTGAAACGAGTTTTCTGAACATTTTTCTGACAATATTGTTAGATCTGACAACCGTGTCTACATAGCTTAAGAATTTTTTTCCTCGAAATCCGCCTATTTCAACTTTTCGAAATTTTGTTTCAAAAAATTCTTGAAATGTAAAATTTGGTATTTGAGATAAATGTTATGATCAAAAGGGCAACCTCTAAACGTTATCCGGTTTTGCAAAATTTTCCACATATTTCATGTATGTATTCAACTATTCATTTGCTTGCATAAATTTACCTAATATATTTACAAAGACATTCTTCCCATACTTATCAATGTATTTAGTTTCAAAAATAACATAATTGTTGCTTATTTGCCAGTTAAACTGATTAGAAAAGTTTTTTTTGTCTGCCAAAAAGAAAAAAAAACTCTAAAACTTTTTTCTATCAACAAAAACTTCTTTAAACAAAACTAAAAGATTTATAGAATTTGTTTCTTTAACGAAATTCTAACTTTCTTGAATAATAATAACTAAAACTAACTAAAATAAATATTAAATTGTCTCCATAAATATTGTTTAGTAAATCTTACATTGAATTTTCAGACCAAAATAAAATTTATTAAGAAAATGAAAACTCTTCGATAATTTATTTACTTATTGGAATTTTTGTTAAATAAATCAGGAGAATATTTATGACATTTGTTTAAAGAATAATTTTGCAAACAAAATTAAATATTTGACCAAAGTTTTGAAAAGCAAACTTTATAAAGTAAATAGGAAGTCAAAGGGAATTTGGACAGCAGCAAATAATGAGCACACAAATGACCTTAATATTTACAGACAATGAACAATTGAAATGAAATTTAAAAATATTTTGATTTATGGTTTGTGAATTGCAAAAGTAAGAAATAGAATATTAATAAAGTACATGATTATATGAATATAAGTAATGTACCAAATGGTATCCCTTCTTTCCTTTTCTAATCATCTTTGTTAGAAACATCAACAATAACTTGATTTCATTCATAATTTCATGCAGCAACAATCCATCACTTCTGGGAGACTGCCCCGAACTGGTGATTTTGACCTATCATTTAGGGTCACACTAGTTACATATGCGACAATAAATTATTTGTTATTATTATTTTAAAGTTTATATGGGGCGTAGGGTCAATTATGGCACGATCCTCACAAAAGCTAATAGAAATATTTACGTTCATATAAACATTGTTAATGTCTAATTGCATGAGGATATTAAGACATTTATGAATGTTCAAGTCATTTTCTGAGTTGGCCTTGTATGGGACTTGGAACAAATGTTGCCCGAAATTCGCCATATTTTACAGTATAATTTAAGAGTACTTAGAACTAATTTGTGCAAAATTTTATTTGGATTTCCGCATAATCATCATATTTATTGCTGCTCAAACAATATTCCGAGGGAACATTTGTGGAAAATTTTAGCCAGCTAGCTCCATTCGTTTGTGGCCTATCGTGTTTTCAACAGACTATATACTTATGTGGGTGTACGAAAAATATTTTGAGGTGTTACAAACGGAATGGTATAATCAATATGCTCCCTATCTTTTTGCAGTAAAATAACAATTTTACTTTTGAAATTTTCCATTTTTACCTTGACTCTATTTGGGTTTTTGCAAATATCTTTCACAATAATTGTCAATAGTTTTTTTAAAAGCATTATTTTATATTTAATAAACTCCAAACTAAGCATAAAATGTATTTTCCAAAAACTTAATCCTTGTCGTGAAGAAATAATCAAATTCAAAATTTTGAAATGATTATGAAAAACTGATACATTTTCACAAAAATTAAACTTATCATGTTTAATTTATAGTTATACATTTTTAAATCGATATAAATGTGTACCTTAGTTCAGGCAATGGTCGAAAATAGTGTTTATTTTAAATAACTTCCAATTAAGTATAGCATTAATTAAAAAATCATATTTTTAAAATTTCTTCACAAATTTTAATAAAAGTAATGGAATAGATCTGTCATTTCATTGATAGCCGTCCGCTCAAGAAGTTAAATCCAGGAATTTATTTATCGTTCATAACTTTCTTTAATGTTCATATTATACGCTCTCTCTATACATTTGTTTCCTACTTATTAAACTTCAGAGATCATTTAACATACAATAAAAGTGTTGGTAGCCCTGTCTCTAAATATTTAACAGCTTTAACTTAACATTGGTGTTTGTATTTGCTCTTCACAGCGCAGACACTCACCGATCAATGAATGCTCCCTGTCTTTAAATATAAAAACAATTTAATCTCTACATTGGTGTTTGTATTTGCTATTCTCAGCTCAGACACTCACCGATCAAAGTAAAAGCATTAGCAAGATCTCTAGTAAAGACAACACTCTTTTGCCAAAAAGCTCTTAACTATTAAATTTGTTTTAATGAAAGCTTTAGTTTTATTGTGAATACTTTAATATAGTCCTTATATAGTGACTATTTTTGTGTAATTAATATATTTTTAAGTAAAATAATACAAGGTTTTTTTAAATTCGAAAACTATTTTTGTTATGTGTAATGTATATACTTGACAATATCAAAAAAAAAAAAAAAATTATTGCATTCATTGTGCAAATTATATTTTAAGATTTAACAGCTTTACTTTACATTTTATTTACATTTGAATATCACCACTGGTGGATGATATCAACAGAGGTTGTTGTCTGGGGTAATAAGTGTAATGTAAATGGTTACTATTTTGTTACGTCTTGACGACGTGGATGTTATATATGTTTTTTTCTTGTTTGTTTGTTCTATTTTGTTAAGCTTTCATAGTGCTTTTCCATTAAATGTTTAAATAGGCTTCATAATAAGTAACATTATATTTAATCTTTCTTTCTCTCGTCAACATTCAAACAACATACATTATTAGGCTTTTAAAAATTGTTAAACATACCGAAATCAATTCACAATTATATTAAGTTATCTGTCGGAAGATCAAATTAACCCTAACCATACTAACACGGGTACCCCGGTACCCTAACGAACTTTGAAGTCAAGTTTTTCTTAAAGAAAATAAAATACAAATTTGAGGTTCCGCAAGTTCCTTCAGATAACCATTTTCAAAAGTTTTTGCCCATCTAAACTACTCTTGATTCGTTTGCATTGACTCTGGAACAACCCAAAGTCAAATAGTCCTTTCCCTCCTGATAAGGGTACCCGGGTACCCTTATATATCTTTTTACATTTTGTATGAAAAAAGTAGAAAATTTAGTAATTTTTTGTTTATTGGTTATTAAGAAAATATTTTACATCAAACTGTTGCATAAAAACAATTAATATATAGTGCAGCGTAAAGCAATAGTTTTGTTATCCGTATTGCACATTGGTCCTATTCAGCCATCGCATATTTTGCCTGTTTTTCGATTAGATTTGGGATCAGTACTCACGCAAAGGTAGCAGCGTGCTTTTATTGCCAATTGTCTCGATTAGTTGTAACCGATGGGCCTGTGGCATCCTGTCAAACTTATTTAGGGATGGTTTAATTTGTTATAAGCTGTAGAGCAGCCCGGACGTTAGCGTATCGTCTTATTTGATTATCATTGTCTGTTTTGTTCATATTAGTTGCCAATTACACGCCAAGTGGTGTAAAAATCCTAGACGAGAGTTTTGATTTTTCTGGTGATTATATGGAGGCTGGAGTATAACCAAATTGCACCCACGTCAATCGTGTTGAAAAATCGTCAATGTCCATCTATTTGTTTTGCATTAGGTGGTATATTTAGACACCACACGCAGAAAAAAAATATAGTTGAACATTGTTACTGTAACCATTTCAAATTTGTGCATGGTTACTGTAACAATATCAAAATTTTTAACAATATTATAGTCACAGTAACAATATATATGATTGTGGTAACAATAATATGGTTAATTTACGATCCACATGAATATTTCAACCATATATATGGTTACAGTAACCATGTATATGTTTGTGACAACCATTTATATGATGAATGACTTACCATATTATGATGCTCTCATATCATAATCTGAGAACAACATATTATGATAAAATTATTCATCATATAAATGGTTGTCACAAACATATACATGGTTACTGTAACCATATATATGGTTGAAATATTCATGTGGATCGTAAATTAACCATATTATTGTTACCACAATCATATATATTGTTACTGTGACTATAATATTGTTAAAAATTTTGATATTGTTACAGTAACCATGCACAAATTTGAAATGGTTACAGTAACAATGTTCAACTATATTTTTTTTCTGCGTGCATCTAGTCAATAACATCTACTCCATATTTTTGTTGTTTTTGTAGAGGTCGTTAATCTAATATTTTCCAGAATAAGTTGGCTCCCCTCGAGTATAATACAAATGATAATAGACAAAAGTGTTCCGTTTACCTATATCGTCCGTTGAGTTTGAACGTAGCTCTGTTGCAATATAGGATTCGTTTTGTCGAAGGGTACCGATTTATTCCTCTAACTTGTAGCTGATTGGCCAAAGGGAGTGAAGTAAAAAATTGTCTGTTGTTACATTTATTCCTGATTTTTTGTAGAAATCCACCAGATCTAGTACGATGTTTTCTCCTACATTTATCTATCGCTGACCACCAGGTGGCTTACCTGTATATATGTTTCCATTCAAATAATAGTTATTGGCTGCGTTACACAACCAGAATATTTTAATTCCGTATTTAGCTGGCTTTGAAAGAATATATTGAGTGAATCTAGTTCTGCCTATAAATGGAAATAACTGTCTGTCTACTGTCACACTTCAATCTGGAATATAATTTAAACGTAGATTCTGCATCAACATATTCCAGATATCAGATATAAGAGCTACTTTGTCTGTTTGTTTGCGTTTCGATCTTGTAAACGCATTGCCGAAACGTATTACGTGTAGAATTTGCTGAAATCGGGATTTTACGATGCTTTATATAAAGGATGCCCCTAATTTTCCCAAATAATTGAAGGATGATCATTGTTGCCACTATTTATACCCATCGCCAGAAAAATTCCAATATAAGCATCAAGTTCTTCCATTGAAATCAATAAATTTAGATAATATGGGACAAACGGGTACCCGGGTACCCTTGTCAGGAGTCTACGTGTGTAAATGTTGTCCGTACGGTCAGGGTTAAAATATTTTTTAATATTCTATAAAGTAAAAAACTAATTAAAAAGTTTTATGAATTTTATTAAACGTTTAATTGAAATTTTCTTACCGAAGACATATTTCATACATGAACCCAGAATTTTTATCCATAACCTCATTTTTATAAGATCACATTGAAAACAATATTCTACCATCTTATATAAAACAGGCTATCGGATCTATCAACTCGATTTGAATTAGTTACCCCGGAGGCCTATTTGTGGTCAACTTGTGGACACCGGGAGAAGTACCTATTTGCTCCAAAGCACATTACACAAGGAGTTATAAGGATCTTAAGAATATTAACTTTTAAGGTCAACTTCCATATACCTTTTATTAATATAACTTTTATTAATATCCACTTCTCTAAAGAATATCCATATAACAGCAGCTAAGTTTTTTTTTTTTTTTGAATCTCATGTGCAGTGACTAAATTATTTTGAATCAAATTCAAAACGGTCTTCAGAAATCCAAAAGGTTCTTCAAAAATTTTTAACAGAAAATAAATTTACCATTTATTATTAATTTTTTTTTTTTTTTCAATCTATTATATATATAAGTTTAAGAAATAATTTAATAATAGTGTTTGAATTAGTTTAAATAAGATGAAATATTAATTTATTTTATAAAAAAAATAGTTCAAACACTTATCAAACTAAATTTGTAAGTAATAGCGCATATCATAAAGTTGGTGATTAGTAGCCAATTTAAATACGATAGCTTATCAAAGTTATTAACATTAATAATTAGCTGATCGAACATCGAACTCAAATCAAAATAATTATCATATGCACAAACAAACAGTGTCTTTACTAAATCTAATTTTTATTTATACATTTATACATCAAAGGCCTCCATGAACAACAGCAGCAACAACATTAAATGTGGTGAGTGTATCAAATACAATTGTATATACATTTTTTATAAATATTAGAGACAAAACATTAATTCAAACATTGTCTAAATAGTAGTTCAACAATTCGTTCCAACAAATGCTAATGAAACATTTACGTTTTGTTTTGTTGCTTCGAATTTTAAAATAAAAAATATAGATTTCTTTATTTTTTTTTATAAATTGAATAGATTATTTTTAACTTTAAATAACAAACAACACCTTTTGAAGTTGTTTAGAACTTAGTATGTTTGCTTTGTATGTTTATCACCCTAAAGTAATATTTTTTTAATTTCATTGAAATAAACGGGAGTCTAAAACAAATATTTTTATGTAACCATGTGTTTGAGACAAGAGGAACTTAAAAGGACACGAATTCCCCGCCCGACTGAAGTTAGCTCCTAAATGGCTCCCAAGTCCTCCTTAAGCTTCCCACAAAACAATTTTGCTTGCTGTCTTTTACATAAAAAAATTAGTTGAATAACAAAACAGCAGTGATGCTTACCGTAGATTTAATTAATTCAAAATCAATTCAAATGAATTGGAAATGAATTGCAATTCATTTTTACCAAATTCATTTGAATTGACTCAAACTTAATTAAACTTATTTTTTTGTTTGAATGAGTCACGAATTACTTCATGCATGAATGATTCATTTACAGCTCTGGTTGATACCCACAGATTTTATTACATTCCTCTGTAGATCTATAAAAAGCAAGCCTGTGCGTGATAATTTGATTTCTTTCTGTTAGTTAACCGATAAAAACTCAAAGCATTATTTTACTAGTACAAAATTAATCAATTTTAAAATTGAGAAAATGTAGAATTTTCTTAAATTTTTGTTCGAAAAACTGCATTGGAATTTTTTCTACTTTTTGGGAATTGCAGGATTTGCTTTTCCTAAATCGTATTTTTATTTACGACTTTACATTTGGTACCAAAAGGTGTACGTAAGAAATTTCATTGCGATACGACAATTATGTCGAAATTTCTTATTTAGCCTATTTGTTCTAAAATCCCAAAGAAGGGAATACCCCACCGAATACAGTATAGACTTACATATATCTTATTACATATAATACATATTTATAGTTTCTCCAACAAAATAATTATAAGCTAACATTTTGTACCAACCTTTTTAGATATCTTTTTCCAAGCTGTGCCAACGAGTTTTGTCAGGCTTATGTTTGAAAAATAGTTATTTTCAGCAAAATGTTACATTTACAAAAATGTTTATTATTTAAGGTAATTCACTAAAGAAAATTTTTAAATTAAACATAAAATATTTCTTTAAAGTTTGAACGCCATTGCAGATCGATAAAGAGTCATTGAAAGTCGAAACTAAAAAATTATAAAATGAAAATGTTTCCGACATTGGAATAGTTTTGAGTTGGGCATAATCGTTCTTATTATTGATTGTTCATTTTTGTTCAGAACAAATAAATGAATAAGTTTGTTCTTTTTGTTCAGTTGTTAAATTTTAGTTTGCGGTGTTTGGCTGAACTAAGTTATTGAATAATTTCTCAGTGAATGTATTTACAGATAGATGACAACTGCTTTTGGAAACAAATTTTTTTTAATAATGATGAAAACATTTTTAATAATGCAATACAGTAATGTCAAACGAACAAAAAGAATATAAGAACAATAAGACTGAACCCTTTCATACCGTTCAATTGACTGAATTGTTAAATTAAACTTCTTCGTTCATGAATAACCCAAATTTAGAATAGTTATTTCTCTCAAAAATATTTATTTTACATTTTATCAATTAGCATCAAAAAATTATTAAGAACTTGCCAAGATATTTAGAGTTTTAAAAACTACATTTCATTACCTTTCCATTGATATATAAAACATTATATATAATTCTTTATTATACTTTAAAATAATGCATTCAATTCACACACCTTGAAAAAAATTCTCTACTATTTTGTTCAAATCAACGACTGCTTACTATGCACTTCTCATTTTTTCATGTACCCTTTTGCTTATTGCTGATTGGTCAGTTGCATGTGCGAATATTTAAAGTGAGCTTAAGTAAACTTGTATTAACCTAACATTCACCTATTTGATGACCTTATGCGCGTTCATAAATTTGTAATTGTTAGGTTCATAGACTCCATGGCAGAAAATTTTCACGTAAAAAAAAATAATTTTTCACAAAAATTTATTTTTAACAATTAATTTTTTTTGTATAAAAAAATTTTTTTTTACTAAAAAAGTAAATTTTTACTAAAAAAAAATTTTTTTACTAAAAAAGTAATTTTTTACTAAAAAAGTAATTTTTTACTAAAAAAGTAATTTTTTACTAAAAAAGTAATTTTTTTACTAAAAAAGTAATTTTTTATTAAAAATGTAATTTTTTACTAAAAAAGTAATTTTTTACTAAAAATTTTATTTTTTACTAAAAAAGTAATTTTTTACTAAAAAAGTAATTTTTTACTAAAAAAGTAATTTTTTACTAAAAAAGTAATTTTTTACTAAAAAAGTAATTTTTTACTAAAAAAGTAATTTTTTACTAAAAAAGTAAATTTTTACTAAAAAAGTAAATTTTTACTAAAAAAGTAAATTTTTACTAAAAAAGTAAATTTTTACTAAAAAAGTAATTTTTTACTAAAAAAGTAATGTTTTACTAAAAATTACTTTTTTACTAAAAAAGTCATTTTGTACTAAAAAGTAAATTTTTACTAAAAAAGTATATTTTTACTAAAAAAGTTATTTTTTACTAAAAAAGTTATTTTGTACTAAAAAAGTAAATTTGACTAAAAAAGTAAATTTTTACTAAAAAAGTTATTTTTACTAAAAAATAATTTTTTACTAAAAAACTAAATTTTTAATAAAAAGTTATTTTTTACTAAAAAAAAGTTATTTTGTACCAAAAAAGTAATTTTTTACTACAAAAGTAATTTTTTACTAAAAAGTAATTTTTTACTAAAAAAGTAATTTTTTACTAAAAAATTTATTTTTTGCTAAAAAAGTTATTTTTTGCTAAAAAAGTTATTTTGTACTAAAAAAGTAAATTTTTACTAAAAACGTAAATTTTTACTATAAAAGTAATTTTTTAATAAAAAATAGATTTTTTGGTAAAAAATGTATTTTTTAGTATAAAATTAATAAAAAAATCTATTTTTAATAAAAAAACCTATTTTTTAATAAAAAAAACCTATTTTTTTAATAAAAAAATCTATTATTTAATAAAAAAATCTATTTTTTAATAAAAAATTCTATTTTTTAGTAAAAAATCAGTTTTTTAGTAAAAAATTACTTTTTTAGTAAAAAATTACTTTTTTAGTAAAAATAACTTTTTCAGTAAAAAATTACTTTTTTAGTAAAAAGTTACCTTTTTAGTAAAAAATTACTTTTTAGTAAAAAATTACTTTTGTTAGTAATAAATTACTTTTTTGTATAAAATTACTTTTTTGGTACAAAATAACTTTTATAGTAAAAAATTACTTTTTTAGTAATAAATTACTTTTTTAGTAAAAATTACATTTTTAGTAAAAAATTAAATTTTTAGTAAAAAATTACTTTTTAGTTAAAAATTACTTTTTTAGTAAAAAATTACTTTTTTAGTAAAAGATTACTTTTTTTAGTAAAAATTTACTTTTTTGAAAAAATTTACGTTTTTTTAGTAAAAATTTACTTTTTTGAAAAAATTTACGTTTTTAGTAAAAAAAATTTTTTTTTATACAAAATAATTTTTTATGAAAAATTATTTTTTTTTACATGAAAATTCTCTGCCATGGAGTCTATGAACCTAACATTTGCAAATTTATGAACGCGCATAAGGTCATCAAATAGGTGAATGTTAGGTTAATACAAGTTTACTTAAGCTCACTTTAAATATTCGCAAATGCAACTGACCAATCAAAAATAAGCAAAAGTATAACATATATAATACAGGGTACATGAAAAAATGAGAAGTGCATAGTAAGCAGTCTTTGATTTGAACAAAATAGTAGAGAATTTTTTACAAGGTGTGTGAATTGCACGCATTATTTTAAAGTATAATAAAGAATTATATATAATGTTTTATATATCAGTGGAAAGGTAATGACATGTAGTTTTTAAAACTTGTCATATTTTGGCAACTTCTTAGTAACTTTTAGATGCTAATGAATAAAATGTAAAATAAATATTTTTGAGAGAAATAACTATTCTAGAGTTGGGTTGTTCATGAACGAACAAGTTCAATTGAACAATTTAGTCAATTGAGCAATGTGAAGGGGTTCAGTATTATTGTTCTTTTATTATTTTTGTTCGTTTGACATTTCTGTATTTCATTATTAAAACTGTTTTCATCATTATTAAAAAAATTTGTTTCCAAAAGCAGTTGTCATCTATCTGTAAGTACATTCACCGAGAAATTATTCAATAACTAAGTTCAGCCAAACACCGCAGACTAAAATTAAACAACTGAACAAAAAGAACAAACTTATTCATTTATTTGTTCTGAACAAAAATGAACAATCAGTAAAAAGAACGATTATGCCCAACTCTAAACTATTCCGATGTCGGAAATATTTTCATTTTATAATTTTTTAGTTTCGACTTTCAATGACTCATCATCGATCTGCAATGACGTTCAAACTTTAAATGATATTTTATGTTCAATTTAACAATTTTCATTAAAGAATTACCTTAAATAAAAAAAACTTAAAAGTGTAACTATAATATAACGATAGCCAAAACATATTGACATCGATTCATTGCAGTAAACTTTTTCCACAGGATTCCAAGTGGTATGTTTATTTCCATGATCAAATGCTGAAGAGACTTAGCAATAAACTCAAAAACAGTATACACGCATAGAAAAAATATAGTTGTGCCTGTTCACTGAAACCATTTTAACATTTTTACAAGGTTTTAAACAATATTATAGTCATAGTAATTATTTATATTGTTGTGGTAACCATAATATGGTTAGCATACGATTAACAAGATTGTGACAATCATATATAAGGTTGCAGTAAACAAGTATATGTTTGTGACAACCATTTTTATGATGAAGAATTTACTATATTATGTTGTTCTCGGTTTATGGATATTATAATCTGAGAACAACATATTATGAAATAATGATTTATCATACAAATTGTTGTCACAAACGTATACATGTTTATTGCAACTATATATATATTTTTATATATAGCAACCTCTGCATGGACCATAAAAACCAAATTATTTTTCAGATACTCTTATTTATGCAAAATCTTATCCACATTTGTATCGGAAAGGGAGCAGGGCTAAATCCGCCACTTAACATTCGCTAAACTTTTAACTTAAGTTAGGTTTCATGGGCAGCCGCTCCTCAAGCAGCTCACTTGGGTCCATTCAAATATGATCCCATTGTGATGCCTAAGGGGTAGTCATCAGGGTATTTACAGTACTTTCGTTGACTCCAAATTAAACCAACCAGATTCCCGGATAAATTAATAGATTCGTCTCAGATTTATCCTTGATAGCTCATTCAAACATGATAGGAATGGAAATCCGAGGATGCGTTCCCTCAGGTTTGTCAGAGCTGGACATTTGCAGAAAAGGTGATACACAGTTTCTTCCTCTGCTTCATTATGACAGCTTCTTCGGTAATCATTGTACCGTAGGCCCATTCTTCTAGCATGTGTCCTGATTAAACAGTGTCCTGTAATAAAGGAGACAATTAGCCTTATTTGCTCACGACTGTATTTTATAAGTAGATTCATGCTACTGGCATCATATACGGGCCAAGTCGACCTCTCTGTAGAACAGAAAGGTTCATTAGTCCACCTGTTTTGTGCAGTCTCATATAGTTTCTGCTGAACAGCCATCTTGCATGTAACAAGGGAAATACCAGAAAAGGGATAGATCGCCTCCTCACTCATTATCGCACCCCTTTTTGCCAAATCATCTGCTATACAATTACCTTTAAATTGTGTCCAGGGAGCCATATAAGCGTTATCCTAGAATGTCTCGCTATCTCATTTAGGGATATCCGGCATTCCTCGGTTAACCTAGATTCCGTTAACGGCAGCCTTACTGTCAGTAAATATACATATATCACCAGATATTCGATAATACCTCAGCCAGTTGGATGCACGTTTAATGGCAGTAATTTCCGCCTGAAGAACAGTACAGAAGTTAGGTAGCCTAAATTAGGATCTTATCCCAAAGTTTTAAATATAGAAACCTCCACCGTCCCTCTTACCCCTGTTAGAGCCATCAGTGTATATCCGTATGACATCATCAGGGGAGAATAGTCCGCGTTGCCATAAATCCCTATTCGGGATCATAATATGGAAATATCTATCGAAAAAAGGTTTTGCGATGCAGTAATCGACATTACCATGTAAGTGCCCATAGTAATTCAGTAGCCTAGAGTGTTCAAGGTCCTTACCAGACCACGAACATCCAGCATTTAGCCTCACAGCAGAGTTGAGAGCCATTTGTATCACCATCAAATCCACTGGTAAACAGTTAAGGATAGTAAATAGTGACTTAGAGGAAGTAGACTTTATAGCAACTGTAATGAGTATCGCGATAGTTCTTAGAACTCGTTCAACAGCCTTCCAAAGCCTGCCACCACACCAATAATCCATAAAACAACATGGGTTTATCGACTGCTTTGAAGATCCAATTGATACCTTTCGGTTTAATAGCCCCGTTAGTACCAATTGCTTTTTTGCAGGAGTAGATGGCCACATAGGCCAATCTTTATGGCGCAAAAGTAATCCTCCTATCAGAAAATGCTATCAATTGTGCAATTGGTCCCTAATGTCTGTTCTGTTTTGACATTTGTGTAGTAAACACATGCGAAATACACGTTAATAAACTATGTTACGCTACACTCCTCCAGAACGCGGAATATTGCTGACTATTTATTTGACCAATAATCGGTCGGTGACTTTGGCACAACGTGAATTTCGTCGCAGATTTCCTGGCCGAGGATGTCATGGAAGCGCCGTCGACATCGACCAGACAACGTGCCACCCAAATGGGTATCAGTCGACGGTCTTTACAGCGAATTTTGGTATAAGATTTGAAGATATTTCCGTACAAATTCCAGGCGGTGCATCAGCTGTTAGCTGCTGACCACCAATCGCGTCTAACATACGCTCAAGCCATCTTTAATCACCACCAAGAGGAAGATGATTTTTCATCAAAAATAACCATGAGTGGTGGGCCCATTTCCATCTTAGCGGGTATGTAAGTAAGCAAAATTTACGCTTCTGGGGCACTGAAAATCCGCGTGTAACCCACGAAGAGCCATTACACCCGCTTAAAGTCACTGTATGGTGAGCTGTTTTCGCTGGAGGAGTCATCGGACCTTTTTTCATCGAAGACGTCGCGGGCCAAAGGGTTACTGTGAATGGTGAGCGCTACAGAGCAGTGATCAACGAGTTCTTTTTACCGCAACTTAATGAATTGGGATTGGAAAACATGTGGTTCCAACAGGACGGTGCAACGGCACACACTGCACGTGCCACAACCAATATGCTGAAGGACGCATTTCCCGGGCGCCTAATCTCCCGTTTTGGTGATTTGCACTGGCCAGCAAGATCGCCTGATTTGACCGCTCCAGACTTCTTTTTGTGGGGCTATTTGAAGTCGTGGGTTTATGTCAATAAGCCTCTGACTCTTGCAGCTCTTAAAGACAATATCCGTCAAGAATGTGAAGACCTATCGCCGGAATTTTTGGCCAAAGTGATGGAAAATGCCATAAAAAGGGCTCAAATGACAATCAACTGTGGCGGCGGCCATTTATATGACATCATATTCTCGACTTGATGCAAACAAAAATTAAAAGACCAAATAAAAATAATCCACAAGAAGAATCAAAGTTTTTAATTTTTTTTTTTTTTTAATTACAGCCAAAAAACATCGGAAGTTTACTTTTGCGCCACCTTGTACTTACTTTTTTAACTAAATTTTGTTTTCCAAAAAAAAAAAAAAAATACTACAGTTTTCTTTAGTTTTGTTTAACATTTCATATGTGTTTTCTTTTTTTTTTCTTTCTTTTATTATTTCATGTAGGCTTTTTTTCATGTAAAGGACATACTAGGACATCGTTTTGTTTTTTATTATTATTATTATTTCTTCGAATTTACACTTACATTACTAATAAATTTTTGTTTTTTCTGTTTTTTTTTTTTTGTTTCATTATTATTTTTTTACGTTTAATTTTAAATAAAACATACAAATACTGGTTTTTCCGTCAATTATTAATAATATTTTTTGTTTTTGTTTTGCTTTTCTATTTGTGTCTCATTTTTTTGTTTTTGTTTTATTTTAAATGTGTCTTAAAAAAATCATTTAAATGTAATTGTTGTTAATAATTAATATGTATATGATTTCTATAATTTAGTTTTGTTTTGTTTTATTTATTAATAAACTATATATAAATTAGTTTAAATTTTGTTTATGCAATTTTTTTGTTTTATTTTTTGTTTGTTTTATAATTAATGACTTAATGACACTTTTTTGTAATAAGTTTTATTTTTTTTTGTTGGTTTTTGTTTTTACTACGTTTACGTGCTAAAATTATTTACAATTGTTGTCTGGGGTTTTTTTCTTTATTGTATAATTAATTATTTTGTTTATTTCTTTATATATATTTATTTTACTTCAATGAATTGCACTAAGTTCTTTCTAAAAAGGTCTGCTTTTTTTAAATTATATTACTATTATTATTCTTACCTTTCCATCATCCTTTTTTCTTTTCTTTTGTTTCTTTCTTTTATTTATTTTAAATTTATATTATTATTTGTTTTGTATTTATTGCTAATTTTCTTTATTTCATTCTTCATCTAGTTTTATACGATTTGATTTCATTGTGAGTTCAAAAATTAATTGTGGAGTTTTGTTTTTTTTTTTGTGTTATTTAAATATATAATTTTCTTAATGATTTTGTTTTATATGCAAAGTTTACTTTTGTTTTGAATTCTTTTTTGTTTGTTGTTATAGTTTATTTATTTAGTAGTATAATTTATTGTTGGTAGTTTGTTTTTTTTTATTCTTTAAATTATTTGAATTAAAAATCAATTATTATTTTTTATGAAATTTATAGTTTTATTTAAATGTGTTTTAAATCTAATAGTTTTTTTTTTGGTTTTCCTTCATTACTTAAACGACAGTAACAGATTTGTATTAGGAGATCCTAAAGGTTTTTAAGTTTTTGAAGATGCCATAGCAAGATTTTCAATAAAATTGCTTTTTAAATTCCTTAGTATTTGGCAAGTTTATTTTAAGGGTTTGATGTTCTTTAAAATATTTTAGTATTATTTGTAAAAATGTTTTACGTTCCAAATAGTTCTTTTTATATAACCCTTTAAAAAGTTTAAGAAACTTTACATGTTAGTATTGTTCTTTTCAAACCTTAGAATCCCCAATCATTAATAAATTTATGATAAAGGTAAATTTGACTTTGTTTTCAATACTTTAGGAAAGATTTTACAACTAAAATTAACTATGAAAGTATTTAGATTGATAAATTTTATTAGAATCTACACAAGATAAATTTGCTGAACATAATCCGGCATTTTAAAACTCCCCTTTGCGGTTTAAAATGATGCACGCCCACACAAAATATAGTTATACATGTTTAGCATAAACATTTCAACATTTTTACAAGTTTTTTAACAATATTATGGTCACTGTAGTTATGTATATGATTGCGGTAGTCATAATATGTTTAAGTTATCATTCACATGATTGTAGCAATTATAAATCTGACTGTAGTAATTAAATACATACGGTAGCAACCATATATGGATATGTGTTGTGGTAAATAAATATGTTCATGATGAATCATTATTTCATAATATGTTGTCCTCAGATTATGATAACCATAATCCGAGAGCAACACAACAAGGTGAAGTAATACATTATAAAAATCGTTGCCACAACCATATATTTATTTACCACAACCATATATATGTTTGCTACAATGATGTAAATGGTAACTTAAGCATATTATGGCTACAGCAACCATATACATAATTGCAGTGATCATAATATTGTAAAAAAACTTGTAAAAATATTGAAATGGTTATGGTTAACATGTACAACTATTTTTTTTCACTGGGTGTACTAGTTTTTTAGATTTCGGGTTTCTTTATTATGAAATCGGTATATAGAACATTTTGTTAACACTCTATTTGTTGGTGATACAATATTCAAAACAGTTTTTCCCAAAGGTGTCTGCACAATCATCAGTTTGTTTAGAAGTTCCCTAATTTGGTTATTCAAATCACACAAAATGGCATGTTTTGAAAAGATGCGCATTATTTAAAGTCATTGGATTTAGACGTGGACATTGTATCGCATCAGAAATTAACTATACTTCAGTTTTTAAAGTAATACTGAATCAGAAAACCATAACATTTCCAATTTATCAAAATCTACATTTGGGCTAGGATTAATGGTCTGAATATGACTGTCGTCTAACTGCGAAACTGATAAAAATTCCGCGTGATCGTCTATAAAATGTGATGACAGTGATCACTGCATATTTAGAAATTTCATATCCCTTTGTCCATTCTAACTGATCAGATATCTGTTGGAGACTGACGTAAGAAAGTTTCATACCCCGTATGGTTTGTTTTATGGCTCAAATTGGTTGTAGGATGGAATTGCCTTCCTGTTCTTGATACAGTAACCATGCAATATCCACCTGTTTTACTATATAGAGTTGACATCCTGTTTAACCAATATTGTTATTACGTCATCGCTAATATAAAAGAATCCTATGATTTGTAGCACACCTGAGGAAAATATTAGTCAAGTGTTTTAAACCCATTAGTCCCATGACAAGTAAAAAGAGGATATGGAGGCTTGCGTTAGTGTCAGTGTCAGTGTCAATTTAACGCTTCCTAGGCCACTTTATACGATCCCTAAACCAAAGAACCAAACACGGTACCAGTTCTGTGGTTTCCTTTTCTCTAAAAACATATTAAGACAAAATACTCCTGATTTCTTTTAAATAATTAGTGATACTTCTCGGTCTCGAGGTAGAGTTTATCCTTCTGATAATGCACAATTTGGATAATAATGAAGCTGTACAAACTATGATCTTATAAAAGATGAATAACATCCTTCTTTCATTAGATATACGAAATAGAACTCAGAATCGCCACAACTTTTACTGACTCTGGCCAGATTACATACGACCATCTTTTGAAATATGTGTCAACACTGATATTCTCTTCCAGAGGATTCTGCGAGGACTACAACAAGAATAAATATATGAGTTGAAATTACCAGAGCGGTTATGGATTTTAGAGTAACAAGCTCAAAATCCAACTAAAGTTAAACAAGGACTTTCTTTAGCACAAGGAATGAAAACAAATTTCTAAATGGAGGGAAATCTGAATGACAACAAACTGTGTTGATATAATGCTCATACAGTTAATTTTTATTTTTGCTTAAGTATACTGATATCCCATGTAACATAGCATGAAGTTAATAGTCACTTTAGTGTCTCTTAGTAACCTATAGTGAAGTTACATTGAACGTTTATTTTGTACTACATTTAGGAAATAGTTATTTTACCCACCAGAAGCAATCAATTGCAGAGTTGTCGGAGGAATGTTTGTTGACAAGCAATCGTTTATTGGACTCTCTATGACATGTCTTTTTAGCTAACTATTTGAGGTCAATTAACACCCGTATATGTTAAAATAACTAGTTATGTAGCTGATCAAGTTACCAGTTTGGTAGCTAGTAAGGAAACTGACGTTATTTAACCAGTATGTGAATCCAATGCTTGGTGTATTTTGGACCAGCTATTTGTAATAAAAAAGGTCTTATTGCAATTAAAAAGGTTCAATTGAGCCTCTGGTTAGGACATGCACGTGTTAAAATAACTAGTCACGTAGCTATTGAAGTAACTAGTTCCCACCCTAAATGATGGGTAAAATCACTATTTCGGGACTGTCTCCAAGAACTGCTGGGTAGTTACTGATTACAATTACCAATATAAAAGAAGCTGGCATGCATTTCACAGTGTGCTAAAGAATAACTGTCTAATAATCCCGTATGTATTGTTCCATGCCAACTCGTAATATTTCCTTTCTACATTCAATGCACTTAAAAACACATTCAGTTCTCTCTTAGTATTGAACTCCAAGTTGCTTATTCGGTCTGCTGTTGAAACAACAACAACAACGCATAAACTTTATTGAATCTTTCCAGTTTTCGACACCTAGTATTTATTATCACACACTGAAGTCATATCTTTACAATTGAATGCAATATTCTTCCTTAAAGTGTATGAAATTAGATTACTGCTGCGACTTCTTCATAATACTTCAAACATGTTTTAGCTACTTTAAGCCAGTGTCCGTCAAACACAAATAGTTTGCTTTCGTGTGATCGCGACTTTGTGGGTGTGAGAGTCCGGTGTTTTAGATTTAAAGGGGATCACACGGCATGTATTCCATATGTATTGGGACATGTATTTGATACATATGGAATTCCATGTGTATGTCAAATTTCACGTTATACATGCGATTCATAATTTCCACGTGCACACGTACATATGTAATTGCATGTGACATAACCTCTATTAGTTTATATGTTTGTTGTGTTTAACAATATATCTATTTAAAACATTTTTAAATCACAATAAATTTATTTAATGGAATGAAACTTATTTTGTTATGATTTTTCTCCACTATTTTTTGTTTTGTGTTTTTTATTTCGCTCTTACACAGTGTTGTATTTCAAAATACACATGTTAAACACTCGAAAATAGAACATGCTCTAATTGCCAAGAATGTCATAAGGTATACACATGTATTTTACATACACAAAGTTTCATTTGTATCACACGGTATGTATATGATTACATGTGGAAAAATGTCCCAATACATGTCACAAAACACATGCAATACATGCCGTGTGACCCCCATATTACCGAACACTGTTTTTAATCCTCAAATCTATATCTATGGGCAACAATTTCCAAATATGTTTACTCTATTTGTTGAAATTGCCGGTATATGAGAAATAAATTAAATAAATTAAACTTCTCAACCTTTATTAAACACTGCTTTCAGTCTAATGCCAGTATTTTCAACAAATATATATCTATCAGTGTCTATTTACTTATGGAGTAAAAATATTTGGTAATTTTTACCCATAGATATAGATTTGAAATTAATGTCAAGTTACCTTCTAGGAAAATTTATCTGCTGGGTATTTTACACCGTAGTAATCTATTTGTTGAAGTTACGGGCATAAACCAAAGAAAAACAAGTAAGGAAGTATAACAGGTGAAGACAGATGATATAGTACTCTACATAGAGTAAATGAGCCAAAAACATTTTTCTTTTAAATTTTTTTTTTCAGAAGTGGGTCAAATTAAGTAATTAAGTAATTTCTATATGAAACTTATTACTGTTGGATTTTATTTCCATATCAAAATTTTTAAGGGCCATTATTACAACTTGCCTTTAAGTTTGTAATAGTAAAAGGTAACTTTAAGTAACAGAAAAAGGTTGCTTTAAAGTTAACTTTAACTATTGGGAACATAAAGGCAAGTTGTAATCGGAAATGATCTTATTTGGGAACTAGGTTCAATTATGGAGCGATTGCCAAGAAATTTGGTTGAGCGATTTATTTCTATGTGAAACGTTTTTGTGTTGAATTTGACTTTGTGACTTTGTGGGTGTGAGAGTTCGGTGTTTAGAGTTTGCCGATCACTTCTTTTAACCCTCATTATGAAGCTTATAAGGTGAAAACAAAAGTAAAGTATAATTTTAGGATTAGTAAAGTAATTTTTTGAACTAATAACAATTTTACAATTGTATCTTACAATTAAAGAAAACTTGCTTAAGAAATGTAAATATTTGCCATTGTATTGTAAAAATTCAGCTTAGTTATGGTAAAGTGCATTAAGTTTGATCGTTTTAAACTTTATCATAAATTCATTACTGTAATCTGTTAAAATGTTTTTCATTTTATTTTCAGTTTAGTTTTATTAAATTTAAAGTAAACTTTAACAAGTTTATGAAAACATGCGGGTTTTTAGTTTTGTCTTAATAAATCATGAATTGAAGTGTGTGTTAATTGTAATTTTTTTTTTTTTTTTGTTTTTGTTAAATATAAATTTTTAACTTTCTTTTTTTATTTTTTTATATTATTATAATGATGGAACGAAAACAGTCTTTGGGTAATCATTACATGTTTTATTTTTTTTTTTTTTTTTGTTGTAAAATTTAATTAATTAATTATATTATTTAGTGTATATATATATTTTTATTTTTTTTGGTTTTTTATTAATAATTATTTCATTAATTAATTAATAATATCATTTTGTTTTTATTTTCATTCATAATAATTGCCTTATAAAAAAAAGTGTTTATGTTTTTTTTTTTTATTATTTATTTTTGTAATAATTAATTAATAATAAATATTGGATTTAAATCTCAGTTCGAGTGAGAGAGAGATTTGTTGGATTAATGTTGGAAAATGAAATACAATAAACATAAAAAACATGTAACGTTTATTTAAACATTATGAAAAGTTTTAAACAAATATGGAAGGTGCTTCTTCTGCTGGTTGTTTGTTTGTTTGTTGATTTGCTTTATAACGGTTTGTGGTATAACAGTTTTATTTTTTTAAATTTATTTATTTTGTTCATTTAATTATTAATTATTTATTTTGTAATGGAGATTCCCTAAATAACATATTGTGGGGTTTATTTGTCTTGTATTGTGTGTGTGTGTTTGTAAATATGTGTAATGTTATGAATAAGATGGAAGCGTAATTTTAGAGATTTTAGCAAAAAGTTGAATAACAGGATTTAAATTATTTTTTAAGAACATTTTTTAAAAATATGGTAGAACTTGAAAAGGTTTTTGATCTTTCTTGTTTTCTAACAAGTTATTTAGGTTTTTGACAGCAGTTTTCTTTTAAAAATATCCATTATTTTTATTGCAAGTTATTCTACTTTTCTTTCGTTTTGCTTTAAAATACATTTTCTGCAATTAATTTGCTTTATCTCTAAACAAAAACTAATAATTGTGGAATTTTTTGAGAGTATAAAATCAGAGTTGCATTTTACTGACAAGCTAACTATTCGGTTGTGAAATTCATTCAAAATGTGTGGTGAAATTCATCATTATTCCGAAGGAGAATCCATATTATTACGAATATGGAAAATACGACTTTAAGATCTTCTAATATCCAAGGGCTTATATTCAAGAAGGTCTATCTGCAGGTCTAACTAAACTTTATTGAATAAAATCAATCGATACACTAAAACATTTTCGATGCTTTTCACTTATTTAGACTTTGTCTGGATCAATTACTTTATTAATCTATTGTAACTTCGCTCTGTAATAATAACAATCATCCTTTACATCCTATCAAACAGGTCTTATTGCAGTTGAATTCTTATAAAATAAACCCAAGTGAGATAGAGGATATTTTACTTATACACCCAGAGAAAAAACAACTTAAAATCAATAACAACCACATTGAATCAATAAGAAACATTAACGAAAGTCTAGTAATGTTGAATTTTTTTATTTCAATACAGAACAATATTAATTTAAAATTAAAAATTATTGATTTATCGTATTTATATATGGTTTTTTCTATTATAATAAACATTATTGAATTAATATGTCGCATTCTTGTTTTTAAGTTGCAGTTTTTCCCTGAGTGTACTAAAAATGATTTGCACTTGTTTAAAGCCTTAACTTTCTTCCGTATTTTTATTACAACAAATACCAGGTATAGTGGGATCCATTATAATACTACAAGGTGTCAAAAAAGTCAATATTTTGGCAAGTTTTCATCGAATTATTTAGTTTCAAAGATTCAAGCGAAAGTTATTTCACATAGACGAACAAAGTAAAGTCAAGTAAATATTTTTGGCATGTGTATTCCAATATTTCGAGTAAAGAAAGCCGAATTTTTATTGATTCATCTACAAGAGAACTAAAAATATCAAATCGATACAAGAAACAAATTATTTTATTACATTCACGGTCATGTTGCTTGTTTTTTGCATGATCTTCAGAATGTAAATCCCAACAACAACATTAGATATATGTATTGCTACTTTGAATAGTATCAGCTGGATAAGTATACAATCAATGTCCATATAGGATAGTTACTGCCTTTGTTGTAATGTAACACTCTATCGTTTTGATGGTTACTAGGAGAAATTTCTCACAGTCCAGATATTGATATTTCCAATATCTTCAATGTTATTTAAAGGAAGTGTCTTTCAAGTTGAATAGATATTCCATGACAACTACGATTTCTTAAATCGTTTTACAGATTTTACAAGTTCAGTTTCTAGCAGTTTCAACCATAAAAACATTAACAATCAAACAACGTCTTAGTATTATTGAAGACTATTGAAAATATGAGCGTTCACACACAAACGTTTATCGTGAACTTCACAGTTTTTTGTGCAGTATAAAGTCAATGCAATTTAGTGCTCTAACCGGGAGTACAATTG
This sequence comes from Calliphora vomitoria, assembly GCA_942486065.2. Lineage (NCBI taxonomy): Eukaryota > Metazoa > Arthropoda > Insecta > Diptera > Calliphoridae > Calliphora > Calliphora vomitoria. The sequence goes on along the minus strand of OW818030.2, from coordinate 83,762,652 downwards.
AGCAAGATGTTTAAAGGGTTTAATTGAACTGGTTCGATGTCAGTATGTACTCCGCTTGTTGCAATACAGGTGAATTTGAGGTCTCCCAAGTAGGAATTGCATTTTTCGGAAAAAATGTTTATCTGTTTTTTATTTTTTCATTGAACATGTGGACTCATCAATGAATTAATCTGTTTGATTTGAAATAATACAGATAGCATCATCTCTGTAGACAATGAAGTCAATTGTTCCTAAATTGACTAATTTCTACTTCTTTGAATTCAGTTGAACTTTTTTTCTTCTACCAACAACCCAAACACATTTCAAAATCTGAAGAATGACATGCGAATTTGTTGATGAGATCGAGAAGCAAACTTATGTAGAGATTTCATAAAAATGGGGTCTTCATTTTGGAAAACATTAGTACGTTGATGCAATGTGGTTAAGTGTTCAGAAAACCAGCTGGAATTAAAACACTCTATAACAATTTTGATTGAAAATTGCTCAAATCTCATCATCTTTTAAAGCAACTATGGCTATTCAAATTTAAATCTCGTGAGAAGTATAAAAGGCATTTTGATGTGATCATGCAGCAATTTGACAAATATTTCTTCAAAAACGTTGCACTATTAATTGAAGGTGTATTAATGAATCCGTAGCAAACATATGCCGGCCTAAAACATAACTTCTAGACTCCAGGCACAGCAACAAACCACAAAATTTATTGAAAACAAAATATTATCATCTCATGTTTTCGATAATTATCTGTTCCATTGCGAAAATAAAGCACCGATAAATAATGTAGACCAACTACTGATGGTAATTTGTGTGGTGATATTATCTTTTCAACATAATAGCTTTGTGTCCAATAAAGGTTGGTGTCGATTGGTTCAAAGATTTCACTAATTTTCTGTTTTACTTAAGTCTATACCAAGAAGACAACAACAGTTAAGCGTATAAAAAATAAGGCTCATATCGATTCGGTTCTATGAATAGTTAATAAATTCGATGGTGGTGTTTCCAGATCGGAATAGGTGACATATCGTAGATACTTGCACAATGAGCTCGAAGCAGTTCAAATGAAACCGAAGCCTTTTTAAACGGATACCCTGTATTCAAGAAGATTTAAATGCTGACTTCTGCGAAAAAGATCTCACATGAATGAGTGAGACATATCGGATACGTATGAAATTACAAGAATATAAGTAAAACAAATTCATTACTCTTCAATAATTTAATAATTGAAAAAACTGTCAAGCGGGGCACCCAGCGGGTTTATCTAATTCGAGTAAGCTGAATCCAGTGGCGTTAACCGTTATTTAGCTCCTTTTTTTTCGAGATATACCGTTATTTTGAAAATGAAGGAGGTTTAGCTTATTGAAAAAAACAAAAACCGAAACTCCGAAATAAAATTACCATTAAGTAAGACTAAAACCTTTTCTTAATCTGCTCAGTTGTTTTAGAAATATAAATTTTCTTTTGGCAAAAGAAAATAATTTTTTTAAAAATGTCGAAATTTTTGTTTTTTAAAACAGTGTAATTATTTCAAACCCAAAGAACTTGTTTTCACTTATTTCGATTTATCATTAATCAGAAAAGAATTACAAGAATATCCTGTCTGTTCTGTAACCTCAATCTAAGTAACCGTTTTTGTTTTTAAACGATATTACATATGTTGGTGTTCTGTAAATTGTATCCAGATTAATGTTCAAAAAAGTAAGATTAGCGAAATATCAATTTGTCAATTATTTATATTTAAAATTATGTCGTTAAGGTTGTGGATTAAACCCAGAAAAAGTTTTATAGAGGCATTGTCATTTATCATCGAAAGACGTATGTATTTTTCTTAAGTGGAAACACACAAATACTTATATGCACAAATACAGCTTACTTTCCCTATGTGTAGATCAATGATCTAAACCTGTTTTTAAACAAATTCTCATTTTTTGGTGATCTATTAATCGTATCCAGATGATTTACACGTTTTAGTTTCGTTTTAACAAATCGGTTTCAATGTTCGAAATAGTAAGATTAGCAAAGCATTAATTTATCAATTATTCTAAAAATTACAATCACTTTTAGATAACCATAGATCAGAAGGGGTTTTATGGAGGCTTTGGTGTTTATCTTGAAGGATGTAAACACACAAATACATATATACAGCGTGCTTTCTCTCGTTCTCTCTTTGTCGATCAATGTTCTTTGCCAGTGGTCGGTACAAATAGATCTTGGAATATGTATTGGCATGTTACAATCTAAATTTAGTTTCATATTATTTTAAAGAGTTTCGCTTACACTCATGTTGTCTGCATCTAAACGTTAGATTCTAAAGCTTGTCTGCACTAACACACACGCAATACGAATGTTCTCAGCAAAAACTCAAACTAAACACAAAACAAAAACAATTGTTCGGTGCAAAGTACACATATATTCATTTGTGTTCTCTTTTATCCCAGCAGTTAAGCAAATGCATCCCTTATAGACAGTAATCGTCACAAATGTTTTATCACTTTATTTATATATTTAGGTCATTTGACACGTATGTGCTTTTTGTAGTGCAGAGAGAAAATAATTGGTTACTTTTTACATCCCAGGTATGAAGACAATTGTCACTTAAGTGTCTCTAAGTAATCTGTAGTGTACCCACTTTAAACGTTTTTGAGTAATTCGTTCAAACTGGTTTTACACAAATTGTGTTGATATAATTCTCATACAGTTTATTTTTTATTTTTCCTTAAGTATACTGATATCCAATGTAACATGCATGAAGTCAATAGTCACTTTAGTGTCTTTTAGTAACCTATAGTGAAGGCACTTTAAATGTTTATTTTGTGCTGCACTTTAGAACGTAGTTATTTTACCCACCAAAAACAATCTTGGAGAGTTGCCGAAGAAAGGTTTGTTCACAAGCTATCGTTTATTGGACTACCTATGATATGTCTTTTAGCTGACTATTTCAGGTCAATTAGCACTCGTACATGTTAAAATAACTAGTTATGTAGCTGATCAAGTTACCAGTTAGGTAGATAGTAAGGTAACTGACGATATTTAACCATTATGTTAATCCAATGCGTTGACTACTTTGGACCAGCTATTAGACAGACTCATTGTAGTCAACAAGGGACTATCTTCTAGAACTGCTGGGTAGTGTTTGGCCACCAACGATCTAAAGCAATGGTGCGCTGCCCATAGCACTATTTTGCAAAATCAAATCACACGTATTCTCATGCTTTTACATTTTAGTAGTCGTTGTCCACTCAACGAGACAACTACGAATACGCATGAGCATGAGCATGGGTGTTTGACTTTTTCTTTATTTTTTCAGTTTTTGTATTTGTTGGTTTGTAGGTGCACTGAACAAAATAAAGGTTTGCATGTTTTGGTGACAGAAAGTGTATTAGTGAGAGAATTTACTTTTGCGCACCTCTGATCTAAAGCAATCAAAGGCAAAAGATGGGCGCCGCGTTTTTCATTTACTCTTCTCGTACGTGTGCACACGCATTGTAGAAAAATAAACAACGTTAATCAGTCTAGCTTAAGCATTCAAACAAGCCGGTTCTGTATAGCACCAATTTAAGAATCAGCGTTGCCAGAGAAATTTGTCCCAACTGTTTAAGATTTATGATGAACAATATGAGATTTTTAATTGGGGAAACTGGCAACACCGATTCGTGGTGAGAGCGGATAGAGAGTATAACTAATACAATCATAAAATGTAATAGTATTGGTTGCCCTTTACTGATCTAAAGAGTCAATCAATTTCTGCACAGGTTTAATAAGTTCTAAACTCATCATCATCGTGCTACTGTTGCATGAGTTGAGATCTATACAAGTTTCCCAAACCCAATATTAATTTGATATACATTAGGGTGGGTCAATTTGTTTCGTCAACAGGCCAAGAGACTTCAAAAGAGATTGTTGAGAAATTTTTAAAAACAAATCTTACATCTTTATGTCTCTCTGTGAGAACTAGGTTTTAATTTTAGACCCATACTTTCTTTTGGTAATTTTCTTAGAATTTTGTGTAGATGCCGATTTTGCTATACACCTGTCACATTTTATTTCACCCGTATAAACATATATTGTATATTACCGCTTAAATATAAAAAGTACAAGACATTCGTAGGATTTTTTCCAATTTTCTTGATTTCAGAAATCTTAGTCCTAAAGAAATTCGCTTTCTGAAAATTTATAGTGCGTTTCATATGTTGAATTCTTGTTGTGGTTCGACTATACTCTAATATCAAGTAGATTAGATTATTATATATAGTAAATAGCTTATTGTAGTGTAATGGTCGGCATAGAGAGACGGTGGAACATGAATTATAATAACATGTTATGCACTTTATTTTTCTGTTGTAATCTGACCAGCTATTTATTGTAATATTTTTTTCTTATATGATAATTTAACTTAGATGACATTTGTGTAGATATTACAGATACATAACCGATCATGTTCGCCTTCCTGGTGGCTTTGAGTGCCGACCACTGTTCTAGTGATATAACTTTGTTGAGTATGCCAATATATAACATTCAACTTAGCAAAGACATAATGTAGTCATGCATAGAAAGCTTTCGAAATGATTTGAAGCAAATCCACTTTGAATCAAGTGTAAAACTGTGGTCGTCATAAAGACAACATGGAACTTGGATTATAATATACTTTTTTTTAAACTAACACAAACTGCGAAGCGTTTTGCTTGTCTGCAGATACACCCAGAGTCTCTGGCGGGAATCAAACTCACAACCCTCTGAGTTATAGTCCAGCACACTATCGACTAATCGATCGGGTCACTCTATCATGTAATGCACTTTCTTTTACAGTTTTAATCTGACCAGCTATTGATTTTTGTTTATTTTTTTTATTGTTTTTATGAACTTGTTTGATGTTCGTGTTATTTACAGGCAAATATTCAAAATGTTCAGCCGTGGTGGCTATGAGAGCCGATGACTGGTGTGACATATATTAAACATCATGAAGACAATCTTTTGCTTTGTGTAAATTAAGCTTCTTGGAGCAAATCAAAGTCTCTTGAAATATTTCTCTTAGTCCTAAAGCAACTCTGTCTTAAAAATGCAACCCTGCCTTAATCTCTATTTGTGTGATTATGTTTGTGAATGAGTAATTGTGTGATTGTATGTAATATTGTATTGTATTATACAGCTGTTTCAAAATATTTTGTATAAATATTCGTTTGAAAATATTGTGTAATTTGTTTTTTTTTTGTCTAAAACTCAATTCCTGTGTATTTTGTTTATTTTGAAGTAAATTGAATAATCTCAAAAAAATAAAGAAACCAAAGATTGTTTGTTGTTCATTTAAAATCGTTGTTTTTTTCTTTCATCTTTATATACGAATGAGTAAGTGTTTTTTGTGGTATAAAAACAAATAAAAAAAATAATTACAAATAATAATTGTACAACTTATAAGTAGAATGTTTGTATAAATAATTTATTAATAAAAAAATCTTAAAAATTAAAAGAAATTATAGCTAAAAGAAATGTACAAAATTTTATTACTATTTTTTGTTTGTTTTTTATGTTTTGCTGCATAAAACTAAATTAATTATAATTATCATGGTTGGTTTTTTATATTTATTTTTACTTATAAAGTATAGACTTTGGTTTTTTTTTAATATTTATCCATTAAATTCTAAACATAGTTTTCGTTTTTATTTATCAACTTCATCTTTAAGTTTGTTTTTTTTTTTCGTCTTCATTTCCATTTTGAAAATTAAATTTTAATTTAAATGAGTGAATGTTTATTTGTATGTATGTAGGTATGATGATTTCTTATTTTTTTTTTTTTTTTGTAAATGTATTTATATATTTATGTAGGTGTGAGAGTATGTTTGTATGTGTTGATGGATAAACGAACGAGTATGTATGCATGTGGTTGTATTATACAAATGTAATTGGATTTTGTTTGGTTGAAATGTAGTTTTTTGTGAATAATTTTTGTTTTTTCTTTATATTTTACTTTCCTTTTAGTCTGAAAACGACTTAGATCTTTGGTAGTGATGTTTTTTTTTGTTTTTGTTGTTTTTTGTTTAAGGTTTTAATTTTGAAATTATTTTCTATTCATGTTGGGTTTCGAATTTCCTTTTCCTTATTTCCGTTTCCTAGTTATATTTTTTTTTCTTATTCATCTTAAAGCTTGCTTAGCAATCTTAAATTGTTGTTTTTTTTTTTGTTTGTTTTAATTTTAGATTTTTGTTTGTATGTCTTGTTGTGGAGATTTCTTTTTTTGGTTTCTTCTTTAGAGTATTTTATTTTTCGTTACGTTTGGTTTTAAACTGTGTGTAGTAGGCTCTAATCGAATTTTCATTTTGTGTTTTAGAATTTGAATTTTTAATTGTTTCTTTTATTTCGTCATTTTGCTTTGCCTTTTTATTTGTGGGATTAATTCAATTTCATTTAGTTTTTTGCTGATGTCTTTGTTTCTCGCTTTTTTTTCTCTAAGTGTGTGTTATGTTTTCTCTCTCTGTACTCACTTACAATTCTAAATCGGTAGTATGATTGTTGGCTTCGGGTCCATACATGTTGGCTAGTTTATCGAATCTGGGTCCCCAGGCTCCTAAATAATCATATTCTTGACATTCGTCATCAGTACCTGTTTTGAAAAAGTATAGAAAAACGAAAATTAATATATTTCAGTACAAATTATTTATAATAACGAAAAATATTCACAGTTCCTTTATAAATAATTATATCAAATCAATAATTTAACATTTCTCAAAAAGTGTAGCATACTTTTGGGTGTTAAAACTTAAGAATGTTTTATTTTTGTCCTAATTTTAGAAATTTTAAAGCAATTTTAACAATTTATAGCCATCAACTAACAGTTTGTGCTAAAATTTATAAAAACTGCTTTTTAAAAGAAACTTTTTTAAAGTTTGTAATTAAACTCCTAAAAATATGCTACATTTTTTATTTAAATATACTTGAACTGTGAATCCTTTAAATACGCATAAACAATATTTAAGAAAATTCAAAAAATTTACTTCACAAAATTATAAAAATATGTATGTATGCTCCATTTAATTATGTATGCACTTTAAATTGTTTGATTACACCCAATATTCGGCTGTATTAGAGTGTAGTCTTAGGCGTAGGCCTGTAATTTTAAACAAACAAATATTTAATTGTAAACAAAATTTTCAAATATATTTACAAATTGCTACAACTATTTATTCTAAAAAAAAAAACTAGCCAAAAGACTAACCTCCCAATATTCATAATAAATTTTTAAATTTCAATGCAAAAATTTTCAACTTTTTTAAATTTAACCATTGCTTATGAATGTGAGGGTAAGCCATTACTGTTTACTTTTTCCGCTAGCTAAATGATTTATTGAATTGCACTTACAAACTAGAGCTTATGTTATATACATGTTTTTTTATGATTTTAATTTTTAAATGTGTTTGAAGGATTAGTGCACTTTGTTTATATTATGTTTCTTAAATGAAACAATGATACTAGTGATTAATTTTTGCAATCGTTTTTTTATTGATCTAAACAATCCAGGTTTTAAAGTCAACCAATCGATTGGAGATTAATTTTACATTTTTGTTAAACTTAGAAGTCGTTTTTATGATTTTTTTTTAATTTTGTGGCTTATCGAGTTACAGCACTAAGCCATTTAATTATATCAATATCAATCTTCAGTTCCTCGAAATGAACGAATTACTTACTGAAGCAAATATAATAAAATATGTGAATCGTGCTGTGCCGAATCTTATACACCCATCTCCAAATTATTCTTTAAAACAAAAATTTTAAAAATTTTTAGGTAAACAAAATTTTAAAAATGTTTGTTTTAAATATTTTTTTTAATTTATAATTTTTAAAAATTTTCTAATTATAAAGTGTTTTCCAACATGAGGTGTTATTTTGAATCACCAGGTATTTCGGTAGCTGTCACCTTTGAAGCTTTTATTCTTTGACATTTGACAAGTAAAAACTACGGCATTACTAAAAATGGAACGATACTCGCTTCAACAACGCATTGAAATTATTAAAATTCACTACAAAAATGGTGAAAATCTTGCAGTCACAGTTCGCAAAACTAAAGCGTTTTTGAGTCATCGTGAAGCACTTTGTCGGCCCTCAATACAGAAATTGGTGGAAAAATTTGAGCTGTTGGGACAAGTTAGTGATGTGAAGAATAAAACCCGTGCACGTCGCTCAAGAACAACTGAGAATATTGCTGCTGTAGCCCAAAGTGTTGAAGAAAACCCAGGTTTGTCAATTCCTCGACGTTCTTTGGAATTGGGCATTCCACAAACGTATTTTGGTCGTAGTTGGATGATGTTGATCTGGACAACGTTTACTTTCAACAAGATGGCGCTATGTGACACACCCGCAACGAAACCATAGCTCTTTTTCTGGAAAAGTTTCCGGACCGTGTTATCACTTGAAGAGGTGATCACAACTGGCCACCGAGATGTTGTGACTTAGCACCTTGCGACTGCTTCCTTTGGGGCCACGTGAAAGATAAGGTCTACTCCAAAAGCCCAGCGTCGATTCAAGACCTCAAAGATAGAATTCGTGAGGTCATCGAGGACATAGGGCAGACAAATAGGTTATCTTTTAGACTTCCAAATGAATGTAGCATTATTCAGGCTGAGATATCGGCCATAAAAAGGGCGGCTAACTGGCTCAGTTGTAACAAGATATCAGGCAGGGATATTCGTATATATACTGACAGTAAGGTCGCAATAAAATCTCCAACAGGTGTATATGCAACATCTAATTTGGTCCAGGAATGCCGGGCGAAAGAAGGCGCCATGCTGCCTGATGGAGACATAGACTTCCTATTTAGGATTCCGTTATCCAAATGCAAGCTTCACATTAGTAACTTCTACTGTGAGCTTGCTTACAAGATGGTCATATACTATTACCAGAATGAACTGGCTGAATCGAGGATGATCAACATATCTTCTTGGCTTGACACGCTCACAATTGAGGCGGCCATTATCGGTCACTGCACCTTTGGCGACCACGCGAAGAGACTTGGCTTGCTCTACAACACTTCTGTAGAAGTTGTAAAAACAAGGAGGAGGGTGAGACAATTTTGGGATCTCCACAGAGTGACCAATTAATAATCTCCTCTCCTCTCTCTTTCATATCTCTTCCTCTTCACTTTTAAATCTTTAACCACATCTTGACTTATCATTTTCATATCTATTCTGTCTCTCTACTTTCAGGTAACACACAGGGACCTATTGCCTGGACACACGTGAGCTGCTCTTCTTCTCCACTTTGCGGCTGCCTGAAAACCTAACCTAACTTTAGGATGCGTGTACAGCCAATCTTCAAACAGTTCCAAAGGCAACCTGCAGGTACCGTAATGTACATGCGTTGTTTCCTTACGAAATCAATCAGATTCTCTGCTGAACGAATACATACACATATCTGAGATTTATTGTTTAAAGTTCTTTTAAGTATCTCAGATAGGGACACACAATGTACACTTCCTCTTTATGGCCAAGACTGGTCAGTGAACTATTTTTCTCATTATGTCAACTTCTGTAGTCGTCGTTGAATCGTAGACATGGTCTCTTAAATGTGTTCCAAGAATTCGTCCTGAGCAAGACCAAACCGTATCAATTGAACTACCGATTTACACTTTGCATTAGGGTACTGTTAGAAAGGGAACACTTGTGCTCTTCTGAGTCACAGATATTCGCTGCTTAAAAGCATGACCCTGCCAGAAGTAGAAAGATTTTGATTGCTCACCAAAGCTTATGGTGAATGTGTTCCATGGGTTTGAGTGTGCGAGAATATTTTGTGCGGTTGAGAAGTGGTGATTTTGACATGAAAGACAAATATCGCTCAGCGCAGCCAAAAAAGTTAGAAAACCAAGAATTGGAGGCATTACTCCATGAAGATTATTGTGAAACTAAACAAGAGCTTGTAAATACAGTGGGAGCCACTCAAGCTGCAGCAATCAAAACGTTTGCGAGCAGCAAGCATACGAACTGAAGCCGAAAGGCCTTGAAAGAAAAATATAATCTGTGCACTACTTGCGATGAAAAATGGAACCATTACGATAACCCGAAGCGTAAGAGAGCATATGTGAAGCCCGGTCAACCAACCGAATCGACACTAAAGCCAATTATCCATGACACTAAGGTAATGCTCTGTATTTGGTGGGACCAAACGTGTTCTATCTATTTATGAGATGCTGAAATCAGGCAGCAGCTCATATATATTTATTTCTACATTGATATCCAGCCTTTTTCTAAAACGTTTTAGAAATTGTGTTATTTAATTTTTAATACTCACTATTAAGAATCGAGTGTATAAATTGTTACTAATGACTATATTATTTTAAAGACTTTAAGCGCATGTTGTATGAATAACTATTCTGGGGATTAATTACCACTAAATTGACAAACTACTTATGGTTCTAAACATTACGAATATTGAGTGCAATTTGTTTTCGTTTTATAAAAATTTATTTAAATGTTGGAAGCATAATAAAAACTAAAACTAAAAGAATATGATGATAGTTAATTAAAAATTTCAAAAAGAAACATACCCGACGCTAATGAACTTAAAGAACCGGCTGTACTGCCGCCACCCTCATAAGCATAATTGCGTAAATCATCAAAAGGCGGGGCATTGGGATCACCATCGGCACGTTTTTTATGCTCCTCAATAAACATGCCCACATTGGGCTCTTGACCAGGCATTAAAGTCATGACAGGATCTAAGTATATGAAAAAAAATAAAAAAATATATATAACATGTATTTAATATAATTTCGTATATAAACTAATTTTAAAATAAAACTTTATTTAGCCAACAAACTTATTAACACAACTTATTGACCTTAATTTTGTGGGTGTGTGTGTGTGTGTGTGTGGGAAAAAAACAAAAAACTATGAATTTTTAATACTTTGATACTTACACATTATTGGCATTTTCATGGAGGCCAACTCGGGGGGCATGGGACCACCAATGGGTATCTGCAGTGGTGTTATATCAAATGCAGTCATATCATCCTCACCGCCACCCTCATCGTCATAGTTAATGATATTTTCGCGTACATCATCATCTGGTCCAGGATATTTAATATGCGCCTCACGACGACGATTATACACAACAAACACCAGCACCAAAACTGTATGAATTTCATTTCATATAACGTGTACGTGTAGAAAACAAAATATAATTTACGAAAAATGTAGAAAAAAGGAAAAAAAAAATAATGTATATATATGAATTAATATTATTATGTAAATTTTGTAGAAAAATAAAGTTATCTGCTTTACTAAACTATTGTACATATTAAATTTATATTACGGTAAAACGTATACATGTATCCCTGAAAGAGAAAACTACTTGCGCTTTATTATCTGCCAGGGAAAAATTGTTATGGTTAAAAATTTATATACAACTTTTTATTTATTATAATGTTTTGTTGTTGTTATTTGTTATTTGTGTACTTAATATGATTAAATTAACATGCAAGTGTTATAATAAAATTAATATATAAAAAATAGCTTGGTTTATATTTAAAATAAAGATATCCTTTAAAGCAGGCAATGTTTTGGGGAAAATTATAAACAACTACAGCTTAAAGCAGGCAGTGCTTTGTTTATAAAAAAAATATATATATGGAAAATATCGGTGAGGAGCCTATAAATGCGATCAATTCGTGAGATTTATCAGAATTACAGTACCAAAATACTTTTTACAAAAAAGTACTTTTCATAAAAATTATCATTTTAAGCAGCATTTAGTTTATACTACTTAGATACAAAAACCTAATAAAAATTTATTTTTTTTAAATAGTACCAAAATACCTTTTATAAAAAAAGTACTTTTAAATTGGCATAAAGTATTTTTTTTTTTTTATAAAAATTAATGCTATCCTTTTTTCAAAAGATAAAATTTTTAAAAAGTACTAAACGTAACTTTCTACTACAACAAATGTACCAAAGTACTATAAACGAAAAAGTACTTTTCATAAAAATAATCACTTCAAACTGCATTTAGTTTATAATACAGTGTAAGCTCGGTATTCGCGACTACACATTATCGCAACGATCCGGTTATTGCGACGGCTTATTTTTTAACATTGCAGGTTCTATACGAAAAACAGGTACTATTTTCGTGACTTTTATCTGTTTGTTTTAAATTTGATTACAATGTCTATAAACAAAAAAAGGAAATCACCGTCTTTTGGTATATTAACCTTTTTGTTGATTTTGATCTTCAATTATGTCAGTTTATTCGTGTCATTTGTTGTGTAAATACATCTTTTAATATGGGAAAGTTCAACATATCGTAAAACCAACGAATTCTCAAAAATTAGAGATTTCAAAAAAAATTTAAAAGTGGAGATTCCATAAATTCAATTTGCGTGAATTACAAGTTATGTAAGTCTTCGGTTTACCGCATTATAAAGCAAGAAAAATCAATAGAAAGTTCATACGTACAACAGAAAGTGGCCCTGGCAAACGTTGCACCTTAAAGAAAGCAGAGTACCCACGAATGGAAAAAATGATTTATAAGTGGTTTCTAAAACAAAGAAGAATATCAGCAGCGATTTTACGAATAAAAGCCAGTCATTTGTTTTCCAAAATTTATCAAGTTGTGGTTAAGGTAATTTTTCTGCTGGGTATTTTACACCATAAAGTTACAGTCATTAATCAAAACTTTCAATTGACAACAAATTTGGTTAACAAAACCAGTATGTTTTCTGTGCTGGCAACTTTGTTGGTATTTTTATGTTCTATATCAGGGTTGTCCAAAGCTAAAACTGTATTTGTGTTGGGTGAGCGAAAGAGAGCTCCACTGAAAAACATTTTAGTCAAACAATTAAAAGATTTTTAAGTCTTTATTTGTTAGCAATAATCAAGTCAGCAATCTTAATGAAATTGTCTACGACATATTACCATAGCTCATTAATTGAGAGTTCGATATTAATAATTTTCGACAAATTTAAAAGTATTTAAAATACGTAAACCATTTTTTTGCTTATGAAAAAAATATGAAAAAAATTGTTCACAAAAGTAAATTGAGGGAAAAAATTATACAACACATCAGTGATTTTTTAAAGTTCGAAATATATTAAACAATCCAAATATTTCTTTCAGTGATCATGAAATATCAATTTAAAAAAATGAAAAAATAGCAATACATCCGCTTAGCGTGTGCATTCGTCGCTGTCTCAGTAACTACTGAACAAAAGAAAATAAGAATATGTGTGCACAATGAAATGGACACCATTGTTCTATATTGATATTGTTTTCCAAAATTTATCAAACCAATTCAGGTTTTAATGCCAGTGAAGGATGGTTGAAGAAATTTAAGCGTCGACATGGAATTAGATTTTTTAAAACTTACGGGCTAGAAATTGTCTTCGAAACCTCAACTTATTGATCCATTAGTGAAAGATGGGTTGTCTCTTCACCAAATCTACAATACCGACGAATCTGGTTTTTATTATAGGATGCTTTCAAATCACACTCTTGTCACATCGCCCGTAACAAAAATATGTAAGGAACGAATAACTTTTTTGCCCTGTTCAAATGCGAATGGCACAGACAAACTGAAATTGTTGATTGTAGGAAAATCGAAAAACCCACGCGCTTTTAAAGGCTTTTCAATAATCCTGTAATATACAACTCCAGTAATAACGCCTGGATGACATCATTTATATTCAAGGAGTGGTTCCATCACGAATTTGTTACCAGCGTAAGTTAATTTTCACTAATTAGTAATAGTTGTTCATAAGTAAACACTTTTTAGGTCCAAGAATTTTTGACTTCAAAAGGTTTGCCGCAAAAAGCAGTTTTACTTTTAGATAACGCAAAGTGTCACCCAGTTGAGGAACTAAAGGGATGACTGTTTAATTATAGCAATGAATCTACCACCCAATTGCACTGCGCTTATTCAACCGTTAGATCAAAACGTTATCAACTTGGTCAAATTAAATTATAAAAAACAACTGTGCACTCACTTGCTTGTCGATAAGGGAGCAAATTTGGAGTTCTAGCTAAAGAACTTCAATCTCAAAAATACAGTTCAGGTTCTAGCTACGTCCTGGGATAAAATATCAGTGCCCAATATCTGAAAATCCTGGAACGCCTTGCTCGAATTCGGTACTGAATGGAGTAAAGAGGATAACATGCCCTTAAAGTTTTTTACAAAATATAATTAAGGAAGAAAACGAAGATCTTTCTACTATTGGTACGCTTGTAGCTTAAATGGATACGAAACATCTTTTCAAGAAGAATTCCATGTGGAAAGTAATGAGAAGTAAATGGAATTATCAGATATAGAATCGGAGTATTTATACGATAGTGGTCATGAAGAAAACAAAATTAAAGTGAACGATTGTTTAACAACGATAAACATATGCATACAATTGGGCTTTGGAAAATGATAAGCCGACAACAGCACTATATGAATACCGAGCTTGCACTGTATATCCAAAAATGCAAAAACTTTCAACGAGTTGCTACATTTAGTTTAACTAGTACCAAAGTACTTTTTACAAAAAGTACGTTTAAATTGGCGTAAAGTAATTTTTAGAAAAATTAATGCTGTACTATTTTCAAAGGGTGAAATTTAAAAAAAAAGTACTAAAAGTAATTTTATAACAAAAGTACCAAAGAGCTTTTTACAAAAAAGGACTTTTCATCAAATAATTTTTGCTTTTAATTATAATGAAAACATATTTTTTAAATAGCACCTTTTACAAAGACATAGTTTTAGGAACAACAGTTCAAATATGATACTTCTACAAAAGTAACCAAACGATTATATACAAAAATGTAACAATATTCAACGAGTTATTACCAATATCCAGCCTTATGTACTGCAAAGAACTTCCAAATTAGACATTGAACTTAGCAAACTAAGGCTGATCAGTGGCGCCGATCAAAAATTTGACATAATGACATTTTTTATCAAATATTTGAGTTAGCATATCAATGCACATTATCTCGTTTCAGTTCACACAGCTTAGCAAAGCTCGACATATTCTAGTATACAATTTTTCCTGTGAAAGCTTGTACTATAAATAAATCGAGTGTAACTTAAGGCTTTTATAGATATATTAAAATCATCCAGTTTGTCAAGAAATCATTTTGAAAAATACATTTCATGTTTACACGGCAGTATTAAAAATATTTTTTTTAATGATTGTTGATGATTTTCTGCAAATTTGATTTAAATTATATTTTCTTCACGTTAATTGTTTGTTTTATTTGTATTTATAAATACATATGCAACACATATGGAAATAAAAACTTTTTGAACTGTTTTAACAAATTTATATATATCGACCGTAAATCAAAAAAATCATTTCTATTATTTGAAAATCAAATACAATTTTTCTTTAGACTATGGAATTGTTTTACGATACATAAGTTTTTGACAAATATTAATACTCAGTACAAAGCCTTTAAAGAAACCAGAGTAGAGATTAATGTAAAACTGCCAACAACCACTGCCTACTCTTAGGAGTACATAGCTATGTCTAGCAAAACATACACTACTTTATTTATTGCTTTACGATATGTATTTGAAATAAATACAACAAGTTTAGTTGCATACTTTAACTTGTTAAATTTTTAGCTAAAGAGAAAGTACACACAGACTTGAAATACCAAATTGTACAACATAGTTTTAGGAGTTCATTGAAATGCATCTCAAAAAAAAAGTTAACAAATCATACTCTAGTAATTTTACAACACAACCAGCAATAAATTTCTAAAAAAAAATTATATCAGTTCATTATTCATGTATTTTTCATACTTTTCAACAGAAAACCTATGTAGTCTATGCAAAACTTGTTTGAGTATTTAGGCATAGCTTAGGAATATTTTAGCAATATTTTTTCTTTTATAGTCCAGTAACAGAGTATGCTAGAAGTTTAAAAAGTAAGGCATACTTTTAGGTATATATAAACTTTCTTTTTTAAAGATTTAAACATGTTGTTGGTATTATAAATCTTTTTTTACAAAAATGTCTTTGAAGTAAATTTAACTAACATTTTTAAGCACTTTGAAATGTATATTTCCAAGAATTTCTATATGGCTTGGCTTAGTTGTTGCAGCAAGTTGTTGAAACCAAATAAAATGTTTTTATGTTTAACTTTCTAAGTAATTTTCTTTAATTATTATTCAAATAAGTTTTAACTAAACTATGTAAAATAACAAGTAAAATAATTATTAAGCTCTGAAAGAAATTCTTATGAAATGTTAATATAGCTAAGCAACTTAAAAGTTACAACAATAAATTTGTTGCCTTAAGGCTTTATTTAAAAATAAATAACACTTAATAAAGCAAATCTATTTAAAGTTAAAGCTAAAAGTAAAAGTGAACTTTTTATATTACATCCCTTTAAAAGACTCTGTATACTTGTATCTACTGTTTTGCTTTTTAGTAAATTAATAATATCATCCTTTTAGTTTGCCAACCCTTTAAAGTATGCTATGAATTATTTCAAAAGTTCACTAACCCTATAAAGTGTACTCTTGTGTATTATTTGATATTGTCTATATTTGAAACTTTTTAATTTGCGCTTATTTATATATATGAAATTTAAATATTCATTATCTTGTTTCTGTAAGCTTTTCAACGTTTTGTGATATGTGTCTACAACATTTCATGCTTATCCATGTTTAAATTTGCAATAAAACAATTAAATATTAATTTAATTTATATTGTTTTTGTCAGCAGTTTCAAACTTGTCTGCATCATTTCACTGTTGAGTTTAATGTTGAACAAAAACAGGCTTGAAAACAAGTTGTTTTTGTTGGATTTATAAAAAAAACACTTTTGATTAAAGTGTCAGGAAAGAAATTTTTTAAAAAATTCCACTAATTGTTCATTTTATAAAGCTAGAAATTTTAATAATAATGGGCATATCAGATATTAGTTTTCAGTTCTACATTACAAAATTTGTCTTACATGTGAAAACGATTTAAAATTTGGACTGCTGAGTATTTTATGTTCCTTTGTCAAAATAATTGAAGATGCTTTCCCAAATAGTACTAACAAACTTTAATCAAATAATGATATCAAAAAGTATCAAACTTAAAATTATTTACAAACATGTAAATAATTTTCTAAAAAGTATTAAAGTATTTATTGCAAAAAAAGTTCCAAATAACTTTGTTTATAGATCTCCTTCAATAGTGGAAAATAAAATCTAAGGTTAGCTTCAGTCGTTACTCTTTCTATAGCCTAAATTATGCTTAAATCGTAGCTTAAGCCTGTGGTTAGCCTCAGTCGTGACACACTTAATGGTCTTAAATTGGCTTCAATCGTGGTACCATTTATAGTATTAAATTAGTATCAATCGTGGTACCTTTTATGGTTCTTCTTTTAGTCTCACTTTAACTTCAATCGTGACTATTTTTCAGAATTAGTTTAGCTTCAATCATGGCTTTTTCTATAGCCTAAATTAAGATTGAATCGTAGCCTAAACTAAGATTGAATCTTAGCCTAAGCATAGCCTCAGTCGTGGCACATTTAATAGTGTTAAATTGGCTTCAATCGTGGCACCTTTCACAGTTTTAAATTAGCTGCAATCGTGGTACCCTTTATAGTCTTAAATGGCACTTCTTTTAGTCCTAGTTTAGCTGCAATCGAATTACCTTTTACAGTCTTAAATTAGCTGTAATCGTGGTACCTTTTATAGTCTTCAATGGCTCTCTTTTCAGTCTTGGTTTAGCTGCAATCGTGGTACCTTTTATAGTCTTAAATGGCTCTTCTTTCAGTCCTAGTTTAGCTGCAATCGAGATACCTTTTACAGTCTTAAATTAGCTGCAATCGTGGTACCTTTTATAGTCTAAAACTGGCTTCAATCGTGGTACCTTTTGTAATCTTAAATTAGCTGCAATCGTGGTACCTTTTATAGTCTTATATTGGCTTCAATGGCTCTTCTTTCAGTCTTAGTTTAGCTGCAATCGTGGTACCTTTTAAGTCGTAAATTAGCTGGAATCGTGGTACCTTTTACAGTCTTAAATGGCTCTTCTTTCAGTCTTGGTTTAGCTGCAATCGTGGTAGCTTTCATAATCTTAAATTTCTCTTCTTTCAGTCTTGGTTTAGTTGTAATCGTGGTACCTTTTATAGTCTTAAATTAGCTGCAATCGTGGTACCTTTTATATTCTTATATTGGCTTCAATCGTGACACCTTTTATAGTCTTAAATTAGCTTCAATCGTAGTACCTTTTATAGTCTTATATTGGCTTCAATTGTGGCACATTTTATAGTATTAAATTGCTTAAATTGGATCTTCTTTCAGTTTTAGTTTAGCTGCAATCAAGGTACCTTTTACAGTCTTAAATAAGCATCAATCGTGGTACCTTTTGTAGTCTTAAATGACTCTTCCTTCAGTCTTAGTTTAGCTGCAGTCGAGGTACCTTTTACAGTCTTAAATGACTCTTTTTTCAGTTTTAGTTTAGCTGCAATCGAGGTACCTTTTACAGTCTTAAATTAGCTGCAATCGTGGTACCTTTTATAGTCTTAAATTAGCTGCAATTGTGGTACTTATTATAGTCTTAAATGGTTCTTCTTTCAGTTTCAGTATAGCTGCAATCGTGGTATCTTTTATAGTCTTAAATGACTCTTCTTTCAGTCTTAGTTTAGCTGCAATCGAGGTACGTTTTACAGTCTTAAATTAGTTACAACCGTGGTACCTTTTATAGTCTTAAATGGATCTTCTTTCAGTCTTAGTTTAGCTGCAATCGAGGTACCTTTTACAGTCTTAAATAAGCATCAATCGTGGTACCTTTTATAGTCTTAAATGACTCTTTTTTCAGTATCAGTTTAGCTGCAATCGAGGTACCTTTTACAGTCTTAAATTAGCTGCAATCGTGGTACCTTTTATAGTCTTAAATTAGCTGCAATTGTGGTACTTATTATAGTCTTAAATGGTCCTTCTTTCAGTTTCAGTATAGCTGCAATCGTGGTACCTTTTATAGTCTTAAATGACTCTTCTTTCAGTCTTAGTTTAGCTGCAATCGAGGTACGTTTTACAGTCTTAAATTAGCTACAATCGTGGTTTTTTTTATAGTCTTAAATGGCTCTTCTTTCAGTCTTAGTTTAGCTGCAATCGAGGTACCATTTACAGTCTTAAATTAGCTTCAATCGTGGTACCTTTTATAGTCTTAAATGACTCTTCCTTCAGTCTTAGTTCAGCTGCAGTGGAGGTACCATTTACAGTCTTAAATGACTCTTTTTTCAGTCTTAGTTTAGCTGCAATCGAAGTACTTTTTACAGTCTTAAATTAGCTGCAATCGTGGTACCTTTTATAGCCTTAAATGGCCCTCCTTTCAGTCTTAGTTTAACTTCATGCGTGACTATTTTTCAAATTTAGTTAAGCTTCAATCATAGCTCTTTCTATAGCCTAAGTTTAGCTCCAATCGTGACTCTTATTTCTTATTTATATCCAACCTTCTTAATCTTAGTTCATGTTCCATCTTATTTATCCTATTTTATGTTTAATATTAGTTCTGTATTTGGTTTTAGTTCTACTTCAATCTTGGTTTTTTCTATAAGTCTAATTTAAGCTTTAAACGTCAATCTTTCTATAATCTTAGATGAGGTTCATCCGATCTGTCTTTGATTTTAGTTCTGCTTTAATCGTTGCTCTTTCTTTAGCCTATGTTTGGCTTCAATTATGGCTATATTTATAGCCTACATTTAGCTTCAATCGTGGTTTCTTTTATAACTATTTGTTTAGTCTTGGTTTAGTTTAAATAATAACTCCTTTTTAGTATAAGTTTAGCATCCATCGTGGCTCTTTTTCAGACCATGTATAGATTTAATCGTGGTTCTTGTGCGTAATTAGCTTAGCTTTAATCGTGGCTTTTATATCTTAATATATGTTCAATCTTCTTAATCTCAGCTCATGTGTTCAATATTTTCAATTCTGGATTATGATCACTATATTTTCTGTATTTGATTTTAGTTCTACTTCAATCAT
Source organism: Calliphora vomitoria (assembly GCA_942486065.2). Classification (NCBI taxonomy): domain Eukaryota; kingdom Metazoa; phylum Arthropoda; class Insecta; order Diptera; family Calliphoridae; genus Calliphora; species Calliphora vomitoria. The sequence continues at coordinate 83,742,713 of OW818030.2, read as the reverse complement.
GGCTCTTTCTATAATCTTTGATAAAGGTTCAATCTTAGCTATCTCTTTGGTTCTAGTTCTGCTTTAATCATGGTTCTTTATTTTGCGTTAGTTTAGCTTCAATCATGGCTTTTTGTGTGGCCTTAGTTTAGCTTTAATTATGGCTCTATATGGCTGTTTCCATAGCCTAAGTTTAGCTTCAATCGTGGCCCTATCATTAGCCTAATCTTCAATCCTGACACTTTCTATAATCACATCATTGGTGAGTTTTTTAATCGTACAAATTCCTGCCTTTGGGGATCAAAGTATCAATTGTTATTGTCGATTTTGGAATGGATGCATCATTGAGCCCTACTTCTTTGATAATAAGACTGAATTAGCAATCACTGTTACTGCTGCTCCCTTATCCAGACTTGATAACGAGCCATACAGCTCGAGAAAACTTTCAATTACTATAAATGACATCTCGCGGTCGTGTATTCTCTCGTTTCGGTGATCAATGTAGGAGAAAATTCTACGCTGCTTTAACGAAATCTAGCCACATTTGTGACAAATGGTACTGGAAAATATTGAGAAAAAAGTGTGATGCTATGGTGTCATTGCTCGACTTTCTCTTCCATACACAACCTTATCCTGGGTACTTTATGATAATTTTCTCATTTTTTTGTTTTCTTTCTAAAATTGTTTTGTACTTTTAACTAAATCATTGGGATAGCTAGTATACATCAAGGCACAGAACAGAAATTTGGTAGCCTCGCAACAACATAACATGACAATGTGTTTAAGCTGACATAGCAATGCACAGCAATGATTGAGTGTATCATTTTTGTAGAGCCTTGCCCAGACATTTGTTAAAGACTTAAGAATAGATTTGAATGAGCTAAATGTGATTTATAAATTTTAGTTATAAAATTTGCTACCAAAGTATTTTATAAGTAAAAATTTAATTGTCTTTAAATTTAACAAATGTGTCCCAGGTATCTACGTTTATCTTTTTACTTAAACTGACTGCAAAAACGATTTTAAAGAGTATAGTTTTCTTTCATATATGGCAAGGAGGAAGATGTACATGCACAGTGGTTTGTATATATACCTCCATATACATATACATATGTAGTATGTCTATAGTTGTATGCATAAAATAATACAAAATAATTATTTTTATTATTATTTCTGCCTCATTATGTATGTGAAAAAGAACACTGTTTTTATTTTCAATTTGCGGCATGTATGATTTTCTCATATTTCAGCGCAAAAGTTAATTTTCTTGTGTATTTTTGGTATTGCTGCTGCAGTTTTCGCATAAGATTTTAATATTGTTAAGCTTTTTAACAGTTAAAAATTAATTAACGGAATTGTGAATGGTTTAAAAAATACAACCAAAAAAAATTCACATTTACAAAGTGTTCAAGTAGTCGAAGCGTATTTCACGCGGCACTTTACATATTTCAATTAATGAGTTTTAAAGGACAACGTACAGGCACGCACTCTCTCATATGTAAAACACTTAAATGAAATACAAAATTGCAAAAATTTAACATGTTGCAATGTTTTATTGTGCGGCATAATTGCAATAAACTTGAAGGAGTCTTCTTGATTATTTTTTGTTTTGTCGTTGTTTTTACTGTGCTGAAAACTTATTAAAATGAAAATGAAAAATCATTAATGATTGTAATAAAGATAATTAAATTAAATTTTATATTAAATCATTGTACGCTTTAAAAATTTATTTCAACAATTGCAGGCACTAATAAAATTGAAAATTGTACGAAAATTGCTCATAAAAATTATGCTTAATAAGAGTTATAATAACTGTTTTCTTAGCAATTATGTTTGTGAACAGTAACATTTTTTAAAAGTCGAAAAAGACAAAATCAAATAAATCTCAAAATAGAGTCTAAACCCTTTTATACTACTATTCTAAATATTAACCACTATTAATAACAGTTTTCCAAAACATTGCCTACTTTTAGGTTTAAAATAAAATTTTTTTTTATTTATTTCTTAATATATTTATGTACTTACCTCTTTTATTTTTATTCTATCTTAAATTCTACCCTTAAATAAAGTATATAATATTAAGAAATACTTACGTATCAATGTTGTTGAACACAATACCAAGGCAATAATAAAATCACGTGACGGTGTCAATACACCCGATGCCAATAACTCCAATTCACAGTGCATGCCCGTAAAGCCCATTGGACATTGACATTCATATTTTTTGGGCGGATGATAGTCACGACAACGACCACCATTGCGACAAGGAAATAGTAAACATTCATTGTCATTGACACATGTACTACCAGAGATTTTGAAACCAGCAGGACATCTGCATGTTTAATGAATACACACATGCACATACATACATTGTGTTTGATGTTGCATACAAAGATATATTTGAGGTTGAAATTAACATTTATGTGAAAGAAGTTTGAATTGTTATTTGGTTTTTACTATGAATCCTTGTTTTCTTTATGGTTGTACGGTTCGTTTTTTTCTTTATACACATACGTTTTCATAAGGATTTAAAAGCTTAATGTTTAATATTTTATCCTTAATGTGATATGGCCAATGATGATTTTGAATTTATATATTTTTATAAATTTGCAAAAAAAAAAAATGGAAATGTTACTCTTTAAACATAATGATTGTGGTTAATTCTTAAGACAAGCAAACTAGTCCTAAAACCCCTAAAGGAATGCTAGAGGTTTTGACTCTTTGCAATGCGAATTAATTTTCCAGCACAATAAACTTATAATCTGTGGTTGTCAAGGAAAAGACAGATGAAGTCAGTCTTAACTTTTTGTTGCCCAATAAACAAATTTTCTAAACATTAATGAATCGTTTGCTTAACGACAATTTCTCCGAACATATAATGATCCATATGAACAGATGACACTTTAGGAGTAAAATCTTCTATAAACTACATTTACATTTTTATTTACCTACCTTTGAATTAAACACCATTTTTAAATTTAGAGTTATTGAAAAAATCTAAACTAAGTAAGACAATTAATAAAGATAAATTGGAAGATGGTATTTAAGTATACACATATAAGAGCCTAAATAAATTTATACTGGGCATCAGTTTTGTTCCAGTTCCAGTTCCGTTCTAGTTCTGTTCTAGTTCTGTTCTAGTTCTGTTCTAGTTCTAGTTCTGTTCTAGTTCTGTTCTAGTTCTGTTCTAGTTCTGTTCTAGTTCTGTTCTAGTTCTGTTCTAGTTCTGTTCTAGTTCTGTTCTAGTTCTGTTCTAGTTCTGTTCTAGTTCTGTTCTAGTTCTGTTCTAGTTCTGTTCTAGTTCTGTTCTAGTTCTGTTCTAGTTCTGTTCTAGTTCTGTTCTAGTTCTGTTCTAGTTCTGTTCTAGTTCTGTTCTAGTTCTGTTCTAGTTCTGTTCTAGTTCTGTTCTAGTTCTGTTCTAGTTCTGTTCTAGTTCTGTTCTAGTTCTGTTCTAGTTCTGTTCTAGTTCTGTTCTAGTTCTGTTCTAGTTCTGTTCTAGTTCTGTTCTAGTTCTGTTCTAGTTCTGTTCTAGTTCTGTTCTAGTTCTGTTCTAGTTCTGTTCTAGTTCTGTTCTAGTTCTGTTCTAGTTCTGTTCTAGTTCTGTTCTAGTTCTGTTCTAGTTCTGTTCTAGTTCTGTTCTAGTTCTGTTCTAGTTCTGTTCTAGTTCTGTTCTAGTTCTGTTCTAGTTCTGTTCTAGTTCTGTTCTAGTTCTGTTCTAGTTCTGTTCTAGTTCTGTTCTAGTTCTGTTCTAGTTCTGTTCTAGTTCTGTTCTAGTTCTGTTCTAGTTCTGTTCTAGTTCTGTTCTAGTTCTGTTCTAGTTCTGTTCTAGTTCTGTTCTAGTTCTGTTCTAGTTCTGTTCTAGTTCTGTTCTAGTTCTGTTCTAGTTCTGTTCTAGTTCTGTTCTAGTTCTGTTCTAGTTCTGTTCTAGTTCTGTTCTAGTTCTGTTCTAGTTCTGTTCTAGTTCTGTTCTAGTTCTGTTCTAGTTCTGTTCTAGTTCTGTTCTAGTTCTGTTCTAGTTCTGTTCTAGTTCTGTTCTAGTTCTGTTCTAGTTCTGTTCTAGTTCTGTTCTAGTTCTGTTCTAGTTCTGTTCTAGTTCTGTTCTAGTTCTGTTCTAGTTCTGTTCTAGTTCTGTTCTAGTTCTGTTCTAGTTCTGTTCTAGTTCTGTTCTAGTTCTGTTCTAGTTCTGTTCTAGTTCTGTTCTAGTTCTGTTCTAGTTCTGTTCTAGTTCTGTTCTAGTTCTGTTCTAGTTCTGTTCTAGTTCTGTTCTAGTTCTGTTCTAGTTCTGTTCTAGTTCTGTTCTAGTTCTGTTCTAGTTCTGTTCTAGTTCTGTTCTAGTTCTGTTCTAGTTCTGTTCTAGTTCTGTTCTAGTTCTGTTCTAGTTCTAGTTCTGTTCTAGCTCTGTTCTAGCTCTGTTCTAGTTCTGTTCTAGTTCTGTTCTAGTTCTGTTCTAGTTCTGTTTTGTCTCGAGATCATGATCCACTGTAAATATTTTCAACATCTTACCCCATTATATATGATAACTTATATTCAATTACACTTAATTTAAATGGACACATAATATTGGTGATTATGATGTTAAAAATGTTAACGAAATGAGAGTTTGATTACGATAATAATAAAATGTACAAACAACAAAACAGTATATGGGCCACTACAAGTAATTGAATGGATGATGTCGGATTATGTAAAATTGTAAATGGAAAAAATAATTTAATTTTGAATACATTTTTTATGATGATAAATGATTTAAATTTTTGACTATTTGTATAAATATTTGCTTTTCTATAAAATGGAAAATGACATGCAAAAAATTAAATGTATTTTATTTAATAAAAGTTAAATAAATATACAGTATTATATGTATAAATATATATGTATTATAGTACATTGAATGAAGATATTTATTTGCTAGGATGCTAAATGTGGCGCACAAACAAAATTAGGACACGATTTTAATGCATGGATAAATGAATGATTGAATCTGATGATGAATATTTTTGGTCTATTACACGAATTTGGTTTAATAATGAATCGAATGAATGGTTAAATGATTATGATGATAAATTTGAATTAGATTTTAGTTTGTTGGTTTTGTTTGTAAAAAAAAGCTAATGGTGCAAATTATAAACGGAAAAAAAAACGAAAATTGGTGTTCTTATTTAATTTAAAAGCTAATATTTGCGCTAAACACCAATATAAACACATAAAGAAAATAAACGACATGAAATAACACATATACACATGAACGAAACTAAATACATTGAATTAGGGATTTGAAAAGATTCAAACAAAAATGTATGAATGGAAATGTAGAGAAAAGAAAAGAGAAAATTTCAGTTAAAAAAAGCAGAAATAAATAGTTAGAGAAAAACAAATAAGCATACCTTAAAAATTTAAGTTAATTTGTACAAAAACATGCTTACAGTATGCTATGGTTTGTTATTTTTCTTTAAAATTATGTTTTATATTTTTCTAAAAAATCTTTCCTTTTCTTTTCTACTGAACACATAAGACATTAATATGTATTTGTTTTTATGCATAAGTACTTAAGAGCGCAAGTAGTTTTCTTTTCAATTTATATGTTTTATTAAAATCTTCATTATGCTCACTTAATATGATCAGCAAGCAAACTAGTATTGCCGCTAAAGCGCCCATGCTCAATTTCAACGTTTGTCCTTCTTGCACCAATTCACAATTTTCACCCCAGAAACCATCGGGACATATACAACGGTAACGCAGTCTTGGCTCTAAATTTATACATGTGGCCCCATTTAAACAGGGCAAATCCAAACATTCATTACGATCCATACAACCTTTAGCATCCGGTGACATAACACGTCCTTCCCCGCAACTGTGATTACGTTATGATGACATTGATTTATACGGTAAGTAAGTAGTGTACAGTACAGTATGAAGTACAGTACAGTTGATTAGATTTGTTTAGATTAGAGAGAAAAACAAATAAAACGATACATTTTTAAAATGATTAAAGAATAATGTTAGTGAAATTTTTGTCGATATTTAGTACGTAATTTTTTTTTTTTTTTTAAACGACAAATGATTAACAAAAATACACAATAAACACATTTAATGGCAAAATTTAGAAAAAAAGCTTTACAAATTTTGACTACAAAATGTATGGGTACAAATTAAGAATGATGGAATTTTATGAGATCTAAAGAGAGCTGAAGCAAGATGCTTTAGTTCAGTTCTAGTTCAGTTTCTGATTGGATTCAGTTCCAGTTCAGTTCCAGTTCAGTTCCAGTTCAGTTCCAGTTCATTTCCAGTTCAGTTCCAGTTCAGTTCCAGCTCAGTTCCAGTTCAGTTCCAGTTCATTTCTAGTTCAGTTCCAGTACAGTTCCAGTTCAGTTCCAGTTGCAGTTCAGTTCCAGTACAGTTCCAGTTCAGTTCCAGTTCCAGTTCAGTTCCATTTCAGTTCCAGTTCAGTTCCAGTTCAGTTCCAGTTCAGTTCCAGTTCAGTTCCAGTTCAGTTCCAGTTCAGTTCCAGTTCAGTTCCAGTTCAGTTCCAGTTCAGTTCCAGTTCAGTTCCAGTTCAGTTCCAGTTCAGTTCCAGTTCAGTTCCAGTTCAGTTCCAGTTCAGTTCCAGTTCAGTTCCAGTTCAGTTCCAGTTCAGTTCCAGTTCAGTTCCAGTTCAGTTCCAGTTCAGTTCCAGTTCAGTTCCAGTTCAGTTCCAGTTCAGTTCCAGTTCAGTTCCAGTTCAGTTCCAGTTCAGTTCCAGTTCAGTTCCAGTTCAGTTCCAGTTCAGTTCCAGTTCAGTTCCAGTTCAGTTCCAGTTCAGTTCCAGTTCAGTTCCAGTTCAGTTCCTGTTCAGTTCCTGTTCAGTTCCTGTTCAGTTCCAGTTCAGTTCCAGTTCAGTTCCAGTTCAGTTCCAGTTCAGTTCCAGTTCAGTTCCAGTTCAGTTCCAGTTCAGTTCCAGTTCAGTTCCAGTTCAGTTCCAGTTCAGTTCCAGTTCAGTTCCAGTTCAGTTCCAGTTCAGTTCCAGTTCAGTTCCAGTTCAGTTCCAGTTCAGTTCCAGTTCAGTTCCAGTTCAGTTCCAGTTCAGTTCCAGTTCAGTTTCAGTTCAGTTCCAGTTCATTTCCAGTTCAGTTCCAGTTCAGTTCCAGTTCAGTTCCAGTTTAGTTGTAGTTTAGCTCCAGTACAGTTCTAGTTCAGTTTTAGCTTAGTTCTAATTCCTATCTCGATAGATTTTAGTTTGAGTTCAGCCAGCGTTTAACTCATAATGGTGCATTTAATCAAATAATAAACTTAAATATATATTAATTTAAGGACAGAAAGCTGTGCTTTAAATTAATGATTCAAAATTTTAATTGAAAACTCAAATTTATTTAATTTTGTTTATGTACAGTTGGTGATAATTGATTTGTTTGCTAAATATTGCTTGTGTAGTTGCAGTATTTTTTTTTTTCATTCGCCAAGTTTTGATTGGTTTTGGATGTAATTTGTAATTATGATAAAGAAATGAGATGATTGTTAATGCGTAAAAATAAACATTGATGGCAAATGTTGAGTCAGATGATTGTATGTTTTAAATAATTAAAATAGTGGTGAATATGAAAGAAACTGATGATGATAGTGAACTGGAACTTAATAAATTTGAATATGATTAACATGAGTGCTATATTGAGATGTGTCTTGTGTTTCTATTATAGAAGTTTTTTCCCTGTTGCACATTTTTCTTTTTATCTAATTTCTTTTGTTTTTTCTTTTTATTTTCAGGTTCTTTCAGAAAACCTGTTAGTGTGGTTGTTGCACTTTAAGATGACCTGTTAAGAGAAGTCATATAACGTGTTGATCAGTTTTGAAGGTAATTTTAAAATGTTTCATAAAATTGAAGCGGGTTTTAAGAGAATTTGAGAAACTGTCTTACAGTGTTCAACCTAAAAGAACTTTCGTTCAATTTTAGGTGATAAAAATTATCAATAGAAATTGTATCTTCATTCTCGGGCAAAATATGAATATCACCGATTGATTTAAAGCGATGATGATACATTTTGTAAAATTTAATATAGGTATTTTAATCACTTCTATTATTTATTATTATTATTAGAACTGTAACTGGAAATATGCAAGTGATTATTAAATTTTGTTTGCTCTACAATTATTTTGCCTAAAATATGTTGTTGCTTAAATTTATTTTAAAAAACGCGAACTACACGGCTCTAATTACAAAGAAAATTTAACTATTAAATTCTTTGTAATTAAACCTAAACAAACCTAAAGATAGCTCACTTACAACATTAATTAAAAAAAAAAAATACAGAGAAATATACTCAGTGAAATGTTATTCATAGTTATCTTATTACAAATCAATTATAGTTTATAAATTAATACTAAAGAAATAGTATTTCCAAAAAAAATAGTTTGTTCTGTAATTTGAAAGATGACTGTCAGTGTTAAACAGTGTGTAATTAATTAAAATTTTCCAACAAACGAATTTAATATACGCTTGTTATTTCCATGTATTTGTAGTAGTTTTCTTTTTTTTTTTTGAGTTTTCATCAACATAAAATTCAAGGTTTAAAAACAGTTTGGGATTAAAAATTGTTTTAGATTATTTTTTTTTTTTTTTTGCAAATTTATAAAAATCAATTCTCTCAATGAAAAGAAATTTTAATTTATAACAAATTATAAAGATGATGCAGTTTTAATTTAAATTATGGTATTTTTTTCTTTCTTTTTTTTAGCTAAAAGCTATGAAAACGTATAATATTTAAAGAAATGAAAAACGTTAAAACCAAAAATCACATAAAGAAGACAAACTACATTAACGAAAACCATAAAAATGAAAACAAAACTCTAGTAAATATGTAAATGTTTCTTTGTTAAGAAAAAACAACAAAAACTTACGTGCACTCATATTCATTCCATAAATCAACACATTCAAATGGATCCGGACAAATTACATTTGAACATGGTTTATTCGATGGACAGTTCTTTTCCAAATTACGCGCCATTGTGGCCTGACCCCATTGTGTGCCATTCATGGCAGGTGGCAATGGTAAATGTTTACCTTCAAGTCTGTTTAAGAAACAAAAAAAAAGTAGAGTAGAAAAGTACCAATGTAAAATAGTTTAAACCTTGTTGATGCAAGTGAAAATTCTGTGTAAAATTGTTGTTTGCCGGGTTAATTGTCTTTTATTTTGCTGTTAATGCGGCAGATGTGTAAGCGCAAACAGTGGATGAAGGAAAAAAGCTTTTATTGAAAATATAACAAATTCCAAAAATTTGGACATGTTATTTTCAATTCAATTTTGTTGTTAAAGAAATGTAATTTAAAATCTGTAATACAATACAACTATTAAATAATGTTCGAAATTAAATTTCGAATTCTTCGAAAATGGGATTTTTTGCTTCATTATGCTTAAAATTGCTAAAAAACTAACAAATCTTTGTTTTCACTAATAAAAAGAATGTTCGAAAAATTCGAACATTGCTATTTTCAATTCGAAAATGATTTATTTTTAAAATAAATAAAAGAGAATTTAAAATTTATTTAAAAACCTTTTAATAATGTTCGAAATTAAATTTCGAAAAATTTTAATGTTCGATTTTTAATTTAATTTTTCATAAAATATAATTATGAAGCAATTATTTTTACTAAGAAACAAAATTCGACCACTAAAAAAAGAACATGTTCAAAAAAATTAAAGAAATTCTCAAAATAAAATTTAAATCATAGCAAATCTGTTTTTCCGCCACCAACTGTAATTACTTAACATACAAAAGAAAAAAATCCATTCAAGCCCATAAACCCCTAACACTACTTACCGTATATCATCCAAACAACTCTTCTGATAGTCCGCATAAACCTCAAATGTACGCACACCCGTGTACTCAGCTTTGCCTCCCGCATACACACCCTCCTGCTTATCCACCAACAGCCACTGATGGCCTACAAACTCAAACGTTTCATTGTAACGTCTGCCCTCACCACCGTCCAGCTCTAATGTTGCTGCCGAACCATAACGATTTATGCGCACCACATGCCACTGGCCATCATCAACAGCCACTGCATTAAGCCATAAATCTTTCTCCTCCGTACGCAGTGAATTCAAATTGTAGCGGAAATGTAAACGAGCATCTTTAATCTCCAATATGCCATATTCACGATTATGCTGATCACTAACACGGAATAGTTCGCCGTGTTGTTCGCGTGTGCGGAATCTCAATTGTATTTGTGTGCTAAAGCGATCGGGTTCAAAGCTTAAGGCGTATTTGACATAACTCTGTTGCTTAAAGGTGGTGGGTATGGTTGGTATATTACAGGCTGGCCCAGTCCAGCCGGGTCTGCACTGGCATCTGGCTTCAGACAGAGAACCCACACAGTTTCCATGCTCCCAACATCTGGCGGTTTGTTCCGATTGTGCGCACACCTCTTCGGTTTGTGGGCAACCGGCCACACTGTTGCGTGACAGGCCAGGATGAGCCAAATCGTAAAGTTTGGAATTGTGCACGAGGTTGCGTATACAACCATCAAAGCCCTTAGCCATGGGGGTATAATGCCAGAAGTACAAAGACGGATCAAATTGCTCACGATACAAGCCGCCCACCTGTAGTGGGGCATTGACATTAAGATACTCACTGAAGGGTGGTATCTGGCCTCTGGCCTGACAAGACATATCATCGAATTCGGGCAAAGAACCATCTTCCATTTCACTGATTTCAGCCGATTTACAGAAATCCACCACCATGCGCACATTCTCACTATCCCAGAACAAGTCAATACGATGCCATTCTCCATCATCCAAAGTTTTCTTGGTTTTCACTCTCAACTCCAAAGTGCCAGAACCAAAGTCTATTAACAGTCTGGGATAGCCTCTCTCCAATTCCAGCGATATAAAATCAGATATCAGCATTTCATCACGTTCGGGCGGCACAATGGGACCATTGTAGATAATCAAACCATCTGGTTTGCGTGTTATGAATTCCAAACTTAAATGGGAATCATCACACATTTCTAAAGGTGGATACCAAGCCCAGCCATTACCGCGGAAACTTCTAGTAGTTTGTTGGCATCTGGGACCAGTGTAGCCTACAGGGCACGAGCAATGAGGACCAAATCTGGTATCCACACAGCGTCCTCCATTGTAACAAGGGGTATTACGGCAGTTCTCGGGTTTAGAGAAGTTTCTGGCACCACAAGTACATTCAGCCAAGGTGTCTACTCTGACACCCACCAAAGCAGTTTTATTGGCATTCACCATATAAGGCAAAGAACTTATATCCAAAGTATTCGTGCAGGATCCCTCACACATTTGATTTTCATACAAACACTCATCTATGCCCACCATGGTGATGTTTATACCCACATCCTTCTCAATCTCCTCACGATTCATCAAAACTATACCATTTAGTCTTACAGGCTTATAATACGGAGAACCATGGGCTGAAAATCTAATATCAGTTAGAGGAGGATGTTTCTTTTTCAATTGCACACTGAATATATCGACATTTTCACGATCGGTATTCAAAAGATCTGCTAATTTATCACGGAATCTATCCATTTTAGATCTGCTCAACGATTGTGTTCTGTAGTTCCACACACGTATAAAATCTTCATCGGTTATGCCGGAAAGTCTCACCGAACCCGAATTAATAACAGCTTCATGGGGTATTTCCCGTACGGTAACGGTTACATTGGCGGGCACATCAGTTTGGGTATGCTTGCGATCATAGACCTTAAATCTCAAATGATAACGACCCTCCCGGGTACCAGCTCTCATGGTAACCATACCAGAGTCCTCGTCTAACTTAAAGCGTGGATGTTCTTGTGATTCCCAGTAGAATTTCTTGTCGGGTAGATCCCAATCATCCAAATCGTAAACATAAACACGACCAATTTGTGTATCCGGTGACTGGCCTTGATAGTTGTAGGCGAAAATATCTTTGGAACCGGGCTGCATTTTGTTGTCATTTACATCACCAATAATAACGGTCAAGGTACTGGTACCAGTCATGGCCGGTGAACCATGATCCTTAATGACAATCGGTATCATATATTCCTTTTGTTGTTCTCTGTCGAAGGATCTTAAGGAGGAAATAACAGCCATGCCATCACCATTAGCACCCTCTGTGGAATAGAATGAAATAATGATAATGGGAGTAATTTAGTTTACTTGTTTAAAAATAATAAACATTTCTATTATTCATTTAAGTCCTTGTAATATTCTTAATCCTTTTATATTTTCTCAAAATGGTTGAAACAAAAGACCCAAACACTTTAGCCAACATTAGTGCTAAAATCTCTACATTTCTAACCTCATTTTCTTCTTGCTCGACTGGGGTTGTGCATGTTGTTCGTCTGTCTGTCTGTGAGTTTGTTTTTTTCTACGTTTATCTTTTTGTTTGTAATTATTTTGTTTAAAATTTTCTATTTCATGTTTTATTTTTATTTTTTTTGTTTAATCCAACAAGTGTTAAGTCTGAAATCATCTGACACATCATTGTAGTGTGGGGTTGGAAAACAAAACAAAAAATTTCTTTGTTTATTGGGCTGTCGTAACCAATCTGCACCGAACGCCTAAGAGCCGGAAATGCCGAGCCGTGAATTGTGAAATATGAAAGCAATAGGACATGATAGGATACCTTGTGAATCCACTAAATATGTACATCAAATGAAGGATATTTTAAAGAAATTTAAATCGAATATGGACTAATTTCAGGAAATATATATTTTTTTAAAACATGTTTAAATTGTTTTTGAGACATCATTCTTTTGGTGAAAAAATTGTTTGTTTGTCAAAAAATGTGTATAAGTTCAAGGGTGTATAAGATTCGTCTCAGCCGAATATAGCACTTCAACATTATTTAATTTCAACAAGCTGAAAGATGGTTGAGGAGGGCATAGAGCTGACTGCAGTGTATGTATTAAAATTTAATGGGTTTTTAAGCTCTAAATAAATATCTTGTTATAGTAGTATTATACTATTTTTCCTCCTCTGAGTTTGTTGGTTAAAATTTATTGTTGTCTTTTAAACAAAACGGATTTAAATTTATGGTAATTTACACGAGAGTTGGGAGCAAAACAAAGAAATGTTAAAAAAAAAAAAACATTGAGTGTTTAAAAATATTGTGAATGAAAGAAAATGTTTACCTTTCCATATTTGGTAAAATATGTATGTTAATGTTAAATTGTAAAATTAAAATTTCAATTGTTTATATGAGGTAAAATATGTAATGAATGAAAATGTATGCTGTCTTTCATTGTTTACCTAGTGTAAATAATGGAGAAACTTAGAGCTTTACTATATTTTGTTAAAACTGTAATTGGCGAATAATCTTACTGGTAAAAACCACTAAAATACTTAGGTTACATAATATACACAGATGCATAATTTAATTTTACATTATTTTTGATTATTTTTGATTGTTAAAATCCACTAAAGTACCTTCATGTCATTGATTTATGTGTAGTAAGTAATTTACAAGCATATTTAGAATGACTATTTGAACTATAAACTTCCAGACTTTTAATCTATAATTTACGTGATGTAGACTAGTTCAAAGGAAATGTAAACAAATTAGCAATTTGTTAACTTCAGCAAGTTTTTCTTATTACGACTGCCTGCTCCCCAAGGGAAGCAGTCTGCTTATGAAATTAGATTCCCCGAACTATAAGACCGTTGCCTACGCGGATGACGTTGCGGTTGCAGTTTCAGGGATTCATCTGGGCACGATATCGCAAAGACTGGAAATGGCACTAGAAACATTGAGTCGATGGAGTATCGATAGTGGTTTAAGTGTAAATCCCAGCAAAACTGAACTAGTACTGTTCACTCAACGGTATAAAATTCCTAACTTCAAGTTACCCCGACTTAACGGAACGGAATTGTCACTCTCGGATAATGCAAGATACCTGGGCATCATACTCGACAGGAAATTATCCTGGAAACTCAATATAGAGGCAAGAGCGGCTAAGGCCATGACGGCTATGTATGTCTGCAAAAAGGCCATAGGTACAAAATGTTGATGCGGTTACTAAACTTATATTATTCTATGGGGTGGGCAATGGATAGGGCCTCAAATCGTATACTCTTTAAAAGGGTATTGAAAAGCATAACAATCCTGATAACAGAATTGTCCGGTTGTTCGCAATGCCAGAAGACTGGCAGAAAACTGGCATTGAATACGGCCTTCAGGCTTAACGCCTGCAATGCATGGAATTACAGATCCTATGGACATGCTTGTATAATAGGAAGTATTCGCAATTTTCCTCATCATATTGATTACTGCACTCCCAAACTCTTCCTCCTGAGGAACTTCGGTTTCTCAATCCCATCCAATATGGAAACTGTCGATGGTCTCCCTGCTGATGAGATGAGGCTATCCATCTACACGGATGGGTCTAAAAAGGGGGAAGTGCTATCACGAGGATGATATGGCCTGCGCTGGACTGCACACGCACGTCATATCTACTTCGACTACAACGAATACGACTAAGCAATATGGTGACGATGATCACCGGACATTGCACTTTCGGTCCCCATGCTGCAAGACTTGGGTTACCTTATAACGACTTCTGTAGAAGTTGTTAGAATGAGGAAGAGGAGAAACTATTCTACACTTCTTTTGTAATTATCTGGCAATTGGTAATCTACGGGCCAGACTTTTAGGAGAGAGATCCCTTGGTACCCTCTCCGGGATATCAGTGAGGGAATTAAGGTGCACAGACGCCTTTATTAGGGAAAGCAGGTGGTTGATAAGACCTGTCTTGCAAATTGCACATCATGGCGACCCGACAACTGTCCCATGATGGTCTGCGTTACTTGACTCTCAACACCTTTTCCTCTTACTCCTCCAATTTCTCCTTTCTCCTCTTGCTATATAAATCTATAGAATTCTTTTCATCTAGTTGTATTTCTTTCTTCTCTGTGTTTTTCATCTTCTTTCAGGTACCACAAAGGGAACGTTTATTGTATCCAAGTGAGCTGTACAAACGAAGATATTGGACGGCTGTCTGATAACCTAACCTAACCTAACTTAAAGACTGTCTGCAACATTCATCGTGTTAATAAACATGTCCATCAGTAGAAGCTTCTACTTATCAACAATGTTGATACCATGCTGTCATTAGCATTGTTTATAAGAATGGCCACTAAATGTTTAAGCTGCTAACATATACATCGAAGCTCTAGAATTCAAACATACTAGTTTGTCCGTTAAGAGCATTGTAGAAGATTCACGAAAGATGGCGCGTGTATAAATAGTGGCAGAGGCTGCAGTCGTGGGGGAGTTTATCATAGGCGTTGTTAGAGTTAACATCAACTGCCTTGTACATTTAAATTTGTACATTATAAAGTGTGTGTGCACTTCTGCGAATTGATAAACGTGTATAAAGACACTGAGTGACTATTTGAACGGTTGTTGTACATTTTAAATAAATAAAGGGTTTTTACAAAATTTAAACTACTAAAACTGCTTTTATTTGCAATCAAAAGTATTCGATTTATTTAAAGGAAATAAACGCTGTTTTTAAAAGGTAAAAACGTAACAATACGATATGCTGATGACGCTACATTACTACAGGCAGCTAGTCGGGATTACATAAATTAGTAGATGCACATACGCAAACTAGCGAGATATAGCGGTTAAAAATGATCATTAAGAAGACAAAACACATGATTGTGAGCAGAAAAAATGTCCAAACTAATACATCAATACGGATAAATAATTTCAAAATAAATAATTCAAAACAGTTTCGACCATAGGGTACAACTAGAGGTGCAACTGAGAGTATCAATAATTTCTCTCTTCACACATACTTGTGAGAGAATTAAACACATTAAAATACTTGAAATTTTAACTTTGATTTTCCGACTATATAAGAAAATGAAAGACCAAACCGCTTTATTACACTTCTACACAATATTTGGCAATTTTTTTTAATACTTTGCAGGACACGTTTTTTCTGAAATAAGTTAATTTTGCTCAAATGACACCTAATTTTATTTGTGTTAGAATTTAATTTATAGAACAGAGTTTCAATTTGTAGCATTAAAATAGAATCAAATTTAAATAAATTTAAATTTAAACATTTTTGTAGAACTCTGTGTGTCTGGTGAAAATTTTTAATTTCACCAATAAAACCTCAAAACTATGTACTAATACATTCTAACGACTTAGGTTTTTGACGACAGACTTAGGTTTTTTCCCTCTCAGTAACGCTTCTATAGATATATTATTCTATGGTTTCAGCATTTAAATACCTGGGAGTTCAGATTAATGATTAGAGAAATTAAATGTAGGATTGAAATGGCCAGAGACGCCTTTTTCACATATTGTAAAACACTAACTAGTCACGACATAAGCCTAATAACAAAAATACGTCTCATAAAATGTTATATATGGTCCGTACTGTTATATTCGGCAAACACATGGACGATCAAGGCGTCGGATGAAAAAAAAAAGTATTAAATTCGTTTGTTATGTGGATTTTCCGTCGAATGAACAAATGATTAGATATATGAATGACGGACGTGAAATGATGTATTCGATTGTTTACATCATGTAAACGATTGCTTACATCATGTAAAC
Source organism: Calliphora vomitoria (assembly GCA_942486065.2). Taxonomy (NCBI): domain Eukaryota; kingdom Metazoa; phylum Arthropoda; class Insecta; order Diptera; family Calliphoridae; genus Calliphora; species Calliphora vomitoria. The sequence continues at coordinate 83,726,180 of OW818030.2, read as the reverse complement.
GATTGCTTATATCATGTAAACTATTGTTTACATCATGTAAACGATTGTTTACATCATGTAAATAATTGAAATTTCAATGTAAATAATTACATATTGTCATAAGTTTTTACTTCTTTGTAACTCTGAATTTTATTATTAATTTTACATTATTTACTTTATGATGTAAACAATGAATTTCCGAGCGAATAAATTTGATTGAAAGCAAATAAATGTTGACGTTGAAATTTTTAAAATTTTTGAGTTTTTATAAATTTTTTACATGATGTAAACAATTGTGTAAATAATGTAAATAATTGAAATTTCAATGTAAATAATTACATATTGTCATAAATTCTTAGTGTTTTTGAAACTCTGAATTTTGTTTATGATGTAAACAATGAATATCCAAGTAAATGAATCTGATTGTAAGCATTTTTATACATTTAACAGTGTTTACTTTGTAATGTAAATATTATATTTTTGACAAAATAAGTTAAATCAGAGAAAATGTTAGAATGAAATTAAAACTTGTTCTATGATTTTTGTTAATTATTTACATGTGGTAAATATGGTAAATAATAAACAATTTTACATTGTTTACATCATGATGCAAATATTTTATTTCCAACAATATAAGATGTATTCGAGATTTAAAGTTCTCCAATTTGTAAAGATTTCCAAAGTTTTTATATGGTTTACAAATTGTTTACATGAGGTAAATAATGTAAATATTTTAAAGTATGTAGATAAACGTTAAAATATTTTAATTTACATTCTTATTTTACAATGAACTTTTGAACTATATTATATTTCTTCAACATTATTTACTTTACACGATGTAAATCTGAATGACCTTAATTTCAGTTAATGTTTTCCAAAAACTTCAGCACATATGTTTAAGGTCTTTATTTCCTTTTCCTTGTGGCATACTAAATATTACTTTCTACGATAATTACTTGATTTTGGTTTTAAAGTCCCAACAATTACAATACAAATTTATACAGTTCATGAATACCAAGCCAAGAAAACTTTATCGAAATTTTTAACACATAATTCATAAAGAAAATTGAACAGTAACTACAACTACAGGGACTTGTTAAATAGAAAAAATCGAAGTAATAATAATAGTTTTTGGAAAATTTCAATGAAATTTTCCAACAATAAAGGAAAATAACAGTTTGTATTAGAGTGAAACATTTTGAAGAAGCAAAACGAATTTTAACTGCTCTACACACCAAGAAAAGTTTTGGTTTGTATTCCTAGTGTGGCAAACTATAGAAAAAACTTGAAATTCTTTTGTTGCAAATTACTAAAATTGAGTGATAATTAAATTGGAAAATTTTGTACGTTTAAAAAATATTGGATACACACAATAACCAGCAAAGAGTGCAGAGGATGTTGGCTAAAGTAAATATTAAAAATGATTTTTAGTAGTAACACCATTAACCCAACTTCTTGCTGTAGAAGTGGTTTGTTTAGGTTCTCTCACTTTCTAAATGTTTGCCAATCCCGTCCGTCCGTCTGTCTGTCTGTGAGCATTCAGCTGTGCTTTCTACTTGGCATTGACTATTGAAATTTGATAATTGGATTTTAATATCAAAGTTCATTTACTAACCAAATACAACATACAAAAAATATACTAAGTACTGCTAGAATGTATTCATTTGGTGGTGGGATTTTATTTTATTACAATTCTTTTCTATCACTTTTCAACTATTTGAGGTTTTTGTATAGATTTTAACTTTTTGGTTTTTACTTTAGAGAATATCAATTAGATATTGTCATTTGTAAAATAAGTATAAATACTGTATTGTATTTTATTTTAGAGTAACTATTTTTTGTTTTCTTTTGTTCTTATATAATAGAAAGTTGATTGCAAATTTTTGGTTTTTCTTTATTTTGAATATTGTTATAGCAATAGACAATGGTCACTAGTTACTTTATTAGATTTAGCATTTTGGTAGAGAAGTATATAAATTACAAAAAAAAAAAGAAATTGTCATATTTGTTTTAGGTTAGATAAAGGACACAAGCTTACTTTGTATGGTTTTAGAAAAAGACTATAAAAAAGTTATTTCTTATCTAGTTGTTATAGAGAAATGTTTAAATTTAATTAAGTTAAATTTATTTGCTTACGAGTTGTTAGGGCAATACAGGTATGTATGTATGTCTTCCTTCTTAGTTACAGTTTGTTTTAAACAAACAAGAAGATTTGTTTTAAAATTTTAGAAAAGAAATCCTAAAACTATTCAATAGTTATTTTAGAAATTTAAGCAAAACATGCCTAAAAGTATGCTTAGAAAATACTTAATTTAAAAACTAATTTTTTACAAAAAATATAACCTAAAATGTGATTGTCCTAAAATTTAATAAAACATCCTAAAATTATGCAACAGTTTTCAAGAAATTATCTAAGAAAAATGGTCAAAAATGTGATTTACAAGTAACGTTTTCTAAATACCTAAAAGAGCACAATATTTTGACTTCAAATTTAATTTTTTATAAATATTTTTAAATGAAAGTTTTCCCTGAAAATTTGATTTTTCTAAAATTTTATAAAGCATGCTAAAAATATGCTATTGTTTTTAGAAAATATCTTTGTGCTACATAATAACGTTTTAACAAACTTGATTAAAACAAGTAAGAGAGCTATATTCGGCTGTACCGAATCTTATATACCCTTCACCAAATTATACTTTAAAATAAAAATATTAAATATTTTTAGGTAAACAAAATTATTTTTTTTTTTTTTCAAAATTGTTTTTCAAAATTTTAAATTTTTTTATTTTCAAATAGTTTTTCAAAATTTAAAAAATTTTTTTTTTTTCAAAATTGTTTTTATTTTTGGAAATTGTTTTTTTTAATTTTTTCCAATTCTTTTTTTAAATTTTTTAAATTTTTTTTTTTTTTTTAATTTATTAGTAAAAAATATAAAAAAAAATTTTTTGTGAAAAAAAAATTCGGGTTAAAAAATAATTTTCCCGATTTTCACCCATTGTAGGTCCAAATTACTATAGGCTTATATAAATCGTTGCTATGGAATTTGAATTATCTATCATTAGATATCCATATTGTCAATATTAATGACTTAGTAATCCAGATGTAGATCCAAAATAGGCAAAAAATCGAAGTTATACAGGTTTTTCCTTATATCTCAGCCATTTGTGAGCCGATTTTAAAAAACGACCAAGCCGGAAGAATTCCCGATATATTGATGTGTAAATTATGTTTGTAAGTTATTTCGTAGCTACGGAAAGTTGATTTAAATATACAGACGGACAGACGGACATGGCTATATCGAATTCGCTATCTATAACGATCCAGAATTTATATACTTTGTGGGGTAGCAAATGAAAAACGGAATAATAAACTTATATATACCCTTGCCACTCATGGTGAAGGGTATAATAACTTTTTTTTTACAATTTAGTAAAATATTCTAAAACTTCGCAATAGTTTTTTCGAAATTATGTTGAAAACATGATAAAATGCATGCTCAGTTTTCTGCCACTGGGTGATCTACGTGCCTGGATTTTTGGTAATATCTCCGGTTTATCTGGGAAGGCACTAAGGTGCATATACGCCTTTGTTAGGGAAAGCAGGTGGTTGATAAGACCGAACATTCAAATTGCACCTCATAGTGACCCAGCAACTGTCCCATGATGGTTTGCCTTAACTGAATTTCTTGAATTCTTAAATTCTTCTCTTCTTACTCATCCAACTTCTACCTATATCTTTCTCTTTTCACTTGTAAACTTCACTCCTACTCAATCTATAGATTTCCCTATTCTTTTACTTATCTTTCTCTTTTCTTTTGTTTCTATTTTCTCATCAGACACCACAAAGGAAACGTTCACAGGAACCAAGTGAGCTGTACGAGACGAAGGTTTTGCTTTTAAAAACTTAATTAAAAACACTTTCTAATAATTATGCCCCAAAATTTTATTTTTTCTTAATTTAATAAAAAAAAACCTAAAACTATTTTAAAGTTTTATATACAAATTTTAACAAAATGTTTTTGAAAGTATGATTTGAAACTTTATTTTCTAAAAGCCTAAATTTATGCAATATATTCTTTAAAAAACTAATTTTGTAGCAAAACCTGGGGGCTAATTAGCGCAGTCGAACACTTATTCGAACGTGCGAGTTTTTTTTTTGAGATTCTCTTATTCAGTACCGAATAAAATGTATAGAAAATTATAATGAATTGCTCGATAATGAACGAGTTTTTACTCGAACGCTAATAAGCTTCCAAAATTATTTCGATTGCGAGTGCGAGAATTTGCCCCCTGTTTGAAAATATTGATTCTTATTATCATTAAATGATAAGTGATTAAAAGTTTTTTATCTTAACAATTAGTTATAGTAAAAGGTTAAAAAATGCCAATGAATTTCTTATTAAATCCAATTCTATTTTTACCAAAAAATCCCAAAAATTTATTTTACACATTTATTAAAGAATAAGCTACGAATCCTTTAGATATTCATTTAAAAAGATCTTAAAATATCATGTCATTAATATTACATAAACGATTTTAATTTTACGACACTTGGAATATACTTCGAAACCCTCAAACTAGGACATTAACAGTTATATAAAAAAAAACACATTAAAAAAAATTCTACTCACTTTGATCTTGTTCCACCTTAAACGAAGCCCTTATAATATCATCAGCACTGGGATCCAAACGGAACTGGAATGGCGGTCCATTGCTCTTCGAGCGATCATCATCATCGGTGGCCAATATTTCCACAACCTTACGTGGTGGTACATGTTCCGGCAACACCGGTCGATAGTCTTTCAAAAATTTAGGAGCATTATCGTTAATATCCTGCACGATCACAGTTAACGTAGCCGTGGCAGTTTTCGGTGGACTACCATCATCTATGGCCAAAATTTTCACTTGATGTCTGGGCACTACCTCACGGTCCAAAGATCGCTGTATCGTTACCGAGCCGTTTTGATTGATGGCAAATTGCCTTTGTCTATCCGAAGATCTGTCTATCGAATATGAAACCTTGCTGCGACCACCCTGATCGGGATCAGTGGCCTTGAACTTCTCCAGCTCCGTGCCCACTTTGGTATCTTCAAACACGGAAACCTCCACATTGGCTCTTTCGAAATGCGGCTTATTGTCATTGATATCTCTTAGTTTCACCACCACCCACGAATAGGCTACATGGTATTTGTCATTGTCATTATCCTCTCCCTTATCATTGACTTGTATCCTGAATCGGAAACCATTGGATTGCAATTGATCCTCATAATCTAAAGGTTGAACGATTTTCAAGGAGCCCGTACCATCATTATTTCTCACCATGGTAAATTTATCCGCACCATAACCACTGTTATCGATGACTTTGTATTGGAACTTATTCGTTTCATCTTCATCGTGAACGGTCACTGTTAATATAGGCATTTCCGGCAGTGTAGTACCATCCGTTTCGTCCACCTCTGTAAACCATTCATCTTTGGTAAATTGCGGCGGCATATCGTTTATATCTTTGACTCGTATCGAAGCCGTGCCCGTCCCCTTAAGACCTCCACCATCCATGGCCACCACTTGTATTGAGTAGTCTGGCGTACGCTCACGATCTAAGCAACATACTGCCGTCTTAATGACTCCCGTATCTGGCTCTATTTCAAATATGGGCGATCCTGTTTCTTCTTCTATGACATTTTTCTCTATGGAATATACTAGCTTGGCATTGGAGCCTTCATTGGGATCATCATAGTCTACGGCGGTCATAGTCATTACCACCATGCCAGCAGTGCCATTTTCAGTAACATTTCCAAAGTATACACCTTGTGGGAATATGGGAGCATTATCGTTGATGTCTTTGAGATTTACTTGTACATCGGCATAACCCACTAGTCCTTCGCCGCCTTCGTCTTGGGCAAAGACTGTGAAACGCCATTGCGGACGTCCGTTGGGTTGATCACGATCCAGGGGCTGTGAAATGGAAGAAAAGAGAGATGTTAGTGTTTCCTGAATGTAAAGAGGAGTTTATCTGGATTCAGTCAATCTAAGTATATAGATATATTGATATAAGAAGTAAACCTCTAATAAAGATACCCAAACGAAAAAATATTTTTAACCAGAAGATTTCAATTTTATAACCAAAAACTTCAAAAATCCTAAACTAATGTCTTGTTATTAAACCCAGCATTTGGTATATGGTCACAGTATAGCTTAAACATTTCCCTAAAACATTATTTTTATTCTAAATACCAACTAATTATTCTAAACTCCCATTTTCATGTAACATGTATGTGACATAACCATGTTCTAAAACCATTCAACTTAATCAATAACCCGCGTAAGGGTTGATAAACTCCTAGAGAGACCTTAAAGTGTAAGTAATGGCAAACATATTCCATGTTCCATATTACATGCTTTCCATGTTTTTTTTTTTTTTTTTACATACATACTTTACGAAAAATACAAAATTTGTTCAAATTAAATATTATAGCAATTTTCATGTAGCAAATTACTTTTCCTTAATCCTTACATAATACCATACCCAAAAGAGGTAGAGAGATATATTCTAGTAAAATTCTCCTCTACACGAGCGTAATATGGCAGCCCGTTTAAATGCTAATTTCGTGAGGCAAATATAAATGTTTTAGTTACTGGCAAAATAAATGCCATTATACTTAGTTTGTTTTTCTCTAGCTCGAAAAAACAAAAATAAAAAAAAAAGACAAATTAAAATAAAATATGTAGAAACGAGTTGCTGCAACCCGGCCACAAATTTTGGTGATTACCAATTTTGCAGAGTTCCTTCCTAAGGGGCCGCAGCTCTAAATGGTTTTTAGTTTGTGTTGCAGTAGTTAAACGAAAATTAAATAAAAATTCTTTAAAGAGGCTGGTTAAAATTTTAGTGAGCAGGGGGAAATGTAAAGGACTTGCAAGGATATAATAAATTTTGTTAAACTAAAATCATATCCATTTAGTGAAACATCAGGCCAGCCAAATAACGCATTCACAATGAGGATATTTAGCCATATTTAAACAAAAATACACCAAAAAAAAAAAAAAAATGGAGAGAAAAACATAAGTGAGCATATGTTTCCTAAAGCTTTTGTGTAAGTATGTGTACTCTCAGTTGACACGTTGCTTAAACTCGTGCTTTTGCATTCTATATATTTTCTTATAAAGACGTGTGTGTGCAAAAGGATAATGCATTTTGTGGTTGTCAGAATGCTTATGACAGTTAGAGTACAAAATTTTCCAAAAAAAAAAAAAAAAAAATGGTATAAATGGGAAACGCAAAAATAGCAACATCTAAGATTTAACATGTATTAAACTATAAACAGTATAATTTATGTAACACTGCAGCATAAACTACACCCTGATAAAATGGATGAAAGAGAGCGAGTTTTAAATGATACAAATTATTACACTAGTTCCTGTTAGATGTTTAACTGGGAACTTTAAGAGTTTTTCATATATACAACATTTAATACACAAATTTACAAGTTTTAATATCTTAAGGGACCTTTATTTAGCTAAGATCTGTAGGAACATTTTTTTACGCTTTTAGTTCAGCACAGAGATGGAAAATTTAGTAGATTTGTACTTGTTTATAATAGTTTTCTGTAAAGCTCTTTCAGTAACTTCAGTATCCCTATCGATGCTATTATATCACTAGAAATTTAAGTATTGTTTTGCACACAATATCGGAGCGACTCAGTGAACTGCTTATCCAAGACATGAAGTAACATTTTCTACAAGTATTGTAAGGAGCAAAATTATCCTAAGAATTTCAAACAACCATAGTAGACTCTTAGTTTTATGCAGTTAAGGAGGTAATGTTGGAGACTTTTCAATAAGCCAAAAATGAAGAATAATTCAACGAACTGGGACAACTATGGTCATAATTTCATTCAAGTGGAGAAACAGAAGTGCGAAGAGGGAATTATGGGAATATTTCTGCAGAGATTTAGAGAGTACGACACAGGGATCACGTCTAAGTAAAGTACTATCTAAAGGTACGCCAGGTTTCCGGATGAAGCTTTAAAGAAAGTAGTACCAAACAATTAGCACTGCTTATTACTACATTCTTAAAGGTTGTAGAGACGATACATCCCACAACACCTCTTGGTATTTGTAATCCATATAAGTAAACCAGATTCAATTGTAAACGAGGCAAAAATAATGTAGCCATTGCCATATATTAAGCCATCGAAATCACCAGGACCGGACAGCAATTTCAAATCTTTACTACAACAATCAAAATCAACCAAGGTTAATCAGAATCTTTAAACAGAAACATAATCCGCAAAAGATTATAGCCCTATCGTTTTTATTGAATACACTGGAAAGACTTTCATGTCAGCAGTATCATCTCACCGTGTAGGTCCTACAAAGAACAACACGCTTACTTCCAAAAAAAATCAGCGGATATATTATTGTAAAGGGTTTTCCAACAAGAGGTGTTATTTTGAATCACCCGGTATTTCAGTAGCTGTCAATTTTGAAGCTTTTATTTTTTTACATTTGACAAGTAGAAACTACGCCATTACTAAACATAGAACGATACACGCTTCAACAACGCATATCTTGCAGTCACAGTTCGCAAAGCGAAAGCATTTTCGGGTCGTCGTGAAGCACCTTGTCGGACCGCAATACATAATAGGTGGACAAATTCGAGCTGTTTGGACAAGTTAGTGATGTAAATAATAAAATCCGTGTATGTCGCTCAAGAATACCTGAGAATATTGCTGCTGTAGCCCAAAGTGTTGAAGGAAACCCAGGTTTGTCTATTACTTGTCAACTCTATCGAGAGATGATTAATGATTTCTTATGGTCGGAGTTGAATGACATTGATCTGGACAATGTTTACTTTCAACAAGATGGCGCTACGTCCCATACAAGCAACGAAACCATTGCTCTTTTACGGGAAAAATTTCCGGACCTTGTTATCTCTCGAAGAGGTGATCACACTTGGCCACCGAGATCTTGTGATTTAACACTTTGCGACTTCTTCCTTTGGGGCCACGTGAAAGATAAGGTCTACGCCAACAGGCCAGCGTCGATTCAAGACCTCACAGATAGAATTCGTGAGGCCACTTTGCGATTTGGTTATTGGAAAATTTCATGAAAAGGATATGGTCCTGTAAGCGTGGTCGTGGTGGCCATTTGGCTGATGTTGTTTTTCATTATTAACGGTATACTTTCCTCTTTATTATGAAATAAAGATCCGATAATTTATCTCAAAATATGCCATTTTTCTTTGAATACCAAAATAACACCTTTTGTTGGAAAACCCTTCGGATATTGTTGGTAATATCGAGGGTACACTGGAAAGGAACGAATTTGAATATATCCTAAATACCCGAAGCTCTAAGCGGTTTAGCAGTTAATCAACGAATAACTAGAAACTGCACAAGGGCAGGGCCATAAATTCAAGTACAAGATAGGTTGTGACAAGAGTCATTAAAGTTGTTGTTATATCATCTCTCATGGGGAACCTTGTCATGTTCAGGCGCAGTGCCCGAGAGAGGCCCTTGTAAATGAAAAATGTTTGTACAGGATAAGTAAACTTAAGAAAATATTGGGCTTATTTGATAATGGTCAAAAAAAATGATCTGGACAATTCCAGTTTTCATGTTGGATGACATAATTCTGGAATATTCAAAAGAATCCAAGTATCTTGTTTTAGTTTATAAGTTTGCTAGCATACTTTTGGTGTTTCAAGCTGTTTCCATTGAACACGACAGATTTCTATACGAAATCTTGGGTCTCTGGACGATTTGAGTCTATAGACCAGACGCGGATCCAAAACCGAAAAGTTTTCATATAAAATAGAAGCAAAAAGAAAAATGTAAAATGAATTTTTATTTCCCCCCCCCCCTAAATGGTTGACCTCGATCCGCGCCAGATATAGATACCATAGATATTGTTACGTCTTAAACTTTTAAAACGTTGATTTATTTCCTTTAAATAAACCGGATACATTTGATTGCAAATAAAAAAAGCAGGTTTAGTAGTTTAAAATTTGTAACAACATTTTATTTATTTAAATTGTACAACAACAACAGTTAAAATAGTCACTCAGTGTCTATTTACACGTTAAATGAATTCCCAGAAATGCACACACACTTTATAATATACAAACTTAAAAGTACAAGACAGTTGATGTTAACTCTCATTCACGACTGGTACCTCTGCCACTATTTATACACACGCCCTCTTTCGGGAATCTTCTACAATGCTCTTAACGGACAAACAAGTATGTTCGAATTCTAGAGCTTTCGAAGTCAATGTTAGCAGTTTAAATATTTAGTATTGCCATACTAACGAACAATGCTAATAACCGCATGCTATCAACATTGTTGATAAGTAGAAGCTTCTACTGATGGACGTGTTTATAAACATGATGAATGCTGCAGGCAGTCGTTACAGACCGTTAAATTCAAATCGCTATTGCAAATTCGTAACAATATATATTATCTTGAGTCCATAGACAACAACTAGATAGGTAACTGAGAGCCAAAAACCTAAGTCTGCTGTAAAATACCTAATTCATGTTATTGTATCACCCGTATGTGTGAAAAAAGAGTAATTTTTTCCTCTCTCCTTCCGTTCTATGCGTTTATTCTATGCTTGAGTCTATAGAAGATAGATTACTTTATAGATTTCGATATAAAATCCTGAGTATATTGGCTTTTGATTTCTAGCGGTGATTAAACCTATCCTTTCGTATGGGGCACTGAGTGGTGGAGGTTGGTAATAATCGAAATACATTTCTCTACTCTATACAAAGTATACTTAAAGACTAGCTTTAATACTAACTTAAGCACTTCATACCATCACTGGGGCGATGAGTTCTACTTCTCTAGCCTTGATATTTCCATGAGAAATACTATTAATAAGTAGCCCTATGACTCATGAATTCAGGTCGACCGATGCATGAATGAACGGTGCAGATTTTGGGCAGTCTGAGAGGTACACGAAGATCAGGGTTTTCCCGAACCAATGACCGCTTCCGTCCTTGAACCATCAGTCGTATAATCCCAAAGGATATAGTTTGGATCCGATACCTAATATCTGCTTCTTTTTTATTTAATTATTCAATATTATTGAAACAGCTTTTAGCTTGACTAGTTCATTTTATTTCTTTTTTTTTCATAATTTAAATCTAATAGTTTCTTATACGCGATATTTTGTATTTTTGCAGCTGCTTAAACTTTCTATAATTTTTTGTCTCATAAATGCTAAAACGTCGTGCAACCATTGATAAAGGAAATACAGTTATAAAAACTACTAGCTGCTAAGTGTAAGAAATTGAAAAAGAAAACTAAACAAAAATATATTTTATTTTACTTTTTTTTTAAAAAACTTAACTCAACTTTTAGTTGATAGCAGCGAAGAAGTAAAGTGGAGTGCATTTTCATGTTTGACACCAAAAAGCATTGACACTTAGACTATTTTATGATGATTCCCTTTTTGCGTTATTTTTCCCCAGTACTTCCCTTTTACTTACTACAGTTTTCTTTTCTTTTTTTTTTTTTTTTGTTATAACAAACTTTTCGTATGAACCCAAAAACGACAAAGTTAACTTAATCATTACGACAAAAAGTTGTATTTTTTCTCCAGATTTTCAAGTGTTAAGTAGTACTTTAACTAGTTTGTCAATAGAATACAAGAGCAAAGAGAAAATGATTCCATTTGAAGATTGTTTTACAAAAATAAATAGTTTATTTGCAAGGATTTTTTTCTTGCTTAATATCTTCTGTTGTTCCATTTTGCTACAAAAATTTGCATGTGTAAATAAAAATTCATTTTTATTATATGCCATTTACTTAAAACTTATAATATGAGGATGCCACTGTCAATGCTATAATAATGTTTATATTTTTATGGATTTTTGTTGGCGGGTAATATCATTAAAAATAGTTTTGCATTTTAATATTTAAAAGCAATATAATATACTGTTAAATGCAACATAAACAGCAAGACATTGTTGTTTATTGTCAATTTGTTTGAAGAGAAAAGTTAAATGTTTTCATTTATGAGTTTGTAAATGTCAGCTGAAATGTATGCTATACAAACTGTTCAAGAATAGTGCCATAAAAAAATGGTCCTTCTGTTTAAGCTTGTACTAGTAATATTCATAGTTAGTTATTTACAAAAAAACATTGTCTACTTTTAGGCTAAATTTTAAATCTGTATTTACTATTTAATTTATTATATTTTTATGTTAACTAATTCACCTTTAATTGAGTTTAAAATCTCTTGAAGGGTTTTAAATCATATGGAAATTTTTTTTTTTTTTTGCATAATTATTAATACATCACTGACTAATTCTGTAGCATAAATCCCTTCAAAAGAATTTGGTTCTTTGTGTGCGTTTTTATTAAAAACTTAAAAAAACATTAATTTATTTATTCATTTATTTCGGCCAACAAACTGATAATTTTCATAATGAAAAATGACTTTTAATTTGGCATAAATGAATCGTAATACGAACATAATATATTTGTTGGTAATGTTATAAAGACTAAGAAATTAAAACCATGAACAATAACAATAATAATAATTATGGAAATTGACAATAACAATGCTATGTATTGTATTTTACACATATGTCAGTAGCAGTAATGAAAGGCCTTTTTAATTGCGCTTTATGTCTGCTTGTGTAAAAAAAACTCTCTTACGTTCAAAATGTTAAAGTGAAATTAATGAGTTTTCCCTCAAAAGTTTATCATTGTCCTACAGACTATGGAGGTTAAAATCAGTAAAATAATTTTGGTAGAAATAAAGTTATGAACCCTGATGTAAGACAAACTCGGAACAAATTTTAAAAATTTTTCTTCAAACTTATAATTTTTAATAAGACCCAAATAAATTATTGTGAATCAAGTTTGTTTATTTATAATATTTCAAAGAATGTATTGGAAAACCTATTTAGTACAGATTTCTGCCCCATTTCGAGAGTTATCAGGCCTCTTTCTTACTCAATTCCACACCAGCTTATTTCTCTGTATAGAAAAACACTCCACTCCCAGGCTTACCAATAATTCTTTATGTATTTGTCAGCTACTCACATGCATTCATTCATTATTTTTCTGTCGCCAACTCTCTGTTGTAGTTTCATAAGCATACTACAAGTTAAGCCATTTGACAAGCCTTAAGGTATGCAATAATTATAAATTTTTTTTTTATAGTATACATCTACATAAATTGCAATAAATAAGATATTTTTTTCGCAATTTTAATGCAATAAAATCCGCAGGATACAAAATAATTATTAATAATTTTTCGTTGAAAAGTTTTTCGCAAAAAAAAAAAAAGCAAAAACATTAATAAGATTGCTGCTGCTAACGGTCATAAGTATTAAAATAAATTACTTGTATAAAGTTATATTGTAATGGTTATAATTTAACTGGCCTGTTTAATTCAAGAAATTTTAATGAAAATGTGAAAAATTCCTTTTATACACAGAACAAATTTCATATTGGGAATGTATTTTAATATGAACTGTATGAATTTACATGTTATTATTATCCTGCAGGGAATGCCAATTGTGAAATTGTTGTGATTTACTAATGACATTAGTACTACTGACCAGATGTACCCCAGCTAATGTAATCTTATATAGACATTTAACTTAAGCTTATTGAAAATCCACCAGTACTGTAGCACTACTGAATAGCTAGCTACTTAAAAATATTTATGGCGTTGTTGATTTCGACTCCACTTAAATCAATTTGTATAGACGATTCAAAATAAGTATGATTCGAATTCAAGTGGAGCGCCTGAATATAAAGAAGGAAAACTTACAATCCTTCAGAAGGCAACGGGATACCACTGAGCAGACGTACCATCTGACTATAACCTTCTCGTGGCTAATATGCGCATTAAACTCAATTCGCAATCAAAGAGAAAACAACATCATAAACTTGACACCGGAAAACTTGAAAACTCGGATATTAAAACGAATGTAATAGATCTCATTAATACAGAACTTAGTAATAATGATAGAGAAGATGTTGAAAATATATGGTGTTCAATGAAAAATACCATTAACTCAATTGCTCAAAATACTCTCGGAAGATTCATAGAGCCAAAATCTAAAGATTGGATGACAACAGAACAACAACAGCTTATGGAAGAACGCCGTAAATATAAAAATTCAAGGGCCTCATTTTGTAAAATGAAACGACAAACGTTAAAATAAAATTCTATGGAAAATATTCAAGATCTAAACCCTTTTCCCAGTATTCTTCATACAAATTACTTACGCTTCCAAACGTTTCGTTTTATAAAATGAGGACCCAAATTACAAATAGTATACTGGGAGCTTAATAGAGAAATTCAAATTGCTGCTAAGAATAGACACCTTAATGATCAATGTCAGGAGATTGAGAGGCTAAGGAGTCTACACGATGATTTCAATCTACACAAGAAATTGAAAGAAACATCTGGAGTAAAACAAATCCACCAGTTCTCTACAACAAAGATAATGAAGTAGTGTTTGATATTAAAGAGAACAAGATGATTTGGGAAGAATACATTCAACAATTATTAAACGATGAGAGTAAATCATGTTATGACAACCAAACATCACAACAAATGTCAGGAAATTGTATCACAGACAGTGAAGTGGAGGGTGCGATAAGATCACTCAAAGATAAGAAGGACACCGGCCCAGACGAAGTCCCTACCGAGATACTTAAACTCATAAATGAAGACAACATCCAACTTTTTTTAAAAAAACTTTTTAACCACACATTTGACACGGGCCAATATCCACAGGATTGACGTAAATCCACCTTTATTACAATTCCAAAGAAAAGTCACGCTAAGAAATGTAAATAGTCACGCACTTAAAATATTTCTTAACATAATTCACAAGAGGATTAATGAAAGATGCGAATGTGCTATGGGAAAGACTCAATTCGGATTCAGGGAAGGGCACACGGGAAACACTTTTTTATGATCAGATTTTAATACAGAACTGTCGAAATGTTAACAAGAACGTTTTTATATGTTTTATTGACTATGAGAAAGCTTTTGATACAGTACAACATGATGAGCTGATGTCCCTTGGAATAAGTGATAAGGAGATCAGATTTATTAGAAGTTTATACTGGAATAGAACGAAAACCATAACCATTTATGAAATTTTCTCTTATATAGCTTCTAAGTATTCGAAAGCTATACTTTTTGCTTCCATTTTAACACTTTTAATACAAATATACAAAAACTATTTCATTAAAATAAACAAAATTCAATAACAATAACAAGAAATCAGTTTAGCTCTCTAACCTGCAAGAGTGCCTTAAGGCATGCATTACAAAACATCAATTATCTCAAAAGAAATTATAATGTTTTTGTTTTAAATTTAACGCTGACTTTAGTTACAGATTTGTTAACATTTCTCTCAAAGGTCGAAATGAATTCTGACTTTTAGTTTTTGATCTGTCAGCTGTTTTGTGAGTGATGTTTTAGTAGAGGCACTATTTTCTTGCCAAAGTTTAAATAAAACAAACACGTGATAAATTTACTTGGCGTACGCCGTTTATTTTTGGTTTATTTAGACTGTTTTACTTATTTTATTGTTGCAATGAAATTACTTAATTAACTGTACCACAGCTAACTTCTCTGTCGACTGACTTGATCTTTTTTATAGACATCACAATCAAGCGAATGTAGGCAATGACAAAATCAAAAACCGTTACTTTTTATGTATCAGTCTTTTTGTTCTTTTGCTTATTTATATATTTCGTTAGGTGCAGCAACGGCTATCTGTTGATGAGTTGAATTTAAGTTCGGTTACTCGGTGACCGCCACAACCAGCCCCCTTCCAGTATGTGACTATAGGCACAGACGTTTTGGGAATCGAACTTTACGTCCCGTTCTTGTTGTGGTATTGGCTGGTTTCTCATCAGAGCCGGTTGCAAACTCATTTTGTAACGCTCTATCGGGTAACGTTGGGGCAATTGTAGCAGGTTCATCGTCGTCTATGAACGCTGCCTTTAAACGGTCGATGGAAATAGTTTTAATTTTGTCGTTAACGTTAACGTTAAAAAATTTTGGGAATCGCTTGATGACCTTGAATGGCCCGTCATACGGTTGTTGTAGGGGTGATATAACGGTGTCGTTTCGTATAAATACGTGGCTGCAGTCGCAAAGTTCGTTTTGTACAAAAACTTTTGGTTTAGTATGTTGAGATGTGGGTTTGAAACGTAGATTACTCATTGATTTCTTAAATTCTGTTATGAACTCACAGTCGTTACCTTTTTCCTTCGGTGTCATAAAAAATTCTGCAGGTAGGCGTAGCGATTTACCAAACACCATTTCTGCGGGGGTCGCCTTGATGTCTTCTTTGTATGTAGAACGTAAACCCAGCATTACCATTGGCAATTCCGCTGACCAATTCGTTGAATCTTTACATTTTAAAGCCGCCTTCAAGGTGCGATGCATACGCTCGATAATTCCGTTTGCTTGGGGGTGGAATGCTGTGGTGGTGATATGTTTGATTCCGAGCCGTCTGGTTAATTCGTGGAATAGCTGACATTCAAACTGCCGACCCTGGTCTGTAGTTATCTTTGAAGGCACACCAAATCGCGATATCCATGTAGTTATTAGAGCTCGTGCTACTGTCTCACTAGTAATGTTTTTAATGGGCGTTGCTTCAGGCCATCGGGTAAAGCGATCGATTATGGTGAGGATATACCGATACTCGTTCGACGGCGGCAGTGGCCCAACGATATCCATATTTATATGGTCGAATCGTACTTCGGTGCTGGCGTAGCTTTGTAAAGCTGTTTTGTTGTGCCTTTGAATTTTAGACTTTTGGCATTCCTCACACCTTCTTGCCCACTTAGAAATATCTGACGACATAAACGGCCACACAAACCTATCTTTGATGAGCCTGTTTGTTCCGCGTATTCCGGGATGCGACAAGTTGTGCAAAGCATTAAACACAGTTTTGCGAAATTCTTTTGTTACAAAAGGCTTTGCTTTGTTGTTTTGAATGTTACACCAAATCTGCTGTTTCGAATTTGGCATATCAACGGCAGTCAGCTTTAAATTGGATTCTCTATTATTTATTATTGTTTTTATTTCGTCATCGTTCTGCTGCGCTGCCGCTAATGTGTTGAAGTCTAATGCTGTGGTATTTATCTCTTCAATGCGCGATAAAAAATCGGGAACAACGTTGTCGACACCTTTTATGTACCGAATATCCGTTGTAAATTGGCTTACATAATGAAGTTGTCGCAGGTGGCGTGGATCGGATTTTTCTGGCTTTTGTTTAAAAGCAAACGATATAGGCTTATGATCTGTGTAAATAACTAACTGCCTGCCCTCGACTTGGTCCTGAAAATGTTTTACACCTTTGTAAACTGCTAAAAGTTCTCTTGAGTATGCGCTCCACTTTTGTTGAGAATCCGTGAGTTTTTTTGAAAAAAATCCTAGTGGTTGGCTGTTGTTATTAATGATTTGACTCAAAACACCCCCTATACAGTTGTTAGAGGCGTCTACGGATAAGGTTAAAACTGCATTCTCATGTGGATGGGCTAACAGCGTTGCGGTTGCTAACTTTGACTTGAAATTATTAAAAGCTGCTCTTGCTTCATTTGTCCAGATTAATGTGCGTTTATCATTTTTGATGTTTCCTGGAATAAGTGTTTGTAGAACGGCTTGCGTTTCAGCAGCCGCCGGAATGAATCTCCTGTAAAAATTTACCATTGCTATGAAACGCCTCAGATCTTTTGCAACAGATGGTTCCTTAAAAGTGGTAATGGCTTCTACTTTGTCTGGAAGAGGGAGTATACCATCAGGAGTAACTTAATGACCAAGATACCTCACCTGAGACTGACCAAAAACACATTTACTTAGGTTAATGGTCATGTTGTTGTCCTGTAAACGTTGAAAAACCTCTTTTAAGTGATTCTCATGCTCCTTTTCGTCCTGGGATGCTACACAAATGTCATCTAGGTATGGCACGACGAAGTCTAGACCTCTGAGCACTGAGTCGATATGCCTCTGAAATGTTTGGCCGGCGTTGCAGAGGCCAAACGTCATATACCGAAACTCATATAAACCAAATGGTGTTGTTATGGCAGTTTTAGGTATATCCTCTGGGTTGATTGGTATTTGGTGGTACGCTCTTTCCAAGTCGATTGTGGAGAAAATCTTTTTATTCGCTAGGACGTGGTGAAACGTTTGAATATTAGGTATGGGGTACCTATCTCTTTCTGTTACAGCATTTAGGGCGCGGTAATCGCCGCAAGGTCGCCATGTGCCGTTCTTTTTTGGTGCCATATGAAGCGGAGATGCCCATGAGCTTTTGGAGGGTTCACAGATGCCCTTATTTATTAAATATTCGAATTCACTTTTGGCGAGCTTCAATTTTTCGGGCGTTAATCGTCGTGGTTTAGCATAGACTGCGGGTCCGTTGGTTACGATGTGATGGAACGTGTTGTTTTTACCGTTTTTGTTTTCTGACATAGTGAGGATGCTTTTGTAATTTTGCAGCAGGGCCTGATATTTATCATTGTTATTGATCACCTTGATGGTTGGTACGTTCGATGTAGTTTTTGTTCCTGCTGTTTTCAAATTTGTTGTATTGTCAATTAACCGACCTCCGGCTAAGTCTACGCTGAGTTTGAAATGTTGCAAAAAATCGGCTCCGATTATTGCTGTGTTTACTTTGGCAACTCGGAAGGTCCATGCAAACTCACGTCGAAGTTTGAGGTTAAGTTTTACAGTTTTCTTCCCATACACGCTAATGGGTGAACCGTTTGCTGCGAAGAGTGTACCTGTAACTGGGCAGTGTTGTATATCGTGTGTTGTAGCCGGAACGATGGAAATGTCGGCGCCTGTATCTATTAAAAAACGTTGCCCGGTGTTGCTGTTTATTACGAAGAGGCGATTTGTTTTTTTGTTGCCGGGCGCACGAGGTACATGGTGAGCCCGGACAGCTAGTTTTTTGGCTCTTGAGAATTGCTTTCATACTTACATGGTGGTCTACATTTTTTAGCATCTCTTCCAAACCTATAATGGTAGTAACACGTGTCGTAGTTTTTGTGTGATCGGGAGCTACTTCTGGCTGGAGTCGATGAGCGATTATTTGACCTGTAATTTCTTGACATGGACCGCGGCTTTCGTAGATTTTTAATTTGCCTTGATAGTTCACTGATTTGCTGTTGTAATCGCTCGAAATCATTGGTACACACCTGTGCTATATCGCTGCTAACTGCACAAGTACTTGATGAGTTTGTTGTCATAGCCTCCATCACTCTGTCTGCCATTGTAGCTGCCGTAGTTAAATCTATTTTGTCGTCGGCAGATATAATGGCCCGAATCTGCTGTGGAAGATTTCGTAGCCACAGCTGCATTAACAGTTCATTTGTGACGGGTGTCTCGGCAGCTCTGCTTCTCATCTCGGCCAGTAATTGCGACGGTTTTCGATCACCAAGTGCTAGTTCACTTAAGAGTTTTGTTATCTTCGTCGGCGTGCTGTCTGCAAACTCTGTAATAATGCGTTTCTTTATTGTGTCGTACATAACACCTTTGACAGGAGGATTCGTGCGCAAATCGGCAAGTTTATACATGACACGTGTGGGGAGTTGACCTATGATGGTGTAATACTTCTTTTTGTCAGAGGTTATACCTGCCGATTCAAAAGCTGCTTCGACTTGCCAGAACCATAAGTCTGTATATTCTTCGGTGAAATCAGGTAGTTTACATTTTGTCGTTTCTGATCCAATGGTGGCCTCCACTACAGCTTCCTCTTCTTCGTTTCCCATTTTATTAGGTGGTTGCTTTCGTCGGGGTCACCAGTTTTAGTAGAGGCACTATTTTCTTGCCAAAGTTTAAATAAAACAAACACGTGATAAATTTACTTGGCGTACGCCGTTTATTTTTGGTTTATTTAGACTGTTTTACTTATTTTATTGTTGCAATGAAATTACTTAATTAACTGTACCACAGCTAACTTCTCTGTCGACTGACTTGATCTTTTTTATAGACATCACAATCAAGCGAATGTAGGCAATGACAAAATCAAAAACCGTTACTTTTTATGTATCAGTCTTTTTGTTCTTTTGCTTATTTATATATTTCGTTAGGTGCAGCAACGGCTATCTGTTGATGAGTTGAATTTAAGTTCGGTTACTCGGTGACCGCCACAATGTCATAATTTTAGCACGAGAATTTTTGTGCGAATAAAAAGGGGTGCCTTTCTAACCCTTTGATGAAATTGAGGGTGAAACATGTAGCATATTTTCGGGGTTTTAGGGCATTATTATTTGAAAAGAAAACGTTATATGCTTATTAAACTACATTTCTTTCAGAAAAGAACACAAAGAGGCTTAAAAGGCAGAATAAAGGCACCATAATTAAAATATTTTTTTAAATACCTAATTTTACATATTTCCTTGTATGTGGATTCCATATCACATTATTGATTATATCTAAAACATGTCAATTCCCATAGATTTTTTATTATTTTTACAAAATTTAACTTACCTTCAAAACAAATATCTCTCCTGTGGTGCGATTGATATCGAATTTACTATTTGCTGGATTATCAGGGTCAATGCCTTGTCCTGTCAAGAAATACACAATGTTTTGCGGACGATCCTTGTCACCATCGGTTGCGGTAACCTGCAGTTTTATCATGTAAAAATATAAAGAAAACAAAACAGAGAAAAATCAATATTAATTA
Source organism: Calliphora vomitoria (assembly GCA_942486065.2). Lineage (NCBI taxonomy): Eukaryota > Metazoa > Arthropoda > Insecta > Diptera > Calliphoridae > Calliphora > Calliphora vomitoria. The sequence continues at coordinate 83,705,510 of OW818030.2, read as the reverse complement.
TTTTGTTTGACAAACAGAGCACACTATTCAATTCAATTAAAAACAAAATGTACATATAATTATAAAAAAAATTTGCCAACAACATGCTCTCTAAAATTGTTTATTCAATTACTAACAAATAAAATAAAAAAAAAACAATATTAGTAAAACTTAAATATTAAAAATGCAAAGCCAGCATGCATGAGTTTAATTTTCTAACAATTTATTTAAATTTTTTTGCTAAACGTGCTGGTTAGTGTTATTTACAGTAAATAAAATTAAATAAACATGCACAGTTAATGACCAACATTTATAATAAAAATTAAATGTTTTAGCTATAATTTTTGTTAAAGCTTAAGCTAAATACATATGGCGCTCTATACAATACAAATGAAATTTAAATAGGTTTTAAATCAAGTTTAGCAATGTGTCTTTATATTTCTAAAGCCCTAAAATATTCTTTACAGTTGTAAACATTTGTCTCTAGATGTTTTAGGGCCAACAGAACGTGTAAAATCTCCAATTTGTTTCCATTTAATCAATATTCGATCGCGTTCGACCTCTGGTGGCTATTAGTGCCGGCCACTGTTTTAGAGATACAATTAAAATCCAGATATCATAATTATGGTATGGTAAAAGGTTCGTATCAAGATAAATATAAAAAATTACCTTTGAGGTTCTTTTGAAACTCAACATTCTAACTGATGTCAATTCATTTATTTTATTTTTTATTTTTGATTTAAAAAAAATATTTTATAATAGCTATCTAAATTAATTAACTTTATAACAATGAACTAAATATATGTTTGGGATTATAGATATTTTTTGTTGCTTTATTAATATATTACAGATAAAGTATTAAATGTTTTACATACAAAATATTTAAATATTATGTCAAATAGTTTGTAATCGAGTGTAAGTACTTTAGATAATAAATTTATTAAACAAAAAATAAATTAGTTAAAGGATACCTAAACACTGAATACAAATACAATGGATATCGATAGAAATAAAGGATTAGCAAATTACGATTTTAATAACTGAATTACATAAAAATCAATTTAAAGGCTAAAGACCTTTAAATGCTTAACAATTTGACAAGAGCACACACAAGAAATGGTCAATTTTTGCCATGCGAAGGCAATGCTGAACATATGTGACAAGGGTCACAACAAATATTGTCAAGTCTTGCCATGCTCTATAGAATTGAATAAACACAACAAGGCAATACCGATCATATGTTAAATACATTTCTTGGCATAACGCACCAAACATGGTGAAGTATTTAAGTTTGGCTTAACATACTTTATCAAGAGCTGCTGCTTTTCATTGTTTTTTTTAGTTGTCTTACAACTGCTACTACTACATACCATGTTATATCAACAAATGACCCACCTATAGTTGTACTGACTCAGTAGTTATACTAAATTTTTTAACCCTCTAACCCGTAAGAGTGCCTCAAGGCATGCATTAAACACCAATTATTTTCTTTAAATTTAAGGGTGACTTTAGTTACAGATTTGTTAACATTTCTGTCGAAGGTCGATATATATTCTGCCTTTTAGTTTTTGTTCTGTCAGCTGTTTTATGAGTGATGTCATAATTTTAGCTTATGATATTTTGTTTGAGATTTTGTTTTTTTTTACGTCAAAGGTTTACTAACTTTTAGTTGCCTGATACATTTTTTTTAATGATAAGATATTCTTCTTTCAGTCTATGAATTTGTAAATGTTAAACAATTAACAAACAGTGTGTTGAGAACGCAAAAACTAAGGGGTGCCTCTGGGCACTGTTGCGGGTTGCGTATAAATTTATCGGCGTGTTATATTTCATAGTTTTTACTTTTTTTGTTATATTATTTGATATATTTTGCGCTATATATAAAAAACGATAGGAATGGTAAATAGAGACCGCAGACGTATTAAATTATCCGTCTTGACTCATGATTAGTTGGTACTTTACAAGAAGATCCACAGTCAGGAAATTCAAAAGTTGGCGAAAGAGCAAAACATCTCCATTATGTCCATTATGACAATATCGACCACTTTTCAATCTGGTTAGGCAAAAAAGGTGTAAAGATGGTGCCAACTATGCAAAACGTCACAAACATAGTGTGTTTGCTCAAAATATGAACTTCATTTATGCTGCTCAAATGCAAAAAATTGTTTTTATGAGTATCTGCGTAGAAAGTAAAACATATTTTCTTACTTTTTGTATCTTTTTCATTAGATTTTCCATAAAATCGAATTAAAATTAAAGTTTACATCTAAACCGGCAACAATACCCTGAGGCACTCTTTACCATTTTGCACCTGGTTCCTAAAATTAATTTAAAAATTAGCTTCTGATGGTTGTTCTGAGTTTATTAGGTAACAATTACCCTAAAAAAATTATTCAACAACTTTTTTTTAGCTTTTTATAGTTTGTGTGTTAGAGGGTTGAACTAATTTGCACATAATCTGTACTATATCTATTATTGTTCTGTGTATGTTATTATTAACTTTAATTCTTTATAGAAACTGTTTAGACTATTATGTTTTTTTTACTAAAATTGCTTCTAGTGTATTTATTTAATTGCTTAAATATTTTATATTTTGCTTGATACGATTACACTTATGTAACTTCATTAAATAATTCTTTTTTTATGTTTTTTTTTTAAATATAGTTATTTTCACGCTGATATTGACTAAATGATTTAATAACATATGAAGTGCAATTTAATAAATTTTTTAATAAAATTCATAACGAGACATAAAGAAACAAATTAGTTTTAATTGTTAAACGAGGATCAAAATGAAATGTTTACCAACTGGAATACGTAATAGAAAAAATGCTGGATAAAATGGCAAAAATCATACAATACTAAGAAAGATATTTCAATATAAGTTTTGGGAAATCTATTAGGGATATTTTTTAGCTGTTTACAAATGCTGAAAACAGTGGTCGGCAGTCGTAGCCCTAATGATTTAGCTGTTAACTGCACGAATATCAGCGAAGTTCTACATTATGTAAAAAGATACAAAAATCACACTAAACATATAACAGATTACAATAGAGAAAGAAAGTGAGTGTTATAACAAACCATGCTTCAAGTTCTCTTTATACCGACCACTGCTTTAAAATGCACGAAATGTGTCTCTGTAGAGAGATTTCTAAAGAAAAGTGACTTGAGTAGACAAATTTCTATAGAACAGTGTCTTGTTGAGACATATTACTATAGAAAAGTAACTTGTTGAGACACATTTCTATAGAAATAGTGTCTTGTTGAGACACATTTCTATAAAAAAGTGTCTTGCTGAAACACATTTCTTTAAAAAAGTGTTTTGTTGGGACACATTTCTATAGAAATAGTGTCTTGTGGAGACACATTTCTATAGAAATAGTGTTTTGTGGAGACACATTTCTATAGAAATAGTGTCTTGTGGAGACACATTTCTATAGAAATAGTGTCTTGTGGAGACACATTTCGATAGAAATAGTGTCTTGTGGAGACACATTTCTATAGAAATAGTGTCTTGTGGAGACACATTTCTATAGAAATAGTGTCTTGTGGAGACACATTTCTATAGAAATAGTGTCTTGTGGAGACACACTTCTATAGAAATAGTGTCTTGTGGAGACACATTTCTATGGAAATAGTGTGTTTTGGAGACACATTTCTATAGAATAGAGTCCTGTTTAGACAGATATGTAGAAAAGTTGTGTAAGGAATTTTTCCTATATAAATATTTTTCAATCATCCAATTAACCCTCGTTTCTCAAATAATATTTCTTAATGGGTCATTGCGTAAATGAAATTGTTAAATTATATTAATATCATTTACATTTTTTTTTTTTTTTTTATTTCAATGAAGGCCACTTATGTAAAAAATATTTATTTTTGTTTTAAATAACTTTGTTTGTTGAAACAATTATTTGTTATAGTTAAGTTTTTTAATGTTTTATTTAATTACCTTAATAAATTACTAAATTAAATTGGAGCAAACAAAAAAAAAAAAAAAAAAACTGTAAATAATTATAAAACATGATTAATAATTAAAAAGGCAAATAGAATTAAAATATAAATTTAAATAAAATAAAATAAAATTGAATTAAAATTAAATTGAAAAATAAAAATCAAATATTTATTTAAAATTCAGATTTAAATACTTAATAATGAAGCTAGTAGAACATTCAATCACTATAACGCGACATTCTCCGAAAATTTTAACCCTTTAAAAACAGGAATATCAATAAAATAACCTTAATAAATTTACCTAGTTTGGATTAATATAACAAGACTACTGCCATGTTTTGGGGTTCTAACAAAAAATGTTGCGGTTTTTCTGCCCTTTACATCAATATTGTGAAACTATCAAATATATATAAGAAGCTGGAGATATACATCATTTCACCTAACAACTTTAAATTGAAAATAACCTTTTAAAAATTAAATGCTTTAAAAATGAACTAATAAATTATTTACTCCATTTATTTAGTCAATTATATTTTTCACAAGGGTTTTTATTTTTTTAATGAGAGGTTAATATTAATGAAGTTTGGTTATATGTATGTGTGCGTAAATAGGTTTGTATGTGTATATATTTCTTATTAAAATGTTAAAAATACATTGTATAATATTATTGTTTTATTTCTTTTTTATTTATATTTATTATATAAAAATTACAAATAATTTATTATACACCATATTAAATGCTACAATACATGCTTTAATAATGTGATGTTAAAAAAAAGAATTTTCTTTTATTTATTGTTAAATAATTTTACATTATTAATTTGTCAAGAATTGTTGCAATTATATGCGAACAGTAAATGTATAAGACCCCGGCCCCTGGCCCCTGGCCCCCAGCTTATAAAGAAACATATGCGAGCAATGAAGCCCACCCAAATGTATTCACAGTTACAGTGGAAGGGCATTTATTTTGGAGAACAACCCAGCAAAAGTTTAAACACTAAGCCTTTCTATAGAAATGTTTGTAAACAAGACACTTTTCTATAGTAAAGAGTCTCAATAAGTAATAGTAAAGTGTCTCAACAAGACACTTTTCTATAGTAAAGTTCCTCAACAAGACACTTTTCTATAGTAAAGTGTCTCAACAAGACACTTTTCCATAGTGAAGTGTCTCAACAAGACACTTTTCTATAGTAAAGTGCCTCAACAACACACTTTTCTATAGTAAAGTGTCTCAACAAGACACTTTTTTATAGTAAAGTGTCTCAACAAGACACTTTTTTATAGTAAAGTGTCTCAACAAGACACTTTTCTATAGTAAAGTGTCTCACCAAGACACTTCTCTATAGTAAAGTGTCTCAACAAGACACTAAAGTGTCTCACACAAGACACTTATCTATAGTAAAGTGTCTCACCAAGACACTTTTCTATAGTAAAGTGTCTCACCAAGACACTTTTCTATAGTAAAGTGTCTCAACAAAACACTTTTCTATAGTAAAGTGTCTCAACAAAACACTTTTCTATAGTAAAGTGTCTCAACAAGACACTTTTCTATAGTAAAGTGTCTCACCAAGACACTTTTCTATAGAAAGGTGTCTCACCAAGACACTTTTCTATAGAAAGGTGTCTCAGCAAGACACTTTTCTATAGTAAAGTGTCTCAACAAGACACTTTACTGTAGCAAAGTGTGTCACCAAGACACTTTTCTATAGTAAAGTGTCTCACCAAGACACTTTTCTATAGTAAAGTGTCTCATTAAGACAATTTTCTATAGTAAAGTGTCTCACCAAGACACTTTTCTATAGAAAGGTGTCTCAGCAAGACACTTTTCTATAGTAAAGTGTCTCAACAAGACACTTTACTGTAGCAAAGTGTGTCACCAAGACACTTTTCTATAGTAAAGTGTCTCACCAAGAAACTTTTCTATAGTAAAGTGTCTCACCAAGACACTTTTCTATAGTAAAGTGTCTCACCAAGACACTTTTCTATAGTAAAGTGTCTCACCAAGACACTTTTCTATAGTAAAGTGTATCACCAAGACACTTTTCTATAGTAAAGTGTCTCAACAAGAAACGTTTCTATAGTAAAGTGTCTCAACAAGACACTTTTCTATAGTAATGTGTCTCAACAAGACACTTTTCTATAGTAAAGTGTCTCACCAAGACACTTTTCTATAGTAAAGTGTCTCACCAAGACACTTTTCTATAGTAAAGTGTCTCAACAAGACACTTTCCTATAGCAAAGTGTCTCAATAAAACACTTTTCTATACTAAAGTGTCTCAACAAGACACTTTTTATAGTAAAGTGTCTCACGAGAACACTTTTCTATAGTAAAGTGTTTCGCCAACACTTTTCTATAGTAAAGTGTCTCAACAAGATACTTTTCTATAGTATAGTGTCTCACCAAGACACTTTTCTATAGTAAAGTGTCTCACCAAGACACTTTTCTATAGTAAAGTGTCTCACAAAAACACATTTCTATAGTAAAGTTTCTCAACAAGACACTTTTCTATAGTATAGTGTCTCACCAAGACACCTTTCTATAGTTAAGTGTCTCAATAAGACACCTTTCTATAGTTAAGTGTCTCAATAAGACACTTTTCTATAGTAAAGTGTCTCAACAAGACTCTTTTCTATAGTAAAGTGTCTCACCAAGACACTTTCCTATAGTAAAGTGTCTCACCAAGACACTTTTCTATAGTAAAGTGTCTCACCAAGACACTTTTCTATAGTAAAGTGTCTCACCAAGACACTTTTCTATAGTAAAGTGTCTCACCAAGACACTTTTCTTTAGTAAAGTGTCTCACCAAGACACTTTTCTATAGTAAAGTGTCTCACCAAGACACTTTTCTATAGTAAAGTGTCTCACCAAGACACTTTTCTATAGTAAAGTGTCTCACCAAGTCTCTTTTCTATAGTAAAGTGTCTCACCAAGTCTCTTTTCTATAGTAAAGTGTCTCAACAGGACACTTTTCTATAGTAAACTGTCTCAACTAGACACTTTTCTATAGTAAACTGACTCAACTAGACACTTTTCTATCCATTTCAGAGAAACACTTTGCTGGGAGTATTTGTGCAACAATATATATGATAATGCTCTATTGTAGTTTTATTGTGATTTAATTTTTTTATAATAATGTTTCTTTTTTTTTTGCCATATTTATATTATTGAGTTGCTTTAATATTTATTTTATATCAATCATACCATATACACATTTCCAATCATTATTTACACATGGTTCAATTACTTTTATTTGTTTTATTCTTTAATAAATAATTTATGGTTAAACAAAAAAAATTATTATACAATATGTAAATATGAGTATGTTTGACGAAATCAAAATGAGGCGAAATAAATAAAAAAAATAAAAAATTTAAACAAAAAAAATCATAATTAAAATGTATTTAAAACTTAATGACAAATAATGAAAAAATAAACAAAATAATGAAGAAAATTAAACACGACCTGACCTGTATTATGGTAAAAGGTGCCTTCATTTCTTCATTCAATAAACGCTCGTACAATGTTTGCGGGAATACCGGCGGCAAATCATTAACATCACGTATATTTATTATAATTGTGGTGGAATTTTCATTTAAACTATCAGAGGCCACCAATTTAAGTTCATACTTTTGGTTTTTTTTTTTTAATTTAATTTGGGGTTTTAATTACGCAGTTTTGTTTTATATAGAGATAATTTAACATAAAAATGAAAATAAACAAAAAAAATATATAATTCAAATTAATTTTAAAATAAAAAAAATATAACAAAATTATACATAAAATGTAATATTACAAGAATTTTTTATTACACAACTTTAGGGATAATTTGATTTACACACAATGATTTCTTAATATAATTTGTCAATATATATATAACAAAATATTTGCAAATCATAAAAATATATAGAAAATTTAGTCAATTTCTTATAGCACTAAGTTGCTTTCAACAAATTTGATCAATTCTTAACTCTATCATTCACTAGAAACTAATATGTTTTACATACAAATGATATTGTTTTCACACAGGTCTTACAGCATACGACAAATACGACTGTAAAACAGTGCTTGCGAACCAGTTTGTAGCGAAGCCAGCTCCTGTTTTATAAGTAATATTCCCTTTAAATCTTCTTCTGCCCCTAAATGCATGCTTTAAAATAACCCTATCAATGTACTTTTATTTCTTTGCTATTAAAAGCTTCAAATATTTTTTTAAGTCTTTAGAAAAAAACTTTTAATTTAAATATTGTCTTAAATATATACATATTTGTTTAAGTTTTTTCTGTAAAATTTATGCGAAGTGATTATTGTCTGTTTCATAGTGTTGACAGTGAAGTACAATGTTGTTGATTTTAATTCATTTTTATAAAAAAATTTACACTGTTGTATCATTTTTTTTCCTGTCTAACTATAAAACAAGAAAAGTAAATAAAATATGTTTTAAAATACTCGAACAAAATGCAAAAAGCAGTAAATGTTAACACAATGTTATAGGGTATTCACACTTTGTTTAAAATTAACCTGATACTGCATACTTTTAGGGGGGCTTATTGGAAGTATAATTCAAAATATCTTAACAAGGACAACTTTCTAAGGCTACAAGTTTTTAACTTATGATTCATGTTTCAAATAAGTACAGTGTCTGGATTTACATTTCCATAGCAAAGTGTCTACAGAAGGCCATTTTCCATAGCATCGGAAGAAGAAACTTTTCTTTAAAAATTTATCCAAAGAAGACCATTTTCTATAGCAAGGTGTCTAAAGAAAACAAGTTTCTGTGTCTTCATCATTCTAACGAAATGTGTCTCAGCAAGACACTTTTCTAACGAAATGTGTTTCCGAAGACACTTTTCTAACAAAATGTGTCTCAGCAAGACACTTTTGAAACGAAATGTGTCTCAGCAAGACACTTTTGAAACGAAATGTGTCTCAGCAAGAAACTTTTCTAACGAAATGTTTCTCAGCCAGACACTTTTCTAACGAAGTTTGTCTCAGCAAGACAGTTTTCTAACGAAATATGTTTCAGCAAGACACTTTTCTAACGAAATGTGTCTCAACAAGACACTTTTCTAACGAAATGTGTCTCAGCAAGACTCTTTTCTAACGAAATGTGTCTCCGCAAAACACTTTTCTAATAAAATGTGTCTCAGCGAGACACTTTTTTAACAAAATGTGTCTCAGCAAGACACTTTCCTAACGAAATATGTTTCGGCAAAATTCTTTTCTAACGAAATGTATCTCAGCAAGACACTTTTCTAACGAAATGTGTCTCCGCAAGACACTTTTCTAACGAAATGTGTCTCCGCAAGACACTTTTCTAACGAAATGTGTCTCCGCAAGACACTTTTCTAACGAAATGTGTCTCCGCAAGACACTTTTCTAACGAAATGTGTCTCCGCAAGACACTTTTCTAACGAAATGTGTCTCAGCGAGAAACCTTTCTAACGAAATAGAACCCGGCAAGACACTTACCAAAATGAAAGCGACAATTTTTAAAAATAAACGACCCTCATTTAATACTACAACGTTTTCCAAAATATGCTGCATACTTTCAGGAGTAGTAAAAATTCCTAAATGCATGTTAACTATGTTCAACTTAAATATGATATTTCTTTTAGCATAGATTTTCAAATAAAAAATAATATTTATAGTGTCCTTTTGTTTAAAAATTTAATAACATTGTCACAACTATAACTGTGAATCCCTTTTATACACAAATGACAAATAACATGATGCTACAAATACAAATCTTTTCATCATGGAAATATTGTGATCCTTTACACTTTTTACACATATAAACATAAAAAATGTATGATGCTAGAATGTAAAAAAATACGAAAAATGGAAAACAAGAATTGACACCCAATATATATAATATAAATACAAACAAGTGTTAAATAACATAAATATTTAAAATACATATAAATAAAATTAAAAACGAAATGTTATACAGTACTATAAGGCAGGAGGGAAAAAATATGTAGAGGAATTTTATATGTATGTTTATAGGAACTATGACATGATTGACATATTGTCACTATAAAACGAAAAACAAGCAGTACCATAAAAAAAAGAGCAGAATATGGGAATATACTAAAAAAGTATTGGCTCATACTGGCCCTTGTATAATAAAACTGTTTTTTTGTAAAGCAAACATAAGCCAAATTCAATATCAGTTTTATAAAATAAATACAATATTATATTAAATTAAATATAGAAGAAAAAAACTAAAACAACAATTATTTTAATTAAAATTGTGTTGTAGTTGTAGCTGGGGTTTTGGTTTTTAACTAAAACGAAAAACTATAAACAATTTGCATATAAAATATTCATGCATACAATTTTTGTAGATTTTTTTGATGGAAAACTACTGCTAAAATTAAACTAGCAAACAACAAACAAAAAAATACTAAAACAAAAAAGAGAAAAAAAAAAAAAACGCCAAGAACTTTGAACTGAAGCTTTGTTTGCAAATGAACAAATGTAAAAAAATTAATAAAATGAGTAGAATTTTTTGTTAGTAACCTGTAGCACACGTTTGGGTAAATTACGATCATCTTCTTCGGTGATTTGGGTGCGATAGGTGGGTCTCTCAAATACGGGAGGATTATCGTTGACATCTTTAACGTGTATTATAACGGTGGTATAGTTTTCCTTTAAATTATCCGAAGCAGCTAAACGTAGCTCATACTAAAGAAGGTTGGAGGTGGGTTTTGGTTTTTTTGTTATAATGTTAGTGTTATAGATTATTTATAAAAAAGTTGTAATGTTTTTCTAATATAAATATTATTTATTTTAATATTGCTGTAATATGTGTTTAATATTTGTTCATTTAAGATAATTATAAGTTGTTTTTCTAATTTGTATTCTTAACATCTGTTAAATTCTTCAAATTTGTTGAAAAATAGTTATAATTTGAGGTATACTTTTAGGATAATATTTAAAACTAAAGATTTCAAGTTTTGGATATTTGAATGGAAAAGTCTTGTACATATATTTGCAGAGTGAAAATCTAAATAATTCATACCTATTTTCGTCCATATATAATCAACGCTTATATATGGACGAGACTACGTACGTGATTTTATGACGATCAGGACGATCTTGGTTATTTGATTTTGATTAATCCAAATATTATTTTAACTGAATTTTGTCTCGATGCAAATATTTCCTTTATGATAATTGCGGTATGTGTGCTATGATTTCATTTAATTTATTTCTGCTGAATTTTATATAGACAACGAAATACATAAGGCATTTACTAGGGCTAAAATCCTATTCCAGGAGGATATTTGCATCATGGATGGATTTTAACCAATAGCTTTACTTATCAACTGATCTTAAAAATTGCGACCAGTACCTTGCGCACAATATTTACCGAAACATACAGACGGAATGGCGGACAGCGTTAAAAGTGCTTACGAGATATTTAGTACACTTGAAGGTAAGCGCGCTATAAATATTGTTGCGTTATAAAACAAAATTAATTTAGAAAATTCTTTAAAGAATTACATAGCAATTTCCTCAAAAGTACAATACAATTATTAGTATTTAAGTAGAAAAGCTACTTCGAAAACCGATGTAAATGAAGAGAAGAGAATTAGATTTTTCTCAAAACATAAGTAGCAACTCTTATATAAACATTACCCCTAAAAGACACCTCATTTAACAAGACTTATTTTTCGTTATTTTAACTATTTGTAATTTGTTTTGAAATCCCTAATTCTTGTAAATTTTTCATTTTCAGGTCTTTTATATAAATTTCTTAAAATTTTAACCAACTTACCCTTCTGCGTGTCTCGTAATCCAAAGCACCCGCTACATAAATAGCGCCAGTCATATTTTTGACAGCAAAGGCACCACCAATATTACCGCTAGTGATTTCGTAACGTATGCGAGAAGCTATAGAAAGGGATTTTTAATAAATATTAGTAAAAAAAAACTTATGGAAAATAAGTTTGTTATAAATGCAAAGAAGTTTTAAAGATTTGAAATAAAATTTGCTCAAAATTATATTTTGTACTATACTCTCTTGTATCCCATAAACTATGCTTTGGTTTTATAAAACACCAAATCTCTAACAGTACTTTTGAGGAAGGAAACCAACACATACAAGTTCTTCGCGGGTAGGGACCGATTTTAGTTATAATATTTCATCTGATAGTGAATTGTAACCTTGACATGGCGTTGAATAACGTGGGATTAAATTTGCATATGTTACACTCTGTGACAGATCTCAGAACTAATTCTGTTTTACACGTAACGGTCACCAAATTGGATTAAAATTTATGAATAAAATCTTTTATCAAATATAAGGTCTGTTCATTTACTTTCCCAGTAAATACTTGCAACGAGAGAATAAAATCAAAATATACAAAATTACTCTCTTAAATTCTCAAAAATAGTAAAAAGTAAATGAACGCTTTTCCAGTAACAAAAAATTTATACACACAATTTTCATATTTTTTCCTTTTAAAATGTATAAATATTCACATTTTCTTCAATTTTATTTTTTTCAGCACAAAAATAAAATTGTAAATAAATAAACAATAACACAAAACATATGAAATATAAGCTGCTAACTATTACGAGTTCAAAATAGAACTTGTAATAGTTTGCAACGAGAGAACACTCTCTAAAATTTATACGCTCTTGATTTTTTCTCTACTTGCTGGTTTTTTGAGTTAATGAACGATTTTCCAGTAACAATTGTTACTAACTAGTAACAACTTTTAGTTATTGAACAGAGCTATTGTTTAAAATTTTTTGTGATTAAGTGATATAAAATTCAAATTTTTAAAAAATTTTGATAGTTAAAATATATTCTTTTTCGAAAATATTTTTCGCTTTGATTTTTTACTTGATTGACTTGTGTCCTTTATAAAGCAAAAATAATCCAACTGGATACCTCACACTAGCACATTCATTTTGTCGTATTCACTGAATCCCATGCTTCACTTCACTCGACAATGCTGTAAAATCCCAGCAGTTAAGCAAGTAGTCAATGTATCCATTATAGACAGTAATTGTCTCTAATATTTTATCACTTGGCTGATTCCAATATATATTTTGGGTCATTTGTAGTGCAGAGGGAAGACAATTGGTTACTTTATATATCCCAGGAAATCTAGCGTGAAGGCAATTGTCACTTAATTGTCTCTAAGTAATCTAGAGTGGAGTAACTTTAAATGTTTTGTGAGTAATTCATACAAACTGGTTTTATACAAATTGTGTTGATATAAGTATACTGATATCCCACGTAACTTAGCGTGAAGTCATTAGTCATTTTAGTCTCTCTTTGTAACCTATAGTGAAGTCATTTTGAACGTAAATTTAGCACTGCATTTTAGAATGTAGTTATTTTAGCCAACATAACCTATCTATTGAAGAGTTGTCGGAGGAAGGTTTGTTTACAAGCAATTATTTATTGGACTGCCTATAATATGACTTTTTAGCACCCGCACTTGTTAAAATAACTAGTTATGTAGCTGATCAAGTTACCAGTTAAGTAGCTAGTAAGGTAACTGACGCTATTTAACCAGCATGTGAATCCAATGCGTTGACTACTTTGAACCAGCTATTAGACATTCTCATTGTAGTTAAAAAGGGTAAATTGACCCCCTGATTAGGACATGCACGTGTTAAAATAACTAGTCACGTAGCTATTAAAATAACTAGTTCCCACCCTAAATGATAAGTAAAATCCCTATACACTGCTTCATTGTGACATGAAATCATAACCCAACAAACCATTTCTTAAGCAAAATATAACTAAATTGTAGAATAAGCTTATCATAAGAGATTTTCTACAACTTTTTATAAAAGTGTTTTGAAAATGCTTCACATGACAATACTTTTTACAATAGTAATTGCTTTACACTTAGTTTATATAACAATTTAACAAATATCATTGCAACTGACTTATGCTCGCAATAGTTTTGTAAGTGTTTATGAGAATAATATCCTGTTATTTGACGCATACCTGAATTTCGTATTATTCGTTGAAGTTTTTAGTCTTAATATTTAGTTCAAAGAGTGAAGTATTTCAAAAAGTATGAAACTTTTAAAAAAGTAATTATTAAAATAATAAAACTTAATGAATTTCAGAAAAATTAAATTCTTAAGAAAAAAGTGTACAAATATTATTTGGCTATATTCCCAAGCTTACAAAAATATTACGAATGTAAGCTTATTATATACTACAGACAAGTAATATTATCGGTAGTGTTCAGTTTTCATTATTAAATAATTGTTAATAAGACTTTTACAATATTAATCACAACACTTTTCTAAGCTTAAGGCTAATTTTGTTAACTTTGTTACAAGTGATTTCTAAATAGTTTTGGTTTGTTGGGATACCATATACTCTCATTGTCATATACTGTCTCTCATTCTATACTCTGTTGTTTTGTTCTGTCGTTGGTTGTTATTGTTCCTCATTCTCACTCATTTGTTTTGTAAATACTTAAATACCCATCGATCTGAAGTAACTGTTGTGCTGCTGAATGTCTTGAGTAGCATATAAATGTGCTTGTGTAGCCCTTTACTTCACACATCCCAGGTGGAGTCGATATTTATATTTCATTTTAGGAAGTAATTATTTTATTGGATAAAACCTGATACTTAGTAACCCGGAGTGTGGAGTAAATGACTTGACTTAAGAGTTCCAAGTCATTTTAAGGATTGAAATAACTACAATCGTCTCTGTTTATAACATAACTATAGTTATTGCCAATAAAGCAAACAAATAATATTCAGAACTTGATTTATCTGCAAACAATAGTAAGTTTTTCGAAGTCATTCCAATAGTGTTTGAACGAGGCTTTTATCGATTTTTATTAAAAGTACTTTTATCTTAATAATTTTATCTACACGTAGAAAAAAATATAGTTGTGCATGTTTACTGTAACCATTTCAAAATTTTTAACAATATTATAGTCACAGTAACTATTTATATGATTGTGGTAACAATAATATGGTTAATTAACGATTCACATAATTGTATTAACCATATATATGGTTACAGTAAACAAGTATATGTTTGTGACAACCATTTTATTGATGTTTATAAAAAAATTATTTTTGGAAAAGGTTTCTACCACAATTTTTTTTCAATGTAATTTTCTTGAAGAAATTTTACATCACAAGTCCCGTTTTCGTGCATAATTTCTAAAACTGCATTACTTACATTACAATATCTAAGTGCATATACTTACATTCATCATGATCTTTGGCAGTAACTGTTAATACCGTATGCTGTATATCTTCATTTTCATCGACCTCAGCTTCATATAAACTCTTATCGAAATAGGGAGGATTATCGTTCTTATCCGCAATGCCAATACGTATGAATTTTGTCACTATTAGAGGGAGTAAAAGAGAGAAAAAAATAATAAAAATTAATAAAGCTACACTTAAGTAATTATCACGTTTTTCATATAAAAATTATTATTTTTATTAAAACCAGCAACATACACTCGCAAGACAACCGAATAGTAAAGAGAAACGTGTTAGTATGTAAGAACTGTCTAAGAAAAATAAATTATTAACAATTACTTTAAGAATATTTTAATTCCAGTAATATGTTTATTTATGCTAAACATGTTTGGCATAAATTAAATTAAAATACTTTCTCCCTTTGGTTTATATTAATACGTATAGCAAATAAACTTATTTATTTTATTAAGTGTTGCATAAATATTTTATTTATTTATTTATAAATTAAACACACAGAAAAATATATGCATAACGCCTTTAGTTATGCTGTAATATGATAAATACTGTTAAGCCTTAAAGTATGTTATATAAATATGCTTTATAGATTAATAAATTATTTAAATACCATAATTTCTTAGATTTATTTGTAAAACTTTTTTGTTTTTGCGAAATTTTTGTAAATATTTGCATACTTTTAGGTGGTGTTTTTTTGTTTTCATAAAATTGCCTTCGAAAACTTAATTATTCTTGTTTATTCCAAAAGTTTATCTTGTTTTGTGTGCGTTCATTTGCCAGACAATATTGTTAAAACTGACAGCATAAATATGATACAGTATTTAGTTTACTAAATAATATGTAACTGTCAACTGCATTTAAACAGACTAACACAATGTTGAAAAAAAAAATACATTTTAAAATATTAGCAAAATATGTAACTAATTTAAATATTTTTGGTGTTGCAGAAATGTAACAACAAATATTTAGGAAATATGTATATAAAAATTGGGTAGAAAAAACAGAAAACCAACTTTCATAGCTGCTGGCTGGTTTATGGTAAATGAACATCATAAAATATTAGAAATGTGTGTGTTTTAAAATAGAAAAGAATAAAAAAACTTTTATTTAAATATAAAATGGAGTGATTTTAAATATTTAGTTTAACTATTGAACTGAAGATTATTATGTTAGTGTGGAACAGACAAGGTCAAAGTTTAAAATATAGTTTTTGAAGAAAAAAATAAATTTTATTTTAACTAAATACTTCACGATTCTCAGCAAGTTTTTGAGAAATTCTAAAACCCATATTCATAATTAATGTTTAAATTTACCGAAACGTTCTAAATCAAATTTTATTTGAAACATTAGCTTAACAAACCTTTGAAAAATTTTTTAATTGATAATCAATAGGGAATTCAATTTAATGAATTTTTAATTAATTCACTTAAATTTTGTTCGCAACTGCTCTGATGTACTGTATTTAATATTGTACTTTGTCTGCCAGACTTGTTTATTATAAATTCTAATTGTATTTGTATTAACTGCAGACATATTTTGTTTCATAAAATTCAAATTTTAATTGTATTTGTTATTTATAATTTACTTAATTAAACTTTTTATAATACTGTCTTAATAACAATGTTAATTTGCATTTAAAATCAGGTCATCTACAAAAGACATTTGGCAAATAATTATCATTTAAAGCTAAATATTTGACAATTTGTATACAAATTTTTATTAGGCCTAAGCAAGTTAGGCAACAAATAAAATTATATAATTTTATTTAGCTACAATAACAAAACATATAAAAATATATTAAGCAGATGGTCAAGATAATAATGTATAAATACATAAATTAGTCAGAATTTATTTGAATACATATTTAAATGAAAACTGTATTTGTATTTTTCATAAATAATTCTTTAAAATTATTTATTAAACCTTGCCAATTATATGTATGTACTGTTATAATGGCTATTTTCCTCTTATTTTTAAACCACAGTACGTATGAATAATATTATTCATACTCAAACGTAAGTATTCATACGCAATTCGTACTCATGCATGGAGTCGTGCATATATAAAAAGACTCGTATTTTTGTATATATACTCCCACTATTGCTCTCCTTCTCTATGGCTCTCTGCTTTGTTGTACTTATTGGTATTGTTTGTATAAATGTATGTGTGTTTATTTGGAATTATTGTCGCCATGATTGTTGTTTGTTTATTAATGTTTTTGTTGTTGTTGTTATAGTTGCTATTATCGGCTTAAATGAAATTGTTTTTATTATTTAAAGGAGTCTAGTTTTAGGAGATCAATAATTGTTAATAATTATTTGTAATTCATATTATGTAAAGGCACTATAAGGTGCCTATAATTTTAGGAATTGTTTAAAATTTAACGGCAATGTTCCATTATTATACACAAAAAGTTTTTATTTATAATGAAATTTTTAATTTTTTGAAACTCTATAAATTTCTCATTGAATAAGGTGTGAAACAAATTCTTGGAATATTCTTGAAATAAATTAATTAACATAAACAATAAAGCTATTATTATATTATAATAACATTTTTATTTTATAAAACAAATTTTACAATATTATAATTTCACTATCAATTAGTAGCTAAGTAAACAAATTCATGGAATATTCTTGAAAACTTTTAGTTCATGTAGAAAAACTCAAAAATATTTTAAATATAATTTTTTTTTTTTTTATAAATAAAGGGAGTTTTTCTAGTTCTACCGGCCTTAGAACTAGAAATTGTAAAAAATAACACAAAAAAGTAAATTTTAGAAAAACTATTTTTTTTATTCGAAACATCAATGTTAATAAAATCTCAGTTAAACATTTTTCCATGCCTTAATCGAGTTTTTCACATGACAACCTTGTTTTCTAGCAACGTCAACAACTTTCGCTAGTTTTTTCAGTCTGCCGTCGAATGTATTTTGGTGAATATTTTTTTGCAGTGCCATTGTAAATTTTTTTTTTTTAAAGAGTGTAAGAAGTATTCAGTGTCTTTCGTGAAAGAAATTTATTCCAGTCAAAAATTCAGTTTAAAAATAAAAATATTTATTATAAATTTTGCGTGAAATGGCACCCCTGTTCAGGTTTGAACAAAAAGAAGAACATGTTCAAAGGTGCCCCACATATCTTTTTTAACTCCTTTTGTAGATGTAGCTGCATTTGAGCTTGTATTTCTAAGCAATTTATATAAATACAGCTTTTTAAAGAAGAAGCCAGGTTCTTTTTATTTTTTATTTTTTTTTCCTGATATAGAAGACAAGTGGTCTATAAATGGCATAGAAATAAAGGCTAAACTTCCAACACCAGCAAACCAACCTGGAACATAGAGGATAGCTGTGATGATGAATTTTGACTTCGATTTCTCTAAATTTAAAATGGGTTAATGTGATTTATATTTTACTGTGAACTCCTTGAAAAGGGTATTTTTATACCCTTCACCTTCGTGAGAAGGGTATATATAAGTTTGTCATTCTGTTTGTAACTTCTACAATATAATTTTCCGACCCTATAATATATATATATTCTGGATCCTTATAGATAGCGGAGACGATTAAGCCATGTCCGTCTGTCTGTCTCTCTATCCGTCTGACTGTCTGTCTGTCTGTCTGTTGAAATCAATTTTCTGAAGACCCCAGATATCTTCGGGATCTAAATCTTCAATTATTCTGTCAGACATGCTTTCGAGAAGTTTGCTATTTAAAATCAGCAAATCCATAAATAGCGGAGATATGAGCAAAAATCTAAGACAACCTCTGAAAATTTCATCATAAAAAGACACTGACAAAAAAGCAACAAAACGTATGTTTGGATGTGTGTTGGATTCCTTGGTTTGCGTATTTTGTTTTTTTTTTCACCTTCGTGAGAAGGGTATATATAAGATTGTCATTTCGTTTGTAAATTCTATAATGTAATCTGTTTGTCAGCAATTAAATGCAAACTTTTTAAAAGTATTCTTGATATATTTAGGCTGGTACAAATACACTGAAAGTGGGCAGTTAATGCATCCACAACAAAGATGAAGGACATAGGGTACAACTAGAGGCGCAACTGAGAGTAAGCTGAGAGTAATAATAATTACTCTCTTCACACGTACTCGTGATATGTGAATTCACCATACTTGTGAGAGAATTTAACACATCAAAATACTTGAAATTTTAACTTCGATTTTCCGACAAAATATAGACCGAACCGCTTTATTAGACTTGTACACAATTCTTGACAATTTTTTTAAATACTTTGCACGACACTTTTATTTACAAAACGCGTTAATTTTCCTCAAATGAAAAAATTTATTTTTTATTAATTTTTGACACTTTTTTATCTGTGATAGAATTTAATTTATGGAACAGAGTTTCTATTTTTGGTATTGAAAATAGAAGAAAATTTAAATTAATTAATATGCAAACATTTTTATAGAACTCTGTGTGTCTGGTGAAAATTAAAAAGTCACCAGTCAAAAATATGTACTAATACATTCTCACGACTTAGGTTTTTGACAACAGACTTATGTTTTTTCCCTCTCAGTAACGCTTCTATGGATATATTATTCTATGGTGAAGGGTATATAGCACTCTTACTTGTTTTTTTTTTAACAATTTATTTAACTCAATTAAGCATTTATAACATTCGTACTTTTTCTGTTTAAGTTTGCTACTTATTTATGTACCTTCACTTTAAAAAGGTTATTTTTGAGCTGAATTTGCGTTTTTATGCTATGAAGTTTTTTATTATACCCTTCACCATGAGTGACAACGGTATACATAAGTTTGTCATACCGTTTATAATTGCTACATTTTTCATTTGCGACCCCACAAATTATATATATTCTGCATCGTTATATATAACAAAGTCGATATAGCCATGCCCGTCTGTCCGTCTGTATGTTGAAATCAACATTCCGTAGCTCCCAAATAACTTGCAAACATAATTGATATATCAATATATCGGGAATTCTTCCGGTTCGGTCAATATTTAAAATGGAAAAAATCGGCCCACAAATCTCAAAACCGAGACAACCTCGATTTTTGGCCTATTTTCGATCTATATATCGATTACTAAGTCATTAATATAGACAATATGGATATCTAATGATAGATATTTCAAATACCATTGCAACGATGTATATAAAGCAAAAGTAATTTGGACCTACAATGGGTCAAAATCGGGAAAAATATTTTTTAACCCGAATTTTTTTTTTTTGCAAAAAAAAATTTGTTGTCATAAGTTTTTTTTCACAAATAAATTAAAAAAAAATTTGGAAAAAAATTTTAAAAAATATTTTGAAAAAAAAAAAAAAAATTTTAAAATTTTGAATCACAATTTTGAAAAAAAAATTAATTTTGTTTACCTAAAAATATTTAAAATTTTTATTTAAAGTATAATTTGGTAAAGGATATATAAGATTCGGCACAGCCGAATATAGCTCTGTTACTTGTTTTTAAATGCCAATGTTTATGCTTTTTCTTAATAAATAAATAGAATTTATTATATATCAAAAAATAGAAAGAACTGTTTATGGTGTTTTTGAACATAAATGTATAAGAAACAATTGTCGTTCAAAGCTTCCCCAGCCTAGTTCAAAGCTGCCCGTATGGTGTACACATTTGAACACAATGACTTCATCCATTAAACAAATAAAATAAAAATGAAATCGTACTAAAAATAAGATATTTGTTTATTTCCAAACATATTAATTAAATTATATCAACAGTCTATAATTCAAAAACATAAATTTTTATAAGGCTTGAAAGCAAAAAGTGTTCAAAGGCATTAACATTTGAAAATGATTTCAGGCATATGGCCACCGTGACTTTTGTTGACGAACCGCATTCTGGACGCCCAATTTTGGGTCACTTTTCCAAATAATAATGCGAACAATGTTGGTACCCAAGGAGTCAATTGTTGCTGGTTTAACAGCATAAACCAGTGACTACACGTGGCTCCACAGAAAATAATCGAGAGATGTTAAATCGCTCCACCTTGGAGGCCAATTGACAGGTACATTGCACGAAATCAAGTTATCGCCAAATTTTGATTAGCTCCATCACTGAACACAATTTTATCCAACTTCTGCTATACATTTTTCCAAGTGTTTCACTGAATTAGCATATATTAAAAAAAAAGTACACAAAATATATGTAATTTTCATGTTTCGTTCGTTTATACACCCTTTTACGCCTCCAAGCTTTAAATATTTCCTAAACCCAAAAATAATTTTATAGACATTTTTTAATTAAACAACAAAAAAGTTTGAAATAAAATATTGCATTTTTGTATCCCTTCAATATTCATATGAATGAGTTTTTCCAGTTTTTTGCAAACTTTTTAACCACTTCCTTTAGTTATGCATGTTAATTGTTGTGGCGGAAATTGTTGAATAAATTTCAAAAACAATATGTTGTTTTACTTAGTTTTGGCGTTAACACCAGAAAAACAGCAATCCATAGGAGGTCAACAGCGGCATTTATAATCATGAAACTATAAATGTGGTGAAATTAATGCATAACTACAAAAAAATTGTATGTGACAGATAGATATACATTTTATGTTTGGAAGAAACTGAACCAACTCGGAAAGGTCGAAGGACTTATTTACTTTTTAACATAAAGGGAACAATCAAATGGATCCCAGTGAGCTGTACATAAGACGGAAATAACTCATTCAATAATATCGTATTCGAAAATTTCCAAGGTCTATGCTTTTCGATGCCTGTAGAACTGTTGGAGACACTCATTAACACCAGGTGCCGAACATAACGGCTTATATACCTGTAGACACTATTAATGTCAACGAAGTTTCTAAAAATGATCAAATATGAAACATAAATCACCATTAAGCTAATCAGATTACAAGTGCAAACTGTATAACAGCTTATTATAATCCATATTTCATGTTGTCTTTATGCCAACCACTGCTGTGGTACTAATTGTTATGCTTAAACATAAATTGTTTTCACCAGCCTTAAATATGGATATATATCATTTTAAAAATTTAAAAAAAATTATTACAACTTTTATTTTCTTTATAGAAAAACAATTTCATGTAATTCATTATAAAAAAAAAACATTTAATTAAACTGAAATTATCTCCCACATTTTTTTTTTTTTTTGTTATTTATCGATTATTTTTAAATTAATATGACACACATATTTTTTTTTTATAAATGAGTTCTTTTACAAGAAGGATTTTCATTTAATTTAATGATAAATCGAATTTTAATTGAATTTTTACTCTTGAGGGACTGTGGTTACAAACCACAAATAATTTTAAATTGTACCCGGAAGTTTTATTTCTAATACCACAATAATAACAATAAAAAACAAAAAGAATTATATTGAAACACAAAAAAATAAATAGAATATTTTTACAATTTTTCTGCAAATTGTTTTTCTACAAAAAAAATATAAAAAAAAACAGAAAGCAGAGCAGCAAACCAATTCTCTTGACAATAAAAGACGGAAAAACTATTTAATACTGTTGAAATTCAGTCAAGTGTTAAACTTAGCGATAAACTTTACTGGTTTTGTGTAAGTTTCTTTTTTTTTTGTGCTGTGCTACATTCCTCCATGCCACCAGCAGCTTTATGGCTCTAGGGCCATAACGACAAAAAGGGGGGGAGCAAATACTAACAAACTTTCAAATTGTTTAAGAAATAATATTGTTATAGGAAATTTATCCAAAATATTATAAAAAATAATGGAATAAAATATATGTTTCTTGTTATTGTGCCACATACAGTTGTAAGAAATTGTAATTTATGTTACTTTAACCGTTGTTTAGTTTTGACTCAATCTCTCTGCAGTCAAACGCTTTTCCGTTTTAAGAAAAGTTTGCAAGTAATTGAATTTATCTGTAAATTAAACCATTTCGTTATTTTCATTCAAGTTCCTAAGGAAAAGTGTTCATTTTGATTTAAGTATGGATAAAATGTTTAGTTTATTTTATAGAGATATCAAAAATAATGAGTTGGTATTATACTAGGTTTTTTCATAGTTTTTATGGCAAATAAATGATTTATTTAAGAAAAATAATGAGAAATTCATTACATATTCAAGCATACATGCAGTATTCGTTTGCATAATAAATTAAAACAAGTAACAGAGCTAAATTCGGTTTTCCCGAATCTTATATACCCTTCACCATAGAATACATATTTACGTACATTGTATTTACCCATGCAAAACTCTTCATATAGCAACAACAATAAGAAAAAATCATAATATCAATCATAATATGCAAAACATCCGATAATCGTATTCACACGTTGAGTGCTCACTGATAACTAACCAAATAAACATAACAATTATTTTGCACTATTGTTGAACAAATAACAACAAACAACTACAAAAATTAAAATAAACGAAACGCAATCAAATACATACAAATTATGCATGCCTGTGTTTAATTTATAATTCTTATTAATTTCATCTCATTCCACATTGTAGAATTTTGTTTTTGTGTGTGCGTGGTGTTTACGTATGATAGAGTTGCTCATATGAGAGCAATGTCACAAGTGTCACATGAAACATTGTCAAGTCATGCTAGGCTCTTCAAACATGCTCGATATGGCACACGAAGGCAAACGATGTCATTTTGCTGACCATGACTTTAATAATTTTTAAAGAATTTCTTTAAAATAAAAGGAAGTGGGAATCATTTCGTTTGAAAAGGGAAAGTATAAGAACTAGAACAAATTTTGGAAGCTGAAGAGGAAACATAGCGCTCACGCTATGCTTTACAAAAGACATGGTTTTTGTAGGTAAGCTCCCACTTGAAAGCTTAAAATTCGTCGTTTATTATCTTACACTAAGGGCTGAGATCGAAAAAACCTTTACACACGATTTTCATTAAAACTTTTTATCCAAGTATTTTTTGATTTTTTTTCTTGATCAAATTTCCTTTGTGAAGCATGTCAGTTATTATGTTTAATATCAATTATGCTCATTAGTTGGTAATCTGATTAAAATGAGTGACCAGCAAAAGTGCGTACTAAAATTATTAAAGATTTTCAACAAAACCCAACTTGCTCCAACAAAAAGTTGGCCAAACAATCAAAGATCTACCGTCAAACTGATACCAAAGCTATTAAACAGTATCGGGAGAACTTGTCCGTTGATAGAAAATCTTGTTCATGTAGAAGGACTGATCCACATGATATTTCGAAAGCCAATAGAAAGCATTTTCAAAAGAGCTCCCAACACATCTGGTAGGAAAGCAGCCCGGTTAGCTCAGTACTCGGACTATTTGTTACGAAAAGTTAAAGCCAATGCTGGTTTAAAAACATACAAGGCTCAAAAAGTTCCTGACAGGAACTCTGCTAAAAATTGAGAGAACCAAGACAGAGCACGGAAATTGAAATCAAAGTTTATGCATAAAATATATCTCCTGGAAAATGGACGACGAAACGTACGTTTGGAAATATTTTCGCAGCTTCTGGGTCAATATTTGTATATTGCTGATGCTCGAGGGAATATTGTAGAAAACTTTAGGACTCAAAAGCAGAAAAATTTTCCAAAAAGTTTTTAGCATGGCAAGCAATATGCAGTTGCGGCAAAAGAAGCCAAACATTTGTTACAAATGGCTCTATAAATACCGAAATTTACATCAGGGAATGTTTGCAAAAAGGTATGCTTCCATTCAAAAGTCTTCTTAATGTGTCCACTTATTTTTGGCCTGATTTGGCATACTGTCACTATGGCAACCAAGGTCTTAAGTAGTACAAGAACAATAATGTGGTATTTGTACCAAGAGAGGCAAATCCTCCAAACTACCTGGAGCTAAGACCAGTGAGGAGATATTGGGCTCTTGTTAAAAGAGAATTGAAGAGCACAAAACAGGTGTCCAAAAGTGTGATAGATTTTAAACGGAGATGGACTACCTGTTCGAAAAAAGTGACAGAAAGCTCTATAAAAACATTAATGGAAGGGATTCCGGAAAAGGTTCATAAATTCATCATTAGTGATTAGAACTATAAAAATAATATTTTTTATAAGTTGTAGTAATAATTCTAATCAAAAAAAAAAATAAAATAAGACTGTAAGTTTCGTGGTTTCATTTTTATTAACATATATGTTTGTCAATATTTCATTTCATAAGCGCCTTTTGAAGTGCTTGAACAAATTCCTTTGTTTTTTTTTAGTAAAATGTCCAAATTATCACTATAATTTTCCACAATTTATTTAACACACCATTAAAGTAACTCCTGTTTACTATTTCTAACACATTAACAATTAAATAAAATCCTCTATTCTCAACATATTAAGATAACTATATAGAAGTTTAATTTATTTAAATAAAAACATTTTTGAAAACACAGCAGTCTCTGTTACAACTAAGAAAAAACAAAATAAATTGAAATTAGCATTTGTTTTTAAACTAATATATAATATCCTTGTTGTTATCTTAATAACCAAACAATTATACAAATAACAACAACAACATCTAGCCCAAAATAAATAACAACAAATTATATACAAACATAAATACACACACATATGTATATAGACATACGAGTACCCAGCAGTTGAGGAAGTAGTCAATGTATCCCTTATAGACAGTAAATGTCAATAATGTCTGATCATTTGGCTGACACATTTGACACGTTTGTGCTCTTTGTATTGCAGATACAAGTCAATTGTTTACTTTATATATTCCAGGTAATCTATCGTGAAGTCAATTGTCACTTTAGAGTCGCTAAGTAATCTATAGTGTAGTCATTTTAAATGTTTATTTGGTACTGTACTATAAAAAGTCATTTGACACGTGTGTGTTTTGCGTAATACAGATAGAAGTCAGTTGGTTTCTATATATATCCCCGGTAATCTAGCATGTAGTCAATTATCACTTAAATGTCTCTAAGTAATCTAGAGTGTAGTCACTTTAAATGTACTTAAATTAATTTTTTGTTTAAATAATTGTGTTGATGTAATTTGAACATTTATTTTGTACTGTACTTTAAAAAGTAGTTATTTTACCTACCAGAAGATATCTATTGGAAAGTTGTTGGAGGATGGTTTGTTCACAAGCAATCGGTTATTGAACTGTCTATGAATTGTCTTTTTAACTGACTGCTTGAGGTCAATTAGCAGGCGTACATTTTAAAATAACTATTTATGTAGCTGATCAAGTAACCAGTTAGGTAGCTGGTAAGGTAACTGACTCTATGTAATATGTATGTGAATCCAATACGTTGACTTCTTTGGAACAGCGATCAAACAGTCTAATTGTAATCCAAAAGGATCAAGGAGCTAAGGACATTTACATGTTAAAATAATTAGTTACGTAGGTAGTTATTTTGTCTAGTTGTCATCCTAAATGATAGGTGAAATCACTACTTCGGGACAGTCTCCTAGAACAGCTGGGTATTAACAAAAACTTTCTGTGTAAGTGAGAGAGTGCTAGAGACAGAAGGTAGTCATTTCTAAATAAGCTTTTCAGGTGAATTTGTATAATTTGATGTGTGTCTGTATAGATGTCATTATGTATTTAGTTAAGGTATTATCATAAACTCACACACACACTCACGTATATACTCTTATGTGTATTACACACTAATACATTTACATGTTTAAGGATTTATATTTATACATTTATGGGTTCTTAAGATCTCTTTATGTTAATTTTATGTATTTTACTGTAATTTCTATATCAAATCTGTTGTAACTGCATAGTGGGACTGAATAAAAATATTTTGGATATCAACTGGCGGGTTTGAAATTTGATTTAAGTGTAGAAGAAGAGTAACAAATGTAGCCCATAATTTCCAAAATTATATTCAAAAATCCCAAGAAATGGGAATTTTAAATTTTTGCCCAATGGGATCACATTTGGTCCAAGGTTAGGAAAAATTGTATATGACATACTTATTCAAAACATATTATATAGAATATTATTCCTTTAGCGATTCTCTTCTTTAAGATTTCTACAAAAAATGGATTAAATTTTGAAGGACCTGTGATGGACCCTTATTAAAAATTGTAGAAATGATTAATGCCATAAGGAAAATAAAAAAAATATTGTACACTTGCTATTGTATGTGGGTTTTTCACTAAAAATCTATAAAATTTAACATTTTTGTAATATTCGACTATAAAAGCACCTAGTTTTACACTGATTTAAATTTGAATTTTGAATTTTGAATGTGATCATATATCAATTTTGAATAATATGGCATGGATTTTAACACAGAATACAAATATCGCCCAAGCCAGCCAAAAAAGTCTGAAGACCAAGAATTGGAGGCATTCTATCATGAAGATTGTTGTCAAACTCAACAGGAACTTGCAAAATCATTGGAAGCTACCTTAAAATGTTTGCAAGCAGCAGGATTCATCCAAAGGCAATGAAATTGGATACCATATGAATAGAAGCCGACAGACCTTGAAAGACGATTTTGCATGTTTGAAATGATGTTTGAACCCAATATAAGAAAATCAGTTTTGCACCGAATCATTGCTTGAGATAAAAAATTGATCCATTACGATAACCCGAAGCGTACGTGAAGCCTGTCAAACCAGTCGAATCGACATCAAAGGTAATGCTCTGAATTTGGTGGGAGCAAAAGGGTCATATCACATGTGAACTTTACCGAATGCAACTGATTAGTTAGAAAAGAGCATCTATCAAAAATTGCCCAAATATGATAGTAGACACAAACTGACATGACATAGCTCGTCCAAATTATGCAATATCTTTTCAAAACTATTTAGAACAAAGTGGTTGGGAAGTTTTGCTTCACCCGCCTTATAGGCCAGAATTTGTCCCATCTGCCTACTTTTTGTTTCGATCGCTACAGAACGCTGTCTATGGGATACTCTTCAGAGTATCCGAAATTGGCTTGATTCCTTATTAGTATCAACAGATGAACAGTTCTTTTCGCTTAAAATCCATATGTTGTTAGAAAGATGGGAACATGTCATAGCTAACAATGGCCAATACTTTGAATAAATTTATATTGTACAAATGTATCAAAATAAAAGCTAAACATTTTTAGATCATACACCCAATATGATTTTCAATATATCATAGTATTTAAAAACTGATTTTAAATACTATGATGTACTGCTTGCCTGCCCAGCTTTGGGATTTTAGAGCACTCAGCCTAAATTACAATTACGATACAAAATAGGGTAAATTCGGAAACTCCTATTAGTAGCATATTTTATGTATTCTCTATTTAAAGCTATTGCTTTGGTATTCCAAAAAAAATAGCATTTTTTGAGATAAATGATCGAATGTTTATTTCATAATAAAGAGGAAAGTATGCCGTTAATAATGAAAAACAACATTAACCAAATGGCCACCACGACCACGATTACAGGACCATATCCTTTTCATGAAATTTTCCATAACCAAATCGCAAAGTGGCTGCACTATGTCCTCGATAGCCTCACGAATTCTATCTTTAAGGTCTTGAATCGACGCTGGGCTATTGGAGTAGACCTTATCTTTCACGTGGCCCCAAAGGAAGCAGTCCCAAGGTGTTAATTCACAAGATCTCGGTGGCCAATTTTGATCACCTCTTCGAGAAACACGGTCCGGAAACTTTTCCCATAAAAGAGCAATGGTTTCGTTGCTTGTGTGGCACTTAGCGCCGTCTTGTTGAAAGTAAACTTTGTCCAGATCAATATCATCCAATTCCGACCATAAGATACGGTGTAATGACGTTTGTTGAATACCCAATTCCAAAGAACGACGAGGAATGGACAAACCTGGGTTTTCTGCAATACTTTGGACTACAGCAGCAATATTCTCAGTTGTTCTTGAGCGACGTGCACAGGTTTTATTCTTCACATCACTAACTTGTCTCAACAGCTCGAATTTTTCCACCAATTTCTGTATTGCGATCCGACAAGATGCTTCACGACGACCAAAAAATGCTTTAGTTTTGCAAACTGTGACTGCAAGATTTTCATAATTTTTGTAGTGAATTTTAATAATTTCAATGCGTTGCTGAAGCGTGTATCGTTCCATTTTTAGTAATGGCGTAGTTTCTACTTGTCAAATGTCAAAGAATAAAAGTTTCAAAAGTGACATCTACCAAAATACACCTCTTGTTGGAAAACCCTTTAGGAAAGCGTTATGAGTACCTCAAAGAAACTTAGAGTGATTGTGAGGTATCGACCAAACAAAGATGAACCCCAACTTTGTCTCAATTTTAAAAATTAAACTCGATTATTTTTGGACTCATAAAAATTATTGTCTTTAAACTCTTTCCTTAACATTTTTTTATTATTTTTTTTTTTGTTTACTTAACAGCTTGAAATTTGAATCAAATCAGTCCTAAATTGAGTTCGATATTGTAAAAAACCCGAGATATGTTGTAATTATGAAATTTAAATTTTTAAATCCAGACAAATAGAATGTCTGAGACCTCATAACGCCGCTCCTGAGGTGTCAGAATTTAACTCAGAGTTTAATTTATATTTATTTTTAAAATATTTGGATTCTATTCCACTGTCTATTGTATTATAGAGCTGATGTTGTTGTTCATGTTCTTGTACTTGTTAACATATTTTTTAGGTAACATGTGTGAGTGAGTAAGTGTGTTTATTTTCCTTGTTAAAGTAATTGTTATTTGTCCAAAATAAAATGAGATTTTTAACATGTGTATGTTTTAGTAATTACGCTGTGCAGCAAAATGGAATATTACAAATACATTAGCAAAATAACTAGGTGTATTTTAAAAGCCTGGTTGACTAGTTACTGTGGTGGCCTTTATTTTGGATTTTCTATGATCATAAAAACCAAATGCTGAAAAGTTGAGCCAAATCGGACAACGCGTTTTGAAAATATTCCCAAAAAATATTAATCATTGACATAGAAGGGAACTCAATGGGAGCATACACGCAGAAAAGAATATAGTTGTGCATTGTTACTGTAACCATTTCAACAATTTTAACAATATTATAGTCACAGTAACGATGACACCATTCACATGATTGTATCAACCATATACATGGTTACAGTAAACATGTATATGTTTGTGACAATCATTTATATGATGAATAATTGCATCAGAATATGTTGTTCTCAGATTATGATATCCATAAGCCGAGAGTAACATAATATGGTAAGTCCCTCATCATATAAATGGTTGTCACAAACATATACATGTTTACTGTAACCATATATGGTTGATACAATCATGTGAATCGTAAATTAACCATATTATTGTTACTACAATCATATATATAGTTACTGTGACTATAATATTGTTAAAAATGTTGAAATGGTTACAGTAAACATGCACAAATGTTGAAATGGTTACAGTAACAATGCACAATCATATTTATACCCTACACCACCATAGTGGGGAGGGTATAACGGATTTGTGCAGATGTATGTAACGCCCAAAAATATTAGTCTAACACCCACCTTAAAGTATACCGATCGACTCAGAATCACTTTCTGAGTCGATTAAACGATGTCCGTCCGTCCGTCCGTCTGGCTGGCTGGCTGGCTGGTTGGCTGGCTGTCCATGTAAACCTTGTGCGCAGAGTACAGATCGCAGTTTTGAAGATATTTCGATCAAATTTGGTCCATATCATTTTTTCTGCCCAAGGACGAACCCTATTGAAACTGGCTGAAATCGGTTCATTATTTCACCTAGCCCCCATACAAATGTCCTACCAAAATTGGACTTTATCGGTCATAAATGTTTAATTTATATATGTATCTACACAAGTTTTTCTCTAAATAAGTTTTATATATACAGAATTCATGTCACCAAATTTTATGATGATCGGTCCATAATTAGTCATAGCTCCCATATAAGGCCTGCTTCCGATAATCACTTTAACGATCATAAATCTCCTAAAAATGTTGGTATACACATAAAATGCAACATAAATAACTTTCACATAGGCATTAATCACACTACCTAATTTCATGGTGATCGGTCCATAATTGGTCATAGCTCCCATATAAGGCCCACTTCCGAAAATCGCTCACGAATATAAATTATTGAAATTTTGAAAGAAAAATGTTTTTGCTTGACCGACCATACTTTCTTACTTGTTTTTTTCTGATTGTAGCCGGGTAAAATAAACTAATGTCGGCGTTCTGATATTTTTTTAAACTCTCTCTTTTGTTGCTTCCCAAATTCTCTTATTTTAATAACTTCCTTTTTTTACTCAACAATTTTCTTATATTTTTCAATTTATTTAAAGTTTTATTGATATTCATATGTCTGTTTTTGCCTTGTTTCCTTTATCCAGCATGACTTTTTAATTACTCGTACTTCCTTCTACAAATCCTTATTTTCTTTACCTATATTTTCTACAATTTTGTCCAAAAATTGTTAATTTTTTTAGTTTGAGTTTAATTTCAATTTATATTCATTGTTTTAGTAAACAATAGACAAAAGAAAAAAAAAGAAAACAATCTCAGATGTAACATGTCGTTGTAGTGAGCTGTTTCTTTTTTTACATTTACCTTTATGTAAATTCATTTACATATTCAAAAGTACTCAATAAAAAAGATTGTCTATTTTCATATAATCCTCACCTAAGGAGACAAAGATATTTTTGCTGTTTAAGTAATTTTGTTTTGCCATTTAGAAGTATTAAACTCCATGAAATTGAGATAATTGTTGGGAATATCGGAAAAACTGTCAAATAAAATAGTCAGGAGCTCTAGGTTTTTAAATGGTTTTTGTATAAAGAAAATAAAGAACAGATGTATTAGTGGCAACATAGACAGATTTTTTATTAATGTTTATTATAAATATTAAGTAGAAAGGAAAGAAAACCTAGTGCTTAAACCACAATTCAAAAGTTATCTTATCAACTTTAAAACATATCCTGGAAAATCTCAATAAAATCAATAAGAAAAAGGACCATTAATTTATGCAGCGGAAAATCAGTATGAAAAATAACAGCCTGTGGCAGCAACATGTAAATTTCAAATATTTCTTATTTGATTTTCCAAGAAGTGAGCAAAAATACAAAATAAAGGAAAAGTAGAAAAGTTAAGCCAACTAAAGTATGCTGCTCATTCCTTGATATATTCAAATTAAATAACACTTATACACTGCCTACGCCAATAATAATATGAAAATTGTTAGCATTTTTTGCATAAATTTGCGTCATGTTTGCTCATCTTATTAGTTGCCTATAACTTTTTTCCGTTTTCCATATGAAACACTTGCATAATTTAAAATTGTTTCACTAACAAACTACCTTTACTCCTTAACCCTTTGATGACCATGGGTACACCGGTGTCCCAACATAAAAACATTGAATAACTAAATAAAAAAAAAGAATGGGTTCCATTTTAATTAATGTGGTTAGATTAAAACAAGTTCGGTTACGGAATTTATGTTTTATTGTCTTTGAAAATTGTCAGTTTTATTGGTACTGTGTTCAAGGGTTGTTCCAAATTTAGTCTTATGGTGGTAAAAGGGTTAACTTCTTTTCTTAAGTTTTCTGTTTCCACAAAAGTAATGCTGCCATTTCACACAAATAGTATGTTTGTAACAAAGTAAGAGTAAAAAGTTAAGAGCTTTCATTTCATTTACATTTTTTGCTGACTTTAACATAAAAGAAAACAAGAAAATCGGGGAAAGTAAATCTAGAAGGACTAGTGTAAGTCATTGATGTTTTGTAGAATTGTTTGTAGGATAGAGTATATGTATGTGTATGTATAGAAGTTTATGTGTGAGTTTTAGTAAGCAATTCTCACGTCAACTGTCAAATGGTTTTTGTTTCAGATTAACCTTAACAAATTCCTAGTATCTTCTTTTTTTTACTTTTTTCACATGTCAAGTCAAAGGTTGTTTGGTTAATGGTTAAAAAATGATAGTAAGTTTGAAAATATTCTGGTTGTTTTTAAGTCCTTTGCTTTAACAAGAAGTTTTTTAGTTTTGATTTAGCTTACTGTTTGTCCCTAGAGCTGTTTTCAAATAACTTCAAAAAATTGTTCAGCTGGGATTTTAACTTTAAAGCAGTGGGCGGTACTCTCATGCTCTAAGGGACGAACTTCAGCAATACATGCTCTTCTATGTTTTCGAAATCAACTAACACTTTTATTTCAGTTCAATTTCTACAATACATATACACAAATGCTTCATGGTATCTTTGTGCCGGACACTTGTTTAGAGCTAAGTGGAATAAATAGCTTGTTTTTTGCTTAACGTTTGGTATATGTGACGTAAGAAATGAGGTTGAGTTGATAAATAACTCCCGCTTTATCCTTGACTTTTGGTATTTATATACAGACAACTAATGAAATGGTGGTATGTAAAATTGGTTAATAAATAGTTACAATATATTACAAGCTCTCAACAAAATATTGTCGAACACAGTAGATTGGAAATTGAGATATGCAGTGAAAAATCTACGAAATGGTTTATGATCAGAATTATATACAATGGGTTTGAATGGACCCATGTAAGCTGCTGCAAGAGGCCTAGTAGACGAAATCAGCCAACGTAAAGTTCAAACCATTTTTAATTATTAAAGATATGTTGGCCTAGAGTAATCATCGATTAAGAACTTCTCCAAATCGTTACGTGAGTTGCCCGCAAATTAGTGAGTTCACTCGGAGACCCTGTGGCCCATTGTGGTGCCCTTAGCTATAATATACTCCTTGTGCTGAGATTTCATACATGAAGGGAGAATAGTTTCCCTCCCTAATTCTGTTGACTATATGATTACTGTGGTACCCGTGTGAACCAACCGGTACTTCTAATAAAACTGATCATATTTACTAGTGACACATCTCTGAGACAGTCCAGATCATGAAAAGGAGATCTACCAAGATATAGAAGTATTCGGTTTTGTAAGGCTTGGCAGTCGAATTGAAAGTGTTGTAGCGATTACTCCTCCTCTTCATCCAAACAAATTCTACTATAGCTATAACGTAAGTAACCCATAAGTTTCGACATATATCTAATCATACAGTGCTCAGTAATTGTATCCGTAAGAAGCCTAATCGAATTCCTACTAAGAAACAAACGTGTTTTGGTCCTATCCCATGTCAGAGTGGGCCAGAGCATCCTGGATACAAGTAACGACATTCGACCATCTGAGTTCCGTCTCACTCAAAGCCCATTCGTCATTGAATTACGATACGGTCATCAAGGGAGTGTGAATATCGCTTTACGCAAGAGTTCCGGGATCAAATAAAGATAAGGAAGCTTGAGTGGTTTGGACATAATCTAAGGAAATCTTTAATGGAGTCCATAGGACTGTGGATATCCCTTTGCGCAAGAATTCCCTCTAGGGATCAACACTCAAATGAAGATAAGCAAGCTTGAGTGGGTTGGATATAATCTAAGGAAATCTTTAATGGAGTCCGTAGGATTTCAAGACACGAGGAAGACCAAAAATAACACACGATTCTGTAGATAATATTTAAATCACATCGCAAATGGTCTATGAATATAGGATTTCTCTCCAGAAGATAGTGACAGATACATTGGTAACCCTCATCTGAGTATCTGTACAATGCTAAGAATCAAAATATGTTCAAAATTAATATGCCATTTATAATTTGCTGATATGATTAAGAAGAAATTTCACACGGGCGTAGCAGAGGAGCATTTCAGTTTAAATTTTGACGAGGGAACCTACAAACCTCTTACGAGCGGAGCTGTTGCACCTCAAATTAGATCACCTTATACAAGATCAACTTTTTGCATATCGTGGCGTGTTTTTTTGTACAATATCGTACTCAATTTATGACAGTTTTCATTATATTTTGGGCCGAAAACCCTATATTACCCTTTGAATCGTAACAAGTAAGAGAGCTATATTCGGCTGTGCCGAATCTTATATACCCTTCACCAAATTATACTTTAAAATAAAAATTTTAAACAAAATTAAATTTAGTTTTTTTCAAATTTAAAAATTTTTTTCAAAACTGTTTTCCAAAATTTAAAAAAAAAAAATTTTCAATTTTTCGGAATTATTTTGATTTAATTTTTTTTTTTAAATTTTTAAAAAAAAAAATTTGTTTAAATTTATTAGTCAAAAAAAATTTATGAAACAAATTTTTTTTTGGTAAATAAAAATTCGGTTTAAAAAATATTTTTCCCGATTTTGACCCATTATAGGTCCAAATTATTATAGCCTTATATAGATCGTTGCAATGGACTTTGAAATATTTATCATTAGATAGCCATATTGTCTATATTAATGACTTAGTAATCCAGATATAGATCAAAGATAGGCCAAAAATCGAGGTTGGCCCGGTTTTTTCTTTATATCTCAGCTATTTGTGGGCCGATTTTCTTGATTTTAAATAGCGACCGAGCCGGAATAGTTCCCGATATATTGATGTACCAATTATGTTTGTAAGTTATTCGGGGGCTACGGAAAGTTGATTTCAACATACAGACGGACAGACGGACATGACTATATCGACTTCGCTATCTATAACGATCCAGAATATATATACTTTGTGGGGTCGCAAATGAAAAATGTAGAAATTACAAACGGAATGACAAACTTATATATACCCTTGCCACTCATGGTGAAGGGTATAAAAATAAGTTTTTAGGGACATTATAATGTTTAAATATGTTGAGCGTATGACTTAAAAACATTTGTAAAATATACACTTTTTAGCTTTGACCTTTTCGCATCTTTCTGG
Organism: Calliphora vomitoria; assembly: GCA_942486065.2. Classification (NCBI taxonomy): domain Eukaryota; kingdom Metazoa; phylum Arthropoda; class Insecta; order Diptera; family Calliphoridae; genus Calliphora; species Calliphora vomitoria. Next base: position 83,669,741 of record OW818030.2, on the reverse strand, counting down.
CAACATATGGATTCCAAGCCAATGGAATAACTCATCTATTGAGGCCAACAACAAATCAAGCCAATACCCGAACCTCTGTTCCAAAGTGAAGCGCATCCCAGAGAGAGCGTTCGGCATCGATCGAAACAAATACTTAGTAATATAAAGCGGATAAGGAAAAATTTCCCAACCACTTCATTCTAAATACTTTTTAACAGGTAATGCAACATGTGGCCGAGTGTTGTCATGATGGATTACTACGGATTCATGTCTGGCCGCATATTCTGGGCGTTTTTCGGTCAATGCTCTCTTTGAACGAATCACATGCGTTCGGTACAGGTTACCTGTGATGGTTTTGCTCCCACCAAATACAGAGAATTACCTTACAGACATGGATATTTGGTTTTGGTGTCGATTCGGTTGGTTGACCGAGCTTCACATACGATCTCGTACGCTTCGAGTTATCGTAATGAATCCATTTTTCATCTCAAGTAATGGGCGATCTTTGTCTTCCGTGTCAAAATCAACACTTCTAAACCGCACAAACCATCGCTGTGACAAATTAAATTCATTAAAGTTGAATCAACTTGTTTTAATAAATAAACCAACTATATTTGTTAAATTAATAGTATTAAAAAAAAACATTGTTAATACTATTAGTTTCATTTGTTTTCTATACAGTTCCAATCAATATTATTATTGCATAAAAATAACTAGAAAACAAGAAACAAACTAAAAAAAATATTTATTTATATTGATAAACAAAAAACATTAAAAAAAAAATATATATATAAAACTATTTTAAACAAACAGCAACATTTATTTTGCAATTTTCAATACAACATCGAATTGAGAAATAAAAATTATGCAAAAGCACGTAGAGCGAACAAATCAACACCCTTTTGGAGCACTGTGTCGCTAAGCCAGTCAGTGGTAAATGGTAGACAAACACCAACCCCCAGCATAAGTAAATATGTAAATTTGAAATATCTATTAATTTTCCACTATATAACCATTACTAGTGTTCTAGATGCTCATGTTTTAGCCAACTTTATTGTAGACACGTCCTGCATTCTGTCGTATGTATGTTAAATATACTTTATAATAAACACCATCATATCAGCACAGTATTGAGGAAATGCTACAACTACTTCAACATTCCTGCAGCAAGTAAGTACTACAGTATTGAAATGGTATTCAAATACATAAGTAGTAGTTGTGTTGCTATAGTTGTTTATTGCAGTCACATAATAGATGAGGTGTTTGATGCCTTCGCCTGATTGCCTCAGTTGCATCAGTATCGTCCTCGTCATCATCATGACTGTTGGTTGGTTCATTGGGTTTTTACTCTTGCTTAATATTGCTGTCTGTCGCTAGTTTGTTTTCATTGCACTAGTTAGAAAGCATACCTTTTCACCATGGCCCTGTAATAATGTCAATGTTGTTTGCATTTCCAATTGACAATATCATATCGAGCAATATAATCATTATTTTAGTGATGTTTTTTTGTGTTCAAATGCTATTGCGTGTTATTGTTTATGCAATTCCATTTAGACACGGTCATTAGACATTCTATTAGTTGTGTCACAAGTACAAATGTTTGAATATTTAATAATTTTCGTTGAGAATGTTAAGAAAATTAGAAAATTTTAAATGACAACTAACTGAAGTGTGTGTACACACTAAAGACTGGAATTGTTGAATAGAGAGTGTTGTTTTGAAAGAGCATTAAATATTAGAATGAAAATAACAACTAAGCCACTCAGGTTGAATGAATTGTGTGTTGAAAACAAGCTCAGGGTTAAATTAGAAAACCAAACTAAATTATTATTACCCAACAATGTTTTCCATTCTATTACTTATGTTGTATGTTATTGAAAATCAGACAAATCGGTTCTTTAGAAAACATTTGATGAACTTTAATGTCGGACAACCACGACAGTATTCTCCATATAGATGGAAGAAAGTGCATGATTACTATTGCTTAGCTAGTTCTAACAAGAGAGCTATATTCGGCTGTGCCGAATCTTATATACCCTTCACCAAATTATACTTTAAAATATGTATAATTAAAAAAAATTTTTTTTTAAATTTATTTTTTTCGAAATTTTTTTTTAAAGTTTTTTTTTAATTTTTTTTAAGAAAAATTTTTTATTTAAAAATTATTTTTTTTTTTAATTTATTAGTGAAAAAAATGTACGACAAAAAAATGTTTTTTGTGAAAAAAAAAATTCGGGTTAAAAATATTTTTCCCGATTTTGACACATTGTTGGTCCAACTTACTATAGCCTTATATACATTGTTGCTATGAACTTTGAAATATCTCTCATTAGATATGCATATTGTCTATATTTATGACAGATAAAAAATACGCCAAAAATAGAGGTTGTCTCGTATATCTCCGTTACTTATGGTCGGATTTTGCTGATTTTAAATAGGAAACTTCTCGAAAGCATGTCTGACAGAATTATTGAAGATTTGGATTCCAAAGATATCTGGGATCTTCAGAAAATTGATTTCAACAGACTGACAGCAGACAAACTTAAAAATATTATGGAAATTACAAACGGAATGACAAACTTATATATACCCGTCTCACGAAGGTGTAGGGTATAATAATTTCAACGTTTTTTAATGTTATTAATGAATTTTAGAAACAATTTGTCTAGAGAACTTCCCGTATACTTTAACACTAAAATATTTGTTTTTATCTTTATTTATTTAAAAATGTTGTATCTTATAAAGAGTAATGCTCTTTAACCAGTTGGATGTTAACTAACAGTTTAAGAACATTATGAAAGAGAAATTATCTGTTGATGGCAGTATGTTGTTTAGTTGAGAGTAAGTATGTTATTTGTTCATATAATACAACCTCTTAAATTCACACATTTTAAGTAACTACATACGAGTACCTTATCATTACACAAACAGCTTTACTACTAAAAATATAAATTCCTTCTATAATTACAAATATGAACATAATTCACAGCAATTATAATCCCATAAAAGAAAGCTATTGTAATACTTATTTTAAGCCTAAAATACCAAATTTTCCTTTTTTTATCCTTAACGAACACAATACAAAATTTTAGGAAAAAAAATTATATTTCTATTAATCACATAAGCAATAAAAACAAGTAAGTCGTATAGTCAATCAAGACCCCCATATGATACCCTACACCGAGAAGATGATTAATTTATTTTGATGCCAATATTTTAAAGAGATTTATGCTGATTAAAGTCGTTTTCCGAAGTGGGTTTTATATGGAAGCTATGACTAATTATGGGCCGATCAACATTTTAATTTATAGTGCAAGTACGGCTTATATAAAACTTACTTGAGCTGAATTTGGTTTCAATATCTAAAGGGTTTTTCAACAAGAGGTGTTACTTTGAATCACCCGGTATTTCGGTACCTGCCACTTCTGAAGCTTTTATTCTTTGACATTTGTCAATTAGAAACTACGTCATTACTAAAAATGGAAAGATACAAGCTTCAAGAACGCATTGAAATTATTAAAACTCACTACAAAAATGATGAAAATCTTGCAGTCACAGTTCGCAAAACTAAAGCATTTTTGGGTCGTCGTGAAACACCTTGTCGGACCGCAATACAGAAATTGGTGGACAAATTCGTGCTGTTAGGACAGGTTAGTGATGTGAAGAATAAAACCCGTGCACGTCGCTCAAGATCAACTGAGAACTGATTCGGCGGTTGGATCAACAGTTACGGTGAATTCATTGCGTTATCGAGAGATAATTAATGATTTCTTATGGTCTATTGGATGATATTGGACTACGTTTACTTTCAACATGACGGCGCTACGTGCCACACAAGCAACGAAATCATTGCTTTTTTACAAGAAAGGTTTCCGGACCGTGTTATCTCTCGAAGAGGTGATCACAATTGGCCAACGAGATCTTGTGATTTAAAACCATATGACTTTTTCCTTTGGGGCCACGTGAAAGATAAGGTCTACACCAACAGCCCAGCGTCGATTCAACAGCTCAAAGATAGAATTCGTGAGGCTATCGAGGACATAGGGCAGCCACTTTGCGATTTGGTTATGGAAAATTTCATGAAAAGGATATGGTTCTGTAAGCGTGGTCGTGGTGGCCATATGACTGATGTTGTTTTTCATTATTAACGGCATACCTTCATCTTTATTATGAAATAAACATCCGATCATTTATCTCAAAAAATTTCATTTTTCTTTGAATACCAAAATAATACCTCTTGTTGGAAAATCCTGTATATAACGATAATTATGAGAGCTTACCAATTTACAGATAGGCCAGTTGTATGGGAGCTAGGAGAAATAATGGACTGATTCTAACCAAATTTGATAAGCTTCGTCCTTGGGTCTTTATTCACCCAAGGACGTGTCGAAATATCTTGGAAATTGCAACCTATAGTTTGATAACAAGGTTTACATGGACGGACGGTCAGACGGAGGGATGGACGAACAAAGCTTAATCGACTCAGAAAGTGATCCTGAGCAGATTGGTATATTTTAATATGGATGTTGGGATAATATTTTTGCACGTTACAAACATCAGCACTAACCCAATATAACCTCCCAACTATGGTGGTTTAGGATATAAAAATTAGTACGAAGAAAAAAAATCCACATGTATACTATTGACATCTATTACAAAGTAAATGTGTTAAAGGCCATGATTTTCCTTTTATTATATTTATGTGCTAGACTAGATTTGACATATATGGCTTGTTTTATTATTTTTTTTTCTAACTACATATCTAACTTATTATCTTTTTGTATGAGTTGTGTGCAGAAGGCATCATAAATCTCCAAGCAAACTATAATAAACATTTCTTGGGTGCTTAAATGTTTGCAAAATCAGGCTGGTGGGGGTAAAAATGTGGCATTATGGCAAAAATGCAGACATGTTGGAATTTTTATTTATATATTTTTTTCATATGACCATAATAACTGATTACGATTATATTGCATATAATGCTTAAAGTTATAATGGCCCATTTGTAGGAACAATTTTTTTTTAATATTTTTTTTTAATTGAAAAAGTCTAGCCTCTAACACTTGAAAGACCTTGTCTTTTGTTTTAAGGTTTTAATAGCTTTAGGCGTTTAAAATGTATGTATTATGAATGAATGGTTTCAAGTTTGAGCTGAAATAAAATGTGTGTGGTTAAATGTTAGCGAGAACATTAAAAATTTGGAAAATTTTTGGTATTGGTAAAGAAATTAATGGGAAGTTTGTGTAAAACATGCTGATGTCCAAAATACTTAACCGAAATAAATAAGATTCCGCCAGAATATTTATTGTTTTCCTAAGTACTTTATTATTAAAAATCTGCAAAATTGGTTAAATAGAAGAAGTAGCAAAATTGCCGTATTTGGGGCTAAGAGAACCCATATCTGATTGTCGAAAATAAGAAATAACTTAGAGAAATAAACAGGATTTCCTATTTGCTTTTGAATCACCAACAAGAGGTGCTATTTTGAATCACCCGGTATTTCGGTATCTGTCACTTTTGAAGCTTTTATTCTTTGACATTTGACAAGTAGAAACTACGTTCCATCACTAAAAATGGAATGATACACGCTTCAACAACGCATTGAAATTATTAAAATTCACTACAAAAATGGTGAAAATCTTGCAGTCACAGTGCGCAAAACTAAAGCATTTTTGGGTCGTCGTGAAGCATCTTGTCGGACCGCAATACAGAAATTGGTGGAAAAATTCGAGCTGTTGGGACAAGTTAGTGATGTGAAGAATAAAACCCGTGCACGTCGCTCAAGAACAACTGAGAATATTGCTGCTGTAGCCCAAAGTGTTGAAGAAAACCCAGGTTTGTCCATTCCTCGTCGTTCTTTGGAATTGGGTATTCAACAAACGTCATTACACCGTATCTTATGGTCGGAATTGGATGATATTGATCTGGACAAAGTTTACTTTCAACAAGACGGCGCTAAGTGCCACACAAGCAACGAAACCATTGCTCTTTTATGGGAAAAGTTTCCGGACCGTGTTTCTCGAAGAGGTGATCAAAATTGGCCACCGAGATCTTGTGAATTAACACCTTGGGACTGCTTCCTTTGGGGCCACGTGAAAGATAAGGTCTACTCCAATAGCCCAGCGTCGATTCAAGACCTTAAAGATAGAATTCGTGAGGCTATCGAGGACATAGGTGCAGCCAAATTTGGCTGATGTTGTCTTTCATTATTAACGCCATACCTTCCTCTTTATTATGAAAAAAACTTCCGATTATTTATCTCAAAAAATACTATTTTTCTTTGAATACCAAAGTAACACCTCTTGTTGGTAAACCCTTTTTATTATCCCTAAGCTTGTTTGCAACACACAATTAATTCACCCTGAGTGGTTTAATTGCTATTTTCATACTAGTGTTTACTGCTCTTTCCTACTTCCAGAGGAACTTTGATTTCTCAATCCCATCCAGTATAGAACCTGTTGATGGTATCTCCCTTGATACAATGAGGCTATCCATCTATTCGGATGGGTCCAAAAATGGAGAGAGAGTGGGTAAAGGTGTCTACATTACTGAACTTGGGATAAGAATGTCCTTTAGACAACCAAATGGATGTAGTATTCTTCAGCCCAACTGGCTCAGATATTACAGAATATTTGGTAGATATATTCGTATATATATTGACAGTAAAGTTGCAATCAAATCCCTGACAGGTGTTTATACAACATCAAATACAGTCCAGAAATGCCGGACATCCTTAAATGAGATGGCGAGACATTCAACAGTTGTACTCACTTGGGTACTTGGACACAGAGATAACGTACAGGGATATCGATGGCAATTGTATTGCTGATAACTTAGCGCCAATAGAAGCTTTGATGTCGGAAGATGAAATAGATTTCATATGTGGCATTTAGCTGTCGACTTGTAGGATAAATAATGCATATTATGAACTTGCTTAGCAATATGGTGGCGATGATCACCAGGCATTGCACTTTCGGTACCCATGTTGCAAGACTTAAGCTCATCACGACTTCTGCAGAAGTTGTGAGAATGAGGAGGAGGAAGAGACCAACTTACACTACTTTTGCAATTGACCGGGAATGGGTGAACTACGAGCCAGGCTATTAGGAGAACGATCCTTAAGTAGTCTGTATAGATGCCATTATTAGGGAAAGCAGGTGGTTATAAGACCAAACCTGCAAATTGCACCTCATATTGACCAAGCAACTGATGGTCTGAGTTAGTTGAATTCATTGAATTCTTAAATTCTTCTTACGTCTTACTTCTCTAATGTCCATTCCTATATTTGTATCTTGTCAGAATGAGGAGGAGGAAGAGTCCAACTTACACTTCTTTAGCAATTGACCGGCACTGGGTGATCTACGTGCCAGGCTATAAGGTGATCCTTAAGTAATCTGTCCGGGTTATCTAGGAAGGAACTAAGGTACATAGACGCCTTTATTAGGGAAAGCAGGTGGTTGATAAGACCAAACATGCAAATCGCACCTCATATTGACCCATCAACTGCCCTATGATGGTCTGCGTTAGTTGAATTCAATGAATTCTAAAATTCTTCTTACGTCTTACTCCTTTAATGTCCACCCCTATATTTTGCTCTTGCCAATTTCATCACGGCTTTTGCAGAAGTTGTCAGAATGAGGAGGAGGAAAATACCATCTTAAACTTATTTTGCAATTGTCCGGGATTAGGTGATCTACGTGCCAGGCTATTAGGTGAACGGTCCTTTAGTAATCTCTCCGGGTTATCAGGGAAGTAACTAAGACGCCTTTATTAGGGAAAGCAGGTGGTTGATAAGACCATACTTGGAAATTGCACCTCATATTGACCCAGCAACTGTTCTATGATAGTCTGCGTAAGTTGAATTCATTGAATTCTTAAATTATTCTCTCGTCTTACTCCTCGAATTGCTACCCCTATATTATTCTCTTGACAATTTCACTTTCACTCAACCTATAGATTTCCCTGTTCTTTTACTACCTTTTCTCTTTTCTCGATCTTCTATTTCTTCCTCAGTTACCATAAAGACAACGATCAATGGACTCGAGTGAGCCGTACAAGACGAAAGGTTTTGGACGGCTGCCTGAATACCTAAACTAACCTAAGATTTTTCAAACCAAAATCCTCTTCCAAAATTTAATTCACTATAAAAATTATAAAAACATATAATGAAATATTTGTACATATATTTAAAATAAATATTTTGCTAAATATTTTTCTTTTGTCTCTAGATTATTCTTTAAACTTTTGCCAGATTAAGACAAATAACGTATATATAGTTAAGATAAATTGTCATGTATTCAATGATAAATTAACCATAAAATTGATTGATTACAGACAAACTGCAAATACAGATATTAAACGTATACAAGTAAATCAAGGCAGAACGAAAAAATCAACCAAATAAAATATATATTTATGTATGAAAAACACATAAAATAAACTAAATGTTAAGCCAAAAGTATATACTAAATTCATTTGCCAGAGAAAAATTTTATTAAATTTTCACTTAAACCAGAAATCTGTTAAGCTATAAAACAGTCTTCCTAGAAGAACAAAAACAATCACAGAGTAAATCAAATAAAGATTTATAGTATTTTTATAGAGTAGTTGCAGAAATATTAACATTAATGTCTTGGAAACAAAACCACAAAAAAAATCAAATTTATACGATTGTCTGTAAATTAGACAGCTAACTTTAAGAAGGATTTGTAGTTTATTTGCTTTGTTTTAGAGAAATGTATTATAAATGAAAACATTACATATCACAAGTTAATATAATAAAGTAATTACTTTATGGTTCGCTTAAAGTAAATATTTGTTGGTTGAAATTTGTAATAAGTTCCTGAAATCTTCTTATCTCCAGCCTCATTAAAATCTCTTAGCAGTAAACAAACATTTCAGATTTTGTTCTTTGTTCTTGATAAACATTTAGTATTTTGTAGGATTTCATTTTGCCTGTGGATGTTTAATTAATTGAAGAACTTCCTCGCTATATTTCCCTTTTCCTTTACTTTTTTGCAAATCAAATGTCACTTTTCATATGTACATAAGTTTAAAGAATTGTTGCAACTGTCTCCTAAATAAACATTGAATTCAATATTTCGTTTACAGGTAAACAAAAAGTTTCTTATATATATATATTATTTTTATATTAATTTAGCTTAAACTCCAACACTGCATAATTAAATACCTGAGACAGAGTAATAACAAAATGAAATCAAGCAAAAAAAGTTAAAAAATTGTTAGTACGTTTTAAAAAACAAAATAAAAAATCGAAAAATGGTGACCACAAAACTTTTCTCATTAAAAAAATTCTAGTTATTTTGTACACAACATACAAACGTGATTGCAAAGGACATAAACACACATACATACACAGACATTCACGCACTGTTTCAAACCTACAAACACAAAAACATTTTAATGAAACCTTTTGAAACTTGCACGAGTACAAAAAGACATATAAAATTTGTATACCTTGGGACTAATTAAGTAAAAATATAAATAAACAACAACAACAACTAAAACAAATATAAAAGGGTCTAAAACAAAAACAAACATTTTAAATAATGGTTAACGGGTTTTTTAACTCACTCTACCACTCTTACTTTACCCGGCAGTTCTTGAAACTAGTTTCGCAAGTTACCCAGCAATCCACGACTGAGGACAGAAGAGAGCAACATACCTTCTAAGAGTTAAGTCTCAGATGTCCCCATGACTTCCACATATTCAACTGACCAGACAACGCACTTTACTACGTCCCTCATTGGGGTAGCTTTATAGAGAAGATTGAGGGAAATTCAAACGCAAGTTTTGAAAAAAGAAACACTTCTCTGATGCCCCATAGAGTCCCAGATATTCCCATGACTCCCACATATTCAACTGTCCAGATAACCCAATTCTCATATCCCACATTGCACAGTGGGGCACAATCAAATATTTCGGAAATAAATCTGCCGTTTCTAACTGTTTGATCCGACCGTTTCTAACTGTTTGAAAGACCCCTCAGGAGTGGTAGGGCACCTCAGACATGGAAAATTTTAAATGCTTGCAAATTTGTTGTGGTTTGTCTAAAGGCAAACAATTTAATATATTTTTAAAGTGTCGTCTGCTTCTTACAGTCGTTGGAGTGTTTTTTCATAATATCGGACACAATATATGACCGATTTCATTAAATTTATTTCTATTAGTTAAACAACAAATAAAAAATCATATGCTTAAAGGCAATATCAATAACGAGTCTAAAAATTATCGAAATCTGAAAATCTGAAATTTTAATTTTTTTTTTTTTTTTTTTTTTTTTTTTTTGCGAAAAACTGCTATTACTCTTTCCTATTTATAATTTAAGTCTCCACTTTACAATTATTTTGCCCTAGAAAGGTAACCAAATTCCACGATTATACTAAGTTCGTTAACAAAAAATACATTACTTTAACGTCTATCCGTAACCTAATAGGTAACCAGTATGTTAACCTTTAGAACAGCGTGATATATTTACTCTCACAATCTGTCGTTACTTGTTACTCGTAAATGCTCAGTTTAAAATAGTTAAACTTGTTGTGTGTATGTGTTAAAAATTTCTAAATTTACTTTAATAGTTTACTCACAGACTTTGTCGTGTACTACACTCCAGCGAGTAAAAACGAGTGTGTCAGTGTGTAAACTAAAGACCAAAAGAAACACAAATACATTTTAAACTTTGTTTTAAAGTTTAGATTGACAACTTGATCAAAATCTCTAACAGAAAAGACAGCAGTAACAAAATAACGCTCCAAACAGAAATGTAAAACGTTCCCTTGTTGTAGTTTAAAATGTTAAAAATACTTTTTAGCAATTAACTTGTGGTTGCCGGAGAAAGTATGTAAGTACGTAACTTTGGCCACAAATATAAAAGTTAAATACTTTGGCAAATAGTTAAAAACTACGGTAATTGTAAACATACATACATACATACATTTTTGGGTAACTTTTTTTTAAAGAAAACAAGGCAAAGTTGAAAGCAAAATGATGTGTTGATATCACAAGCATTAACAATAAAAGGAGAATGAGTTGCGTAAGTTTTAAATTTCAGGAAATATTTGTTTATTTTAAATATTATATAAGATTTTTCAAGTTTAAAAAGAACAAATTAATAAGCTGACAGTAAGAGATGTTTAAATAGGAAACTTAAAATTTCCGAGCATACTTACAAAACAATTAAGTTAAAGGTACAAAAACTAATGTAGACAGATAATATAGTGTATTATTCAGCGAAACCAGTAATTAAAACCAGATTTGATTTTGATTTCTAAAGGACAACAGTTGTTCTCACAAATTTAAAAAATTTGGCATTAGTGGGATAAACTCCAAACCTTTTTTAATACAATAACACATTGATACAAAAGTGAACGAAATAAATACGCAGCGGTTCTCATTGTTAGTATTTCCAAACTCAATAGACTTTAATAAAACATAATTACTAAGACTGAGATCGAAAAATTCTTAACACACGCTTTTCATTAAAACTTTTAATCCAAGCATTATTTGATTTCTTTTTTGACTAAGTTACCTCTGTACAGCATGTCCTTTATTATGTTTAATGTCAAGTATGTTCATTTGTTGTTAATCTGAAAATGAGTGACCAGAGAAAAGTGCGTACTAAAATTATTAAATAATTTCCACAAAACCCAACTTGGTTCTAAAAAAAGTTGGCCACACAATCCAATGTTATTCAACAGTACCGAAAGAACTTGTCCGTTGATAGAAATCCTGGTCCAGGTAGAAGAAATGGTTTCCATGATGTTTATTAAATCAAAAAAAGGAAAGCGTTTTCAAAAGAGCTATCATCACATCCGGTAGGAAAGCAGCCTGATTAGCTCAGTACTCGGACTATTTGGTACGAAAAGTTAAAGCCAATGCAGGTTCTAAAATATACAAGGGTCAAAAAGTTCCTGACAGGAACGCTGCTAAAAATTTAGAGGCCAAAAACAGAGCACGGAAATTGAAGTCAAATTTTATAAAAGAATATTCCTACTGCATAATAGATGACGAAACGTGTGTAGATGGCAAATTTTTCGCAGCTTCCCGATCAAAATTTTGATGTTGCTGATGCTCGAGGGAATGTTGAAGAAAAGTTTAGGATCCAAAAGCAGACAAAATTTCCCAAAAAGTTCTTGGTGTGGCAAGTAATATGCAGTTGCGGCAAAAAAGCCAAACATTTGTTACAAAGGGTTCTATAAGTACCGAAATTTACATCAAGGAATGTTTACAAAAAAGGATGTTTCCATTCATAAGACTTCTTAATGTGTCCACCTATTTTTGGGCTGATTTGGCATCTGTCACTATGGTTAGAAAGGTCTTGAGTGGTAAAAGAACAATAATGTGGTATTTGTACCAAGAGAGACAAATTCTCTAAACTGCCTGGATCTAAGGCCATTGGAGAGATATTGGGCTCTTGTTAAAGAAAATTGAAGAGCACATAAAAGGTGTCCAAAAGTGTGGTAGATTTTAAACGGAGATGAACTACCTGTTCGAACAAAGTGACAGAAATCACTATAAAAACCATAATGGAAGGGTTTCCGAAAAAGGTCCAGAATTTCGTCACTAGTGATTGGAACTACAAAAATATTTTTTTTTTTTTTTTTTTTTTTTTTGTAAATTGTAGTAATAATTTCAATCAAATAAAAAAAAAATCAAAACTGTAAGTTTAGTGGTTTCATTTTTATTAACATATATGTTTGTTAAAAATTTTTCGATCTCAGTCCTTATACGAGAACCCCTGCAGAATTTTGATACAGCATTGTGTAATTTGAGAACTTTATAGAGAAGAATTTTTTAGAAAACATATGTTACGATTTTTATGATATAACTTCAAAAAATCGTTATGTTGAGTTGTTAAACACAGCTACAGATATCACAGCAAACATTGTCAAGTCAGGCTGTGCTCTTCAAACATGTTTGGTCTGACATAGGAAAGCAATGCCGAGCACAACTTAAGTAAATTGTAGCATATTTCTAACAATGCACAGTGGTCCAAATGCTCAATCTAGCCGGAAAAAAGTCATAACTCGCATTTGAAAAGCGAGTTATGACATGAAACTTGGTACATTTATAGATTTCATCAATATAAACAATCTGAAAAAAAATGTGTGATTTTGTATGTAAATTTTTTATCTGTGGGTTTGTTTGAAGCCTATAGACTGCGAAACGGCTGGACCGTTCTTCCTGAAATTTTCACACCGTCTTTCTGTATGTGTGGAGGAAATTAAAGGCCACCTTTCATTAAAAAATTTGAAGTGGGCGAAATGCTACGCCAACCTTAAAAATAAAAATTCAGTTCCTTCCATGTAACGGACATGTTAAACTCTATATGAAATAAAAATCGTTGAGGCAAAAAATGGCAGCTAATTTTTTAAACATTAGAAAGCTATATCTATATAGATGACGACAACATAAAAACTAAAGCTTAAGTCTGTTAAATTACCATTTGAAATTCTTATAGAATTTGGATATTGAACAAATTGCATTTTTTTTAACGAAACATATTTTCTGAGAAATTTAAACCGTAGTTTTCACTCTTACTATTGTTATATTTATTACACTAACAATTTTTTTTCTTATTACTTGCACTATTAAATGTCATTTGAGATAATTTTGAATGGTATTATCACTTAGCTATTCAAATTATAGTGTAAAAGTGAAAAAAGTGCCACTGAAGCACACCGATTGCTCACCAAACTTATGGTGAATGTGTTCCATCGGTTTCAACGTGCGAGAGATGGTCTGATCGGTTCAGAAGTGGTGATTTTGACACGGAAGACAAAGATCACTCAGGCCAGCCAAAACAGTTTTACTTAAAACCAAGAATTGGTGGCATTACTCCATGAAGATTGTTGTCAAACTAAGCAAGAGCTTGCAAAAACATTATGAGCTACTCAAGAAGCCATTTCAAAATGTTTGCGAGCAGCAGGATTCATCCAAAAGCAGGGAAATTTGGTATCATATGAATTGAAGCTGAGAGACCTTGAAAGACAATTTTGCATGTCCGAAATGATGTTTGAACGCTTTAAAAGAAAATAATACGATAACCCGAAGCTCAAAAGAACGTGTGTGAAGACCGCCCAACCAGCCGAATCGACACCAAAGGCAAATATCCATGACGCTAAGGTAATGCTCTATATTTGAGCTGCTGAAATCTGGTCAGACCATCACAAGGAACTTGCACGCAACTGATTCGTTTGAAGCATTTGGGAAGTTTTGGTTGGGAAGTATTGCCGCACCCGTCCAACTACTATTTGTTTTTTTTTTAACCAACACTCAGGGGATACCCCTATATATGCAGTGCATTGTGTTGATGTTAGGAAATTAAGTAATGGGAAGGAGGGAGTAGTGTTTGTTGACGTTTGACTTGAATTGATAAATATTATATTCCGCCGGGAATACGTTGGCAGGTAGTAAATTCCACATATGTATGGTTCGACCAAAAAAAGAGTTTTCCCTGTAATGTGTCGTGCGGTTGGTACTTAAGTGTATAGCAAATTGGTGCGTTCTGTGTGATAGTCGTGTGCTCCGAATGAAAGTGCGCGTATTAAGTATGATATTACTTATGTCAGCTGAACAACACCCGTGGTAATATCTGTAAAATAAGGACAAGCTGTCCACATTCCGACGATGTTCTAAAGTATCGATAAACCGGTTAACAGTTTCATCACCTATAAGATCAACCGCTATTCTTTGAACCCGGTTCAGCAGCTCTAGACTTGACCTTGCAGCTCCTGCCCATAAGTGGGAATTATATTCCATCTTCGGACGAATGAAGCTAGTGTATATGCGATGAAGGTCGGAAGGGGAGAAATATGTCCGACAGCGTCTCAAAAAGCATAAGCTCCTAAAAGTTTCCTTCGCAACATCGAATATCCAACGGACGTCACACTGTATTCTCGTGCCTAGAATCATAAGGTTATCTGAAACTCCAACAGTTGCGTTACCCATACGAAGAATTGATTGTGGTGAAATCTCAAGACGTTTGTGTGTCAATAGGCAGCACTGAGTTTTGAGTGCGTTGAAATTAACCCGGTTCAATTCACTCCATCTGGAGATTGTTATAAGGTCACGATTTAACGAGTCATCCATATTCATTCTTGAGAGTTTAATCTCAGAAAGAGTTGGTCTATGGTCAAATGAATATGAGTGACAGATATTACTGTCATCCGCGAAAGAATAGATTGGATTTGAAGTGATTGTTAGTAAATCATTCATGAAAATTAAAAAAGGGAAGGAGAAAGAATAGAGCCCTGGGGGACTCCAGAGCTCAGTATGAAGTTATCGGAGCAAACCCCATCTAATACTACCCTTATAGTACGTCCACGAAGGAAACTAGAAACAAAACGAGAAAATTCAACCCCGACTCCGAACGAAATCAATTTCGAAACTAGTGCATCATGCCACACCCGGTCAAATGCTTTCGAAATATCGAGTGCGACTACCTTACTCTCTCCCATTCGGTGTATTGATCGACACCACTGTTCTAAAAGAAACGCCATTAGGTCCCCAGTTGAACGACTACTACGGAAACCATATTGTCTGTCATTGAGAAGTTTATTCGATTCTAAATACTTGACAAGGTGATAGTTTAACATGCTCTTCATAACCTTCGAGAGCGTCGAACAAATTGAGATTGGGCGATAATTGTCCGGATTGGTGGGGTCACCTTTTTTTGGGATTGGCTGGACGTTGGCAACCTTCCAACAATTGGGGAAAATCCCAGATAGATATGAAAGGTAAAAAAGTTTTCTAAGTGGACGGGCCAGAGATGATGAACATTTTTTTAAAACAAGTGCCGGAATACAATCTGGACCAGGGGATTTGTTCACGTTGAGTCCGGATAGAACTATCATAACCGCCCGAGTTCTGAAGAATATTTTAGGCATAATGCAAGATACAGTGGGTATCACAGGCACCGATTGATTGAAGTCGGGAAGAAATGAATTTGTTGAGAAGATTTTTGCCAAAAGGTTTGCTTTTTCCTTAGCTACGTTTATAATACAATCACCCGAAAGAAGGGGAGGAATTGAAGCACCAGTGTTGTGCCGAATCCTTTTGACAAAGGACCAAAAACTTTTGCTGTTTTTTGGGGCATTAAGTGTTCTAACTCGTATGTGATGTTCGTAGCTAAGCCTTTCGCGATCGAGTATGTTCGTATAGTCATTACGTGCCTGTCTACGGAGTTGATCAGTATGGGGGTTTTTGTTTCTGCACCAATTTCGAAATGCCATATTTTTAGCTCTAACTGCCTCACGACAAGTTCTATTGAACCAACATTTGTCCGACGATTTGCTGGAAATTTTCCTTCTTAGTATGAAGATGGGAATGGCTCTATACTTTGAATAAATTTATATTATACAAATATTTCAAACTAAAATCTAAAAATTAGAAACAATACCGTATTTCTAAGTAATACACCCCCACTTTGAATCGGTAGCCAACCTTGTTAAAAACTATATGTAAGTAAATCTTTTGATTTATTAGAGTTTAATGTTTAATTTACTCTTTAAATTTGTAATAAAGACAGATGGTGATTAAGAATTCAAAAATTCGATAAATTAGAAGAAATTCCTCTTAATGCTGTCTTTAAAGTTGATTTTTGCTTGTAATTTCCAATTAGCTTTAATGATGGAATTTAATTGAATTAATTTCTAATAGAATTTCTAAAATTTCCAGAATTTAATGTTTAACTTCTTTATGTATTTCTGGATTTTTCAATACCTCAACATGTTTCATCACTGCAAAAATTAAATTTCATTTCAATACATAACTATACCAACAAACATGAAATGGTAAACGTTAAATATAAGGTATGACTTTGAGTTCGGAGATACCATGGTAACGTGTAACATATGCTACGTGTAGAGTTGTGATGTTAGAATGAGTAAAACTACACCAACTAAAAGCGTAGCTAAGTATCACTGATAGCTATCACATACGTGCGTGTTATGTGTTATTATGTATATATAACAACTAACTGAGGAAAAGTAAGTCAACCTAGTGACTTTGTAATATTGTGGTGGAATTTTTGGAAAATTTTATTTATTTTTCTTTAACATAGCTTGCATATTTCACTCAATTAAAATAAAATGAAATAAATCTATATAAAGTTACATATTAATGCATGTATGAATGAAAGTAAATAATGTATTTGAAATAAAAAATATGCTCTAATATGCATTTATATGGTTTTTGTCCACAATGTTATGCTTTAACTGGAAATAGTTGCAATTTCAATTACTATGTAAGGAACTTTAACAAATTTAATTTTTTTTTATTTAAAAAACTTTTCCATTCACCTACGTTTTATTTTATTTTTGAAATTCCAATGTTTGTTTGCATATTGTCGTTATTTTTTTTTGGTTAAAAACGTGTTTTATACTATCTGCTTGAAACATGCGGAAAAAACGTGATGTTCGCATGACATTTTATATCCGTTAACAAAATCTACAGGGTTATTTGTTGCCCAGAAACATGCTGATATATAAAGTTTTTTCCTTTCATTCACAAAATTCTAATGTGAATTTATGTAAGAACAACGTTTTTCTTTTGTTACATTTTAGCTTTTGTAGGGAAATTGTGCTGAAGCTTAAAGGATTATACTGCGCCCCTGAGAAGGTAAGTCCTACAAAAACAGAAATTCTTTAGAAGCAGCTTTTGTTTTACAAAAAAAAAAAAAAAACTCATCATTTCCCATTAAAAAGTAAGGTTTTTAGCCTAACTTGCTAAATAATTTAAAAGCAAGGTTTTCTGGGAAATACCAAAATCTGCTTTAAAATATTGAGAACTCAACATATGATTCTTCTTAAAAAAAAAAATCAGCAGCTAATATTTGTGCGTCTTACCTTTAACAGTTGTTAGTTAACTTCCCCTCTTTTATTTTACCTTTAAAAGTATGCTTTACTTTTTAATGCTCTTAATTTAACTTACCGCATGTGTGTTAGTGAGTGTGGTATGTTGCCAAATTGTTTCTTTATTAATAATTTACCTGCAATGATAATAATAAAATTTAATGTTTATTAGTTTTATAGCTTTTTTTTCTTTTTCTTTTTGTTTAATTTTTTATTTTTTTTTTTGTGTTTGTTTTATAACTTTTATATTACATTGTAATTGTTAATATGTTATGATGTCTATAAAATAGAATTTTAAATTCCCTTAGGAGTCTTAAGGCAGGCTGGTGTGTATGAGTGTATGTAGTTTTATCACTCATATATTTATTTCTATTCTTGTTGCTGGCAACACATGTTTATTATTATTAATTTTTATCTAAGCAAACATAACTGCCATTAGTTATTAATGTAGGTAGGATCTTTTAATTAAAAATAAAACAGAAAATTAATGCCTGGCTGGGTATTTATGGCAGCATTTGTCGCCAGTCCTATTAAACAGGGAGAATATGTATAAAATTAAATTTTTTTTAGATAGTAACGGAAACGCTAAATATGATCATTTCGGTAATGGTATTTTAGTGGTAAAGGTAATGGCAGTTATTTCGGTAACTCAATTATAACAAGTAAGAAAGTATGGTCGGTCAAGCCCGTCCATATTATACCCTACACTAAGTAAATTAGCAAAAACATTTTTCTTTCAAAATTTCAATAACTTATATTCGTGAACGATTTTCGGAAGTGGGCCTTATATGGGAACTATGACCAATTATGGACCGATCACCATGAAATTAAGTGGTGTGATTAATATCTGTATGAAAGTTGTTTATGTTGCATTTTATGTATATACCAACATTTTTAAGAGATTTATGCTCGTTAAAGTGATTATCGGAAGCAGGCCTTATATGGGAGCTATGACTAATTATGGACGGATCATAATAAAATTTAGTGACATGAATTTCGTGTATATAAAATTTATTTGGAGAAAAACTTGTGTAGATACCTATATAAATTAAACATTTATGACCGATAAAGTCCAATTTCGGGAGGACATTTGTATGGGGGCTAGATGAAATGATGGACCGATTTCAGCCAGTTTCAATAGGCTTGGTCCTTGGGCAGAAGAAATGATATGTACCAAATTTTATCGAAATATCTTTAAGATTGCGACCTGTACTCTGCGCACAAGGTTTACATGGACAACCAGCCAGCCAGACGGACGGACGGACGGACGGACATCGTTTAATCGACTCAGAAAGTGATTCTGAGTAGATCGGTATACTTTAAGGTGGGTGTTAGACTAATATTTTTGGGCGTTACAAACATTTGCACAAATCCAATATACCCTCCCCACTATGGTGGTGTAGGTTATAAAAATAAAAATTTGCATTTTTATAGTTTCAAATTAATTACAGAATATTGATAATGGTATTAAGAGGTTACAGTAATTCCCATAAGTTCGGTAATGATAGCTTAGCGGTAACGTTAGTAAAGCTGAATGGGTATTTTAGGGGTAACGGTAGACAATTTTAAAACAAAACTCGAAAATTGTACAGACAATTTATTTGTTGATTTACATATTTTTGTTAACGAAAATTTTTTAAATATTTTTTTTTTTTTTTTTTGTGAAAATTTTCGAAAATTTTTTTTAGCTACTAAAA
The DNA here is from genome assembly GCA_942486065.2 of Calliphora vomitoria. Taxonomy (NCBI): domain Eukaryota; kingdom Metazoa; phylum Arthropoda; class Insecta; order Diptera; family Calliphoridae; genus Calliphora; species Calliphora vomitoria. The sequence goes on along the minus strand of OW818030.2, from coordinate 83,650,192 downwards.
TGTATGTTAACTAGTTTTCATAAAGAAAATTCAATCGAAAGCTGATTTTATTGTTAATATCTAATATTTTATAGAAATTGTTTGCTGATGATCGATCACAAAATTTTTATAAAATAATTTTTCTAGCAGCATTTTTTTACCGATCGGTTACAAAATTTATTTTTATAAGATTTTTGACGATCGATCGTTATTTCTATTTTATTGATGTCATTAGCGGTATAGTGTAAAAATTTGATTTTGCCACGACCGAAAATCAAAAATCTGACTTTTCAGTGTTATCCGCTAGGATATTCTGAGTACGTACGGAACATACATACACACATCCATTTTTATATACAGTGTTGGAAAAAATAATAGAAACGAAAGCATTTTTTTCCAATTTTGTAAGTATATTAGTCAAGTTTAGTTTTGTTAAAAAAAATTGATATGCAGTTTTGTTTATCAGACATACAACATAATAAAAAACAAAACCATTCCTCTTTTCATTAATATTTTAATACACTATATGACTAACAATGTAAAGAGTCAATATTTTTGCTGGAAAAAATAATAGAAACGCGTAAAAGGATTCAATTTTTAGAGGCATATCTTTTTATTTTTTGTTAAAAAATTGTTTTATTTTAATATTTAGAGGCTCTACCTTTATTTTTTACAACTTCATTGCATCTGCGACACATGGAATCAACCAATTTTTTTTGAAAAATTCTTGTCAATGGAAAACCACTCTTCCTGGATTTTTTCCCACAATTAGTCCTTATTTTTCCGACTGATGCCCTCCAACTTCCTCTTGAGCACTCCCCAATGGTGTTCTATTGGTTTAAGGTCCGGTAACTGTGAAGGCCATTCCATAAGAGGTACTTTGTTGATAGCAAACAAATCCTTTGCCAATTTTGAAGAGTGGTTTGGATCACTGTCCTCCTGAAACTCCCATCTCAAGGACATCTCTTCCTCAGCAAATGAAAGGATTATGCTTTGCAATATATTTACGTAGTCCGGGGCGCATATTTTGTTCTTTATCCAAAATATTGAACAGACACCAGAAGAAGAGAAACATATCATGATGGATCCAGCGCTGTGTTTGACGGTCTTTTTGGTGTATTTTGGATCATATGCCTTATTGTGTGGTTGCCTAACATAATGTTTCCCATGGAATCCAAACAAATTTATCTTTGTTTCGTCTGACCACAACCCAAGAAGACCGTAAAACACAGCGGTGGATCCATCATGATATGGGGGTGTTTCACTTCTTCTGGTGTCTGTTCAATATTTTGGATAAAGAACAAAATATGAGCCCCGGACTACGTAAATATATTGCAAAGCATAATCCTTTCATTTGCTGAGGCAGAGATGCCCTTGAGATGGGAGTTTCAGCAGGACAATGATCCGAACCACTCTTCAAAATTGGAAAAGGATTGGTTTGCTGTCAACAAAGTACCTCTTATGGAATGGCCTTCACAGTCACCGAACCTTAAACCAATAGAACACCTTTGGGGAGTGCTCAAGAGGAAGCTGGAGAGCATCAGTCGGAAAAATAAGGAGGGATTGTGGGGAAAAAACAGAAAGAGTGGTTTTCCATTGACAAGGACTTTTTCAAAAAAATTGGTGGATTCCATGAGTCGCAGATGCAATGAAGTTGTGAAAAACAAAGGTAGAGCCTCTAAATATTAAAATAAAACAATTTTTTAACAAAAAATAAAAAAATATGCCTCTAAAAATTGAATCCTTTTACGCGTTTCTATTATTTTTTCCAGCAAAAATATTGACTCTTTACATTGTTAGTCATATAGTGTATTAAAATATTAATGAAAAGAGGAATGATTTTGTTTTTTATTATGTTGTATGTCTGATAAACAAAAGTGCATATCAATTTTTTTTAAACAAAACTAAACTTGACTAATATACTTACAAAATTGGAAAAAAATGCATTCGTTTCTATTATTTTTTCCAACACTGTATATAGATATATGTAGGTTAATTTCTTTTAACATAAAACTTATGTTTGCTGATTTTTGTATGGATACTGTTATTATATAGGCATTAGGGTACCATACAGAATTATTCCGGGAACAAATTGTATGGGGACTGGGAGAAATCATGAACTTATTCTTGTCATTTTAAACAGAACTTTACTTTTTATCAAAAGAACAATGTGTGCAAAATTCCAAAAATGTTACAAAATTTCTCCTAATGTTGCACAGTGGGGAAGATTAAAAATTTTTTGGAAATAAATCTGGCATTTCTAAACGGGTGGACCGATCGGGATAAAATTTGACGCGGACGTAGCCAAGGAGCATTTGAGTTTAAGTTATTAAAAATGTGACATGTTTTATATACCAAAATGTTCTTCGTAAAGATATCTTACAGAAAAATGTAGAACATTTATATGTTCTACGAGAAAGTTTTATTTTAATAAAAAAAGAGTTAAGTTACCTTTTTGCCCAAAAAACAGCAAAAATCTACTATTTTTTTAATTTTTAAATTTAAAATCGTTTATTTTCGGATCTGTAATTGATATTGCTCTGAAATTTTTTGCATATTATTTTTAATTTAGTTATCTAACCAATAAAATAAATACGAGTCCAGTGGCTTCAAAACTACGCCCTATATTTTTAAAAAAGCGGACCAAGGTATGGCAAAATTTGAACATTTCAATTTTGAACTGCCTATAACTCGGAAATTATAAGAGATAAATAGCACACGCAAACATATTTTTTCAAAACCTAGCCGAGCGCTTCCCAAAAATTTAAAAATCTTTGAAATGGGATGGGAAACAAAAAAATGGCTCGTGTTTAAAAATTTTACATGTCGAAGGTACCCTACTTTGAGCCCCCATAGCGCCGCGCCTGGTGTATTTGTAGGGTCCATTTTAATCACTTAAACTCGAATACACCTTGGCTACGCCCACGTAATATTTTATCCCGATCGGTTCATCCGTTTAGAAATGCCAGATTTATTTCCAAAAAAATTTGATTCTGCCCCACAGTTTGTTGGTGGTACACTGTGCGTATGTGTAATATTTATATATATTTTCATCCAAATAATAATCATACGTAGGTACTAATAAAACGTAATTGCATATGGTCATTTCCGCATATTATATTTTAACTGCTAAAATTGGTCGAAAATAATTTAAAAAATTATTTTCTTTTTTAACGATCGATCACAAACATTTTTTTAGACATTCATTGTTAACTATCGGCCACTGAAGATTCTGTAGAAAAATTTTGTTAACGATATAACACGATGATAAAATTTTTTAGAAAATTTTTTTTTTATAATTTTTGTTTTACAAACATTTTTTTAGCGATCTGTACTTATATTTTAGGTTTATATTTTTATTATAACCTAATAGAAAATTGTTTGTAACGCTATTGAACATCGATCGGTTACTAAATTTTTTTAAAAAAATTTTTGCAAACAAAAGACCGCAAAATTTTTTTTAGAAAATTTTTGTTAAAGGGTTTTCCAACAAGAGGTATTATTTTGGTATTCAAAGAAAAATTGAATTTTTTGGGTTAAATGCTAGCATGTTTATTTCATAATAAAGAGGAAGGTGTACCGTTAATAATGAAAAACAACATCAGCCAAATGGCCACCACGACCAAGCTTACAGGACCATAAACTTTTCATGAAATTTTCCATAACCTAATCGCAAAGTGGCTGTCCTATGTCCTCGATAGCCTAGCGAATTCTATCTTTGAGGTCTTGAATCGACGCTGGGCTGTTGGCGTAGACCTTATTTTTCACGTGTCCGCAAAGGAAGAAACCGCAAAGTGTTAAATCACAAGATCTCGGTGGCCAATTGTGATCACGGTCCGGAAACTTTTCCCGTAAAATAGCAATGGTTTCGTTTATTGTGTGGCACGTAGCGAAGTCTTGTGGAAAATAAAATTTGTCCAGATCAATATCATCCAACTCCGACCATAAGAAATCATCAATCATCTCTCGATAGCGCAATCCATTCACCGTAACCAACCGCATTTTCAAAAAAGTAAGGTCCATTGACCCTGCCGGACCATAAACCGCATCAAACAGTCATCCGTGCACAGCGACGTGCACGGGTTTTATTCTTTACATCACTAGCTTGTCCTAACAGCTCGAATTTTCCCACCAATTTCTGTATTGCGGTCCGACAAGGTGCTTCACGACGACCCAATAATGCTTTAGTTATGCGAACTGTGACTGCAAGATTTTCACCATTTTTGTAGTGAATTTTAATAATTTCAATGCGTTGTTGAAGCATGCAACGTTCCATTTTTAGTAATAGCGCAGTTTCTACTTGACAAATATCAAAAAATTAAAGCTTCAAAAGAGACAGCTACTGGGTGATTCAAAATAACACCTCTTGTAGGAAACCGCTTTATTTTATGTGGAAATTCCTGTTAAAGAGAATTTTTTTAAATCTTATAGAAAATTCTAGATAGTAATTGCTAAAATTTGTACAAGAATCATTTTATATAGATCATCAATGTTTTCAGAAACTTTTAGTATAAATCACTTTTATATTAACATTTTCAATTTACCCCCAATCACACAAAGTCTTGTTATATGTTAACATTATACTGTCGGTTAATAGAATTTCTTGTATGAAAACTGTCAGTTTAACTTTAGGTTAAAGCATAACCATACATTTTGATAAACGATCGTTTACCAAAATTTTATTAGAAAATTTTAATATTCGATCACAACATTTTTGGTAACTCTTAATTTGATGCAACTTATCAATTCAATTTGATAGACATTTAGTGATCAAGATCATTAACATTTTTTCAGTATATTTTTAGTATCAATCACCAATGTTTTTTTTTTTTTTAAATGTTAAATATAAATCACTAAATTTTTATAGAAAATCCACTGTAGTGAAGGAGAGTTGGCTTGACAGCTGATAATGTGGAGGGTGTCATGGGAACCCTGACTACATGCTGGGCATAAGTTGAGGACGGCACGGTCATTAAGCCTGTTGGTCCATTCTGATCTTAGTTGTGCCAGAATGACTCTTGTTTTGCGCGGCAGAATCTTCTCGGCATCTGCTATCGGTGGACATTCATACGGTATTCTGCTACCGCGGAATTGACGGCGTCTCTATGAATGTCGTTCAAAGCTGTCTTATCAAATGGATCCTGCACATACATAGTGGTCCTGCTGACATGCCTCGGGAGAGACTCCATCTGTGTTATGTTGAAGTTTGGATGACTCCTCCGGTGACATCCCAGAAGGAACTGTTGCGTCAGCATGACATTATATTCCCAGACCAGTAGAACCTAAGTTTCCTTGTGCAGGTAGTGTTCGGAGGTGATTTGGAGGCAGCCTGTGACGGCCCTTAAGGCAGCATTTTGACATATTTTTTGAATATTTCTCCACTGAGTATCACTTAACGAAGGCGACCATACTGGAGCTGCATAGTTAACCACTGACCGGCCAATTGTCTTGTAGGTTGCTAACAAGGTTTTTTTGTCCATACCCCAAGTGCTGCCGGCTAGTGGCTTGAGGACCTGGTTCCTATAGTGTGCTGAGGGGGTAAAAAGGCTATCAAAAGTGACACCCAAGATTTTCGGGTGGTTCACTGACATCTGTGGTAGCGATCACTGCAATTTTTGGTATCAAACCCCAAAGAAAACTTTGGAAGATCAAATATATATATATATATCGTTTGTTTCATTTTAAATTCTCTAGCTACAATTCTTCTATATAAGTAAGTGCCCTTATAAAAACAAATAAGAATAAATGTTTGCCATAAATTTTACAGAATTAATATAACTGCCTGTATGTGGAAAAATGTTTTGGTTTAAATTGATCTACAGACAATACACACGAAAAAAAAACCTACTTGCAGTGTTAAAATTTATTTCTTATTTAAACCATAAAACCACCAACACCAATACATGTAAAACAAAATAATTTAAATAAAATATAAAACAAAAAGAATGGCTCAAATGTCGTGGTGCTGCAACACAACTAACGGAGACAGTTTGTTTGCCAAGTGTTTTTTTTTTATAATGGCTGCACTTTTTGTGTACAATACTGCTGCATGTTACTTTCCCAGGATAGTCTGAAACTCAATGTGGTTTTCCAAAATTCTTAGTTTGTTTAAAAAAAAGTTATTTATGTTTTCTTTTTTTACCAGAGAAACACACACACACATGAACCAAAAACAAGGAAGCAAGACACGACACATGTTTAATTTATAGTTTTAAAGTGGCCTAAAAGTATGCAACAAAGAAATTGAAATATTGAAGGGGCTTTACAAAATGAAATTAATGGTTTTTTAAACAGTTTTCCAAAGTTTTTTTAAGAGTAAAAAAACAAACTATTGATACAAAAAAATATAATAATGATCGATGATATATTGTCATGTCTTATATTAAAATAATATAGCTGTAAAAATAAATTTATTATTAAATGGGTAGCATATTTTTGCAAGTGTTACAATACAATGTTTTTTAGAAATAACCTTAATTTTTAAAAAATATGAGAAATAACTATTAATATATATGTATATATATTTCAAACTATTTAATTTCCCTTTATGATTTTTGTTAAATATAATAGTAGTTTGCTTCAATGATTTCAAATCAATTTGACCTTCCCTAAAGTATGCTTTGTGTTTGTTCAAAAACTCACCAGCTAAAAGTATGCAATACTTGTGCATAATTTTCTTGAGTTTCTAAAGGCTTCTTTTTTCTCTTAAAATAATTTTAAATTTATGGTATTTGTGGGCACATAGCACAAACAGGCAAATGACAAATAATTGTTAAAGAATAATACGAATTTACTGGCATTGAATATGAAAAATAAATTTAGAAAATCTTTAAAATGAGTTAAGCTACTATTATTATTTATAAGCTTTATAGACATCATTATTTAACACTACCCATTTTTAGCCCTTTATACTTTATGGTGTTTGTTTGAAAACATTGTAAAATAAACAAATTTTATTTATTTATTATTTAACAACTAAATCTAGTAAAAATGTTTATGCATGCTGCACTTAAAAATGCAATTAAACTTAAGTGCCCTGCTTTTCGCTTTACTTTTGTGAATGTGTGTGTGTGTATGAGTAACGTTTTTATAAGCGATTATTTTATTTTGTAAAACAACATGTTTTACGTTTTGTTTTTTTGCTTTTTTCGTAGGTACTTTTTCTGTTAAATAATAACAAACAAACAAACAAACTTTTGTACTAATACTAAGCCTTTAAAACTATTATAAAAGCGCGAATGCACAACACAAATGGCAAAAGCATCAGAAAAGAGCAAAAATGCTAAAAAATACAACAACAACTACGAAAATTTGTATAACAAGCTTTGTTGTTATTGTTGTAGTTGTTGTTTAAACAAAAAAAATAAGCTTTTATTTTAATAGAATTTGTAAATATTTTGTTAAAATGACAAGTAATTTATTTGTAAACTACAACAAGTATTTTAGCATATTTTTCGTTGCATACCAAGAGGCGTATTAAGCTAAAAGATGTGTAAGAGTAAAAGAGAGAGAGAGAGGGAGCTAGTAGTGGAAAGAGTAAATGGGGTTTTGCTTTGATTTGCATGTTTTATAATGTTATTTAAAATATTGCATAGTTTATGTTGTTGCTGTTGTTTATATTGTATATAAATTATTAAAGCATACTTTTAGTTTTATATATATTTTTTTTTTATTTTTCATTGGTATGGTAAAACAAATTGTATAAGTTATTAATGGTTTTTACTTTGTGCAATTACATTAAAAAGGCTTTGAGTTTAGCTAAATAATTGAGAGAATTTAAGGGTATTTTCAGGTTTAGTGATTAGTTTTTTAAAAGATAACAAAAAATTTAAACTAATTTATATTTATTATGGAAAATTACAAAAGGTTTAAGCCGATTTAAATATATGTTTAAGCAACGTTTACAATGATCGAGTACTCCATATTGCATCAATATACATATAGCTTTCTCTTATGAATTTATTTGTTTTTAAATAAATAAAATGATGAAATTGGAATTTGAAGTTTTAATTTTTTATTGAAAATTTCATTCATTTTACAAAGAATTTTGTCAAAATTTCACTCTGTATTTTGAACTTTTTGAGCCTTGTATGTGTTTGAACCTGCATTGGCTTTAACTTTTCGTACCAAATAGTCCGAGCACTGAGCTAACCGGGCTGCTTTCCTACAGGATGTGTTGGGAGGTCTTTTGAAAATGATTTCTATTTTTTTGGCTTAATAAACATCATGTGAAATATTTCTTCTACCTGAACCAGGATTTCTGTCAACGGACAAGTTCTCCCGATACTGTTTAATAACATTGGAATCAGTTTGACGGCAGACCTTTGATTGTCTGGCTTTTTGTAAGACCAAATTGGGTTTTGTTGAAAATATTTAATAATTTTTGTACGCACTTTTTTCCGGTTACTGCTTTTAATCAGATTAACAACAAATGAACACAGTTGACATGAAACATGCTTTGCTAAGGTAATTCTATAAAAGAAACCTGCACTGGCTTTAAATTTTCGTAGCAAATAGTCCGAATAGTGAGCTAGCTGGACTGCTTTCCTACTGGATGTGTTGGAAGCTCTTTTGAAAATGCTTTCTATTTTGTTGGCTTCATGTGGACCATTCCTTCTACCTGAACCAGGATTTCTATCAACCATCAACTGAAGTTTTCCCGGTACTGTTGAATAACATTGGAAACAGTTCGACGTCAGACCTTTGATTGTGTGGCCAACTTTTTGTAGAACCAAGTTGGGTTTTGTTGAAAATATTTAATAATTTTAGTACGCACTTTTTTCTGGTCACTCATTTTAATCAGATTAACAACAAATGAACATAATTGACGTTAAACATAATAACTTACATGCTTTACAAAGGTAACTTGATAAAAAAAGGAATTAAATAATACCTGGGTTAAAAGTTTTAATGAAAAGCGTGTGTTAAGAATTTTTCGATCTCAGTCCTTATTATTGTTTTTTTTATTACCTACAAGAAATATAACAGTGACTAGGCTAAATATTAATTAAGCCTTAAAATATACTTTAGTTTTTTTCAATAAAGACCATACAGTTTTATTTGCAATTATCATTATCTACGTGTTACTATAGTTTTCCTTTACAGCTGCTTTTTTCCCAGATAATTATTTAATTTGGAAATGGAGAACTGCGTAGTATTAATTACTGTCCTTAAAATAAGACATTAAAACCTAAGAGTTAAACAATTATTTTTGTAAAAAGATAATTAATTTAGTTACAGTTTAGGTTTGATAAAAATTAAACTTGACACGGGAAGCAATGAAAGTTTGAGCAAATTTATCATAAGCGATGAAGTACATTTTCATATTGTTGGCTTTGTTAAACATTATATTGGGTTCATGTGAGTAACGAATAAGAAGCGAAAAAGACATCATTGGACCCTACCTCTTTGAAAAGGAAAATGGTCAACAGTGACTGTTTCTGGATAAGGTAATTCTTTCAGACTTTGATGTGGACAAACAATTTAATTACTGTATGAGAAAAATCTTGATCAATTACTCTCTCTTTTAAGATTTATGGATGAGTTAAGTTATTTACGGTTCTTGAGTGAAGTATCTATTAGTAACGGAAAATTACAGAGAAACAAAATCATGAAATGACTGGGTTCGAAGGACCATTACGAAAAAAAATAGTGGAATGTTCGTAGGACCAATATAGTGATGTCGGTTTAAATACTGCCCAATTACATAAAGAATATTGAAGATTTTTGAAAGATGGTGTGATGCTATATTATTTGATTTCTAGATTTATTTTATTTAAACGATCTAGCAAAATCTGGGTTACTATGTGAATTACGAATATAAGAAACTATATAAAGTAACGCCTTAAGGGACTTAGACTATAATCTAATGCAAGCTTTTGAAACTAATGCAAGCTTTTGAAACTCAAATTGAATAAATGAAATAAGGCATTAGAAGAATTTAAGTCGATCAACATGTATGATCGACTTAAATCTTTCTATATATTTTAATAAAATAGTTGTGTTTGTTCGTAAAATGGATTTTGTTTTGCTTTGACCGATATATGGAATCAATAGACAGAAAATTATATGAATTTTTTACATGAATTCTAATAAACATTTACCTCCATATGCATAAACAATTTTTAAATTTATCAAAGGTTTATGGAACAAATTTTGTATGGATATTTTGTTTGATAAACCTTTGAAAAATGTATAAACTGCATACGGGGATAAATCTACTTTGACTATGTTTAAATTGACTTTAAATTGAGTAATATTTTTATATAAACTCTGACCGACATCATTTGAAATAATCACCTGGATTTTACAAAAAAAAAAAACCTTTTATTTGATAAAAACAAAAGTTCAAACAATTTCACTTTAACAGAACTCCTCATAACAAAATTTTGTTCAAATTTTTATTTACTGTTAAGTGAAACACTAAAAAAAGAACATGTTTAACTACGACGCCATATCGAGTGATGTTGAAAGGTATAAAGCTCTTCCGTTTTCCGGTCTGTTATTCCTTACCTGTAAGTGAATATATGTGTGTGCAACTATCAGTGAAAAACTAAAAGGAAATACGTTTTAAAGTCATGCAAGACTGGCTGTCTACAGAAGTTAGATTTTTGTTTGCAGATTTTTTATATTTTTTTTTTGCTGTAACTCCACAATAAATTGTGTGTTTACTTGTTTAGAAAAAAATATAAAAAAAAATGGAAGGAGATATTTATTTACTATACAATTTTTACGTGCAATCCTTTTCCCAATATACGTATATATATATAACTTTTTTTATAAATATTGAAGTTTTTTTTCCTGCACACATGAAATGGAAAAAACTCGGGAATGGTTAGAAAAACAACAATATCTGGAAAGTATTGTTATAGATATGTTTTCATTTTATTTGTTTCTACTTCAACAAACAAGATAAACCAAATAATATATAGAATTTTTGTAAATAATAAAAATGGAAAAACAATTTTAAAGAACATTTTTTAAACTAAGGTTTTTCTGTAACACCAGCAACTACAATAAAAGAAATTCATCTTTAGAATAGGTTTTTAAGTTTAAAGCAAAAAATCCCCTTAAGTATGGAACATGGTTTATAGAAAATTTTTAAAATTGGTAAAGTCTACTTGCAATATGTATAGAAAGAGACAGATGAAAATATTATTGTTTTATAAATGTAATATATATATAAATATTCTAAGTTAATTTAGCAAAGTATTTCTTCCTAAACTCTAGTGAAGTTTATAATCCTTGGCCTAATATATGTGCCAATATAATGATGTACAATAATTATTATTACTTGTTGGAGTCCGTGTTATTTAGTAACATTATTAACAGTCTGTTCAGTTTCTATACAAAATCAGATTAACAAATTCTACTCAAAAATATTGATGATCTTTATCGAATAAAATGTATTTAATATTTAGACAATTTAAAATACTATTAAAGTTTTAAATATGGAAACAATATTCCTTAGATTTCATTACTATTTGTCTTAAACAGACAGTACTTATCTACAGACAGTAGTCTTATACAGAATGCAGTGTTGTACAGGTTGAAGTCTTATACAGAATATAGTATTATACAGGCATCAGTTTTATACAGACTGTTGTCTTATACAGACTGTAGTCTTATACAGACTGTAGTCTTATACAGACTGTAGTCTTATACAGACTGTAGTCTTATACAGACTGTAGTCTTATACAGACTGTAGTCTTATACAGACTGTAGTCTTATACAGACTGTAGTATTATACAGACTGTAGTCTTATACAGACTGTAGTCTTATACAGACTGTAGTCTTATACAGACTGTAGTCTTATACAGACTGTAGTATTATACAGACTGTAGTCTTATACAGACTGTAGTCTTATACAGACTGTAGTCTTATAAAGACTGTAGTCTTATACAGAATGTTTTCTTATAAAGACTGTAGACTTATACAGACTGTAGTTTTATACAGACTGTAGTCTTATACAGACTGTAGTCTTATACAGACTGTAGTCTTATACAGACTGTAGTCTTATACAGACTGTAGTCTTATACAGACTGTAGTCTTATGCAGACTGTAGTCTTATACAGACTGTAGTCTTATAAAGACTGTAGTCTTATACAGAATGTATTCTTATAAAGACTGTAGTCTTATACAGACTGTAGTCTTATACAGACTGTAGTTTTATGCAGATTGTAGTCTTGTGCAGATTGTTTAAGCTTCTAGTAATATGATTTGACATTGCAAATTAACTTTCTGTACTAAAAAATGCAAAATTTTTATTTCCATATATAGTAAATGTTGGCATCTTTTTAGCTGTAAACAAATAGCCTACATTAAAGCTAAAATTTACTTTCTCTCGAGACAAAAATTAAATTTTTTTGTACTATTCTTATATGGCCTACTTGTAGTTTTAAAATTACTTCCACTTGAGACAAAAATGTTTCATTTAGTTTTCTTTTTTAGACAACTTGACAAAACACTATAAATATTTATTACTAGTTCACTCAAATTCATTAATTTATAAACATTGTGACTATATAGTATACAATTTTCCATAGCATACTTTAGAGGTTAATGAATTTTTCTCGTCATCTTTACTATGTATCTCCAGTACTTCCCCCCACCATTCCGTTTGCTCTCATGAGCCTTTTGTCACTTGTTTATCTTAACAAATTTTCATTAATCATAATTTATGTCATTTATAACAAATGTTTAACAATTACAACATAAATTTAGCATTGCTCTTGTTGCTTCCTTCCAATGGTACTAGTATGAGTAGATGCAGCATTGAAATGTATTCATTAACAACTGGAGCGCAAAATTGTAGTCGAACTAGTTTGTTTGTGTGCGAATAAAACAAAAGCATACTTAATGGGGAATATTTGTTGTGCTTTTGTATTATTTCTAGCATTTGCTAGACAAACTATATATTTTAGCAGTAGTAAGTAACAACTAATGATTTGTCCACTATTTGTTAGAGTTTTGAAGCAGGATTTAAGACAATTATAATTAAACTTAATGAACCTAAAAGCATGCTTTAAAATAATTAGAAACCAAATAATAAAGCAAGCAGTAGTATTCACGAGTTATTCAGGAAAGTTTTATTTCTTTTATAACTATTTTAACTTCCACATGCCTGATACTTATATGAATTGCTTCGAAGTACCAGAATTGTTCAGTTTACTTCTAATGATTTTTTTTTTAAATATTAACTTAATAAAAAAAACTTATTTAATTTTTCTTCAAAACATGTTTATTTTCTTTTAGTTTCCTTTTTAACACAAGTATTTCCTTCGCTACTCTCCTTCTTGACTGATTTTAATAAGTTATTTTTTCACCACAATAAAACTTTTTCTTTTAAACAGCAGGTATTTTGTGAAGAGCCTGTGTTTGTTACGAAAATAAAGCCTCTTTCACCACACATATTAAATCCATAGTATAAACTTCCTGTTAACTTCATAATGCTTAATAACCTCCTGTTAATTTTGCTGCTTCTTGCTTTTCATTTTTGAAAACTATTTCTTCTTTAGTGAGCAAGTAATAAAAACATTCCTGGTTCGTATTATTATCATAATAATAATGAAAGTTTTTAATGCTTTAAAATTCGTCTTCAACTACTTTAGTTTAGCATGGAGGCGTAAATTAACTTTACCATCCTGTTGAGCATGAGAACAGATTGTTTGGTTTTCAGACAAAAAAAAAAAAAAAAAAGAACAAAAGTGTTCTGAGTGTGAGTGTATGAAGTATATTGAGGTTTTTATTTGTTATACCAACAGGCAATTTTTGAGGACTTATTTGCAGTAATTGTAGGATTATGAAGCCAATTTTTATTCAGGGGAATTATGGTTGGCTGAAAAGTATGCTACAAATAATTTTATGGTTTCATCTAACTTTGTTTTCTATTTTATCTTTTTGCTACGAAAAACCATTGACTATTATACATTTAAGAGGTATTTGTTAGTTGGTTATATAGCTAAAAGCCTAGAACTGTGTTCATATTTACGAAAAATTATGGCTTTTTCATGCGAAAAATTGTATATCAAAAAATGATCAGCTGTTAGTGTTAATTTCTTGCGAAAGAAATGATGCTTATGTTATTTCGTGTGGAAAAATAAGGTAGCCAGATGAATCTCACATGTGCTGCTTTAGCTGCTTTATATGCAGCTTGACAGCATTTCGCCAAAAATTTTGAACAGAGTACTAAGCTCAAGACTATATAAATCTACAGTCTGTATAAGAATACATTCTGTATAAGACTACAGTCTGTATAAGGCTACAGTCTGTATAAGACTACAGTCTGTATAAGAATACAGTCTGTATAAGAATACAGTCCGTATAAGAATACAGTCTGTATAAGACTACAGTCTGTATAAGACTACAGTCTGTATAAGACTACAGTCTGTATAAGACTACAGTCTGTATAAGGCTACAGTCTGTATAAGGCTACGGTTTGTATAAGACTACATTCTGTATAAGACTACAGTCTGTATAAGACTACAGTCTGCATAAGACTACAGTCTGTATAAGACTACAGTCTGTATAAGACTACAGTCTGTATAAGGCTACAGTCTGTATAAGGCTACGGTCTGTATAAGACTACATTCTGTATAAGACTACAGTCTGTATAAGACTACATTCTGTATAAGACTACAGTCTGTATAAGACTACAGTCTGTATAAGACTACAGTCTGTATAAGACTACAGTCTGTATAAGACTACAGTCTGTATAAGACTACAGTCTGTATAAGACTACAGTCTGTATAAGACTACAGTCTGTATAAGACACAGTCTGTATAAGACTACAGTCTGTATAAGACTACAGTCTGTATAAGACTACAGTCTGTATAAGACTACAGTCTGTATAAGACTGCAGTCTGTATAAGACTACAGTCTGTATAATACTACAACTTTATAATACTACAGTCTGTATAAGACTACAGTCTGTATAAGACTACAGTTTGTATAAGACTACTGTCTGTATAAGACTACAGTCTGTATAAGACTACAGTCTGTATAAGACTACAGTCTGTATAATACTACAGTCTGTATAATACTACAGTCTGTATAAGACTACAGTCTGTATAAGACTACAGTCTGTATAAGACTACAGTCTGTATAAGACTACAGTCTGTATAAGACTAGAGTCTGTATAAGACTACAGTCTGTATAAGACTACAGTTTGTATAAGACTACTGCCTGTATAAGACTACTTAGCTACAGTCGGTATAAGACTACAGTCTGTATAAGACTACAGTCTGTATAAGACTACAGTCTGTATAATACTACAGTCTGTATAATACTACAGTCTGTATAAGACTACAGTCTGTATAAGACTACAGTCTGTATAAGACTACAGTCTGTATAAGACTACAGTCTGTATAAGACTAGAGTCTTTATAAAACTAGAGTCTTTATAAAACTACAGTCTTTATAAGACTACAGCCTGTATAATACTTGGAAATTGTTTGGAGGCTACAGTAATTTACAAGATTAAAGTAATTGATTAGATTTATTTCTTTAAATTTGCAAATAACTTGTAATGTATCAAACAAAAATTTAAATGCGTAGCATACTTTTGGGAAACAAAAAAATTTTCGTCAGTACAACTAATTGTATAAATAAAATCACTGTTTATTGTTGGTGTTTTGTTTAAGCTTTGATATTTTTACAAATAAAGCTTGAGTGTCTGTAATTCTCATTCACTCTATCGTTTTATTTGTATAATATCTTTAGTTTTTCTAAAGCCTTTTGGGAAAAGGTTTCCTGATGATCTGGCCTAAGCAACCAGTGAAATGCGCATAGGAACTAGCTTATCCCCCAACAATAAATTTCAGTGAATTTATCAAATAAAAATTGGGAATTTAGCATAAGAAGCTCTTACTAAAATATTAATTTTGTATTCCCGAATAACCTTTTAATGATAAATTTGCAGGTGCCCGTGCATCAAGACTAAACTGGCAGCTCGCTTTATATTGATTTTCTTGCGAAAACAATAAAGCAAGTTGTTTTATTTTTTCTTTACTCACTTACACACTACAGTTTGTGTCGGCAAGAAACCAACCAATTGTAGTAGAGAATGTAAGAAAAGATAAAATCACTGTTTATTGTTGGTGTTTTGTTTAAGCTTTGATATTTTTACAAATAAAGCTTGAGTGTCTGTAATTCTCATTCACTCTATCGTTTTATTTGTATAATATCTTTAGTTTTTCTAAAGCCTTTTGGGAAAAGGTTTCCTGATGATCTGGCCTAAGCAACCAGTGAAATGCGCATAGGAACTAGCTTATCCCCCAACAATAAATTTCAGTGAATTTATCAAATAAAAATTGGGAATTTAGCATAAGAAGCTCTTACTAAAATGCAACATTTTTTAGTTGCATAGTTTTTATTTTTTCATTTTAAAAATTAGTAGCATACATTTAGCTAAATATTTATATTTTATATTTCTATATGGATTTTGAAAACACTAAAGCATACTTTTTGGAATTTTATAAAAATTTTTCTACATATAAGTGAATTATTTGTTTCAAACACTAAAATATTCATATTTTGCTAAAAATTACAGCATTGTTCTGAATTAAACTTGATATATTTGTATTAAATAACGTTGTAGTATTTTAAATTTAATAAACTGTTATATTTACAGCGCTCTTTAAGTAATTAGCATTTAAACTGTAGCAACTATTTCACTATGAAATAACAAACTATTATATATTCGCTTTAATCACGAGATACATCCATTAGAGAATTATCTATATACATTCGAATTCTATACATATATATGATGATGCATAAACCCCCTGCATTTTGAGTGGTTGTAAGCATCATTCATTATGAATTTGTAATATTATCAAGAGAGTAAAATGAATTTTACTGTTCAGCCACGAAGCACTGTAAATATATATAGGTTTTTATTACTAGTTGTAGAGCTGAAAAACTCCTGGGTATTAGGAAAATACAAAATCTGTAAATGAAAAAAATTAACTAAAAAAACTACATATTTAAGAAATAATAAAAGATTTAAAATAATCCATAAAT